>JAUNZM010000078.1:0-1402528 GCA_033459285.1 Clamator glandarius
CTAGCACAATATGGTCCGATTTCAGCCATCTGTAGAACAGAGCTGCTGGCAAAAGCTCTTCCAGATGATGAAAGCGTGTCACTTTGGGCCAGGTCTCCAGCACAGTTCATCTCCCTCTGCCTTAGATCTAGGCAACACAAGTTTTGCCAAGCATTTTGTGCTCAGTTTTTTTTGGTTTTGGGGGTTTTTTGCAATGAAAATACCCAGTTCTGGAAACTTCAGAAAGTTTTGCAAAAGTTTTGCAGAAGTTTCATGGAGCAGCTTGGTTGAGAAACGTTTCTTAAAAGTCTGAAGATGCGGGTTTCTTCTGTTATGTATTCTGAAATAACACATTGTGTTTTTTCCGCACAAAACCACCTTTGTTTTTTTAATGTCCTTATTTTGTTTTACTGTGGTTTCTGAACGCAATTTTCACTTGCTCAAAACTGCAAGACAGTGTTTCTCTCCTAAGCTTAACCAAAAAAGTTCACTCTACCTGGAACTGCTGTCCTTTTGGTTTGGTTTCATGAATCGCTTAAAAAAAATAAAAAAAAACCAAAACAGAAATCAATCTGCTATGATTTTAATTAATTGTTTTTTGAATCACTATTGAATTAGAAACCATTAGAAACCATTCCTTAGGACAGCTTCTGCCAAGTCACTCATAGCAACCTGCAGTGCAGGGGACATGGCTGGCATGGGAGAGTAGATCACAACATCTGATAAGCACTTCTGTTGCTTCAAAAAGAAGGGAGCTGCCTCCCTGGAGGAGTTACTGGCCCAGACAATGCCTAGAGAATTGAGATTAAAGGATGATTTGCCTAAACCACTTAAATCTGCACCTTACTGAAAAATGCATTAAAACAGGGGTTGGAGGGCTATGACAAAGCTTTCCAATGAACTAGAAATATGCACATATGACATGCACACCTTGTTAGATTTTCATTTGCATTAAAAAAAAAAAAACAAAAACCAAACCCAAACACAGAACTTTTTAAATTTCAGTAATGAAAACTGAATGTTTGCAGATTGATTTTTGGCTTTCAGGTCGTAACTGCTCAAGCTTTAGTTTTGACCTTGACAGACTGGAGAGGTGGGACTGTGCAAACCTCATGAAGTTCAGCAAGGCCAAGTGCAAGGTCCTGCACCTGGGTTGGGGCAATTCCAATCACGAATACAGGCTGGGCAGAGGATAGATTGAGCACAGCCCTGAAGAGAAGGACTTGGAGGTGCAGCAAAAAGCACTGACTTAAAAAACAAAGAATTCCCTCATCCTTAGGTATCCTAACTATATTTTCATTTTAATTAGACTGCAATAAATTAACATTGAAAGAGGTAACACAGAGAATGTGATTGACAAGAAACTTAAATCAATGCTAGGTTGTCTTAGTCATGACTGCGGCACAGAAACCCAGAAGCACTTTTGGAAGAACCACCACATTTTCCCAGGGACACTAAAATTGTGCAGAAGCCAACCTTGTACCCAGGAACCACTAATCTGGTTGTGCCTGATACTGTCTTGCATTTACGGCTGGGACATGGCTGTCCCAGGGAAAAGTCAATCATAATTCATCTAGGCCTTCTGTTCTTGACAGATGGGTTTAGAGACGTGGATGTGGGTTTAGAGACGTGGATGTGGCAATCTAAGTCATGGCTTTGGCAAATATTTTGATGGGCCTGAGCATAGTCACTTTTTGTGGTGAAAGCCATGGCTGCTGCAGCACTTAATGGGGCAAAATGAGATAACTGTGAATGAAAAAAATCACATTTTTTCTTCCTGCCTTTGCAATAGTGCGTTTAAAGCTAAGGTATGTCCATGATGGAGCACACAGAAAACCTGTAACTGTGCTGTTTGGTGGAGGGAAGTTGAGCCCCATTTAGAGCTGGGATACATGATACAGTCAACATCTTCCCCACTGCTAAACAAAGGGTGAAAGGTCATTAGGATAAACAAGGGTGAAGGTTTCTGTGTTTAGTTACATCCTTTGGAGACTGAAGGGAAACACTGTTCAGAATGGCCACCCACAGGACAAGGATGAGCATAGCCTCACTAGCAAAGCTGAACTTCCCATCATAGAATCATAGAATCACAGAATCACCAGGTTGGAAAAAACCCACCGGATCATCAAGTCCAACCATTCCTATCAAACATTAAACCCTGCCCTTCAGCACCTCGTCCACCCATCCCTTAAACACCTCCAGGGAAGGTGATTCAACCCCCTCCCTGGGCAGCCTGTTCCACTGCCCAATGACACTTTCTGTGAAAAATTTTTTCCTAACGTTCAGCCTAAACCTCCCCTGGCGGAGCTTGAGGCCATTCCCTCTCGTCCTGTCCCCTGTCACTTGGGAGAAGAGCCCAGCTCCCTCCTCTCCACAACCTCCTTTCAGGTAGTTGTAGAGATCAATGAGGTCTCCCCTCAGCCTCCTCCAGGCTAAATAACCCCATCCAATCACCCCTAACATATCCTCATCTCCACCAGCTCCTCATATCAAAAAGGCTTCCCCAACACATTGCCACCCATGCCAGAGAAGCAATTAAGAGGATATCCAAGAAGGAAAGATGCCCCTCTGAAGAATGTGATTGTGTAACACGTGCCTGTTCTTGTCATACCTGGGATGTTATCACCTGTCTGAAAATATTCAAAGTAAAGATAACAAACTCCAACAGAAGGGTCATACAACTTCATGGAGTCAACCATAGTTTAAAGTGCTAATTGGGTTCTTCATTCTAGGAATTAAGAAATATAGCCCCTGTAAATCTTTCTTTGGCTCATAACACTATTTTTTGGTTATTTGTCTTATTAGCTTGGGTTTCTTGTTTGGGGTTGTTGGTTTCTTTCTGGTATATTCCCAACTCTTCTCCTGGACAGCCGTTCCCACTTCCTGGCTCATATTGCATAAACTTTTTTTTTATAATACTTCTTTCATCTGATTTTAAAAATGCTTTGATCAAAATCTCCCTTCTGAAAACTGAATGTGGTTTGAATCATCAAACCATGGCTATTTCTAATAAAAGGAAAGCACTGACTTTAAATTACTTTGTTGGTATTTGTACAATCCAAAAAAGAAATCACTGGGAATATACCTGCATGTAACAGAGGCTTATTTAGCATGAATTGTTTTTCCAAGCTGTTGAGGTTGTTTTTTTCTGCTGTTGTTAGATTTTTTCTGGAGCCACCCAAGAAACTTCGCTTGTTTTATTTTTAAAAAACACAAATCTGTTTGACTTTTGCTTTTTTCCCTAGGGAAATCTTGTGTGAAACAGATTTTTCACTGCAAGTCTGTTTGTAGAAAACAATCTGTTCCATGGACACACATTTTGAAGCGGCTCCAGAGCAGTAAACACATCGTGGTACTTGCTAATGAGCATTTTCACCTTTCAGCCTATAGATACCCTTTTTCTCTCTCCAAAACTTACCTGGCAGAGAACAACAGAACACCTCTCATCTACATAGGGCCCTCAGGCCACACTTTGGTGGTGGGGCTCTTCCAAGATGCTTTAATTCCCATAGAAAAGAGCCATCCATGGAAGGTCTACGTGCAACGTGCAACGTGAAACCCACCACAACTAAGACAGCCTGCTGCCCCTCTCCAGCAAGCTCAGCACTGCATGCATCAAACACCAGGACTGGAAACTGAAAACCAGAGTCCTACAAGGCTGAGGGCAATCTGCTTTGTGTTTCCTCATGTGGAGGAAGTACACGGGCATCTGCTCTTCATTAAAAGCAACTATTCTAGCTAGTTACAGGTAGCGTGTTTTCACTCGGTAGCTCTGGCACTAAAATCTTATCTTGTGATTTACTAATTTTAGGGGAGAAAATGTCAAATCTCCACTTGCGGATGTCTTATGTTGAAGAACCCATCAAATCCATAGCCAGGATGGCTGACAGCTTCCCTATGTCCATATCTCTCACAGGCAGCCTGAACTGGTTATGCATCAACCGCTAGATCTCTTTATGCCTCTGCTTGCTCAACCAGAGAGCTGTCTGCTGTCAGAAGTGCTCCTGACCTAAGACATTATAGCCTACTCTCTTAAGGATCTCCAAATACACAGTTTGGTTCCTGATCTCAGGTCGTACCTATCTCATCCCTTTTCTGCATTTCTTTGGGCACCTTCATTTTGCAGAGCCACCCCCCATCCATCCATTACACTCCCCTTCTAGACCTTGGCAAAGCAACCTCTCTGGATCTAGCCATGGGGGAAAACTAATATTTTATGCCTTCTTTTCTTCTTAAGACACCATCTACTACATCCAGTTCTGCAGCTTTCCAACCATTTGGTTCTACCCTTGAAAAATACTGCAATTAACTAAGTGTGGGAATGACGCTGTGGCTCATTTGAGGTTTTGTTTCCACTCAGATGAGAGTTAATCTCCCTTGTGAGTTTGAACATTTCTTTTCCCTAAGAATTGTTTATTTTTTTATTCTGGACAATTTCTAAGAATAGCAGTTTGGATTCCATGAAAATTTACTCTTGTGCTTTGATTCATTGCACTTAAAGACGCTGCTGTCATTCTCCCAAGTGTTGGCATGCAGTATTTGACAGTCTTCAATGGAGAAAATTCCTAGAATATAAGAACAAGACCTTATGCTTTGATTCGTTTTCTTTTCCTTTCTCTGTAGATCCAAAATGGATGTTTATTTTTCATTAGAGATGCCACAGGATTTTTTTAAGGCATGTTCCCTTCAGTTTTCAGACTGACTTTTTCCGGCATTGGATTTGCCCAAGCTTTCAGCCTTTGTTCTCTGCGGATGTTATTCTAGTGGGCCAGTGCTCCCATAGGAAAGACAACCATGGCCTTGATGTGTTGTGTGTTTTCCACTGTGGTATGAGTTTGTTGGACTAGGAGAACTGGCTTTAGACTGGGCAGTAGGCAGTGACTCAACAGCTACAGTGGCTGCTTTGAGGCTAAGAGTCTTCTCCTTCGCGTGTGTAATGGCATTGTGGGGTCAGAAGCCAACAGGACATCCAGAGCAAAGCCGCAGACTTGGATGGCATCTGCAGCAGGACTCTTTGTGGTTCCAGGTCTCCTACCATGGCAGAGCTCTTCTCAAACCTCATCTGAGCAGGACATGCTGTGAAGCAAGGGCTCAGGATGGGAGGTTGGAAGGAGCAGCCAGCATTATCCTCATGATGGTCCATAGAGCTGCTCTGGTGGGTCTGTAATGACCTCTGAATTCGGCCGTTGTGACTGGAATTAGCCCTGCCTCCAACACTTGCACAGCAAATCAAGGAGATGTTAAAACATAGGTGGCATCGGCTCTTGCTTGCACTTTGGTGGCAGAACATGCAAGTGGGAATGCCCCAGCACAGCCTCCACAGGAACAGTGATAATCATCACCCTAGTGGTTTATAAGCTGAACTCGGCACATTTCCCCATATCTGATGTAAATCTCTGGCTTGTCTGCTTCCAGCTTCCAGTATCAGAGACACCTTTCCCATGAGATTTACCATACACCATTACCTCTGCCCACTCAGTTGTTTTAGTGCCTCTAGACCTAGGTACCTTTGTAAGAATCCCAAATCACCCAAGGTGTTTTGGCTGTCACCATCTCATGTGAATCACCCCTGCTCCAAAGGTTTGATTTTTATTTTATTGTCAAGACAAGCTTTCCTCCTCTTTCACTCCACTGGGGTAACATCAGGTTCTTGCAAGTGCTAGAGAGCTTCCTGGTGGCCTGGAACTTCAAGCCAGCATCCACCCACGTTTGTGGTGCCTTTGAACCACTTATAAATAGATCGCACTCATACAGCTGTTTCATGTGCAACCATGGGACTGAGGGGAAGCGGCTCAGATCTCAGGCACAATGTACAGGCTCTGGTGTCATCCCAGCCATCTATCAATGCTGACACCCTTATGAAATCCAGAAGGGATTCTGACATGCGATTTGTTCACTCCATCATTGGGGGCTGGGGATGGGGAGAAAATCTTTATAGGAAAGCAAGCGAGCAAGCAAACTGGCAGAATTCCTGCCACAAGGAATGAATTTGCACACACACTTTGATCCCTTTATGATTTTTTTATTTGTGTTAGCCACATCCTCTTCGCTGCACCACTCAGCAAAAGATGCTTTAAATTAGATGAGGCTTGGAAAACGCTCTCTTTGTGGCTCCCTCCCCCCTAGCCTTGCCTGCCCCCAAGGCTTAGTACTGGTCTGGTAGCCAGAGCCTTGCCTAACGTGAAACTGGCACAAATGAAAAGGCGGATAAATAAACGTCCAGGAATCTTGTTTGTCATATTTAATCCATCACGTTTCTGAAACAGCTTGGTCAAAAATTTCTGCAACAGTGTTTACATCATCCTGATTGAAAGCTATATCCATGAGTACAAATACAATTCCTGGATGTAGCTCCAGTTTCACATGAAGGCAGCTATCATCCTGTCTGGTCTCACCACTGTGAAAAAAAACAAAACAAAACAAAACAAAAACAACACCCCTTTGCATTTCTTCCTTCTCTAATTCCTGCCCAAGTCAGCCTCCAGCATTTGCACACTCACTTTCTTTTTTTTTTCCTTCCTTTTCTCAAGCCTTCTGGTGAGTATTGCTTAATACCATGATTCCCTGGCATAAAAGATGGGTGATGAGCAAATGGAATTCTTGAGACTGCAAGGAGATTGTTAGTCACTGCTCTAATGAAAATGGCACAATGCAAGCTCTTAGACCTGGAACCTGGTAGGTCTCTGCATCATCACAAATCACATTTCTGATACCATGCACTGACGCCAGGAGCAGCTACCCTGCTTCAAAATGGGGAAAACCAGCACAAACACACCAAGCCATTGCAAATGAGAGACATCCTGCATTCGAGTGACTGGAAGGCACAGCTGGAGGAGGGAAAAAGTGATTTCAGGACTAGATTAAGAAGTGGGAAACAGTCATTGACCCCATATCCAAGCAGTCAAGAGAATGCGATTATGGTGGTGAACGGAGTCCAATACTGCTCAATACCATGAGCTGCAA
Organism: Clamator glandarius; assembly: GCA_033459285.1. Classification (NCBI taxonomy): domain Eukaryota; kingdom Metazoa; phylum Chordata; class Aves; order Cuculiformes; family Cuculidae; genus Clamator; species Clamator glandarius. The sequence continues at coordinate 6,943 of JAUNZM010000078.1, forward strand.
AATGCTTCTCTGACAGCTTCAGCTCTTCTACAGATTGACCAACTAAGTTGAAATAGAAAAAGGGAACTCCAATCTGCTTGGGATCAGGTGGTACATTTTATCTCCTTCAAAATGAAGTGTGTTTCATGAGCTTCTTCTGATAAAAGAAATCCAACTAAAATTGTTTTTTTTCACTCTCACTTTCCCCTCTCACTGCAGCTTTTTTTCCCATGGCCAAAATTTTTCATTCCACTGGACACAAATCTCCTGTAAATTGCATTTTGCTGTGATAAATGATTTCACCACAAAATATCATGCTATATTGCCTCCAGTGGTCTTTATCCTGCTAAGATACACGTATTTCTATAAAATACTTTCCCCACTCAGCTCCCCTTATAGAGTAAGCCTGATATTGCAATGCACTTAAACACTTCCACACAGTTAAAAAATTAGTTTTTAAGCCCTACCACGATTTGGTGGCATGATTTTTAATCACATGTATTGGAGGTATTGTCCAGAGGTTGGATTTTACAATAGGATTGGAAACAGCATAGATATGCAAGGCTTTGAAAAACTGGGCTGTAGCTTGGGCATCCCCTTGGGTTTGGGATGTTTTCTGAGCCCTTATCATTGAAAATCTCTGGCCCTAAAGGCAGCACAGATATTTCCCAAGTGCCTCTTAATGCCTCTTGGAATAAAAATAAGGCTGTCAGATGATGTATCACAGATAAATCAGTATTTTGTTCATTAGGCAATACCCACCTCTGTATTTATAAGTGCTGTTAGCATCCCTGCTTCCGAAATTAGGGCCTTCTGGAGGACTAAGACAGGCTCTGCTGTCTGAAATAAAAACAAATCATATAACTTTATATGAAATTTTTAAGCCCAGTAAAAAAATAAGAGACTGTAAACCCACTTTTACCCTTCCTCCTTCACCTCTTGCCTACTCAAAAGCAAGAGCTGCTTCTGGCCTCCAGATGTTGAACCCACAAGCTCTTCCCCTTCTGCTATTTTTGCCGTACGCTTTGATCTATTGCTACAGCTGCCCAGGGGGGAGGCACACGGGGCTGGAGGCAGTGGATGTTGCTGTGCTCCCTCCGAGCCCAGCGGCTTCACCCCCTTCACTTCCCTTTGCCCTTCCTATGGAGGGGAGGGAAATTCACCAAAAGGTGGGGTGAAAAAAAGGGAGAGAGGTGGAGGAATGGCAGCCGAAGATGCAACAGGCAGCATGAATTGCCTTAGCCACTGCCTCTCTTTCTCCACCCCAAGTAAATCTCACCTACTCTGGGGACATTTGATGGCCCTGGACTTCTGCTTTTCCCTGTGCTAAGAGCTGAACACCAGGTTGTTAAAGACAGGCAAATGTGCTACATATAGCAGTATAAATACTGTGACATGAATCTCTCGCTCTCAGCAGGGTATCTGCCCTCCAGGTATCCCCAAAAGAGATGGGATTCCCTTTCAAAGGCAGCTGAGTCATGCCCAGAACAGCGTCCCTGTAATAACTCATTGTATGATTCACAGGCTGCATCACCCCATAGTGTCTTAGACCAACTGAGACCTTGAAACCCACCTTCTCTCCAGCAACTGATAAAAAATAAATCTTTTTCATGTAATGTCATACAAGGAAAATTAAATTATATTATCAATGGGACTCATTCCTGGGAGCGAAGGAAGCAATATTACAGCTGGAGAGTCAATGAGAGGCATGAATATCTTCTTTTTGCTTCCCTGCCAACTTTTTATTAGAATCACAGAACAGCTTCGGTTGGAAGGGACCTCAAAGCCCATCCAGTGTCCCCCTCTGCTATGGGCAGGGACACCTCCCACTTGATCAGGCTGCTCAAAGCCTCATCCAGCCTGACCCTGAACACCTCCGGGGATGGGGCAGCCACGACTTCCCTGGGCAACCTGGGCCAGTGCCTCATTAACCTCTCAGGAAAACATATCTTCCTAATACCTCATCTACATCTCTCATTTACATTTTATTCGGCTTAAAATCATCCCCCCACCTCATTCTATCCCTGCACTCTTGTGGTGGGTAATACAGGAAAGCTTTCACAGCACAGCTCAGCTTGCCTCGAGAGACTCACTCAACAACTCCAAGCTGGCAATAGTGCTGAGAGGATTGCATGCCTTGATGCTTTTGTTGCCAAAAAAGACAAAGGAAAAAATGGTGGGTTTAAAAACTGAGGGGAACGAGGGAGGGTGTGAGTGTGGAAATTGATGCTTGGGACTGAAACAAATCACATCGGGTATCTGCCCAACCTCCACAGCCCACACACTTCCTGCTGAGAGCCTGGGGTAGCGAAATATTCAGGCATATTGCACAGACTGAAGTGGGCAAAGACAGATTAACCCACATTGACAAGCTGCTGAGACATAGGCAGAAAGCTAGCAAGGGCAAATCACGGTGCTTTTCGTTTTCTGGCTTTAAAATGGGAGTCAGATGAGAAGTTTCATTCACTATGGGTATACAGAGACCATAGAAAAGCAGATTTTTCATATAGACACCCTTGCCCTTTGATTTTCAAACAGATCAATGCATTTTAACAGCAAATATTCCTTTTCATTGTGATTTTCACCTTTTTGGCTATTGAACAAAATGCTGGGGCACATTCATGTGCATTTTTCCAAGTTCAAGACCTGGCTCTGCCATCCTTACATTGTCCACCCAACCTCAGACTGAAAAGGTGACTTCAAAGCTCTAAGTCAATGGGAATAAATGTAAAATCTTAGCTTGGCTACATGCTTCATGCAGACTTTCATTAATAGTAGTCACACACAGCCCAGCTCTGGTGGCTGCACAAGTGACCTTGGTGCCTGCTAGCGCAAGTGGTGCTGGTGCAGGTCTTTGTCAGGAGCAACGTCTCCAGTTCTGCCTGTAGCTCCTCTTCAACCATGTGTCCTACCTCATTAGTGCTTCCAAGCACTGGTGAGACTGCTCCTCGAATCCTGTGTTCAGTTCTGGGCCCCTCACCACAAGAGGGATGTTGAGGCTCTGGAGCGAGTCCAGAGAAGAGCAACGAAGCTGGTGAAGGGGCTGGAGAACAGGCCTGATGAGGAGCGGCTGAGAGAGCTGGGGGTGTTTAGCCTGGAGAAGAGGAGGCTGAGGGGAGACCTCATTGATCTCTACAACTACCTGAAAGGAGGTTGTGGAGAGGAGGGAGCTGGTCCCAAGTGACAGGGGACAGGACAAGAGGGAATGGCCTCAAGCTCCGCCAGGGGAGGTTCAGGCTGGACATTAGGAAAAAATTTTTCACAGAAAGGGTCATCAGGCACTGTTAGAGGCTGCCCAGGGAGGGGGTTGAGTCACCTTCCCTGGAGGTGTTTAAAGGATGGGTGGATGAGGAGTTGGGGGACATGGTTTAGTGATTGATAGGAATGGTTGGACTTGATGATCCGGTGGGTCTTTTCCAACCTGGTGATTCTGTGATTCTATGAGTGCCCCCATGCCTAAACGCAGCCTGTCTGAGCATCATTGCAAACCTGATGTGGCCAAGGCCACCTACAGCTTGCAAGGAGGTTCAGGCTCAGAGGTGCAGTGAGTTTTCCATGTTTAGGGCACAATGATAGGGCAGATAGTTGCTGACGTAACCTGAAGCCTGGTTAATCATTTGCCAGTCGCATAGGTGTAAATTGTAAAAAGCGCTAGTGAGAGCTTGGGAGTTGTGCCAGGGCCCAGAATGATCCTCCCATACAAGCCCCATCCTCATTTGAGATGGGAGCATGTGGGTGGCAGAGATGGACCACAATGCTCTCCTGAGGAATCCATGCCTGGAGGTGACCAATATCCCCTGGGGCTCAAAAAGTGGGTAGCCAAGATATTGAAGGGAGGTGGCACAGCTTCCCAGAAACCCAAGCCAAAGCAGCATTGTGACCAGGGAGCTCTAAGGTGATTTATAAAGTAGAACATTTGCATTTGTGTTGAATTTCCCTTTCCTGTGCTCCCCAGCACCTACGCAGTTGCCTGTTATTCTCCAGCCCTCCCTTGCTGCTCCCACCACGCTCCCAGCCACCGTCACCTCGTTGCTCATTGTGGCACCAGCCAGGGTGATGACAGGCAGACTTTGCACGTGTTGAGGGGTTGCACAGCAAGCACTCCACAGATCAGAGACTCTCTCAGACATGTCCCCATCCCCAGAGGAGCTCACTTGTGCTGGAAGGCAAGGGACCCTGCTATGGGGATGCTGCCTCCTCCCAGGCACCCACCACCAACCTTCTCCTGGGTGTTTTGTGGCAGCCACGGTGGTGTAAATACTAAAAATAGCGTGCAAACAGGTGTTTCCTATATACAGATATATGTACAAACACATATATCTCTGACGTGGTACTAAAACTACTTGCTGTTTTCTGTTTAAAAGCTTCAGTTTTGCCCTGAGGCACTTGCAAAAACAAGGCCATGATACACATTACAGACAGATAGCGCCACAGAAATCTCCTCTCCTTAAGCTGTAGTGACTCTTTCCCTTGTAAACATATCAAGCTGAGATAAAAACTTGCTCCCTCCAAATGAATTCCTGCGTCTCCACTAGCTGCATAGTTGTGGCTGTTTAGTATTCCCAATTTAGGCATTGGCAGAAACAAGGAATAAGTGAGTATATGAACACATATGCTGAGAAATGCAGTGCTGAAGGGTCTCCCACCCTTAATTTAAATAGTAGAACCAAAATATCTCATGTGTGTGCAAGTGTGTACATATATGTCATGGTGCTTAAGCAAACATTAGATCCACAGACCACATAGCATTTGCTTCCCCTATGCCACATTTGGAAAAGTGCTAATGCCTTATGGGAAATGTGGAAAAAAAAATGTAAATATTTTGTTCCGAAGCAACATAGCCTAGCACTGTGCTTTTCTGACTTTCTCCTCCCTTGAAGCAAATAGCAAGCAAATAACGCACTGAAGGCTTCTGCTTTCTCCACATCTAAACTAATTCTGCCCCTCTGAATGAGCCTAACTGGGAGCTGGCTTATTCCAGATATGTTTTCAGTGCTTTAAAAATCGTCATCTCCTGTTACCTGCCGTCTTTATTGGCTGCATCGAAAGAAGTGAGACCAGCAGGCTGAGGGAGGTGATTCTACTCCTCTTCTCTGCTCTCACCTGGAATCCTGCATTCAGCTCCGGAGTCCTCAGCACACGAAGGATATGGATCTTTTGGAGCAGCTCCAGAGGAGGCCACAGTGATGATCAAACCATTCTATGGTTCCATGATTCTATGATTCTTGGGGGCAGGGCAGAAGGGGGGAATTATCCAAGTCAGCAGCCAGGGGAAGAGCTATAGTTGCAAGAATTGTACTAAAATCCCCCCCATTTCAAGGCTGATGTAAAGGCTGATGGTTCCCCTTGTAGAAACAGGCAGTTCGGTGCTGGTGCCCATCAGGGCTGTTTGTTTGGGAACCATTAAGTATGCCTGGAGGGTCAGGAGGATGTTTGCTGTGAATGCCTTTAGTACATGTAGAGAGATGCTGTGGACCTCTCTTTTTGAGGAGAAGTTGATGGTCCCCCTCATGGGAAAATATATTCAGCTCTGGATCAGCAAGGAATTTTATCAAAAATATTATGTCAGCGTAAAAAATGTTTACAATTTAGCAAGCCTTGGGTGGAAAATTGAGACTTCGATGCCAGAATAACACTGCTTAGAAAACACTAGCTATAAAATACATCATCAAACATCACTCTCCGAAAGAGTCATGAGCTGCTTGTCGCGGATGCTTGGCTTACCCTGGATAGGCAAGTGGCTCAAGGTGGGGCTTGAATCACCACACTGCTTGATGAACCTGGGCACCAGTCCAACAGGCATTATTGGTTTAACAGCTTCCTACCATGCTGCACTTTATGGGACCCTCCTGTGTTACTGGATATATTTTGTCTTGCTGTGAAGAAAATGCTCTTGCCAAAGGGTCTCAGTTACCTCAGTGGCTTCTCTGTATAAGGGCACTGGGCAACGGGCTGTGCTGGGACTGAAGAATTTTCCACTGAGGAGCATAGAACCAAAGCTGCCATGCTGAAACGCTTCTGAGACAATATCATATTCCTCAGTTATATCTTCACCTACCCATTTCTCTGTATTATTAGGGTTGTTATTTATATTACACTCATGCCACCAGCTCTCACTGTATTCAAGACTGGAAAAACACAGAGATTACCCTCTCTCTGAATGCTGTGGATGTAAATGGATACATCAGAGCTAAGACAGCTATGTCTCCTTTTATTTTCCTTTCTTTGCATGGAAAACTGGCTGCAGCTAAGTGAGCTACAAAAGGCTGCACAGGGAGCTGGTGGCACTTCTGAGAAGAGGATCTGACACATCACATCAAGGGTTTAAATTAAAGGATGCACTGTGGTCTTCACGTTCAGGTGAGGGAGGAGACGAGGGCCCAAGTCTTTGTTGTGAGAGTCTTCTTTAGATGCAGGGGAAGAGAAGCTAGCCTGAATGCAGGGAAAATCTGAGCCTGAAAGGCAGGATCCCTACTACCAGTGGATGGCATAGCACTTTCCAGTGTCTGATGACCACAGCCATCCGATTCTGTCTCTAGGCTCCATAGCAGCTGCTGCTGCTCAGTGGGTTTAGATTAAGAAAGGTGTTTGCACAGGATCATACCAGGAGGTGAGACACAGATGACCAAAAAATAATGCTCAATGTAAACCTTTGACTCAAACACACATTTTCCCAGTGATTTCTGTTATCTCTGCATGGAAATGACATCATGTGATTGCTTACCACAGCCTCCAGAATCAGTACTGATGGGGAAAGGTGGCTTTTCTTGAACAGTCACCAATCTCTTGGGATGAGTGACCTCCAAGGCTGTAGAGGGTTAAGGGGCATGGGGGAATATGTGCTCTGGGGATGAATTTATGAACCCTAATAAAGCTGCTAGGTGAAGAAAGAGAATCGGGACAAACTGAAAAATGTTTCAGCATTTGCATTCCTCCACCTTCTGTCCTAGAGATGGGGAGACGTTCTGCCTCATGTCCTGCCAAGAAAAGAAATAACCGTAAAACTGCTGATATCATTTTCAGTCTGCCCTGCCTTTGAATCTGCAATCCTCATCCCTGCTTCCCTCTTGGAGAGTAGGAAATGGTTCAGGTTAAATGAGCGTGGAAGCTGGAAAGCCTGGAATTGGAATCATTTCCCTGCTGGCTTTCCAGGGGCTCTGACGGAAAAGCCCCCAGGCACAACCGGAGAACAAGATCTCCTGCCAGGTCTTCTTCCACTTACACCTCCCAGTGCTTCACCTTGCAGGGTCTGCTTTAGCACTTAGGTGGTGGGGCAGAGGCAGAGAAAGGGTTGTTTTTTCTTTCCTTCAGCCTTTGCAAATGGACTTCCAGGGCAAACAAAGTAATTGGCTCAGGCGAATGCAAGAGCTGAAAGGAGTTGCTTGGCAAGTGGAGGTGTTTCCTTTCCCATCACTCCTTCAGTTTCCCATTGCCAAAGCACCCACCTTTTAAAGGAAATGTACTCCCAGAACATCCAGCTGCTGACCTCTGCGGCTCTTATCTTGAAGGGGGTGGCACTTTTGGAGCCCAGCCTCTATGTTTGCACTTGTCTTGATTGAATATGCTTCGACATAGTATTGGGATCCTCAGAGGAACCAAAGGATGATGAATAAGTAAAGTACCATTATGCTTTCAAAAAGCAGTTGAAGGTTTCCAAGAAGCAAGTGTGAGGAGGAGGGAGGACACAAGGAGGGGGTGCACAGGGAGATCATGTCTGGAAATTCAAGACATGTACAGAAAAACTTGAAGGAAGCTTGGTCTGCACTATCTGTGCAAGGTCCATTTCCTTGATCACACACAGAAAATGAGATGATTAAAATAAAGATCAGTGCAGCTACAGAGTTGACAGCATTTTCTTGAAAGACCTAGAAGAGAAAGCCATCAGGGGAGGGTCTTCTAGAAGAGGTTTGAGTGAAGGCTGCCTCCAGAGAAGTCCCATCACAAAGGAGACCCCAAGCCTGGCTTAGTGCAGGTCTTTCATCTGTGAGGCTGCAGCTGGGGATCTGGGTCTCGAGCTTCTCCATGCCAGGCATTGTACAAGCACATCAAGGCGGTCTCGCCCTGTGGGTTTGGACTCTGCTTATTTAAGGCATCCCCCAAGCACGTAGGCATTGACCTTACTCTCCCTGCAGCCTGGGAAGATGGTCATTTCCCCCATCTTGCAGGACTACATAACCTCCTTGGGCTGACAGCAGAGATGGATGTAGGATCCAGACTTCGTGAGCACCAGCTCTGCCTGTTAAGCACCAGAGCAGACTTGTCTAAATATGAATAGGAGGCAATTCCAGCGCTCTGGCTAAGTTGCTTGGAGAGAGGAGACAGAGCCCTAAGGCTACCCCTAAATCTGTCATACAGCACGTCCTCCTTCCCTTAGCACTTGCAAATTGATATTGTGGAGGGGGGGAGCAGCCCTGGCTGTCCCTGTAGGTCCCAGAGGAAACGGTTTTATAGGACTCTGGTGGATGCTGAAAATAACTTCCACTTAACGGCAGGCGCTGGCTCAGCATTTGCTGGCCCAAGACAGATCAAACACTTCTGAGCAATTCCCAAGTTATTGGTCCTCCAGCTCAGAAGTTCCCAGCCAAATCTTTATCCTCTGTTTCTAAAAGCTGGTTCTACTTTATATTCAGGAATAATATCCCTAAAAACATGCATTTATGAATGAGCAATACTTTCCTCGCTCCACAATAGCCCAGCACCGGGCTGCAGTCCAGGACACAGAGGCATCTCTTGCAAAGGTGCAGAGTGTTTGCGTCCTGAGCCCTCAAGTGGTTTGGGAGTCAGACCCAGCCTTCTGCTGCCACCTTTGTAAACCAGCTCTCAGGACTCAGTCACTCCAGCCACGCTGTGCAGTTAATGAATGTCTGCACAACACATTTTCAGTTCTCGTGACCCTTCATGTCTCATTATCCAACCAGCTTGAACCAGCCCGTACAGATGGGACACTTAGCGATATCTGCGCCCTCAGAGAAAGGGGCTTTTGAGTGAATTGAGGTGTCAGAGATGATGCTTAAGCTGCATGAGAAGAGCAGATTAATCTTGGTAGCCAAACCCTTCACACTTTGGGAAAGGCCATGTGCAGCTCAGAGAAAGAAAAACTTCATAAGGTAAATGGAAAACTCACACCCAGAGTGAGTTATGCTAATCGGCACCAGCTGGCGCTCTGCTAACATTTTGATAAAGTCCTGTTTTCTCTCCAGAACTGAAACTTCACTGAGTTTTTTTCCCCTCCCCACCCCTTCCCTGCCCTTTCTGCCTGTCACAGTTCTGGCATGAGGGAACATATATAGCAGACATAAATGCTGGATGAAAGAAGAGAAAAATAGAGGAGGGTAAGATTCCACTAAGCTTCACCAACGTGACAAACCCCAGATTATATCCCTGCACTAAGCTGTACTCTCCTCCCTCCGCAGCCATCGTGCACACACCTCACCTTCCCACAGCATCTCTCGCAGCACTCAAGTTGAGCAGAGTACACGCAAAACTTGTACTGAAAGGTGAAGAACTCCTGTTATAAAGCTGAGCTCGTTCATTTAGTTGAGGCAATGAAGAGGAACCCATTTGACTGTTCTTTACTTATTCCACACTAGATTGTTCTTTCCAGCCAATGCCTAGAGAAGCTTTGGAGAAGTCATTACTCTCTGTCATCCCAAGGAAAATAATTAGTCTGCCAAACAGGCATGACCATTTTGTCAATCCCAAGGAAGGGAAATTGCAGGAATACTTCAGTTTAATATTGATTTCGCATAGGAGAAAGGAAAAAAAATCATTACATCAATGTCTTCCAATGTGGCATTTTAAAAGAGTCTATCTTCTGTTTTTAAAATTACATTTAAGCCATTAACATTGAAATTAAGCCGCATTTCAGTCTAGAAGAACCTGTTAAAGCAGCTCTTGCCTGCCACTGCAGACTGTCAGCAAGCTGCAAGAAGGGGGTTGCCCCATGCAGGGGGATAAGCCAGGAACCAAAGGGACCTTGGTGCAAGTGGGTCCCGAACCAACAGCACGTTCTCCCACATTACCTTCATGCAGCAGTGCAGGTGCTGTCAACAGACAAGGCAAAGGGATGGAAAACACCAGGATCCAGCCAAGGGGCCAGCCAGCACGAACAGGAGCTGGAGCAATGGTAAAGGCTGGAGATAAGTCACAGAATCACTAGGTTGGAAAAGACCTCCAGGATCATTGAGTCCAACCATTCATATCAAACACTAAACCATGTCCCTCAGCACCTCGTCCACCCATCTTTTAAACACCTCCAGGGCTGGCAACTCGACAAGTCCATCCAGAAGACAAAGTGATGACTGAGTGCCCTGCCCTGAAGATAAATGGGGTTCATGAGCCCACAGGCAGGAGGGTTGTGGGGGATCCCTGATGAGGCTGCTCGGGGCAATAAAGATGCACATTTATCCTCCGGGCACTGACAAAGAAACCCTCCCAGGTTCAACCTCCTTGGATTATGGGAAAATCTCTCTTTAATTAATAAGGCATTTGACCCCTGGTTTTTACAGTCTGTCTGAGCACATACACAATGCAAATCTCAAATACTACCTTCTCTTCAATTAGCTGTCACCAGCTCCCTCACTGCTTTGGAAAATGTAAGAGCATGGGTTGAACTATCTCCTCACTGAGGCTCATTACCTGATTCATGGATGAGAGCTTCTGGAAGTCCACTTTCATATCCAGCTGCCATTTATTGACATCCCTCCCACAGAGCTAGCAGAGTTTATTTTTTTTAGCCTACTGTTGGATAATAAGACAGATGTCCGCACTGGGTCTCATTTTGAATAGATCTAAACGAGAAACAAATGTATCAGATGGGATGAATGAATGTGTAGCGTGTACCCAGTTTCAGCATGTCTGACTAAATCAAGAAAGAGTACCTAGCTCCCATCTTATTTTTTGATGCAGGTGCTTTTTAGATGGGAAGTGGAAGCATCCCAGCAAGGGAGGGGATCCTTGGAGTAAGTCATATGGAAGAGTAAAATATAGATGAGACATTATAGCTGGAAACATGCAAAATACAAGAAAAGTGGTGCTTGCCAACTACTTCTGCCTCCTAGCTCTGTCCCCTGATGTGGGCTGAAGCATTCAGATGGGGAACAGGACACCTCTCAGTGAACACTGAGTTAATTTTGGAGGAAAGACACATCCTCAGATGCTTTTGAAAGCCCAAATGATGTTTCTGAGGGGGAGATCAGTACTTGAACAGATATCAGAACCGCCTAGGGAAAGAAGAAGAAAACAAACCAGGGGTGAAGTGGAGCAGCAGAGGAAGGTAGGGTGAAGATCAAAAGAGAAGGGCAGGTTTAGAGATCCGAGGAGCTCTCTGGTTCTGTTGGGTCTTCCTCCATCAGTCTCCACACACACGTGCATCTGTTTGGACAGCTGTCGCTGTCCCTGGGTGCTTGGAGTGGTTGGTGGGCTCAGCAGTGCTGGTTGCTCACTGCTTGGGATGCTCCTGGGGGCTCACTGGGGCAGCCTGAAGACTGTGTGTGGTCAGGGCGTTGCCTTCCCTCACAGAGCAAGAGATTACAAAATTCACAGCTGAGTAACTCAGAACGCGGCCGAAAGAAGCAAAATGGGAGCTGGCAGATTCAGCCTTGCAACTGATGTAGCATTAGCACTAATCAATAGGGTCTATGCTATTTTTTTAAAGCAGACATTCGTGATGCAGCTGCATTTAATGTTTATTCCAGGAGTCTTTCTACAGATGAAGGCAGTAAGCAGATCACCCCAGCCCATCCTAGTAAAAGCAAGACAGAAGCAAATCATCATGCCACTATCCACTGCCTACGGCTACCTGAAAGGAGGTTGTAGGGAGGTGGGTGCTGGTCTCTTCTCCCAAGCGACAAGTGATAAGAAGAAAGAAAATGGCCTCAAGTTGTGCAAGGGCAGGTTCAGATTAGACATCAGGAAAAATTTCTTCACTGAAAGGGTTATTGAGCACTGGAATGGGCTGCCCAGGGTGGTGGTTGAGTCCCCATCCCTGGAGGTGTTTAAAAGATGGGTAGATGAGGTGCTCAGGGGTGTGATTTAGTAGTGGACAGGTATGGTTGGACTCAGTGATCTCAAAGGTCTTTTCCAACCAAAAGATTCTATGATTCTATTCAGAAGAATGACAGCAGAGTCCAGGCATCGCCTTTTCTCCAGCTACTGTGAAAATACTGGTCCCAGTGTTCAGTTTGGAGCTGACAAGTCCAAATCTCAGCAGCATTTAGTCAGTATTGTTTACTTTATTGGCAATAACTGATGCAGCAAGCAGGCCATGCTGGAGGACTCCAAACATCATTAAATATTCCTGGAGGCCAGAGTTACCCTCTGATGCTCCTGAGTTTAGAAAAAAATGAGAATGTCACCCTCAATGAAGTCCCATCTGAAATTCCCCTCATTGTTTTAATTTTCCTTTCCCTGCCCTAAGAGCTTTACTGCACTTGTTAGGTTTGGCATTTCTTTTGCACTATTTTTGGAGGATTCCAGACCATGTTTCAGATTTTGGCCATCTTCATCTTCTCTTATAATTATTAATAATATTTTCCCTTCCAGGCACTGGATTCATTCCCACATTGGCTGCAAGGTTTCAACACCAATCACCCTTTAATTCAATCTTCCTCTCTTTCAGAAGCACCTTTGTGTAACACTGCCTTATTATTGCTGCAAATCCACAGAAAATAAAGCTTTTGATTTACCTTGAAATAAAGCTTTTGATGGGAAGTACCTTGAAATACTGTATATGCTTTGTACCATAAATGCTTTCCCCTAGGCTACGTGTCTGTGCCTGATAGGACACAAGGAGATCCCAAAAACTCAAAAGGCTTAAAACAGAGTTTTTCTCCCTGCTAATCTGGAATCTGAAAGCTTGCTGCAGTGGAATATTAGTGTTAGAGGTGAAGGGATATTATTTGGAGCTGCCCTGATCTGAATAAGTTTCCCACAATTGGGGCCAGCCAAGGATTCACCTCTGGAGCCTCAAAAACCAAGAGAAGTCTGAAAGTCCTAGGAAGGAAAGAAGAGCAGGGGACGTGCCTAGTAGAACAAGGCAAGGGGAAAAAAAGAAAACACTGGAAGAAGAATTAATATTTCCTAAGCTTGACAAACACTCCAGATTCCTTCCTTTTCTCCTGTGGTATTGAACTGAACATGACACAGAAAATGTGTTCTGTCAAAATCCACCATCTTCTACTGTTTGCAAATAATTAACACCCAAGGAACAGCAGAATAACACCTAAGAAGCTGTGAAATGAAGGCTGTCTTACCTGGTCTCCTTGTGCCTTAAGATGAGATTATGAGGTTCCTCCTACTCTCAGGCCCTTGCTGTACTTGGTGCTCAGGCTCCAAGTTATCAGCTTGGAAAGCTGACCAAGCCCCACCAAGCTCTCTCAGGACAATAACAGCTCATTGCAGGAGAAAACGTGGATGTCTGCCTTCAACCTGACTTCAGTGCCAGTCTGCCAACAGATAACTTGGATCAGAAGCTGGTGTGGATGGAGCAAGGAGGACATTGCTGCTGGCCCATGAATGAACACACAGTGCAGCAGAGAGACAGAAAGGAAATTTATCCCAGCTGAGTAAACATTAGACTGCAGCTGGCCAGAAAATTGACTATGAGAAAGGACCTTCACAAAGGAAGAAGGGGAGAAAGAGAGGTTTCTGAAGGCAAACGCAACACTTATTTCAAGTCAGCTACAACCAAATCCCTTGGTGTGCTCTACCAACATCAATCTCAGTGGGGAAATCCACAGCTGGGCAGGGAGAGCACAAACTGCCTATGTTGACAACCAGAACAATTTCCCAGCAAGCAGAGACACAGGCAAACTGGAAACAGAAAATTTCTGAAGATACAGAGTGAGCTGCTTCTATCTGGTGCTCCAGCAGCCTTGAAATTGTTGGTGTCTCAAAGGAAATGACTTCTGGAATCCACACCCATAAAGGCTCCTAAAAAGTGTGAAAGAGTGAATGCATACAAATAGCCATGCCATGGAGGAACCCAGCTGCTAAGGCGCATACATCATATTGCATCGGCTAAAGGAAAGAAGTGCTCTGTAAATCAAGTCTGAGCCTGTTTCCTATCTGTTTGTGGCCTGGGTTGCCCATGGCCATCAGAACCCTTCCTTGTTGCTACCTAGCTGCCTGCCTGAAACTAAGACTTAGATGGTCTTAAATTCAACTGAGACCTAACTCTGCCTTTTGGTGTCCCTGTTCTTTAGGATGAGATGATGAGTTTTTATCCTACCATCAGGCCCTTGATTCACATAATGTTACTCTCAATATTCACTGCATGACAATAATGTGCTGTGGTCCTGCCTCAAACTGAGTGCCAAGCACTTCTCCTTGCTCCCAGGGAGAAGAGATGAATCAGAAGATCTGTGGCATAAAATATCTTCCCAGAGGTACTTCTAGATCCATCCCTGTAGCAGTGACTGAGTGGGATCCCTCCTCGAATGCTGGCTGAGTAACGGGGACCTCACCTTATCCTACAAGAAAGCAAAGGACCGAGCTTGAGACCCGAGGCACAGGCTGAACTTTGCATCCAAGTGGCAGGGAGCAAAAAAGGTTTTGCATCATGAGCAGCTCTCAGAGAAGGGAGGCAAGACCTGCCCAGCATGAGACAAACTCAATCGAGATGTGTCCCCATCCCACTAGCAAGGAAAGAGGAATGCAGAGTTGTATCTGAGATAATAAGCCCAGCATAAACAAAGGCGCTTGTGAAGCATGTCCCCACGCCTTTGGCTGCAATATCCAGACCTTTTCTGCACTTTGGTTTTACAACTTTAATCCACAGAATTTCATCATTGCAGAAGTATTTCTGCCCTGCTCCCCCTGTGCAGCAGTGCAAGGCAGCACAGGAAAATGCATGTGGTGGTGAAGGTGACAGCTGAGTTATCCCAGGACTCATCACCACGCACTTCAGCATCCTGCAGGTGTTCTCTCTGTGTGTCTGCAGGGTGCACAGTGTCCAGGCAGTCTCTGATCATAGAATCACAGAATCACTAGGTTGGAAAGGACCCCCTGGATCATCGAATCCAGCCATTCCCAACAATCACTAAACCAAACCCCTCAGCACCTTGAGCATATGCAGCATGCTTGGCAGGTACTTTCTGTGTTTGGATGTTATAGTACCTTTTTAGGATAAGGCTTGTGGCACACGTGAAGGCAAGCCAGACCTTCCAGCTATCGCCCTCCCACTATTTCTCAATGACTGCAAGCTCTGCCCAGCCTCATCTCCTGCCCCAGGTCCTGCTAACCAGCTCCCAATCTCCCTGAGACACAGAGCAGGAGGATGCATGGCCAGGGTCACAGCACCCAGTCCACCCACGAGGACCTTAAAGCATTCATGGAGCTCCTTTGGGAGCCTGTACTGGAGCACCCATCCACTCGTGAGACCAAGACTAAGCACAGCCACCAAACTGTGCTTCCAAGGGTGATTGCTGCCTTCAGGGCGCCTTCTGTAAAGCAGGGGCGTGCACAAACTGAACCTTTCATCTTATCCTCTTGACATATCTTCTAGGATATGGTTTGCAAGGCAAAGTAGGGTAGAAAAAGCCTCTGTATAAATATAACAATCTCTCAGACTACCTCCAAGCTTCAAACACTCTGATCAATAACTTTTCTGAGGACATAAATAAAGTTTATTCCTGTAAGAAGGCATCACTGCTCACTTCCTTCTATCTCTTCTCCTTCATCCTTGAGGAGACAGCTCTCACAGTTGGCTATGCAGCACTTGCAACACACATTCCTCACTCCAGTCACCAGAACTCAACTCCTTCGCTTCTCCTGAACGCTGAGCCGCTTCCCTTCTGCAGTGTCTCAAGCAATTCCCTGTTGTTGTCCAGTCTGCCACTGCACACAGGAACTCCAGCAAGAAAAAGGAAGATATGCAACAGGTATTAATACACCCACTTCACTTCAATTGCAGACAAAACACGTGCAATGCGCATGTATCCACCTTCTCTCCTGCCTGTGTGTATTTTCACACAAAATTAGCAAATAATATCTTTGGGGAAATCATAACACTCTTTTTAAAAGGATAAATGGGAATGTAAGAGAGTTGCCAAAAGGAAAATTACCAAATCAGCAAAATGGTAAGCGGTATTCCCAACTGGCTTTGCTGGGAGTAGCAGAGTGATTCAGGGCAGGGGGTTGTGAAGGATGCTATTAGATAAGGAAGCTGATGGGGGCCTGTATAAAACCATGCCCAGGAATCTGCCTTAGCAGCTTTTCCCACGGCATTGCACAACACAGCACAGTAAAACTGTGGGCAATGAAACAGCACAGCTTGTCTACAGATCCCTCTGCCTTTCCTGAATCAAGAAATATGATGCTATGTTAAGGCACCAGTGAGTTTTCCAAGAGTAAAAGAAGGGAAAGCTTCATTTTGGACACCTGGTGACTGAGGCAAAGTGGGTTGCAAGCAAAGAAAAGCCCATCCTTCCATATAAATGTAGCATTGTGCAATCAGGTGAAAATTATTTTCTCTTTTTTTTTTTTTTTTTTTGTCTGAATTTGATATTTTTGCCTGCTCTACCAAAAGATTTCCCTGCCCTCCATAAACCTGCACTCGGCAGCTCAAGGTGATTTATCGCATTGAGTGAATATCAGATGAAATTCAGTTGTTTCCCTTTTGAGATGAAACTAAGCAGACTTGGACTTGGAGGAGGATATGAGCATCCTGATCCAGTGGGAGGTGTCCCTGCCCATGGCGGATGGGGTTGGAACTGGATGATCCTTAAGGTCCCTTCCAACCCCAACCATTCTATGATTCTATGATTCTGTGCTTCTATGATTCTATGATTTTGCTCTGGGGTGAAACTGAAGCACAAATTAAAACTTAGGGGACAAGGCAAAGGCAGAGAGGGAAATCAGGTAAGCTGAAATGAAAAACTGTCTTTTGCTGAACTCACATGAACCCAAACCACTGACCTTCACACATCCAAGACCCTCTCTACACCAGCCTGCAGCACATAAATCTAACATCAAACTTGGAACTGAGCTTCAATATGGTTTAGACCACATGCAATTAGCCCGATTAAAGGACTTTTTTCAGGTCCTGCCGGCATTTTAAGTGGGAGAAAAAGTGCGTTGCCAGCAGATGTTACCACTTTTGCAGTGGGGTGTAGTTTGGGGCCACATATGCTTGGAAAAGTTGCGTGCTGGGGTTATTAGCAAAGGCAGGGACAAGGTTCACTATAAAGATGAAATGCATTAAAGAAGCTCACATGCTTTCTGATCGTGTTGTGCCAGGCATCAGTAAATGTGACCAACTGAAATTGCCTCCAAAAAAAAAAAAAGAGGGGGCGTAGGGGGGAAGTGGGGCTGCTGGAACACAGAATTATTTAAAAAGAAAACTAAACCTGGAAACATTTGCTGAGTGAAACCAGACGGTGGTGATTATTTCGCAATTATTCATGGTTGAAAGGACAGAAAAAAAATCCAGTATTTAAATGCACTTATTTGTTTGTTTGTTTGAGTGCAATTGCTAATGGTGATGATCAATGAGGGATGGGGGAAAGGAAAAAACGTGTATAAGTGCCATACGGAGCCTGCCCCTCACATTTGTTCCCAAGTCAACCTGTGAAACCATAGTCTTATCACTATGGGCTTTGTGTGGATTTTATTTGCAAACCTGTCTTTCAAATCCTGGGTAGTAGCCAGGAACACCTCTATTAAAAACATTTTAAAGAAGAGAGTAGATATCCTGAAGGGTTATGAAATAAATTTCACTGTAAGCCATATTCCACCTTGATTATTGGTATGGAGAGCAAGGGAAAAAATACATTTCTTTCTCATTTTCTAAATTTGTACTTTTAAGAATGATCACGGGATGTTCTGAAACAGCTCTGAAGTTCTGCCTTCGATCTAAAAGAGAACTCAGTAGCCCAAGTGTGTTTGGGAGCAACAGAACTTGTGCATTCCAGAATGCAAGGTCTCAAAATTCCTCTACTGCTCCTCTGGTATTCTTGTCTGCTGTCTTTGAACACCTAAGGAAAACTATTTTGCAGACTCCTCAACTGGGAAAATGTGTCATGCTGCTCAGCGCATCTCCTCTGGTTACCAAGAACAATAGCATCAAAAGAAAAAGGTCTTGAGCTCTTCCTTATTAGCACTTGTGCCCTGTGGAACTCAGGATCTTGAGTTCTCAGCTCGAAGGGCAAAAAGAAGCCAGCAAGACTCCATATATCAAGTACATATAAAAAAAAAACAAACCAAAAAAACCCAAAAAATACCCTCAGGCTGCCCAGGGAGGTGGTTGAGTCACCTTCCCTGGAGGTGTTTAAGGGAAGGGTGGATAAGGTGCTGAGGGACATGGTTTAGTGTTTGATAGGAATGGTTGGACTCAATGATCCGGTGGGTCTCTTCCAACCTGGTGATTTCATGATTCTCTGATCAAACATCTTGAGCAACAAAATGCTCAGACTATATTTCTGTTGGCTTAGAAGAGGACAGGCTTTCCAAATGCCCATCAGTGATATAGGACCATACATTACCCTGACACCCAGGACTTATAAGTACTTCTGAGCACGTATTTCTAAGCAGGAATGCAAAAATCAAGCCTGTGGCCTGAGCTTCTTAGTGGCCTTG
Organism: Clamator glandarius; assembly: GCA_033459285.1. Lineage (NCBI taxonomy): Eukaryota > Metazoa > Chordata > Aves > Cuculiformes > Cuculidae > Clamator > Clamator glandarius. Next base: position 25,498 of record JAUNZM010000078.1, read on the forward strand.
GACTGGATCAGACCAAGACACCTAGTGACGATGTCTCCTAGTGACGATGTCTCAGGTGCACCTACCTCCCTACCTTCCTACCACCCTCTTGGCTCCTGGAAGACCAGCTGCTGCCTGGGGCTGTTCCTGTTCCCTGTTGGAAGCCACCTAAGCTATGAATAAACACCATGGGTGGGCATTGAAACATCCAAGGCAACCTGAGACCTTTTGGGTTCCAGGGGAGTCAGGTGCATGGAGCTCCTCTGGGTTCCTCAGGGCAGATGTGACAGAGGTCCCGTATCCTTCTGGAGCAGTGGTGGGAGATTTGGCAGCCTAACTCACTAGTCCTCAAGTGGCAACATCTTTGAGCAGTTGAACCCAATCCAGGACATCTGAGACATTTTTTCCATCCAGCGACCTTATCCCAGACCCTACGCATGAGATACTTGGGGAGGGTTGTGTCCTCCCCCTGCAGCGTGGCACGGTCAGAGAGGTTTGGGTCAGATATTAGAGAGAACTTCCGAATAGGAAGGACAAAGTAGCCCAGGGATTAATTTTCTGGAGACAAGCTGGCTCAAGTCTTTCTACTTGATCAAGCAATCGACATCCCTGAGGCAGGAAGGGACAGGACAGGCTTGGGGCTGTCTCCTTGGAGAAACTGGAGGTTGAAAGAAGGGGAAATCCTGAAGGAGCCCTTCAAGACTTACTGGGATGGCAGATGCTGACCACAGGGGCAGCAGTAGCTTCTTCGTTTGTCCCTACACAGGGACACTTGCTGCCGGGGGGTTCCCAGAGCAGCAGTGGCCATTGCACCAGGAATGCTCTTTCTTTCCGAAACGGCTCAGAACTACCTGATGATCCTGGCCGGTCGGTAAGGACCCATTCAGGTAATAACTGCCATGGGGCTCCCTGCAGTCACCAACAGCCCCTGGCATTAGTTAGATTTATAGTGAAGCTTTATCTGTTGCCTGCAATTCTAATTTGTGGTTCGTAGGCCATAAAACTCCAAGTTTTCCAGGCGGTGGGGAAAAAAAAAGTGACGATTGACTGTTACGGCTGCGTCTTTTTTTTTTTTTCCACTAGAGCTGTTCCTTATGCAGTTGTAACCAAAGAGCAACCAAATAGATTGTCTAATGGCCAGTGCTGTTTGTTCCAAACCAACATGGATTTCCCATTTGTAATTCAAAAACCATAGGGTGTAACTTTCCTTGCTTGGCATGATGCATGGTTGAGCTTCTCGGACACAGAGACAGTCCTGAGGAAAACTGTTCCTTCCTGAAGAAGGATCCATGAGAAATAAACCACTTTTCACTTTTGGTGAATGATCTATTTTTTAACAGCATCTCCAGACTAAGCTGCAAAACAGCCACTTGTTTCCCAAATTGAGGATTTATTAGACTGCACAGTTAAATCCTTTTTATTACCACTTAAATATTCATTTTTCTTGCTGCATGCACGGACAGGCTTCCATTTACACTTGAAATTGGTTTTTGTAATGAGCTTCATCAATATTAAATGAGAAGGAAACCACAGAATTACAGAGAAATATTAGCCTATATCATTGCATGTGAGACGGAGAGTAAAATAAGAACAAACTTGCTATCAAACTGCAGCCTGGCTGCCCACATTGAGCAGCTATTCAACCCCACATAAAGCAAAGCATTTCTGCTTTTCTCTTAGGGATTGTTATCAGACCACCCAGCCCACCACACAGCAAGGATGCTGTCTGTGGCAACACACCGAACAACTGAACCTCACTGAGTTTTCACCTGCCGAAGTGCTGCAGTTGAGGGGTAGGGAGCAAAGTTTCTCTCCCTCCTGACTGAGGAGGAAACCTAGAGAGCATTTTAAAATTTGCAAAGGTGCAAGAATAAAAACAAAAGTTGTGGAGGGAACACAACAGCTCAGAAAGACAGGGTTTGTAAGATGTGAGGGTTTCCATATTCCTGTGATTTCTGAGAACCTGAAAAATACTGACATGTTTACCATGCAGAATGTCATTGTAGGGGAAAGCCACCAGACTCTGGTATATTATTCAGTGCTGGAGTATTGGTCAGTTCAGGTAAGATCTGGGTTGAGTCTTCCATCCCAAGAAAGGCATGAAGCAATGCAAAGGTGCAAAGGAAGGCTCAGAAGAGCCATCATCTCACACAGCAGTACCTGCAAGCCAGGACCACCCCATCCATGGGAAAGACCCCACAGAAAAGACAACTCAGTAGGTATAAGATGATGTAAGTGAGGCTTAAGGAAATTTTCTCGTGAGGAACACCAAGAATTGGAATAAAATGCATGAGAAGAGGGTGGGTTTACTGGGGAGAAGGTTCAATGCACATCCTTGGGAATAGGTTAGACGAGGAATGTAGCAAGCGCATAGGCAAGTGCTGGAGTGGAATGGACTGGGCAGAAGCACAGGGTCCAGTCCAAGCGTGGCTCAAGGGACCACAAAGCATTTTGGCAAGCGGAGCCTCCCTGGGAGCCAAAGGGCAGAGCAGGGAAGCTTCCTTGCAGTTCAATTACCTCGGCGGGAATCTAAAAGATATTCCCATTGCCTGCGAAGCTGCGTGCCAAGTCTGGTGTTTGTTTGTGTCTGTGTTTATTTCTCAGAGAGTTTCTTTCTCTGCACCCCAGGGAACTGGCTGGATGCAAGCTCTGGCCTTCTCATGGAACAAGAATTAACTCCTGGATCTTGGCAGCACCAGGAGGAGACGAGCTTCTGCTGGATTGCAGTCTGAAAAAGCCCCACAAGCCACCCGAAAAGCAAATCCTGTGTGCCTGCCATCTGTCTGGACATCCAAAAAAACCTGGGGCCACCTCCATCCTGTGGCATCCAGTTGCACAGAAGAACTTCCAGTGTTGCCTGGGGACCTGCTGCCCTCCCACTACAGACATAATCATTCCAACCACCGTGAGCTTGAGGGGCCAGTGATTCACAGTTCCTTGTCAGATGTTAAGGTGGCCAGGGGAGGCAGTTCATAAACAAGAGTGAAAGGCACAGTACTGTCTCAGACATCAAAATAAAATTGTTCACCGGAGCCCAGTTTTCCAATGGGCTTTTAAATTCCTGAACTAATTCAAATCTTTTGGTACAAATCGGTTTCGCTTCTCCAAGGGACCATGTCAACTTGAATGAAGGGAGGCTCAGACCCATCCTGTCAGGGGTTACTTCTGTTTTAAGAGAGCATGAGTAATAGCTGAAACACACAGGGACTTCAACATTTCGGGTAGTTTCGTGAAAAATCCTTTCTCCTTGCCCCCAGTGTGGACAAACCAACGTCAGTGCTGCCAGTTGCAGGGAAATGAATCGCCAGTCTTGGATTCCCACATCTCAGAACCACACATTCCTGTCGGAGGTGAATCACACCACAGCGACCCAGTTTGGACTTGGGGAAATCTGAGCAGAGAAGGGCAAAGTGACGTGAAGGAAAATAACCGAGTCACTGAGAGAACGGGTCTGGAGGCTCCCGTGGTTATACCTACCCAGGGGACCTGAGTATGGCATGTGCTTGAGCCATGTCAAGCCAGATCATAGAATCATAGAATCACCAGGTTGGAAGAGACCCACCGGATCATCGAGTCCAACCATTCCTATCAAACACTAAATCATGTCCCCCAGTGCCTCATCCACCCATCCCTTAAACATCTCCAGGAAAGGTGACTCAACCCCCTCCCTGGGCAGCCTCTACCAGTGCCCAATGACCCTTTCTGTGAAATATTTTTTCCTAATGTTCAGCCTAAACCTCCCCTGGCGGAGCTTGAGGCCATTCCCTCTCATCCTGTTCCCTGTCACTTGGGAGAAGAGCCCAGCACCCTCCTCTCCACAACCTCCTTTTAGGTAGTTGTAGAGAGCAATGAGGCTCGTTACTCTCTCTCCTTTCTTATTGCTGGCTACAAAGAGGGCAAAAGGCATCTTGAGACTTTGAAAATGAAAATGCTGATGCACATGTAGAGTCACATCGACAGAAAAGCTAAGTATAAATTCTTGTGAGCAGCAGATGCTGCAGGGAAGAGTGGGGCTGTAGACCCAAAACACCAACTGCTCAAGGGACAAATGGGCCAAGGCTGATTAGCCAGCTCCATCTAGTAGCCTAAATCTCGTTTTAAAGAGAGGTGGTTTCTGGAAGAACACAAGATCCATCTGATTTGTAATCTAATCTTTGAATGACATTCATGGCATATGAACTGTTTTCGATGGAAACCTATCTGCAAAATTATATCTGCACCAGATGCCTTCATTTAATTAGCCAATATAATATTCTTAGTTATGTTTAAACATCTGACCCATTCTAACAATATCAAGTACTTCAAAGCTGGGTGAATCATTGTTCATACCAGAGAAAAGGAACATCGGAAGAGCCAAATTCACAGCGGACACCAACTGACATCCTGTTTGCCAGCACATTTACCGTTTTCACTGACCTTGGTAACGAATGCATCACCAATTAAAGTCACTTCCTCCAAATGGCATGGTGGTGGTGTCCATATTCCCATTGGACCACGAAGAGGATCCCACGTGAGAGGACATCCAGCCAAGGCTGTCCAGTGAATTCTGTGCTGATTCAGAGTGGAACGATACTCACCGTGTTTCTGTGGTGTTCTAAACACTCTCTGCTGGGAAGCAAACACAAACCTGCAGCAGTTCAATGAGCACAGGGCTCCTTGCAGTATAACAGAACTCTGAATGCAGAACTAACCTTCAACTGTCCTATTTCAGAGAATCATAGAATCACCACGTTGGAAAAGACCCACTGGATCATTGAGTCCAACCATTCCTATCAATCACTAAACCATGTCCCTCAGCACCTCGTCCACCCGTCCCTTAAACCCCTCCAGGGACGGTGACTCAACCACCTCCCTGGGCAGCCTCTAACAGTGCCCAATGACTCTTTCTGTGAAAAATTTTCCCTAATGTTCAGCCTAAAGTTAGGGTTGGAAGGGATGTTAAAGACCATCTAGTTCCAACCCCCCTGCCACGAGCAGGGACATCCCACTAAGATCTGGCTCCACAAGGCCCATCCAACCTGGCTTTGTTGTCTTTGGACAGCACAGCATTATGAGATTCATATTTACCTGCCCCTCATTTCTTTTGGCATCTGTTCATGCAAGGACACACACACAGAGTGAAGAGGAACAAGGTTTGTGCACCAGCAATGGGAACAGTAAAGCTTCCTAGAGTTGTTTGCGTTGGCACACTGGGTTTTGCTAACATCTTTGCATCATTCATCGTCTATGATGCATGAAATATTTAGGGTTATCACTAAACCGAAAGTTTATGGACTAAACCCAAAGTTCACTGAACACCCAGCAAGAACAACTCCCAGCAAGAGGGGCCAGACACTCTCTCAGGCTACCGAGTTAAAAATAATGCTCAATTTACATATTTCACAGATGCCCTTCAGGCTACAGTTTGGGTTTGAATGTTTCAGACAGGACACTGTGATATTGTGCCATGGGCTGCTAAAACAGGCAGGGGAAGAGTAGTTGGCACACATGAAGGTGTAGATGACCCACCTCTAGACTGGCAGCAGTCACTGACTGAGGAAGGAACCTGTGCTTTGATGTTTCGGCTTTAAGAAAGCTGTGCTAATGGAGGCTGGTAATTGTAGGAACTGATACTAGGAGCAGTGCTAGGGTAATTGGAAACTTCTGCTCGCCTAGGTAATATTTATAGGAGGCTTTATAGGTCGCTTTGATGAAGGTAAGGACTCAAACACCTTTAAACAGCGGAAAGTCTTACAACACATTGACTATAAAGCAAAACTCCTTTCCAGATCAACAAGAAGTATCTGGAATGTGCATCCAAATGCTAGGGTGGTGTTAAGGTGCAAGGAAGATTGCTGCTACGCAGCCATAAAGGCTGAAAGACCACAACATCTCTAGACAGAGGCAGGGTTTCCATAGTCCATCAGCTTCAACCCGCTCAGCACTGCCCGGCAATGAAGTGCTGCTCAGAGATGCCAGCAGGCACCAGCGCGTGACTGAGGCTTCACTGCTCATCTGTGTAAGAGAGCATCACTCTGACATGCCCTCTTCGGAGCATCTGTCTGTGAACCTCAGGGATGCCTGAGCAACCCCTGAAAACAGGCTTAGTGCCTACCACAGTGCCCAGTCTCTAACCTCATCCCGGGAAAATGGGGAACAAAGCAAAACAGCTCACATTTTAAAAAGTAAGAATTTAAACAAATTAATTTGATGTATGTCCCAATGGAGACCAAGCTGCAGCTACCGTTAGTCGTTTGAAAATACTAATAAATAATTAAATTAAATTAAATATTGCATCAGGAGGCTTTCCACAGCAGAGCGTTTCCACGAACAATATTGATATGATCAAACATAGGAGAAAACTTCCAGAAGCTGCTTACATATGGACATGCAATGCTTACAATGCAAAATGCTCAATTGCTGAAATTTTCTAAAATTAAGACTTGTTGGTGAAACTGTTTTGTGGGAAATGAAGCAAGGGATGAATCTATTATTACATGCCATCTGCAAACAAAAACAGCCAGGAACACCCACAAAACAATCCACCCTGTGCCTCCTCATTCTTCTGTGCCTCCAAAGGGGACCACAGCTCACGATGCCTTAAGCGACACCACCACATGGAGCTAACAGTGCTCAATGCTTTTAAAGCAATTTCTTAATTTAACTTCCAGTTTATGAAGGCATTTTACCATCCTTCAACTCTCATTTTCTCTGAGCAAATGCAGACACCACTTTGCAAAATGTTAAATAAATGGATGTCGCCAAATTTATTAAAATTAAAGGCAAGTGCAGAGTTGGCCAAGTGAATCATGGCTGGAAACCAGCTTCCAAAATTCCCTTAGCACCTTTCAGAAGATTGTGGAAAGACTTCACCAGAGAAAATGCCATGTCTGCAAGCATCACCTCACCCTGATATGTTTGGAAAGCTTACAGACAGCCTATGCCACAGGGAGTGAACTGTGCACCGATCATACATCGCCCTGCTACTTTCTGGGGGAGGGATGAAACCATTAATCATAGAATTATAGAATGGTTTGGGTTGGAAGGGGCCTTAAAGATCATCTAGTTCCACCTTCCTGCCATGGGCAGAGACACCTCCCACTGGATCAGGGGCTCAAAGCCCCATCCAACCTGGCCTTGGACACCTCCGGGGATGGTGCAGCCACCACTGCTGCTGCCTCACCACTGGAACGGAATGGAATGGGCATTAATCAACGACAACGTCTGTCCTACTCCATCTTACCCATTCTGGCTCTATTTTTTTTTTCTGACTGCCAAGTGACAGAAGCATCCTACAAATATTATGGAGATGCTTATTCCTGGGACTGCCACCTGCCACTGCTCCCTTCTGGCTTTAGTGAAAGGCTTCCTTTAGCCTTGTGGTAACTCGCAGCCTTTACTGACACACATTTGATGGGAAATGTGGATTTCCAGCATTGGACTTGTAGCTTTCACAGAATCATAGAATCATGGAATCATAGAATCACTAGATTGGAAAGGACCCACTGGATCATTGAATCCAACCATTCCCAACAATCACTAAACCAAGCCCCTCAGCACCTTGAGCATATGCAGCATGCTTGGCAGGTACTTTCTGTGTTTGGATGTTATAGTACCTTTTTAGGATAAGGCTTGTGGCACACGTGAACTCCTGGCCAGGCACACACAGGCTGGCTGATTTTCTGTTGGAAAGATTCATCGCACATTTTACAAACACCAGATGCTAGATGACGGGAAAATAAAGCATACTTTCCAGTAAACAAAAGCAGATTTCATTTGTCTCTGAAGCGTAAACAAGGAAAAACAAAAGTGAAAAAAAAGAGTGCAAACCAGACCAGCACAAATCAGGCGTATGCATCAGAGAGGGAGAAAGTGCTGGAAGCAAAGGGAAATGTAGGTACCTAGAGGTGGGTTAAATGAGTTCCACAGCACAACGATGGTCTCGGAAGGCTGCAGCCTCCTTTCCCCTGAGCGGGGCTGGGTGGGTGCAGGAGCTGGGCACCCCACAGGTGCTGCCCTGTCCCTGGGACACACCACAGGTGAGCCGCGCACCCCTCACTTCACTTCCAGGCTGCAACTTGCAGGGGTCAGAGAGCTCATCTGGGAGGGAAGACAAGTCTGAAAGAGCTGAGAGGGAACAAAAAGAAGTTCAAGAAGCAGGGGCTTCCCCAGCAGCGGCTGAGGGCGTGGAGGTAATGCATACTGGAGGAAATGCTTTGAGACTGCCCAAGATTTACTGCAGTCTCGGTCAGTTCTCGTAGCCCAGAGCAAATGTTTGAGCATCACACAGTGCAAGGCAAAACCTCTTTTCTTCCTCAGTGCCGCAGGAAAGGGAACTCTCATTAGACCTCAAGATAAGATTGATGAGTGTGAGTAATAAGGAAAATGTTGCAATGCCGTTATGTAAACCAAGGACAGACTCACCCACGAGCTCTTCTCCCCAGCCACATACAAAATTCAGTGAGAGGTGACCAGAAACCACAGCTTGTCTACTCTGGAGAGAGAACCGAGAGGGGACAGGTTAATAACACAAAAACCCATGGCTGGAGTCAGGCAGCCGTTTCAACTATCTCATGCTTTTTGTTGCGAGTTCTGCAGCTCAGGCACACGGATCTTCCCCAGCTGACGATAAATCTCCTGTTCTTTCTACACTGCAGCACAGATGCTGTCGCTGACCCACCACCCAGTAGGGTCATGGGTACCATGCAGGGGTGGCTACCACTTGAGTGTTGGGGGAGATGCCCTGGGAGGCAGGAGCAAGCCACTTCTGAGCTAGAGGAATATTGAGGCTGGAGATGGCAGAATTTCAAATTAAGGCTTGTTTTGCTTTGTTTTTAATCATAATTCCAAATCATTTGATCATTTTCTTCCAATTTAGGAGAAAGCCTTTTCTTGCCTTTAGAGGAAATGCTGGCACCAGCTCAGACAAACATCTCCCAGGCAAAAATAGCAAAAATCCTAAAAAAGGGATTGTGCCCTTCACTGGAGATACCTACAGGGATCAAACCCTTAGGTACCCAAAATACTTTCTCTATCACCTGAGCTAATTGTTTGGGCATTGCAGGCGGAGCCTGCTAACCCCTGGCAAGGGCAAAGCAACCATCAGAAGTGACAGAAGCATAAGCTGGTAGGGATTTCTCAAAAAAAAAAAAACAGAAAAGTTAAGTCACATGAAACAAAACATTTTAAGGAATTATTCCGATTTCAGAGTACTTTTGTGCCAGGACAAACTAATAAGCTACATCTTCAGAGCTGGGTAGAAAGAAAGAAGGAGCAGAAATGAGACTGAAGAATCTGCTTCAGCCTGGTTTGAAGGACGGGGTGGAATGCCAAGACCTTTGCGCTGCTCCAAGCAGCAGCAGGTGGCTGCAGCTACCTTGGCATCGCAAGGAAAGGGCTGACCAGCACCACTGGGAGGATGTGCAACCTTGTGGAAGAGGGGTTTGAGGGGCAGGGAGAGACTCAGAGACAGAGGGAGCTCCTCTGCTTATTCACCACGGTTCACATTTTGATGTGGCTGCTATATCCCTTCTCTAAACTGCCCAGGGTGGGGGCAAGGCAGGAGCTGGGAGGGGGAAGGAAGCCTGCAACCCCCTCGCAGGCAGCACGGTGCTCCGGCCCCCTCCAGCGGCTACAGATTGTGACAAGAGGGCAGCCACAGCCTCCCCAAGCCAGCAGGATTCAGGATCTGCACATCCAGCGTCTGCTCTTTGCCGCACACAACCTTCGCGAAGCAAATCATGAGGCAGACAGCCACGCTCTTGCACTGGAACATGTTTATTCAGCTACACACGGCTCCAGGTCCACCACAGACACCTCCCGTCTGCCCTCAGATCGGATCTGGCTGCTGTGCACATACCGGTTTATGTCACGCAAAATCAACACACCTCTGATTAGCTTCAATTGAAGTGGGACTCTCACCTTTACCCCATCCTGGGCAGCTTCTTACGCTGCTCTCTTCATCGGAACAGGAAGGGCTAAAGAGGTACTGTACCTCAAAGGCTGGGTTTGGTGTAAAAAGGGCTTTAGTTTGGGGATAACGAGGGAACAAAACACTTCAGTCCAACAGATGCTGTTTGTTTGCCTTCTCCAAAACTCCCAAAGAGCAGGAAATTGTATTTGGGTACCAGCTACCAGCATTTCATGCTCTGGAAATTCCCCACAGCAACAAAGACAAGAAGAAAGCCCACATGAAAAACATTGCTTTGGATCTGCTTTGCTTATTCCAGATCTGTTTTGATTCTTTAACCATTTTCCAGATCTTGTTATCCCAGCCCAGTCAAGCTTACAGCAAGGCCACACAAGGCACGGTTTCTATCTTACATGCAAATACATTAAGCATTCTTCAATCTAAGGGATGAACACTGCAGACATTTAATTTCCCAACCCTGTCTTCATGACACTCATCCATTATTCAGGTTATCTGAGCTGCCCCATGGACAACATGGAAAAAAATATCTTTACAAAAGAGAACACTTTGCTACATAGGAGGAAATGGTGAAGTCCAAGTTAAGGCAAAAATAAATGCTGTTTATATAGCGTGAAGATATATAATATGCACATATTACTCTGATCTCATATTGGAAGACTGTTGCTCCTTGGGTTTAAAAGGATAGGGACAGCCAGAGGATATAGGTTTTGGCTCTACAGGACAAGACACCAGGGTCTATAAATATCATAAATCTATTTCGAGATTCATTATCTTTCTATGATGAAAATTCCAGATCTTCCAAGTCTGCATATTAAACCACTTCACTGAAGCAAACTGGGTTTATGCAGCCTCAGCAACTGATGTCCACAGGGACTTCCCCTAACAGCAGTCTTTGCTCTAACAGCCTAATATTATGCAAGTTGTCTCTCTGAGCTGGACCCTCTTCAGGCCCTCAAGCCAAAAGAAAGACCATCCAAGTTTAACACTGAGCCTTTTGCGGGAGTCCCTCAGTTAAGATGGAAGTTGGTGGGTAGTCCAGTCAAAAACGTTAAAGCTTTGATTCCACAGATGTCCGAGCGACTGACAAACTTCAAGCTCGTTTGCTATTGGGTTGGGAGAGCCACCCTTCGACCTGTGGATCCATAGACGGGAGAATCTGTTGGATGCCACATTGGATGGATGTGAAAATCTTTGGCTTGAGCCAAAACCTCTACCTGCAGCATTCCCTGAGCTTACCAGTGAGACCTACAAGTAATCGGTACCAGGTATTGATTCTCTGCGTGGGAAGAAGGTGCACTTCACAATCTCCCTCACCTGACAGTCACAGTTCCAGGAGGGAGCACAGTTGCTAGACTGGTCGGGGTGCCACTTGGCAGGCTGCCTGGAAGGACACTGTGGGACAGCGTCAGACAAGAACACAACAGTCAACAAACCAAATACTGAAGTACAGAATCACAGAATAGTTTGAGTTGGAAGGGACCTTAAAGATCATCCATTTCCAACCCTCTGTCATGGGTAGGGACACCTCCTACCTTGACCAGGCTGCTCAAGGCCCCACCTAATCTGGCCCTGAATATTTCCAGGAAGGGAGCATCCAAAACTTCCCCGGGCAACCTGGGCCACTGCCTCATAATTAAAACTAGAACAAGCCATCTGCAGAGCTTTAGCTTTAGCTACATACAATACATCAGTTACATAAGGCACCGAGTTAAGAACCAAACTCTCAGTTTCTTTGGGCCACCCTCCATCATTCACGCCATGACATTTCACTGTAGCTCATTCTAGGTGGAGCCAGCTCTCCCCACAGAAGAGCATGTGTCTTCCATGCCCATCCTACCACCTTCAGCCAACGGGCACTAAAGGGTGACCAGTCTGCAACTGTATGAATAAGTGAAAATCAAGGGGAAAAAAGTCAACCCAAAGAAGCTGTTGCGATGGTGTTTTCTCAAAACAACCTACTTCATTTTTTGTCTCTATACGCTGGAGCTAGAGAGCATGTTTGGCCCGTGCTTCTGCAAAACATTATGGTTCCACCAGCAAGGTGACAAGAGGCTTTACAACCTGTCTGCATCTTTCAGGCATGTTAACACTTCTATAAAGCAAGCATACAAGTCTCAGGCAACATGCTCATGGGCTGCCCTGGCCTCCAGCATGGTGAAAACCTAAACCATCTGCAAGCCTGAAAAGGAAACAGTGCAGAACTGCTGCCTTCTCCCCTTAAAGCGTGCCTACAGCTACATATCTTTGCCGTTATATCTCACCTGATGAGAGGCTTGAAAGTAGCCTCTGCTTTGGTATCTGAGCACTGTGTGTAACCACCACACTTTAGCCAGTTCTCAGAAGTGCAAATTTTGCCACCTTATCCTAAAATCAGTAAGCAGAGCAACGCAAGGGGCCAGCTGGATGTTCCTGGCCTGGCCATGGAATCAAAGTGATAAGAAACAATCAGGGACTGCGCTTTTCCTGACATTCTTCCTTCTCTGAAAGCACTTGGGAAAGGCATGTGTTCTTCAGCAGATAACAAAACATACAAGGAAGTCCATCATTACTTATTGAACTCCACTCTAAACATATCCCATTGCAGGAGGACCAGAAACTGAAACGTGATTTCACATCCATTTATGCCTTTGGAAAAAGAACAGCTTGTAATTCATGTCAAGACCTACAGGGCAAGTCCATGGGACAGCCTAGAGGACCTGCTCCTGTAGTAACAGGACAACCAGGGCTGTTGGCCAAAGACATCCAAAACCAAAAAGCAATGTAGCCTAAACAACCCCACTGCCCTTTTCCTACAGCAAGTCAAGGAGAAGAGCAACCAGAGCTCTTCTCTGGTCACAAGAGGGCTTGTCTTACTGTCCTTGCAATCCCACGCTTCACTCAGCTCTCAACAACAGGTTCTCAGGCACCAACACCCCACAGTAAATTAATTCCCAAGATCTTTAGCATCACATCTGGAAAATCCCCTTGCCAATTGCATGAGAAGAACATCTGGCAAAGAAATATTGTCATAAAATTCAAATTGTAACACAGGGCCTAGAAAGAACTTGGATCAGTAAAGCAAAAGCAAGTACTGATTATCCCCTGGGATTTTATCCAAGATCCTGAGGGACCATCATCTCTGTCCTCCTGAAGATGATGTTTTGACATGTTTCCTATACAGTGACCAGGTTGCTTCAAGGAGCTGGTTGACCCTGAGATCCCAAGGAAAGTTCTCGGCTCACTGCAGCACGACACTGCTATGGACTTGTGACAGGAAGGCAAACAGCAACATAGAGGCACTGGAAATGAAAGGAACCCAGGCTGCTGCACACAGCACTGCATTTAGAGGCACATAACCTCCTAATTCTCCAAGAAGCGCCAAGAAGTCCTTTTTTTCTCCATTTCATAGAATGCTGGTAGAAGCCATGTGCAAACAAGACTGTTAAGTGGATCTGGGAGCGTTTTCTCTGGCCACGCTGCCATCATGGTAAATGGAGGAAAAGGTCGTTAGGAAACTCTATCTTGATGTGCTGCGCGTTGTCAGCTACTTTACTGGGCCTTCAGTAACATCACACTCACAGCAGTACTGCAAGCAGGCAATCTAGAGATTGTTTTGGTGTCCTTTCCTTCATAATCACACAGGTATATTCACAGGCATTCAATCAACTACCATCCAGCACAGCAACACAACAGTTTAATTATGCAACTCCTTCACTGTTGCTCCTGGTCACTCTCAGATACTTAAACACATTTTACAGTGAACAGGAGATAAATTTAGCCATTAGTTTTCCAAAAAGTACCCCAGAAATCTTTCAGGTTCACGTGCTGGCTTCATCTGAGTATCACAGTCCTCATCCCACCACACACGCAGTGGCAAGTGAGCCCATGGGGATCCCATCCTCACAACAAGCTGTGTAGCCATCAGTTTCCAGAGATGAAACTCCCTTTTCCTCTTCTCTCCGTGCTCTCTCTTCCGTGCTGTGGCAGTGGTTGCAGTCAGAAGGAGGATGGGCCAGCCCCTGCCCGGTCCATCACAGTGCTGGAGGGAGAGTCTCAGGTGCTCTGGAGAAACGACTCAGACAAGACAGGATTACGTATTCTGCTACTCTCCCATCTGTGCGATGGGGTCTCTACATGAAGAAAGCCAAGTCAGCAGCTACCTTGCAGCACGTAGAGGCACGGATATAATTTTCCACATGACGCACAGCACTGGACAGGAAACCTGATGCATTTCACACCAGAAGAGGACAGAAGAAAATACACCCAGTTTTACAGCAGCGACTACAAACTCTGTCAGGAAGGGAAAGGTCAGGTACTGATGGCAGAAAGAGAACAGTGCTGTTTTAACACCCTTACCAAGGTGAGGAGACTCCCTTGTACACTATAGGAAGAGGAAAGGCTTAAGTATGGACACTTTCCTCAAGCAGAAGCGCCACTGAGACCCAAGTTGTGTGCAACACAGAGCAATAACAGAGGTAGAGTCATAACAAACAGGTATATGGTAACATCTCTGGGACATACTGTATTTGCCCATGTAACACCCACACACACTTATTTACCTCATCACCCAAACAGCTGGAAACGAGGTCACCAATTAGATTATAGAATCACAGAATGGTTTGGGTTGGAAGGGACCTTAAAGTCCCTCCAGTTCCAAACCCCCTGCCATGGGCAGGGACACCTTCCACCAGACCAGGTTGCTCAAAGCCCCATCCAACCTGGCCTTGGCACTGGTAGCTTAAGAATAGACACACAAAATCACTGCACCCTAAATATGAAAGAGAAAATCACAGGGGCAGGGAAATATGTGCACTCCATGAGCAATACAGTATTTCACTGGGGGGTAAAGGTTAGGATTGGCACCTGGCTTTATCAGCTCACTCATTTACCAAATCACACTCTCCCAGAAAGCAGCCAGTTGCCCTTTAACTGTGTTCGTGAAGTAAAAATTGTTTAATAGGGTCTGGGACTGGAAGAATATGGATCAGATCCAGACGAGATTTGCCAAGTGTTCTTCGTATGGCTATGCGGCAGAGAGACAAGAGGCTCCGGGTGCGGCCTGCAATGAAGAAAGAGAAAAACTATTGAAGGGTAAAGAGAGGAAGAGAAAGGGGTAAAAGCGCAAATCCTCTCTGTAAGCAGGCCAAAGCTTTTGGCCAAAGGTTTGGAGCAGCTGCCACACGGGCACTTTGGAAGAGCAAACAGGAGACTGCATGGGGTTGTGACCAAGAAGTCAGTCCCTGAATGACAGGGTTCAAGAGATCACAGCTGAACCCACACTAAGAGAGGCTGTGAGCAGCATTATGCTCATCAGATCATTTTGAAATTATACAGACTTCATTTTTGCTCTAAAGCACCTCCTAGGAATCAAAAGCATTGAGAGCCAGCTCAGGCCTTTTCCCAGCTTTCTTCCAAGGGCTCCTTTTGAGTTCATAGAGAGCTCTTTCAGCCTAGGGACAAGAGGATGGTGGTGTCCATGTTGATTTAGGAACCAGACCTCCAAGGCAGCGCTCCACTATCCTGCGTGCTCTACCTGAGGAGCCCCATTTGCCTCCTAAACCCAGGTTTAATGGAAACCACCTGCTTCATTCTGTGTGTGTCTCTTCTCAGCTAAAGTCCAGGCAGGTTTAAAAACCAGGCACGGGCAGAGCTGAATAACTTTGGGGTGGGAGCTGGGGGTCGTATCGCACACCCTGAATCCCTTTGAAATTCCTCTGGAGTTTGAGAGGGAAACCCCATTTCTGACCCTGGTGCAAAGCCCCAGCCTTCACCAGCCGAGCCTGGTGGTTTTATGAGGTGCTGCCCTTGCTGGAATAAGGGTGCACACTGGACTTATGTTGCTTTTGTTATAAAAAGAAAGGTCTGAGGCTCTGGTTTACTTCTTTTGTAACTCGTTTGCTTTCCCATAGATGTTAAATTCAAAAAGCCATCTTTTTCCCACTTTTTTCCAACGCCATCCGAGTTCCTGCTCATTTGCTACCACCATTGGTGGCTTGACTTCCCAACTACCCTGCCCAGATAGGGCCACCTCTTGGGTGGCTCCCTGGGCACCCCTGCAGAGCACAGAGTCACTCAAGAGCAGTGAGGGCTTTGGAGAATTGGGTCTCACTGAATATGCCGTAACCTGCCTGTGGTTTGAAGACCTGAAGTTCAGCTCCGGCAGAGCCAAGCTACCTAACTTCACCTCAGGCTGCAGAGGACACCTCTCAGCAATGGAAAAGAGCCGGGAGAAAGACAAAAACAAAGTTACTGAAGCTAGGCTGAAGGACTCAAGATGGAGAAGACCGTGTGAAGGTGCAAAACGCAACAGAAGGAAAACGGAGTCTGGCGGGACGCTCATGGGGAAGCTACCAGGTTGTCACCAGACCCATCAAGAGCTGGAGGAGCAGCAGCTCAGCAACACTGAGGATTGTTGTCAGGGAGCCACAAAGGCCAGCCCCATGGTCCTCTCCTGCAGCAGTAGCTCTCTGGGAGAGCCTACCAAGGGCAATGGAATCATTACCATGCAGCTTAACACCTTGTTAAATCCCACTTATCTTTTCTGTGTGTTAGAATTGTTTTACGCTTCTGATTAAAGTCTAAAATGCTTACAGGGGCTTTTAGCACACAGTTAAAGGCACTTGAACAGACTGACTGGAGAGAGGGTGGTAACATCCACCCTACCACCACCCCCTAACCACCAAATAAACTCTCCAAAGAGCTCTCCTGAATGTGAAGGTAGATAAAAGCAGAACCACTGCAGTAAGTCAAAGCCACTTACCCCTTGCTTCCTGGAACACCTGCAGAGCCTCAGGGTTAACTTTGACCCTTCCTGAGGATTCAGCTCCCAGGGCCTCCACTTTCACCAGGTTCAGATTGGCTCCAAAGTCAATCAAGAGGTGGACAAACGCCGCTTCACAGCCATGCCGCAGGACAGCGTCCATCACACACACCGGGGAGCCCCGGGAGAAGCCTTGGATGTTGATGGGCCCGCAGCAGTTAAAATCTGGGTTGGCTCCTGCCTGAAGCAGCAGCTGGAAGCACTGGAGGTTGTGGTAGGCAGCGCTGATGTACAGCGGGCAGACCACCAGGGTGGTGAGGGGCCTCACGGAGAGGCTGGGAACCCGGGAATTGAGGTGGTGATTCACATCCACATCTGCGCCGTACCTGGGTGGGGAAGACAGAAAAGCAGAGGCTTGGAAACAAGGGCAACAGCATCATGACCGCACCCCAGCGTGACAAAACAGCAGGCGATGAGACTGAAAAATTCCTATAGTGTGAGAACCCTGCCTGTCTTCAGTACTTCTGGGGCCCACCACCCAAGAACCCTCAGATGGGCCAGGTGGGGCTTCTGAGTTAGGATACTGTATCCAGCGAGGTCTGATCTTCAAGAAGCAAAGCTGCTTCTCTGCCCGCAATAGCTCAGGCTTTGGAAAGAGACGGAGAAGCTGGAATATCTTCCTTGCCCTCCCAAAGGATGTGCCAAGCATGGCCTTGGCATAAGGGACAGCTGAGCCCTGAGCCAGCACCATGCAATGCTGGATGCTAATGAGCCAGCTGGGGAGCAGGGATGTTTCCAAATGACTCAGTTGAAGAGATGTAGTGAAATAACTTCCGTACCAGGATAAAACAGGCCATAAAGCAATACAGGCAATCGATCTGACTGTCACAAACAGCAGGAGAAAGGAAACAGAAATCTGCACTCAAGAGTGAAACATAGATGACAAAACCCTGCTCCCCAAAGAGCTAAGATGGCTGAAATTCCATCAAGGAATCAAAAAGGGGCCTTTCCCCTTGTATTCAGCTCAGCTGAAGGGATGTACCTGCCAACTCTGAGCACACAGGAAACTGGAAAAGCACAAAATAGTTGTGTTCAGACCTTCTGCTCTCCCCATCCCTCCTGCACAGCTCTGTTCACAAGTTCCATGTTATACTGGATACTGCAGTTCACTGGCCGGCACTCCCAGGGCCGAAGGGGAGGCCTCCATGAGCTGCAGCAGCAAACCTCTCAAATCTTTTGCAACTGGCCTCATCCTACCCCACAGAGGAACGTGTAGCTCACATCTTTGCTGCACAGTGCCACGGTGTCCCAACTGCCCTACAAGCCCTGCGGCCAGAGCCAAGCAGGCTCAGGCTTGCTGTGGCACAGAGAAGGCACGCAAGCTGGCTAAAAGCTTAATGGAATTTAGCATCATTATCAAACAGAAGCAGCACCCGCAGCATACTTCTTTTAGGGAACATGTTGTGAACAAGGAGAAAATAGTGCTTATTGGCTTTGGTTCTTTTCATTTTTTTTTAAGGAAGTGAAGAATGCGGCCTAATAAATGGGAGCAAAAAGGCCAAGCGTCGCTCTCCAGAAAAGCCCGGAATCTAAACAATGGCAACGCTGCAGAAAAAAAGAAATGGCAGAAGTAAGCTTTAATTTCCCCCAGGCTGGGTAACGACCAAGCAGCAGGGACACTGTAACTCCATCTACTTCACACGCAGCTTAGATGGCAACAAGGAGGAAGACGACGCAATCCCTTAAGGAGTAACTAAGTTTAACTGCAGCATTGCAGAACAATCCCCTAAGAACTGTCCCTTCTCCCCACAGATAGATAGAAGGTTCCATCACCCAAAAGTGCAAACTGAACGTTCAGCGAACTAGATTTTTCTGCCTTTCCTAGACAGCACTCTAGCCCTTTCTGTGGTTAATAAAATAAATAAAGAACCACCTGAGGTCAAATCCTGCAAGCACAGCTCTCACTGAACCCAGTAGGGTCTGGTCCCTATCCAACAAATACTTAACCAAATGCTTCAGTTCCGAGAGCAGGAACAGTCTCAGTTAAATTAAGCAGACACAGAACAATGGGCGAGGAAACTTGTCTAAGAGCTGCAAATAACACACAGTATATTTTTACCACAATGCACATGATCTCCCAAGCATGATCACCCTGGCTGAGATCTCAGGAGGGAAAAAACATAGAAGAAGGACAGAGTGAGGCAGTAATGACACTACCAAGGGTGGGCTGGTCCTCACACCAGCCACAGGACCATAATTTGCTTCCCAGGCCAAGCAGCTGACCCAGGGACTGCTACACACTAACAGGACATTCTCGTCTTTTGGCGACTTCTTGCTGAATCTGCATTGCTTCACCTGTGATGGAGCACAAAGAGCTAAATAAGAGGTATCTGTTTTCCACAGACAATCGCACATGTTCCCTGTAAATCTTAAAATCAGACTATACAAGCACTTGGATTCTGTGATGCAGTGGGACTTTAGTAGGGCTGATGTAGGGCCATGGTCCTGACCAGACCGCACGTACTCCTTCATTTCAGTCCTTTTTTTCCATTATCATCACCAAAATTCTCAGTGGAAACGCCTAATTGAAAGTAATACAAAATTCTTCTTTTATCACAATAAGGCACGTGCCTGAGGCATCGGGATGACTTGTAAGGTCTCCTTTTCACTGTTTATTAGTGTTGCAAAAGGATCCTCTTGCCCTTAACATGCTGGGTCAGCTCTCAGCTATCCTGCAAGTACAACACAACAGGCCGATACCATCGCAGCATGATCACATCACAAGCTGCTAGGAAAGTAATCTATACTGGCAAAATAATCCTAAATATTTCCACCAGCCGTCTTATAAAATGGATCACTGTTCCATAGCCGTGTGCGCTTTTACTATTATTGGATAAAATTTCAGGTATCGCTTGGTTAGCTGGTTCAGCAATTGTGTTAGGATTCAGCAATCCTGATTGTGCTACCATAGAACTAAAAAAAAAAAAAAATACGACACCAGATGATGTACCATGAGTCCTGTGTCCAGTTCTGGAATCCTCAGCATAAGAAGAATATGGAACTGTTGGAAAGGGTCCAGAGGAGGCCATGAAGATAATCTGACAGCTGGAGCACCTCTGCTATGAGCACAGGCTGTGAGAGTTGGGGTTGTTCAGCCTAGGGAAGAGAAGGCTCCAGGAAGACCTTAGAGCAGCCTTCCAGCTACAGGAAAGCTGGAAAGGGACTTTTTACAAGAGCACATAGTGACAGGACAAGGGGAACGGCTTTAAAGTGGAAGGGGGAATATGTAGATCAGGCTTTAGGAAGAAATTCTTCACAACGAGTGTGATGAGGCACTGGTACAAGTTGCCCAGGGAAGCTGTGACTGCCCCGTCCCTGGAGGTGTTCAAGGACAGGTTGGATGGGGTTAGGCAGCCTGTTCTGGTGGGAAGTATCTCTGCCCATGGGCAGGAGGGGGGTGGAATTGTATGATATTTAAGGTCCCTTCCAACCAAAACCATTCTATGATGTTTAGACACCTACGGCAAGCCTGAACTGGGCTGGGCTTTCTTTTCAGGACACCTAAGTACTCTCAAACTGAATGTGCCTCGGCAAACATGCCTTCCGCATTGCGTTCCCCCTGCCAAATCCTTCAGATCAACGTTTTAAAAATCTCTCAGTGAGCATTGTAACACAAGAGTGCATTTTAAAGTTAGCAACTCTAAACAGATATGTGAAATCTGTACTCAGAGATATTTAGAATTTTGGGCAATCTGACAATTTGGTATTAGCTTCGCAGCCTTGGGAGAGACGGTGTCTAATAAAAAGATATTGGACAAACTCCAGTTAATTTTTAATCCTGAAAGTTTTCCAAAATCTTGCTTTTAATATTGCTGGTGAGGTATCCCAAGGAGCAGACACATAAATCAATGCAGCTCTCCATGCACTGCTGGAATACCATTTGCTACATTTTGCCCTTAGCAGATACACCAGGGGAAATTCTCACAAATGCAGCATGGGACCTGAACCCAGTACTAGCAAGTGGAGATGAAGACATCCTTCTCTCAGCTTGCAAAAAAAGCAGCAAGGAAGGGGCACTCTCTCCCCTTCTTTCTGTCTGCTGGCTTCCTTAAAGCTGCACTTGCATCAAAATGAACTTCAAGCAAAAAGGAAACGAGAAAAACTCTAAGTATTTTGAAGTGTTTGTATTTAAATCCTTTTAGATGTTATTTTCCAGCATTTGCGGTCATTGAAAGGATCCCTTAGAGAGCATTTCTGTGTGAATCCAAATAAAACCTCTTCTATTTCACTATTTCTTTCTGCAGCCTGTTTTTTCCAATTATCATCCCTTATTACATAACACGAAGGACCCATATAGTCATTCAACATAGTCCCTTATGTAAAAAGTATCTAATCTAGGAGGGAAATACAGAGGAAGACACAGAGGAAGACACTGAGCTTGCAGAGCCTGCTGCCAGACCTCGAACCCACTCCCTGCTGGTGCTGCAAAGCAGGTCTCCCGAGGGAGAGGAGATCTCCAGCCACTCACCACCCAGCTAAGGTTATGGTTCATCACCTCACAGGGCTGCCACTCCCTGCCCTGGAGGTGCTGACCCTGCGACAGAGCTGGGCATTGGGTACCTGGCAAGGGGAGACTAAATCAGATGCCACAGTGATGTCGTAGTGATGGGCAAACACCAGGCAGCCAAGAACAAACTGTGCCAGCAACAGGCACCTCTCCTCCCAAGGACAGAAAATGGTTGGAGCAGCAGGCCTAAGCAAAGGAGAAGGGTGTTTCCAAACCAGTTTTGGTTCACTGGAGGATCCGCCTCACTCATAAATTCAGCCAGAGGGATAGAGCTGGCAGTCAAGATAAAGGCTGGGGGAAGATGTTTTGCAAGGTTTGGCTATGACAGTGGATAGTGGGCTCAGAAATGGAGACTCCACTAGTGGGCTTTGTCTTAGAATAGGCATTGGAGTCAAACAGCAGGGCACCAACCTACTGCCAAGGCCACAGGGAAGACAAGGGTTTCCCTTTGGTATCTCTTTGCCCTTTCTCTTGCTCATTTCTTAGCCAGCTTCACCAGCCCTGTGGAGGAGGCACTGGGTTTGTGAGAAGGGAATGGATGCTCCAACACCCATGGGGGAAAAGATACCAAGGGAAGATGAGATCCAGGCAGAGCCGCCCCTCTCACCCCCAGGACCATCCCCAGCGCGGATCAAAGCTCTCACCTGATCAGCTCCCGGAGGATGTCTGCCCGGCCCACACGTGCTGCATGGTAGACAGGGGTGCTCCGATGGTGCCGGCTTCCATTGGGGTCAGCCCCGGCTTCCAGGAGGATCTTAGCACACTCCAGATGCCCATTGACCACGGCCACGTAGAGGGCAGTCTGCCCCTTCACGTCCACCAGGTCGATCTCAGCCCCTTTGCGGAGGAGGAAGTCAACGCAGGGGCCGTGGCCGGCGGTGGCAGCGATACGCAGCGGCGTGCAGGGCAGCCACCCGCAGCACCACACAGACTTCTCGTTGATCCGGCTGGCATCACAAAAAGCACTGGGTCAGAGAGGGTTTCTGCATCCTTGCACCGCCCCACCTACCCCAGAGCTGGACGAGGATGCTGGGAGAGCCCCAACGGCTCTCTTATAGCTTTTCCTCCCCATTTCTGGCACGTCACAGCAGCCCTGAAAAGCTCCCACCAATAAACTGAGTAGTTGCTGCATGTAGGTAGCCAGAGATATGCCGTGTACTGGAGCGGGGCCAGGAAGATGGGTTTTATTGTAACTCTGCAGCTGCACATATGCACCATGAAGGACAAATCCCACCTCAAAACGCAAGAAAAAATTACCAATAAAAATATAAAATACTGCCTACTCCCTCTTCACAGGGAGATGTCCCGAATCAGAAGTCACCAAGCTGAGGTCTACCAAGATTTAATTCAAGCTCCTCCAAAAACGGCAGAAAGTCACTAAAGCGGCAGGGAAACAAGAAGAGGACATGGAAGCAATCACAGAATCACTATGTTGGAGAAGACCTCCAGGATCATCGAGTCCAACCATTCTTATCAGCCACTAAACCATGTCCCTGAGCACCCCATCCACCTGTCTTTTAAATACCTCCAGTGATGGTGACTCAACCACCTCCCTGGGCAGCTTGTTCCAGTGCCTAATGACCTTTTCTGTGAATTTTTTTTTTCTTATGTCCAGCCTGAATCTCTTGGCTTGAGGCCATTCCCCCTTGTCCTGTTCCCTGACACTTGAGAGAAGAGGCCAGCTCCCTCCTCTCTACAACCTCCTTGCAGGTAGTTGTAGAGAGCAATAAGGGCTCCCCTCAGCCTCCTCATTTCAAGGTTAAACAACCCCAAACAACATAGGGCAACACAGGCTTACATCCTGGTCACATCACTGGCAACATCCACCCTCAGGCGGCTGCCATGGGATGACATAAACACAAATCCAAGGAAACTCAGCCCTGCCAGCAAGGAGCAAGCTTGGGAGGTGTGGCCATCCTGCACTAAACAGTGTAAGCAGGCTATTAGCATCCTTGTTGGACAGTTCTACAGGAGTAAGAGGCTTGGAAGAGGCTCTTGGCACTGGCTGGCGGCTGCTGGGATCCCTTCTGAAATAACCTGTATTAGCCATCATGCTCATCCAGAGCTCAGGTTAGTCCTACAAATCTCAGAAACATCCAGTCCTCACTCCCATATCCTCTGGAAATCTCTGCAGGTACCATTTTAGCACGACCATGCAGAGAAAAAAGGAGTTCTTTAAGGCTAACATAGGCTAGCAGAAGTGCTCTTTAGCCAGCCCAGCAGTGGATTTGGTCATCCAGCTCACTCTGCGTGGGCCCATGTAACTGGTAGAGGACAAAGCAGGTTTTACACAGTGCATTTATAGTATCTGCTAGGACACCAATGCCACAATTTTTTCCTTCAAACACATTTTAGGAAGAGGAGTGGCATAAACATCAAGCCTTCAGCTGTTGTCTTATGATAAAAGTCTTCCCTCTAACCTTGGAGGTTTGGAGACCTCCACTCCACATCTACTCCCAGAGAAGCCACTTGTCTACTCCAACACCCGTGTGATGCTCCTGTAGGTCCAGCCCTCCTCCTCCCACCAAACTTTGCTGTTTCCTGCAGTGAAGGATGCCTGGCCCTGCTGCCACAGGTTTCCCATGCAGCATAGGACAAAAACTAAGCAAAAAACTCAAACCAAGGGTCCAGAGAGCCCCAGCTGCCCAGATGGCAGAAAGAGGGGCTCATTTTTGCTGAAAGGGCACTTTTGGAGGCTGAGAGACATTTTACACTCTCTGTGGTGCAGGAATATTAATCAAGCATCCCCACAGTCACAGCCCTAGCACTGGGTAGATTTTGTAACAGTGTTTCAGATTTGTAGATGACTCTAATCCCTTCTGCATGTTTTTCCCATCATCCATAGGCTTCTGTTTTCATGGCATTACATTTCCACCCTGCTCTGAAAGAAGCTGGTGTCGCAGACCGCAAACTGGCTTCAGATTTCCCTCCTGGGAGACCACAGACGACAATCTGGGGAGCAAGAGGAGCATCCTCCCAACCAGTCCCACAAAACCAGTGTGGGACGGAGTCTCAAAAAAGAGAAGGATGTGGGGAGGGTGTGGGCCAGCCAAAACCCTGGAAACAGGACCTTGCAGCCTGGTGAGAATCTCCAGAGCCAGGGTGAGGTGTGGGCAGAGCAAGAAACCCCCTTTCTCCTGGAAACCCCTCACTCCGAATGGCCTCCACCTTGGAAGACCCCTCACCTCTGGAATCTCTTCACCTTGGAAGACCCCTCACCCCTGGAATCTCTTCACCCCAGAAGACCCTTCATCCCTGGAATCTCTTCATCTTGAAAGACCCTTCATCCCTGGAATTTCTTCACCTTGGAAGACCCCTCATCCCTAGAATCTCTTCACCTCTGGAAGTCCCCTCACTCTTGGAAGACACACACCTTAGAAGCCCCTCTCACCTCTGGAAGCTCCCTCACATCTGAAGACCTATCATCTTAGAAGCCCCTTCACCTTTGGAAAGCCCCTCACCTCTGGAAGTCCCCCTCATGTCTGGAAGCTCCCTTTACCTCTGAAGACCCAACATCTTCAGTTGGACTTGAGTAAAGCCTTTGTTACAGTTTCTCATAGCATTCTGCTTCGGAAACTGTCGGCCTCTGGCCTGGACGGGTGCACACTCTCCTGGGTGAAAAACTGGTTGAATGACCGGGCCCAGAGGGTGGTGGGAAATGGAGTTAAATCCAGCTGGAGGCCAGTGACAAGTGGGGTTCCCCAGGGCTCAGTCTTGGGTCCAGTCCTGTTTAATGTCTTTATCAACGACCTGGATGAAGGCATTGAGTCCTCCCTTAGCAAGTTTGCAGATGACACCAAGCTGGGAGGAAATGTGGATCTGCTGGAGGGTCGGGAGGCTCCAAAGGGACCTGAACAGGCTGGACTGCTGGGCTGAGACCAACGGCATGAGGTTTAACAAGGCCAAATGCCGGGTCCTGCACTTGGGGCACAACAACCCTAAGCAGAGGTACAAACTAGGAGAAACCTGGCTGGAAAGCTGCCAGGAGAAGGACCTGGGGGGTGCTAGTTGACAACCGACTGAACATGAGCCAGCAGTGTGCCCAGGTGGCCAAAAAGGCCAAGGGCATCTTGGCTTGTATCAGAAACGGTGTGACCAGCAGGTCCAGGGAGGTTATTCTCCCTCTGTACTCGGCACTGGTGAGACCGCACCTCGAGTACTGTGTTCAGTTCTGGGCCCCTCACCACAAGAGGGATGTTGTGGCTCTGGAGCGCGTCCAGAGAAAAGCAACGAAGCTGGTGAAGGGGCTGGAGAATAAATCTTATGAGGAGCGGCTGAGAGAGCTGGGGGTGTTCAGCCTGGAGAAGAGGAGGCTGAGGGGAGACCTTAGTACTCTCTACAACTACCTGAGGGGAGGTTGTGGAGAGGAGGGTGCTGGGCTCTTCTCCCAAGTGACAGGGGACAGGACGAGAGGGAATGGCCTCAAGTTCCGCCAGGGGAGATTTAGGCTTGAGATTAGGAAAAAGTTCTTCACGGAGAGGGTGGTTAGGCATTGGAACGGTCTGCCAAGGGAGGTGGTTGAGTCACCGTCCCTGGAGGTGTTTAAGGTGAGGGTGGATGAGGTGCTTAGGAGCATGATTTAGGGATTGGTGGAAATGTTTGGACTCGACGATCCAGTGGGTCTCTTCCAACCTGGTTATTCTGTGATTCTGTGATCTTAGAAGCCCCTTCACCTTTCAAAGCACCCCTCATCTAGAGAAGCTCCCTCATGTCTGGATGCTCCTTCACCCCTGAAGACCCATCATCTTAGAAGCCCCTTCACCCTGGAAGCCCTCTCATCCCTGGAAATTCCTCATCTCTGGAAGACCCCTACCATAGAAGCCCCTCTCACCTCCAGAAGCCCCCTCATGTGTGCAAGCTCCCTCACTCCTAAAGGCCCATCATTTTAGAAGCTCCCTCTCCCCCGGCCTCCCCCCTGACCCCTGTGATCCCCCCACCTCTGGAAGCTCTCCTCCTGCAGCAGGCTCTTGAGGGTGGGCAGGTCCCCCACATAGGCTGCATCGTGCAGGCGGGTGTCCTCGCAGTGCTCCAGGGGGTGGTCGCAGAACTGCTCCTGCAGCCATTCCTTCAGGTTCCGACCTGCGCTGGAGAGAGCGCGGGGGGGCAGGGGAGATGGGGCTGAGACCCTGAGGCCTGACCAGGGGCTGA
The DNA here is from genome assembly GCA_033459285.1 of Clamator glandarius. Taxonomy (NCBI): domain Eukaryota; kingdom Metazoa; phylum Chordata; class Aves; order Cuculiformes; family Cuculidae; genus Clamator; species Clamator glandarius. The sequence continues at coordinate 51,841 of JAUNZM010000078.1, forward strand.
GCCCTGCTCCAGCCACCCCCTGTCCCTTTCCCTTCCCGCTCCCCATATTCCTCACTCGTTCCCCCCATTCTCTCCATTCCTTGCCCACTCCCCCCACGTTCCCTCCATTCCCAGCCAGCTCTCCTTTTTCTCTGACCGCCTTCCCCCATTCCTTGCCTGCTCCCTTCTTCTTCGTCCCATTCCCTGCCTGTTCCCCAACATTCCCTGATCACCCCACTACCTCCCCTCCAAACCCTGCCTGCTCCGCCCTTTCCCTGCCCATTTTCCACCCTTTCCCTACCCATTTTGCCCCCTTTCCCTGCCCATTTCCCCCCTTTTCCCTGCCTGCTTCCCCCCTTTTCCCTGCCCATTTCCACCTCTTTCCCTGCTGTTTCCCCTTTTCCCTGCCCATTCCCCCTTTCCTTGCCTGCTTCCCAATTTTCCCTGCCCGTTTCCTCTTTCCTTGCCCACTTCCCCCCTTTTCCCTGCCCGTTTCCCCTTTTCCCTGCCCGCTTCCATCCCTTTCCTTGCCTGCTTCCCCCCTTCCCTGCCTGTTTCCCCTTCCCCTGCTCGTTTCCCCCTTTTTCCTTGCCCGTGTCCCCCTTTTCCCTGCCCGTTTCCCCCCCATTCCCCTTTTTCCCTGCCCATTTCCCCCTCTCCCTGCCCATTTCCCCCCTTTTCCCTGCCCGTTTCCTCCTCTCTCTGCCCATTTCCACCTCTTTCCCTGCCCAATTCCCCCCTTTTCCCTGCCCGCTTCCCCCTTCCCCTGCTCGTTTCCCCTTTTTCCTTGCCCATGTCCCCCTTTTCCCTGCCCGTTTCCCCCCATTCCCCTTTTTCCTTGTCCATTTCCCCCTTTTCCCTGCCTGTTTTCCCCCTTTTCCCTGCCCGTTTCCCCCTCTCCCTGCCCAATTCCCCCCTTTTCCCTGCCCGCTTCCCCCTTCCCCTGCTCGTTTCCCCTTTTTCCTTGCCTGTGTCCCCCTTTCCCTGCCCGTTTCCCCCCATTCGCCTTTTCCCTGCCCGTTTCCCCTTTTTCCTTGCCTGTGTCCCCCTTTCCCTGCCCATTTCCCCCCTTTTCTCTGCCCGTTTCCCCTTTTCCCTGCCTGTTTTCCCCCTTTTCCCTGCCCGTTTCCCCCTCTCCCTGCCCATTTCCACCTCTTTCCCTGCCCAATTCCCCCCTTCCCTGCCCGCTTCCCCCTTCCCCTGCTCGTTTCCCCTTTTTCCTTGCCCGTGTCCCCCTTTTCCCTGCCCGTTTTCCCCCCATTCCCCTTTTTCCCTGCCCGTTTTCCCCCCATTCCCCTTTTTCCCTGCCCATTTCCCCCCTTTTCCCTGCCCATTTCCCCCCTTTTCCCTGCCCGTTTCCCCTTTTCCCTGCCTGTTTTCCCCCTCTCCCTGCCCATTTCCACCTCTTTCCCTGCCCATTTCCCCCCTTTTCCCTGCCTGCTTCCCCTACCCCTGCTCATTTCCCCTTTTTCCTTGACTGTGTCCCCCTTTTCCCTGCCCGTTTCCCCCTTTCCCCGGCCCTTTTTCCCCCTTCCCTGCCCATTTCCCCTTCCCCTGCTCACGTCCCCCTCTTCTCCTCGCCCGTTTCCCCTCTTTTCCCTGCCCGTTTCCACCTTTCCCCTGTTCGTTTCCCCCCGTCCCCCCGTTACCCGCCTGCTCCCCGCCGCCGGGGGGCCCTCCCGCCGCCATCCGTCCGCCCTCCCTCCCGCCGGGGCCGCCGCCTCCCCCGGTCCCTCCCCCGCCCCGAGCGGCGCTGCCGCCGCTCCGCTTCCTGCGCCCGTTAAGGTGGCTCCGCCGGGCTGGGCCGGAGCCGGGCCTCCTTCGCGCCGCCTTCCCTTTCCTTCCCTTTGCTTTCCCTTCCCTCGCCTTCCCATGTGCCCGTTGCCCCTTGTCCTGTCGCTGGGCACCACGGAACAGAGTCTGTCCCCATGCTCCCGACCCTCACCCCGTAGATACTGGTCAGCGCTGATGAGATTCCCCTCTCAGTCCTCTCCATGCTGAACAGACCTCTCAAACTTTTCCGCTAAGAGAGATGCTCCAGGCCCCTCATCATCTTTGTGGCCTCCACTGAACACTCACCAGTAGTTCCTTGTCTTTCCTGACCACGGGAAAGCAGTTTAGAGTCACAGAATCACTTGGTTGGAAAAGATCCACTGGATCATCAAGTCCAACCGTTCCTATCAATCACTAAACTATGTTCCTCAGCACCTCGTCCACCCATCCCTTAAACACCTCCAGGGAAGGTGACTCAACCCCCTCCCTGGGCAGCCTCTAACAGTGCCCAGTGACCCTTTCTGTGAAAATTTTTTTCCTAATGTTCAGCCTGAACTTCCCCTGGCGGAGCTTGAGGCCATTCCCTCTCGTCCTGTCCCCTGTCACTTGGGAGAAGAGCCCAGCTCCCTCCTCTCCACAACCTCCCCTCAGGTAGTTGTAGAGAGCAATGAGGTCTCCCCTCAGCCTCCTCTTCTCCAGGCTAAACACCCCCAGCTCTCTCAGCCGCTCCTCATAAGGCCTGTTCTCCAGCCCCTTCACCAGCTTCGTTGCCCTTCTCTGGACTCGCTCCAGAGCCTCAACATCCTTCTTGTGGTGAGGGGCCCAGAACTGAACACAGGATTCGAGGTGCGGTCTCACCAGTGCCGAGTACAGGGGGAGCATAACCTCCCTGGACCTGCTGGTCACGCCGTTTCTGATCCAAGCCAAGATGCCATTGGCCTTCTTGGCCACCTGGGCCACTGCTGGCTCATGTTCAGTCGCTGTCAACCAACACCCCCAGGACTTTCTCCTCCTGGCAGCTTTCCAGCCAGACCTCTCCTGGTCTGTAGCTGCTCAGGGTTGTTGTGCCCCAAGTGCAGGACCCGGCATTTGGCCTTGTTGAACCTCATCCTCTTGGTCTCAGCCCAGCAGTCCAGCCTGTTCAGATCCCTTTGGAGCCTCCCGACCCTCCAGCAGATCCACACTTCCACCCAGCTTGGTGTCATCTGCAAACTTGCTAAGGGAGCACTCGATGCCTTCATCCAGGTCATTGATAAAGACACTGAACAAGGCTGGACCCAGCACTGAGCCCTGGGGACACCACTTGAAACTGGCCTCCAGCTGGAGTTAACTCCATTTACCACCACTCTCTTTGTTTCCCAAAGACAAAAGTTGCAGAGAAGCTTTTATGTGGTCATATTGTCCTGTTTGTCCCCACAACACAGCTCCTTGCATCTCCTGAGAGTGAGCACACCTGGTTAGCCCTCAGGTTGCTGCTAACGGTTTGGGAGCGCCAAGGGAGGAGAAGGCATACGGAACGATGCATGCACACGCTCCAAGAAGGTCTGGAAGGAAAGTTGTTTGCATCGAACCCAACCTTCTCCCAGGACAATGCTCACAGGTGAGCTGATGAAGCAGGTCGTTATGTTGGCTTCCTGATGCAGAGCCACTCTTGGAGCATCTGAAACTCCCCTCGGCTTCTGAGTCCCTACTGCCAGAGGGGAATAATGCTAATCCACCTAGCTTTCCTGCTGCTTTGTAGCAGGATATCAGTCAGCAGCCCCCAGGCTCTGGCTGCAAACGTGGTTTTCTGTAACTGTTTGGGCTCAAGCAGTCTGGAGGTGAGAAGCACAATCTGCAAATTGAACCCATTTGCCTTGTCCAGTGGGGACAGGAATCAATGGGATTTTCAGAGGCTGTCGGTGCTGGCCAGCACTGCCACCTTCCCCTGCCTGCAGTCCTGATGCCATTAGACAAGGCAGATCCGAGGCCAAGAAACATCCCCTGGAATGAATCGGCTGCCAGTCTGGAAACCTGACTCAACCTCTGTTTGGCCCTCCTTCAGTTGGAGGGACCAGATCTGGAAAGCAGACAATGGGAATAGGTAGAGCTCCAGCCCGCAGCTTGACCTGTGCTCCCCGACACTTGTGAAAGGCTTTCTAGGACTGGGATGGGCTCTGAGGTGGACTTGCCTACCCATCTCCCACTCTTTAGGAGACACCTTTGCTGATTTTGCAATAATCTTGTGTTCTCTGGGACACGGAGCAGACTCACCACCCTCCAACGGGCTCCTCTGTGAGCAGCACATTCCTTCCTTGGTTTCTAACCCCAATCTACAACAGCATCCAGCTGCAGAGGCTGGTGTGACCCCCTCTGTGCCACCATGTACATCTCAGTTCCCAGTTACTGTACCTGATGATAGCACAAGACAGACCAGAGCTGCTTTCTACATTGTCTGCAGCCCTTACAGATTTAATGTGATTGGATTTAATGAGCTCCTCCAGCTGCAAAACACTGTGTTGGACTGCTGGCCAGCAATGAGGTCTCATCTAGAGGAAAAAGGCATTTTGGTCCACGGGCTTTCATACATTTGGCTCCTGACCAAAAGTCGTGGTGCCTGTGAGCCCAAGGAACAGAAACCTTTATACTTCAGTGCCTTCAGCAGGAACACGATGCCAGTTTCCAAAGCTCTTAGGAACAGGGCATTCCTGCTCACAACAATTTAAAATAGATTTGTTTACTCACTGTGTCATTTGGAGCTGATGCTTTGCTCTTCTCCCATGGGTAAAGGCAAGAAAGGGGAGCAGAGGACGCAGCAGTGTTTACTTGTGATATGGTAGTTGTCCCCATGGACAAAGCAGAGCCCCGGCGCTGGTAAACAGAACAGACAAAGCTGGAAGGCCAGGGTCTGGATTGCTCACGAGTTGAAGTTCATTCAGTTCTTCTTGTAGAAAATGCCTCCTTTTAACCACTCTCTTCTGCCTCATCCACATATTTATGTTTTTGTGTACTCACAGACATGCTGCAATGTAAGGCAGAAAGTTTTTACATATCATATCCCATTAGATTCTCTAAAATCATAGAATTATTAAAGTGGGCAAAGATCCCTATGATCATCCAGTTCAACCATCAACATAACACCACCTTGCCTACTTAACCATGTCCCAAACTGCCCCATCTACACTTTTCTTGAACACCTCAAGGGATGGTGACTCCACCACAACCCTGGGCAGCCCGTTCCAATGCTTCACCACTCTTGCAGCAAGGAAATTTTTCCTAATATCCAATTAAACCTCCCCTGGCGCAACGCGAGGCCACTTCCTCTCATCCTGTCACTATATAAACTATCACTATATAAACCTTTAGCAGAGGTTTGTCTCCTGAACCAGGGGTTTTTTTTTCATCCCATAATCCTGATACTCATCAGCGAACGCTTCCTGCAACTGGAACATTGGTAAAGTCCATGGACTATTTCTAAAAAATGCAAAAGGCAGTTTTTTGAGGTGCCCCAGGCAGACCCACCAAGAGCATAAGACAGCAAAGCTCCAGAGGAATCGGGTTCTGCTGGCTCACTGTCTCAGAGCATGGAGCATATTTCTTCTCGATGCCTGCCCTGGCCAGACCCACCACAAGGGATGAGTAGCCAGGGCAGGTGAGCTGACTTGGCCCTTCTTCCCTTCCTGGCCAACAGTTCTTTATCTGTGGGTGGCCTTTCGGACTGCTGCACTGATTCCACCCCGCTAGGAAACCGATCCATCCAGAAACAGGCCAACGACTCTCTCAAGGAGAGCTTCCAGTATCTAAAAATAGCCAGTAATCCAGCACAGCCAACATACACTGACTCGCTCATTAGGCAAGGCCTTTTCTCCAAGCCCTAACACTGAAAAAGACAAAAGTTAAAAAAAAAAAAAAAAAAGGAAAACCCTTCTGATTTTCCAGCAGAGCCCTCAGCCATAGGCAGCCAGCTCTACCATCCCACCACATTCATTAATGTTCACGGATACCCTTCCTCAGCAGACACATCCTCCTACATGTCATCCTCTCCCAACCGTGCTCCTCGTTCTCCAAATGAAACAGGGAGTTTGCCCATGCTAACCCCCATCCCATTTCTGAAAACAGGGTTCTGGATTCCCAGGAAGCACTACTCACGCTGGAATTAGCCCATCTACTGGGGCACTACTAAAGAGTCCCTTGCCCCACGGGACCTACCCTCCAACCTTCCCTCTGCACAGCCCACCTTCCCGTGCCCCTTGCCAGCAGCCCCACAGCCCGGGGTGGTCTCCTTTCTGCAGGGTGGCAGCCCCTGTGAGCAGTGTGCGCTCAGAACGCTAAGACCACAGGGTGCAGACGTATGAAGACCCATGGCTTAACCCTTCTTTCTGCACTTTGTCACGGGGATTACTGCAAACAAGAGTTTCCAATTTCAGTGCTGTGAAAGCCCCCTCTGCGGATCCAGAAGGTCTGTCTCACCTGAACACGTTAGAGAAGAAGAGAGAGAGCAGGGGTGATCTCCTATTAACCCACTGCTTTTAGTTCCTGGAATTAAGCCAGCAGTTGCATTTGGAGCCAGACTGCACAGCACAAGCCCAGGAAGAGCAATGTACCTTCTTCTCGTGCATTTCTGGAGTAACAAGGACATCTTGAGAGTCTTGCAGCCAGGTGGGGTTCTCTCTTCTGTGACTGAAGAGCACAATTATTTATACTTGGCGCTAAAACAAGTGATTAATCCCACCACCACCACCATCCCCAACGCCCTTTCCAGAGGCGCCACCTTTTAAATCCCCCAAGGTTCCTCCAAGACCTGCCAAGCAGCAGAAGAAAGCTGCATTATGAAATACTTAGCATTTGTAGCTGCTTCGGTGCCAGAGTAACAGTCAAGCTGTTCATTTAAAAAAAAAAAAAAAAAAACAGGAAAGAAAAAGAAAGAAAGAAAAAAAAAATGCTGTAACCATAACTGTAATTCACGCTTAGCTCAGTCTATAAAACTTCTCCCTTCCTGGATCTAAGCCAAGAGCTTGAATTTGTAGTGAACTCTAAAGTTAAGTTGCCCTGGTGATAAATGCATCTGTGGGGAAAGACGGGGAGGGGGACATCCCCCACCCCCCACCCCCCCAGTTTTAGCACAGTTCAACATTTTTGTGCAGAATTTGTATAGTTTCTAAAGTGGACAGAGAAATGTACATTATCAAGGGGCTGCAGCAGAAAACAGAAATGAGAGATGGGCGGAGAACTACATTCCAGCATATGGGACTGCCATGAGGACTGGGGCTGAGATCACAGACAAAAGCACAGATAGGTAACTTGGAGTCCAATAAGTTAATTATGCTATAAATGGGCCTTGACATACGTAAATACAACCGTCTTCAAGGAAAGGAGGTAGGACTGAAGCATCAGCTATATTTTTTGATGTAGTTTGACCTTCCATTAGGTGTCCAGGACTCTGCTCCTTCAATCCTGACCATGACACAGTGGAGGACGTGATGTGAAGTGGAGGCTGTAACACCACAGAAAGGCAGCGATGAGAAAATCCCACCCATCCCTCATCTTCAGCGTGGCACAAAATGAACGGGTGATGAACAGTGACCCTGCTGCTCCCAGCAGGTTGGTTCGATCAGTCCTGCAAATGAGGAAAGAGGGTTAAATGCAATTAAAGAACCACCAAGATAAACACAGATAAAACCGGTAGCCTGGGTGTGGATGCTCTTAGGTGATGAACACCTCACCTGCCCCAAGACTGTCCCAAAGGAACGTTTACCCTGGCTTTACCATGCAGTGATACAGATGGCCAAAAAAATAATGTATTTCATACCAATTGTACCCAAAGAGGTGTGGGTCATGCCACACCTCTGATCCTTGGATGCTTGCTGTTCAGTATTTTTAGCCTCGACCAGCAGGTGACTGTTTATAAGGAGGCAGGACAATCATCGTCTTACATTCCTCTTTCATTCTTACCAATAACATTGTGGGACCACCTGAGAGAGAGACTGGAATTTCACGCTTATTTCTCATTGTTTTCCTAAACTTAAATTTGTTAAGGCCATGAAAGCCTCAGGCTCTAGAAACCCTTTTTCAGTAGCCCATTACTGTCCTGCAGGAACTCCTCAGGAAAGCCAAGCTCAGAGCACAAAGGACACAAGGAAGGGCTTACATCAGTCCAGTGCCTCAGGTGTGCCCGGCGTGTGAGAGAAAATGGAGCACATACCTTGGCCACAGGTCCCCAGCTCATGGAGCAAGCGTGCTTACAGCCATAAAGTCATTAAAGATTGGAAAAGACCTCGAAGATCATTGAGTCCAATCCAACACCCTCTGTGCCTACCAAACCACGTCCCAAAGTGCCACATCTACATGTTTTTTAAACAGCTCCAGGATGGGGACTCCATCACTTCCCTGGGCAGCCTGTTCCAATGCTTAATCACTCTTGCAGTAAAGATATTTTTCCTTTTCTAAACATCCACTGGTGCAACTTGAGGATATTTCTTCTTGTCTTATTGCTTGTTACCTGGGGGAAGAGACCAAAACCCACCCTACCACAACCTCCTCTCAGGCAGTTGTAGAGAGTGATAAAATCTCCCCTCAGCCTCCTCTTCTCCAGACCAAACATCAGGTCCCTCAGCCACTCCTCATAAGCCCCGCACTCCACAGCCTCCACCTGCTCCATTGTCCTTCACTGGACGTGATCCAGCAGCCTAATGTCCTTCTTGTACTCAGGGGCCCAAAATTGACTCTCCCGGGTGCATTGCTGTGATCAGGTCATCATCATCGACAGCTTGAGGCACCATCAGAGACATCCCCAGCACACGGCAAGGGAAACACCAGTGGAGTTTTTATCACCATTTTCCTGGAGAAATGGTCATCTGGAGCCTTCCTCTGATGGCAGATGTGGGAACATGAAAGGAGAAGCAGGCGCCTCCTTTACCTCAGTCAACAAACAAAACACCTCCTTGCAGGTTAGAAAATAACATAAAATCTGCTGAGGACAAGTTTCCACTGACGGCAGTGAGCTGCCCAGAAATGAGTCACGCAGGAACATTTCAGTCAAACCTCCCCCACTCCCACCAGGGAATTTGCAGACAAAAGAGGTTTATTTACATTTTTTGCTATTTTTTCTGTTCAGAAAATATTCAGATTTTTATGGGAAAATAAAACTGGAAAGCTTTTTTCCCCCTCATTTTTGCCCTTTGAACAATTTCTTTCACCACCTGTGTGGAATAATCAGAAGAAATACCTTGAGGGAAAGCAAGAGCAGGAGAAAAAGGAGCTGTAAGAGCTGGGGAGGAGAAAAGTTCATTTCCAACATACACAACGCACGTGCAAAACACTTCTCTGAGTCTGGCCATTGTGCACTTCACACCGCAGCCCTGAGCAAATCTGTCTTCAGCCCCTGCACAGTAGAATTTGCACCCAGGGCTACACCTCATTTCTCACAGAGGAGATGTAGAGAGGTTCCACCAAGCAATGAGATGGAGCAGGTTCCATCCTCAGGCAGGTGGCCTGTGTTTGCTCACAGTGTTGAAACATCCCAAAGACACCGCGCTCAACTGCAAACCAAATGGCTAAAGCCCCCAGAGGGTTTACTATTTGTGAAGTTAAGCGATCAAGGGAAAGTTAGGAGTGTGTTAAATGTGTGTGCACCCTGGCTGTTAAATGATGGGAGGAAAATAAATCAGTTATGGAAAGTATATCTGCATGGAAATGAGGAGGGGAACTCCTACCGCAGTGAGGACTATCCAGCACCAAGGACTATTGATTAAAACAATAAGCAGAGGTGATGTGGGATGGGATACCCGGCTTCATTGAGTGCCTAATGCCCAGCCTTTTGTGGTTTTTCCCTTCCCTGTTCAACCCATGGCTCTGATTCCTTTCACCAGGCAGATACACCCCTATGTAAACCTGAGCATGGAAATCCTTCCCTGTTTCACACATTTCCTTCAACAAACAAACAAACTACTTGCATTTGTGAGAACAAATTTTGAAATAGCTACTTCAGTTAGGTTTAGGTAAGATGCTGTCTCCAGCAGGTCCAAAATTAATCCCCAAATTGAGCAAAGAAGAGACTGTGACACAATTTGCTAGATGATATGGGAATGTTTGTCCTTCACTTTATTGGCATGATTGCTGAAGACATTGAAAATGTATTATGTACAAGCTCCTAAGCAAAAACGTGAAATACAAGGCAACTCCAATGCTTTCATATAAGCTACAGCAAGGCTGTAAATTGTCTCTAGCAAAGGAAAGGTCCAGTACAGGCCTGGGGATTTCTTTATCACCAACAGAGTGTAATGCAGAGGAGACAAGTCTCATCTGGAAACGTTTCCTGTTCTTAAAATGTTAAACAACAACAGATAGGATCAGAGTCTTTGCTCAAAGTTACAGTTAGTCAATTGGTCTCGTCCTCTCTTCTTCTGGAACAGAATCTGCTGTACACGCAGACGTGCCCACCAGTGAGCTACCATCAGCTTACTCATCAGCTAAGAGTCCATGGATGGACACCCTTTCCAGCCAGCAGCATATCATCTCCATCCTCCAAAAGGAGGAGAACCTAATATTATAGGAATAATTTCCATATTTTCATAACCATCAAACATTTGCATCAGTGGGAAGCGAATCGAACTCAAAGCAGCAAGAGCAGCACTCAGCTTTCATTCAAATATATACTGGGGACCTTATCATTAGGTGGAAGACTTTGAATGAGAAGGCAAAAATGAAAGAACTGAACACATGGACTGGTTTTAATCTGATGCTTTGTAACGTCAATTCAGACCAGGAACTAACAGAGAGACCCGATTCCCAATTTCCTACTTCTTATGGCTGGCAACGCTGACATGACACTTCCTCTGCCTTTTGACTTTGTTTGAAGGTTTGTCAGGCAAAGAACATGGTTTATTCAGTGAACGTGCAATGCCAAGCCCAAAGGGAGCAGGAATCACACTGAACTCCTGGCATTTGAGTGCTTCTGGCTTTCCTGCATCAGTGCATCCACATTGCACATTGCTGGGCTTTCTTACTTCACTCCAAAGATGTAAAATGTCCCAAACTAGTGTTTGCCTTCTGCCACACAGAGAAGTCAAACAGTGAATAGTTCATAAAAAGCATAGGATGGTTTGGGTTGCAAGGGACTTTTAAAGATCATCTAGTCTGACCCATGAAGGCATATCAGGCAGTCCAGATCCATGCCCAAGGGTGCAGCTCCCAGTGACTGGAATAGGACTTCTCTCTCAAATGAGGTCTGCATGAAATTTGGTCTCACCAGCATTAAGCAACAAACCTGCACGAGTGATAAAAGTCTTGCTGAGCTGCTCATGGTAGCGTCCACACCTCCACTTTCCTTCAGAGGCTGCGCATTTGGAGATGCTTCACTTCACCGCTGCATCCAATTAGGAACAGGCATCACGATCTCCAGTGCTGGACATCTGTGAAGAAAGCAGGCTGTGAAAGTAGCAAGTTCTGGCAAAAGCTAGAAAATGCCATTAACTGAAAAACAAGCATGGGACTACGCAAAAATAGGAGACCGCTTCATAATGTGCTCACATAAACAGATGAATTAAGCCAGCTCTCCAGACGGCTCTAGCTATATCTGCCTTGTGAGTGCTTGACTTTCCCACCTTAACACTGTGCTCTTAGCCTGCTTTTTTTTTTTTTTCTCCCCGTGCATTGTATATAGAAAATAGAGGCGCCCGCCCGCACCTCAGCTCTGCAGTAAGAGAATCCCAGTGTTGAGTGAGTGCAGGCACTTACGGGCTGACACAGAGTCCCCGCTGCAATCACAGGGGTCTCTTTATAGAGGGGCTCTCCGGGCACGCGAGACCTGGGCCAGCCTAACCGAATCAACAGAGAAAAATAAACATCCTTCTCTTGGAAGTGCCTAGCACAATTTCATTAAACCAGGCTACGACTGCGAAGGAGCCGGATGCATGTTTATTGAATTGAGCCCAAGGAGAATAAAAGGGGGAAAGAAGCCTCTGGCTGCTAAGGGGAGGGGGGAGGTTTTAAGAAAACTAAACAAAGTGAGAACAACCCCCCTGCTCAAATCCCAGTGCTAGAAAAAGAAACTACAAAGTCATTTTTAGACGTGATTTCTACGGAGGGTAATGTGAATATGCTGCAGTTTAAAAACAATTAAACGAAGAAAGGTGTCTTCTGGAAAGAGAGGCACAAGAATTACGAGCGTGTTTCCAAGCGGCGGCATTTCTGCGTGTTTTACAGCTCACTCTGGACACCAGCCTACCTCTGAGGTGGAGTGTGAACATAAAACATTTCCCCGATTGTTTTCCCCGCTCCGATGCGGCGATGCCGAACAGCTGCAGTACGACGCACGGGCGGCCTTCCCTGGCCTGGTTTCCCTCGCGGCGGCAGGGCGCTGGGGTTTAGAGCTAATTAAGGCATGAAAATTGACTCTCGACTCCACACATTTAACCGCCTCCCCTTGCTCCCAGACCTTCCCAGGGAAGAGGTTTCTGTTTTGAGCTATTTCAGATCAAACCCTGTTCATTTTTGGTTTGTTTTGGGTTTTTTTTCTTGTTGGAAGTGGCTCCAGAGAGGCCATTTAAAATGTTTCAGTTACCAAAAGTCAGCTTCCAGTAAAGAAATAACACTGACTGCTCTGATTATTCCTCTTACAGTTTCCCTCTCCTCCCTCAAGCATTGCACCATTTCTTTTAACAAATGTCCTCAGCACAGGAAGGACATGGATCTGTTGGAGCAAATCCACAGGAGACCACGGAGGTGATCCGAGGGCTGGAGCATCTCACCTATGAGGACAGGCTGGGAGAGTTGGGTTTGTTCAGCCTAGAGAAGAGAACGCTGCGAGGAGACACTATAGTGGACTTCCAGTACTGAAAGGGGCTCAAGGAAAGCTGGGGAGAGGCTCTTTATCACAGAGTGCAGGGAGAGGATAAGGGGGAATCGTTTTAAGCTGAAAGAGGGGAAATTTAGATGAGATCTTAGGATGAAATGTTTTCCTGTGAGGGTGGTGAGGCCCTGGCCCAAGATGCCCAGAGAAGTCGTGGCTGCTCCATCCCTGGAGGTGTTCGAGGCCACGTTGGATGGGGCTTGGAGCGATCTGATCCAGTGGGAGGTGGAGCCCATGGAAGGGGATGGAACTGGATGATCTTTAAGGTCCCGTCCAACCCAAACCATTCTGTCATTCTATTATTCTATAAATTGACCCCATGTTCTTACCTCTCCCCAGAAAAAAGAGATCCTGGACTGGAGATGCATTAGAAAAGTCACCCAGCTCTGCTTGATGGAGATACAGGAAATACAGCCAGTTCTGCCTGAAGGACATGTTAATGTTTCATTGGTGATCAGAACAGCAATATAGCAATAGCAATAATAGCAGTAAAAGAACCCATACTGCAATTCCACTGGTATAAAAGTGTAATTTTAGCTTTTGGCTTCTGTTCCTACTAAGAAACAATATAAGGAGAAATGAACCGATTAAATGAAAAAAAAAAGGTACCTAACCAAGTATAACAAATTCTAGCATGAACAATGGCACGCACAGGAGCACACAGAGAAGACAGGCAGGCAGGACATGGATCTGTTAGACTGAGTCCAGAGGAAGCCATGAAGATGATCCAAGGGAGAAGCACCTCTTCTACGAGGACAGGCTGACAGGGTTAGGATTGTTCAGCCTGAAGAAGAGCAGCCTCCGGTACTGAAAGGGGCTACAGGAAAGCTGGGGAGGGGCTGTTGGTCAGGCAGTGCAGGGATAGGACAAGGGGGAACAGTTTTAAGCTGGAAGAGGGGAGAATTAGATTAGAGATCAAGAAGAAATATTTTCCTGTGAGGGTGAAGAGGCACTGGTACAGGGTGTGTAGTGCAGTGGTGGCTGCCCCATCCCTGGAGGTGTTCAGGGCCAGGCTGGATGAGGCTTTGAGGAACCTGACCCAGTGGGAGGTGTCCCTGCCCAGGCTAGGGGGTTTGGAACTGGATGATCTTTAAGGTCCTGTCCAACTCAAACCATTCTATGATTCTCTGCCACGGTGCGGATTCTCTCCTGCAAGAGCCCAGCAACTGCTTCCCCTTGGCTCTCTAAATAACTCGCTGAACAGACCGAGCGATGACCCCCTCCAGGCTTCACTGAGGCTACAGGAGCAGACAGGCAGCATTGCAAGATGCCACAACATGAAAAACATCTCTAGCAGGTCAGGCTTATCTCAGCCCGCTTTTTAATATCAGCAACATCCCTTCCTCAGGTCAGGAGTGTCACGTTACACAGTCCTTCTGGTGCGAGAAGTGGGAAGGAAAGACAGCATAGCCTCTCAAGAATACTTTAGCTGGGCTATAAATACTGATTAAGCAGGCTGCTTTCCCTACCTGATGCTTCACAAAGCTCCTCCAAAACCAGGAAAACACATAAGGAAAATGCTACCCCCTGCTTGGCTTCAGGCTGCAACATCTCTGCGCCCCTGAGGAGTCTTTTGCAGAGAAAAGAGGGGTGTTGTAGCCTGGGAGCTTCGCAAAGCTGAGTGAGTAGATTTGCCACACGTTACTGGCCTGGTGTGCAGGCTGGGAGCCAGAGATAATTATTATTCTTAATTATCTGAGTAGATTTGGGAGCACCAATGCACCCTGCACAATGCAGAGATGGATCAATACAAACCATTTAAGGCTTTGTTCCTCAAAGCGTGGAAATTCTAATTCTAATACAATGCAGTTGTCTTTTTTTTTTTTTTCCTTTAAACAAAAGCTAAAAAAAAAGTAAATGGCAAGAAAGGCAGAAAAACTACATCTGGTTGTCACCAGAATCTATGGGGTATGGAATCTGATACCCATCGCCTTTATCTGCTCAGGGTTTGACAAGTAAAAGAAGCAGATTATGGTAGATTTTCAAAGCCTTTTTAACAGCACAGATAACCAAAAAGCTGAATACTCCAGTCTCAGCCTTATTAAAAGCTATTTTCATAACCATAAACTAAAAGAACAATGTCTCATTTTATAATTAATACGTATTGTTATTAATAGATTTAAACAAAGCTGGCTTTCATTCCTTTATTAGTGGTGCATTTGGTGAAGCACTTAAAGGGGCCAGTCCAGTGTACACATATAACTGTTTTAATTACATCCTGTGAATTTATTTTTCCAGGGAGAAATATTTCTCAGGGAAAATGTCTATAAAAGTAACTTTAGAAGCAATGTAATTTTGTGTGTGTTTCCTATAGGAAATCTGTTTAGTTTAAGTCCCAGGTTCTAACACTCTCTTTTATATAGCAGTGTGGCCTGAAGAATGCTGCTGACAGCCCCGTTAAATCCTTGTATCTCTTCTGAAATGAAACTGCTGATGGATTTGTGAGTAGTATCTTCATGGGACTTTGCCTGTTCCCTTGTGACTGGATTTTGCGTGCAGAGCGACTCCTTCACAGACTTTCCCCCCAGAAGAAGGCATCGTACCTCAACAGGCACTCCAGATGTTGATTTACGTGCCCATGTTGCTGTTGTATTTGTTATTTTTACTGTCCTTTATTTAACCAGGGACAGCCCCACAGGAGCTTGACTGCAGTTTCCCAGATATAAGAAGAAAAACTTTATGGATTTCACAGCCATCAAAGTGAGAGTTCCCAGGAAATGTTTCCTCCAGGAGGGGCTTTGGTCAGGCTGGAGTGTTTATTTCATTCCCCTTGTAAGTGGCAAAGACAGCTGGAAACTCCAGCCCACAGCCACTTTGTCACCCTTAAACTCCTCATTTCTCAAGCTTTTACCTATCATTTCACTTTCTAACTTCATCCTAACCTTGGAGAGTTAGCAATCAGCAGCATTTCATTCCCTTGCCAAGAAAGAATCCATGTTACGCTGGGTGACTGAGCGCAGATTACAGGGACAGGCACACTCCGGCTCCTTGGTCCTGTCTGGTTCTTCTCTGCAGAACACAGGCTGCTCTCCATTTGGCACAAGTCTGTCTCTGTCTGGAGACATTACTTGAGTTCTGCCCGGGATTCTGGTCACACCAGATCTTCAGCAGCTTTGACTTTTAACACAAGGTGAGCGAAAAGCTATTATCTCCCTACTGCTGAAGCCTGTAAATCAGCTTTCTCTTTTCTGATACTCTTCAGCACTTAGCTCATCCTGCTCGGGTTTTGCTCTATGCCTCATCATCATGGAAGAGTAGACTTGAAGAGCAGCACCCCGGTGAAAAGACTGATGTACCAGCACAGTGAGGTCCTGCTTGGAAAGACTTTCTCTGTCTTGCATCCACAGGGTGCTGATGGGAGGAGTTGCACCAGGTCACCTCAGAGAGGAGAGCATCTTTGAGGAAAAGGGCCTAGCTTCTAAGAAACCCAAAGGAAGGCAAAAGCAGCTCTTTCTCTATGTAATGACACGGAATTGGACACTCCAAAGTGGCCTCTTGCCAGCAAGAGACTTCTAGCACAAAGCATGTGTGACCTTTTTCAATCTGCACATGGAGTGTTGCACTTGGTTTTCTTCTAAGGCGCTTGAAATAAGGTCTGCTGCTGTGCACTCTGATCCCAGTGCAGCAAAGGAGATGCATTAGGACATGGGACGGTGACAGGAGGTGTGCAAACAGGCACAGGTACAAGGGTAGAGTCATTTGTCCTCGGACTCTGGCTTCCAGAAGAGTGGCCAACTGTACAGCTGGAAACGTAGACTAGGTTTGTGCACGGTCCTTGAAGAAAAGCCCACATGGCTGGAAATTTCTGACGGCAGCAGCTATCCTAACAAAAGATAGTTCATCAGCTTAAGAGAAGACAGTGTCTTCAAGTTGAGTCACATTCTGCTGCTTCTGTGCTCCTAACTGCCTTGGGTTGATTGGCCTCTGCCTTCAAAGCAGCCCTAACTCACTTGCTGTGCTGCCAGATCCTTTGTCAGAAACATCCTCTTCCTTCCTTTTCCTCTCCATCATTAAATCAGAAGTAAATCATAGAATCAGTAAGGTTGGAAAAGACCTCTAAGGTCATCAAGTCCAACCATAAACACACCACCACGGTGCCTACTAAACCATGTCCTGAAGCACCTGGTCAACATGTTTTTTGAACACCTTCAGGGATGAGGACTCCACTGCTGCCCTGGGCAGCCTGTTCCAATACTTCACCACTCTTTCAGTAAAGAAATTTTTCCTACTATCCAATCTAAACCTCCCCTGGCACAACTTGAGGCCATTTCCTCTCGTTCTATCACTTGTTACTTGGGAGCACAGGGTCTTGCAAGTAGGTGTGATCAGCTCTCTGTGAACTTATTCAGCTCTTGCTGCTGTAAGGTTTCACCACCTTGAAAATTACATCCTTCCAGAACAGAGACGAAAGGCTCTGAGTCATTTCAGACATGGGAAAAAAAAAAAAAAAATACAGACAAATTAGCTTTCCCATATGCAGAGGATGGTGGATCAGCTTTGCCAGCTATAAAAACCTGTCCTGGTTACTCACCCGCTGTGGTGACAGGATACATTCACTGTTCATTGGAGATAGTACGTTAGCAGTACCACAAATTAGCCTGTAAGGACTATTCTTTAACTGCGGGAAACGAGTCTTTCAATGCCACGCTGCCAAATACACTTATGAAACACACAGAAAGCACTGTAGGTCAATAACACAGGAGGAGAAAGACAGTTGCACCTGATCATATGAAAAAGCAAGTCTCCCACAGACAGAAAAGTAGGTAGTATTTGTCCCGGGGTGCATCAAGCACGGCATTGCCAGCTGGTCGAGGGACCACTCTACTTCCACCTTGGGTAGTGGTTGTAGTTTTGGGCACCACAGTATAAAAAGGATATAAATCTACTGAAGAGTGTCTAGAGGCCATTAAGTTGGTGAAACTGTATGAGCAATGGCTGAAGTCACTAGGTCTGGTTAGCCTAGAGAAGAGGAGATTGAGGGGAGACCTCATCACAATCTCCAGCTTCCTCACAAGGGGAGGAGGAGGAGGAGCTGATCTCTTCTCACTGGTGACAAATGACAGGACCCAAGGGAATGGCAGGAAGATGCACCAGGCGAGGTTTAGGTTGGATATTAGGGAAAGGTTCTCCCCTCAGAGGTTGGTGGAGGACTGGAACAGCTCCCCAGGGAAGCCTGACAATACTCAAGCTTTTGGACAATGCCCTCAGACACATGGTGTGAACGCTGGGGTTGTTCTATGCAGGGACAGGAGTTGGACTCAATGATCCTTGTGGGTCCCTTGCAGCTCAGGACATTCTGTGATTACTATTGATCTTCACTGGCACTGTTGTAAACCCTAGCTCCACTCTTGTAATCAATGCACAAAGCTGGTGCTGTGCCACCCATTTAAATCAAAGCAATGGAAGGGAGATGGCCTGCCCCAGACTGTCAGAGATCTGCTGCTGAACTGGAGAGGAAGCCAACGATGTAAACGTTACTGTGCTCCCATACCAGCATTCTTATTGTTTTGATCTGCAGGTCTTTGGCAGGACTTAATGTCTGATCTAAATTTATCTGGATTTTGGACTGACCTGGGTGGAGGAGCCCAGCTGAATTATAGAATCATAGAATCATAGAATCACCAGGTTGGAAAAGACCCACTGGATCATCGAGTCCAACCATTCCCATCAATCACTAAACCATGTCCCTGAGCACCTCATGCACCCGTCCCTTAAACACCTCCAGGGAAGGTGACTCAATCACCTCCCTGGGCAGCCTGCATCATATTAAAAAAAGTCTCATCCCCTCCTACTTACTTCTAAGAAAACCTGGACGAAGTCATCTCATCTCAAAAGGCTGGACCTTCACCATAGCAGGTGCTGAAGTTATGGCTATGATCTGAAAGTGTCAACTCACCTAATTAATTCCTAAAACTCAAAAGGAAAGGCAAACACGTTGAACAGATGAGATGGGAAGCAGCAAGGCTAGCAGTTCCTAAGCACTTTCCAGTTGGACTGGTTTGAAGGAAAAACCCAAGCTTGGAGTCAAGGCACAAATAAAAGGCCTGGATCTCTCCAGAACAACGTGAAGTCCAGGGTTGAAATGAAGCATCCCATCCTACTGCGGCATGTTTCACACTGACCTCAGAGTGTCTGTCTGGACATGGAATGAGAGATGCTACTCCAAGTCCAAACCAGACTGCAGACCAAGGCCCTCCTTGGAGACACTGGTGGAGAAACCTCCAGGTCCATCCTGCTCTGCACAGACTGAAGACAACTCAGCAAGGAGTCAAAGCACAGTGGTGGGGTCCTGTGTTTCTGTCAAGGACATGTGAAGAAAGGACAAGAAAAGAGGGCAAAAAGATTATTTTTATCTCCTGAGTGCAAAGGAAATCAATCTGCTTTTACAGGAGAAAGGCAACCTTACAACTTCTTTCTTGCTCATAAAGACAAGGTTCCAGCTTTTGCTTATGAGGGCCATGCTCATTCACTATTTTTTTCATGGTTTGACTGTAAGAGGTCCAAAAGAATCCCAAACCAATCTCAAACCACCTTTCCACTGCTTCTCATCCACACACACGGTACTTTACAGCTTGGTTACCTTCTCCACGCTCAGGACCTGGAGGAAGCCCTTGCACATTCTCATGGAGCCCACTGTCTCTTGGCCACTGGACTTTCCAGGAAGACGTCAGCACATGATTCTTTACTATGGCACAGAACCTGCATCAGAGCTATCAGGAAGCAAGAATTACAGAGAAACACTTTTAAGCAACTTCCTCTATGGGAGATCAAAAGATTTATTGTCTGATTTGAAAAAAAGTAGTTTAAATGCTTAGGGCAAAGTGCCTTAGGCTGCAACTCTTTGCCTTGGTTGAGCTTTTTAATGGCTTCCACACATGAAAATGTTCAGGCTACCATCAAATTCCATGCCCCTCCTGGCTTTCCTGACAAGGCAAGGAGACCCACCTGCCCTGTGGCTGAGGAGAGGGAGATGTTAGGACTTCATCTCCCATCACCCAAGCCAGACTCTCCAGGCTCTGGTTTGCATCTCGCTGTTCTGTCCCTGGGCAGTAACCATCCTGTGACAGCACCAGGCATTAGGTCATTTCCTTCCCTCCTTCTCTCCAATGGGGTTTAATTAGCTTTGCCATTGTACTCCTTAATTTGACTGTACTCCTGGCTTCTAGTTTAAGCCCTCCTTTTTGTTGTTGTTACGAGCCCTTTAAGACACAGCTGTAAAGCTCTGCAGACCATATATCATAACACTTCATAATCACACTTAGATTTTAGTAACATGACAGAAAACAGCTCATTCCTAGTAACTCAGAGAGCCTAAAAGCAGCAAACCAGCACACGGTAATAAAGTCAGGAGTGAGGCACTTTGCTGGAGCACCACTGCCCCCCACCACTGTCCTCACTGATCCTCGGATGGACCTCAGTGGGATGAGGCTGAGCCCAAGGAAGTTGGGGGACTGGGAGCAGCGTCCCCTTCCCAGGTTCTTGCTGAGCTACATCAGGTCTGCGCAAAGGCAGATGCTTCCTAGTGTGCATCTTCTTGGCAGGGCTCTATGGCTACGCACTAGGATGAGGTGGCTCCCTAAGGCACCTTGGGAGAAGTCCTGCATTTCTATGAGGACACTTGAAGAAAGAATTAGACTAAAAAGGAAAAAATAGATTTTTTTTTCTATCTCATGAGTGTATAGGAAAACAAACTGGACATGTAAGGACAGCAGACGGTCTGCCACTACAGAAAACTGAGTCCGAGCATTCTTTGCAGCATATACACACGTGTGTAAGCACAATAACCCACCAAAAATGGGCTGTCACTATCAGATCTATCCACTAATTGAACAAGCAAAAACATTTTCTTACTTATTTTAACTCAGTCCACCCAGAAGGCCAGTTTCTTAGGCCCTGGACTCCAACAGGAGCACAATTCATCACAAATTGTAAACCATCCAGGGAGCTGAAAAGCACTACTACCCTTTTTCTGTGCTGATCAAGATCAGCATGGATGGGGTCCTCCTCCTGTCACGCCTTTATACATCACCTTGCGCAGCAAAGCCTTGACGTAATTAGCCTCTTTAGCTGCAAGGACATCAATACTGGCTACAAAGCCTTATTCCCTCCCTCACAGCTGCAGACCTCCAACTGGCTGTGACTTTCTTCTCCCAGGACCCTATTTCTACCTCCAGCAGTCAGAAACGGCGTGACCAGCAGGTCCAGGGAGGTTCTTCTCCCTCTGTACTCGGCACTGGTGAGACCGCACCTCGAATCCTGTGTTCAGTTCTGGGCCCCTCCCCACAAGAAGGATGTTGTGGCTCTGGAGCGCGTCCAGAGAAGAGCAACAAAGCTGGTGAAGGGGCTGGAGAACAGGCCTTATGAGGAGCGGCTGAGAGAGCTGGGGGTGTTCAGCCTGGAGGAGGCTGAGGGGAGACCTCATTGCTCTCTACAACTACCTGAAAGGAGGTTTTGGAGAGGAGTGTGCTGGCCTCTTCTCCCAAGTGACAGGGGACAGGACAACAGGGAATGGCCTCAAGCTCCACCAGGGGAGGTTCAGGCTGGACATTAGGAAAAAATTTTTCACAGAAAGGGTCATTGGGCACTGGAACAGGCTGCCCAGGGAGGGGGTTGAGTCACCTTCCCTGTAGGTGTTTAAGGCACGGGTGGACGAGGTGCTCAGGGTCATGGTTTAGCGTTTGATAGGAATGGTTGGACTTGATGATCCGGTGGGTCTTTTCCAACCTGGTGATTCTATGATCTCCTGGTTTGCACAGCAAAGGGCACTGCAGTTCTACCTTCCTTCGTCGTGCAACGTGGACTGCAGCACAGTCCTTACGTTTTCCCTCCTGGCTGCACATTTAAGGCTCTGATCCAACCCTCGGAGAAGCTTGCAGAGCACTCGCCACTGACTCAAGCACGTTTTGGATCAGGTGCTGCAAGTTAAATTTGTCCCAGCCAGACACCAGTCACTAGGGTGTAGTTTTTGAAACTAAGTTTAAATATTGAAGCCTGGGCCTGGGTTTGGCTCCTTCGGTGAACTTTCAGAAAGCCTCTCCTCATTTTGCTTGGCTTCTTCACCAGTTCTGGAGCCGCCTGTGGGTTTGGTAGTGGTTCAGGTTACTCGCTGATGGCCTGTTCTTTTACCTCTGCTTTTCAAGAGTTCATTCCAGGATTTATAACAGGTTTTTGGTAGCACCCTCTGTACTTAAATCTGTAAAACCATTTCAGTTTAACCACCTGTTTTCACACGCTCATAATTTCACAAAGCATCCACCTTTTGGGATAAAATTTTCCACGCTTCAGCTTTTGCCCAAGGCGCTACTTTTTTTTTCTTTCTTTAAATAAAATTCCAAAAGAGAGGGGAAAAAAAAGCTTGATTCAAATCCATTACACATTTCTGCACTTGGCCTGAGGCAAGAAACTTGCCCCATTCCAAAAAAAAAATTCTAACCACACTTCTTGTTGTGGAGCATAAAGGAAAAACTGATATACAGGAGCTGCCACAGATATTCTAGGAAGAAGACTGGAGCCCAGCCATGGGCTGAAAACCCTGATCCACTCCAAAGACTTGAAAATAAGGTGTCTCTCCTTCCTTTGCTGTCAGGCTGTGGGTGGTAGGAGCTGATGCAGCTCCACCAGCTTGCAGCGCAGCCACCGCAACAGTGTTAGGGAGGTGGCTTCTCCATCTCAGGAGCCACAGTCAGGCTGTGACCCAGCTTCTCCTGGAGCCGGTGGGAGCTTTTCCACCAAAACAGCTTTTTGGTCACGCTTGTAACTGCGTGACTACTTGCAGCCTGGGTTCAGAGCCCCCTGAAGTCAGTAGGAGCCTTTCCAGTGACCTCAGCTATCTGAGCAGCTGTGGTTCAAAGGGTTGACGGGGTCTGTGGGAGAAGCCGGCACAGCTTGTAAAATACGTGCCAGGTTTTTATTTTATGTTTCACTCCCTGCTCTTCAGGACGTCTTAGGAAATGAAATGCAAAAGAAATAACACCAGGGCAATACTCAGGCTGTAAGATCAGGCAGTCAAAGTAATCAGGAAATTGTTTAAAACACTTTATGTTGGTCCAGAAATGTTGTCTTAGCTTCCCTGAGCCATTCTTGTTTTCCCCTCTGTTAAAGATAATTTACCGCTTGTCTTACTTTAATTTGTCCTCATTCCTGTCATCACACTGGTCCCAAGCCACCCTCAGGATCCCAAACATGGCAAAATAACAATCCCGACCCCAAAGGAGGGGTCTGCCTGCCTCCCTCCTGCCCTGTAAAGTCTCCCCTGCAGAGCTGTGCCATTCATTGCCCAGCCAATTAATTTCTGGTAGCACAAATCTGTCTTTCACTCTGAGCTCAGAAACTCAGATGTCCAGCTTGCAGGAGAAGAGGATATGGAAGAAAGATTCCTGGTACCAGCATCCGATCAGAAGAACTGAGAGGCAGGAACATTCACAGATCACAAACTAAGGCTGGGACACAGCACAGTTACTTGCAAAGCTCCTGCAGGCCAACGTGTCAGACTATCCTTCCCCAAACCTAAGGCTCGTGGGGGCGACCAGCCTTCCTCCAACATGCTTACAAGAAGCATCAGGTCCTTTGCCTCCCACGCAAGCTGCTCTCAGCAGTCGGGAGGCAGGGCAGCCACTCTCCTAGAAGATGTGTTGGCACCGTCCTTTGACTCAGCAGCAGCTCTAACACCACCTCTTTCAAGTGACCCTGATGCTTTAGGTGTCATTTCTGCCAGTGTCCATTAAAAAGCCTCTTCGGTACCTTTCTAAGAATGGCTTATGCTCACACTTAGAATCATAGAATCACCAGGTTGGAAAAGACCCACCAGATCATCGAGTCCAACCATTCCTATCAAACACTAAACCACGTCCCTCAGCACCTCATCCACCCGTGCCTTAAACACCTCCAGGGAAGGTGACTCAACCACCTCCCTGGGCAGCCTCTAACAGTGACCAATGGCCCTTTCTGTGAAAAATTTTTTCCTAATGTCCAGTCTAAACCTCCCCTGGCTGAGCTTGAGGCCATTCCCTCTCGTCCTGTCCCCTGTCACTTGGGAGAAGAGCCCAGCACCCTCCTCTCCACAACCTCCTTTCAGGTAGTTGTAGAGAGCAATAAGGTCTCCCCTCAGCCTCCTCTTCTCCAGGCTAAACACCCCCAGCTCTCTCAGTCGTTCCTCATAAGGCCATAAGTTCTCCAGCCCCTTCTCCAGCTTCGTTGCTCTTCTCTGGACTCGCTCCAGAGCCTCAACATCCTTCTTGTGGGGAGGGGCCCAGAACTGAACACAGGATTCGAGGAGCGGTCTCACCAGTGCCGAATACAGAGGGAGACGAACTTCAGGATTCTCTCACAAGTCCAGTAATAAGCTGCTCTTCCAAAGCCAGAGATTTGGGTGCTTGCTTTAGATATCTGCAGAGATGTTGATCATCTTCACCACACAAAGCCTAACACCATACCCAACACCTCTTTTCTTGTTAGAGCACAAAAAGCTTCCAGACTTCTAAGGCAATCAATCCCAGAGGACTCAGAGCCAACCACAAAGAAATGTATGTGTCTAGTAATCCCTGCTTTCAAGCCCAGAAACACTCTTGGGATGCTCTGTTTCCATCTCCCAAAACTTTACAAAAGAAACAGCTCAAAAGACAACAATTTCTTGAACGATTTCAGCAGTATCACAGTCCTCTTAGTCGTCTTTACCACCCAGGGACTTCAGAGCAAGGAACAGGACCATCACCAAGCAGATCCATAGGTGGTTGACAAGCTTGACCTTGTAGCTTTCCCAATCAAGTGCACCTACAGCCTGGGCAACAAGTGCAAGAGTATAAAAGGAGGCAGTCAGAGTAAGTGCTCTAAGGATACAGAATCACAGACTCTCAGAATCGTTAAGGTTGGAAAAGACCCCTAAGATCATCCAGTCCAACCATCAGCTCAACACCATCGTGCCTACTAAACCATGTCCCGAAGCGCTACATCTACACGTTTTCTGGACACCTCCAGGCACAGAGACTGAACCACTGCCCTGGGCAGCCTGTTCAGTGTTTCACCACTCTTCCAGTAAAGAAATTTTTCCTCTTATCCAATATAAACCTCCCCAGCACAACATGAGGCCATTTCCTCTCAACTTGTCACTTGTTACTTCAGAGAAGAGACCAACACCCACCTTGGTACAGCTTCCTTTCAGGCAGTTGTAGAGAGCAATAAGGTCTCCACTCAGCCTTCTCTTCTCCTGGCTAAACAATCCCAGGTTCCCTCCGCTGCTCCTGCTAAGACTTGTTCTCCAGCCCCTTCACCAGCTTTGTTGCCCTCCTCTGGACACACTCCAGCACCTCTATGTCTTTCTTGTACTGAGGGGCCCCAGACTGAACAGAGGATTCAGTGTGGCCTCACCAGCATCAAGTATAAGGAGCTATAAGAGGCCCACAGCCAGTAAAGGGGTGGCAAGAATCCAAATTCGATGTCGGACACAAGAAAGGGCACTTTGCACTTGCACAAAATCATGAGGGACAAATTTTCTGTGCAGGCTCTGGAAATAAGCTGGAAGTGAACTCCAGCAGGCATTAGACACTTCACACAAAACCTCCTCCCTCCTCAGCAATTTTCAGCCTTAATTTGACACAGAAATCTGCACTTAATAACCCAAGATTTTCCAAAAATGTTGTTGCCTTTAACAGTGCAAGAAAACCTTCTCCTCCCTCAGCACCAGCAGGTGAGTGGGACTCAGCCCTACACGGCTATCCAGCCATCCCATTGACACGAACCTGGGGACAACTTTACACCTTCTGGAGGGGCTCCTTCCCTCCCAAGGCACGCTTCTCTCCCACCAGGGAGACATCTCTCCTGGATAACACGGTGGTTTTCCCACAGACACCAGCCCGGGTGGCAGCAGATGCAGATGCTGAGACCAGCGGTATAAGTTCACACACGCCTCGCACCGCGAGCTGCACTGGAAGCAGCTGGATGCCTTCGGGTGGTCCTGTGCTCCGGTTGCTCTCCACAGCCGTGTACTGAGAGCCCGCAAGCCTCAAGCAAATACAGCATATGATACTTGAGAAAGTGACATTTTAACGAAATAACACATTTAACGCGCATTCCCACACAGCTTTCGGCCGCTCCTACCAGCAGATATAAAACACAGCACAATAGAGCAGTATTTAGCTGTGAGAGACCCTGCTCTCTTACCTGGTCTCACTCATTTTGGCTCCAGAAGACAAGTATCCTATTAATATGGGCTGAGTTTACAACCCTCCATCTAATGGGGTTAAACATAAAACCAGCCCCTTCTTGACACTTCTGTGGGCAGGAATGGAAAGCTGAGAGCCAGGGAGCACTAAAACCGGAGAACACCTTTCCTTCCTCCCAAGCTACCTGATCAGCACAGGGCTACCTACAAACTGCTGATGTTGGGTGGCCCATGAATATCCTCTGGCTCCAGGGTTGGTCTCTGGCTCAAGGTGTCCCTCAGCAGAGCTGCCCCTGCAGCCACCGGGACTCCAAAAGGGATGCCGAGTCCATCGAGGGGTCATTTCTTGTTCTCCTCTGCCTTGTCTCACCATTTCCACACACGGTGACACCCACAGTTTCATCACTGAAAACCTGTCACTATTGGAAATCTCCTCTGGCTCTTCTCCACTCAGTGGCTTCCCTGCAGCCAGGCTGCTCCAAACCACTTTATATCAAGGTCTCTTGGTGCATTCTCCAAAACAGGGTTTGCTCTTCTGCCAGGACTTTTGTGTGTGGACCCATAGCTGTTTGCTAAGACTCAGGCTTAGATGAGGGGCACAGATGAACTTTGATTGAGCTCCTGCCCTGCCAAGGAGCAAGCAGCATCATGAATAGAACTCTTAGTGTGACTAGAGCAAATAAACCTTCCTGCTATCAAACCACACATCCCAGGAAGGCCTATGCATCTTTGGTCAACCTAAATAACATCCACCTCTCCTTGCAGTTGTCTTCCCACCTCCAAGTGTAACTCTCAGTGAAGAGACTGGCCTGTGAGAGGTAAGCACGTCAGAGTGAAGTCTGGAAAGGATGCTAAACTGAGGGTGGGAAGAAAACCCCTCATGCAAGAACTGCAGAGGAAAATCAAAGCACAGTTGGATTCTACAGCTAATTAAAACACAGCAAGAGTCATCCTGAAAGACAGATGAGCTCTGCTTCAGCTGCAAAAGAATTCTGGATTAACTGATATGTAAAAGGGAACCTTTTTTTCTTTCTGGTCCTCTCCTCCCCCCACATCCCTGCAGAGAGAACACACAAAGGGCCCTCAATCTGCAGTTACAACAAACCCAAAGAGATGTGGCAGTGCAGATTTATGTTGCCCTTACAGTAAATAGGTGATGAGGGACTCCTGGCAGCGCAAGAAGCCACGAGGTCTCAGCTTGCTGCAGTGGAGGCTGGAGTGAGATATGGCAGGTGGGAGCTCACTGAGCTCGCTCTTGCCTGGCTTTATGTTTGTCCTAAAGTCAGAGCCATCATTTCCCAGTACTTCCTGGGACTTTCCAGACACAAGCACCAGTGCGGAAGCACAGTCTTTAGCTACTTCCATCAGTGTTGATGCAAAGTCAAAACACTCTGTAATTATTCTCAGGTCAACATGTATGCTGAAACACTTACTTTTACAAATATTTTGTTCCAGTTACCCAAACTTATAGACTTTAATGCCTGGGCAAATGAATGCCAGGAGAAAGGAGTTCATCATGACCCTTTTATAGTCACTATTCGTTGTCAGTCTATTTACTTTCATCTTTCTCCCCATGACACAATTTATGTATATTTTTATACACACATTTAACCATGAGTGCTTTGTTGTCTGTTGTTTCATACATACTTGAGTTTACTGCCATTTTTCTGATGTTACAAGACATTTCAAGGTGTTGGAGGATTCATTCTTTCTTCTCCACATCTTTAGTCATTGTAGTAGCTGTGAATTATGAAAACAGCACTCTCATTTCTCTCTCATCCATCCGTATAAAGAGAATTGCAGCACAGAAATCTGTGACAGTCAGTGATGTAACCTGGGTTTGCGAAGAGGAACATCTTGGGCTCTTTCTCTTCCCATTGCTGTCTCTGCAGTAAAAAAAAAAAGCATCGGAAGGCTGCTTGTCTGACTTTAGGAGGATGTGATGAGATAAAGCCCAGCATTTCTGTGTTCTGGCTGCTCATCCACAATCCATCATTATCGCATCTGGCTCTTGCCTGAGCATTCCTATTCTCCACGTACTGATGCTGACCCAGGACCTACCTCAGGTTGACTCCAGTTTCAAGCTTTGTAACGTGCACTGGAAGTACTGCCGAGGCTATTTGAATTGGACAGAAAGATTTCCTCTCTCTAGGTTAAAGCCAGACCAGCTTGGAATCTCCTGCTTGGAGCAAATGCTTTTTATCCAAGCAGCTTCTCCTTTCCAGACAGCTCTGCAATACTCTCTGCATCCCCAGCTCCTCCCGAGCACAGCCGACACTTGGTCTCCAGCATCAGCAGATGCTGTTCCAAGAAGCAGAGAAATCTGAAAGCACAGAAGAAATTAAGCACCTCTTGCCACCAACCTAATCCAATGTAAAGCTGTTAGCCAGAGAACGGTCGCTGTGGCTAGGCTGCCAGCCCAGGAATTGAGAGATACTGTGCAGCTCCTCCACGCTGCTCTCCTGTACCACTTCCCATCCATTTCCTTCTAGACCGCGCCAGCCTCCTGAAACAAAAAGAGCTCTGTTAAAATACACCTTTTACATTAAATCAATAGAGGTCCTTTTGGTTTAGATTCCAGTCATTTGGAACAGGCTCTTCTGGGGAGGGAGGGATTTATGTCCATAATTAGCCTTTCATGCAGAAGCAGCTATAGTGGATGGAAAGCAAGGGCTGTTCCCTTCCACAACACTGCAGCCTGAGACCTCCCTAAATGCGGTTCTACAGCAGACAGAGAGACGACAGGTCTGGGTACACCCTGGGCACACAGACTATATCTGCTATTCCTCTCAGGAAAATGAGTTTGTCTCAAGTTTTGGGTTGTATCTGTTATTTTGGGTATTTAAGCACTTTCTCCTGTGTAGATTTCCTTCTCTCTTTTGTTAACCTTTAACAGACCTTGCAGTAAAGATGAGCATATGGGGTAGATTTGTTTTGGTCACTGCCTCTACAACATCTTCTTGGGAGGAAGGAGAGAGCAGGGAGCCTCCGCAGCCACACATCCTGCAGCAGAGTGATGCTCAGCGAGGTCCCCAGGCCCATCCTACTCAAGCAGCCAGGAACCTAAACCTGCTCCTGGGTGCCTCCGTGTCTCTCAGAAAAGCAACCGTGCCTCATAACATGACCACAAACCCATGGGGTTGTAGCTTCTCTGATTTGTAGAAGGGAGTTATCAATGCCCCCCACACAGGGAGACCACATCCTGGTGAGGGGGCTGGAGAACAAGTCTTACGAGGAGCAGCTGAAGGAACTGAGGTTGTTTAGCCTGGAGAAGAGGAGGCTGAGGGGAGACCTCATTGCTCTCTACAACTACCTGAAAGGAGGTTGTGGAGAGGAGGGAGCTGGCCTCTTCTCCCAAGTGACAGGGGACAGGATGAGAGGGATTGGCCTCAAGCTCCGCCAGGGGAGGTTCAGGCTGGACATTAGGAAAAAATATTTAACAGAAAGGGTCATTGGGCACTGGAACAGGCTGCCCAGGGAGGCGGTTGAGTCACCTTCCCTGGAGGTGTTTAAGGGGCAGGTGGATGAGGTGCTGAGGAGCATGGTCTAGTGTTTGAATGGTTGGACTCGATGATCCAGTGGGTCCTTTCCAACCTAGTGATTCTATGATTCTCTGCCATCTCCAGATGCCTCTCATCTGCAGGGTGTGGACGGGCAGCAGTTAATGCCAGCCCTGTCCCATCCCTCTGCAGAATCAGCACACCTGGAAGTATTTCCAGTACAGAACATGCAGAAAAAAGTTTGGAAAAGAGAAAAAGAAAAAAAAATTCCACCAATGCTTTTCTTTATAAGAAATTTCCACTTCTTCACAAGCTGAGAAAGACCAGCCATTCTTCTTAAGAGATGTGGACTGATTTGCAGAACATCTCTGTTTTCTCCCCAGCTTGAAGAAGGTTTTGTTCATATGTGAAAGGCTTTCTGGGCTCACTGCGTCACTTGCTCTGGCCTTGCGTGCCTCGCAGCTGAACCATTTAGATCGTGCCACATTGCTTCTCAAACTTCCAGTTAATGGAGAAGGCGCGCTCCACTCTGTCCCAGCGGTGGTGATCAGCTTAGCCCATGGTGTAGAGACAAGGCATTATCAGGATGACAGGAGAGGGATTCCATGTGCCACCTAAGAGCAGGATTCCCATCCCCTCTGAGCAGAATAAATGTCACAATCTAAGATAATCGGCATAGCTGTGCATTGTCTGAAGTCATAGAATCATTGAATCATAGAATAACCAGGTTGGGAGACACCCACCGGATCATCAAGTCCAACCATTCCTATCAAACACTTGGAAAAGACCTCTAAGATCAACCAGCCCAACCATCAGCACACCATCACCATGGCTACTAAACCATGTCCCCAGGTGCCATATCTTTACACTTTTTTAACTCCTCCATGGATGGAGACACCACCACAGCCCTGGGCAGTCTGTTCCAATGCTTCATCTCTATTTTGGTAAAGAAACTTTTCCTAATATCCAACCTAATATATCGGCTGGGAGTATAACAGAGCAGAAAGGAAGCAGTCCTGGAGGTTCCTGGAATGTGTGGAAGACAACTTCCTCACACAGCTGGTGAGCGAACCGACAAGGGACGGTGCCCTCCTGGACCTGCTGTTGGTGAACAGAGAAGGCCTTGTAAGGGATGTGAAGGTTGGAGGGCGCTTGGGGCAAAGCGATCATGAGATGATAGAGTTCTCGGTGCAGGGTGGGATGAAGAAGGTGGAGGTTAGCAGAACAGTCGCCCTCAACTTTCAGAGAGCAGACTTTGGGCTGTTCAGAAGGCTGGTCGGAAAAGTCCCGTGGGAGGCGCTCCTTGAGGGCAAGGGGGTCCATGAGGGCTGGGCGCTCTTCAAGAAGGAACTCCTAGCAGCTCAGGAGAAAGCCGTCCCCATGTTCTGGAAAAGTAGCCGGAGGGGTAAGAAACCAGCATGGTTGAGTAGGGAGGTCCTAAGAGACATCAATAGGAAGAGGAAGGTCTACGACCTCTGGAGGAAGGGGCAGGCATCCTGGGTGGACTATAGGGAGGAAGTGAGAATGTGCAGGGAAAAAGTCAGGAGGGCTAAGGCCCAACTAGAAATGCGATTGGCCAAGTCTGTGAAGGACAATAAATAAATCTTTCTACAAATACATCAACAGTAAAAGGAGGACTAGGGAGAATCTCCAGTCCCTACTAGATGCAGAGGGAACAACAGTAACAGGGGATGAAGACAAGGCTGAAGTGCTCAATGCCTACTTTGCTCCAGCCTTTAATACTAAGGAAAGTTGTTCCCTCTGTGCACAACCCCAGGGGCTAGAGGAGCAGAACAAGGTTCCCACGATCCAAGAGGGGGTGGTTAGAGACTTGCTTGCCCAGCTAGACGCCCAGAAGTCTATGGGGCCGGATGGAGTCCACCCAAGAGTTTTGAGGGAACTGGCGGATGTGCTGGCCAAACCCCTTTCCATCATCTTCCAGCAGTCCTGGATGACTGGGGAGGTTCCGCTGGACTGGAGGCTGGCTGATGTCATGCCCATCTATGAGAAGGGGCGCAGGGAGGATCCGGGGAACTACAGGCCTGTCAGTTTGACCTCGGTACCTTGGAAAGTCATGGAAGAGGTGATCTTGAGTGCTATCATGAAGCACTTGCAAGAGAACCGGGTGATCAGGCCCAGTCAACATGGGATCACAAAAGGCAGGTCTTGCCAAACTAACTTGATTGCCTTCTATGACCAAGTGACTAGACTCTTGGATGAGGGAAAGGCTGTGGATGTGGTCTTCTTGGACTTTAGTAAAGCCTTTGATACAGTTTCTCACAGCATTCTGCTTCGGAAACTGCCTCTGGATTGGACAGGCGCACACTCTCCTGGGTGGAAAACTGGTTGAATGACTGGGCCCAGGGAGTGGTGGGAAATGGAGTTAAATCCAGCTGGAGGCCAGTGATAAGTGGGGTTCCCCAGGGCTCAGTGCTGGGTCCAGCCCTGTTCAGTGTCTTAATCAATGACCTGGATGAAGGCATCGAGTGCTCCCTTCACAAGTTTGCAGATGACACTACGCTGGGTGGAAGTGTGGATCTGCTGGAGGGTCGGGAGGCTCCAAAGGGATCTGAACAGGCTGGACCACTGGGCTGAGACCAATGGCATGAGGTTTAACAAGGCTAAATTCCAGGTCCTGCACTTGGGGCACAACAACCCTGTGCAGGTAGACTAGGAGAAGTCTGGCTGGAAAGCTGCCTGGAGGAGAGGGACCTGGGGGTGTTGGTTGACAGCTGATTGAACATGAGCCAGCAGTGGCCCAGGTGGCCAAGAAGGCCAATGGCATTTTACCTTGTATCAGAAACAGCATGACCGGCAGGTCCAGGGAGGTTATTCTCCCTCTGTACTCGGCACTGGTGAGACCGCACCTCGAATCCTGTGTTCAGTTCTGGGCCCCTCACCACAAGAAGGATGTTGAGGCTCTGGAGCGAGTCCAGAGAAGAGCAACGAAGCTGGTGAAGGGGCTGGAGAACAGGCCTTGTGAGGAGCGGCTGAGAGAGCTGGGGGTGTTCAGCCTGGAGAAGAGAAGGCTGAGGGGAGACCTTATTGCTCTTATTACAACTAGCTGAAGGGAGGTTGTGGAGAGGAGGGAGCTGGGCTCTTCTCCCAAGTGACAGGGGACAGGACAAGAGGGAATGGCCTCAGGTTCCGCCAGGGGAGTTTTAGGCTCACCATAAGGAAAAAATTCTTCACAGAAAGGGTGGTTATACATTGGATCGGTCTGCCCAGGGTGGTGGTTGACTCACCTTCCCTGGAGGTGTTTAAGGTGCGGGTGGATAAGGTACTGAGGGACATGGTTTAGAGATTGGTGGGAATGGTTGGACTCGATGATCCGGTGGGTCTCTTCCAACCTGGTGATTCTATGATTCTAATCCTTCTCTGGAACAACTTG
Organism: Clamator glandarius; assembly: GCA_033459285.1. NCBI lineage: Eukaryota > Metazoa > Chordata > Aves > Cuculiformes > Cuculidae > Clamator > Clamator glandarius. Next base: position 84,468 of record JAUNZM010000078.1, read on the forward strand.
AGGCTAGTTCCTCTCATTCTATCACTTGCTACTTGGCAGAAGAAACTAGTACTCACCTGATTATAACCAACTTTCAGGGTGCTTCAGAGAGCAATGAGGTCTCCCCTCAGCCTTATTTTCTCCAGGCTAAACAACCCCAGTTCCCTCGGCTGCTCCTGATAAAGACTTGTGCTCCAGTCCCTTCCCCAGCTCTGTTCCCCTTCTCTGGATGTGATACAGCAACTCAATGTCCTTGCAGTGAGGGGCCAAAAACTGAACACAGGATTTAAAGCACAGAGGCATGATCGCTTCCCTGGTTCTGCTGAAATCCTGAGACATGCAAGGATTCCCCAGAGGTCATTTCAGGGCAAAAACATCAGGGCTGGGAGGGTGCAGAAATCTCCCTGACATTGGGCTGCACCCGAAGCCTGACAGATCCTGAGGGAAGAAGCCACATCTGGGTTCTCTTCCTGAACAGTGCACTTTTGCTTTGGAAAGTCTATGGCAGAGAAAGGCTGAAGCAGGGACCACCAGGCAGAGCTTTCTCCTGGGCACCAGAACTTGCCACCCAGGTAGTTTGAGAAACTACCTGGAAAAACCCTACGACACCAATGTCCCTTGGGCCAGACCCCTTCCATTCGCTTCTGTCTGATGCTCCCAGTCACCGTCAATGGCCAAAAACCCCACCAAACCCTAGGAAATCGCCTGAGAGGGACTATCCCCACCTCACAGGGACAAGAACACACTTCCTGCATGTGTGAACACACACATTTCACTAGGTACACACAACTAAGTGCCTCAGTGGCCCAAAACAGCACCTGAGCACACAAGTGACCTGCAAAAGCAGCCAAAACAATCAGTTTTCAGCTCATTCCTGGGCACACAACAAAGTCAAGTCTGTGGGACCTAGTGCAACATAAAGTGAGGTTCACTCCTGCAACCTCTGCCTCACAAGTCGTAAATCTGGAGCAGAATTTCTTTCCCTTTTCTTCTCAGTAAGCGTCTCCCTTGTGTGGCTGTCGGATGGAATTGGGAGGCCAGGCTGCCATCGTTTCAGGCTGGGATTTGGGGAGGAGGGAGCTAATCCTTCTTTCACCACGTTAAATTAAACTATAAACTATACCTTTTAATTCTTTCCAATTAAATTTCTCACTGGAAAACAGAAATGTTATTTCTTAATATTTTGTCACAAAACACGGCAGGAAGCGTTTTGGAAGATGGGTGTCTCAGCATTGCAAGGCAACTATCAGGGGTGTTGTGGGACATACCTGAGGCCCTCTGACTGATGAAGATCACTCCACGCCATGGACACGGTGTGGACTCTATGACACAGCAGCTCCTGACTCCATCACGTGTAACACACTGACTCACCTCCATGAGTGTGCTGTGGCTCTGGGAAGAGGGTAGGGTGCAAATTCAGCTGAGACAGGGCCCCCACCAAGTCCCGGTGCTGGCCCACCCCCTCGGATTCTCCTGGCAGGGAAGGATGCACTTCCAGGAGCCCTTGAAACACCCAAGCAGCCATGCAGTTGCTGGGCTTTAAGCTGCCACGGTCCTGCCCTTCCCTCTGCAGCCTCACCCTGCGGTGTCTGCCCCTTCAGTGAATGGATCCAAGGTTCTGTGGGGAAAAAAAAAAAGATTTAAAAAAAAATCACTGGGGCTTTTTAATGTTTAAAGCAAAGCTGTTTCGGAGCCCAGTTGCAATTAGCTCTCAATGGGCTGCATCCTCTAAACCATGTAGGGGGCTGGCAGGCTTACAAATGCCAGGCTTTTCTCTACTGACACAGAAATATAGCTAGAGCTTTGCAATTCTAAAGCATTTAAAAGTAATTGACATTTTCCCCTTTACATTCCAAGATGTGCTCATGGGAAGTAACCCAATAGGCAAGAGACCATCTCTGAGGCCTCTGAATTATTCTGGCTTCACAAAGGAAGAAATCCAATACAGCAAATTGCAGCGAGGAGTCAGCTGAAAGCAAGGCCGTGCTACGAAGGAAGCAACGTGTCTCTCTAAGTTCTCCTGGCTTAGAGAGCAGAAGGAGTTTCCATCTGCTCTTCAGATCCCCAGCACCAGAGCAACCCAGGATCACTGAGCCAGATCAGAAGGAGCTACAGCAATGTCAGGCACCAGCTCAACAAAGCGGAGAAACCCACATCTGATTTGGGAACATGTGCATCATGGTGGTGTTGGAGCTCAGAGTCCTGGGTTGCACACATGTGATCACGAATTTCAGATTTCAAGGTAAAAATGATGAATCCAGTGTTCCTTTTGCCCAAGCTGGTGAGGATACTGCAATGTGAACGGTGCTAGCGCTGTCTTCCCAGGTCAGTCGGTAGCCTGAAGCCACAGTTCAGGAAGAAACAAACAACACAGCATTTAACCCCAAGGCTGAAACACAAACAGTCAAGTGCCAGCTTTGGTGAGAGCTGCTCATTTGAAAAACTGTTAATTTCACATGCGCGTGCCTCCAAGCAGGACCAAATCCCATCAGGACCAAACCAAAAGCGAGCTGTGCCCTTGAGTAAGCTGGTTGAATCAGAGAAGCATCTACGTCAGTGACGGCTAAGGAACCCTGGCAGATAGAGCCTCCATGAGATGGGAAGGGAACCCTGATCTTGTGCAAGGTCTCAGACTGAAAGACTCATAACTCATGGGTGAGCGAGACAAATCTCACACCATTAGACACTGGCAAAGTCATTGGCCTTACTTGAGCCTTCTTGCCCAAGGTCACTCTTGCAGACAACACTGAGGCTTTTCTAAGGCATCCTGGTTTTGAGTTCTGCCTGACACTGAATGAGGTGAACTAAAGAATGCTCAAGAAAGCAGCCTACCTGGCCAGCACATTTGGACTTGAGACACCTGGCAGTGGTGCCTCAGGAACTGAGGGCTGAGGTCCCAGGTGAGAGGAGGTCCCTCACAACCACAGTTGGACCTGCCTAAACTTCATCTTAGTCTCATTTCATGCACTTTAACCCTTAAGCCTTCCTTTCCCCTGCACCTTTGAACACAGAACTAAGCCTTTTCCATTCCCACCCCAGGGAACTCTCTCCAAGAACCAGACTGCTCACTGATGGTGACCTCTGAGCTGACACCACCATCCTCTTCTAACCTTCTCTGCCCCTGGAGCTGAGACCTCCTGGTCTGGGGAGGTCCCATTGCTCCTCTGGTGTCCCTCCCTGGTCAGCCACTGCATTTCAGGATGCTGCCAGCAGCTCCACCTTTCCAACTGAGAACTATTCCCCAACTCTAACCCAGAGGGGCTGGCAGCCACCTCCTGACCTGTGCAAGCGAGGAATGTCAGGCACATCGTGAAATACAAGTCCTACTTCCCAGAACTGCCAGGCTCCATTAGCACCAGAGGGGCCTGACAATATATGGGTTTTAAACCCCAAACCACTGCGTTAGCAAAGTTTCCCTTCCTGACAAACCACCCACAAGTTGAAACACAAGCTTAAGGCGCGGGCAAGGCATCCCATGCCAGGGAGACACAGGCAGACGTGCACACACAGATACTTTACTCGATCCGTTTTCAGAGAGGCTCCTTCCCCCTTCGTGAGGCACAGCTGTTTATTTGCTTTTTCAGCACTGCATCCTCAACCTGCTTTTAAAATTAAACCAAGGCTCAGCTCCAAGGCACGGCACTAGCTTTGTTCCATCATGCTGGCAAACAAAGCAAACCTAGACAAGAGAGTCAGCTAAGACCGCAAGAGACGTTAGGCATGTTATTAAACCCTAATACTAACTAATTCTTCCTTAAAGTGGTATTTGATGCAGAAAGTATAAGGAAATATGTGTGTAAAGATGCAAGAAGTCATTTGTATGGTCTCCCAACACCAAATTAGTGCCTTCAAGCACCAGGTTTACATGAGCCTGACAAGGCTTTCTACCTTGACTCAGGGGACAGTCTCTTCTAACGCAGTGCCAGATGAAGGCATGGGTCATGTCACCACACAAAGAGCACGTTGTGCCCATCAGCAGAGGGGAGATGAGGAGAGAGGGTCTAGTGAAGGCAACTTCATTAAATGGTGCAGCTAAGGGAAAAGAAAAATCATTATATAAATCCTGTTTAAGCAAGGGCAGAGCTGAAATGCCTTCATGTGCCTGGAGAACACCTGAAACACCCTGCTCCTAGTCTCCTATTACTTTTCTGGCAGCCCTGTGCTCCAGCAGCACCACTCTGGCTGTGTCTGTGGATGCAGGACATCCTGAACCCCTTTTCCTTCATGTGAAAAGACCCAGGATTCAGTGGACAGACTCCAGTCCTGATGGAAAGGCAACGCAGGTAGAAGAGAGCTGCAACACAGGGCTGGGTCACTGAAGGAGTCTTGCCTCTCTGGACCCTACCCAGAATATTGCTTCACCCTTTGAGTCCAGATATGGAAATTAAAAAATGAAGTGACAATTGAAAAGCAATAAGCATCATGTGCTGTTAAGAACAAATCAGAATATTTTTTCTATTCATTCACAAGTTCCCTGCTTCCTCTCCACCCCCATCAAACTCCATGCAGCAAAGCCCTTCAAAATGTCTATATCCAGCACACTCAGTACTCACACTATTTGGTGATGATCCACTTCGTAGAGATTTTCAAGGTCCAGATACCAGAAAAATAAACTAAGAAGTAAAAATGAAACACAGATTTGCCAATCAAAGAAGGGGGAAAAAGGACATTAGCATGTAATACATCATCCAAACAACGTGGGAGGAGGAGATGTGCCACCACATTGTAGAAATCTTGAGAGAACAGCCTTGCTGGGGACTAAAGCCTTCTGTGCTCGGCGCAGTGTCATACAGTTGTGTCTACGCTAATAGGCTTTGCAGGTTTAGCAATAAGTAAAGCTGGACTCCAACGTGCAGTTCACTCCAGAGGTCATGAGGAAACAGTACAGGCATCTGCAGTTAACTGAAAAAATCAGTGGAATTATTCATGTGCAGAAAGTTACAGGAACTTGCATTTGGGAGGAAACAGGTACTTAAATTAATCCTTTCCAAATGAACATATGCAATAAAAATGGAATTAACACCTGTGCAGATAAAATACCTCTGCTCCCTTACGTGGGGATGCTCGTATTGCATTTTCAGTTGCTCCTAATAAGATTCCTGATAGCTCTGAAAGCATGACATCATCTCTGTAACGATGCAAAGAACTGTAAGTTACAAGAGGCTTTACTTCTTCATCTTTGGCATTGTATTGTAGATAATTATACTTGTAAATAATGAACAGGAATCAGGAACCTTCTGGCCTGCAGGAGTCTGGAACATTTTTCTTAAGGGGGCAGAAGAATATAATACCAGTATTTCCTAACAGTGCGGTCAAAAATAACCTCAGTGGAAATAAGAAGGAGGAGATGGAGAGAGAAGTGGCTCAGAAATTGTGCTCAGTAGGCCAGGGAAGGAAAGAGGGCTGCAAAGACCTCATAAGTGAGTAAACAACAGTTCACATTTAAACAAACAAATTATTTTAACAGCTCTGCAACTTGAGCATTCACACACATATAATTTTATCCTGAATTATATCAACATCTAAACGTGAACACAGTAATGGGATTTTATACAATTTTTAGGCTTCAGACCCCTCAACACTTCAATATCAACACAAGGCATATCTTAGTTTTCTCTGCCGTTATGTTTTAATTTGGTAGGAATGTCAGTCAGTTCCAAAGCTTTTTTTTTTTTTTCCCTCTTCTTCACCTTCTTGAAGACTGGTTTATACTAAGAATCATTGTCCGGATTTTTTCATCTTTCTGTAAAATATTAGCTTTTACAGCACGAATCATGTCTTGCTGGTCTTTAATCATCTGTTCCAATTCAGCCAGTTCAGCTTTTAATGGTTCTAGAACACTGTCTGTGATGCTGAAAGAAACACAAAGAGCCTAATGTTATTGGAAACATTATGCTGCTCCAGGTTACTTAAGCCTCCAAGAAAGTACATTCAATATCTGAAAGTTTGCAAAGAATTTCAAGTTGTTCCCACCCATCTGGAAAGAAAGTTTAGAATAAGAAGCACCAAAGGCTGGCAGAGTTGGGGTTGTTCACCTTACAGAAGAGAAGGCTTCCAGGAGACCTCAGAGCATAGAATCATAGAATCACCAGGTTGGAAGAGACCCACCGGATCATCAAGTCCAACCACTCCCACCAATCTCTAAACCATGCCCCTCGGTACTTAATCCACCTGCACCTTAAACACCTACAGGGAAGGTGACTCAACCACCTCCCTGGGCAGACCGTTCCATTGCCTAACAACCCTTTCAGTGAAGAATTTTTCCCTTATGTTAAGCCTGAACCTCGCCTGGTGGAGCTTGAGGCCATTCCCTCTCATCCTGTCCCCTGTCACTTGGGAGAAGAGGCCAACTCCCTCCTCTCCACAACCTCCCTTCAGGTATTTCTAGAGAGCAATAAGGTCTCTCCTCGGCCTCCTCTTCTCCAGGCTAAACACCCCCAGCTCTCTCAGTCGCTCCTCGTAAGACTTCTTCTCCAGCCCCTTCATCAGCTTCGTTGCTCTTCTCTGGACTCGCTCCAGAGCCTCAACATCCTTCTTGTGGTGAGGGGCCCAGAACTGAACACAGGATTCGAGGTGCGGTCTCACCAGTGCTGAGTACAGAGGAGAATAACCTCCCTGGACTTGCTGGTCACGCCGTTTCTGATACAAGCCAAGATGCCATTGGCCTTCTTGGCCACCTGGGCCACTGCTGGCTCACGTTCAGTCGCTGTCAACCAACACCCCCAGGTCCTTCTCCTCCAGGCAGCTTTCCAACACAATTATGCTTGTGTCTGTTGGGGTGTAAAATCCTTCTTTTTTACAGAGGATGTTTTTATGACTGTCTCAGGATGGCGGAGCTTTGGAAATGTTTCCAGGCTGTGGGTGCAGTCCTCTTCATCCTTAGGGATGGGGTGCACCTGCAGCACCTCAAATTTGTTCCCCAGGGGCATCTAGGGGTTAGTTGTCTGGGTAAGGGGAGCGCGTTTCCTTCTCCGGACAGGAACCTGCTGCCATTCCCCATTTCTCTCTTTCCCAGCCTCGCAGCTTACCGGTGGGTGGTGCTCAGCCTTACTAGCTCTGGCAGCCTGTGAGAGGGCCCTGCTCCACTGATCAATCTCCCTCTCACATTCCCTGATGGTCATCAGCCTTTCCACTTCTTTCCTCAGCAATTCCACCATATGAAGGAGTTCCCCCACCCAAGCACAGCTTCCACAGGAGAAGCCAGTGCCAAAGGTGTGAGACGCTGTCGGAGGGGGGCACTGTCTGCAGCCCAGGGTCTGGGTAGCTGCATGTGCCCACTGGGACTCTGTCTGGGTGACAGCTTCCATCATGCTTGGTACAGCCTTAATCTTTTGATGGGTAGCCACCACTGTCCTCAGTCCCTTCTGGCCATGCTCCAGTCCCTCTCTGCGCCCTCCTTGCTCGCCCTGCCTGCTCGAACTGCCACTCAAACTGCCCTGTTTAACGTGCCCCGCACTTCTTCGCCCCGCTCCTCTTCACCTGTGCTCCGGTCGCTATGCAGTACTGAAAGGGGCTACAGGAAAGCTGGGGAGGGGCTCTTCATCAGAGACTGCAGGGATGGGCTGAGGGGGAATGGTTTTAAGCTTAAAGAGGGGAGATTGAGATGAGATAGTAGGCAGAAATGTTTTTCAGTGAAGGTAGGGAGGCCTTGGCTCGGGTTGCCCAGAGAAGCTGTGGCTGCCCCATCCCTGGAGGTGTTCAAGGCTAGGTTGGATGAGGCTTTGATCACCCTGATCCAGTGGAAGGCGACCCTGCCCATGGCGGGGGAGGCTGTAACTGGATGGGCCTTAAGGTCCCTTCCAACCCAAATCATTTGATGATTTTAGGGACCCTCATCTTTTACAGGGGTCCTGGGGCCCTACCACAACACCCATGGTAACAGTCGTCCCTCTGGGAGTCAATACAAGAGCTTAAATGAGAGAACCATGTGTCAGAGAGGGACAAATCCAACTGCCGTGGAGATTGCTGGACTGCTACCAGCTATTTCCTACAACAAACCAGCAAGCCAGCAGCAGCAAGCTCCCACAGGTAGGTGTCCAAGGAGAGGCAAGGTACATCACTGGCTGCTGACAAGGGCAGGCAACCCTACACTAATAGGAAATCTAATAAACCACAAATACATGGATGCATCTTAAGTGAATGGGGCTGTTTGGCTTTAAAACAAATGCGTCCCTTTCTGTAAAATTCTTTGCTGATCTTCAGGAATGCTGAACAGCCAGGGAAATGACAGACTAAACTAGCCTGCTGTCGTTCGGAATTACCCAGTCACTTCGAGGGCTCATTAGGTAAAGTCTGCATCACAAAATCATATTGTTTTCCCCTCCTCTCTACCACATTAGCATAAACCACAAAAACATCACTAGAAATTGCACTAACATTTCCCAAATGGGATCCTCCAATTGCCTTTCACAGAAGCAAAGAAAGCAAAGACATGAATCCCAATTCCAGTACATAAGGGAAGCATCATTGCCTTCATGCTTGATACTCTGTAATTCTTTCCCGAAGCACTGGACATGACTTAGCACTCCACTGATCTGATTAGGGTCTCATATCAAGCTTTATGGAGTGCTGGGATATGCTGTGGCAGTCTTAACTCATGACAGGACATGACGTGGCTCTGCAGAGGGGATTCTACCCTGCCTGCAGTCTTGCATGAAACAGCTGGCCATTGTAAAGCTTGGTTTGACATAAATCCGCAAACAAAATCAAACAGGCAGCTCCTTCTTCCCACTCCCTCTCTCCTTCTGCACAGATGTCAAGGAGACTGTCTTGTCCTCAGCACACTTTGCCTGGGCACATGGGAGACGTATGCATCCAGCGAAGAAAGTAGAGTCACCGCACTGGGAAATCGGCTGAAGCACAAATGACTTGTTTGGCAACGCCGAAGTGGATCTACTAAGTAAGCACACGTCTGGAGAAAGGCCTGAGACCTGCTCCCTGTCACTAGGTGTGGTGCGAGTGAGTGCCTCAGTTTCTCCAACGGCAAAAATAAAGCCAAACGCCATTTCCTTTCTCTTTGCAGGGGTGGTGCATTCTGAGGCCAACCACAGTTTTAAAGCCTGTCAAGGTTTTGGGACAGAAGGTGCTATGTAAGTGCAAGGAATTAACATCATTACACTTCATATGTGAACTAAAGCCCTAATTCCCACCCCAGGCAGTGGACTAAGCCAGCAGCTGTAAATTTCCAACATTTAACACATTGCTACCTACCTAGATAGGGCTTAACTAAGAACACCACACAGACCTGCTTCTGTATGAATGAAGAATGAGGATTCTAAGAGCAACAAATCTATCTAGGCTGATGGTGAATCCAAGAAGATGAATATCTAGCTCATGTTTAAGACCAGAGGACATACAACTGGAAGGGATGCTCTGCTTTCAAGGAGCATAAAGACCCATTGGTGAGACAAGCAAGGCCAGGGAAACTGTTTCTAGGCACGACTTCTTTGTTTTTATTATGAACACTCCCTTCATTTTCCTGGATTTCCAATGCTGTTTTTTAACCTTGCACAGACTACAACAACTGTTATTAACAACACTAAGACATGCTGAATCCAATGGCCCAAAGAGAGAGGTTGTGATTCACAAATCCACTGCTAGGCCTGACTCAAAATCTAGGTTGTTTGCTAAGCTCTTCCCTCACTGCTTCTTATATATTTGTGAGAAGAAGAAAACAAAATATCAAGTCCTCTCCCCCCACATAAGCATTTGCATCTCTGATGGCACGTACATCATGTAAAACTGAGCTGGAAAGACCTTGAGACTTCAAAAAACAATTCAAACTGGAAAAAAAAAATTACCCAAACCACAAAAACAATTGATGACAAACTTGCCTTGGAAAGTGAGCAAAACTCTCCGCTCTCCAACAAAGAGAAATCTGCCTCAAGAGATAAATCAAATTTTGCCTGAACACACTCACCTTTGCTCTTTCTGCAGAGCTTCTGCAAGCTGTCTGTTCTCGTGCTGCCACATCTGCCACTCGTTCTTTATGGCATCCACGTCTTCCTGAACATAATCTAAGATCCTGCTAAGCAGAAGGACACTATTGCACAGTTTCTGAATAGAATCCCGACACTTTCCAGTTTCTTTGGCTACCAAGTCTCTCTCTTTCTTCCTAGCCACGTCGGATAGAAAGGGCTTCTCCTGATAGAAAAGATAAAGAAGGAAAGCATCAAAACTAGGAAAAACATTTCTTGCGCATGAGGTATTGAATGAAGAACATTTGAGACTTGAAGTAACTGGAGAAATGTTTCTGACAGTTTGCAGGAAAAAAAGAAACAAAGCAATGGTCTAGAGACAGATGAGTGGAAAAGGTGTTGTATCTAAGTCACCTGATAGAGGGTGGCTACAAAACTGTGTGATAGCACCAGCAACATTAAATTGTTTTCAGATCACTAGTGCACAGAAGTAAAATTAGTATTTGACCCCACAAATGATCTCACGTGAGTTCTTATTCTTGACATGATCTTTTCCAAAGCAGGAAAACCTCCTTTACAGTCAGTCACGGTTTACTTCAACCTATTTCTATGGACTGAAAGGGAAATTTCCGAGGCTTAATGTGGCATTGTTAAACAGAAGCTCTCAATGGACAAGTAACACTTTTGTCATCAATCTGCTGCTGCCACTGTCTGTCAGCATGCTCCCTACGTAAACCACACATCCATCTGTCCTCCCCTGCGCGCTCCACGGGGCAAGGCTAGGCTGTGCAGAATCACTTCAGAATCCTGCACCAGCACTCGGTGGATTTACATTTACTCCATGTTGCTGCAAGGCACAGAGCTTAACGACACTAAAAAAAGGTCATGTTAAATGCTGAAGGAAGATGATTGTGAAATCTGAAAAGCAGTAATCTGGAGAAGGAGAAGCACCCCCACTCACCATGAGGCTATCGCACCATAAACACCCACTGGACCTCCTTGCCACAGTGTTTTACTGCCACTCGGGAGCTACAGTGAATGCTTAAGGGCACAGCCTCCTTCTAGTTCTCCAAAATAGGTCCTTTTAAGAGACTTCTCTCCCTCCACTGCCTGTATCTGAATTTCCAGCTCCTGATGCTGTCCTAATAATAGCACTTTATGCTGCACAGCTAAAATACGACAGCGGTTATTCCATGCCTCGTACTTCTGTTAACAGTGATTGCAATATCATGCAGGCTGCAGATGTGGCCTCAATAAACTCCACTACTCAAAAACAATTTGGTCTTGTGCACACTTCCCTCATGTGGAGCCACCAGAGCCCCTGCAGTCAATCTCCCAAAGCATCTGAGCTTACTGCAAGTTAAACATAGGGAAAGGGTTTGATAAAGCAGCAGAGTCACCAAAAGCAAAAGGATGCCGTAAAAAGAGCAAAGTGATGCCATCTTACTAAAACACCATAATAATCTTATTCCAGGAAAGCCATCCCTGAAAACAACAATCACCATTAAAGAAATGTCTACTGGGTTTTTACTCCCCCCATCAAGAAAAACAACCTGATTGTTCTTTCTTTCCAAGAGCCCTACAGGTTGAATTCCTCCACTGAGTTTTTCTTTAACACTCTCACACACACAAAGCTTTAAGTAAAGTTTCGTTAAAGTAATTTTAGCCATTTAATGTATGCCGGAAAACTAGAAAGGTCTTTCCCTGTCACCCCAACCACAGGATCAGCCAATCCCCCAGCACAGTTCCTGGCGGCTATGTAAACACAGAGGTGGCAGTGTGCTTCTCTCTTGCTGGGCCATCAGATCTACCCCGCTGTCCCCTCCTGCCCTCCCACCCAACTGGCCTCTCTTCCTGTGTGAGCTGTGGGCTGTTTGTTCAGCTGCCTTTGGAGGCAGCGGGGACTACTGCCAAACACATTTCAGCAGCCCTTGGCTTGCTGATGAACTCAAATATATATATATATATATATATATATATATTTTAGAAAAATACTTCTAAAGATTTGAAGGTTGAGATTTACTTAGGTCTGATGCTTGCGTTTTACCACACACGCAGCACACAAACTGCGGGACTTCTGAGTTCACTGTGATTTTATGATGTTAAAGTTGTTTAATTAGGAGCTGTGCTGAAGGGACAACTGCTGCTGAACTTGTGACCTTTGCTTCCTAAGTCAATCCACGAGTGCTGGCTAAAATGTTAAAAATAACACTCATCTCACTCATCTTAACTCCTCCTCCCTCAACCCATACCTCTCTCACAGAAGCAGGTGTTTCACTACCCTACCTCACATAAAACACACTAAGATACTTTCTGGACCCATCCATGTGCTTGCTATTCTTCACAAGGCAAAGATTAAAGGGCTGCTTCTTGACCCATTTTAGTCCCCAAGAGCCAGCGAGCACCCCTGTTCGTGGCTGCTTATTGTTGCGCAGACCTCTCCCCCTGCCACGTTCTCCTTGGCCAAGCTCTGATCACAATGGCCAACGGCGTTCCCATCAGTGTCATCCTGTTTCTCTCCTTGTTGATCCTGTAGCTCCCTGGAGAAGGCAACATTTGCTCAGCTGCCCTTGAAGGCACAGATCACAGGACTGGGTCCTGCACGCCAGCCCCTCGCTACAGCTCAGCATACATCGCAGGTTGACAGGAGCTTCTCTCCCAGAAATTCTCTGTTGCCCCACTGCCTTACTGCAGCTATTAAAACCTTATGAACAGACCTGCACTCTTACAGCATTGCAAACACATTTCAGTTTTTCTAGTCAAGTTCTTACTACATGTTGTGTTCCACCAAAGCCATGGGGAAGGATCAATCCATGGCACCATACTTCTCTCGTGTAATTGGGAGGTTACACAAAGAATATCACCTTCAGTTCAGCAGCAGAGCTGTATCATACCCAACAGCTTTCCAGGAAGAAGTCCTGTCGCCTTGTTTTTCCTCTTCTCCTGAGTGCACCCTTACCACTTTACTCCCTGCCATAGATTACAAGAAGCCAGAGCCAAGAATAAAAGGGAATTGCTTCAAATACAACTGTTGTAGAAGCAAAAAGACTCAGCCAGTCCATTATCTGAGAACACAATTAGGTGTGTGCAAAGCTGAAGAATGCTTCATTTTCAATTTCCAAATACCAAATTCAATACTTTATATTCTTGCAATGTTGACATGACCTCCCTGATACCTCACAGTCCAAGTCTCAACACCAGCAAGTCTGGTATGAAAACAGAAAAAAAAAAAAAAAGCGAAAATCCCAGACTTCAATAAACAAGCAAATCAGAAATGGATACTTTAAAACATAGATCCAGCTAACAATTTGGAATACCTCATGCTAAAACACACAGCTGCTTGAAAAGCTCAAGTGCAAATATACCACGGTGGACTATTTCCTATGAATCAGGAAGATGCCATTAAATTGTATTAGTAAATACGGAAAAAAAAATATTTAAGTGTCCCTGTAACTCCAGTGTTCAATGCTTCATAACTGGTATAAAAAGGTCAAAATATTACCTCATCTAAAGTAATTTCAACTACTGAAACATACTATCACTAAAAATCGATTAAATACTCTTCAGTCTGTAACAGGTACATCAATAGGCTTGTTAAAAAACCCTGTCTCTTTGAAACACATACAGCATGATATTGGAGTGGTATAAGAACATGCATCTCTCTAATGGAGAAGCACTTAAATTCCAAGCTCCCAAGAAAAACTTGCCAACACCCAAAGCTCAGCCTGCACGTTGCTGTCCCTCCTCACACGAGTTTGAAAGTAACTATCAGTCCTTTCTTTCATTTCCCTAAAACCTGGTACTGCTACGATGCCCCATTAGATTTCCTGCAGCCTACAGAACGAGCTGAGCTCAGGACAGAGAATTCTCACCAGGGAGCACTCAAGCTTTGCTAGCTATTGATGGAATTCAGGGAGAAGAGAAAAGCCATAGCGTCTGTTCCCGGTTTCACAGTTACCATTATATGTTATAATCTACGTGGGACACTTTTAAAGAACTGAGAACTATGGCAGACAGTTTATTACAACAGGCAACGTGGGTGGTAAGACCCCCGAATGCCACCTTTGCTCATTCTGCACAAACATGTAACAGGATATATTCAGTTTTAAGAAGAACGCCAGAATCAGAATTGTTCCAGCCTATTTAATTAGGCCATATACCTCAATGAACTCTCCTGTCACAACAGCCCAAGAAGCAATAAATTATCCTCATTTAAAAGACTGTATCACTTCTGTAGTCCCAACACGCTTCCCTTCCTTTGTGTTTTTCATAAGGCACCAAGATAAATGTTTTTTTTGGATCCCCAGGAACAAGTCTGCCTTTCCCATTACCTCAATGTGAACAGAACACAACGTGGACTCAGATGCAGGGACACAAGAAATTAAAAAGCAGGAATTTTCTTTTTTATCAAGAAAGGGGAAATTATCAACAGGGCTCCAGAAACCACCATATCTTCCTTGTGCTTAATTTATTCTCACAACAGCAATTACTGTAAATATTGTGGCATGCACAGCTCCATAAAATGGATCATTCACAAGACATCCCTTTCTTACAGCTGGGCTGTTTAGGGCATTGGAAGCACCTGACATCTACTAAGCTAAAGAGGTCATAAGATATTCTCTCGCTCTCAGACTGAAAAGTTTATTTCTAGAAACAGTATTTGCTTACTTTTATATATTTATATATAAATTTATTTAACATATTTATATACATGTATTACTTTATATATAAATAACTTTGCTTCAATTTTTTTAATTAACAGTTTTTAAATATGAAACAAATTATACCAAGCATCCACCAAGCACTTCATAGTTTCTTCAGCTCCTTTTAACTATTGCATTATGCCCCATTATGAAAACAGACCCAAGTAATCATAGTTTTATTGAACTACACAATTCCCTCCAACCTCCTTCTATAGGACAGGACAGAAACTTCATTTTGGACAAGTAATTTTGATATATTCAATGCAAAAACAACAAGGTGGGGTTTTTATATTGTACAAAATATTTTTTGTTCATAAAGGGTGTTTTCTTTTCCTGGTTTTTGCAGAGTCTGCATTTTAAGTAGATTGTAACTATCCACTAGGGACCACCATAAGAAACTCTTTCACAGAAACACAGGGAAAACAGTAAATGTTAAATCATTTCAAATGAACAAGATGCTTTTGCTGCCTATGCCAGGTACTGAGTTCAGTAACAGGCCAAGGAATCGGAGACACGATGTTCTTTACCGTTAGATTTACCGAAGTCAGTCTGACCTGCTGCTGAGTTAGAAAGCACCAAGAGGCAATAAAAAGAGGCCAGTTCTTCACGGAAAGGATTTTTGGGGTGGTGGGGGTGGTTTTTCTTCTTCCTTCAGCTCACGTTTAATATCCCTAAAAAGAGCTGGTCTTTTTAGACAGACAAAATCCCCCAGCCTAAGTCCCTAGTGCCAGCTTGCCTGCCTCCACGTTCACTCCTTGCTGAAGAGAATCAGCTCATAAAACCTCAATTATTTGGTGCAGCAGGCTGAGCAGACGCCTGTGAGGCTCACCAAACACACACCAAGAGACAACTCAGGCAGTAATTAATGATGGCAGAGACTCTCAACTCACCCACAACAACATATGGGGTGCCAATCCTGCCTAGCTTTCCTCCTTTCCTGCTCACACTGCTGAAACTCTGGATCCACAACTTCCTTCTCCAGAAAAAAAGCAAATTCTCTCCTGTTTAAAACCAACTTGCAATAAACCTGTTCCTTGTGTTAAACAACTGCTTTCACAACAGTCATGCCCCAGCCAAATTCAGTGATAAGCTCCTTAAAATATAGGAAAGTTCCGTGCACTGTGTCCTGCAACACTGCTGCTACACAGTTAACGCACCGCCCTCTCTCCTAGGGATGGAAACCACAGCCGCCTCAAAGCACTTTTATATATCCTTCCTTTTCAACATATCCACCTGCTGTCTCATGTTGTGTTGCATTTATACTGCCCCCACAGGAGAGAGAACACTCCGTGTTCTTGAGTGCAAAGGCCACAGTGAAGGAGCTGTGATGCCAGGCATATCACAAGAGTGACAAAAATCCTGTTCCCGTGTTCACAGCTGGTAACACAATTACTTGGGGACCATGGGTTATTCTCCGAGTCAGCAGTAGCGTAACCAGGACACTCATGCTTACACCCATTCATCCAAGGAGACCTCAGAGCAGCCTTGCAGGATCTAAAGGAAAAGACGGGGAAAAAAGAAAAACAGGAAAGCTGGGGAGGGGCTCTTCAACAAAGGGGAACAGTTATAAGCTGAAAGAGTGGAGACTTAGATGACCTGTTCGCAAAAAAAAAGGTTTTCTTTTGAGGGTGGCGAGGCACTGGCAAAGGCTGCCCAGAGCAGTGGTGGCTGCCCCATCCCTGGAGGGGTTCAAGGCCAGGTTGGATGGGGCTTGGAGCCCCTGATCCAATGGGAGGTGTCCCTGCCATGGGGTTCTGGAACTGGATGAGCCTTAATGTCTCTTCCATCTTGAACCATTCTATGAATTTAATAACCGAACTGCTAGGTGCAGTTCTCATTTTTTAGGAACTGCGTGCTTGCACCAAAAATTTCTCATTGTACCTATATTCAGATCACTCTGTTAACATCACATCGTGAACTGAGGTGGCACACAAAGATGAAAGCTTTTCTACAGGTAACTCCTATTAAATATTACTGTCAGCATTTCTTATGACACATTAAGCTGGCAGGATGCTGAGGAGCTGTGGTCTTGAATGGTGAGCCTCTTCAAAATACTTAAAAGGGTGGGACATCTAAACACATCTGGTTAACATGACTCGTTACTAATTGCATTGACTGGAGGGGACATCCAGTGTCCTGTGGTTGATGGATTAATGTAAAAGTCAGTGACCTGAAGAACTTTAAACAAACAGAATCAGCAACGATTGTATTTGTTCTAAGCTTAGAATCCCATGCTTAATTTCTCACATTTGTAATTAAAGTTAATATTATCCAGGTGCTGAGCTATTTAATGTCACTTGTTTGTAGCAGAAACCTCAAAGCTGCTTCTTTTCTGAAGCACGTGAACTGTATTTGGTAGTGCAAAGATGGGAATTCTGTGATCCCACTTGCTTACACTATTTAATAACCTGCCTACATTTTCCACACATCAAATAAATGAAGTGGAATACAAAATGTAACATCTGTTTCTTTCTCTGTTTAACATTAGAGGGTTAAAATCTAAACAAATACATTTAGGAAGTCTTTTTAGGAATTTGTTAGGCTGAACATGGCTAATCAAGGCAGAAAAATCTTCTGTATTCCCAGAGTGACCTCTTTGTTTGTCCTGCAAATTGTGTATATTATTTTAAGTTTCTGCACATGCAAAACCTAGATGATGAAAGTCCCCATCTTCTTTCCTTTTTTCTTCTTTCTCTTTATTAAAACTTCTTAAAAAGCAAATGCATGTTTGGGAAATGCAGCACATAAAACATTTCAGAGGAATGCTCTGAAACAAATGGATGCTCCCCAGCAGTCAGCAGTTAGAAGTAAAAGTGTGAAACATCCTCATGAGTCCACCAGAGCTACATTTGGATTATGTATTAATTCATCAACTTCATCTAATACCTAGTTGATTAATCCATACTAAATCAGGTAGATCATTAATCAGTTTTTATTAATAAAGTATTAGCTCAAAGTTCCAGCACTCAGACTACAGCTATATTTTTTTTCTGCCTTCATTACCCAGCTGGCAGCTGAACCAGGCTTTAAAGACTATTGAGTAGTACTAGGAAAACAGTTCATTATTTTTGTATGTACTGAATATTTTAACAAAATTAAAGAAGATGAACACTCTTACTGACAGACACAAGAAGAACCTTCATTTCATCATAAGTAACTTCCCAAAGAAAATATTCTTCCAGGTTTTCACTGGACTTTTGGTGGCTTTTGGCTGCCCCACTCCAGCACACAGAAGTACAATTACACGAAAGCCAACCATATCCTAGGCTCACCAAAATAAGCATGGCCAGCAGGGCGAGAGAGGGGGTTCTCCCCCTCTGCTCCTCTCTCTTGAGACCCCACCTGA
Source organism: Clamator glandarius (assembly GCA_033459285.1). Taxonomy (NCBI): domain Eukaryota; kingdom Metazoa; phylum Chordata; class Aves; order Cuculiformes; family Cuculidae; genus Clamator; species Clamator glandarius. The sequence continues at coordinate 102,413 of JAUNZM010000078.1, forward strand.
AGTTCTGTGTTCAGTTCTGGAGTCCTCAGCGCAGGAAGGACATGGATCTGTTGGAGCAAGTTCAGAGGAGGCCAAGGAGATGATGAGAGAACTGGAGCACCTCTGTTATGAAGACAGGGAGAGGTGGGATTGTTCAGCTTGGAGAAGAGAAGGCTCTGGGGAGACCTTATAGTACCTGAATGGGGCTATAGGAAAGCTGGGGAGAGGGTTTTTTTCAGAGAACGCAGGGACAGGATGAGGGGGAATAGCTTTAAATTGGAAGCGGGAAGATTTAGATTAGACTTCAGGAAGAAATTCTTCACAATGATGGTGGTGAGGCACTGGCCCAGGTTGCCTAAGGAAGTTGTGGCTGCTCCATCCCTGGAGGTGTTCAAGGCCAGGTTGGATGGGGCCTTAAGCAGCCTGGTCCGGTGGGAGGTGTCCCTGCCCATGGCAAGGGAGTGGAACTGGATGGGCTTTAAGGTCCCTTTCAACTCAAACCATTCTATGATTCTACTCTCCAACGCCTAATACATTTTTGGAATACAGTTGCACACTGACGTAGATGGTATTTCTTCTGGAGAGTTTGATGGAAAACCAATTAAATAGAAGAGCTGACATTCTGGGGAGAAACGGTCAAGTCTCAGACTGACATTGCTTCCCAACAGACTATGGAGCTACACCTGGCACCAAACTTAGAGCTATTTGAACACTACACCCTAGCCAGAGTTCCTTGACCCATTCTCACAGTCCCATGAGCATCACAGGACATGGGTCCACCTGCCTGCCTAGACCACTTCGCAGGAATTCAGGACTTGAAACTCTTCCTTCTTTTTAATTACTTTTGCTGCCTTGCTCCAAAGGGATTCAACAGGCTAGGAACTACTCCTCCCAAACCTGCTGGTCTGCAGTCTTGTAAGGAAAAATTCTACCACTGTTTCTCATTGTCATGTTAGGAACATCCCTCAGACATGAGACACGCTCATGACGCTAGGGCCACGCAAGAATGAAAGACTGCCACCTTCTACCCTCTCCTTATCTTGTCCCTGAAATATTCCCAGAGGCAACGCCATGTTGGAAATGTATTTTTGACTGTCACCTGTGTCACAGTATTTCTATTCTCTAAAATAAATTCCCAGGATTCAGTCATGTCTCCAGCTCACGTTTTCTAAACTACATCTGTCAAGTCCCAGTCACTAACTCCAAGCATTTTTAATCATCTTTTCCATTGATTTTTTCCTCTGCTGTCAGGAAAACTATGCTTCTCCTCTCTGGATCACAACTTCTTCAAAATAATTTGAAAAACAGTAGCAGCAAAGAAACCAACTGTAGCAGCAGCCAGCTGCTTGGATATGAGAGTAGATGATACTCCAGCAGCTTAGTGCTGTAGGCAAGTTTTCACATCATAGACTAGGAAGTCAGCATGTTTTTTTCCAGAATTAGTTGCCTATTATCACTGCTGCTAACACAGGCCAGTGCTTCAAAAGATGCAACAAAAGATAAACAAGGACTGAATGAACGTTTCAGAGACTGGAAACAGGCAATGGGCCTAAATGGTTATTGTAGAAGGGCACAATTGTCCACATGTATTTAAAAAAATCTAAGGGGTCAGAAGGGAATCATTTTATTCTTATTCAGGAAAAAAACCCAGAAAATTTTGTACAAACACAAGAGGAAGCTTCCTGAACACAAAGTCCATGAGGTTTTGTAACCACTCCCTACTGTCCCTTTCTGTGTCCAGTGCTGAAGTTGGCAGGACTCAGTACTGAACAGTGCAGTGCAGCCTCCAGCACAGTTACGCACTGGTGGAGGATATTAAATAAAACTATCACCAGAAAGTCCTCTCGAGACTGGTGATTCCACAGCTCCATCTAGCAATAAAACCAGGAACAGCTGCAGCTCCTGTTCTCCCAGTGCCAGCTCAACATGCACTCTGTCATCAGCTTCAGAGCTACTGCATCAACACAGTAATATCACCTTCTTTTCTCCAAACACTTATATAAAGACAGAACTTATTCAAGCAGACAAATTTTCACATCAGGCATATTCACTAGAAATAACTGATAGTGTTTTAATGATTGGCACATGGACATCACAAGCTCCACATTTACAATAAATGGTATCTGATTCAGCAAGCTGGATAAAGCTTTAACTGTTCATCATGGATTACAAGCAGGAAACGAAAGGAGTTTTCCTATATTAAGGATTAATTTTCTCCATTAACCTCAGCCCTTGCAATACATGAAAGGAATTTCTTCCAGCCAAGCAGGCCTGGATCTCAGTCGGTCCCGAACTTCAGATGGAAAAGATACCGCTGCAGATTACAGAGGTGATTATAAAGTTGTACAGATCCTAGACAAAACCAGGTTTCAAAAACATTCTACTGCCTACATGGTTTTAGTTCCACAGGGATACTTTTTTCCTTCTGAACTCTTCGCTCATAACGTAGCATAACATCATTACTCACTATCAAATTATTGCAGTTGATAAAGGCAAAAGAGACAGTCAAGTGGTCAAGGCTTCAAAAGCCACTACTGATTTCAGGCAGCTACTGGGAAAAGCTTGATGCTGTGTGAAAAGCTGGACTCTCGAGGTTTGAGTTGCAGCCTTTTAGAACAGTATGCCAAGCTGCAGATCATAACTGAAAAAAAATAATGCTAGTAAAAACCTACAATACTGAATTAATATTGAAAAAAAAATGGGAGGAGACATGATGGGAACTGAAGATTTAAGAGTTCGTGAAAAGCATTCACCTTTCCAAACCATTATGTACCTGTCTGTGTTTTGATGACAACACTCTGCATTGCATTCCTCAGTGCCTCCTCACCAGCACATCAAACTAGCTGAGTGATTTAGAAGCTTTCCAAGGGGCTGATGGATCATTAAAGTTCATCTAAACCACTCTGCCTTTTGCTGCTTCTTGTAACGTCAGCTTTTAAAGGATGAAAAAGCAAGAGATCTCCAGTTTTAACACTCACATACTGATGTCAGGAGGGTTCAACCTTTTGCTTTTTGTTTCTGATCACTGCTAGAGCCTTTCTAGTCTCTTTCTAAGCAATCAAACCAAACAAAAAAAATCAACCAAAAAACCCTGCAAAAACAAGAACTTCCCTTTCCCAACTACTGATGGTGGAAAGAAATCAAACTGAATCAGAGGACTAGGAAACCTACCACACAAAGCGAGGCTGAGAGAACTGGGTTTGTTCAGCCTTGAGAGGAGAAGGCTTAGGGCAGATCCTATCACCATGTACCAGTACACAGAGGGTGTCTACCAAGAGGATGGAGATTCCCTCTTTGCAAGGAGTCACATGGAAAAGACAAGGGATAATGGGCATAAGTTGCTCCTGGGGAGGTTTCGACTGGATTCCAGAAGAAAATTTTTCACCATGAGAAGAGTTAAGCATTGGAACAATCTCCCCAGGGAAGCAGTGGATTCCTCTGCACCGGACACATTTAAGGCTCAGCTTGACAGTGGGTGCAGGGCCACCTCATTTAAACCACTGATCACCTAAAAAGCTTGGACCAGATGATACTTGAGGTCCCTTCAAACCTGGCATTCTGTGATTCAAATCACTTCACAGATTTGGACCTGAACGCTGGGACATCACTAGAGAAATATCTGGCGATAGGAAAATACTTGATATTGTTAACGGCACCAGAGATCCCATGTTTTTAGGCAATGATGATGACTGGTGGGAAATAGGATGCTGCTCTTTGAATGCCTAGGGGACAAATAAGATTGAAACAATAACGTGGTAGCTGCACAAATGCACAGTGTGCTCTACAACATCTAGGGCAAGGCTGCAAACAGCAGACCTTGTTCAAGGAAACAAAAGAATAGGCTAAAGAAGGCTCCTTGAAAATCTGTACCCCAAACCATAAAAATTAAAGGTGAGAAAGTGTGTTACACAGACAATGTAACAGACTAACAGGGGATAAAAAAAGCAGCACAACACATTAAGTACGAAAGCTGGATCATAAATGGGAAAACCATACTTAAGGCAGAGAAAAAGATCCCAATGACAATATTTAATATTCACGGTTCTGTGAAGTCCATTACCATCTTACCCTCTCTGTCGTCTTTGATGTCTGTGATGATTCATAACTTTTCTTTGTTTCTAGGATTCTTTTTACAAGCCCACCTGCTGAAAAATCAGTATATTTCTCAGTATTGGTTGGCATAAAAATATTTTTTAAACATTCAGATGACAAAACCAAATCCAACTGCTTAATTTTTTTTTATGTAAAAAGTTTTTGAGTAAAATGAACTCCTTTCTCTAACATATTTTAATTAATGAGATACATGGTATTTGTTATTTGATCTATTTTCTCCAGTGTCCTCTAAACCAAACTGTACCACCAGTATCATTTACTAAAGGACTCTTGGTACAGAATGAGATCCTTGAGCTGTATTAACGCAAAAGCTTTTCCTTTGCACCCCTCTTTTGGAAGAATTCAGGAACTGCATAATAGGTAGGTAGGTAGGTAGATTCCTTTGCCAGGAATTTTTGGATGCAGATAAGTGTATCTGCCTAAATCACATCCAGTGTAACCATAATGGAAGTCCCTGAATCAAGAGATCTGAAGTCACAAGCAAGCATGAAATCTTGTTAAGAACCGATCCATTAATTTTTGTAAAAGCTTTTCTGTTACTTGTCCTGTCCAGGCAATCCCATCTCATATCTGAGAGCTGACAAGCTGTACCTGAGACTCAAACAAACTTTAATTTATGACTTTTATGCAGAATTTTAAATCCTGCTGACGTTAAAGATGTATAGAAAATTCGCACAAATCCAGCTGCTCAACCAAACAAGACTGCATTTCATAAATAATTTTTGGCTTTCTTGCAGAAGTTGCAAGCTCCTTCTGTCAGGAGGTATTTTGCTGCTTTATTCAGCATTTTAAGTGTTCAGCATTTGGTTTAAACCCATGATTTTATTCTAAATATATTCAAATATATGTAAAAGCAAACTTACCAAGCTTGTCATCCTCAACCAGCTCCACTTCTGGCCCCTACACATGCAGGAAGAGAGTTTTAGTTGCAATAAATTGACATTGTTATAACATACAACTATTCAAAAATATTCAGCTAGAAGCTACTTAACAAGTTACAAAGAAAGTATGGAAAAAAGTTCTATAATTTCCAACACAAACAGACCGTTTCTGTGTTTGGCATTTCTGGAAGTGGTGGGGCTACCTCCACCACAAACTGGTCATCGTCATCATCAGAAACCTGCTGATCTACGATCACGGTTGAAACTGGTTTACCACTCCCACTCCTGAAAGACACAAAATCAAGTGAAAACTTATCAAGGTCTGTCCAAACCTACTCAGTTCTATCTAGAAGAGGCAGCAGTTCCCTCCCTCCCATAAGGCAGCACCCACTAAGAGCACATCAAATTATCATTTCCATTCACAGGCCATTTCTGAAAAAATCAACCTTCCCACACTGATCAGAGATAATCTCAGCCATTTTGGCCACAGTTTCAAATGGCTGTTTCAGCCTTTTCTGAGCATGGGATACTACCTGTACATTTTACAGATCTCTTCTGGTGGCAGTTCAGATGAACATTCTAAGACTATATGTTTCAAAGTCCCAAAAGGCAAAATAATTATATCATATTCTTGAATTTCCAGATGTGACTACCAACCACAGCTTTCAAATAACGCACAGGATTTGCAAAAACAACAAAACAAATAAAGCAGACTTGAATTTTCCAGTGTGAATCAACGAGCAGTGAGGTGACATACCCTAAAGCTGTTCACAGGTGAGGCACAGGTCTGAGAACACTGTGGCACCAGAGCTGGAAACATCTGTTCTGCATCTCCTGCATCCCTTACCTTTCTGGAAGTAAAACCTCTGGGCTTTCTCGACGTTTTACTCGGGGCGGTGCTGATCTTGCACTGCCAGGACGAGGAATACGTCTGCAATAACAAAGAGGCCTTTTCATGTATGCTATCAAAGGAAGACTCACACATCCTCCAAAGGAACTGACATGTGCAAACAAGAGTTGAGTAAATTATGCAACACAGCAACACTGAAAACCTCCCCAGTATGCAATTCCATATCACAGTAACTGCTATACTAGTAGGAGTGTAGGAAAATCTAGAAAATGTGTCCTGTACCAAAGAAAACTGTGATTCCATGTAAAATCACCTCTTGATTTGTCTCACTAAAAGAGCAACCTCTATACCACACAGCTATTTATCATTAACAGCAAATTTAGCATTAAAAATACACTCAACATTTCACAACTGATGCAATTACACAAACTTTTGCCCAGCAAAGAAAAAGTCAATTGGGATTTAAAGGCAGGTTTATCTTACCCGTAACATCACATTTCTGAAATGCATGTATGTAATACAATGTTCTTCTCATTAGACTCTCCACATCTCCCTCATTTAATAACATTACATCAAAGCACTTTACGGATTAAGAAAATAAGCCTGGAACACTTCACAATGTTAAAGCTTTCTTAATACAAGGAAATTAAAGTGAATAAAGGGAACCATACGTGGGACGATATCTATGATTTGATAGCACTTCCAGAAACATCCTGATCCAAGGTTCCCTGCTGTTTTTAGATGGACTGGCTGTATTCCCTCCACAGACATCATTGTTTGATATAAGCAGAATCAAGGATAGGAACAAACCTTTGGACGGTCTGAGGTGGAAGATCATTAGGTACTTCACACTTTTCAGATACTACAGGCTTTTCAGGAGCCACGTTCTCCACTTCTCCTTCTATGAAACAAAACAAGCGCACAATTTGGGCTGAGCTGTCAAGGCAAATCTAACTTTTCTTGCAATACGATTTTGAATATTATCAGCACTGCACTTGAATGCATGCCTGTGAAATACATCATGTGACAAAGTTCTAAAATCAGAAATAAAATCTTATAAGCTCATATAAAAGTAAATAACTTGTGAACTTGCAGTTTTTAAACACCTCGGAACATTCACCATTCAAAGGGGACACTGAAAAAAACTCTTCAACTTTATTTTCTACTCGTTTCTAAACACTGTCAAATTACCTCACCTGTGCAAATGACATCATCTCGCTCAATTCTTCCATAGTTGCATGATAACGTTTGCAGTATTTCCAACTGATTATTATTAAAAAATCGTAAGAGGGAAAATCATATTAAAAACCCTATATTCTCTATGCTGGAATTTTTAAAGATAATTTTTTATTTCTTTACCTTCTTATTTTCTTCATAGTTGACCCTGGTTCGAGCAGGGGATTGGACTGGTTGACCTCCATCCACCCCTTTTGACCCCAAGGAATCTATGATTCAAGGATGGGGGCTTCTTCTGTAAACCCACACAGTTAAGACCACCATAGGGCTGACCCCATTTAAATCAGACAGAAGCAGCTCAATCGCTCTTTCCTAGCTGATCTATTCCCCACCAAGTTACTCTGACTGGTTCAGTGCAGCTACTGATGTGAACCCACCCCTGCCAAGCTCAGCTCAGACCATTCTTTATAGTGGCAGCGAGCAGGATTAAAGACTTCTTTGCCTTGCCAATCTAACCAAGCATGGTTACGGACATCATTCACCACTTTCTGCTTTAAGGTATCTCCAAATAATTTCAGTAGGTAAAAAGCATTCCACGTTTGTAGATTCCACCTCATCCAACCTGGCCTTGAACACCTCCAGGGATGGGGCAGCCACAACTTCTCTGGGCACCTGGGCCAGGGCCTCACAAACACCACAGGAAAACATTTCTTCCTAATGTCTCATCTAAATCTCCCCTCTTTCAGCTTCAAACTGTTATCCCGCACCCTTTCCCTGCACCCCCTGATAAAGTCCATCCTCAGCTTTCCTGCAGGCCCCCTTTAAGTACTGAAAGGACCATGGGCAGGACCTTCTTGCCTAAAACTACTGAACAGAACATATACCACATTTTGAAGGAAAAAACCCCACACTTACATAGTGTATTGATTCTACATATGGTCTACTGGAGAACAAAAGAAGACAGAAAAGAACAAGAGGAGCAGCTGAGTGAACTGAGGCTATTTATTCTGGAGAAAAGGAGACTGAGGGGAGACCTCATCACTCTCCACAGCTCTCTGACAGGAAGTTCTAGTGATCTAGGGTGGGGATATCATTTTTTTCTCATAAGCAATAAATGACAGGATTAAAGGAAATGGCCTCAAGTTGTGCCAGAAGAGGTTTAAACTGGATATTAGGAAATATTACTTCACTGGAAGGGTTGTCAAGCACTGGAATGGCTGCCCAGGGAAGTGGTGGAGCCACCATACCTGGAGATGTTTAAAAGACATCTAGATGTGGTGCTTAGAGGCATGGTTTAGTGGTGGGCTTGACAGTTTTGGGTTTATAGTTGGACTTTATTATCTTTAAGGTCTTTTCCAAACTAAATGATTCTATGATTCTGTATGTAAATATATGTAAATAACTGCCACGTTAAGTTTTCTCTCAGTTTTACTGGAACAACCACCATGCATATGCTAGTCCTACAGCCTTTAGTACAGGACTGGTCCGTATGTTAAGGCCAAGCCAGGTCCAAGTCAGAAAGGTCATGCAGCAACACAGCACCGCTATGAGCTTCCTAAGCTTCCCTGGGTACCTAATTCAGCATCCCTGCCTAATGGATCCCTGCAACAGAGATTTCAAAATTTCCCTTCCAAACTGCAAAATGCATTTTCGCACACAATAGAGATCACAAAACTACGAAGCAATAAAAACTAGAGGTCTGCTCCTTAATAAAATATTAGATTTTGCATAAGGCTTTGCTTAGAGCCTGCACACAGCCACAGGAGCTGGGACAGACTCTGGGTACTCAGGTAAGTCAGACTGATTGAAGAACTCTCTGGCAGCCCCTGTGCAGAGAAGCTTGGGGAAATATGTAAGCATATCCAGGCTTTTTACTTTTTGTTGTATTACATTTAGCCTGTTAATAGCACAGCTTTGCTTCTACTGGAAAGCCAGCACTAACTTGTGGTACAGCAGGTTTCTGGGAAGCAGAAACAATACAGTCCAGTTCTCCTTTGCCTCTCTATACACTCAAGTCCCGGAAAACAACATCTCCAAGAATCACTACTTTTGTTTTCTAAAGGACAGCTACCACCAAGCAAGAGTGCACCCTGCAAAAGGTATGTAGCTTTCGGAGTAGTTATCAGCCACAGTCAAAGTCTTGGCTGATTTCTTACTACATCCCAACATGCATCACACCGACACAACAGCTGCTCATGAGACAGAAAGTCAAGTTTCAAGGAGTCCTGCCAGCATTCATTGACTCTGTGTGATAAATGAGCATCTCTAAACTCTTCTTCACATTCTCACTACAGCAGTGGAGACACACAAGTGACAGCACCGCTGCCTACACAGAGCAAAGAGACGCACAGGGACCTCACAGGGACCCAATTTCCAGATTCACTGCCTGACACTGGTCCAATTTAGCCAGTTACTCGAGGAAAGGTTTTGTGGTTTGCTTTCACTTATATGAACAGAAGCCACAAACACAGCAAGTAATAGGAGGGGGAAACGATGTCATGTACTGGCATTAAGAAAATGGAAAAGCTATGCTTTATTAAACTGGTTGTTGCAATAACTACCTGTAATGTATTGCAAAACATTCCCCACAGGTTCTGCTTATTTTCAAGTTAGAGCCCATAAAGTGCTCATAAAATATGACTTCTTTTTTTCACCCAGTTAGCTCAAAGCATTTTCATTGATGGGTTTTGTATTCTTTTAAACAGAAACTACTTGGATGAAGCCTACTCAAATCATTCAAACCCAACCGAATTATGTTTCATTACAGTTTAAAAATCCAATAATTCATAGCATAGAAGGAAATAACCCACTAAACTACAAGGTGCTTTGTCTATTAAAAAGCGCTGTTTTCTCTAATAGATGTATTGGTATGTTCAGTGCTGTTCTTTTGCCACTATAATGTTCCTCAGCAGCTGGCAAATTCACCTGGAAATAACAAATACATTGCTTTTTCAGAGAAGTTGTATAATCTCTTTAATAAGAATCAGATTCAACACAATGAACACAAGAACCACAGCCAGCTTCTTACTCAGGACCTGCTACCAAGGGCCAGGAGAACAGGGACAAACACATTAGAGAGCAGTTTGCAATGAACATAAAATTCTGTGCCAGTGAGATCAATGTTCTGGTCACTTAGCTGAAAACACTCATCAGAAATGAAACATTTTTGAAAAGTCAAAGGACATTGGAGGATCAAAATGTTTGTCTTGATAGAACATCTGAGTAGACAGCCTTGAAAGTGAAATCAGATTTGTGAAAGTACAGCAGATTTGAGAGGCAAAGTCATGCCAGTCTACTTTGGACTACTAAAGCACAGAAGCAGAAGAGAATGTAATATTTCTTTATGAGTTATCCCAAGCAGCCCCCAAAACCCTTGAAAATCTTGTGGAAAAATATCTCCAGCTCCTCTCTGCCTAACCTACTCCCAAAGGTAGGCTTTGGAGTCATGGAAGGACAGAGACTGTGATTCACAATTCGTTTCAACACCTAGTTTCCATTTAATTCCACTAGGGTTAGCTGAAGTATAAATCTTAATGCACAACTAACCAACCAAACAGCATCATGGGCCAGGCGCATCAGCAAACAAGACAGTGCCCAAGCATCCTGCAGGGGCTGTGATTTCAAGGACGCTTCAAAAGGCAAGGACAATCTCAAGTGGAGCTTCCTAAACCCTTTCTGTAGCATAAACTGGCACCACCACCAGATGAGCACTCCTGCTTTCACACTTCCCAGTCCCACTTGAAGGCACATGCGTTCGCACATTGGAAAAAATGGATCAGTGTGACCCATCCAAGCCCCTGTGCCAAGCTGGGGCAAAGGACGTTCATATGTCACACGTACACCAGTTCTCTGCAGATGGGTGCACATGGATGTGATGGTTCAACTGAATGTCTGACAAGACCTTAAGGTGACTCTGAGATAAACTTTAGAATGGAGCCTGGCATTACTCCTCCCTGAAGAAGTGCACCCCAGGTTGAGAGAAGGGATTCTGCCCCTCTACTCCACTCTAGTGAAACCTCACCTGGAGTTCTGTGCTCACTTCTGGAGCCCTCAGCACAGGAAGGGCATGGATCTGTTGGAGCAAGTCTAGAGGAAGCCTGGAAGGTGATCCGAGGGCTGGAGCACTTTTTATATAAGGACAAGCTGGAAGAGTTGGGCTTGTTCAGTCTGGAGAAGAGAAAGTGCTGCAGAGACCTTGTAATAGCCTTCCAGTACTGGGGGCTCCAGGAAAGCTGGAGAGGGGCTCTTCATCAGGGAGTGCAGGGATAGGATGAGGGGGAATGGTTTTAAGCTGAAAGAGGGGAGATTGAGATGAGTTATCAGGAAGAAATGTTTTCCTGTGAGTGTGGTGAGGCTCTGGCCCAGGTTGCCCAGAGAAGCTGTTGCTGACCCACCCCTGGAGGTGTTCAGGGACAGGTAGGATGGGGCTTTGATCACCCTGATCCAGTGGGAGGTGTCCCTGCCCATGGCAGGGTGGGCTGGAACTGTATGATCTTTAAGGTCTCTTCTGACACAAACCATCCTGTGATTCTATGATCACCAACACCAAGAAGATAAACTGCACCAGTGAAACTCCTGGAAAAGTTTGTTTTGCCATTTAATAAGGTTCAGAAGAATATTACATAAACATCTGTTTCTGAAGAAGCCTCCTGCACACCTACATGTTATGGAAGGACCCTCAACTGCAACTGTTCCTCCCTTCTTGCCACAGTGGGTTGCATATATATATGCATGTGTCTAAAGAAACTGGAACCTAAGTAACTTCAGCAGTGTAGCAAGTAGCTGAGGGAGGCCAAAACACCCTTTTGCCAGAAAGCTTTAAATATATACATGATATTAAAGAGCCTGCCATGGACTAGAGAGGATTCCAAATGGAGGACACCAAGAGAGAATAACCAATATCCTTACAAATCCTCATATATAATGAAAAATTAAAACCCACAGCAGAAAGGTTCAGAGCCCCAATGCTAAGAAACAGAATATAAGGCGGATGCAGAATGCATAATTAGAACTCCAAAAGATTCAGGAAAATAAGAATATTTCAGTCTGTAAACAATGTTGTTTAAATCCTATGAACAATTCTTTCTTTGGAAAATTTCATTATTTTCATTTGAAGGTAAAGACAGCAAGAAAGGACAGGTCAGCACTAAATTAGAACTACTGTGTATCCAACTTTGCTATCTGCAATGACTCTTCTTATCGACTATCATAAGTGATTATACCCTCCAACTACGAAAGTAATTACATGTATGAATGAGAACTTCATCTCAATAAGAACTTACTGAAAATTAAGACTTACTGGTGCACTCATATGCTACGCCATCTTATTGAATAATCCTGAAAATAAAGAACATCCAATACAATATTTGATTCTCATGCCACATGAGAATTCAATCCAAATCTGGGGATACTCCTCTTACACGCACTCAGGTTAGAAATAAAGGAATGTAAAGTTATATTCCATAACAGATACATTCCAACAGACAAAATTGCTCCAAGAGATTAAAAGGAATTAGTATGGAAGTTCTCCCCATTGTGTAAGGTCACACAAATGTTTTGGCCAACTGTTCACGTTTTATTAGACTGACAGAACCTAGAGGCCCTGAAGGCCACAGGTGGACTGGGAAGCAGTCTCTGACCTCCCACAAACATGGTATCAACTCTCCCAACTCACTCAAGCATCTGGATCGCAAAAAATCCAAAACCACAGCTTTCTGCTTAAACCTCAATTTTTCCTCGTACATGTTGCTTCTATGGCTCCATGTATCCTATAGCTGGAAACAAATACCTCATTAATAACGTATGTCTTGGGAGCTACACACCACTTGAAAAAAACAGAGAAATAAGAATGCAGAGATGGAATTTGCCTCCGAAATCCTGTAAAATGCAAACACTAAGTAAGACTCCCAAATATTTGTATAGAAAGGCAGCATTCAATGATTCGGTTATTGCACAGAACAAGTTGCCGAGGGATTCAGGCAAAGCAGTCCTGCATTGTCCTTGGGACACTGTTAGCACTGGCCTCTCTGAAAACTTGCATAAGAGAGTGAGGAAGGAGAGAATATAAAGTAACTGCTTGATCAGGGAATGTACATTTTTCAAACCAGGACATTAATCACAATATGTGATTAAAACACAAGGCAGCAGTTGGATTAAGTGTAAATCACTCTCCTTAAATCACTTAGATGCACAGATTCCAGTTTGACCCCAAAGCGCTTGAGTTAGACTTTCCAAGGCAGTCAAGATTTTATTTCCCCTACCTTTCAGTTTTACTGCAAGTCCTAGTTCAGCTTTCTCCTGCAGTTTAGTGACATTCTCCTCTGAAATCCTATCTGCCATCCTCTTTGTTTCCACGGTTTCTATAACAAAACAGTTTATAGTCAAATGAAACCAAAGATACCATAAAAATTTTAAATAAAAAGCCATGCTAAGAACCTGTTACACTTCCTAGTTCTTTAAGGGCTGTCCTAGTTTATTAAACCATCTTGAGTGTAAATAAATAACGATCAAAGATCACAGTGACTTTTTACGTGACCGCTGATTGAACTCCTTAGGTTACTGAAGCTAATGGCAGCTTCTTCAATTCAGAAACAGTTTACAGATGTTATTTAGTAGCCTGGCAGCTGGTGAAACAATACAATATTTACCTACTAAAGTCTAAGTAGTTGCTAAAATACAGAATATTGTATGTATGCTACTCGGAATGCATAAAGCACTTTGGTTTGTTTCAAAGGCTCCAGATATAAACATATTTCATACTAAAGCCATTTAGAAATTTCCAGCAAGAAAAGCTGATTTCTGGTAGCTGAACCTCACAGCTTCCTGGTAATGCCATAGGAGACCCTACTCCACAAATGCTGTTTATTTTTGATGCTACCTAAAACAGTTCTATTTTTGCAAAACGATGACAGACATTTCATCTCCCAATTATCTTAAATTAATTCCCCCAGTTACAATAGGACAATGTTGATAAAAGCAAAGGTAACACACAATGGTAGAAAACTGAAATAGTCAGGCATACATCTCATTTCTTAATTATTGGCCCAGGAAGAAGAGACATTCAGGACAGAGGGACACAAAGGAGAAATGATTTAGCATGGTTCATACATCATTCCTGAAAATACACCTGTGCATGGAACACACTTGGGTCAAGAACAGTTGAACTCTTCATACCATTTGTCAAGATATTCTCATACTCCTCAAAATGCAGCAGAAGCAGAACAAATTCACAAATAGGCAAGACTACAGGTACAGAAAGAGCACACATGTTTAAAACAGAGGTACCCAATGCACTGCCCAGGAACTGAACACAGCACCTCCAAGTCTCCTTGTCTGCAAGCTGGTAACTGTAACACAGCGGTAAAGAACAGATTCACAGGGCCCCAGTCTGCAGCCAGAACACCTCAGGCAACCTTTCCACCACCAGAACAATCACCAAACAGTTCTAAATGCATAGGAAAAGATTTATTACATTGAGCCTTGCATAATGCTTGGGTTGAAACAATCAGTGCTTCCAAAACCAGCAATGAAACCACTGCAGGCAGCATAAAGCTGAAGCTTCCAGGACATAGAGATCAATAGTGGAGGATCTACTCCTTCACCCATGTCATGGGAAGCAGGCACAAACATATATAGTCCAGTGACGCAGAAATACTGAGGTCTACTAGTTTAGGTAGAGACAAACACACAGTAGAGAAAGGTCAACCTGGACCTCCATCTACCTGTGCTGACTAAGGCCAGGACGAGTTGTCATTGAATAAAATTGAAATAAGTATCTAAATACTCATCACTAGCCTATGCAGATGTTCTACAAGTTAGCTGTAAGTTCCGGAGCTTAGCCGAAAAGCCAAACCAACAGTGAAAGTGAAGCACTTTATCATTTCCATTCAGGAACTAATTCAGAGTCTGAAAGGAAACCTGTTCAGATCTCAATTAAGAGCAACTGCAAGTTTTTTTTAAAAAATACATTTAATTCATCAATCAATTTTTAAATTAGCAAAGCTGGTCTCTATTGCATGATACAAGCTTTGCTGCAAGGCACATTGCAATTATAAAAGCAGTCATTGCCGGAGAAGTAATAAATGTAATATTAACCATATAAAAATAATTCCCAAGACATTAACTCCAATGCCATTAGGAACTGGTTTGTAACAGAGGTGTTGGTATAACTTGTTTCAAATATAGCAAATATAACTGGTTTTGCTTAACTAGTCCTCTGTTCACCACTTCAGTTGTATTTATAAGCTCATTCTTGACGCTAGCCCTTGTGTCTTCTCCTGTTGTGCATTTATTTATCTCCACTTAATATCAGAAAATACAGAAAGCTCTGATCATCACCAGTAACTTCACAGACCAGTGTGCAATAGGCACCGGTGTGGCTCCGGAATGTTTTTACTATCCTCTGGATGACTTACTGGAGCGCCTCTGAGCCTTACTTGCCTGCTGCAGCTCTGCTGCCTTATTAAAAAAATAGGATCGATGCCCCAAAGTATTTATCACTTGTGTAAACTGAAATTAGAGCACACTGACCTGATGCTTCATGGAAAGAGGAGTACTTTAAAATATTTACCTTAAAGCCAAAACATGGGATAAGTCGTTAACCATATTTCATTTACTAGAAAAACTGGATCCTAATTTTAAAGAAGGGATGATCCCATAAAATGGGCCATGTCTGGCCACTGCAGTTCAGTGCCAGTTCAGGCTATAAAAGAAATATTCAAATCTTGGGAAATAAAATAGTTATAGGATCAGCTAAGGATCACTAAGTAGTAAAATAAGACTACATTTAATAGAATGCAGACCGTATTTTCCATCTAAAAGATTATTAAAACCTCATAGCACATAAGTACAGGAGATGTGACATAAAATTTTCAATTTTCAAGCACCAACTTGAATTAATCTCCTAAGTCAACAGACATTCATATCCACAGTGCCAGATCTTCCTCAAAGTATTTAAAGCGCCTAAGCATCCTTTTCATTTTTTTCTTCCAAGTCCTTTTGAAAACACAGCAATTGGTTGACATCAAAATACAACCCAAGTTCTGATATGACTTCAGTAATTCACCTCAGATACATGGAAACCTGCAAGAACGCAATTCCAAAGAAAACATGGATGCTTGCAAAGACAGAGCAACAATCTCTTTCTGTAGACTAACAACAGCAATATTGGCAAAGTACATGAAGATCTTAATGCTCTGTAAGTCTAAACAGTATGTCTCTAGCCAGAAGTACCTACTTAATAGGTATCAATTCACAGGCGTTTTTCTGTCTTCTGAACCAAGACAATAAACTGATTTTTGTAGAGCAATTTCCTCATTAGAAATAAAACATCAGCTCTTACGACACAAAACCATTGGAAGAAAACTTGAATCAGAGTAAATAACCAGGTCACTAAAACAGGAGTACATGGGAAAAGGCCACTTAAAATAGAAACTGCAGTTACACTCTCGTTATAAGAGCTCTGGTTTTATTCCTTACCTACATGTTTCTTTAGGCTCTTTCCCACGGCTTTCTTACACAACACACTAGCCATACTAAGTTTAGATTCCTTCTTCCTGATGTGAAAGTATGGAGTATTTGGGATATTCTGAAGAGAATCTTGTTCCCATTTAGCATGCAAATACATTTAATACACTTACATACAAAAGCTCGTGACATAACCAATTGCAATGAAGCACCATAACAGATAAAATCATCCAGAATGATAGAACAGTTTGGGTTGCAAGGGACCTTAAGGACCACCTAGTTTCAACCCCCCTGTGATGGGCAGGGACATGTCACACTGGATCATGCTGCCCAAGGCCCCATCCACCCTGGCCTTGAACACCTCCAGCAACAGGGCAGTCCCTCGGCAACCTGTTCCAGTGACTCATCACTCTCCTAGTGAAGAAGAGTGCGCTGTTTATGCCTGGCAAAACTGTTCATTACTAGTTAGAACTATATCAGGGCTAAAATCTTCACTTAAATCCTGTCTAAAGAGACAAAGAGCAATGACAAATGACAGTGCAAGGAAGAAGAGGGGGAATGTTTACTGATGATGGCATCATTTGTTAAGTAGCTCCAGTCAACAAAGACTCAGAAGAGGCTGTCATCTAACAGTTGGTGAAATCGCCTGTCACCACTACAGTTACACTCCATAACAATCCACTTGATCATGGGCAAGCTCGAATACCACTCATCTATCACCACAAGTGACAGCCTTGACAGATTTAGCCCCATAACAAGGACAAGATGAGTATAGAGCTGTTTTCTTGTCTGCTGGCAAGACCAGCACAGCTGAGATTCTGTCTGGAGCCCTGGCACTGCACACCCATCAGGGGTGGTGGCCACAATGCTACCAGGGGCCACTCCTGGCCACCACAAAAAGATGGGCCTTCTACAGATTCTCATTTCCTGCTGACAATGCCTTGATAACAACTAAATATGTGGCCTCCTTCCCCAGAAATACCGCAAGGCTTGGGTCCTTACACCTGGACGAGTTACTGGGAAGATGATATGAGATAGCAAGGACAGTAGCAAGGACACTCAGCTCACCTTCCCTGTTCCAGCTCAAATGACAAGGTCCTGGCCTGACACCAGCCCAGGTGCAATACACTTGACTACAGCTGTAATGACACCACAGAGTTAAAGACCTACAACACATGTCATTGTGTCTTTTCTAATCACGAAGGTTCTGATTAACACTTTACTCTCACTCATTCTCCAGCTCTGACTTGCAGTATTGTAACTGTCCCAAGCAATGGGAATCACACAGAAAGCTTTAGCCAGTCTTGAATTCACCCATCCACCTTTATACTGAAGCAACCCCAGAAAGTTTACAGAATGGTGGATGGCTTAATGTGGTGCTTAGCAAACAAATACCCAAGGAAATTCCTTTTTGCACTGCAGTTAATCCCAGAGAACCTGCGTTTAGTTGTTGTTGCTTTTTCGTTGGTTGAGGGTTTTTTGACTTTTCCTTTATAAACTTTTTAATGAACTTATCATTTATAAAGCCCAAATTTCTGTAGACTAAACATGAGGACTTCAGATCCTTGAAAATAAACGAAGCCTGGATTTCCTAGTCCAATTTAGGAAGAGCATTCCTCCTAAACATCAGTAAGTGATGAAGTTAAAAATTATGGGTTCCAGGATGTATTATTTATCCTTAAAGAAAAGCACATCTTGCCTCACAAATGTCTTCCATCTTAATATACATTGTTTAAAGTTATTTTAGTAAGTATTACTAAAACAAAACAATTGCTCTGCTGTGAGCATTTAACAAACCTTTACACATGACTTAACGCAAAGGTAACGTGCAATAATTTTACCAACGCAGACATACTGTCCAATAATCATGAGAGACAGGAAAAAAAAAAAACAAACTCTCAAAGTTTTGGAAGGCATATTTGCCCAAAGTTGCTAGAGAATGAAGAAACAGTTCTTGTGAAGAAAATAGAAAAAGAAATGGTTGTAGAGCAACTAAAAAACACACATTCAAAGAGAGCACAATAAATATCACAGGCAGGCTTAATTTGTTTCTGCAATTGTGCATGTGGAATGCAAGCAAACTGAACTGAGTGCCACTTTCTATGTATCAAATCCATGCAGAAAAGATTACCTATTGGATTCATAAATGCAGATGGGGAGTATAAAATGAGCACTGAAAATAATAAACATGGATATTTAAAAATTTATGCTATTCCTGTTCAATAACCCTCCAGCATATTTAATAGAAATAATATCCTCTCTCTAGTTACCTTCTCCTCCGGGTTTGGCGCGCTGCCTCGATCCTTCTGTTGAAGGCTGCCTTGATATTCCTGCAGGATCTTCATTCTTCAAAAAGAAAAGGCCACACATCTATATAATTTTATAATAAAAATTATATATTCATATATAAAATTAACTTATATGTGTTGCTTCTTTATCTGTATGTATTATACATAAAAATATTCATTTACAGGAATGCCCCACATGTGTAAAATTAACTACATGTCAAGTCTGTTTTCCTCAGAGTCCGCAGGCATGTTTCCTGCATACTTGTTTGCTATTTTCTTTTAAATAAACCTTTATGATAAAATTTCATTATTGTAAAGACAACTTCCAAACATGAACTAAGAGTATCAAAGGCAGAGCAACCTTGTGATACCTGCAGAGGATCTACGACGCTTGGCTGACAGCGAGCTACGGAAAGGAATAAGGTGCTTTCGATCACCTATATGTTTCAGCTACATTGGATACACAGTTCATCTTTAACCTTCTGGGAAGACTTTCAATTTTTATGCCAAAATAGAAGAAAAAACTGAAAAACTGTCACTAGACATGCATAGTCATCTTGACTCAACCTCCCTGGACAAAGATCCTGCACAAACTAAGTAATGGGGCCAGCAGAGAAGCAATGGATGATCTGAAGGTGCAGCTGGTACAGGAAGCAGGATCAGAGTTCTAAAGTGGAAAAGATCAAACTGGAGAAACATTCAGGACACTTCTGAGGACTCTGAATTTAGTGACTCTGACCTGAAAGTGATTTAGAGAGGCCAGGAAATGAAAGTGGGCAAGCACATACAAGGATAATTTCATTTTTTCTTGCACTGCCTTAAGTCAAGAACACCTGACGGACAATATTTTCTGCATGTTACACATTTCAATGGTCCCTGGAAAGAAGCAAGGTAAATCAGCAGGTCTTCAGGCTGGGAAAAGAAGTGCATAAGAAGCAGCGTCTCATGAAACAAGATCAAGACCAGTCCCAAGACATAATGCCACCTGGACAGCAGGGTCCCTCATGTGCAAAGGGATAACCAAGCCTGCGCACAGGCAGTACTAAAGAGAGGCTCAAGGCAGCTACGACACCTGCCCTAAAAAAAGGCTCAAAACAACCTCCTGACAAAAGCAGGCAGAGGAACAGGTTCATGAGAGCTGCAACTGCTACTGTATGATCCCTGCAAGTGTTCAAAACACATGTGATGTGGCGCTCCGTGACAGGGTGGTGTTGTGTTGATGGTCAGACTTGATGATCTCAGAGGTCTTTTACAACCTTAGCGATTCTATGATTCTACTACACATTTACTAGTTGCTCTACCTGAAGGACAAGTGGGACCCAAATGTCTCCAGAGAAGGTGCAAAGCCCAACAAAGCTCAGGGTGGGAAGAAGGCAGTCCATTCCCTTGCACCACTCCTGGCTAGCAGAGGGGGAAGATTCTGGCTTATATGTATCCCAGAGCCAATGTTGGGACCCAGCCCCCTGTGCACACACACAGGGCACCCTGCTTCTTACTACACTGTACCTAATAAACCACGTACCTACTCATAAACCACAGCTTCTAGCTAGCCATTCACGTCTCTAATAACTCTCCTATCCTCTCACCTAACCCCAATTTCTCTACCAACATCTGTTGCTGAAGCAGAATCAACCACCTCTGAACATAATAGATGAAGTACAGGTGATTTATGGAAAATCATTTTATGCTTCTACACTTCCTATCCCTATAATACATCCTGGACTTTATACAAAAGCCTGAAATATGTTTAGCACCTCACAGGATTTCCCCCATAGATTTTTTTGTAGTTTGTGTGAAATAACAGCCCATGCAGTTTGCATCCAAGATTTATTGCCAGCCCCATTGATAACATCCATGTCAACAACATATAAACGAGAATTAAAGTCTCCCATTTCTGTGCAAATGTTAACATTCTATGTTTCAATAACCTATAAGAGAAATTCGTCAAATTACACAATGTAAAACATTCATTTTCCGTAACATCTTGCATGTAGGAGGGTGGACCATACCTGTCATATGGCAAAATAACACCATAAGATGTTTAAAAATATAGGATACTGGTAGGTATTTCTACTCAAACTACTTTAGCTGGTCATCCACTGCTACAAGTTTACAACAAAGTACCCACTGGCCCTGCAGATACGACTACATGAAGGAGGGGAATAAAGTTGACATGACAGGAGCATGGAGGTAAATGTGCTTTGAAGGCAAGTCATGGAATCACAGAATGGTTTGGTTTGAGAGGGACATTAAAGATCACCCAGTTCCAGCGCCCTTGTCATGCGCAGGGACACCTCCCACTAGATGAGGCCTCATCCAACCTGGCCTTAAACACCTCCAGAGAGGAGGCATCCACAACTGCTCTGAGCAATCCAAGCCAGGGCCTCACCATCCTCACATGAAAACATTTCTTCCTAAAATCTCATCTAAATCTCCCTGCTTTCAGCTTAAAACCATGCCCTTTCATCCTATTCCTGCACTCCCTGATCAACAGCCCCTCCCCAGCTTCCCTGGAGCCCCTTTCAGTACTGGAAGCTGCTATAAGATTTCCCCAGAGCCTTCTCTTCTCCAGGCTGAACAACTCTCTCAGCCTGTTCTCCTATGGAAGGTGCTCCAGCCCTCAGATCATCTTTACAGCCGCATCCAGCGACGGGACGGTGAGTTCTGTGCTGGAGTGGCCATTAAAAAGGCGGTGGGGGCGCTTTCCTGAGCGGGGAAAATCCTAAAAAACACGATCGGGGGTCGGCGCCGGGCTCCCGGCTCACCTGCCGCTCCCGCGCGGGGCCCGACGGGAGCGGGCGGTCCCAGAAGCTACCGCGGGGGGTTTAAACGGCCCTTTGGGAGCACGGGGGGAGAGGAGCGGGGCAAGGAGGTGCGGGGCACGTTAAAACAGGGCGGGCAGGTGAGCAGGGAGGGTGCAGAGAGGGGCTGGAGCACGGCCAGAAGGAACTGAGAACCGTGGTGGCGACCCGTGAGAAGATTAAGGCTGCACCAAGCAGGATCACAGAATCACCAGGTTGGAAGAGACCCACTGGATCATCGAGTCCAACCATTCCCACCAATCCCTAAATCATTCTCCTAAGTACCTCATCCACCCTCACCTTAAACACCTCCAGGGACGGCGACTCAACCACCTCCCGTTCAGAAACGGCGTGACCAGCAGGTCCAGGGAGGTTCTTCTCCCTCTGTACTCGGCACTGGTGAGACCGCACCTCGAATCCTGTGTTCAGTTCTGGGCCCCTCACCACAAGAAGGATGTTGAGGCTCTGGAGCGAGTCCAGAGAAGAGCAATGAAGCTGGTGAAGGGGCTGGAGAACAGGCCTGATGAGGAGCGGCTGAGAGAGCTGGGGGTGTTTAGCCTGGAGAAGAGAAGGCTGAGGGGAGACCTCATTGCTCTCTATAACTACCTGAAGGGAGGTTGTGGAGAGGAGGGAGCTGGACTCTTCTCCCAAGTGACAGGAGACAGGACGAGAGGGAACGGCCACAAGCTCCGCCAGGGGAGATTTAGGCTGGACATTAGAAAAAAATTTTTCACAGAAAGGGTCTCTGGGCACTGGAACAGGCTGCCCAGGGAGGTGGTTGATTCACCTTCCCTGGCGGTGTTTAAGGCATGGGTGGACGAGGTGCTAAGGGGCATGGTTTAGTGTTTGATAGGAGTGGTTGGACTCGATGATCTGGTCAGTCTCTTCCAACCTGGTGATTCTATGATCTTTGTGGCCTCTTCTGGACTCATTCTTAACAGATCCATGTCCTTCCTGTGCTGAGGATATATTGCTTTTTTATACACTATAATGCACCACAAGGTCAACAGAAGCTGTTGAAAAACAAAGGGGAAATGCAACAATAGGTAATCACAGCATGCAAACTGTGTTGGACTGAGAAGTTGAGCTCTTTGGAGGGCCTTCATAGGAAAGTGTGGAGACTACACAAGAGCCAGCTTCAGCAGTCTGTTTAGGTCCTTCAGAAACTACAGCTCCATCACTTCTGTGACTGTAATCTAACGTGCATGCTCACGTATCTGGTCAGCCAATAGAAAGCCCTACATCCTATGCTTCACAGAACTCTAGTTGAATAGACAGTACATGGTCCTGCTTGGACATAAACTATTTTTCACTTGCATTATCTTCACTGGATTCTTACAATTATTATTTGAGCCACAATCAGAGCTACCGATATTTTTGTTTCACTCTAGAAAATGCTGGTATGTTATAAAGAAAAACACACAGAAGCCCAAAATGCACAGCTAACACTGAAGCAGCTAATCTTAGTTCACAATCACACCACTACGCAAGGAGCAAAAGCAAAGCTTAGACATCATCAGTCTGGCTCTACAGGCCCATAGGCCACATCTGGTACACCCAACCTTCAGCAGCATTTTGGGTGAGGTAATTATTAGCACAGGTGGGAAAGGAGTTGGGACTAGGTGCTGAGGCTTCTGGAGGAATAAGTTCAGTCATTTATTTACATCAGGCAGTGACTACAAACTTGGCTACATGTTTTTGCAGAGCCACACGTGCACACTGGCAACAGGTGCAAAGCAAAAGCTAAAATTTAATCACCATGGTAGCGCACAAAAACATAAATCCCACAATATTTATGATTCCAGCCTTTCTGAAGGCAGATAAAATAGTTCATTCTTCTTACAAATGCAGAGGCTCCAAGACTTTGTAAAGCAGTCACTGGAGCCATTAAAAACTAATCTTACACTTCATCTCACACCAACCTGGAAAAAACATAATAGAGTGGATTCCTAGATGGACTTACCTATGCTTCCCAGTTCTGAGTAATTGTGTTTGTGTTTGGATAGGCCAAAGCAGCCTGCTGTGAACCATCCAGTCTGCTGCTTTATCCTCACTTTTAACCTTTAAATGGGGCGAGTTTCACTTAGGACATAAGAAAACAATGTTTTCTAATGTTTCAGGAGGTCAAGAAGAGTAATATACTCTGTAAAGACACTCTGCCAAACTGTTAATTCCTCCTCCTTTCCATGCAAAAACCAATCTCTATATTCGTGAAAGGATGTTGCAAAGTTTCTACGAGGGACTTGCACACTGCTCTCCTAACCAATTCTGTGCATGCTTACGCACTTCCCCTCTAGCCACGCCATGCCATGCATCAACAGCAGGAAAAACACTCCCACCCAAACAAGGGAGTGGGACAACTCATTATAGAAACTGGACACTGGGATCTTCACCCTCTGCTACGCAGAGGGACCTTGACAGGCAGGGGAGGTGGGCCTGGGTGAACCACATGAGGTTCAACAATGCCTACATCTCGCGCCTGGGTCGGGGCAATCCCAAGCACAAATATAGGCTGGGCAGAGAATTAATTGAAGGTAGCTTGAAGAGAAGGACTTAGGGTGTTAGCGGATGAGAAGTTCACCATGAGCTGGCAGTGTGTGCTCAGAGCCCAGAAAGCCAGCTGTATCCTAGCCTGCATCCAAAGAATCATAATTCTCTCCCTATAGTCTGCTCTTGTTGAGGTTTCACCTGGAGTGCTGTGCCCAGCTCCGGAGTCCTCATTACAGGAAGGACAAGGATCTGTTAGAGTGAGTCCAGAGAAGGCCATGAAGATGATCCAAGGGCTAGAGCATCTTCATAAGAGAACAGGCTGAGAGAGTCAGGCTTCTTCAGCCTGGAGAAGAGAAGGCTCTGGAGAGGCTTTAGAGCAGCTTCCAGTACTGAGAGGGGTCTGCAGTAAAGCTGCAGAGGGACTCTTGATCAGGGAGGGCAGGGACAGGACTAGGGAGAACAGTTTTAAGCCAAAAGAGGGAAGATTTAGATGAGATCTTAACGAAGAAATGTTCTCCTATGAGGGCAGTGAGGCACGGGCATAGGTTGCCCAGAGAAGTCATGGATGCTCCATCCCTGGAGATGGTGGAGGCCAGGCTGGATAAGGCTTTGTGAGACCTAATCCAGTGGGAGGTGTCCCTGCCCATGGCTCAGGGAGTGGAACTGGATGATCCTTTAGGTCCCTTCCAACCCAAAGCATTTTATGACTTTAATTCATCAGGTCCACTGATATTTCATTAATATTAAACAAGAATGAAGTCTGTGAATAGGAATCTAACTCAATCATCTTTCCCTCAAACTGTCTGTATTTCTCATATATCTTTCTGAAATGGTTATCATTATTAACAGGCATAATTTACTAGTGTGCAGCAGCAATGAGGAAAGATCAGTTTGACTGGTGTGGTGATAAAACTTCTTAGGAAAATATCAATCAATCGTCCTTTCCTCAAATTAAGGTTTGCAGGGTGGTGTTCTACTGGTGTCAGCTTCTACTAATTAAAGCCTTTCAAACACAAAAACTATTAGAAAAATCCTGCTTTTAAAAATGTAGCTTTCAATGATGGATTTCTGTTATATAAGTCAGTTATGAATAACTGACACCAAAAAGGGAGGGTCATTCACACCACTGGAACAAAACTATTTGAGCCGTGTCCAACAGATTTCCATGGAATGATTCCCTTTGCTGCCTCTAGGGCAGCCATGTCTTTTTCTTCATTCAGTAGTTGTTTCATTATGCAGTTGAGATGAGTTCCAACAGAAACTGAAGTTCATTAGATATGATTTAGAGGCTGATTCAAATGACCTGTTCCAGAGCAATACAGTTTGTAGGGCAAAAATAAGTCTTTATAGAAGTGGCCAAAAGTGACAGGATATTACAAAAAGCTTTAGCCAAGAGTTTCAGCAGCCATCTGTAAAATGGAAGAGACTTTTTCCAATGTGTTTGGCCTTAGGGGTAAATGACATCCCTGTTCTGCAGCTACTTTCGGATAAGCAGCACCATACGCTCAGAAGCTCTATGACCTTTGGTCGAAAGCCAAAGTTAATTTTATTATTTACAAGGTCAATCAGCCATGCTATGAAGTGTCCATTTTAAACACAGCTCTTACCTAAGATGGAATTAGGGCTAACAGAACACAGCTTAACATGCTCTGATCACAAAAAGTGTCCTACGCAACAGCCAGCCGCGAAGCAGCAAGTTGTCTTCTCCCAACTGCCATGTCTCTTCTTAATTCCTACTTGTAATTGCATTCTTTTAGTCACAGAATATTAGATACCCATGCAATGACAATTACATGCTGGGTAACACGCAATTTCTTTAGTACCAGAAAAATACATTTAAAAAAAAAAAAAAGTCAGTCCATCAAAATTCATACAGTATCTTAAAGCTGGCCTCAGATAATTGGCAGCAAGACTTCCATGAAGACGAACAGAATCTTAGTCTTCTAATCTTGCAGAAGCAAAGCCAGGAACTAAACTTGAAGTGGTTGCTCTGCTGTACACATTGAATATGAAAAGAGGTGTTCAAAACCAGGTTGGATGAGGCTTTGCACGACCTGACCTGATGGAAGATGTCCCCACCCATAGTGCAGGACTGGAACTGCATGCGTTTTAACGTCCCTTCCAACCCAAACTATTCAATGATTCTATGAAATTAATTTGTTCCCTGAAATAAATGCAGCATAGAAGCCATTGTGCCTGAAATTTCATGGACATCTCAAACAAAATTAAAGTTCTCACTTCCCCCATTGCATATTCCCCCATTTCCACATGCTCATGCTACCAAGTAGTGTGTCTGAAGAAAGGGCCCACTTCAAATACAGAGAAAGCAAATAGCTCATTATGACGTGAAGTCACATAAGATCAGGCTTGCAAAGAAAAAGAAGCTGTGTCTAGGAGCTTGAGGATAAACAGGAGTAGGAGCCACAGTAAGTGAGCACGACAGGAACAAACCATAAAAGAAGAAGAGATCAGTCCTGGGAACAGAATCATAGAATCACAGAATCATTTGGTTGGAAAAGACTTTTGAGATCACCAAGTCAAATCATACCTGTTAGAAGATGAGAAGAGAGTGGGTGACATGATAGGTACTGGTGTATCAGCTACTGCTTCAGAAGGGCTGCTTCAAATTTTTTGCCTTGTGATATATTTAAAAAAAGCTAAAGATGATGAATCATAGAAAAAACAGGTTGGAAGAGACCCACTGGATCATCGAGTCCAACCATTCCTATCAAACACTAAATCATGCCTCTTAACATGTCGTCCACCCGTGCTTTAAACACCTCCAGGGAAGGTGAACCAATCACCTCCCTGGGCAGCCTGTTCCAGTGCCCAGAGACCCTTTCTGTGAAAAATTTTTTCCGAATGTCCAGCCTAAATCTCCCTTGGCAGAGCTTGTGGCCGTTCCCTCTCATCCTGTCCCCTATCACTTGGGAGAAGAGGCCAGCTCCCTCCTCTCCACAACCTCCTTTCAGGTAGTTATAGAGAGCAATGAGGTCTCCCTTCAGCCTTCTCTTCTCCAGGCTGAACACCCCCAGCTCTCTCAACCGCTCCTCATAAGGCCTGTTCTCCAGCCCCCTCACCAGCTTTGTTGCTCTTCTCTGGACTCGCTCCAGAGCCACAACATCCTTCTTGTGGTGAGGGGCCCAGAACTGAACACAGGATTCGAGGTGCGGTCTCACTACTGCCAAGTACAGAGGGAGAAGAACCTCCCTGGACCTGCTGGTCACACCATTTCTGATTCAAGCCAGGATGCCACTGGCCTTCTTGGCACACAGTGCTGGCTCATATTCAGTCGCTGTCAACCAACACCCCCAGGTCCTTCTCCTCCTGGCAGCTTTCTAGACAGACTTCTCCTAGTCTGTAGCTGCATAGGGTTGTTGTGCCCCAAGTGGAGGACCTGGCATTTGGCCTTGTTAAACCTCATGCCATTGGTCTCAGCCCAGCGATCCAGCCTGTTCAGATCCCTTTGGAGCCTCCTGACCCTCCAGCAGATTGACACTTCCACTCAGATTAGCATTATCGGCAAACTTGCTAAGGGAGCACTCGATGCCTTCATCCAGGTCATTGATAAAGACATTGAACAGGGCTGGACCCAGCACTGAGCCCTGGGGAACCCCACTTGTCACTGGCCTCCAGCTGGATTTAACACCATTTCCCACCACTCTCTGGGCCCGGCCATCCTACCAGTTTTCCACCCGGGAGAGTGTGCGCCTGTCCAGGCCAGAGGTGACAGTTTCTGAAGCAGAATGCTGTGAGAAACTGTGTCAAAGGCTTTACTGAGGTCCAGAAAGATACATCCACAGCCTTTCTGAAGATTCATTAATTACGCAGCAGAGACTGAAAACTATGATTCAACACTCTTTCACATGCCTAAGATAAAAATTGTTTCCCATATATTTAATAGACTTGTTTCACTGCCACATGACCTCAGTGGAGTTACAGTAGTTTAAATCAGGGTAAATCCCTGGAAATAAAAGCACTACCTTGTTGTTAAACTACTGCGAGGACAGGAAGATTGACCCCAGTCCATCAGATGCACTTTCCAATTATTTCATTCTGGAATTTCTTCTAAATCACTTCCTGCAGCTATCTTAGTTCTCCAGCCCTAAAAATTCATTGGGAACATCTTCATTTTGTTCCTCTCTTTCCTCAGTCTGCAGATGACAATCATTTGTCATGCACTGGTCTAAAGCGTCTGTTTTCATCACCTGAAAACTAAGCAGCACCTACCGTTACACAAGCAAGCAGAGGAAAAGCATGTCATCTCAATATAAGGTAAAAAACCCACATGCCTTGGAATCACTCCCAAAAGCACTTAAGACGGGAAATGAAACTTTACTGCCCTAGTGTATTATTGTGGTGCCCAAGAGCACTATGACAGTTTGGGATGAGGCTCAGAATTTCCATTAGAGACCCCATTTGCAGGAAGTTTGACTTGGCCATGAACACTTGCTCCAGGCTAAAAACTGTTTTATAAGCTCTCCCTCCAAGTGCCAATAATTTAAAAAGTTTGGTTGGAATTCAGTCAAAGAACAGCTTTAAATTCATCATCTCATGTAGAAGACATGATGATGTCAGTGGCCCATAGACGCTCAACCAAGACTCCTGCTAGACTTGGGATCCTGCCTATTTTTCCCTAGCCCAAGCTGCTTTACGGTAATTTATTGAAGTCTCACTCTTTAAACATTTAGCCATATGGCTCCATAATCCCCCGGATTGCTTCAGGTCATCAAGAAGCAGCAGATGCAGACAAAACAGTATCACAAGCAGCAGCTACTGTTCAGAGGCAATCAGTGACTTGCTGTTCTGCCCTGCCATCATCCAGCTGCAAAACACAGACTCAGAACACAACATTGGACTCCATTTTCCCTCTAAAATGCAATACTTTCAATATTCACCTTCTCAGATGTTCTGTGCTACTAACCTCACTATCTGGCTGGCACTTGCTGTCTTTAGTTGGCCTCGGCGTTTTTCTAAGTGTGGATTCCTCAGAATCTGCAAACTGAAAGAAATTAACTGCGTTAGACTCAGTGTGATGAGAAACAAACTATATACTGAATCATATGAAAGGAGAAATTAGTATAGAGTAGAACTGAGCACACTGCAAATGGTTTTACCCATCTACCTGCTCACTTTACCTTGCCTCCACCACGGAGTACAATAACTGAGCAAAATCAACAGTTAAACATTGTTCTTTCCGAGTTATACTGGGAAGGCAAGAATCCTGAAGGCCAGTAGATAGAAGTGTTTCCTCACATCCAACAATATTAAGCTACTCCCTGACAGAAGCACCTTTGATGTCTGAATTTCTACCACAAACCAGCAAGCAGCAGAACAGGAAAGGAGAAAAGGAACTATTTAGAGGAGAAGGGAGGAAGATGAAAATAACAAATGAAAATCAATGAAGAGGTGGCTCTTAAAGCAGTTTAGGACTTCACTGAGAAGGCCTCAAGTATGGGGAAATGGTTGATGTGCTTCTTCTCAAAGATACAACATGATGTGTGGAGTCCACTACAAACTAAGTACCCTTGCAAGAATCTAGATGGGCTTCCCAACAGCTCTTTCAAGAAAAAAAACCCACCAAACTGGAAGGGAGTGACTTAATCTACAACGCCAGAAAAATATTCAGATGTGCAACTCCATTCTGTGTGTTCTGCTACAGGAGGAAACTCAGGAGAGACTAGTTATGGCCCAAAGGAACTCTCTTCAACCTCATCTTCCCTAAAAGCCAGCTATGGCTGCAACCACAGCATGCTTTAGTGGGAAGATACATGAGGATATAAGCACATAGCTCCAACAGTCGCTGCCATCCCTCTTTGTTATACCCAATCTAACATGATAAGGAGAATTCAGACATGCTGATTTCAGAAAAGATGTTTGTTAGATGTTCAGGAAGCACAGTCAGATGCGTCTGATGGCTCAAATCAAGATATATCACAACAGAGACAAGAAGTTACACACACAGCCTCAGTCACACTCTTACCAGATCAAATCTGCACCTACACTTTCACTTCATGAGAGTAATTGCTGTTAAAGAAAGTACTTGACTGTTAAATGAGCAGGGAATACAAACATGCAAGGTCATTACAACAAACGTTCAGTCCCCATGACAGCACACCAAAAGCTACAATTCTCTGAAATACGATTTCTATTACCTTTTTCTCTGCTTTATCCTTGCCATGTTCTTTTGGATGTTCCTCGTCTTTTTCTCTGTTTCTGTGTTTATCCCTCTCCCAATCTTTACCTCTATCTCTTTCTTTCTCTCGATCTTTACCTCTATCTCTTTCTTTCTCTCGATCTTTACCTCTATCTCTTTCTTTCTCTCGATCTTTACCTCTATCTCTGTCTTTCTCTCGATCTTTACCTCTATCTCTGTCTTTCTCTCGATCTTTACCTCTATCTCTGTCTTTCTCTCGATCTTTACCTCTGTATTTCTCTCGTTCTCTGTCCCTAGCCTTATCTTTATCTCTTCCTTTTAGCCTGTCCTTTTCTCTCCCTCCTTCATTTTTTTTCTCTCCTTCCTGTCCTTTATCACGATCAAGACCATCTTCTCTGTCTATGTCTCCTTTTGCCTTGTTTATTTGTATTTCTCTTCTTTCCCTGGTTGTTCTGCTTTTGTGTCTTTCCCTTTCCTGTTTTTCTCCTTCCTTGAAAGTGTCTCTTCCTGGGTCCTTCTGCTTGTCTTCATTATGCTTCTGTTTATCACTCTCCTTTTCTCTTTCCTTGCTCTCTTTCAAATCTCCTTCGGGTTTTCTGCCTCTGCTTGAGCTTCTGTCTTTAATTTCAGTGTCTCCTTTAGACTAAAAAGACAGCAAAAATTAAACATTAATTCCAATACATGGCAACTCTATTATGCAGTTACTTTCCACAGACAAAAGTGCAAGCTGACCAAAAAAAAACCCAGACCCACAAAGAGAGATGGTCCCGGAACCCCCCTAGATATTGCAAACACCCACCTCTTTGTCTTTATGTCTTTTTTGTTCTTCTGGTTTAGATCCTCTGCCTTCTTCATCATGAGATTTAGAGGATGGAGGTTTCCCTTTAGCATTAGCTTTTTCCCCAGCTAAGACCCTTTTAACAGCAGCATCACTGGACAGCTGCAAGGAATAGAAAAAAACTGAAATGAGTAAATTATTTTGTTAAATATCTTCTTTCTTCCTAACAATATGACTGGGAGTGGGGAGGGGGTGTTTGGGGTTTTTTGTTTGGTTTTTTGCCCACACATCATTTATGAATAAAGATACTTCTGCTCTTTTGGAAACCTTTCACAGGAGTAATAACGTTCATATGTCAAACATCATCTTGTAATACTTTGATTATATGCACTAGAGTTATATAAATACATAGTAATTTTTCATGTATTATAGCACAATAACAATTCTCACTGCAACAACTTAAATATTTCTCAAAATGGTCAGGTAAAGGACCGCCAAATCTTTATACCAGACTGCCAGATTGGTTAAACATCACTAAAAACACACTGTACTGTAGCTTTCTTGGGCCACTCCACTTTCACCTAATACTTGTTCAGTCAGCAATGGTCACTAAAGAAAAGAAAACCGCGTTAAAAATTACTTTCAATAAGTAATTCTTAATTTCAATAGTAATTCCTACTGAAGTAAGAATTTCTTTCAAAAGTAATTCTTGTTTGCAATAAGCTGAAGTTACAGTACCTAGTACAAGCATCTAGTCCATCTGTGAAGAGGACAAGTAATTATTATTCTGATTATTTAGACAATAAGATAAGTTTGTGCGTCCAAAAAAAAATCATCACATTGCAGGGAATTCTCCTTCCTGAGACAAGAAGCTTTTAGATCACTAAAACTGCCCCAGGGACTGACTTCTGATTCTCTCCTGCTTTGCAAATCAAAACCTATGAGGTTTTGAGGGGTTTCACACTTGGACACTAACATCTGCACATAAGCAACACTTGCCTCAACTAACTAACTCCAAGCAGCATGCTCAGCGATGAAGTATCAAGCTAGAGATGGAAGGAAATCTTTTCCACAATGCGTATCAGCCTTATGTTTCACAAGAAAAGCCAAGGGGCTCATTATCTTAACTCAAATGGGGAGATTATATCCTCTGGGTATTAAATCTCATCACAATATTCTACAAAGCTGAGCCATCAAGAACATTTTCAAACTCGCCCAGTCTCTATGCATGCATTTACCAACCTCCCCTGTCCTGATGTCAAGAAATTCAGAAGGAAGAAGCTCAAAGCACTCCACTAATTAAACCAAAATCATATAAATTCAAATGAGCAGATTATCATACAAAGATAATCCAAACTAAACTTGCAGACAGCCTGCAAACACTGCAGTATTTCATGGTGAAAGGCACACTTCACACTCATTAATTCAAGGATTTGAGATAATACTTTTGTATTTCAAAAAAATTTCTGTAACACCTATAAGCAAAGAATCCCCATTACTTTTAATGCAACAATTATTTTAAGAGCGCAACAATTATTTTAAGACCTGTCCCTGCAGTTACCTTTAACAGGTTATCAAATTTCTCCTTTGCTGTATTTCCTTATTTGAAAGAGTTAAGGAAAAAAAGGTAGCAGCACACTATAAAATAACTTTCATTACAGAATTGGAGATTTCACTGAAATTTTAAATGCAATAAAGGTGGAAGCATCTGGTCATATAATTGATGTGTTAAAAGGTCTGAAGCTTCCTATTGTTCTTCAAACCTCATAGATGTTATTAAATAACCAAATAATAAGGTGAAAAATAAAAAACAATATACAATTAAAGCACTAAAACATCCAGATGTATTTGCATGGGGACCTGGCTCTAACTATGCTGAGGATCACATTGTCTCTCTCTGTTGCTGTTACCCTAAGTGCTGCCCCAACATTTATCTTGTGTAGGTAAAAATAGCAGATGAGCGTCAATAAAGTCTGTTACAAATAAGCTCTGATATTACATCACTATGTGTAGAAAATCTATATAATGATGTCATGCCTTATTTAAACAACATTTCCCAATGGCTTGCAGAAATTCATTGGTTTTCTCAGGTTCATGTCCAGCCACCACAAGCTCTGGCTTTACCGACAGCGGCTCTCCTGTTACCATCACAACAGCATCAATTGCCTTCTGAAGGAAGCTGATTTTGGCATCCTTATCCTGGTGAAAGAGCAATTAAGAAATAATATTAAGACTCCAACAAAATAATTCCACGCTGAGGGAGCTGGGGGTGTTCAGCCTGGAGAAGAGGAGGCTGAGGGGAGACCTCATTGCTCTCTACAACTACCTGAGAGGAGGTTGTGGAGAGGAGGGAGCTGGGCTCTTCTCCCAAGTGACAGGGGACAGGACAAGAGGGAATGGCCTCAATCTCCGCCAGGGGAGGTTTAGGCTGGACATCAAAAAAAAAAAATTTCATGGAAAAGGTCATTGGGCACTGGAACAGGCTGCCCATGGAGGTGGTTGAGTCACCTTCCCTGGAGGTGATTAAGGGACGGGTGGATGAGGTGCTGAGGGACATGATTTAGTGTTTGATAGGAATGGTTGGACTCAATAATCCGGTGGGTCTCTTCCACCCTGGTGATTCTATGATGTCTATGAAATCTTTTGGCCCTCTGTTTTTACAGACTGCATGTTAAAGGCAACCAAGTTTTGTTTAATGAACCATGCAGGTATTACCATGAGAATCACTGAAAGGTCACAACAGGATTGTTACAGCAGATACTGCTCAGAAGGACAGTTCTTGCTTTGAATATTTTTCAGCACAAAGTTGTGGGACTTAAACGAGTCTAAATTGAGGACCTACATGCTTGTACACATACTTAAACCAGACTTAACAACGAGTAAAGAAAACATACAAAAGATGGTGGGAAAGCGATATAGGAACACATTTTTATCTCCACAATTAGCAGATGTGTTTTAGTTTTATAATTACACTTCACAAACAATCTTCCCCAAGTGCCCTTCAGTAGAGATATCATCGTTTGGTGATTATACACAAAAGTATACGAAAAACAAAGACAAAATAAACCAATCCGCCCTAAGTAAAATTTTATTGGACGTTTCCAGGCACAGAGAATGAAATCATGGTGTGAAGTCTTTGCCGCTGCAGAATACTCAAGGGGGAAAAAAAGGGTTTTATTAATAAACATAATAAAATTCAAGGAATACTTACCAGGCCCAGCACAGTAGCCTACCCATTCATCCTTTACAATCATGAGAAGAGATAAAGTATTTTACTAGTCTAGCAAACCCATGTGCGAAGAATTCTGTATGTGTGCTTTAATAGGCATTGGTTCAAAACAATATAAACCACAGCATTCAAACAATAACTGAAAAGCAGTCCCTGCCATTCGAGTTAATTCAGAAAAGAAGCAGTTGTAATTACGCGGTAAAGCCCCTGATGTTGCACTGCACTTACTGTCTCAGGTGCATAGATCCAAAATGACCTAGATCAAATTTGACAGAGGGAAGCCACAGAAGCCAGTATTTCCTCCACTGAGCAAGGTCAACTCTCTGACAGGCCACCTGGTAGCACTACCTTTCCCAGTGCAACTGGCTCATGCCTTATCTCAAGTCCCAGAGCCATTCTCTGTAAACAAGAGCTGAGTTCAGCTGCAAGCACATGAATGAGAGTTCAATGTGTGGGATGAGTCTCCGGAGTCAGGGTACTTCCCATCTTTGACTCTTCCAAAAGGACTAAAACAAACAACTGTCACATAGCTGGCATTTTCAGATTGTCCCCATTAACTTCAGGAACCCTTCACCCTCATCAGTGCTCCTTGTATTCCAAAATAAAAAAAGAAAGGAAGGAAATACTACAAACTCCTGTTAGCATAGCTGTCCATCCTTTCAGAGACATGTGCAATCTATTAATTTAGGGAAGGAAACAGGACACTAGTCTAAACCAAATGAATTTCCAAACAAAGATCCAAAATTGTCTCAGACATTCTCCTCATTTTCTGCATTTTCAGTAGCAGTACGTTCTGTAAGAATTCGGCACCCGGGGAGAAATTTAGGGCTCCCACCTTGATCAGTAAATAAGGTTCTATCAAAACAGAAACAAACATGTGAAACAGTGCTGAGAGCTTAAGGAAACATTCCGTATTGGGTAGCTTTCAAACAAAGGTACCTCCACTGTTCCAAGTGGTAAGGCTTTTTATTTACGTGTAAAGACTTTTTTTGTGTACCTATATAACGCTGATGTGGAAGATTAAAAGAACAATGCTAATATCTAGACTTTCCATTTACAGAAGAACAACTTTTTACTAGATCAAATGATATGAAACTTTCTGCTATGCATGCAAGTAACAGTACTGCCCAGCGTAGCCATCTTCATGCTTTGATTTCCCTTCCACCTCTCCTCTGTTGAAAGAGCAACTGTTCAGCCCCAAGACAAAGCAGAACTTGGTGAGGTCCACGGGCATCCTCTGCAGGACAGATGTGGCTCGTGGGATGCTTCCAGCATGCCTCCCATCTCTTTCTACACAGGATGAGAGGACTGGATACCCATTCAATACGTATTACCCCAACAGCAGAGACACAAAAGGTAGCACGGAAGAAATCACAGGTACTTTAGGACCCCGCTGCTATGTACAGGCAGGAGAGGTGAGTTGAAACAAGGCAAAAAGTAAGCTGCTGCGTGCATGTGTGCACGACGCTGCATAGTACATCAGGAGATGTCCTGACCAGGAGCCAGCCCCAGCCGTCACAGAGGCTAAACAATGAGCTTTGGGCTTTCCGAATTCCAGCCTATGCACCTTGGGATTTGCAACAGCACGGCCAGCTCACAAAGAGCAACCAGCAACGTTTCCCAGCCAACAGCAGCCAGCCAGTGGACCACAGCACTGGGAGTGTTTCACAGTGCACATAATCCTTTCCTTTAAATCTGAAAGCATCCACAGATAAATCACAGAATCACAGAATAACCAGGTTGGAAGAGACCCACTGGATAGTCGAGTCCAACCATTCCCACCAATCCCTAAATCATGCTCCTAAGTACCTCATCCACCCTAACCTTAAACACCTCCAGGGACGGTGACTCAACCACCTCCCTGGGCAGACTGTTCCAATGCCTAACCACCCTCTCCTTGAAGAACTTTTTCCTAATCTCAAGCCTAAATCTCCCCTGGCGGAGCTTGAGGCCATTGCCTCTCGTCCTGTCCCCTGTCACTTGGGAGAAGAGACCAGCTCTCCAAGTCTGTGTATCTGCTGCCAGATTATCACACCAGTTACTCCCTAGCATTACGTACAGCAGACCACCCTCACATGGAAATACATACTGCTATTACCAACATGGACTCTGGCTGCTGCTCCTGGGCTCTCATTCTCTGCAGGTACTTTTGGTCTCTGCATAAAGATTACTCTCCTGATTTTATACAACTCTAACAGAATTCATCGTAAGGAAGCATCTTGGGACAGCCATACCTTTCTCCTGACCATTGTCTTGAGAAGAGCAACACAAGCTAGAGACACTTCCCCTCACATTACAGCATTTTGATCTTCCCTGTGTGAATTCTTGAAAATCATGATTTCACAGACTGTGAAAGAAACACTTGAGAGGCTCACTCAGGGCTGATGCAACTTCATAGCCGTAGGGACAAAGGAATGTAGGCACAAAGACATACTCGGGAGTTGCTAGGACATCCGCTCATTTGATCCACAAATAAAACACACAGCGTTCTCCAGAGAAGAGGAAGCACGTGCCAAGTTACCCTTGGTCACAGAAACTACTGACAAGCTTCAGCAGGGTCAGCACCAACAAAACCAACAGTTCATTGTATAACTAATTCATATTTGATATCCTGGCAACAGTAAGAACAGTCACAGAAATAAACACACATACTGGATCAATAATGAGCTGCAAGAAGAACATAGAACACCCATGCAACCAGCTATATGGGTGACAAGCCAGGCTCACAGAGCTCATAGTTTTCAGTTGCTACATTAAACATTCGCCAAGGGATGAGCTTACTGACTTGCAACACACAAATGCTGCACTACTTGCAATGAATAAGCAACCAAAGTTTCTAATCAAGACAGCAGATGAAGTCAACATCAGCTCAAAGAGGGGGACAACAAGAGAGCAGTGAAAACTAAAGTCTGGTGACTAAAGTCACCAGTGTATTTCAGAAAAGTATTTTTCAGTAACAGTAACCTCCTCTTTCTGTAATTAGCAATTTGCATACTGTAATAAACCTACAGTGGAATGCACATAGTAGACAAACACCTCATTAAATCCAGGAATATTAAGCAAGAGTGTTTACTGCATAGATGTATACACCATATATTTAGATATATGTGTATATACACAACCATATATAAAACAATAAACATAAACCCATACGGTCCACTGAGAGTCCACAGGACTCTTTAAAAACCTCTGTATGTGTTTGTGACTTATTATCAATGCCCAGCTCCTTCAAGGCAATCTTGCTACACAACGATTATTTTCACCTATTGTACAACAGCATTTTGGACTCTCCAGAGCTGGCTTTGCTCTTCTGAGATCGGTACAGAAACAGTTCTTTACACACAGCAGCATGTGTGCATCACACCCACAAACACAATCTGTAGGTGTGCACCCCATGTGGAACACAAGCAACAGCTTTTACAGGTTCTTCACAAAACTAAAGGCAGGTCCTTGATGTGAAATGTGGCAAAGAGCACGAGAACCCTGTGGCAGGTTTCAAAGAGTAGTAATGTTACAGCTAAATAAATAAAGAAGCAATTCATACCCACCTTAACATTATCTGACTTCAATTCAAAATCTGTGTACAGTCCTTTAAGAAAACCTGTCACTCTAATTACCTGCAAAATAGAAGAAACAGAGTAATTTAGGAACACCTGACAGCCTCTGCTCAATAGAGCCTAAGTGATAATAGTAAATACGCTGGCTTTATTTGCTTCCAGAGGGGACACCTTGCTTAGAACTATTTCTAGAGCAGGTTCAGAGAGCTGCTGTGTCCCTAAACACACTCTGGAATGATGAGCCTTAATCCTTGCTATGGCTCAGGCCTCCCTTCTTATTTAATTCCATCTGAAACCTTGATAGCCGGCAAACCTAGGACGTGCTCAACGTAAACACCAGTGCGTATCACTCAGTCACAGAATGGAGTGGGCTGGAAGATCATTCAGTTCCAACACCCCTGCCAGGGGCAGGGACACCATCCATATTTCATTATTTCCAACATGGCTCTAAACTTGCTGACTTCTTTACACGCCTAAAAGCAGCAGTTTAGTGGATATAAAGATATAGGCTGAGGAGTTTTTCTAAGTGGGAGGTGAAAAACAACCCACTTGTGTGCTTCATTGAAGATGAAATGCACAGCAAAGTAAGGGAAAGAGATAGGTCACCCCTCAGGCCTTAAAAGCCACCCCCTCGCTGTCCCTGGAACCTCAGGAGGAGCTGGGGTCACCTGCAGTGGGGGCTCTGCTGGGTGAGGGGTCTCCCCACTGCAAGGTTAGGGGGTGCTTTGCTGGGGGGTCCAAACTGCAGGTTTAGGGGGCTCTGCTGGGTGATAGGCCCCTACTGAGGGGCTCGGGGGTCCCAACTGCAGGGTTTGGGCGGGCTCAGGTAGGGAAGGAGGAATCCCTACTGAGGGGTTCAGGAGTCCCAGCTGCAGGGTTTGAGAGGGCTCTGCTGTGGGGGGAGTTCCCGCTGCAGGGTTTGGGGGGCTCAGATAGGGAAAGAGGGATCCCTACAGAGGGGTTCGGCAGTCCCAGCTGCAGGGTTTGAGGGGTTCAGAAAGGGATGGAGGGATCCCTACTGAGGGGTTTGGGGGTCCTGGCTGGAGGAAGGTGGTCCCAACTGCAGGGGACCCCTTGTTCTCCTAGAAGGAAAGGTGAAAAGATAAGACTGAGGTGAGACCTTATTGCTCTCTACAACAACCTGAAAGGAGATTGTAGAGAGGAAGGAGCTGGGCTCTTCTCCCAAGTGACAGGGGACAGGACAAGAGGGAATGGCCTTAAGCTGCCCCTGGGGAGGTTCAGGCTGGACATCAGGAAAAAATTCTTCACAGAAAGAGTCACTGGGCACTGTTAGAGGCTGCCCAGGGAGGTGGTTGAGTCACCTTCCCCGGAGGGGTTTAAAAGGCGGGTGGATGAGGTGCTGAGGGTCATGGTTTAGTGATTGATAGGAATGGTTGGACTCGACAATCCTGGGGGGTGTTTTCCAACCTGGTGATTCTACGATTCTCCAGCAGAGCCCCCCAAACCCTGCAGCTCAGGCCCCCGTATCCCCCAGCAGAGCCCCCAAAACTCCTAGACCTGGGGACCCCCTCAGCAGAGCCGCCCCCCGCCCCACACCCCCGGCGGCAGGGGGCGCACCTCGGTGACGATGTCGTGCAGGTAGCGGAAGGGCGGGCGGCTGAGCAGGCGGTCGCTGAGCGGCGGGCGGTGGATCACGCGCCCCAGCGCCTCCTGCGTCCGCCGCACCACAGCCTCCTCCATGCCCGCCGCCACCCGCCCCGGCGGCGCCTCCTCCCGGCGTGCACCGCGGCCGGCACCGCGCACGCGCCGAGGGGAGAAGGGGCGGCGGTTGCTAAGGCGCAGAGCGGCCATAGCAACGGGGGAGGGAGGGGCAGAACCATGAGCCCTGCAAATCCTGCAGTTGGGATCCCCTTCCTCCAGCAGAGCCCCCTGAACCCCACAGTGGGGACACCCCAGCACAGCGTCCCCCAAGCCCTGCAGTTCATAGAATCATAGAATCACAGAATCACCAGGTTGGAAAAACTCACTGGATCATCGAGTCCAACCATTCCCATCAATCACTAAACCATGCACCTCAGCGCCTCGCCCACCCGTGCCTTAAACACCTCCAGGGAAGGTGAATCAACCACCTCCCTGGGCAGCCTCTGCCAGTGCCCAAGGAGCCTTTCTGTGAAATATTTTTTCCTGATATCCAGCCTAAACCTCCCCTGGCAGAGAGTGAGGCCATTCCCTCTCGTCCTGTCCCCTGTCACTTGGCAGAAGAGGCCAGCTCCCTCCTCTCCACAACCTCCCTTCAGGTAGTTATAGAGAGGAATGAGGTCTCCCCTCAGCCTCCTCTTCTCCAGGATAAACAACCCCAGCTCTCTCAGCCGCTCCTCATAAGGCCTGTTCTCCAGCCCCTTCACCAGCTTCGTTGCTCTTCTCTGGACTCG
This sequence comes from Clamator glandarius, assembly GCA_033459285.1. Taxonomy (NCBI): domain Eukaryota; kingdom Metazoa; phylum Chordata; class Aves; order Cuculiformes; family Cuculidae; genus Clamator; species Clamator glandarius. The sequence goes on from JAUNZM010000078.1 coordinate 142,570, forward strand.
CTCCAGAGCCTCAACATCCTTCTTGTGGTGAGGGGCCCAGAACTGAACACAGGATTCGAGGTGCGGTCTCACCAGTGCCGAGTACAGAGGGAGAAGAACCTCCCTGGACCTGCTGGTCACGCCGTTTCTGATCCAAGCCAAGCTGCCATTGGCCTTCTTGGCCACCTGGGCCACTGCTGGCTCGTATTCAGTCGCTGTCAACCAGCACCCCCAGGTCCTTCTCCTCCAGGCAGCTTTCCAGCCAGGCTTCTCCTAGTCCGTAGCTGCACAGGGTTGTTGTGCCCCAAGTGGAGGACCTGGCATTTGGCCTTGTTCAGCCTCATGTCATTGGCCTCAGCCCAGCGCTCCAGCCTGTTCAGATCCCTTTGGAGCCTCCCTACCCACCAGCAGATCCACACTTCCACTCTTCCCCCAGTAGAACCCCCTAAACCTCACAGTAGAGACCCCCCATTTCCCCAGCAGAGCCCTGCAAATCCTGCAGTTGGGACCTCCTTCCCCCAGCAGAGCCCCCTGAATTCTGCACTGGAGACCCACCAGCAGGGCCCCCCAAGACCTGCAGTAGGCACCCACCAGCCCACAGCTGGGCTCCATCTCACCACTACAATGCACCAACAGAACACAAGCGACCACTCAGCTCCAAACTGGTTCTATAATGAAGCAGGCAGATATTTTAAAGTGCTGAACATCTCTTGTGGAATAGACTTCACGCTTCAAATCACACTTCACTTCAAAATCTGAACCACCTCCAGGAAGATAAAGTCTGTGGCAGAAGAACTAAAAGAAGCCTTCTTGTCTCCTGCCTACTTGGTGACAAGTAGTAGACCCTTATATTTTCTGACTGCAGAATGAATTTCAGCTGAAGTCTTGGCATTTTAAAGACCTCTCTGGGTCTTGGCATGGCCCGTGGTATTTGTTTCATTTCCTGGCTGCTTGCCATGAGATGTGTCCTGGAGTTATGGATGCAGCTGGCTGGGAGATCCTGCCTGGATCAGGGGGAGATGGGATTGCGGTGGCCCTCCGTGGCCTGCCCATCCTCACAGTGACAAAAAGATGCTGTGTCTCAAGGAGCGCTGTGCTGTGTAAAGTGAGGTAGAAACGAATTGCCTTTGTGAGTTATCTTTTCAGATATGAAAGCAATAAGTCAATAAAAAAACACCTTAAATACATTTTGTGAGGAGATAATGACTGGGCAAACAGAGTTGTGTGATTTCCTAGCTGGATATTTCCTACTGGTTTCCTTCATTTAAGTACAAATACTATAGAAAACTTTTTTAAGTAGTTTGAATTTCTTATCTTTACCTGCCTAAGATACATAATGGACTGTTCAGGACCCCAACATGAATTGGGGTTGGCCAGTTGTGTTTGATGCATTAGATAAGACCCAAACCATAGAAAGAAGCTTGGAAGCTGGAAAGTATTTACTCTAAGGAGTGTTAATGGAAAAGCTTGTTTGATTTATTCTGTTAAATCAAATAAAAAGAAAATTGCAATTATGGGCAATTAATTTCTTTTATCAGGGAAACTGTTCCTTCTTTGTCTGTTGAAGCCACGTAACATATCACAGCTGCAGTTATGGTGTGGATTAGCTCATAGAATCATTTGGTTGGAAAAGACCTTTGAGATCAAGTCCAGCTGTACGTGTCCACTACTAAACCATATCCCTGAGTACCTCATCCACCTGTCTTTTAAATACCTCCAGGGATTGTGACTCAACCTCGGCAGCCTGTGCCAGTGCCTGAGAACCCTTTCAGTAATGAATTTTTTCCTAATATCCAATCTGAACTTCTCCTGGTGCAACTTGAGGCCATTTCCTCTCATCTTATCACCTGTTACTTGGGAGAAGAGACCAGCACCCACCTCACTACAACCTCCTTTGAGGTAGCTGTAGACAGTGATAAGGTCTCCTCCTCTCAGTCTCCTCTTCCCCAGGCTAAACAACCCCAGTTCCCTCAGCTGCTCCTTCTAAGACTTGTTCTCCAGCCCCTTCACCAACTTCGTTACCCTTCTCTGGGCACATTCCAGCCCCTCAATGTCCTTCTTGTAGTGAGGGGCCCAAAACTGAACACAGGGTTCAAGGTGGGGCCTTACCAGCCCCTGTATTTGCACAACAACTTCCCTGGTCAAATTCTACCTACCTTGCCGTAACTGAACCAGTCACGTTCATGAGAGCTGGGTCTCAAAAACGTGTCACTTTGTTCTCTGGATTCTGCCCCCTCCCCTCAATTTTATTGTAATTTTGTGCATGCTACTTTCCTCTTGCCAGCCTCAGGGGAATCTGTCCATGCTGGCTTTTATTTCTCTTCTGATAAAGAAAGCTTCTCACTCAGAGTACAGCAGCATGCATGCATTTTTATAGTCCAGTTTTGCAAATAAGCAGAAGTTTTGAATTTAACCGAAATACCATCAGTCTTCCTCTGCACGACTCAACCTCCCCATGCAATTTGTACCCTGATTTCATACAGTATCCTGGTTCAATAATTGTGTGATCATAGAATCATAGGATTGCTTGATTGGAAATTACCATTGAGATCATCAAGTCCAACTATAGCTCTCCATTACTAAACCATATCCCTTCATCTTCCTGTCTTTTAAGTACCTCTAGGGATGGTGGCTCAACCACCTCATTCACCAATCCTCAGCCTCGAGGTTCCAGTGTGCTGTAAGCTGCTGGTGGTGGCACACCGTGTGAAGTCCAGTGGGCAATGCTCCGGAGCTTGCTTTACAACACCCATCCATGTCCTTACGCTGCCTCTTCATCCTGTGAATGAACTGAGATGGATGGAAAGCACTGGTGATGTATGGGGACATACATAAATGACCATTGGCACCTGAGACCCAGCTCAATGGCTCATTGGAAAGGTATGAGGAGGTGAGAATAGAGGGCAAGTCAAAGGAAAGAAGGGGTCTCTCCCATGACCTCCAATCCCTCCTTCCATCTGCACTGAGGACTCCGAAGAAGAAGGGCTTCCCTCCCTACTGTGAGTACAGTCATCGCCAGCCCCAAGATCTAGCTGGGAAACAGCCCAGGGCTGCTGATCCTTGTTCAGGCAACAGGAGCAAACATTGAGGTTTAAAATGCAAGTCCTGCTGGACTTACATGCAGGCAAACATCACTTATTTTAAAAGAGCCAAGGAAAGGCATTCACATATCTCTCTGGTTGAGTAACCAAGCATTAGAAACACTGGGGACACTATTTCCAGATCCTCTAAAAATCTACTGTGACCTCCTGGGCCCATATAAAGCCCACTCTGTGGGACACCAGAATGGATTCCTCATGAGAAGCCCTTCTCCTGCTCGGCACAACAGCACAAGTGGAACAGGGATGCGTTTGACTGCATACAGAAGCAGAGCTAGGCTTTCATAATAGGCCAGGGGTTGGTTCCACAAGGGAAATTATGATCTTTTCCTCTTAATACAGCAGAAGCTTTGTGAAGAGCTATCAGCCCTCCATGGAAAGTTGGTGCTTCACTCTCATAAAACTGATAATGGAGGAAGAACATCTCTTAAACAAGCCCTGGTTTTCCAATAGAGTTATGCCTCTCATCCATGCATGGCCCTTGTGTTATGCTGCTGTTCCTCATTACTGTGACACCATTCAGTTCATATTGCATTGTTTACACTGTAATTTCTTATTTTAATATTTATGCACCTTACAGGAATGTGCATTGTGCACAATTCTCGATGTGAAGTGTGTCACAAGAGGTGGATGCAACCTGTCCGTAGCTCTGACTGTGGGAGAGATCCCTGTTCCCAGAGACTCACAGTCCACCCCCAAGGTGTGTCTAGCATAAACTTGCCATGAATGCTTTCATAAATCAACATACCTTGATTAAAAACATACATGTTGCTGGGCTGACTGGAGAAAGCTTTTGTAAAAAGGTTGTTCTGCACCTGGTGGGAGCAGGATATCCTGGAATTTCAGCTGACATTCATACCCAGCTATTGTGCAAATAAAGAGTTATAAAGAGACCTTGCCATACCTGGGCCCCAGGGGAGGCACTGCGGCAAGAACACCCTGTCAAGGCATCAGCAGGAGCTGCCAGGTGAGAGACTTATTCCGAGTAAATGGCTCTTAACAAGACTGTCTTATTTCCGAGGGGGACAGGTGTTGCTTTTCTGCCACTACCCTTGCTCTGGGTGGGTGGGCTTTAGCTAGACTTGTACTCAAGTGAAGAGGACTGCTTGGCCAAAATAACTGCCATGCATAATGATCTCAGGTGATGAAAGGAGCTGCTGATGGGACAGGCTGTACCTGCTGCTCCACGGCTCTGCAGAAGCCTGCATTTTCCACATCACCCACCAGGCTCCAAGTGCATTCAGGCCTTCAGATAGAGAAGAGATGACCTGCAGTTCTTCTCTGCCACCTTATCAAACCTAACTGGAGCTATGGCTGATTCATGCTGGACTGAAAATCTAGACCATGTCCCAGCAGGTTGAGCAGCTTAGCTCTGTATCTCAGTGAACGGTAGGAAAGTTGTAGGCAGAAGCTGGAACTAAGCTGCAAGGCAAGCTGTGGCAATAAGTGCAGATGGATACAGCTCTTTTTCTGATGACCTCAAGAAATGAGACAAACTCTCACAGTCGCTCAAGAGGCTCCACAAACTTCTGCTCAAGTGTCAACCTGAAGTCAGCCCTTTTTTAACAGAGAGATGAAGGCAGATTTAGATGAGATCTTAGGAAGAAATGTTTTCCTGTGAGGGTGGTGAAGCACTGGCACAGGTTGCTGAGAGAAGTGGTGGCTGCCCCATCCCTGGAGGTGTTCAAGACCAGGATGGGTAAGGCTTTGAGCAACCTGATCCAGTGGGAGCTGTCCCTTCCCATGGTGGGGGGTTGGAACTGGATAATATTTAAGGTACTTTCCAGCCAAAACTATTCCATGCTTCTGTGAATGTTTCCTGGGCCCCTTCTCTTCACCTGAAGGTTTTGAGTATTTGTCAAGTTCTGTCTGAGCTGATCCTTTCTCTCTTAGTCATTTCCAGCCAGAAGCATGCACACCTCCCTGTTACTGTGTTCCCTCCTTCTCTGCATTGGCCTAACAGTGGCTGTGCAGAAAAAGATCCCAAAACTCCCTGATGAAGAGGAAGAAAGCCCAGCTCGGATAAGGACGCCACAGACTCTTTCTCGAGGTGAGTGACTGGGATATTGGAGGCATCCTATTTCCCTCTGTCATGATAGTTAGTGTGCACCTCCACTCATATATCCAGGAGGGCAGTGGCTGGGAGATTCCTCCTTGCATTTCCATGCAGCAGCAGAAGCTCAAACCTACCTTTCACAGGTGCCCATTTGTAAGGTGGTCAAGAGAACTGGTGCTTTCAGCAGGGAAGATGTCTTCATGCTCTGTGCTTGGGAACAGGTACAGGTGCTTTGCTGGGGATGGAGTCAAAATCCAGGCTGTTACACTGGCTGCTGGATCAGCTTTGTAGAGGCTGAGCTCAAGAGGAAGCCCCACCAGCAGCCCCTACCCCTCCGAAGGGATGCTGTGTATGCAGGAGACTAAAGTCACACAGCCAAGCTGCAGCCAGCTCAACCTCTCTACTGTCCAGTTTTTTCCTAGCATTGTAGTCCAGACACTTCCTTCCTGGAGTCTCCTTTGGGTGATGCAGGCCTTGAGAAGGGTGCTGTAGCCATTGGAAAGGGCTCCAGACTCATGTCCAAGTCTGCTCCACCAAGATCCAGGCACCTCACACCAAAAGCATTTTTGCATCCCTCCCCTCCATAGCCCCGACCCTGTTGAGCAATCCCTTATTGAATCTTAGAATGGTTTAGGTTGGAAGGAACCTTGAAGATCAACCAGTTCCAACACCTTGCCATGGGCAGGGACACCTCCCACTGGATCAGGGTGATCAAAGCCCCATCCAACCTGGCCTTGAACACCTCCAGGGACGGGGCAGCCACAGCTTCTCTGGGCAACCTTGGCCAGTGCTTCACCACCCTCACTGTGAGGAATTTCTTCCTAATAGCTAGTCTAAATCTCCCCCCTTCCAATTTATAGCCATTCCCCTTCATTCTTTCACTACATGCCCTTGTAAAATGCTTTCACCCCCCTTCCCTATCAGCTCTTCCTTTGCATCTTTCTGCTCAGTCCTCTCCCAGCACCCACAAACCACCTGAGGTCTGGATGCCTGGAGGGAAGGTGCTTAATTTGTGCCACTCAATTACATGTGTCTCCAGCTCCACATTCAGCAGAACATCCTCATCCACACTGATCAGAATATTAACTAAGGCTGCTCTCAACAGGCTGGGGAGATGACATTGAATGGGTGCAGACATATGAAGAAGGTTTAGCACAATCAAAACACAGGTAATGCCTCAGTTCTTGCTATGCTGGTTCATATGTTTAACTGCACAGGACAAAGCTGTGCTTGAATGTGATGCTCAGACTGTGCCTTAAACCTTCCAAGTTGCATTTTGCTCTATGGTATGGAGGCTGAAGAAGATTTTGGTGAGAGCTCATCTCCTGGGAGATGAGCAAACGCCCTTGCGGTGCCTCCAGGGTTCAGTGATAAGCCTCTCTGTACCTGACTCTATCCACACCTCCCTGCTAGCCTGGGTAGTACTGCTCCTCGCGATGTAAACACATCCCTGGAGCAATTCAGTGCCTTAACACCCTGCAAGTGCAGACTGTGAAAGATCTGAATTGCCTCCTCACTCCTTTCCTGCAATGTCGTTGCAGCAAGAAGCCGCTGATGGTTATTCACCACTTGGAAGAGTGTCCTTACAGCCAAGGTGAGCAAAGCTAACCCTTCCAAACTACTTGGGGGAGAAAAAAATCTGTTAGCACTCATTCCTTACTAAGCACTTGAGTACTTTGAGTAAAGCCTTTCCAGCAGATGCAGGGAAGGGTGGTGAGAAGCAGTAAATCTGGAATCCTGGGAAGAGCTGGGGAATAAATCATTTGTAAATCTGCCCTGGACAGTAATGTGCCCAGGTCAGAACTTCCCTAGCAGGCACACGTGGCTATGGAACAGGCAGGAAGACACCAAGACTTTTTCCTTTCTCCTGTTCCCCACCCCAGCTCTCCTGTCAATTCTCCTCCCTGCCTATTTCCACCTCCAGTCCTGGGCCCCAGAGAGCATGGAAATCATCAGATCGTGTGATTAAAACTTGGGCAAGTTGTATCCCTTCCAAAAGCAGCCCTTAAAGTTGATGGTGTCAGGGCAGCAATGTCAGGCATCGCACTGCTTCTGTTGCATTGGTTTATGCTATGGCTTTGAAGTTACAGGTATCCTGCAAGCAAGGAGAGTCAGACGTGAGTAAAAGTAGCTTTACAGGCTCATATTCACCAATTTACAGGGACTGCAGGGACCTTTAGTGGCATATTTTCATCTGCAGGAAAGAACTTCAGAAGTGCAATAGTTTGCAGCACTGGAAAGCTCAAATTGTCTTCTGGTCTGCAGAAGCATCTGCTGCCCTCTGTTCTATACCTTCCTTGCCAAAGAACACATCAGACTTGGTAACTTCCTTGGTTATGAAGAACAAAGCGAGGTTTATCGGAGAAATCTGGTCCTACCATTCTTTACCAAACTTCTGCGTTTGCTGCTCTGACTCCTACACTGTGTAGGGCAGGGCCACAGGTAGATGAGTAAAGCCAAATATCTGCATTCATGACCTGTTCAGCCACTGGAAAAGAAATTTCTGAACACCAGAATTTCAGTTTCTTAAAGTCTAAATATCTTTTGCATTTTAGTTTACGAGAACCAAGTCCATCAAACTTCACATGACATGTGCACATCATAAAGTAGTGCTGGTCATTTACTGGGTCAATTTAAGAAGCTGCGAAACTGTGTAAAGCAGTGATCTAGATTTTTTTTTCCTCCACTAAAATAACATATTTCTCTTCCTTTTAGCTTTAAGGAAAGCATTTGCTTCTAGCCCGGAGATCCAGCAGATGGCTCAGGAAGACTTCATCATGCTCAATCTGGTGGTGAGCTTGAATTTTAAAATATTAATTAAAACGTGTAGCAGGGAGTGGAATAAACCATATCAAAAGCAGAAATCTATTCACTTTGCACAGCTTTGAAGTTGGATTTGAAATTCTTTTTTTGCTCCCACTTTCCTTGGGAATGTATAACAGGGTTTGCAAAACACCGACACACTTCCTCCTTGGAGAGAGGGCTTTCATACCCCCATACACATACTTATTGGTGTGGAAATATATTCCAAACACAGGTAATATTCTGATACAAGGAAAAAATACCCAGTTGTTTTGCTTTCTGAGTCATGTGAATGGTGTTTCTGTCCTCATCCTCAAGCATTTATCACAGGACAGCTTGGACAGAACAGGGAAACTCCATACATGCTCATACCAGAATTCTTAGATGCTGGGAGATGACACAAACTCAGCTGATTGCATCCAGTCCTAATGCTTGGACAGTTATTCATCACTAAAGGCTCTGTAATTCCAACAGCATCCCAGCAGCGATGACAACATGGCACCTGATGGCCTTTATGTCCCTCGGATCCTCTTTGTGGGTGAGTCTCTGGGCAATAATCTGTATGGTCCCCCTGGAATTCACATTGCTCCAAGTAACAGCTCACACTCTTTTGAGCACTAGAGCTGTAGGAATAACTCAATGTTCAAAAGGACTGTGAGCAACGACTACATGAAAGGCAAACTTACCATCAAGTTGCAAAGGGAACAACGGGTGATACTCCTGAGCCACTAGACAGGGCTTGTATGTAGAGGATGGGTTTCAGAAGCAGCTTTCCTTCACTTCGAGCTGTCAAGAGCCTGGTTCTTCCAGCTGTACCTTTCCAGCCTTAAAAATACCAATTAGCACCATTTTAAAAGGCTTTATCCTCATAAAATTATTCACCACCACCTCACTCCAAAAAGCATTGCCAATATCTTGTCCTTTCTCCTCCTTCAAGATCCTTCTCTGACGGTTCGAGCTGATCTCACCGGCAAATACGGGAACAGGATGTACGCTTACGAACCAGAAGATATTTCAACCTGTGAGTGTAACAGGCACTTTACTGATCCCTTTTTAGCCATCTCCAGTTTATACAAGACAAATGTAGAACCCGTTTTTAAACTTCTCTGGGCATCCTGACTGAGCTGCTCTTCACTCCAGCTGTCGGATAAGCCCATCTATCGCTTTGTGACCCAGTAGACAGGAGAGACTGTTTAATCCTTCCAACTCTGCAGATGCCACTTCTGCATCTGGATGAAGGGGAACAGTTATAAACAGAAAGAGGGGAGGCTCTGATGAGATATTAGGAAGAGATTTTTCCCTGTGAGGTTTAAGGGGGCGCTGGCCCAGGTTGCCCAGAGAAATTGTGGATCTCCCATCCCCAGAGGTGTTTAAGGCCAGGTTGGATGAAGCTTTGAGCAACCTGTCAGTAGGAGGTGTCCCTGCCTGTAGCAAGGGGGTTGGAACTGAATGCTCTTTATAGATCCTTACAACCCAAACCGTTCTATGATTTGATGAAATGTGGTTAAACAAAGAGGGAAAGGTGGTCTTGAGTAACACTGGATCCATTTCTGCAGTAAAACCTGCTCAAAGCCCTTTATAAACATGAATTAGGTAAATTTAGGAGAAACTGATGAGTATTTCTGAAGAACGGGCAGGTAAAGTACAGGAAGGTTGTCCTCAGTGTCCAAGCCCTGCAGGTGGAGTTTCCAAACACTACATAACTTTGGCCCCCAGCTGTGTCCTGCTCTGGTTCAAGGCATTCACAGACCTGACTGCGCTGCTGCTCTGCATCACAGCCCCAACCGCAGAAGCTGTTTCCACACTTCTTACCCTAGGGGGAACCAAAGTTTCAAAATATATATATTCCACAAGGACCGGAATTGATTCCTAGGGGTTGGTGTCTCTGCACATCCCTCTCCTGGCTGCCCGCTTTACTAGCTGTTAGAGAAGTGTATTTTTCTGAGCTCTCGACCCCCAGATCACAGCAAGCTGGACGAGCCAGACTCCAAAGCTGTGGGTAACAGAACAATCTCCTTCCCACAGACATCACTTCTGTGATTTAGGTTCACAACACTCTTTTCTAGTTCGCCCACTTCAGCAGCACTTGGACTTTTGTCTGACGCTCAGGCAAAGCTTTGAACCTCAGAATGCAGAAAAGATGATCTGTGCCAGCCGTGAACTCCATCAGATGAGCAGGTGCATTCCGACAGCGCTCTGTCCCAGAGCAGTGATGAAAACACAGCTTTACAGACATTTTTGCCACCACAGGAGGTAGCAAAGTAGTCCAAGAGTCAAAAAGAAAATTATTATTTTCTAGAAGCCAATTGCTAATTCTAGTGAAAACCTGTTACTGAGACAAAACAACTCATCAAAACTGCTCATTAGAATTGAACAAAAAAAAAATGAAGACCTTCTAAAGTTTGACTCCCCAGAGTGGCTTTAATTTCTAACCTGAGGCCATGTAGCTGTAGGAATCTTCCCTGTCAGCTTTAGCATTTCGAGTGCTTTCTCCACAGTGATTGAAAACATGAGACAAGCAAAGATGCTTCTGCACACAGAGCTCTGAGCCATGGGAGGCCCTGATTCGCACATGTGGATTGAGACGGGGGCCCAGGAGCACTGAGACCCAGCACAGGCACGAGGTGCCCACGCCATCCCTGTCCCTTCCCTCTACAGAGAAGCCACCGTCACAAGAACTCAGTGCGCCCCACGGGGTAACAGGTACCCAGCACAAGGCTCTGCCCAATTTCTAAGTAGCAATTTATCCTAATGTCCTTAAAGTTATCATTAATAGAGAATTTTCTTTGCTAGTGTTCAAACACCTCTTTACACCTCCTTAGCATAATTCTGAAAAGGATATTTGGATTATAAATACCTAAGTTGGTTTCATGCGTCAAGCTACCTTTACTGGTTGCAGTCATTTTTGCACAGCACAATTTTTTCTTTTTCTTAACCTGCAAGTCTTTTAGTTTGAAAGCCTTTTCTGATAGTAACAAAAAAACCCATGTGACTGGAGTCTGCATAAAGACAGGTTTTGTATTTCCGTTGCTTTCTGAATTCCATACTTATTAATGTAAGCATCAGGAAATTGGTTTAGTTCTATTTGTTAAAAATTTTGCTGTGTAATTCAAACAAAAATAAAAGATCAGCCCATTGCATTTCCAAATTCCCTTTCCTTGTTCTCTACGCTATTTTATGTGCGGGGACATAATAAAATAACCAATTTTCTGCAGCACCGAGCAAAGCCCCTCTCATCCCAACTTGGCTGTTAACCAAGCGCATTCCACCTCCAGCCTTACGCATCAAGTCTGCAATTGGAAAAATCAAAAATTCTTACATTGTCACATAAGTTCTGACAGGAGAATCTTTAATGGTCCATCACCTAGAAGAAAACACGCTCTGCGTGTACGTGATCACTACAGCTGCGCTGTGGCTGCACGGTCGTACTGAGCTCATTAGCTAAATTAGATGAAGAGGACCCTCGGGTTACCCAGCAGAGACAGGAGGGCTGGTACGAGCTCAGTGCTGAGGCAGGAGTGGCTCGGAGAGGACGGCAATGGGCTGAGGAGTGCTGGGCAACTGGGAGAACTGGAGGCAAACATCCCGTGGAAATTAAACCCCATTAATCTGTGGAACACCCAACAGTTACTTAATACCAGTAAAACTTGTCAGCAAGGAAAGAAGTACAATGACCAAAGGCTAGTTTTTTCTTCTTTTTCTGAATACTTTACTCTCCAGCGTTTAGCAAGGAAATTTTAGCAAAAGCAGGTGGTTCAGCTCTACTGAGCACCATCTGCACACAACCACAGGAGTGAAAACCTACTTGGGTGCAGTTAAAGTTTATGGGAAAGATTTGTAGCGCAGGAATTCATAGATTTATTAACCACAAAGCTGATACTCTCTTAGCAAGAAGCCCACAAATGAGCAAGACCAATGCTCTTACAAGGTATCAAACAAGAGCAGAAGCAGTGAGGCTTGCAAACTTCATTCAATACCCACACCTGATGGGCCTTTACTGCCCAGAGGCAACACAGCTTTCATGGACCTTCACCATTATGAGACCTCTTGACGAATTCACTTCTGACCAGAAAACAGGAAAATGACATCTTAGCTATTTGCTTTCTAGCCACTGTCACAAAGGCTGGGAGCTCACACCGCGTGATCTCTAAACTTGCTCGCAAACTCAGCCTGGCACTGTTGCCTCTAGATATGGTAGCCTCAATCTCCAGGCCCTGCCATATTGAATTTCTAAATTACAGACAATGCCAGCAGAAGTATCAACAAAATCCCAAAGCTGCCGTTATCCATGTTGGAGGCCTCTACTGGCTCCCCATTCCTTCAACTTGTGGAAAACAGAAATCAGTCAGCAAGTCCCAAGGCCCTGGAGTTTCTCCAGAGCAGCCCACAGACTCTGCACCATTGCTCTTCCATCTCAGGGACTGTACCCGCAACAGCCTCCAAAACGTGGCAGCTTGCTCAGCAGCCGTTAAAGTGAGTGAGGACTTGGCTTTAAAAATGGGTCACCTCCTCCTGCTACCATCACTTAAGCAAACTGGAATGAGGGATGAGGAAAACATGTAATAGTAGCATCCACAGAGCTAACCCTTTGCTCTTTTCCAAGGACTGCACAGCGAACAGACTCAGAACACTGTTCCCTAGCAATTCATGTTTCCCACTCTGTGCTGAGACACTGTCCTCCAGATGACTTACACAGCTGTGTCAATGGTTGAACTGGGTGATCTTTGAGATCTTTTCTGACCTTAACAATTCCATGGTTGTGCCCTTTCCAATATCAGACACCAATTCATGCCATTCCCAACCCATGTATCTTTGAGACACACAGATGAGCCAAATAAGGCATATAGAAATGACTTTTTATTTTGTGAAGAACACTTGAAATATAAAGATGAAAGCTTTTTCAGGCTTTGGAGTAATAACCATCATAAACCATGGAATCACAAAAACTCCATTTTAAAAAGGTGTTCCCTCTCCCCACCCCCATTTCTAAGGAACTTTCTCATTGTGGAATGACCCACAAGAGTCCTAAAGAGAAAATAATGCGTTCTGAGCCAACACTGGAAACAATCCAAGACTGGTTCAGTGGAGGCGCTGCTACATGACACTTGAACAAAGGCACATACTAAACCCCATGTCAGTACCTGGAATCCATACTTAAATTTCTCCAAACAATGTTTTCCAGAAGAGACCAGAGTTAAAGGTAAGTGGGAAGGCTGAGCACAGCCCAGCAAGTACGCAGAGAAATTCATGTGACAGCAGAGTAAGTGTGATGTGACAGAACAATCTGCAAACGCAAACGTTTCTTGCTTACCTTTGTAACCGGCACCTACAATCATCTCTGTAAACCCTAGCTCACAAGAACACTTGTTGATATGGAAGAAGGCGACAGAAAATAAGATGGGAAAGCAAATCAGCTGCCCTCACCTCAGAGAATCTGTCAATACACTAGAATTTCAAGATTCAATGAGGTCTACCACAGCTGGAACAGCAGGGAAATTAAACACCCCCTTCTGGGATGAATCAGCCTAAGAAATCACAGAAGAACCTGCTGAACTTCAGAGATATGCGAAGAAATCAATACCAATCAGATGCTTCAAGGTGCTTTTGACAACTTCTTTTGCCAAAGGCTGAGAGGGTCCATTTTCATCTCGGATACCAAAGTATTGTTAACCTATAAAAGGCAAATGAGAGATCCTCTCAAATTAGCCAAAAATTTAGTCTGCTGTACTGGCATCTTCTACACAGACACAAAACTGGTTAAACGCTTACAGTAGCCCCCCAAGTGCCTTGTATTTTGTCCTCTCATTATCACAGATTTAATTAACAATCCTCCTGGCTATGTGCAAGACCTACAGTTGAACAATTGCTTTGCTCACGTCAGAAGAGGTTCCCAGGCATTTGTGCAGCTCACCAAGGCTTCGCAGCAGGTGTGACAGCAGAATTCACTTGACGTGGCGATTCACTTCCACAAGTCCCCAGCCACCAAAGGCAAATCCATTCAATGCCACCCGCATGCGGCTGCCACACAGAAATGCTTGTTTTATCTTCCACCATTCCACTTTCACCTTAGCATTCAAAATATGTTTAGAATGTGATTATAAACAACTCACTCCATTAATAGTTTGGGTTAATTTGTCAGTGCTAGTTGTGGTCAAAGAAAACTCTGAATCTGATGGGAAATAAAGTTATGAACAGTCACGTACAGCGGGGAAAACACCATTTAAATATTGTAAGCATCAGAAAAGTTTTGATAAAGATGCTGAAACGTCTCCTTCAAATAAACCACAGCCCTAAGGGTAAGAAAAACAGTGTCTCTCATCAGGCGTTTGCAAACATTCTCAATCTTGAGATCTAAGCTCACAAGCATGGGGTAAACATTTTACTTAAGAACCTTTGATAGGAGTTCTGCCGGCAGCCAGCGACATCCACCTCCTTCCATTGTAGAGGACGTGAATCAGCTTTGTGATACCAAGAGAAGCTCAAATTGCACCAGGAGAGGTTCAGATTAGGCATTAAGAAAAATTTCTTCACCAAAAGGCTTCTCAGGCACTGGAAGGGGCTGCCCAGGGAGGTAGTGGAGTCACCATCCCTGTAGATGTGAAAGTCAGGTAAATCACAGAATCACCAGGTTGGAAGAGACCCACTGGATCATCAAGCCCAACCATAATATGTAAGACATATGTAAGATATGTAAGACAGGGCTTTAAGCTGGATCACGCTGAAGAGTAGCTACAATCAGAACTAACCTGCACTCCCTCCTTGCCTGGCAACTCTGGCTTCATCAGTCCCTTGTGTATCTTTAGTTCCTGCGGAACACAGATTAAGAGTTCCCCGTTTCAAAGAAACAAGAAAAATGAGTCACAATTATGCAGAAATCCTGTCCCCCACCTGAATGAAGTGCTGTGAAGGGATGTGGTTTAGTAGTGGACAGGTACGGCTGGACCAAATGATCTCAAACGTTTTTTCCAACCAAACAATTCCATGATGTTTTCTTAAATGTAACAAAGAATATTAAAAGAATTGAAAAGATAAGAGATGAAGGAAAATCCTCTGAGTAACGGTAACAAAAATAAACACAAGCCTTTTTCCTGAATACAATAAACAAACTTAAGACCAAACATTAGCTCAGCTCATTTCTTCCATCCTTCTGGAAACAAAAAAGCCCCAGTAACTATAAAAATAGGTTATCACACTGTTGTTCTATATCACAAAAGGTCTTCAGATTTAAGAGCCTGACAGGTTCTGAACTTGCTCTTTTCTGAGCCAATTTAGCACACTTGGTCAAGTGATTTCCACATTTCCTTCATTCCTGAAATCCGACTCCTACAGACTTTATAGAAGCCTATAGGTTTCTATATCAAGAGACAGAAGCAAACTCTGGTATCACCTGTAACTTCAGTGATCAGAGGTGGAAAAAAATTGTAAAGAGATACTTATGACTGGATTAAAACCTCCGGCAAACCCTGTAGTGATGGTACAAGACGTCAGCATCTAATCAAAACCCAAAAGCATTTAGGGTGATTACAAAACAGTCACCAAAAGGCTATACAATATATTAATCCGTTTTCTCATGGATAAAGTGCATTTACCTAGCCTGAGAATAAGTACCACACTGATAAAGGGATGCTAAAGCACTTCCCCAAGAGAGATTAGAAGAAAAATCAGAGTTATCCTGAATCCTAAATCCAGTTTGTCTCGGTGATTCTTGAAGACACTTTGGGAAAGCCCCCTTGCTGGTCCAGTTGAGGTACTCCACTCCAACTCAGTACATCGGTAGCATGGGCTGGTCAGCACCTTGTCTCCAGGTGCTATCTGAAAACACCCACGTTGATAGAAAGAGCCACTTCTGGTTTACGGTGCTTAATATTCAGCTTCTCCTCGTGGTCCTGTAAGCGTTCAGCTTGCCGACTATTAAAAAAAAGAAATCAAGATGCCCAATATAAGTGTTGAGCCTTTGCCTCCGCTCAGCACAAGCTTGGCCTGGACCCCCATTCCCACTAAGCCTGAAGAATCATACTGCAAGCTCCTCAATTATAACCTGTGCAGGGTCAGCACAGCCAAGGAGTTCACTTTTTGTCTCCACAGGCAGGGACAAACCTTGCACTGTTGCAAGAGAAAGAAACATAAGGCCCAGCATTGGAGCATGGCACTTACAGCCAGGAGTTTGAATTACCCAATACTTCCTTTAGTACTACTGGAATCATGTGCTCTGCGAGCACCCAGCTAGCACTGTTCCCCCACAATGATCCAGGCATTAAGCAAATTTGAAAAGCAGCAAAGAACAGTTTGTGTATTTCTAAAGAAAACTAAATGGAAATACTCAATACCTTCTCTTTTTTTCCAAGGCGAGCTGCCTTTGTTTCTCCTTTCCAATGTCATCTCTCACTGTGCTGAAGTCCTTAGTATCATCAAAAAGAAGATTCTGTTGGGGAAAAGGATGAAAATTACAAGCTCAAACTGTTTCCCACATGTCAGTCTGTTTACACAATTAATTCTCAGATCATTCCCTCCAGTTAGTTTTACAGCAATTAACTCCAGGTTAACTAAGCGGCAAAGATTCAAGAAGGCAAAAACTTTTGAAACTCCTCTGTTTACTTTTGCATTTAACAGTGAATTCACCTTCTCCACAGATTTATCTTGATATTCTAAGGCATCAGGAGAAGACCATCAGGCTTTGTCAACTGCTTTTAAACCCAGCCAGTGTGTTCTCTCAAATCTCTCGTAAATAAGCCTTATTCTACTTCAGGGCTTACTATGCCGCTGTGTGATTCTTTTCATAAATAAGGAAATAATGAGTAAACAATTCTTTAGAAAACGTAATGGGCTCAAATTTACAACATGATTTTTAAAGGGCTTTGACTCTGCTCCGAATAGGGAAGAAAACAGTCAAAAGAAATGAGGAAAAAAATCCACCTCCTTCTGGACAGCGTTCAAGCATAGAGCAGGAACTGGCCAAGAGCTGCACAAGAGCCTTTATTAAAGCTGTTGCCCTCTAGTGCCAGTTCCAAGATACCAGGGGAAAAGAATGAAACAGAATCATAGAATCATTTGGTTGGAAAAGACCTTTGAGATCGAGTTCAATCATACCTGTCCACTACTAAACCACATCTCTGGGCACCTCATCTACCTGGCTTTTAAACACCTCCAGGGATGGGGACTCAACCACCTCCCTGGGCAGCCTCTGCCAGTGCCTGAGAATCCTTTTGGTGAAGAAATTTTTCCTGATGTCTAATCTGAGCTTCCTCTGGTGCAATTTGAACTTAAGGCCATTTCCTCTTGACCTATCGCCTATTACACTTGGGAGAGGAGACCAGCACTTGCCTCACTACAACTCCCATCAGATTTACAATAAAGAAGAGAAGAAGAAAAAGCACCAGCAGCAACAAGTTTCCTACCCATACAATGGAATGGTCCACATTTACATGCCAGAACCTTCATAGAGCTGGTAGCAGGATGCAGGAAAACCAGGAAGAAACCAAGATACCGCAAAGGCGAGAATGTCTGAACCTTATCCTTTTGCAACAATTAAGCCCAAATTAATTACCTTCACCCCAATGATATCTCCATCTTTCAGGTGGTAAGGCGCTGACTGTAAACTCTCCTGTTTTTTCTTCCGTTTTCTCTTTGAAATCTGCTGTGTCTGAATAAAATCAAAGCAGATTAATACACATGGTGGATTTCAGTAATCTACTTAAGTATGCTTGCCTAAGAAGTGCAGCGCAAACCAACACTCTTCACTCAGAGCAACGGTTGGGTTCTGTCACCCTGGATCTTACCCAGCTAGATATCGGCAGCCACTCGAATCTTTCAGGGAAGTATTTGGCTATCTCAATTTTATCTACAGGGAGACAATAGTGAGAAGCCACTCGTTGCCTCAGTGCGCAGGCTGTGCACTCTTTGGAAACATCCCACACCAGATCCGTGGAGTCATAATAGTCCCTCTCCCCTGGTTTGCCCATCTGGACTCGAAGCAGCAGCTCATGGGGGCTGGCATTAAGAAGAGAAAACAGATCATTCTTGTGAATCATGCTTTCAGAATCCAGGATTCCCAGTTTTCACTCCCTGCTGCCCTCCCTTATTTTTGTTTCTAGAAAATAAAAAATAAGCTCCAAAAGTATTCTCAACTATAATCCTGATACAGCCAGTTCTCAAGTTAAAAGCTGCTCAATCGAGTCTCATCTCAAATGAACTGCTATAAGAAATAAATCTTGAGATCTTACCCCAGATGCTCTTCTTTTTGCAAAGGTTCTATGCAGATTTCCACTCTGGTACCCAGCTTATAGTCACTGAAAACAAAACAAATATACACATTGCCAATCATGCATTCCAAATTCCTGAGTAGAAAAATCTCCCCGTTTTGGTCAAGTAGATATGTGCTTTTCTGGAATACAAAGCAAGAGGCCATAGGAACAAAAATGGAAAACTCAGTAGTACAAAAATTGTACTTGAAAACACTTGAAATAAAGCTTAGTAGCATAAGCACAACAAGACCTACATCCCTGGAGGTATTTAAAGATGAGTAAATAAGGTGCTTACAGATAGGGTTTAGTAGTGGACAGGTACGGTTGGACTCAATGACCTTAAAGGTCTTTTCCAACCAAATCATTCTATGATTTACGCTCACATCTCGCCTGTCCACAGCTCTCGAGTTAAAAAATGTGGTCAGCGAAAAATTGAAGTAGCTAGAAATGAGCTTTCTGTTGACATTTGACTGGGTTGATTTGTTTCCCACCAATCCGTCCCGCAACCCAGTCACCAGTCAGCCTGTTGCAACGCTTAATATTTAGAAACCTACTTGAGCTGCTGCTTGTTGTTCCGTAAGAGCCTGCCTAGGCGCTTACTGTCCACTGTCCATGCTCTAAGAAAGGAGGGCAGTGGGACAATCTGCTCCGGGCAGCATGATAAGGTCATAGCCTGGAAAAAGAAGCACATTCTCAATAATTTTAGCAGCCAGTCTCCTTGGAAAAAAGAAAACCACTTGATTAACTCTCAACGCAATACTGAAGCAATCAGAAATAGGGCAAGGTACTTAGATTTATTCCATGCCAGTGTTGCCTGTGACTTACAGGTAGTGGCTAGGATTGACATATACCCATTTTCAACCTCAAAGCCAGCTGGACTTCAACTCCCTCCTAACATTTCTAAACTTAGCTTACATTTCAAAAGTACTGAGTTCCCTTTTAATCAAAAAACATACAGCTGGGTGAGAACGAGGCTGACAGAATCATTACCCCAATCTCTAGCAAAGTGATGTGCAAGCTCCCTTAAGCCCTTATCGAGGACCCAACACTCTTCCCATGCTAAGACAATTCTCCTTGTTCACAAAATGCAAATAGTCAGTATTTTACAGGAGTGGTTTGCCAGAGAATGAAATTGAAGTTGTGCCCAAAAGAACAACCATTGATATGGATCAGAACCAGAATCCCTTCCCCAGGCAGTTTAAGCAGAACAATCAAGCGGCTAAACAAAGAACCCTATGACAGGATTGGTTTATGTCTTTTTGTGGATTTGGGTGGGGTTTTTTGGTCAAGATTTTGGGTTTTGTTTTGCATTGATTTATTTTTTGAGTTAGTGTATTAAAATCATATATTTAAGGTTAAAAAATGCATTAAAAACCCCCTTAGTTTCTGGCTAAAGAAACTAAGTTATACCTCGCCAAGTGATACGTGTGACCTTCTGTGCATCCAAAGCAATTCTTTATTCATTAGATTCAACATACAAAAAAAAAAAAAAAGAAAAAAGATGCAGAAAACTAATACAAGAACGATGTTGAAATGGAAAGTGGCTTTTTAGGAAGTGCTCATATGTGTGTGCTTCTCATGAGGAATTTGTACATTGTGAAATAAAGATAGGGCTGCAAGCCAAAGTTCCAGATGGAGTGCAACGAGGCTTTTGCAGATCGGGACACACGACAGGTAGAATGGCAACTGCAGGGGACGCACTAAGGAAGTCTGAGCTACATGCTCCAACTGCCTTTTGGTACTTACCCCTGAACATGGCATATAAGCAAATGCCATATCAGAACATACTGGAGACAAGGGAAAAGGAAATAAAAAATAGGTATTAATACAGCTCAATTAATCACAGTGTTGCTGTACAATTCCAGTAGAGGAGAACATCTAACCTGCATCTTCAGGTCTTCCAGAGAAGCATCTCCTGCTATTTCTACACTGCCAGCGTAAGAAAGATCCATGTCTGCGTGGCTGTATCCTGCTGAATCTTTAGGTGGAAGGGAGAGGAAGCAAGAAACAGAAGAGTCAACATGACTTTGTTTATTGTCCTAAGCAATAACAGTCACAACAAGGTGAGATTTCACTTGAGAAGGGGTTTGACCTCCACTTCTTTCAAGGGCAGGTCAAGAATCATAATATGCTGTTGATACAACACATTCTGTTATTTGCCAGACGGGAAGAGTTCCAACTGATCCTACACTGCAAATTTTGAAACTAAGGCCAGGTATCCACATGTGCAAATAGTCTTAATTATTGTCTAGGACTCTGAAACGTAGAGTATGTTGCGAGGAAAGTTAAATCTCCTGTTAGCTACACTACTGAAATCAGAGGACAAAGTAAAATGCAGCAACCTACGTTTGACAGAAAAGAAGAAAAATGCCAAGAAACCTAACAGAAGAAGGGTCCTGCTCTGCACCACAAAGGAAGAAGAGTGTTTATCCTGTAGAAAGGCAGATGATTTTTTTTCCCATTTTTCCATTCACAGTTGTCCCCACTCCATTTACTACTTCCTTCTCAACCCTCAACCTGATTTTTCTACCCTAGCTGGTTATTTTAGTTGGATTTGACCATTAGAAGAACAAACACAGGTGAAAATACTGTATGTAATGTCTCTTATTTGATGTAAGATTAACGACAACATCGCCTGAAGTGAATTAATTGTGATATTATCAGTCTGGCACTTGAGACCAATTCCCTGCATGCTCATTGAGCTGATGCTTTACACGGCCACTGCATTCAGGTATGGAGAAGTCGCTTTGCTTACTGACAACGAAAAAGTCCTCTGCTTCAGAATTTAGCGGGAGTCTTACCCTTGACCAAATACAGCTAAAAATGTCAGCACAGTACCATTCAGCATTTGCGGCCTTGGGGAAAACTGCATCTGTCTCCTACCCTGATCCTTTTTTCACCACAACCTTGCTGAAATTTGTACAGTCACTCATAAATTTCAGAGGGATTTTAAGGCTTTGAATTAAAACTTTGGGTTTGACTCCAAGCTCTCAGTGCAGTCCTGTCAAAACCTGAACAAACTCACCTTCTGCAGGAGACACCTGCAAGGCATCCATCTTGCAAATCATATCATTCACTTGGTCTTGTGCGTTCTCGCCACGTTTCATATAACCTGAAGTCTTGAACCACCAGATGGGGATCTTCAGGAAACCCTGAAAAGTGAGCATAAAGTACCAGGTACTTCACATGTTCCAGTGCAGACAAAGAAAAATTCCACTTTTGTCTCAGGAAGAATTAAAAGACTTGTTCAAACCTGAGCTTTTGTAAAGGCAATGACATCCACCTAAGATCACACAACATCAACTCTCACTTCCTACCTTTACGGGGACAAAAGCGAAACATATCCAGTCTAACAAACCCACCCTGACTCCGCTGTCAGTGCAGCTGACAGTACAGATGCAGCTGCACGACTCTTATCTGAAGATCTGGACATGGATAAGGCCCTGCCAGTGGATGTTGGGTTTATCTTAGCAGCAATGCTGCTCTGCCGCTACAGAAACTCCAGATTTTCTTACCTGCTCTGCATATCCAGGAAGGGAAACTAGGCTGATAACTCTCTCTACCTTCAGAGCACAGCACTGAACTGGGCTGTTAACACCCACTGCACTGTTGCCATAAGCTCTTAGCTTACTTCCTTTTTCTAAAAACAATTGTATTAAAAATATCTTGTTTTCCTTTATGAAGCTTTATTTGCCATGGACTCACTAAGATCCATATAGTCTGTCCACTGATTTTTGCACTGTCTTTTAACCAGCTTAGGACACACTGTAGTTCAGGGACAGAACAAGGGTGCAGACTAATGCTTCCCCATGCCTCTTGTATTTGCTCATTAAAGACAGCAACTGTGCTTGTTTCCCTCCTTCCCCTAAACAGCCACACCTGGGTCACAGGCTGAATGTGCCAGAGCATGAATTCAGCCACTTTTCTGAGATTTACAGACACAGGGCAAAAATCTGAGCTCTACGTAATCCATACAGAAAGTAAAAGTTGCATCCTTTCTGAGCAATATTTGTGAAGAACTCCAACATTTGCTGGATAAACTGGGAACTTCTACCACCATAAAGCTTTTGCATAAAAGCTGCAGCATGAGAACTACAGAAGCACCATCTACATGAAAACACAAGTTCAGAAGGACAGGGTTGATATACAGGCACACCACAGCTGCCAAGCTGGAGCAGGATTTAGCTAGTCCTATAACATGCTGGCAGGAATCATTAATACTCATGCCTTCCCACAACTCCCTCTACAACCAACCCCAGAAGATCTTGCTTAACAACATGCAACAGCTCAAGCCTGTTCCAGGATCTGACTGATGTTATTTTCGAAGGTATTCACTAGGATCACACTAGGACCACAGCCCCAAGAATGCCAGGCCCTCTCCCTGGGGGCAGGGAAGAAGGGCACATACAATGGGCAATGCTGGGAGACCTCAAACGGGGCACCTGCGCCTCCCTTTCCCACTCGTGGGACGTCTGGATGCTTCACCCCTTTTCAACCACTGCCAGGCATGGGGACTGCACAATAAGCAGAGAGCAAAAGAACCTGCAACGGGCAAGCTTTTTACTACAGAAGTTGAAAGGATAATAAATACAGACAGACAAAGAACATTATAAACATTGATTTAGATCAAAAAAAGCCGTAAAACCTGAAAGACCATTTATTCAGTATCGCCAAACAGTTTTTTCAATGGAAGTATTTTTACAATAAGCAAGAAAGAAGAAGGAAACAATTATCATATACAAGTCTCCGGACACTGTCAACCAACTAAGGAACACAATCTGTCTTGGTTTTACCTTTGGTGGAAGCTTTCCTTCAGTTACAACCAAAGTATCTCCTCTGCAAACGTTAAGCTCCTTCAGAGTGGCGTTCTGTGGGAAGAGAAAGGGCAGCACAATATGAGGCTACACATTCTTGTGCTTTGTTTCTTTAAGTACTCGTTGTGCTTGTTCTGGTTTGAGCCAAAGAAGGATCAGTTTTCTAACCTCAGCTCAGTCTCATCTAAGTAATTCATTTTCTGAAAGCTAATTGTGTGTTTTTCCTCTACATGGGGCACTGGGATGCAGAAAAGCCATTGCTTATGCTGATTCCTATAGGAACCAAGGCTATCCTTGAGCTGACAGAATGCAGCAAGTCAAAGACAAAATAGGGTCACACCTGTAGGGGGGGCAGACAGGACAGGTGACCCTAAACTGACCAAGAGAGCATTCCATCCCATATACATCACACACTGTAAAAACTGAGAAATCATGAGGATTTCTCCCTCCTCTTCCATGGCCAACGTCAAGTGAAGACCTTGTCCGCTTGTTTGCCCCTGGATCCTGGATCCACACATTCCTGAATCCAGTTCCTGATCCCAGCTCCCTCCTACCAGTAACCTTCTTCCCTGTGCCTGCTTTGCAGCATTTGTGGTGACATTGAGGGGTGGTGGTGCAATTTGGTATATTTTTATATTTCACTATTTTCTTATTAATAATATTTTCTCCACTATTATTATTATTTCATTAAAGCCGCTTTAGTTTCCAACTTGCACATCTCTTCCTCTCATTATCCCTCCCCTAGGAATGGGGAGGAAGGGATTTGGGAGCCCAACTGCTCAGATTTAGCTGCTGAAATTAGCTGGACCGTGGCTAAAGCATGAAAGGGGTTTTAAGCCACTCATGCAAAGGGTCCAACATGTTTTGCTTTTCCAAAGAGCAATGAAATATCCAATTAACATCCACCACTTGGCACAGTAATCCTACTCCCTAAAAATAAGGGGCAGGTGCACAAGATTTACTTCTTAACCACACCAACCCCAATACTATCTTCCTAAGGGCCTGTGAAAATAAAGCACTATGTGTTTGCTTTAATGCAGCTCTCTCCAGGGAATGTCTCTAAAGAAAAATGGAGTCAATACATTAACGCACAACTCAAGTCAAAAATAGGATTATCTTACTTCTGGACTTAACGCTTCCCCTGCTTCATAGCACCAGTCAATCCTCCTCAAATGCCAGTTGTCACCTACCAGAACACAAACACATACATATGGAAAATTGTTCAGCCAAGAATGCTGTTTCAAAAAACATTACAGAACCATAAATGTTAAGGAGCTCTTTTGCTTGGCTTTTGTTTGTTTGCTTTTCAAACACAACTCTGACAAACTGAATGAAATGCCATCTCCACATCCTTCCCGAGACCCAGAAATGCTTTGCTGATTCGAAACGGCCTTCTCTTACTTGTACAAACATATCTTCCTCTCCTACCCAAATAATTTCCCAGGTTTAAGACGAAAGCAAAGGAACCAAGTTGACAACACCGGGGAAAACAAAAAGCACTACAGAGGGAAGAAAATTAAAATGTTGAGAGGGGAAAGTCTGGAAATCTTTGGGTGCAAATTGATAATGAAATTCCCATGTCAATACCTCATTTAAATCAAAGAGGCTCATTAAAATGAAAACTACACCATAAGGAAAAATCTGTCTTTTCCTCCCCAGCTGTCTACAAGGAATCTACACTACAGACAAAACCAAAGATAGTACTACAATACTTTGAGTTTAGCATCTATATATAAAGCAAACCAGGCATAGAAGGAACAAATACAACTGAACCAATATGACTGATGAAAATGCACTTTATTCTTTGCAAGGTACAACGTTTGACTGTCCTAACTGGAAAAATCCAAGCCTAGAAGGAATCTCATGACTAAATTCAGAGGTTTGGGCCTTTTCAAACAGCAAGAACATCAAAATCCACTGGAGTCTGACATGTCTGTGAATGTTAGCAGCCCGATCAAATCTCTACACAAGGCCAAATTTAATTTTTTTAAAATGGCAATATAAAATAAAGCAATAAAACCAGAACCATTGTATCTTGGCATTAAGCCTACACGACTGGGAAATGAAAAAGGTTATGTTTATATCTGAGACATTACTAACTACTTCAACTCATACATACAGGTACACCAGAGCACAGAATTTAACTTTCATTTGGGCCCCTCTGAGAATATGCTGGCAGGAGCATCTTTCAGGTTGGTTTTGGAGACTGGCTGAATTTGCAGCCCTCACTCCAATGTAACACAAAATCAGTATTCAATGAATGTTTAGAAGACAAGCTGGAAAATAACATCACTGTAAGTCTCTTCTCCTTCCTTCCTTCCCATTAGGATCAATGGAAAGAGACATCCAGCTGGGAAATTCATGTGTGGCGCTAATGCCGTTTGTATCTCTTGCTTAATCCTCACCTAGTGAGAGCTACTATCAGATTCCCAAATAATGGCCAAATTGTGACCTCATTTTGAATAAGCTGTTTTTTGCAAAGTGCCCAAAAGTTATATTTTACAATTAATCTCACGCAGTCCTTCCCAGTATGATAGCAAATCTTGCCAAAGCAGCCAAACACCTCCACTTGCATTCAAACAAATAGCCTAGGAACTGTGATTTTTGCTGTATTTTGATTAAATAGAAAGCTTGAAACTAGTTTTCAAGAATGACCACACAGACCTGTTCTGTGACTGCAAGTTTATACTTCTTTCCTCTCCCCTCCTCACTTTACAGTGACACACAGATCATTGTAATGAGCTCATGACTAAGTTTCAGGGTAGGAAGAGCTGCCTTTGAAATCTGGAAATCCCATTTAAAATCACACTAAATAACAATATAATACAACTAACCTGATAATCCAGATTTTTCCAGCATTAAATTTAGACACTGAAAAAAGAAACATTCAATGAGACTTGTCTCTACATGGACTGGGAAATACAGTTTTCAGCAGACGTACACTAGAAACTTCTAGCAAAGACCCAAGTGATTGATTCATTATCAGTTCCTAAACCAAATTTAATTACATAGACATGGTGGATTTGAGCTACATTGTAAACCCTGCAAGAATGAGATTGGTTTCAGGGTTTTTTTTTCATAGCTTGTAAAAGATGACACACTTGATGTAGTAAATTTCTTGCCTAAAACCAATCTGCACTGTCAGTTTATTGCTTTACTTCAACAAATTCTGTCCCAGAGTTTGAAAATGCACCATTAGGAAATCAAGCCTGCAAACCCAACACTTTCCAGCCATTCTCATGGACACTGGCGCTCTGCTCCAGAAGACTGGATGAGAGGTGTGGGGAACTGCTTCCTTTGCTCTTGTGCACAAGTTAAACATTAAACAGGACCGGACCCAGGACTGAGCCCTGGGGAACCCCACTTGTAACTGGCCTCCAGCTGGATTTAACTCCATTTACCACCACCAAGCTGGGTGGAAGTGTGGATCTGCTGGAGGGTAGGGAGGCTGCAAAGGAACCTGAACAGGCTGGATCCATGGGCTGAGACCAACGGCATGAGGTTTAACAAGGCCAAATGCCGGGTCCTGCACTTGGGGCACAACAACCCTAAGCAGAGGTACAAACTAGGAGAAACCTGGCTGGAAAGCTGCCAGGAGGAGAAGAACCTGGGGGTGTTGGTTGACAACCGACTGAATATGAGCCAGCAGTGTGCCCAGGAGGCCAAGAAGGCCAGTGGCATCTTGGCTTGGATCAGAAACGGCGTGACCAGCAGGTCCAGGGAGGTTATTCTCCCTCTGTACTCGGCACTGGTGAAACCGCACCTCGAGTACTGTGTTCAGTTCTGGGCCCCTCACCAGAAGAGGGATGTTGAGGCTCTGGAGCGAGTCCAGAGAAGAGCAACGAAGCTGGTGAAGGGTCTGGAGAACAAATCTTATGAGGAGCGACTGAGAGAGCTGGGGTTGTTCAGCCTGGAGAAGAGGAGGCTGAGGGGAGACCTTATTACTCTCTACAACTACCTGAAGGGAGGTTGTGGAGAGGAGGGAGCTGGCCTCTTCTCCCAAGTGACAGGGGACAGGACGAAAATGAATGGCCTCAAGCTCCACCAGGGGAGATTTAGGCTTGAGATTAGGAAAAAGTTCTTCACAGAGAGGGTGGTTAGGCATTGGAATGGTCTGCCAAGGGAGGTGGTTGAGTCACCGTCCCTGGAGGTGTTTAAGGTGAGGGTGGATGAGGTACTTAGCAGCATAATTTAGGGATTGGTGGGAATGGTTGGACTCGATGATCCAGTGGGTCTCTTCCAACCTGGTTATTCTGTGAAAAAGTTCCTTCTGACTCCTCTCTCTCCAGTTCTGTGCATTCAGAGTCTGACACACAACAAGAGAACCGTGCCAGCTCTGCCACAACCGTGTGTTGTTCTGCGATGTAAAAAAGCAGTGGTCAGCCAGGCATGAAGCGGCTGGGCTGTGTTCATGCTCAGGAAAAAGCAAGGATGAGCCTTTGTTACTCGCAGAAAAATCAAGGCATTCTGCTCACTGACTTTCTGGAGCTGAAATGTTTCCTTCGCCTTGGTGTCTCCTAGTGAGACAATGGGGATAAAGCAAAAGTTCTCCAGCAGCACAGACCTGACCCATGTGTGAAACTTTTCAAAGCAGACTCACTTACCTCTTTGACAAAGGCAGTCTCTTCCACAACAATCTCCATCTCGGGGCTTGCATTTTGGTCACTTCCAACCATAAAATATAGGAAAAGCTAAAAAAAGCAAGCATGAGCTATCAGAACACATTTAAGTATGGAAATACTGTGAAATAACACTGCCTAATACACACAGATAGCAGCTACTGCAAGCCTGCCAGCAGATAAATAGGACTGGAACTAGTCAGGGCTTAAAGCAAACAATTTAAGCAGGATAGAGGCACATTCGATTCGGTTACAGCCAT
Source organism: Clamator glandarius (assembly GCA_033459285.1). NCBI lineage: Eukaryota > Metazoa > Chordata > Aves > Cuculiformes > Cuculidae > Clamator > Clamator glandarius. The sequence goes on from JAUNZM010000078.1 coordinate 170,439, forward strand.
CAGATAACGTTCGTTAACCATCTGCACATGTACTTAGTCTGCTGCAAATGAGAAAGAAAACCTGCTAGCACATATGCAACTATTTTTCCTTTTTCATATTTACAGCTTGTAGATATCAAGCATCATCTCCTTTTTCTTACTTTATGTTCTTTACAGAAGCATACACACAAGAGTACACAAATCTAACAGTTCACTGATAACAATTTACCATTAGTCATATGAGCTATACTAACATGTCATGTATATGATCTTGGCCTTGTACAACCAAGATAAATGGTGTGAGCCTTCATGCTGATATGTGTAATTCTCACTATCACCAAGCATTTTTCCTATGCCATTTACAACCATTGTAAGAGCAAAAAACAGGACATTTGAAATACTGGGAAATGTGAACAGCATAAAAGCAGCACGAGGCGCTCTCTAGTCACAGCACTACTATACCTGAGTGGAAGTTGGAGCTTTCCCATGACACAGCCCTAGCAAGCTTCCCATTTTCAGTTCTGCTTCCTTGACAGTATAATCCTCAGGCACTTCAGGAAGGACAAAACCACAGAGAACATCACAAGCTGCTGCTTCCTGAAAATACCCATTCTATTTTGCTGCTCTTTAGAGTAAGACAAAAACATTCAGGGACATTTAGAGAACTTAATTTCCACTGTGGTGACATCAGACCTGTAAAAGCATCCTACAACTGCAGCAAAGCCACATTTGCACGTGGGGTGACGAAGAATTTAGGTTGCAAGGGACTTTTGTAGGCTGTCTGGTCCAAATCTCTGCTCAAAGCAGAACCAGCTCTGAAGTCTGATCAGTTCACTCTGGGCTTCTTCCAGTCAAGCTCTGAATACCTCCAGGGATACCCGACAGCTTCCCAAGTCTCCCTGTCTATCGTTTGACCAATCTCAATGTGAACTCCCTTTCCCCCCTCACCATACCAGCTGGAATTTCCCTTGATGAAGTAAGTTTGCGTCTGCTGCCTCTGATCCTTTCCGCATGCATCTCTGAGAAGAAGCTGGCTCCAACTTCTCTATAGATCCATGTTAAAGATGGCAACTACCCCATACCCACTACGCCAAGACTCTTCTTTGGGCTGAAAATCCCATTTTCCCTACTATCTTATATATTCCAGCTCCCAGACCATCCTGGACTGGCTTGAGTTCGTAAGGGCTTTTCTTCTTACGCTGGGGAGGTCCCAAAATGGACACAACACTCCAGATGTTGTCCGACAAGTGAGTGGAGGGGAATTAATCTCTCCTTGGCTTCCTGGCTGTGTTTTACTAATATATTAGCAAAACAGCAAAGTCACAGAAAACATTTCCCAGCGAGCACAAAGCTGATCCACTCAGTTTCTCATCACTATTGTCCCAACAACAGGAAAAGCAATGTTGGGAACGTTCTGCTGAGCACTGGTCACCAGGAGCACTGTTAGAGCAGGCTAAAGCACAAACATGTGCCTCCATTCTCATGGAACCATGAAACCACACGTTTTCAGTGTGCTTCATGCACCAGACACAAGCTGTCTTCTTATAATAAAGAGGAAACAAACACTGCATCCTCCATCACTACAGGACTCAAGTTTGCTGCTCAAGCTGTTCCAAAATCCAACTTTGTACATTAATACTCCAACAAACGCATTCAGTTAATTTTGTTTCAGGAAACAGAAGTCAGAAAGACATAGAACTATGAATGTTTCCTGGAATTCTAGAAAGGTGCTCTGTAATGCATTAAATATGAATCAAAATAGATCATTTAGAGTCTTTTCAATTTATAAAATAAGCGTGGGATACAATTTTCTGCTAATTACTATAGTCCTGAAGCACATGGCCAGTGACCAATAAACAATGCCAGGTGTGCTAATCAGTTTCACTCAATAGGAATGCAAGTAGGAAAAACCAAGCTGAACATTTAAGTTTAACTGCTAGTTTTGTATTGGTACTGTTAATAAACAATAGAACTGGAAAAGAAAGCCACACAACTGCTTTGGTTAAGCCTGGAAATTGTGTGTACTTTTCTCACCAGGAAGCTCAAAGTCTCCCCACTGAGGTTCTAACAGAATGAGGACTTAAACTAACTTACCTGGAGAAAGAAGTTTCCCACTTCCACTAATTGGTCTGAGACAGCTGTTGTTCACTGTAACAAAAAGAGAGATAGAGAATTGTATTATGGAATTCAAAGAATAAATTTGTCTCAAAGTTTAAACAGATAACACATTTGAGATTAATGAAAACAACCTGTTTCCTTAGAGGCTTCCCTCTGCAGGTACTACATCAAAAGTACAATTGGAAAGAGATTTCCTAGAGATTGAGAAGAATCTTAGTTTTTATCCTTTCAGTACACGAGCACTTTCTCTTTGAAGCCAGCAGATAGCCACAATCAGTAAAATACCCTAAAGCTGACTAAGTGGCTCAAAAAGTAAAGGTATAAACAAAAGCTTTAAAGAAAGAAAACTGAAGTGTCTTAAAGGAATGAGGCAAAAGAAAAATTCTCCTTCAATTCTCCATGTAAGACTTTGGTAAGATGAGATGATTACTCATTCTTCAAAAGCTTTTTGAATAGAAGACCTTCATAAACTGTATTTTAATCAAGACCTACACTGATTTGTTTTCCAGCTAGGAGAAATAATTTTATTCAAATTTAGATGAATTTTAAGTCCTTTACACCCTTTTTTCTTCCTCCAAAACCGAACAGCAATGGATTTGCTATTTTGAAAAGACTGGTGCAAAAAGCAGAAAGCCAGCCAGTGAATTCTAAAAGTCTCAGATCTAAAAGTAAAGCAGTCGAACACTTACCTAGGTCCTCCTCCAGCTGAAGCTCACGTATTGCTTTCATTTTGATATCTGACATCACCTAAAGGAAAGCAATATTAAGACCTCTCATACAGAATGCTGGTAACACATCTGCTGTTAATAGTCCAGAAAAGGCTGCCTTCACTTGAACTGCATCCTAGTTATGTCCTTTTCCTGTTAATAGCATCCACAGCTGAGGAAACACTTCCTGAGCGTTACCATATATATAATTATCAAATATATATATAATAAATAAATATAATAAATCATAACACATTTATGGAAGTGTTCCTTAAACAGTATTCCAAAGAAAACAAATCGGTATTTAATTCTGTGATTTATCAAAACACTAGTATTTCACAAACAGTAATCTAGTGAGCAAAACTAACTAGTGATTCTGATTTTCTGCAATAGGGAATAATTTAAAACACAGAAAAGGCACCAGAGAAGCCCACCCCTCGGGAAAACCAGCATTTTTATCTATCCTATGTTGAAATAATACTTTCCTCTTCTCTTAGCTTTTGTTTACTGACACAGCCTCACCAAACATACAGTTACAGGATGTTGGTTGTTTTGCACCAAAACACACTAATGCCAGCTGCACTGCTTCAAGTTACCAGCATTACAGTCTTATTAGGCAGCAGTCAGAGTACTCCAGTAACGCTAACTGGGAGCCGCACAACATTTTCAGCACAGCAAAACTTCAGCCCTGAGGACAAATCTACTCCTTGCTAATTAGCCAAAGTGGACAGGCCAAGCTTTTCAGTGAAACAGCCTATACTACATTCCCACACAAACCACCTCCTTACTGTTTCAATAGTGGCAGTAATTTTAACGTGTTTCTCTTCATCTCCCGCTCTGCAGAAGTCTTTCACTTGAAGCCAGCTGATGTCATACGTGAAAGCAGTCAAATTGCCACTTGACACGTTCACGAAGCTGTAAAAACAAGCAGTACAGATGGTCAGAGGAAGGAAAACTGCACATCGTCCGGGCTAGATTGCTAAATACCAAAGCTCTCAAATAAACCAATAAGGCATATGTCGTTAATAGTGATGGCATGTCACACAGCAAGAGTTGGAGGCCTCTGGGAGCACCCAGGCACCTCTGGGCTGGATACTGAGTGAACAAGGAAAATCTGCCTTGGTAATCAGTTGTCAAATGGACTGGAGCTTCTAAAGGCACTTCACGGTCTAAGTCACTTTATCAGACTGGATTGAAGCCTTCTGGAAAAATATGGTAAAAGCATACCTAAGTATAACTAAAACTTGAGATTTTCTCTGTTCCTGCTAGTGTATGTAACCCACAGAAACAGTTCTTGGTTTGGAACCCTCTGACTACTTGATTTCAATGCATTTTTTCATTATCGTTCCAACTTGGAAGTCAGAATTTCTGCAATAAGCACACACGTCTCTGAAAACAGGACCCCAGGGCTATACAATGGGAAAATAAATGAGATCAAAAATTTGCCCCTGGCGACTTCAGCTTCAACTGCAAGATTCAGCAGAGCTGCCTTATCTTCTACATGCCACTCCGTTCTCTCATCCCACCAAGTCCCTGGGAGAACCACACAAGGCAGTCCTCAGAAATTCACATTATGTCAAACATGTGCCAGCAGACTGGGCACAAGTTGTTCTCGTTAGTTTTTTCCCTTTACAAGTGTAAGTCAAAGGATGCAACTGCATCTGCACTTCAAGAGCAAAGAAACAGCTAATAGTTGATAAGTATCTGACCCCTAGAATTTAAGGTAATCTTGAATTAGTAAGTTCAAGGTGACAATTTATTAAAATATATATATATAGTGCTAGCATAATTCTAACTGAATAGATTAGGCCAAAATTGCTTTTTTGTTTAATTACAATAGATATCAGAACAGTTACCTCTGGTCATGGCTGTCTAAGATTAGTACAGAGCATCCATCTGTCAGACCAACACTTTTGACTGTTTCCTTCATATCTTCCTCAAAAAAAACTTCCCAGTTCTTGGCTTCTTTATCTGGACCTGAGCCGTTCTTCAAGATGATTCCTCCTGATGGTGCTAAGGCTCTGTGCAGATCACCCAGTTTAGTGCTGCATGAAAAGACGTGCTGCGATTCTGTGAAATGCTGACCCTTCCCTCCTTCATTATATTCCGCTAAACGAAGGACATTTATGACCACAGGTTCATGCTCAGGACCTGTCATCACCTTGGTACCACCGACCTGGAAAGTAAGGAACGCAAGACAGTGGTGGTCAGTAAAATGCAGAAGAGACTGGACAGCAATAAATGACAACAATAAAAATACTGAGGTGAAAAGATGGACATCCTGCCCTCATTAGAAATAATCACTTTTGACTAAATGTCTACTGAACAAAAAACTGGAGTAACTTAAAAGTGTTGGGAAGAGGAAGCATAAAGCTAAGGTACGTTCCAAGTCTGGAGCTACATAACACTAATTGGGAAACACGTGGACACTTGGTGTCCATCAGATTAAGAGCAGAGGAATACACCCCATCAGGATATTAAAAAACCATCCAAAAGCATGACTGAGGCAGATTGAGAGAGTTAGATTTTAAAATCTGGCCTTTCTGATACTCAGTCTAGGCCAAGAATATGGCCTTTACAAAGGCAATTAGATCATGCAGCGAGCCTGAGACCATACCAAAAGTACAACCAAGGCAAGAACAGATCTGTTAGTAGATGTTTTCTTTTAGTTTTGGAGGCTCTTTTTGATAAATGAGAAAGAAAATGTATGCTTCTACAACAAAAAAATAATATTTTAAAAATAATTGTATTCCCATGAAGGCAATGGAATAAAATGCTGCATTACTTAACCATTGAGGCAAGCACTTGGAAGTTAAGCAGAAGCCTTATTATTAACAGGAAGATAGAACACTATAAAGGGAGCACATTATTGCAGGGACGCTGTACACAAAAGTACTCATTGACAGGTCCTATTTTACATGTGAAATGATTCATTATGGGGCATAAGTTATTGTTATTGTATTGCTATGAATCAATCTCCTTCCAAGAGGAACCAAATGTTGCCAGAATAAACTGCAACATGGCCAGCATTAGCTGCCTACAGACATTTATCAACCTGACTCTATTGCATTCTGCATAGTTTAATTCTATTCAGTTTCATCAAACAGTGCTCTGCACATCACTGACAAGCTGTAAAATCACAGTATCTGAGATAAGGCTGGAGTGGTGTCCCCAAAGCCAGCGTTTAGACGTCAGCACACATCTGCAGAACACATCAGCACTTCCGAAGCTGCAGACTGCACCTTATCTCTTCAGAACCAATGAGAAGAGAGGGTGTTTGGTTCTTTTACCTCTTTCCCATTCCACACAAAGATGTCTGCTCCATCAGCCAGCCCAATGCCATCCAGTGTCAGCTCATCTCCTAAAACGGAGCAAATCATTAAGTTCTTCCCTCTCTGGCAAAACAGACAAGCAGGGAGTTGATAAACTGAAACATCCTGGCGCATTCTGCTCTGGCTCAAGCGTACCATTAGAAATGCTGCTTTTGCAGGGGATATGTCAGGGTTCATTCAGGTAGCGAGAGCAACACAAATGGGGTCACACCCCTACAGCACTCTCACCGAGTACACAGGGCTGCAGCACGAAGGTGTCAATTCAATTTCCCTTGCAAACTGAGGCTCAAGTTAGCACAAAGTGCTTAGGGATATGGTTTAAGAGTGGACAGGTATGGTTGGACTCAATCTCAAAAGTCTTTTCTAATCTAGTGATTCAATGATTCGGCAAAACTACTTGGTTGGGATTATCCATGCAATATTTAATAGAATCGATAGATGTAAAATAAAGAGGTTAGATTTAATGAATGAGTTGCATACTGTACATTCCAAGCTCATTGTTTGAACTACTAATGCCCACGCTGCAGTTTCTTTTATCCTCCTAGTAGCCAGACACAGGCTTTTTAAAAGTCATTGTCACTTAAAGAACTGCACTAGTGTGTGGAAGAATATTTACAGCAGCCATGAGTAGCTCTATTTTGATGTCAACATCACAGAAAGTTGGGTTATGTTCTGGTAGAATCCCTCATTTTCTGAAACAGACCAAAAAGACTATAAAATTTACAAATGGCTGAACAGGCTTTTGAAGATTAACACCTATAACCGTGAGAATACAAAGCTGGAGACAAAACTCACGATTTTAACGTACTTTTTATGTAAGCACATTCCTTGCAAATTCCTATTTCAGCTTAGGTCTAACTTATTTTTCTGTAACATCACTCTGGCTCCTCTCTTCTATCCTCTTCTCTACCTACTAGGTAAATAACTACGAAAGCAAACATTCATAAACAAATCAAGGTCAAGCTACAGACTGATATTTTTGTAAGCAAATGTGTTTAACTTGCATAATGTCTGCAGCCTTAGTGCACTTCACAACAAAAACTATACAGAAAAGTCTCAAACACCTTAATTTCACTAATACGAGTATCCTAGGTAATGGCAGTGGACTTGCACTTAAGTTTGAGCTTGAAGACTGCTCAGTAATGCACGTCTCCAAGATATTTTACATATGAAGACCATGGTGTCTGCAGTAAATACAACATATAAATAACAGAAGCTTCATATGTAGCAGCCTTACCATCAAGTATCTGGTAAAGATGCAGTCCTGCTGGTAAAGGCTTAGCAATACTGAGAATCATGTCTCCTTCCCAAGATTCCAACATCTAATTGGGAAGAAAAATAAATAGATAGGTAGATGGATAAACACAACAGCAAGCAATAACTCCCATCACTCAAAATGACAACTTTGTTGAAAGCTACTCCAGTCTGGCTACCAAGCTCCCTGTGACACTGAACAGGTCACAGCTATTCACTTCAACAAGGCTTTGTAGCACAGGAAAGGGCCAAGCATTTGGGACTCAGCCTTTCAGACCAGTTATCAGATAGATGAAAATGAAGTTTCAGCTGGACCCTAACCAAATGTTGCAAGGAACAGGAAACGCAAACAATGTTTCCGGATGTTAAGTTAGCTTCGATTTAGGTATCTTAAAAATGTCATATCCCTTTAACATAACATGGAATAAATGCTAAGATACCAATTTCAATAGTTAACTATTTCTTTTACCTATTTTTTTTTCCTAAACTACTGATTAATTCCTTTCACAGCCAGCTATCTCCCTGAAACTGCAAAGACACATCTGTCACAAACCAAAATCTTAAGAATAAGCCCCAAGTTCTGCAAAGTGTCTATCCATGCCCATGTAAATGCTACTCAAATATAAGTAATTAGCTTATAACAGCTTTAGAGGCTGCATAATAAGTTCCATCAACATGTCTTCTTCAATGCCTTGAGAACAGATCTCAGTGTTTCCTTCTGCGTAAACCCATACAGGTTTTAACTCCCTAAAATAATATTTGCCATTGAAGATTTCTCATTGGCATAAAAATTGCAGCACAAATTAACATGTAAATGTTGTTTTAAGGTAAGTAAAAATGAAATGTTTCAGTTCTTTTAATAGAGCAAATACCTGGAAAACTGATTGTCGAAGGTCTCCTAGCGTTTTTCTTCTATCAATAGTCAAATCCACAACACACTCTTTCCAAGTAAGGGAAGGATGCAAAGCCCCATTGTGAAATTTGTAACATGAGCTCAAATGGAGATGTAAATCAATGCCATTGTTTGCTGAGTCACATTCCGCTCTTTGAAAGAATAACACAATAATAAACCGGTGAATTTAACACTGATGAATGGTGAGCTTATTTTAGAGATGCTTCTGTGTAGTTGTCCTGGAATAGGCACCCTCCTGACTAAATTCACTGCCACATTCCCCCCTCCATCAAGGGGTATGAAAATTGCTGCTCAGAGATGACAGTGATGTATGTGTTGTGCAATATAGATGTCTTCCACATAAGCACTGTGACTGTATGCTCTGTGTCTTTCTGCACCTTGCTTCTACCCTTCTAAACAGGAAGACACACCTCACCCTTCAGGCTGCACTCCAGATCAGTTCTTTGTTGAAACACACAGACAGAAAAGCTGCATGGAAACTGAGTCTGGATAGACACGGCCATGCCTTCCTCCTTCATACCTGTATGCAGTTCTGTTACCCAAATGCAGCACCAAATACACCATTTCACAAATAAACCAGTACAATTTGCACAGCACAGAGATATCACGCAAGATCTGTACCTCCTGTGCGTGTCTAGCTTAACTGTGATTCGGACTTAACGACAGTTTATGTGTTCCTGAACAGAAGGAACACATAACCAAGAGAGCACCACTAGCTCTTTCCTCTACGTTTGTGGCAAACGATGACATCTATCTGTTGTTTCACAGTAAAGCAAGTCATTACCCCTACTCCCAGTGGAGAACTCTCTGTGCAAACATAATTAAGACAACGTATTCCATTCTCCTCCTAGAACTGCAGTGATTTTCACAAGAAAAAAATGTATAACTTTAAACTGTAAGTTAGTTTCCCTTGAAATTCTGTAGAATACCCAGTTACGCTACCAGCAGGGAGGCAGGGAACAAGTAGAAGCCACACTCTGGACATGCAAACCATATTTCTCGATTAACCTCTATGGCACTGACTCATTTTATTATCTAGCTTGATCAATTAGTTTAATTTTAAAACACTTTGCAGCTCTGCAGGTGAAGAATGCTGTTTAAGAGTTTGGTATAGTTAAATTAATATACCTCCTTTTTTGCAGCTCAGTATTAGCAGCATTCATTTCATTCAGAAGGTGTTCAGGAATTTGGTACCTTGGATTTCCTCGTGCTGCAACAAATAATATAGGCTAGTTTGGCCTCAGCTGCTTAAAATGTGTTTCCACAAACAAGAAAAGCGATCAAAGCGAGACATTATAGTATGTTAATCATTGAAGAAGAGTAATAATGTTGCATCCTTTTGTAACAGAGAAAATTAAACTGCAAGATGACAGCAACAATCAAAAAGTAAAGCGCTTGTTTTGCTTCTTCCCATATGTCCCCCCAAAGGGAAACTGATACATGAACACCATTAACAACAACTTGTCTCTGTTTTAGCAGATATTCTGTTGGTATTTATGAAGCATGCTAGCAAAAAAATCAGTGTCAGCTACAGCCAGTTAATTGGTCACTCCCTCCTCAGAGGTAACCTCCATGCATCTTCAGTGAACCTTTTTTTCAAAGGACCACTAGAAAGAGAACTGTGTCTTCATCCCTTGGAAAGGACACAAAGGTTCAATAACCTTTGTCCTCCAGAAAGCAAATTGTCAATAAAGGAACCCCACAGAATATCAAGATGAGCTTTGTGTACCTTCAGGCGGTCTTTTTAGCTGAGATTTTCGATAAAACAGCATGTAGGCACTCTCTTTACCCTGGAATTGTTTCTCAATATCCTTCTCCTTGATCGGTTGGACTTTGGAATCATTCAGATCAAACCAATGACCACCAGCACAACTGTCTCTTTGTTTTGGAGGTTTTTTTTCTGAGCTCCACTGGACATTGTTCTGAGGAGGGCTTTGGAGATCTTGTCCTTGAAAATCTGACTTAAACGGGAGCTTGTGTTTTTCCTTCAGACCAACCTTATTTTCATCAGGACAGAACTGAAATATCTGAGGATGATTCTGCAAATACTAAAAGGAAAGCAAGTACAAGATGACAATACCCAGTTTTAAAGAGAGCAGCCTGCATTATATACTTCACCGGATTCATTCACAAATTGATACACAAACCCCATCCCTTCAAGCTTGGTTTTACAATATTTCCTCAGTTTAGACAGAAAAATGCAATTTTCTTACCACCACATATCTGTCAGATCTTTTATATGCTGTTGCTGGCTTTGTTCCTTACATAACTTCAAACTGCCATGCAAGAAATGGCCTAAGAATTGGTTTTAACATACACCTATCACTAAGAATTAAATCAGACTAACTTCACAATTTCAAGGACTGCTTGAGACACTGGATTCCTTTTAAAACACTTCTCACAAGTGGATACTCCCTGTTGCTAGAAAGGCAGTATGGGGAGTAACACTCCACAGGCAACCAAAAGCTTCTACTTTATCAAACAGAGGTCCATCTCAACCAGTCCAGCCCTCTGACATGGGCACCTTACGCTCCCTCATACCTGCACAAGTGCTCCTTTCTGTATTTACCAGACCAGGATCTTGAGCTCAATTCTGCTCTGCTGAGCTGCACCTTACCCAAATTAATGCTGCCCATTGCGGCATCTCAAGAACTTAAAACCTACTCATACTCTTTTGCCCAGCTTATGCACTCTGTTCTCTACTTTCATTTTAAGCAGCATGCAGATACTTCAAACACCTTGGTATCCAATTCATACACAAAAAAAAAAGCCCTGGCTCTTGAGGGAGGGGAGAGATGTGGACACTAACCACCCTCTCCAATCCCCCAGCAAAACTTAGAAAAAACACTCAACTCTCTCAAAAATAAAGACTCAAACCAAACAAAATCAACTCTCTAAAACCTAAATTTCAGTTTCAATCATAATAGAAAACTCATTGGATACTGCAGAAAGTATAAAACAATTTAGTTATTTCAACAAGGCCAGTACTGCACTGATCAATCTGTTTCTAGTAGAGTTCCAGCACTTGTGAAAAAGCATCTTCAGCAACATTCACAAGAGCACTCAAACTTTGAAACGGTTAAGACTGGGTTGACTTACAACTTGTTTCATGCACTTCCCTGGCAAAGTCAGAAAAGCAAATGCCTCCACAAAGACTCGGATTCAGATTTCACAACTACTTTTAAATAAGTCTTGTGAAAACTGTGTTGTTGGTGAACTTGCCATGCACCCATAATGCAAATGCTAAATATTTCTCTTAAAGCATTCGAAAATACTTGACAAACAGGATTTTATGGGAAGTGTTCATTTTGGTTGATCAGGGCACGTCTGCAAAAAGTGCCTTATGTTTTCAAAAACTGCATTTCTGTGATGACTGCGACAAGGTACTGTATTTCTTCTTTAATTTTGTCAGTGCTTTTATGCTCAAGCAGCAGTAGAGTTGTTGCAGCTCCATCCACAGACAAGTGAAACTAGGTTCACTCTGGTAAGGTTAATTCTTCTATAGGCCAGACATACAGATGGAAAAGCTTTCAGGCAGCCAGTCCTTTGAGAATCTTGTTCATGGTTCCCAGTTTAATATATCTTACAAAGCTCTCTTACACACACACTGTCCGTCCAAGGGTCAGTATTCTCAATTACCATCCTACTGACTATTCAATAGGAATATAAATTTAAAGTTACCTTAACAGTAAAAACCAAACATACATATATTACCTTTCGTAATGGTCCATATTGTTTTCGATATTTCTTATTCCATGACACCCCTTTTTTCTCCAATAATTTCTGCCCTAATTGATCCACAGGAATTTGTTTAGATTCTTCCTACGGGGAAATTAAAAGCTAGGATAATGAAGGCTGCAGAAGTCAAAGCGTCAGCGCAAAGAAGCCATAAGTGCTTAAATCACTCCTGTTTGTTAATAACCCAATGTAACATCACCTTTTGCAACAGCTTAGGTAAACAACTTAAGAGGTACTCCAGAAGGGCCCATGTTATGTACTAAGAGCCACTATTTGTATTCAAGTTGGTCAAATTTTATCTGCTTCACAATAGTTCACAACAGTTCTACACACTTCACACCACAGAATAACCGGAGCTGGAAGGGACCCACACAAGGATCATTGAGTCCAACTCCTGTCCCTGCTGAGGACAACCCCCAACATTCACACCGTGTGCCTGAGGGCACTGACCAAATGCTTCTTGAATACTGTCAGGCCTGGTGCTGTGACTGCTTCCCTGGGGAGCTGCTCCAGTGCTTCACCACTCTGAAGGGAAGAACCTTTTCCTAATATCCACTTAAACCTGCCCACTCCTGCATATACTAACCCCTTCTTCTAGGTCTCCTATTATCAAATTCAAAGCAATAAACTCCTTACATACCATACCTCTGATAAAATCCCTTTTAACACTGCCAATGGATTTTCCATTTCCTTGGCACTTTCGGTATCTCCAAAAGCCTTGTCTTCAATCAGCCTATCCTCTTCTTCCTGGATAAGAAAAAGAAGACAAGCTCTCAGATACTTTCGTTTCACATGCAACCAGTGGCTTTTGATTATAGCCTGTGCTAATATAGAATCATAGAATCAGTAGGTTGGAAAAGACCCATCGGATCATCGAGTCCAACCATTCCTATCAAATACTAAACCTCAGCACCTCATCCACCTGTCCCTTAAACACCTCCAGGGAAGGTGACTCAACACCCTCCCTGGGCAGCCTGTTCCAGTGCCCAATGACCCTTTCCACGAAAAAATTTTTCCTAATGTTCAGCTTGAACCTCCCCTGGCGGAGCTTGAGGCCATTCCCTCTCATCCTGTCCCCTGTCACTTGGGAGAATATTAACACCCACAATTTAGAAGGGTGAAGGAAGTTCTGATAAGCTGCCTCTGCCACCTGCTACCGACTGTATATTTTCAAACAGAATATCCATTATCACTTCTTTTAACAACAACAAAATAATTATGTTATTTAAACAGCCAGCCCAAGTCATCCACCAAAATGAATGCGCTAGTCTTAAGCAAATATATTAATTTGTTTGGGAAAGAAAACTGAGTCCAATAATGTGAGACAGTTCTGCACATCCAAAAGCTTAAATTTACTACAAAATCTTGTTAGAGATGGAATGCAGTGGAAAACCAGCCTTCTCACTGAGGTAAGAAACCAAACTCCCCACCGAAGTGTTCATTAGTTTGGATGTACATTTCATCCACTCACTTTTAACAACCTTCTGAAAAATGAGTCATACAAGCAAGGAAGAAAAAGCCTTTAGGACTTACTTGTAATTGCCAGTTTCCTAATTCATCCACATCTCTGATATAAACATGATAGTGTCCTCCATAGCAGCCACCTTTGTGTATAATAACAGAGAAGAGCTCATATATGTACTCTGAATCATCCATTTCAGTCTTTAAAAAGAAAAACAACAACAATAATAATATATATCAGCAATTCTTCCACCTGGGGACAGTTTCACACTATCACCACAGCTTCAGATGTTTCTCACGGTGCTTTCGCACATGCAGAGACTGAAATGGCTTTTCAGCGCTGAGGAGCCCAGGCATGGACCGACACAAACCACGAACCAAAGCACAGGCTTATTAAGCAATTTTTTAAACATAACTTTGAACAATATTGGAAATTCAAAATTTAAAATAATGAAATATTGATGTAAATACCAGAACAGCTCAACCCCACAACCTGGCTTTTTCTTGTTTAAAGGACTAAAGAAAAAACCCCAACATATTTACATATAAACCAACTGAATAAAACGGCTTCCTTAAGTGCAAACAATGAGAAATTTCCAACCTTGCATTACAAGGTCTCAACAAGAAAAATGTTTTTCAATATCTGTGTCTCTATTAAGTACATTCTTTCTATATTTCAAGGAACCAAAAATTGCCATCAGGTAATGGTATAGCTCAATTTATAACAAAAATGTGTGTGCGTGAATACAGAGACAGATTCCCAAGAAAACTGGAGTAACTACAGGCACATAAAACATACATCGTTAAATTTATATGTAACATTATCAGACTACGACAGTACAAACCCCAAATAATTTCCATTTCCAGATGATAACCTTCCTTTTTTAAAAATGTCAGATTAAGTTTTTTACCCTTTCCCCTTTGATACATACAAGGTATTTTCCACTCAAAGGGGCCTTTTGGAAACAAATTGGAATTCCAAAAACTTGAAATTAGGGACAGAACCCCACAAAGTTTCTCAGAATGTCCTGCTGTGACAAAATAAAAGATAACTTGTCATTGAGACATTCATTTTCCACTGAGACTATATAAAGTTTAACAAACACAACAGTACAAACCTGCTCACAAAAGGGCCTCAGGTTTATCTGGATGGGGAACGTATAGCAGCTTGTTTCCTTGTATCGTTCACACTTCTCGAAGTCAAAGTTAAATCTCAGGAGAGAAATGGTGAGAAAGGGCGGCAACTTGCGTAGTTTAGCAGACTGTAAAGTCATTTAAAAAAAACTGTAAGCACACAGGTATGCAGAATAATATATATAGAAGTGTTATACTGCAAAGCAATTGTTTCAAACCCCTGAGGCTGGTGTTTCCACCTGAAGTCAGAGTACACAGCACCTTTGCAGCAGCTTTCCTCTCAGTTCCTTGCACAAACCCTGCCACCACCCATCCCACAAAGACCTCGGGAGACCAGAGGGAAAAGCACGAACACACAGATGCTGCTTAAAAGCAGGTGCTGCAGAAAAGGGACACAGCTTCATGGTAGCTTCACCATTCCCAGATGAGCACTTGGCACCCGGCACAGGCCCCAGTGCTACTCAAAAAATAGCTTTGAATGAAGGTCAGCCTACAAACACAGCGTATGTGCTTGCTTCTACTGCACAGAAAGGATCCCTTCCAAGGCTGGGACTACAACTCTACTGGTGCCTCCCGGTCATCTCCTCCATTTGTACTTCCTGAGGTTTATTCCAGTGATTGTTAACAATTTTTCTGCTTGGTGCTGCGTGACCCCAAGTACAGTTCAGGGCTCATCCTTAACTGAGGAAGTCAGAAATCACCCAATCTGCCACAGAACTAGGTTTGATAGGTGTACGTTGTCCAGAAAAGAGATCCCTCTCACCTGTATTTCACAACATACTTCCAAGTGACTCTTGGGCAGCCTCCAAAAGCAACAGAAAGGGTCTGAAAAATGTCACTAGAACATATCACTGTGGCATTTTGCTTAAGATCTGCCAGGCTGCTTGAAGAAAAAGGCCTCGATAAAGATCTGTGAGCACTAGTAAACAACCGCTATACTGTGCCTGAGCAGCGTGTGGTAGGTGCACCCTGGATTGCCCTACAGACGGCCCCTGACCAACCAGGCAAGGGTTTAAGTCTCCCTTGTTTGTACAGAGGAGGACTTTCAAGGCAGAAAAGCCAACAAAATATTTCTAGTAATGAAGAGTATTAATCAAAATCAACAACTTTGTGCATAAGCACATCAGGAACTTTGGTGTGAAGCAAACCCAACCATCCTGTATCACCTCCAAATCCAAGTGTGATACATGCTCCCAAGTCTTCCCAACTGTTCATTTGCAAAGCCACACCAAAGCACCTCTCATGAACATACAGACAGCTTAGCAAACTCCCTAAAGTAGGCATTTCAATGGAGTCAGTTATGAAGATTACTGCACAGAGCTTTGTGGCACAAAGGATTCTGCATCCTCTTCCAAGTTTAGAATGATAATCGGACTGCACAATTAAAATTCAATAAGGTTCAGGAACACAAGGTTTTCCCACTAGAAAATCCTCTAGAAGCCAGGACAAAGAGGAAAGAATAACATCTGAAGACCCACAGTGTACTGAAGGAAAGGAGGAATGGAGCAGGTAGGTACGGGCCACCTCGTCTTTGAAGGGTCAGGCATGGGCAGGTTGTTGCACTGTCAGGCAGCACCTTCGTAATGCTGCCACCACACCTGGAATGACCTGGCTGGCACCTCCCTTGCTCCAACACCAACCCTCAGTGTGGTCCACTCTGACCATGCACAAGGTGCTGGCAAGGCCACAGGCAATTGTGCTGACACAACGTCCCTCCTTCCTGCCACAACCATCCAACACAGCCTCTCTTCTCCCCAGCAATCTCAGGCTGCATGACTTCTTACCCACGAACAAGGCTTCCACTGCCTTCTTGTATGGATAATCACATTTCAGCAATTGTAATCTCACACTCCCTTGAACCCAGTAAAGTTTAACTCAAACAAGCCCTCATAACCAAGCCACGTGAAGCACTGGCAAGTGTTCCTCTACTCCTGAGTCACCAATTAACTTCACCTCTCCTCTGTTTGCCTTTGCACACACTCCCTTCCACATTATGAGTGCTGTGAGGTTTGGATGGCACCAATCCTGCTGCAGAAGGGAGTCACCACAGTAGGGCAAAGAGCTTCGCTGCTGTGAAAAGGGCAGTATGTCAAAGGCAGAGTGCACCAACAGTGGAATTAACAGGGAAAAGAAGCAACATCTTATACAAAATTTACAACTCAAAAAATTAGCACAGAAGAAAACAGAAAACCACTTTGTATCGTTCTGGAAAAACACAACTCAAAGACCTACAACTCTTGTAAAGCTCTCGCTGGGCTGCCCTTCCTGGTTAAGGTGACAGGACAGATAAGTCTTAAATTTGATTACTACGCTGGGGAAAACAGTCCAGACAGTTGTAGACCAACAAACAGGGACAAGCTCTCACCAGAAGGATACTGCAAGCTGCTCTGGCACAGAGACAGTAATCAGTGTTGACAGCCATGCAGCATTTAACACCCCACTCAGAGTCACACACATAGCTCCCCTGGAAGATACCAACATCAACCAGGGCCAAGCATCTGAAGCTTTCCAAGGAGCCATGGGGTGAAGGCAGGGAGCAGGGCAAAGGGAGTACTCCAGTCTGGATGTCCCCAAACTTTTCGGGTTTACTCTCAACAGGCTGAAGGACAACAGCTCTCCTTGAGCACTGATGAGCTCAATAACTCAGCACAGGAAAGGATCACAACATCTCAACTTTACCTGTGGCACAGATCAAAGCAGTAAATCATTCACTAGATTACAAAGTAGCACAACTCAGTAGAAAAACACCATCAGCTTCCTTGAAAAGCACATTCAGGCTACTGCTAGAAGGAGAAGACTCTCACACAGCCTGTACTCTGACCACAGGAACACGACTTCACTTTGCTCTGTCTGTATTTTTATCCTCCTCCTTACAGGTTTCTCAGATCCATAGAAACACTACAGAGTAGGGGAAGAGTGTCTGGAAAGCTGTCTGGCAGAAAAGAATGCGGGGCTGCTGATCAGCAACCAGTTGATTATGAGCCAGCAGTGTGACCAGGTGGCCGAGAAGGCCAATGGCATGTTGGCCTGTATCAGAAACAGTGTGGCCAGCCAGACCAGGGAAGCGATTCTGCCTCTGCCCTCAGCACCTCAAATCCTGTGTTCACCTTTGCACCCCTCACTAGAAGGACACGGAGAGGCTAGAGCACATCCAAAGAAGAACAATGCAGTTGGAGAACAAGTCTTAAGAGGAGCAGATGAGGGAATAAAGGTTGTTTGGCCTGGAGAAAAGGAGGCTGAGAGGGGACCTTATCACTGTTTACAACTACAGGAAAGGAGGTTGTAGTGAGGTGGTGTTGGTCTCTGCTCCCAAGTAAGAAGTGACAGGACAAGAGGAAATGGCTTCAAGTTGTGCCAGGAGGGGTTCAGCCTAGATATTGGGAAAAATTTCCTTACTGAAAGGTTTCTCAGGCATTGCAACAACTGCCCAGGGAGTGGTTGAGTCACCATTCCTGGAGATTTTTATATAAGACAGGTAGACAAAGTGCTCAGGGATATGGTTTAGTAGTGGACAGGTACAGTTAGACTCGATCTCAAAGGTCTTTTCCAACCAAAGAATTCTATGAAAGTCCTGGTGGTGCCCACAATTGGAAGCCACTGGCTTAGCGTGCAGGAAGTGGTTGAAAAGCTCAGGGAAAAAGGGCACAACGTGGTGGAGGTTGTACCAGAAGCCGGCAATAGATGGCAACAACACAGGCATCAACAGTGAAAACACATCCGGTGTCTTACACATTAGAACAGCTGTATGGGTCCTTGCATGAAGACATTCCTACTCACCTGAAGGCTCTAGCACTACAGAACACATTGAAAACACCTGCTAAGATCCCGTTTCCCTGTGCAGAGTACCACTTGCTCATCATTTTCCTCTCCTATTTGGGTTCTTCCTAAAAGAATTTCCGTGGTTTTCTTCATTACACAGATCTATTTATTTTTCCTTAATGCTCCAGTTTATCTTTTAGTCCATCTTCTGAAATGTCTACGGCCAGTGGAGATGTGTGAGCAAGGCAATATTCTGGAAAATACCTGCCATCCTATTTAGCACTGGCTAATTGAATATTGTCACAGTCTCCAAGTCAAGAAATGAGTCACAGAATCATAGAAGGGTTTAAGCTGGAAGGGACCTTAAAGATCATACAGTTCCAACCCCCCTGCCATGGGCACGGATACTTTCCTCAAAACCAGGTTGCGCAAAACTTCAGACCCACAAGCTTTTCTTGACCTAGCTGCTGAGGTTTAAAAGAACAGGTTAGATTTTAGCATCCCTGTGTTAATCACCATCTCATTACAGATTTGTTTTTTATTTCCGAGTCAGAGAGCAGACAGATCAACATGAACAAAGTTCCTAAACATTAGCAACCTGAACCTGAAGAATTACCTTTGAAGCTTCAACAAGTTTATCACAGGCTCCACATCGATACAAGTTCTCATTTTCAAAGTACTCCTCTTCCACATACATGTTCCACAGTGCCTCCTCCAAGCCAGCAACACCTTTTACCACCACTGTGAGGTCTAAGAAATCTTCCTGTGCAGAGGTACAAAAGAAAAAAAAAAAAGGAAGGTTTAAGTTCACAGTATTTTAAAAATATACTCATCCCATTCACCACAGCAGACATGAGCACTTATTTTGCTTTCATTGTTGATGTGGGGGGGAAACAACCCCCATATATTTACATAAGAGAAATTAATTAAAAAAAAGGAATTATTTTTTTTAAATTACAAATAACACTAGAAGAATTTGAAGATGTTTTGCTCTTGTTACCCCACTGTTCAGCTCTCTCCTAACTACATCTACTAAAGGCAACGCTCGCCAACTCAGAAAATGCAGTATTTGTTTTTCAACTCTGAGTCACACTGAGGTAGGTGGTTTAGAAAATGCCAGCCAAGTCAAAGTCATGCCTAACTTTCATGTGTTTTCCAGTCTGCAGCACTCTAAACAATACACACATCCTAGATCCAACAAGGCCACCAGCAATATCCAAGAAAGATGTCATTACTTTTGGACTTTAAAAAACAACAATTAAAGTATCTTCAACAGATTGAGCAGAAACCTGTCCTGGAAAATTGTTTGACTTTACCTGTCTCTCACTGATATTCTTGCATTCTTTACAAACAATCTGGTTGACAACAATCCCATGGTACAATCGATTAATGAGGTCATGACCTGAAGTCCCCACAAGGGAAGTTTCCAAAGCACTGAACAGAATTCGATTTAATTCCTGCACGTCATGCTGCCTCATTTCCTGCATGATAAAAAAAAAAAACCTCAGAGAAATACAATAGTGCCATCTGCTTTGTTTATTGCTTAAAACCAACATATATTGTGTGTGACACAGTTGCCTCAATGACTACTCATACATTTATCACCTGGAGTATTCAATTACTACCTTTATTATTGTTATTCTTAATTTAGTTATGCTCTCTGAGAAGCCACAACTACATAAACTATAACCTGCATAAGACAGTTTCGCTTAGGTAGATGCAAATTAAACTCTGAGACGAGTTACACGATTCAATTTAGATCAGAATCTAAGTATTCGAAGAACAGGAACCCTAATAACTATTGGAAAAATTTTCTTGTAAAAACAAAGGACACAATTCTCTTCTGATTCTTATTGTAAACAACTGGCCTGTACTTCATGTGCAGATTCACCTGCATACAACAATAGTTGACCCAATTCAATGCTATCTCCACAACTTGAAGTCTTTTAAGATATTTAACTGCCAGACTTCAAAAAAATCTTTTCCAGTCAGGAAAAAGTTTACTATGGGTGGTATTACCAGTGGCAATCTGTACCTCATTGCAGTTCCACCCAAAGCTCTCGGTAAGGTCTGTTGTAGATGCAGCTTGCTGGTCCAAGAGGAGAAGCTGAGCAAATAACCGTTGAAGTTGTAATGGAATTATTCGAACCTAGAAATAAAAACCCAAAATATACTCAACGGACCAGAAAGAATCTTTAAACCAATCATTTAAATAAAAAGAAAAATAATTTAATAGGAAAGTTATTATGAAATACCACTGCCTACAGCTTTCCCGACACAGGTTACTCAATTCACAGGAAAACATCAATCAAAACCTATTCCCAAAAAATCTTCAGTTTATTCCCATTTCCTCTTCACCTTTCTCAGCCAAATATACAAGGAACACAGGTTTTGTGATAACACAAAACTGCACAGATTAAAATTAAGCCATCAACATAGCAAACAATGACAACTTTTGCTGATATTTTTCATAATATGAGACCCTAAGAACTCAGCTACAAGACAGGATAACATATAGATTTAACATATGCTGCTCCTTGCTCAGTAAAGGGTTTAGTGGTGGGATAGAATAAGACTTGAAGGAGACTGGTTAATATCAACAAGCTTGAGCAGCACCTATATTTATCCTTGTCTTACAAAGAAAAACATCTTCCAAGCTACCAGGTGTGTTACTTCAATCAAAGAACTAAAGAAAGAAATTCTTTATTCAATGTTAGTAAGCATTTTTCAAACACAGACTAAATTCCAGTCTTGTACCATCTTGTGCATGGGTGGGCTGTCAAACAGCCTCAGTGCAGTCATCCAGGCTGCACACATCACTTTCTGGTGAAAAACAAGTCATTGCACTGGAACTACACAGAAGAGAAAAAAAAAAAAACCACACTAAGAAAGGACCGTGCGGAATCTGGGATTGTTTCCGCTTCTCTTGAAGGCAAAACGATCTCCTCTATCAATGTCAGCAGAAAACAGGCTCAGCATCTCACTTCTGCAGGAAGAACTTATGGGGCTGGTAAGTCACATAAAATCATAGAATAGTTTGGTTTGGGAGAGACCTTAAAGACATTCCAGTTCCAACCCCCCTGCCATGGCAGGGATACCTCCCACTGGATCAGGTTGCTCAAAGCCCCATCCAACCCAGCCTGGAACACCTCCAGGGATGGGGCAGCCACAGCTTCTCTGGGCAACCTGGGCCAGTATCTCACCTCCCTCACAGGAAAACATTTCTTCCAAATACCTAACTGAAATCTCCATTCAGCTTAAAACCACTACCCCCTCATCCTATCCCAGTGCTCCCTGATAAAGAGCCTCTCTCCAGCTTTCCTTTTTCCACAGCTATGTGAAAATTGAGCATTGGCCTTTCAATACGACAGGCTTTCATATCAGAAAGTTTCCCACCGATTGAAACAATATTCTTTTGAATTGACATTCAGCACTGCTTAACAGCAAGAAAATTTTACATACCTTTGCATCTGGTTTACTGCTGGCATCCAGAGTTCCCAGTTCTTCAGGTCCCAGAGAAAACAGCGCCTCTGTAATTGTGAAGAGAAACACCCATTTAAGAAAAGACAATGTCTCCTCTTTCAAGATTTTAACTGTGAAGCATTATGATGCTATTCTTTTCACCAAATTAAGACATTAAACAACCATTCTGAACATCAGTCATCCTTACAATTGGTTCAAACTGTAACAATAAAGCACAAGTGAGCATGAAGGTGTTTAGATGGCAAAGTTTTTTTTTTTAGGAATTGTAATGGTTGCATTTAAAAAATGAATGGCATTTTACGGACAGCAATAACCTCTAATTTATACAAACTGTAGCTGCCAACTTTTAAGAAAAGGGAATTTCAACAATATCAAGATTTTCTGCAAAATACCAATTTTACAGACCAATAGCTCCAAGTATTCTGTATTACAAGGAGGGCATTGAGATGCTTGAGCATGTCCATAGAAAGGCCAGTGAAAGGTTTAGAGCACAAGCCTTACGAGGAGCAGCTGAAGGAGCTGGGGTTGTTTAATCTAGAGAAAATGAGGCTGAGAGGAGAACTTACAGCTCCCTAAAACTACCTGAAAGGAGGTTGTAAAGAGGTGGGGGTCAGTCTCTTCTCTCTGGTGACAGGACAACTTAAAATGCCCTCAAGATGCACCAGGGGAAATTTAGGATGGATATTAGGAGGGATTTCTTTACTGAAAAATTACTGTATAATGCAGTCAGAGTATTAGAGGTTAAAGCATTGGAAGAGGCTGCCCAAGGAGATGGCTGCATCACTATCCCTGGAGGTGCTTAAAAGACAAGTAGATGTTGTCCTTCGCGCCATGGTCTAGTGACGGACATAGCAGAGCCGGATCAATGGTTGGATTCAATGGTCTTAAAGGTCGTTTCCAATCAAAACTATTCTGTGACGATATAATAACTTATTTGAAGTAAACTGTTCCTGAAAACAATGTTTGTGGTGGCACTATAATAACTAACAAGAAGTGCAAGGCACAGTTAAGTATCAATTCCAACATTACTTTAAGAATGCTTTTTACACATTACCTCTGAATTCAGGTGTGAAAAGCAGGGTCTGCAGAAGGGAATTGAGGTAGCAGGTCCCGCCCTGATTTTTGATACCACTTAGGTTGGTGAAATCCCTGGGAGCTGGGGGCTCAGAATCTCTGGGCTTTGATTTCTTCCCTTTTCCACAATGATTGTTTGAAAGAAAGGAAAAATCCTCTTCAAATAAGTCCCCAAACATTGTGAGGGCAGAACAGTTCCTTAAAAATAAAAAATAATCTATTTACTATAACTAATGCAATTGGATCCACTCACCCCTAATCCTGCAAGATGAACCTTTAAGCCCTGAATGAAGAATGTTCATAACTTATTTTACCTTATTATGTTTGTTCTAAAAATTAATATCGGATGCATAAAAAAAGGCTGTGCCACTCTGACAAAAAAAAAAAGGGTGAATTAAGAGCATTTATTTTAGCATAGGCCTGAAATGACTTTTGGCTAAAATCAAATATATCGCATTTCAATTTTGCATCAGCAAAAAAAACACGCATAATGACATAAAGGGGTCCTTCTAAACATCCATAACAAACTAGCGCTCAAGTTTCCCAGTTTCCTGCATGAAAGGTAAGCAAGGGCCTCTCAAACTCATCAAAATGTCCACACTATGTCACTACAAAACCGTATCCGCAAGGAACCCAACTCTATCATCGGCCAGTGCAGATGGGAAGGGTGTAATAAATGGACATAAATAGTATTTTATGAAAATATTGTCTTTGCCTCCAGATGTTTGAGTGCCAGAAACTCAAGGCAATCAATTTTTCTTACGGAAACTTTTTCAGTCCTTTTTTCAGAAGCCTTGTGACAGCTTAGCACACACCAGGCCCCCCAAAGCTCCCTTCTGCCTTATACTGGAAATCCCGTTATCTCACTTGCTATGCTGTAACAGGGAGGAATCTATAGCTTACAGTGAAGCAGCGGACAATCATCCCCATATCTACCTTAATTCCATTTGTGATTTTACGGCTCTTCACTGTCTTTTACTCAAATAGCACTTCTGGACAAAAGCTTCGACAAAGATGTAGACAGTCCCACAACTGAACTAGACCCCTCTCTTCAATTATCCTTATCCACCTCCTCTAAATCCCCTGAACTTCTTTACCTGTTTCTGAGACGAGGGGACCACAACTGCCTATGATGAGCAAGACATGTGCAAGCCATGACCTTCTAATGTGCTGGTTTGTCCTCTTTTTGTACAAACACTGAGCACTAAACTACCCTTTTTGAGCAATGTTTATTACTATTCCAATCTCTCCTGTGTGTTCACTTCAAACCTCCTTGCTATATAAGCACTTTACATAAAAACATGTGTATTTATATGACCGTAAAGCTGCCATCATCTCTGTCTCGCCCTGCTGCATCTCTCTGGACTCACCTACAATGAAACAAGAGCAGATAATACTCATTCAGCTGCCCATAATAATAAAGACTTCAAAGCTTCACTGATGTCACTTGACTTTATTGCAATGTATCAGTCCATTTGACAATAAAAATTAACCACCTCAGCACTCACCATTTCCTTCTGATAGCTCATGAGATGCTCAACACAGTCTGCAGGGAGAAGACAAAAAAACCTCCCCTTGCTCCCCTCTGTAACAGCTGATCTTCTGCTTCCTATCTTCTAACTAATCATTTCATCAAGCAACAACTTTCTTCTCCTGTGTCAGCTTAATTCCTTTAAGAGACTTTGCTGGCAAATGTTGTTGAAGGCCTTTTGGAGATCCAAACATACTAAATAGTCCCCCTCCCCTTCAACCAACCAGTAGCTCACCAGGCAAGTCCAAAACTTTTGTACAAAACACCATTACATTCAGCTCATTTTAGTCCTTCCCCCATCAAAGTGATTTTTAGGCAGAAAGCTATGCTTGGAGCAGCTGACAGCAAAGCAGCGTGGCAGTGTGCACTCTGCTTCTCCTGCCATGCTTCTTCAGCGTTTCACACAATAGATACTCTTTTATAAATCCCCATAAGTTTAACAAATTATAGAATTATATGGCTAGAGATCTCTCTCAAACACAGACAGGAAAGAAATCATTTTGATCTCTCTGCACTAAGTTCTTCTCCTCTGAATGCAGCTCTTATACCTTGCTTACCTCAAAAAAGCCCAACACCTGGGAAGGTTCCACCTCTCACACTTCACAACATGCTGGCTGGGTTTAGCACTCTTTCCAAACCACCTCTTAGCCTTCATTTATTTTTCTCTCAGCCCTGATGCACAGTAGTATTTAGCCACCCAAAGGTTATGATCCCTTCCCTTTCCCTCACCCAAATGTACAGCAGCATGCTCTTGGCAGGTCTGTTGACCAGAACAAGGCGCACGTCAAGGATACTCTACTCAGTGCTTGTCAACCCACAAAGTACTGCATCCAGTTTTGGTCCCCTCTATTCAAAAAAAAAAAAAAAGATGTGGACAGGCTGGAGAGGGGCCAGAGAAGGGTCACTAATACAATCAGAGCACAAGGAAACCTTCCATACATGGTAAGGCTGAGAGAACTGGGTTTGTTCAGCCTTCAGAGGAGGCGGCTTAGGGGAGAACTTACTACCATGTACATTAAGGGTGTCTACCAAGAGCACAGAGACTCCCTTTTTAGGAGAAGCCACATGGAAAAAAACAAGGGGTAACAGGTATAAGTTGCTCCTGGAGAAGATTCCAACTGGATTCCAGGAGAAAATTTTTCACCATGAGAACAGTCAAGCATTGGAATAATCTCCCTAAGGAAGCAGTGGATTCCTGTATACTGAACACTTTGAAGGCTCCGTTTGGCAGGGTGTTAGGCCATCTCATTTAAACTATTGATCACCCAAAAAGGTTGGACCAGATGATCCTTAAGGTCCCTTCCAACCCAGCATTCTGTGATCCTGTGAGACAGCCACCATCTCACTGCCAGCCTGCTGCACTTCCCACCCTCTGGAGAAGTGCTTCAGTGGGACACTGCCAAATCCTTCCTTGCTCCTTATTTCTGGATAGAAATGTCAGAGACAGCCACCACCCCACCGCCAGCCTGCTGCTCCCCCATCTCCCTAGAAAAGTGTTTCAGTGGGACACTGCCAAACCCTCCCTTGCTCCTTATTTTTGGATCCTCAAAGCACTGCTGCTGGCAGCTTCCTTCCCTTAAAAAAACAAAATACAAGAACGTAGATTGGAAGGAACCTGCGTGCGATGCCTCTGGCCCAAGGCCCCCACAAAGCAAAGCCACACTGTCTCAATAGGTCCATGAGAAGAGCCACCCCCAACCCTGCTAAGCCCCCTTCCCACACTCCTTACCCCCAGTAGAGACCTCCCATGCTGTTGTGTGACTCTGGCACCTCTCATCCCATCCTCCACAGGAGCTGGGCTGCACCCACGCCCTCCTGTCAGCAGCACAGCCACCTTCTCCCTCTCCTTTGTTGCCTCCACCTCCCTCCCTCTTACCTCCCCTATCTCACTCTCCCCATCTCTTCCTTCTTTTTCCCTCAATTTCCCCCACCTCCCCCCTCTTTTTCCCTCTCCTTTCCCCTCTTCCCCTTTTCCCCCACCTCTCCCCTCTCCTTTCACCTCTTTCCCCCCTCTCCCCTCCTTTCCTCTCTCCTTTCGCCTCTTTCCCCCCCTTCTTTCCCCTCTTTTCCCCACCTCCTCCCCTCTCCCCTCTTTCCCCCTCTTTTCCGTCTCCTTTCCCCTCTTCTCCCCCACCTCTCCATTCTTTTTCCCTCTCCTTTCCCCCACCTCTCCACTTTTTCCCTCTTTTCTCCCCTCTTTTCCCCTCCAGCTTCCTCCTCTTCTCTCCCCATGTCCCCCCCTCGTTCCCCCGCGTCTCCTCCCCCTTTTCCCCCTCTCTCCTCCCCGTTCTTTCCCCCTCCTCCTTCTCCCCTTTCCCCCTCCTCCTTCGGCTCGCACGGCCGCCCCGGCCCAGCCCGCCTCACCGCTCAGCGCCCCCGTGGTCCCCACGGCCAGGGCCCCGCCGCCATGCCTGCCGAGGCGGCGCAAAGCACGCTGGGACGGAGGAGGCCGACGCTGCCCCGACTCCACGTTTGGTGCGGCAAAGCACGCCGGGTCCTATCACCAGCCGCGCTCCCCGCCGCCCTCTTTGAAGGGGCGTGTACAAAGCGCGCTGGGATATATAACCCACCAAGCCACGCCCCCCCGCCGCCATGCTTGGTGTGGCAAAGAGCGCCGGGACAGAGGCGCCGCCACTGCCCCGGCGCCATGTTTGGAGTGGCGCTGCGGGGTTGCCATGGCGACCGCGGGATGGAGTGGAGGGGACCGCGCTTCCCCGCTACCAAAACCCGGGCGAGGAGGAGCCTTCGCTGGCATAAGGTGCCCAGGAGAGCCGTGGTCCCTTCCCTGGAGTGTCCAAGACCAGGCTGGATGGGGCTTGGAGCAGCCTGGTCCAGTGGGAGGTCACAGAATCACGAGGTTGGAAAAGACCCACCGGATCATCAAGTCCAACCATTCCTATCAAACACTAAACCATGCCCCTCAGCACCTCGTCCACTCGTGCCTTAAACACCTCCAGGGAAGGTGACTCAACCCCCTCCCTGGGCAGCCTCTAACAGTGCCCAATGACCTTTTCCATGAAGATTTTTTTTCTGCTGTTGCAGGGGGTGGGACTGGATGGGATTTAGGTTGTTGTTCAAAGGCTTCTGGAATACTGTCAGGCTTGGCACCATCACCGCTTGCCAGGTGATAAGTGACAAATTTCAAGTTAGTACGTCTCCCTCTTTAAAATAGACGGGTGTGGTTGTGCTGCCACCATGCCTGGAGTGGCCTGGCTGGCACTTCCCTTGCTCCAGTGCGACCTACACTGTGGCCAGCTCTGACAAAGCACACGGTGACACGGGCAGCAGATACAACACCCCTCCTTCACGCTGCAGCCGTCGCTCCCTTGCAGCTGTACATTCCCCGCCCCAGTATTCCCCAGCTATGCAGCTTCTTATCCAAACTCAAAAGTTCCCAATTTCTTCTTCTTCTTCTGTGTGGGAGGTCAGCAACACTTATCTTGCTCACCCTTGAACCCAGCAATGTTTAACTCATCAAGACACCCTCGGTGGGTAAGCAAGCCAACTGAGAGAGCTGCTGGCAAACTTTCAAATGCTTGGAACATCTCTAAGGTACTGATAAACTCCCCCTGTCCTGCACTTACCTTTGCACCAACTGCCTTCACATCATGGGTACTGTTTGGTTGGGATGGTGTCACACCCCAGAAAATTCATCCTGCTGCAGAAGGGAGGGGAGGACAGGTCACTTGAACCAACAGAGTGTGCTTGCAGCTCAGAAAGCCAACCACATCCTGGGCTGCATTAATAGAAGCACAACCAGCAGGTTGAGGGAGGGGATTCTCCCCCTCAACTCCATTCTTGTGAGACCTCACCTGGAGTCCTGTGTTCAGTTCTGGAGTCCTCAACACAGGAAGGACACGGATCTGTTGGACCAAGTCCAGAGGAGGCCATGGAGATGATCTGAGAGCTGGAGGACCTCCCATATGAATACAAGCTGAGAGAGTTGTGGTTGTTCAACCTGGAGAAGAGAAGGCTCTGGGGAGTACTTATAACAGCTTCCAATACCGAAAGAGTCTCCAGAAATCTGGGGAGGTGCTTTTTATCAGGGAGTGACAGGATGAGGGATAATGGGATTAAGCTGAAAGAGGGGAGATTTAGGTGTGATCTTAGGAAGAAATGTTTTGCTGTGAGGGTCGTGAGGCCCTGGCCCAAGTTGCCCAGAGCAGCAGTGGCTGCCCCATCCCTGGAGGTGTTCAAGGCCAGGTTGGATGAGGCTTTGAGCAACTGGATCCAGTGGAAGGTGTCCCTGCCATGGCAGGGGGTTTGAACAGGAATGTCTTTAAGGTCTCTTCCAACCCAAACTATTCTATGATTTCCACAACATTGCTCTGTTTACTCCTAAAATAAGAGGGTGCTATTGCAAAATATATAAATTACACTTTTTGCGAGAAAATGCTGTTTACAAAGTTGGCCATCTTCCCAACGATCATTTTTAATTAGTTTAATTGCATGGGTATGGAAGGGAGAGAAGTTGTATGTCTGATGGACAGAGGCTACATGGTTCTAAATATCCTTGGTTGCATTATTTTTCCCTGTCACTGTGCTATTTAGGCATCTCATCGTTTCAGTATTTAAGACATCAAAAGCAGCGTTGTGAAGCTGAGGGCTCTTGCAAACACCCACTCGCATTGAAGCTGCTTCTTAGCCAGTTCAGGTCCGGTACCTGGGCTCACGCCTCAGTCTCTGCTGAACAGCCCAAGCCGCTCCAGCAGTTGTTAAGACATGTCAAGTACTTCCACCTGGCTTCTACTTGATGTGTAGTCAAATGGGGAGGAGTTCTCAGCTACCTGAGGGCATCTCACGGGCTGTGACACTGGCA
This sequence comes from Clamator glandarius, assembly GCA_033459285.1. Taxonomy (NCBI): domain Eukaryota; kingdom Metazoa; phylum Chordata; class Aves; order Cuculiformes; family Cuculidae; genus Clamator; species Clamator glandarius. The sequence goes on from JAUNZM010000078.1 coordinate 199,741, forward strand.
TGTGGGCTTCAGCTTCACAGGTCTCTGCCTCAGTGGTCGGAGCAGCCTCTTTCAGTGTCTCTCCTGCTGCGTAGATTCCTGATAGCTCATACAACAAGGTTCATCTTCCCTTTTCCCTTATCCTGAGGATCTTCTGTTCTTCCCTCAGCGAAATGACCTGATCATCCATGTCTCCAGCCACACTGAAATTTGTTGATGCTATTTTAGTTTTTTACTGTGGTATTGGAGTTGTTTGCACCAGACCTGAGTCCACCTGAAAGAAGATTTATTATAAGTCACTAACATATTATAAGTTTGAATATTATGTACAGTTTCTGTGATTTTAGAACTAAAATATAGAATTAGCTTGAACAATGACTTCTAGCTAGCTTGCACCTGGATACTTATGCTTACATAAGGAATTTTTAACAAAGCTGCAGTTAAAAAGAATGGGAAAGAATGTGACTTATCTAATTAAGCCATATAACAAGGATTGGTGCAATGATAAGAGGGAGAAGAACCAGCTAGGACTAGCTGAAACCTTGAAGAGATGCCAAAAAATGTCTAAGAGCATGCACAAGAAGGAAAGTTGAAAAGTTCAACATGAATAAGACAACCTGCCTTCATCCCCAAAGACCCTCATTACTACCACTAGGAGAAGGGATGCGCAAGGAGGAGGAGATATATGTTAATATATGTTAATGAACTCTTGGAAGTAATCTTACTAACCCAACTCACTTCTTGGAAAAGTCATGCCTATGTATACTAACCTAATACATATGAATAATATAGTCCAATAAAAATGTGCTGGCTGGGACTCCTGGGGTGCAAGCTTGGAGGAAAAATCTCCCTTGCATCCCGTGCATGGCCGCATACCTGCACCTAACTGTGAGTTGCGTATCGTTATTCTGCAAGTCAAACCCTGACCAATGGGTAATAAAGGATATATCAACAATCCAGAGAGAAGTCCTAAGAAATCTAACTGGCATGTTGAGGAGCTGCTTATCTGTTTAACAAAGAGGAGCTTGATGACTCAGCACAGGAAAGGTTCACCCCATTTGGCTTTACAAATATTGAGGGAAAAAAACAAACCCAACCCACAACCCAAAGCAGCAAATCATTAACTAGAAGGTTGAGACAAAGCAGCACAACTCAGCAGATAAACAAGTTGGTTTCCTTCAAAAGCATGTTCAGGCTACTGCTGGAAGGAGAAGACGCTCTGGCAGTCTGCGTTCTGAACACAGGAACATGATTTCGTGGCTTCGCTGTACCTGGACTTTTATTCTCCTTCTTCCCGGCCTCACAGATGGAGGGAAGCTCCTGGTGGTGCCCATGGTTGGAAGCCACTGGCTTAGCATGCAGGAGGTGGTTGAAAAGCTAAGTGAGAGAGGACATGAAGTCGTGGTGGTTTTACCAGAAGTAAGCTGGCAGACGGCAACAACGCAGGCGTACACGGTGAAAACATACCCAGTGTCCCGCACATTAGAAGAGCTGGATAATGCTTTTCAACAGTATGTTGCTGCTCACCTGAAGGAAATGCCTTCCCCACTGAAGGTTCTAGAGCTGTACAAGTCCTCGGTGCATGTTTTTAGTACGTTCTTTACTCAATGCAGGGACCTGTTCAACAGTAAGGAGACTCTGCAGTACCTGAATCAAAGCAACTTTGATGCTGTCCTAACAGACCCTGCCTTTATGTGCGGTGCAGTAGTTGCTAATCATTTTTCTCTTCCATTCGTGTTCTTCATGAGAGGATTTCCTTGCAGCTTACACTATACTGCACCGCAGTGCCCAAACCCTCTGTCCTACGTCCCAAGACTATTTACCTTCAACTCAGACCGCATGACTTTTTTCCAGAGGGTGGAAAATGCACTGGTTTCCCTCCTGGAGCTTGTGTACTGTAACGGTTTCTATGAAGATGCATTAATGCTTTCCTCTGAAATTCTTCAGAGAGATGTGTCCCTGCTAGACCTCCTGAACTCTGCTTCCATTTGGCTTCTGAGATTTGACTTTGTGTTTGAGTACGTCAGACCTGTGATGCCCAATATGGTCTTTGTTGGAGGCATAAACTGTGCTAAGAAGAAACCACTGTCTAAGGCAAGTCCCTTTTCCTCCAAATTATGCATTTTCCAATGAAATGTGACTAGTGTATTTCTGGAAGTTTAGTGCTATTGATTTTTTTCCTTTCTGGTAATGATTTGGTACAACCAGGTTTTGGCAGTTGTTTTCCACAGGCTTAAATTGAATTACCTTAACAGAGGCAGATGAGTTATTTGAATTACTGAGGATTTTCTGACAAGTTCAACAAGAAATGGACTTATCTGATAGCTACAAATTAGTAACTTTAGTAAATATATATTATGCACTAACCAGACGCAGTTTTGATTTACTTTTCATGGAGTCTGACATATATTTCTTTCACCTGAGCAAAACCTCAAACATGATGCTCTGAGAGTCATCTTTTGTTTTTAACTCTAGGCTCAGTAAAGTCAGTTAATTTGCTTTGGTTGTGTTTTCGTGACATACGTTTTCCTAACTGGCTGTCTATGTTAAGTTATTTCTGTTTGTAGATCATGGTGAAATATAAATGTCATATTGAAATGGGAAGCATTAATCTAAAATACTATATTTCAATGCAAAATTTAGATCAGTGTTCATACCTATTTCTTGACATTTGCTTTTACTAGAATTGCTCTGCAGGGTTTTTAAAGCTAATCTAAAAAAAATAATCTAGTTTGATAGTTACCGTATTGCCTCCAAAATGATGAATAGCAATAGAAATTTCTTTCCAGGTACAACACAGGACTTTCCTATGAAATTCCTCCCTCACTTCTGAATTGTGGTTACAAAATACCACTGCACAATTGCACAACATCTTTAAGATGAAGGGGTATTTTTCTTCCTTATTTCAGATTTCTTTTATACTCTTTGACAGGCTATGCAGAGTCCACAGAACTTAATAAAGAATAAGACAAATAAAGAATAATACTATAACTTTGAATATTAGAAAAATATTATAAATAAGGCATTCTCTCACATTATGTTCAAGAGAATGGCACTTCCTAGCTTGAGATTTAAAAGTCAGATTCTTGCTGTTTACATGCTATGAGGCTTTACTTCTGTGTATTGAACGTCTCAGAGCTGCACACAGTTCGTAGCTTGCTATCCTGCCCTCATTTTATACCTGCCATCTCCCATTTTCCTTTGCCATTTGGTGGAAATCACATGTTCCAAACCTTGAAAAATCTTGTGTGTCTTCAGTTTGCCTTTTCTAGCTGTATTTTCTACAGAGAGCAGAGGAATTTCTCCCATTTCCCTCTGAACAGTGCCCAGCTGCGAGGCAAGTATATAGTGTAAACATATGTGAAATGAGCCATTTTGGGGGGAAAAAGAAGTCCATACACAGTGGAAAACCCTGGGTTGATCATTATTATCCAGGAATATAATCATATGATGAGAATAGATAGTATTTCAAAACCTAGTAGCCTGTTGCTCAACAGACAAGAAAAAGAAAAATTAGGACAACTAGGAAAAGGCGAGAGAAGAGATTCAAAATGCAGTTCTTTCCTCAGACGTTTCTGTTACACCACTTTCCATAGTTTGGAGTGGCCTCATTCCTGAAGAAGGCTCCTTTCTGCCGTGTCTTACATATTTCCATAGAGAACCTGGTCTGGAGCAGGTCAGGGTGATGAGGAGCTTGTGCTATGTGGAACTGGGCATGTGGGTTTTAGCCAGCACAGAGCTGGGAATTAAATCCCAAGTTCCCTGACCCTCCTTAGCCAGCAGCCTCAGAAGGAGTGGGAGAACTTGCAACCTTAGGTCTAAGCCTGGGAAAAAACAAACTGCACTTATTTATTGATTAAGGTATTGCCTCAGGCTGGGTTTCCTCTTGTCCTGCGCTTTCCATACCAGGCCATCTCAACATCAATAAGATGTTCATTAACAGGCACATAAATCTGGTTGCTAAGTCACAGCGTGCCTGGAGGTTTAATACAAGGCTAGCTGGAAATCAGACCCAGCATCTTTGCTAAGCAGAGATCCTGTGCCAATGTCATCTTCTAATGACCCCAGTAGTACCTGAAGGATGGCATAGAAAGTGGTCTCTTATTAGGGGGACATTGCATATGAACTCAGACTGTGAGCCCAGAGACACTTTGATGAATACCTTGTCTTTAGCCAAAGTTGATGCAAAGTTAGTTTTCTGGGAAACTCATAAAAACAAAGTTTATATGATTTGATGGAAGCAAAGTTCAGAAATGCAAGCTGTAGCACACTTGCAAAGTTGTTCCTGTGTTCTTAATCTGAAACACCCATTGCTTATTTAAACAACTGGTTAACTTAAAACATTTACACTTAAGTAAAGTAGGATTTAAGTAGGTAGTTAAGTAAAGGAGAAATATAGCTGAATAAAGATCCTGTGGTTTGTCTTTCTGAAACCCTTCTGCCAGAGCCAGCAGCATCTGGGAAGCTCTGGTAAGGAAACATTTCTAGTTGATCCTCTGAAATATGCAGTTATAGTGATGTTCAAAGACTTTGGCCACAAGCCAAGGGATACAGTGAGCAGTACCAAGGTACACACACAGACCTAGTACACAGAGACACACTTTTTAAAAGCCTGCTCAAGCCAAATGCTACTTCGTGTAACTTCAGAAGGGATCCCATCCTGTCGGTGGGTACTGTTAATTTGCTAACGTGGGTCTCTAGGATCAGTACAGCTGTAGGGTAACTCTTCATTTTCAGCACTGCAGCAGTAGTTATCATTCTGTTCATAAACCAAATACTAGGATTGCATTTTTTTTGTGCAATATTGAAGGTGTTGATGAACCTGATGGCAGTTTAGAGCAGCCTGGTACCACATCAGTCTCTGTTTACTATGCTTTTGTAAAGCATGCTGTGCACCTTTACAGCTGACAATAATGTTCTTCTACTTCATATCCCAATGGCAAAATACATAATATCAGATAAATTGAAACAGAACCGCTTTGCAAAAGAACATTGTGCTGTTGTGCATTGTACACCTTCAATACACAGTACGTATAAAATCTAAATGGCTGCTCTAACCAGTTCATCTCACTGTCCTCTTTAGTCTCTTCTTATCCACATCCCTGTGCCTTCTATATTTTGAAGGAAAGATATTGAAAGTGAAGGAAGGAATAAATCATTATGTTAAGGGAATGAATTAGCTTAAGCAATAATAAGAATAATTAGAATCAAATCTTGGCCAGCTTGCAGTAAGGAAGAACATAATTGTAGCAGGAGTTTAGCTTGTTTACTAGTTTAAACAAGCAACAAATCAAGTATTGTGTATCTTAAAGAAACTTATCTCTGACTGAGACTCCAAACTAAGGAAAATGCCGCAACAAAGAAAAAACCTGGGCTCACTAAGAGGACACAATGAGGTAGGAGATAAGATGAAGAGCATAAGAGGATTCTGAAAACACAAAGGAATTGTGATGCACATACAAGAGGGGGTGGTAAGATATGATAATGAGTTTCATATATGTTTTAACCAATGTAATAATGACTTTTATGTGTGTTTAACAAATGTTTCCTGCAATCTATATGAATATGTATGTTTAACCAGTATAAAAGTCCTCTAGCCAGCCTCAAAGGACACACATATAAGGTGAAATAACTCTGTGTGTGTCTGGAGTAGTTATTTATTTATTAAAGCAATACCTGCCTAATAATCAAATTGACATTGATTATTGAGTTTGGCCTTTTCGCAGCATCAAGAGAAGCTGTAAAACATATTTCTTTTAACAAAAAGTCCCTCATACTAAATGGAAATACTGCTTTAAGTTTCCCACTCCATGGGATGTTTGTCTTCTGGTTTAATTAAAACACCTCCTCTAACGTGAGTCCAGAGGCACTATATTTGACAAAAATCCATGCACAAAAATCTAGAAAGGTTCTAAGAGTATTGTATTTACAAATATCGAACATGTTGTGCTACAAAAGTTAGGAAAAATTTCAATTACAGTTACTTGGGCAACCTTATATGTCACCTTTCTGTTAGGATACAGTCATAATTTTCAGGATCATTTGCTATCATTTTCATATGAATTCTATTTACAGCTTTGGAAGAGGCTGTCCTAGAAATGATCTGTGTTCTGCGATTTGCTTAGCTGTCTGCTGCTTCTTGTTCTTTTGAGACTTAGAATCAAGATTGCTTTCCAACTTGCAGTCAACATACTGTTACTGTTACGTGTTATTTTTCATCTGATGTCTTGCTAGGTAACTACTTACTGTGTTATCCTGTGCAGGCAAATGCCAGTGTATCTCCATAGCTACATAAAATATTAGAGGGAATCAGGCAGGTTCATGTCACCAGCTACCAACCTGAACTTGCCCAACACTGTTTAACATCAAAACCAAACAAAAGTAGTGGGTTCAATTACAAGGATTCCTCAATTCTATGGTTCCTCCATGTATAAGCCTGACTCATCATCCAAAAGCATGGAAAATCAAATTACATCATTACCTGTGTATGCGAGCAACCTGTTCCTGCTTGCAAGGCCCAGAGTGTAAGGCGGTGAGTGATCTCATCTGACAACAGGAAAACAAATCCAGTAGATAAACTCAACTCTTCCAGCCTGCCTCAATGAACATATGGGTTTAGTTCTAGTTTTAGTGCTGCTCATATAGAAGAAGCTGCCAAGGTATCCATTTGCTGTCCTCTTCCCTAGTGGCACTCACTGTTTGCTGCTCAGGTTAGAAGAAAGCCACATGTGGCAACCAGTCCAACTCAGAGACAAGCAGTTTGAGAGAGTTTTAGTACTTTTTCCAGCTGAAGCAATCGTAGAGGGAAAGGTAAGCACACTGGCACCCAAACCCCTCAGCATAGTTCTGGTTCAAGGTCCAAGCCATCTCAGCCCCTTAGAGCTGCTTGCGTGCAAACGCAGCACTGCTCCATCACTCAAAGGGACACCCTGGAGTAACTCACATGAGTCTTGAGATGAAAGATACTCCTGGAAGGAATATAAATCTGCTCTCACCCAAACTTTGGCTTAGTTTAACATACAAAGTGCGCTCTTTGGTATCCAGGGGTGAAGTCTTTCTTACCAGATGCCAAGATGGCACATGGTTCTCACTCTTTGAGGCCACTGTTCCTCAAACTGCTCTGCAGTGTTGGTCTGAATATATGATAGGAGTCAGAAAGGAGTACGTCCTGAAAGGAGTTCAGGTGCCCTTTGCTACTGGGTGGATGATGAACAACGAACACTGTAAAACTACTATGTTATCTTGAAAACTGATCCAGTCTGTTAATTTTCTGAATAATCATTACCCAGCTTAGATCTGACCTGAGCTGGTTCTGTGCTAACCTAAGAACTTCATCCTTTCTTTGCCTGTTTGTCTGTTCTCTCTTTACCTCTCAGTTATCTTTTTTTTTTTTTTTTTTTTTTTTTTTTAAATTCTATCCTTTCTGTTGCTGCCTCACCTTTTCCACAGTTTTTTTCTCTGATGATCAGTCCATCAGAACCTGTAGTAAGAGGCTTGTGTTCCTATAGAGCCTGGAAGGTTAACTTTATAGTGGCTGCTTACAGCCAACTCATTTTGCTGTTGAAGGTCATAGCCGAGTGCAGAGAAAAAAACACACCAAACAGCAAGTTCCAAGTGGATTTGATCACTTCCTATCTCAGCACTTGCAATGTACTCTTCATCTCTGAATCTGCACCATTTAATCAGAATTGTTTATAAATCTGTTCTGCCACCCACTTTCAGTCTGTGACTTACAAAACTGCCTCCTGCCACTCAATCCCCATATTTGGCCCTCTCTAGAAATAATTTTTCCATGTCTAAAGCTTCTTCCTCTGTGCCAGTGTGGCAGTGTGAAGCTACACACAGCAGCACTAGGTCCCCTTTGATGTCTACTGGAACATTTCCCATTGCCTAAGGCTGTAAGGGTTGTTTTCTCCATACTTCAGATGATGGGAATCCCACCACCACTTACAAAAGGAAGGAACAAGAAACAAAACCAAAAAACACTGTGCTGCTGATAGTTTTGGATCAGCTCTTTCCTTCACAAGGACCTCTTTCTTAACACCACCCAGAAGACTTTTGTCTGGCATTGCTTTTACTTGCATAAAGACAAAACATTCCCCGAGAAAAGCCCTGAGGGCCTTGGGTTCACAAGAGGTTCCCAGAGGGCAGCAGCAAATGCCAATGAACAAAGGATCATGACACCTTAGTAGTGTTTTCTTTGGAAACCCAAGCTGGAGTCTTACCACCTAATACTACCAATAAGGGCCCAGCAATCAGACCATCCCTCAGGGAACGTGAACTCTAGGGATAGCCTGATATTCAAACCCGTAGGTCGAAATACCAAGCTGCTGGCTAATTTAATCAAGGGAGGATCTGTCTTCTCATCAAAGTTGGGCTGCAGTCCAGAAGGGAACATGGAAGAGAAAAGGCCATTTTACAGCTTCATCAATGCTCAGAGCTGAAAAGTCCCAGGAGATGTTAGTGTGTGGTTGCTTACATTACCACCTGTACCTGTGAGGGCAGGAGAACCCAGAAGCCTAGTCTGTTGGGGTTTTCTCTGTGTGTGTTATCAATGGGATTAGTAAAAGATATCATAGCTCCTCTGAAATTTTGTCTTGCTCATAATATATAAAAAGAAATTTCAAGACAGTGACTGAAGACCAAGACTCCTCCTTTGTGTCCCAAAAGGTCTACGCTGGCCTCCTGTCCTTTCATTTGCCCTCAACCCATAATTTATCTAATGTTTTTTATCTAGTAACGTGGGGAGAAAAGCCAGACAGGATTGTACTTCTCAGATTTGGAATCTCATGGTATGTCCTGGTAGCTATGATGTATTCATAGGACCTGCAGGTCTGACTGCTTACAGGAGGTGAAAATTTTAACATCAGCCCTCTACATACTGATTAGATATTCTCAGTTAGGCTAGCCCATAAAAGAAATTATGTTGCACTTACCATTCATTCTACTGGGTGAATTTAAAAGTTACCTTTTATAAAAAAAAATGGGCTTATTTTCTCACTGGATACTTACCAAGTCAATGGTATTAACCACTTTATTACAAGATGACTACCCTGATCTTCTTAGTTTCATGAGGGAAGGAAATTGTTGACATACTTCTGCGCTTGAAAATTAACTAAAAAATACAAAAGGGATCATCTTTTTTTCCAAGAACAGTGTGCTCCCCTTCCCTGTTAGACAAGTAATTACAAGTAAATATTGAAGGATAACCACAACAATATTAGGAAGTTAAATATTTATTTCTGCAGTCAATAAGTTCCCTGCAGATAAGTTAAAATTTGCATGGACCTTTATATAAAGCACTTCAGAGCAGAACTCTCCAGTTCACTTCCACCAAAATGGCCCTTCCATTTCAATGTTTTTACCAACATACTGGGATATTTCTTCTTCTGGTGTCGTCTTTAATCTTTACTGAAGGTGGAAGGATCTTGGTGATACCTCAGGATGGAAGTCACTGGCTCAGCATGCGCCCAGTAGTGGGGAAGCTCCAGCAAAATGGACATGAAGTCGTTGTAGTTGTTCCGTCAACAAGTTTGCATATGAAGCCCAAGGAGCCTCAGAATTATACAGTGAAAGTATATCCAATACCTTACTCAGAGGAGGACTTAGGTGCTGCACTCCAGACGTTCATTAATGCTCATTTTATTGAACAATCTGTTTTGAATATTATTATTACAATGTATCAAAGGGTGTTAGAAGTTTTCAGGTTCTTTTTCACCAACTGTGAGAGCCTTTTGCACAACGAAGATATGATGCGATATTTGAGAGAGAGCAAATTTGATGTGCTTTTCACAGATCCGATTCTGATGTGTGGACCAATAATTGCTGAGTATCTTTCAGTTCCTTCTGTCTACTTTTTGCGGGGTTTTCCTTGTGGTATGGATTTTGAAGCTACTCAGTGTCCGAATCCACCTTCATATGTTCCCAGACTCTTCCTACATAATTCAGATAGCATGACATTTTCTCAGCGCGTGAAGAACATGCTTGTCCATATGCTGGAATTCGTTTACTGTAAGCCTATATTCGCTCAATTTGAAGAACTTGCATATGAGATTCTTCAAAAGAAAGTAACGGCTATAGACCTTCTAAGTCATGGATCTGTTTGGCTAATGAGATATGATTTTGTGTTTGAATTCCCAAGACCGGTGATGCCAAACATGTTTTTTATTGGAGGGATAAACTGTGCTCAGAAGAAAAAACTACCTCAGGTATAAAATTTTGTGTTGTTTTTTATTGATAAGACAAGAACAGAAATGTTTAATTGTCCTAATGTTGAAACCTAACTAGCAAGACCTTGGTAGTTAAATATAGAAAGCTAATGTGAAATCCTGCATGATGCAGAAAAGGTATTTCCTTGTACCCAGTATTCAGATTATATTGTATCCTCCCAAACCCACAGCCTTATCAGATATGATAATTTAAGAGACACCTAACTTCTCTGCAAGCTTCTCTGATAAGCTCTTTTATTGAACTGAAGCTCACCTGAATTTTTTAAGTTGCAAACTTTCCACACCAAAAGGAGCCAGACTTGTTAGCTTCCATTTCATCTGCTTTTCTTATGCCACATCCATCTCAGTAAGAGCTGTCTCTACAACCAAAGCCAGGCTCGGAGGACTGGCTATATTTCAGAGCTATATTGCTCTGAAAGTGTAGCCTGAGGGACATCGATAAGCACAGTCAGCTCTCTGTCTACCCCATAGTGTCCTCCCTTCTCATCTGTCTCGTGAACTGTCCATCCATACTTCTCTATATCCTTTTCACAGACACTGGAGGTTGTAGGACTTAAGTTTTTAGCTGTTCATTGATTCTTTCCTTTTTCTGTCGCATCCATCTCCCAGATTGACTCGTCAATATCTTTCTCATTAAGTCAAGGTGTCAATATCCTGCCCCTCAAAGAAAGAGTATTTAAATTGTATCCTCTCCTTCTTTTATAGGTTATTTAATTAGATTTGAAGCTTTTCTGGGTCTGGATGTCTTCTGTAAATTCCTGTTCAAATTTTTGGGTACCAACCAGGTCTCTGAAACCTGTACAGTATATTCTATAGCAGATCAAAACCAGGAAACAGATATTCAAGTACTGCAAATTGTGAGTGCACCTAGAATGGAGTAATGTAGAAGAAAGCTCTCATACCTTCCCTTTTTGCCCAGATAAGTATGTTTAGTGCTTGTGTTGGGAGTGACAAAGCCAACCTTCTTACCAGGACAGTCTCTTGTACCACTTGGTTCACTCTAACTGGTTATATATGTTTGAATGAAGGAAAAGGAGTAGCACTTGCTAACAAGGGGTCTTTCAAAAGGGCATTGAGTCACAAGTGGGAAAGATTCTAACTGGATAATAAAGATCCTAGGAGATGTCTACAAATGCCACACATTGGAAATGGATGACTGTCTTTTTTCACCTGTCAGTCTAGCTTGAACATACCTTCTTCTAGTGTTCATTCAACAGCCTCTTCAGAGGTTGTAGGCAACAGGTCTGTTTCTGTGCATTGTCTTCTCCAGAGCCATTTGAAAATTCTCATTAAGTTAAACCTGTGTCACAAACTACTGATCTGGGGACAGAATGAGTGATGGAGCTGGCTGCTCTTTTTGGAGGGCAGGTTCTCAAAACGGTCAAAGCTTTCCCACCAGGCTTGAAAATAAACGTGCAGAAACTGCACATGAGAGAAAGCTCTACCAGTGATGTAGAGCCCTGAATGCCCTGGAGGAGCAAATTGTATCCTTAAGGCACCTGCCTAGCCACCTACTTACAAATTCCTACGGTGAGAGATCATCACAAACTTTTAAAACCCCAGCAGTTTACAATGGAGAAGGATCTGGAGTTCATGAACTGTTTCAGTCATGCACTGAACTGACATGAGCCATGAACTGTGAGTACAACTGTTAGAAACATGTTGTTGGTTTATGTTATCTGAGGTACAACGATGAACTGCTGTTTCGCAATGTAGTTCTATGTCCAAAAGGATAAGAGGTTGGGTAGAAGTGATATGTAGAAATAGGGAAAGATTTTCTGTTGGCTATTTATCTTCAGAAAAAGCATGTTTGCATTAGTGAAAACATAATTTTTGTCAGTTGTACCAACTGGCTTTGATTATTAAAAAAAAACACAAACAAAACCCCCCAAAAACCCAACAAACCCCGGGTACTTTTAACATTGATTTCTCATACTTATCTTTACTATATGTTATGTATAACTTGCCTCAGCATCATTAGAAAAGAAAGTACTTATAAAAAATACCAAATTACTACACTCTGTGACATCTCTGACCGCTTTCAGCAGCACAGAGAACTCTAATGCCAGATGGAAAAGGGTAATTTTGGTGCCCTATTCATAGACCCAGCAGTACTATGTGGGGTAATCCCAGCAGTGTTTCTGTCCATCCACTCTTTGGATGCATTTTTTTCATGAGTTCATATGTGTCCTAGAGTAAATGTCAGTAAAGGTTGATGGGTTGCTAATGGTAAGAAGTGTCATGAGGCTGTGATCCTACTACAGGGAGGAGAAGAGATGGCTGAGGCACTGAGTTGTAGCCTCACTTTAAGTGAGAGAAGTATATGACAGGATACACGCCTTTCTCATGCTCATACAAACTCGCTTTTGAAGCACAAACTTTATCTCCCTCTTTTGTAACCATTAATCATCTACCGTGACTCCGTTGCGTGCAAACTTGTGAACACCTGAAATATGAGGTCAGTCAAAAGGGCAGAGGTGCTTTTAAGGACCATTGCCAAGTGGTGTGTTTGCATGGGTGGAGCGTAACTACAAAAGCTTGCGAACCACTCCTGGATTCTCTTGTGCCTGATTCTGTGCAGCTTGCAACATGCTGGTGGCAGTGCTGCTCACCTTCTTGTGCTGCCTGAGTCCTGCTGCTGCTGGGAAACTGCTGGTGATCCCAATGGATGGCAGCCACTGGCTGAGTATGAAGGAGGTCCTGGCAAAGCTGAGCAAGAAAGGACACGAAATAGTTGTCATCGCACCAGCCAGCAGTCTGCTGATAGATTCCTCGGGGATGTACGAATTCAAAACATATCCTGTACCTTTCGAAACGGAGGACATGAAAAAAAATGTACGCTCAATTAGTACAAACAGTTTTAGTGAAGAGCTGTTCCTGATGAGATTTATGAAGATCTGGCATAATCTCAAACAGACCTCTGAATTGTTTCAGGCTTCCTGCAGCTCCTTACTGTACAACAAAGAGATGATGAAATACATTGAAGAAAGTAAATTTGATGCCATCTTTACAGATCCTCTGACACCCTGTGGACAGATAATTGCTTTGTACTTTTCTATCCCTACTGTTTTCTTTTTGCGGGGCTTCCCATGTGCTATAGACGTTCATGCTGCTCAGAGTCCAGACCCACCATCCTATGTCCCACGAATGTTCTCTCTCAATACGGATCATATGACGTTCCCTGAGAGAGTGAAGAACTTCCTCATCAGCCTTTCAGAGTCTTTCACCTGCAGTTTGGTCTTCTCATCGTTTGAAAGTCTGGCCTCAGACTTTCTCCAGCAGCCGATGACAATTACACAGCTTTTAAGCCATGGATCGATCTGGCTGAAGAGAACTGACTTTGTCTTTGACTATCCCACACCTATAATGCCCAACATGGTTTTTATTGGAGGCATAAACTGTGGACACAAAAACCCATTATCTCAGGTTAGTGACCGGCTCAGAAAGGTATAACAAGGGAAAAAAATCTGGCAGTCATATATCTGCATGGTGTGGGTGAGGTCTAATAGTTTGTTTGATATGGATATTTCTAACCTAAAAAGAGGAGTTAGGTTAATGCTTTCTGTATAACCAATCCACCTGAAAAACAGAGGGGTATAGTTGACCAGGAGAACATGTGATTCCACCTCCTTTCCTTGGGTCTGCCCAATATGGAGATTTTGTTCCATGGAGAGATCATGTGTTATGCTGATTCATTCCAGCTGAAGTCAGGTACACAAACACCTCGCCCAGGAATTCATGCAAAAAGGGCAGGAATTGTAACAGCTCTTCCAAAAATTCTTTGTCTCATGTAAGAGGCAGTAGAATATTTCTTCAAGAGCATTAGCTGGTTATCTGGTCAAAAAAGTAACTTGATGAGTCATGAGCAGCAGAATCATGGGCTCTTTTCTGTCACTGTGTTTGAGCTGAAGGCTGATATTTTGTGGTGAAGGCTTTGGTCTAACTACAGTTTCCACCACAAAAACTAGACAGCTGAGTTCTGAACTGCATTTTTAAGGAAGCATCCAGTTTGGACATGGAAATGTTAATGGGGGAGTTACTTGGATATTTGTGGTCTAAAAAGCACTTGATAAAGGCACGCATATGGTGTATGTGTGCCTGTGATGTTCGTTAGCTCATGGCTGCTAGCGAGTTACATTCTTGGTTGCTTGTGTTGTGAGTAGAACAGCCTGATGTGAAGCCAAATATTAAGTGGAAAAGGACATATAGGAGGCAACTGCTCTGCTCAGCAGATGATAAATCTATGGTTAGTGTAATCCAGTGTTTCAGCAATAAATCAAATTGTTTCCTAGAAAGGATAAAGTTTTATCCTTTGTGAACATTACTTAAAAATAAACTCCCCTCTATTCTTCCCTTGAACTTTTTTTCACCTTCCCTGAGTCTTAGGGAATGGATGCTTGTCACCACTCTTACTCTTCCCCCAAATTCATAGTCCTTTGTGGATGTGAATGGGTGAAGCTTCACAGATTTGCATTTTACAGCCTGGCACATCTTCCCCGGAGGCAACCTTAACCTCCTTCAGGCTTTGCTTTACTCCTCCCAGTACTTCCCCTGATGCAGCAACTGTTTGTTTCTGCTGAACTAGTAGAGTTCAGCTCTTGGTTTTCCACAAAAGCCTCTTGGTAAACCCCCTACATGGCCACTTTAATCAGGGTAGTGCTTTTTCCTATCAGTTCTGTCCATCAGAGCTGCTTAATGGCTCCAGAGGGACAAACTGGGGAAGATCCTCTGGGAAAGCAGGGAGAGGAATCTTGCCTGCAGGCAAGGCCATGTAGCAGCTCCAGATTCAAATCAGACTCTCCTCTGAAGAAAAAGCTCACTCTTACTCTTGCTTAGCAGCTAAAAACCAGACTCCAGCAGCAACTCTTATTGCAGAAGTACTGATTCTTCAGCTCTGATTTCTCGTTATCTTCTGACCAAGGCTCTGAATTACACACAGTTTATCACTAGTACTTTTAACTACTCAGACACAGTATCTTATTTTTAGTTTGTTATCTGAAGTAATGCCATTTAAACGTCATTTTAAATCAATTCCTGGCTGTTCCTGGCTACATCTGTCAAAGCTTTCCTGAATTTATTTAGGTAAAAGGAGAGCTGAGTGGTTTTTCCTTCCTATAGCTCCTGGAGGAAGGAAATGACTGAGAGAGGCACAGAGAGATAGGTCAGAATGAGAATAAAGAAGCATTGTGCATGACAGCACTAATTGAGTGGTTTTCCTTTGCTGATGCCAGCCTCAGCTGCTGCGTTACTTACTGTAATCTATTTGTACCTGGTGTACCTGGCCCCAGTGCTGAGCTGTATGTAAATCATAGAGCCTCTGCCTTAGGATTTGCACAAATACCACGCTGTGTACTGGCAAATTTTATAATTTGATTTAAACATGAAGTTAACAAACATTCCAGAACAGCTGCAAAATGCTTATTGAAAAGAAAGGAAAGCAAGAAAGCACTTTAATACCTGTGTTTGGCAAGCCCAGTTACTTAAAATGCCACCAATATTCAAGGCTTTGCAAAGTCTGATTGTATTTTCAGTCTAACAGCAATCAGCACAGGGAATCCATCCCGAGGGAGCCTCAGATACCAAGCCCAGTTCTGCCCAACCCAAGTTGATTTATCAGTGATGCGTCAATGCCTTGAATGGCTGGTTTTGCTGGAAAAGCCGGGTCGTTAAGGGGGAATGTGGGAATCTGCCAAGGGGCTGTGGGTCTACTTAAAATCTGTTAGGTCAGGGCAGTTGAACAGATGCTAGATTTCTAGGAACATGGCTGGAGTGAGTAAACGCAGTTACTTAGTTTCTGCGGGAGTTTTGGTTTTCCTGTCTCTGTTTTGCTTGGTTGATGGAGGGAAGCTGCTGGTGGTGCCCATGGATGGGAGTCACTGGCTCAGCATGCGCTTGGTGCTGGCAGCCCTCAGCCAGAAGGGGCATGAAATAATTGTTGTTGCACCAGAAGTAAACTTGAACGTGAAGGCATCCGATTATTACACTCTAAAAACATATCCAGTGCCTTTAACTAGGGAAGAACTGGGAGCACGCATGCATTCATTTGCTAATGATCTTTTTGAGAGAAGACCTTTTCTTCAGAGAATTACTGCGCTTTATGAAAAAGCTCAAGTCATCTCTGGTCTCTACGTATCCTCCTGTACCAGTTTACTGCACAATAAGGGTCTGATGCAATATCTTGAAGGATATAAATTTGATGCTGTTCTCATGGATCCTATTGCACCATGTGGACAAATACTGGCTCTGCATCTCTCTATTCCATCTGTTTTCTTTTTACGGGGACTCCCCTGCAGTTTGGATTTGCAGGCTACTCAGTGTCCAGATCCCCCTTCCTACATCCCAAGAACATTTACAGACAACTCAGACCACATGACGTTTATCCAGCGTGTGGAAAACTTATTTCTTAAGTCATCAGAATCCTTTCTTTGCAATTTTGCCTATTTGCCATTTGAACTTCTTGCCTCAGATTTTCTCCGCAGACCAGTAACAATGAAGGAACTCTTAAGCCACGGATCCATTTGGCTTAAAAGAATGGATTTTGTTTTTGAGTATCCCATGCCAGTGATGCCCAACATAGTTTTCATTGGAGGTATAAACTGTGGAAAGAAAAAACCATTATCTCAGGTCAGTGATTTCCTTGATAAACTATATTAAGGTTTGAAGAGAAAAGGCTGTTTGCAAATTCTCTGTGTGTATGTAATTGTGTACACGAGTTTGTGGGATTTATATATGCAGTAAGGTATACTGTAAAGAAAATAGATGAGAAACTGGGCTGATTTTAATTCTCTCTTACTCTTTCAGGTACTTTCCTACAGCATCAGCAGGATCTAAACACTCTTTTCTTACACAATTTCTTTCTTTGGGCTAGGTGGAAGCAATTTGGCACTGTACACTCACTAACTCAACCAGTGAGGGTGATCTCTGTCTTAACAGGCAGGTCGGCTGCTTCTCTTTGCCTGATCAGTAGTATTAACTCAAACTATTAGTCACAATTGTTTTTTTAAAACAATGAGTCTCTGCAGTTAATAGAAACAACCTTTCGTAATTTAGAAGTAAAGTGTAGTAACGCATCAGTCAGCAGGTAATGTTCAAGTTGCTTCGTCAGTCTAGGCTTATCCCTTCACTGCATGGATTCCTTACAAAATATTCTGCAAAACTATTGGAGGTTTTCATACCTGCTCACAGGACTGAGCATCTGCGACAGCTCATGCTGCCTTCTGAAAAATTTCCCTACAAAAGGTGTACCTAAAGCTGCATAAGTTTGGTAAATCTCCTTAAAAAAATTGTGGTTTGTACCATCAGCTTCCATACTAAATTATTGTATTGTCAAAAACACTTCTGTGGAATAACTTTTGTAATTAGGGCTGACTGCAAATCCCGTCTGTGCATTAGCGTTGATTGCTTTCATTGCCCTGGGGCATACTCTTTGCAGGCTGATCTAAATGGTATTTCTGACTTGCTAATCCAGTTTTAAATACATCTGGCAGAACCCATGCCCTTGTCCTTCCTCCTTCCAGCCACTACTTCATCCTTCCAAGCAGAGGCATTCAGGGAAATGAACTTTGATAGCCAATTTTCCATTTAATTACAGTGTCAAGACATGTGAAGCATTGATATTTTCTGATCTTTTACAAATAGAAAATTATTTGGGCTGGTAGGAAGGGAGGAATGTTCTCAGACTGAAAATTCTTATTTGGAAAATAAGATCTGTTAATTACCACTTTTGCGCAGACCACTTGCTGAAGGAGCCCTTATTTCTTTCAACAGTAGTGTTCCTCCAGTACAAAAAGGTGAAGAGGTGGCTGTTAACAAGTCTAGCAGCTGCTCTGACTACTACCTGCCAAACTGGCTGAACTTTAACACCTTTTATGCCATCTTTGCCATACATAAGATTATAGATTTACTACACAGCAAATAAGTCTAAAGATCATCCCGAGAACTACAGCAGAGCTTGCTTAAAAGCCTAGAGCTGGGAATATGCTTCTGGGGCAGCGCTCACCGGGTCTCTGCAGAAATGGCCCTGGTGCTCAGTGCTCACCCACGAATCTCAGCGATGCTGGTTCTGCTCTTGTCCGTGCTCCGTTTGGCTGCTGGTGGGAAGCTGCTGGTGGTGCCGGTGGATGGGAGTCGTTGGCTCAGCATGCGGGAGGTGCTGGATGGTCTCAGCCAGAAGGGACATGAAATAGTCGTCGTTGTGCCTGAAGTAAGCGTACATATAAAACCATTAGAGAATTTTATTATGAAAACGTATCCAATACCCTTCACAAAGGAGGAAGTGGATGGAAATGTCCATTCTTTTTCACGGAATGTATTTGAAGAAGGATCCTTTCTGGGAAGATTTATTAAAATATGCCAGAGACTAAAAATCATCTCTGCCAATGCTCTCTCTACCTGCACACACTTACTGTACAACAAGGAGCTTGTCAGATATCTGGAGGAGAGCAAGTTTGATGCTGTTTTTACAGATCCAATACTACCCTGCGGACTGATCCTGGCTGAGCATCTTTCTCTCCCTTCTCTATTTTTTTTGCGGGCAATGCCATGTGGTTTAGACTTTGAAGCAACCCAGTGTCCCTATCCCCCTTCCTACGTTCCCAGGATGTTCACAGGCCTTACAGACCACATGAACTTTCTCCAACGCATAAAAAACCTAATTCGTGACATCCCAAATTATTTTCTCTGTAATTTTTTCTTTCAACCATATGCAAAACTGGCATCTGAGTTCCTCCAGCGGGATGTGACTATGCTAGATCTCCTTCGCCAGGCTTCCATTTGGCTGATAAGATTAGACTTTGTGTTCGATTACCCAAGACCTTTAATGCCCAATATGATAGTTATTGGAGGAGTAACCTGTGCTCACAAGAAGCTGTCTCAGGTGGGTCACGCTCTGTTTTTAATTCTTGTTCTGATGGATTTTTGTGTTCTCAAAAGTGGTATTTTATCTTGCAGATGTAAGTTGAAACGCCATTTAGGATGTGTAAAGCAAATACTCATGAGAGATATAATTTTTCTTTCACTTTCTTCTTCACTTTCCACGTTGTCTGAAGGCACCTGTATCTTTTCATTGATGACATATGCTCAGTTGAAGAGAAAAGTTAGGTTCTTCTAATGAAGCTCTGTGATGGGACAATGGAAGTACAAAGTACTGCTTAGTGTGGGCAATATCATCGTGTGTCCAATTGTCTTCTCATACCAGAAGTCATCTAAACCAGCTCTGGCACATCTGCTCTGGGGCCAGAGGCTGCCTAGAGGTGAGTGCTCAAAGAAACGGAGAGCGTGGGAACAGGTCTTTCCCAGGAGAAGGGAGCAGCCTCTGCTAGGTTGAGTGGTGATATGGATGAGATAGATCTCATGTCCTAGCAGGAGGTTTAGCCAGGGGCAACCAACAGAAGTGCAGTCCCACCCAGAACCACCCCTGCCTACTTCATGGGACATGTTTTATTGTTCATCTAATAGAAAGAGATGGGAATTATCCAAAGCATTCAGAGCACAGTAACTGCCTTTGGGCTTGGCTGGAATTATTATTCAGCCTTTTATCAAAGGAATGATTATTCATTTACCGCACAGGACATGCCTCCAGGGGTCAAAGTCAGGCTGCAGCACAGATTGCTTAAACACACAGAATTGGTGCTATTGCTTCAGTGTTGCCGGTGGTTTTCTTCTGGGCAGCACTCACCAGATCTCTGCAGAAATGGCCCTGGTGCTCAGTGCTCACCCACGAGTCTCAGCGATGCTGGTTCTACTCCTGTCCATGCTCCGTTTGGCTGCTGGTGGGAAGCTGCTGGTGGTGCCGGTGGATGGGAGTCACTGGCTCAGCATGCGGGAGGTGCTGGATGGTCTCAGCCAGAAGGGACATGAAATAGTTGTCGTTGCACCTGAGATAAATTTATACATCAAGCCATCAGAGGATTTTGTTATGAAAATGTACCCTGTCACTTTCACACAGGAAGAGCTGGATGAAAATTTCCGAGCATTTTCAAAGGAAATAACTGATGATGGATCTATTCTAGAAAGAGCTTTTAGATTTTATGAACGGGTAAAAAAAACATTTGCGATCTACCTGGCTACTTGTACCAACTTACTGTACAATAAGGATCTTGTCAGTTATCTTAAGGAGAGTAATTTTGATGCTGTCTTTACAGATCCAATGCTACCCTGTGGACAGATCCTGGCTGAGCATTTTTCACTCCCTTCTGTGTTTTATTTTCGAGGATCACCATGTGGTTTAGAATATGAAGCCACCCAGTGTCCCAATCCCCCTTCTTATATCCCGAGGATATTAACAGGCCTTACGGATCACATGAGCTTTCTCCAGAGAGTGAAGAACCTAATCTTTGACATCCCACATAGCTTTTTCTGTGAATTTATCTTTGAATCATACAGAAAACTGGCATCTGAGTTCCTCCAGCGGGAGGTGACTATGCTGGATCTCTTTCGCCAGGCTTCCATTTGGCTCATGAGGTTTGATTTTGTGTTTGATTATCCAAGGCCTCTGATGCCCAACATGATTTTTGTTGGAGGAATATCCTGTGCTCACAAGAAGCTGCCTCAGGTGGGTCGTGCTCTGATTTTAATTTTTGCTGTGATGGGCTTCTGTGTTCACAAGGATGGAATTCTGTATTGCAGATATTAGTTAAGGTGCCATTAAGAATGTGTTAGGGAAATACTTATGAAAGAAATCATTTTTCTCTCACTTTCTTCCTCACTTTCCACTCTGTGTGTAGGCAGCTGTATCTTTTCATGGTTGCAGTATGCTCAGTTGGTGTCTTTTTCATTATCTATATTCAATGCCATGTTTTGTCACATTCAGTAACATGGAACTCTCTCCCTTGGGGACTGAGGATGAGCAGCACATAAGTCTGAGGGGTGGTCAGGGCGTACATTTGGGTATAGACCGCGTGACTTTGAAATGGTTGTAGAAAGGTCTGTTCTTTAAGGAGAAATGCAGGTCAGGCTTCAGTCCTGGGCACTCTTTGTGCCTGATCACTTCTTTATTTGTCAGTGAATTCACCTGCTCCTTCACTTGGGTATTTCCAGAGCTGGAATCAATGGGAATGTCACAGGCTGTGGACACTCAGGCTACGATGCACTATCTCTGTTTACAAGCAGGCATCACAAGATTTTGCCTTGGTGGTGGCAGCATGAGATCTGAGAAGATCTCAAAGAGCCTGAAGGGGCTATGGTGGCTTGGCAGATCCCACTCAAAGGCAGCAAAGCTGCTAAAGCTTTTCTGGTAGGAACAGATGGGGCTTCTCTGGTGCATCCATCACTTTTATCACCTGCCCAGGTAGATTGCTGAATTTTCTTGCTTGTTATCCAGCCCCTCATCAAAGGAATGATTACACATATGCCACAAAGCTAATACCTCCAAGGGTCAAAGTCAGGCTGCAGCACAGATTGCTTAAAACCACAGAACTAGTGCTATTGCTTCAGTGCTGCTGGTGGTTTTCTTCTGGATAGCACTCACCAGATCTCTGCAGAAATGGCCCTGGTGCTCAGTGCTCACCCATGACTCTCAGCGATGCTGGTTCTGCTCCTGTCCATGCTCCGTTTGGCTGCTGGTGGGAAGCTGCTGGTGGTGCCGGTGGATGGGAGTCACTGGCTCAGCATGCGGGAGGTGCTGGATGGTCTCAGCCAGAAGGGGCATGAAATAGTTGTCATTGCACCTGAGATAAATGTACACATTAAGCCATCAAAGAACTTTGTTATGAAGATGTACCCAGTCTCTTTCACACAGGAAGAGCTGAATAACCATTTCAAGAGAAGTATCGACAATATATTTGAAGGAGGATCTTTTCTGGAAAGATTTCTTAAAACGTATCAAGGAATGAAAAATGTTTCTGCCATCTTCCTGGCTACCTGTACCAACTTACTGTACAACAAGGAGCTTGTCCGATATCTGGAGGAGAGCAAGTTTGATGCTGTCTTTACAGATCCTATACTACCCTGTGAACAGATCCTGGCTGAGCATCTTTCACTCCCTTCTGTGTTTTTTTTGCAGCAATTGCCATGTGGTTTAGACTTTGAAGCCACTCAGTGTCCCTTTCCTCCTTCCTACATTCCCAGGATGTTCGTAGGCCTTACAGACCGCATGAGCTTTTTTTCTAATGCTTGACATCCTGCTTTCTCGTCTCTGTAAGTTTCTTTATGGTCCATATACCAAAGTGGCTTCTGAGTTTCTCCAGCGGGACTCTCTTGGATCTCTTACGCAAGGCCTCCATTTGTCTTCTGCGGTTAGACTTTGTCCTCCAGTATCCCAGGCCTTTGATGCCCAACACGATTTTCATTGGAGGAGTAAACTGTGCTCATAGGAAGCTAACACATAGGTAGGTCATGCTCTGATTTTTGTTATCATAAGCGTCTGTGTTCAGCAGAGATCTTTGTATCATAGATTTTATTAGAAAGGTCTCTTTAGCTGAGTGATAGTAAACTCCTTTGAATGACTTTTCCTTTGCCAAGAGGTGCCAGTTCTCATTTTAGTGAAGATAACCATGAGGATCACACTATAAACATGAGGGTGGTATATTGAATGGGTATAGCTCTGCTGAAATCCTCATTAGATTTGTGGAGGTCTGAATCTTATCACTTTGCTCAGAAACCTTCTGCAAACGCCTCCTGCCACCAAGTGATGAATTCAACTTCTTTACTAGAGCTTGGAGAAGGAAAAGCTGTGGGAAGGGCATGAGATATTTTGATATCCATGAGAGTGTGGTTTAGAGTTGCCTATGGAAATCCCAGTTTGCTCTTTCACATTTGTCTTTACCTAGAGGTTGATTCTGTGCTTGTGAGCCTTCTCTCACTGCGCGCTGGTAGAACAACCAGTTTTCTGTGGCATAAATCATCTTTTGACTGGCTGGAGCAGCAAGAGCCTGGGGAAACTTCGGAGTTGATGATCCTGCAGTTGGAATTGATGATCTCTAAGATCTTTTGCAAACTAATGATTCTATGACTTTATGAAACGTTTGCTTTGTGAGCTTCCTCCTCCTCCTCTCACTGATCACATGGACATTGCTTCTCATACTGTGTGCTTTGTGTGAATTTTCCATGAACATGCAGCTAGTTTCTGGGACCTACTGTGCAAGTTCTTTGCTGGCATTTATTTCCATTCCTGGGTTTTCAATACCTTGGCAAAACCAACTCAGTCTCACATGTAGCATCCTCATGAACTTCTACAATGCATTTTGCACTGCTTGAGCTGAGGAGCATCTGAACTTCAGCAAACATCTTTCAGAATGAGTAACCTTTCACAGACAAGTGCCTTCCTGAAAAACAGTATTTTGATTGCTTTGTGGCAGAAGGCTCCTGTTTTTCACTGGTAGGGAGGAGAAGCATTTTTCTTCTCAGCCTTGTGCCCTGGTTGCTCCAGGACTCCTTTTTCCCCAGTGTTCCCCCAGGATGGAAAAGCCTGATACAAAAGCCAGTGAATGGAATTCCCTGGCCCAATGTGACTCAGGCAGTGGAGCTGCTCATTCTGAAGGGACAAGAAACGCTTGAGTTTCATTCCTCAGCTTGTTTTTTCCTCTAAAGGTTTTCCTGTGGTTTGGAATATGGTAAACCCCCCAGAATACATTAGTTTGGAAGGTGCTGTCAGTCACCATAGTGCTTGATTTGCAGATGGATTTAGTCACAGGTTAGCAGTGTATCTTATGAATTCTATCATATCTGGCAACGCAAAGCTTCTCAGTCTTTTCTTAGTTTGGCTGAAGAAATGTTACCATGTTTTGCATACCTTGGACCAGAAATACTCCTCAGTGCAATAGAAATGCTCTTAACTTCTTGACAATAAGAACTGACAAGGGCTTATCTGTGCAGCGCCAAGCACAGTTTGGTTGGGGAGGTGCCACTTTTGTCCCTAATCTCAAATCGCTGCAGGGCTGATTGTTTCTGAAGCCCCTTGCCCCGCACGAGGAGCTGCCGGTGGTGCTGCTAGATGGGAGTGTGTGGCTCTGCGTGCTTGCAGATATACACAGGCAGAGGTGGTGTGAAATAGGTGGCCCTGCATCAGGGAGAACAGGTTTCTAATAAAATGTCAAGGATAAAAGGAAAGAGATGGACCCAGACGTGACCCTAAAGGCAGCCATGGATCATCTTTCCCATCTAGGTGGTCTCAGAGGAAAAGTCATTCTAGAAGAAGACTTAACAGGCTGAGGAGGGAACAACTTAACCTCCAGCTCCAACAACAATCATGCTTTGGGTGGGCACAGTCGTTGTATAATAAAAGAGCACACCTTCTGTGCCAGCCTCAGGGTTTATTCTGAATCCAGCTCTTCAGGATGTTACACATCACTTGGGAGAACTTCATCAAAATTATCATAAATTTGTGCCTTTACAGGAATCTGCAGTACTTCCTTGATGCTTAACATATCATTTTTGTCATGCTGCCATCTTCATCTGTCTCCACATTCCAGAAACCATATAAAACTGTTCTGGCACATCTGCTTTATGGCCATAGGTTTGCAAGAAATGAGTGGTCAAAGAGAGGTTGCAAGTCTTGCCCAGGAGAAGGGAGCAGCCTCTCCTAGTATGATTGGTGATGTGATGAGACACATCTGCCCTTGCAGGAGGTTCATCCAGAGGGAGGCCATCAGAAATGCAGTCCCACCCAGAACCACCCCGCCTTATACCTGAGACTCTTTCCTATAGCTCCAATGGGAAGAGATGGGAGTTACTGAACTCCTCCAGCAAACAGCAGATCTCTGTGGGCTTGGCTGGAATTACTGCTTATCATCCAGCCTCTTATCAAAGGCATGATTACATAATTAACACAGAGCAAATACCCCCAAGGGTCAAAGTCAGGCTGCAGCACAGATTGCTTAAAAGCGTGGAGCTGGTGCTATTGCTTCAGTGCCACTGGTGGTTTTCTACTGGCAGCACTCACCAGATCTCTGCAGAAATGGCCCTGGTGCTCAGTGCTCATCCGCGAGTCTCGGTGATGCTGGTTCTGCTCCTGTTTGTGCTCCGTTTGGCTGCTGGTGGGAAGCTGCTGGTGGTGCCAGCAGACGGGAGTCACTGGCTCAGCATGCAGGAGGTGCTGGATGGTCTCAGCAAGAAGGGACATGAAATAGTTGTAGTGGCACCTGAGACAAATTTATACATCAGGCCATCAAAAAGTTTTATTCTGAAACAGTACCCAGTCCCTTTGACACTGGAAGAGGTGCATGAAAATCTCCAGACTTTTATAGAAGCTTCAATTCAGGAAGGATCTTTTCTGGGAAGATTTTATAAAGCATTCCAAGGTTGGAAAACACTTTCCGATTTGGCAGTCTCCGGCTGCGCACAGTTGCTCTATAATGAGGAGCTCGTCCGATACCTGGAGGAGAGCAAGTTTGATGCTCTCTTTACAGATCCTGTACTACCCTGCGGGCAGATCCTGGCTGAGCATCTTTCTCTCCCTTCTGTGTTTTATTTTCGAGGCACTCCATGTGCATTGGATTTTGAAGCCACTCAGTGTCCCAATCCACCTTCGTATGTTCCAAGAGTATCTTCAGACCATACAGACCGTATGAACTTTGTCCAGCGAGTGAAGAACCTAATGCTTGACATCCCATTTTATTTTCTCTGTGATTTTGTCTTTCAATCATATGCAAAACTGGCATCCGAGTTCCTTCACCGAGATGTGACTGTGCTAGATCTCTTTAGCCAGGCTTCCATTTGGCTCATGAGGTTTGATTTTGTGTTAGAGTATCCAAGACCTTTGATGCCCAACATGATTTTTGTTGGAGGAATAAACTGTGCTCACAAGAAGCTGCCTCAGGTGGGTTAAGCTCTGTCTTTACTTCTTGTTCTGATGGATTTTTGTGCTCACAAGGATGGAATTTTGTATTGCAGATATGAGTTAAGGTGCCATTAAGAATGTGTTAGGGAAATACTCATGAAAGAAATCATTTTTCTCTCACTTTCTTCCTCACTTTCCAAATTCTGACAGGTTTGCTGTATCTTTCCATTGATGAAGTATCATAAAATGGTTTGATTTGGAAGAGACATTAAAGGTAATCTAGTTCCAACCTCTCCTGCCATGGGAAGGGTCACCTCCCACAAGATCAGGCCGCTCAGGGCTCCGTCCAATCTGGCCTTGACCAGCTTCAGGGAGGGGACATCTGTGACTTCCCTGGGCAACCTGTGCCAGTGCCTCACCACTCTCATTGTTGAGACTTTACTTCTAATGTCTAGTTTAATTCTCCCCTCTTCCAATTTATAGCCATTCCCCCTCATCCTATTACTCCATGCCCTTGTAAAATGTCACTCCTCTGCTTTTCTGTAGCTCCCTTCAGGTTCCAGAAGGCCACTAAAAGGTTTCCCGGAGTCTTCTCTTCTCCAGGCTAAACAACTCCAACTCTCTAACCCTGTCCTTATAGTATAGGTGTTCCAGTCTTCTGATCATCTTTGTGGTGTCCTCTGGACCTGTTCCAACATTTCCATATGCTTGCTGTGCTGGGAATTCCAGAACTGGACATAGGACTCCAGATAGGGTCTCACAGGAGTGGAGTAGAGGGGGAGAATCCTCTCCCTCAAAATGCTGGCAGTGTTTGTTTTGATGCAGCCCAGGGTACGGTTCTGTGAATTCTGGGCTGTGAGCGGATATTGCCAGCTCACGTCAAGGTCTCATCAATGAGCACCTCCAAGTCCTTCTCCCCAGGGCTACCCTTTATCATGTCATTCCCCCATCCCGGGGGATTGACATCCATGGATTGCCTAGACCCAGGAGTAGGACTTTGCCTTTGGCCTTGTTGAACCTCAAGAAGTTCACAGAGACCCACTTCTCCAGCTCGTCCAGGTCCCTCTGGATGACATCATGTCCTTCTGGAGTGATAACTGCACCACTCGGTTATGTTCCTTTGATGTCTTTTTCATTATGCATATTTAAAACCTCTTTGTGTTGTATTGAATAATGTGGTACTCTGTCCCTTGGGGAGTGATGATAAGCAGCAGGTAAGTCTGAGGGGATGTCAAGCTTTGCAGTTGGATATAGCCCATGTGACTATAAATGGTTGTAGAAGGGTCTAGTCTTTGAGGAGATATGCACGTCAGGCACCCTGGCTGCCTGATAACTTCTTTATTTGTCAGTGAATTCACCTGCTCCTTCACTTGGGTATTTCCAGAGCTGGAATCAATGGGAATGTCACAGGCTGTGGACACTCAGGCTACGATGCACTATCTCTGTTTATAAGCAGGTATCACAAGATTTGACCTTGGTAGTGGCAGCATGAGATCTGAGAAGAAAATCAGTCTCAAAGAGCCTGAAGGGGCTACGATGGCTTGGCAGATCCCACTCAAAGGCAGCAAAGCTGCTAAAGCTTTTCTGGTAGGAACAGATGGGGCTTCTCTGGTGTATCCATCAATTCTATCATCTGCCCAGGTAGATTGCTGAAATTTCTTGCTTGTTATCCAGCCTCCTATCAAAGGAATGATTACACATCTATCACATGGTAATATTTACCAAGGGTCAAAGTCAGGCTGCAGCACAGATTGCTTAAAACCACAGAACTAGTGCTATTGCTTCAGTGCTGCTGGTGGTTTTCTTCTGGATAGCACTCACCAGATCTCTGCAGAAATGGCCCTGGTGCTCAGTGCACACCCACGAGTCTCAGCGATGCTGGTTCTGCTCCTGTCCATGCTCCGTTTGGCTGCTGGTGGGAAGCTGCTGGTGGTGCCGGTGGATGGGAGTCACTGGCTCAGCATGCGGGAGGTGCTGAATGGTCTCAGCCAGAAGGGGCATGAAATAGTTGTCATTGCACCTGAGATAAATGTACACATTAAGCCATCAAAGAACTTTGTTATGAAGATGTACCCAGTCTCTTTCACACAGGAAGAGCTGAATAACCATTTCAAGAGAAGTATCGACAATATATTTGAAGGAGGATCTTTTCTGGAAAGATTTCTTAAAACGTATCAAGGAATGAAAAATGTTTCTGCCATCTTCCTGGCTACCTGTACCAACTTACTGTACAACAAGGAGCTTGTCCGATATCTGGAGGAGAGCAAGTTTGATGCTGTCTTTACAGATCCTATACTACCCTGTGGACAGATCCTGGCTGAGCATCTTTCACTCCCTTCTGTGTTTTTTTTGCAGCAATTGCCATGTGGCTTAGACTTTGAAGCCACTCAGTGTCCCAATCCTCCTTCTTATATCCCCAGGGGATTTACAGATCTTACAGACCACATGAACTTTCTCCAGCGGATGAAGAATCTAATCTTTGACATCGCAAATTTTTTTCTTTGTGATTTTTTCTTTGAATTATACTCACAACTGGCATCTGAGTTCCTCCAGCGGGAGGTGACTACGCTGGATCTCTTTAGCCAGGCTTCCATTTGGCTCATTAAGCTAGACTTTGTTTTACACTATCCAAGACCATTGATGCCCAACATGATTTTTGTTGGAGGAATAAACTGTGCTCACAAGAACCTGCCTCAGGTGGGTTGTACTCTGTTTTTCCCTTGTCAGTCTTATCTACTTTTACTTACTCTGAAAAATTATAACCAGGTTTTGCTAGAAGCTGTCTTTCTGGGAGTGACAGTAGGAGGATTTCAAACTGCTTTTGGTTTTCAGAGAGGTGTCAGTACTTTTTCCATGAAAGCATCTGTATATCACAGTATAGGGATGGAGGTATTGTATATGGAATTAGCTCTGGGACACTCCCCAGTGGTCTCGTGCTTCTGCTCAAAGCCAGCTTTGACATCAGGGCAGATTGTTCAGTGCTTCATCCAGGATTGCTGATGTGGTGCAAGGCAGACTTTCACCTAAAGAGACCTTCCCTTACCCTTCTGTCCAACTTGTCATTGCTGATTTCCTCTACATTCCTTTCTTCTGTTTTTATTTAAAGAATTATTCTCTATGTCATAGACTTATAAAATACTTTCATTTGGTAAGTCTTCCTTATGCTAAGGGAATTGAAAACAGGAATAAGATCTCGTGTTAGCCTTCTCTCTTCAATCCTGAGCAAGCTCATCTTTCTCAGCCCCTTTTTGTGCATCATGGTCCCCTACTCTAACCAACCACCTTCTTGGCTTTTGCTAGATTTGCTCCAGCACATCTATTTCTTGTACTGGAGACCTCCAAACTGGGTTTGTCTCTTCAGATGTTTCCTAGTTGCTGAACAGAAGGGAAGTATCACCTCCATGAGTCTGCTGATTGTACTCTTGCTCATACAGCCAGGATGCTATCACCTCCATGGATGCAAGGGCACATCTCTGACTCATATTCAACTTTGTTTTCCACAAAAAAACCCAGGCCATTTTCTACAGAGTTGCTTTTTGTCCAGCTGGAGTGCAGCTTGTCCTGTGGCGTGGGGTTGTCCTATCCCAGCAGCAAAACTTTGCTTTTGCCTTTGCTGACCTTCTTGATGCTCCTGTTGGCCCATTTTTTCAGCTTGTAACAATCTTTTTGAATATCCCAGGCCAGTAATGCCCTTTCTTTGAAGGATCAACTGGCATAATAAAAATAAAGTATGTGTTAGTTTACTTTATTCTTATAAAATGAATGCTGGATTTATTTCAGATTACTATTTTAAAATGTGTATTCAAATATATTTCGTGGTTTGCAGAACAACTTCATACCTTCAAGTTTTCTGCAAGGTCAGATTGGATGGGGCTTTGAGCAGCCTGGTCTAGTGGGAGGTGTCTCTGCTCACAGCAGTGGGGTTGGAACTGGATGATCTTTAAGGTCCCTTCCAATCTAAACCATTCTATGATTCTGTTATGTTTCTCAGATATTGAATATGCAAAACATTGAAACAGGCCTTATTTTTCAGAAAAAGTTGACTCTGACACAGTAAAATGGAAGCATTTTTAAGAGGATTCAAACCTGGCATTCAGTCTAAAAAAGCAGAGATGGGATAAGCTGCATAGATAAAGTGATGAAAAGAACTATGCCAGCAGGTTTGTGACAGAGATCTAGAATATCCTGAAAAGTGTAGCAAAGGTGAAAAGGGAGCTGATATGCAATTTCTTCCAGTATTTGGCCTATGGTTTTCACTGAAATGAGGGAGCAGCAAGCTTAAAGCAAACAAAAGGGAGCTTTTTTTCATATCAGGATCAAACCCCAATATTGCCTCTTAACACCAGCAGATTTTTTTTGTAGTCAAAAGCTATGAATTTACAAAGGATGTGGGTAGTTAATAAGAGGTACATTCTGCCTGCTAGGATTTGTGGAATTACAAAAGAGGTAATCAAAAGTTCCCCTAACTGGAGATATTTGCTGTATCCTTTCCAGTGTGCAACCTTGACACTCAACTCTGTACTTTAGCTTTACTCTCTCCTGGTAGATATCTCACTTCATCTTTAACTCTGGAATGAACTGATCTTGTGGACTATAGTCTCTGGAGTCATATAAACATAAAATAGTATGTATGTGTGTGTGAGTGTTGGTCAAAATCCAGTGGCACAACTTTTGAACTCTTATGAACCTGCCATTAGCCTTAAGGAGCTTTGCCTTTTTCTTTTTTACCTCTTTAATATTGTTTTGCAGCATTAAATATTAGCGTTACACAGACAATACATGTTTGGCTGAGACGTTAGCAGAACTCAAAGACTACCTGGGATTTGCTGTGTATGAAATGTGAGATTTGAGAGCCCAGTACTGGTTAGCACAGGGTAACGTAGACCTGCAGCCTAGGGTTAACTTCCTACCTGAGCGTCT
This sequence comes from Clamator glandarius, assembly GCA_033459285.1. Lineage (NCBI taxonomy): Eukaryota > Metazoa > Chordata > Aves > Cuculiformes > Cuculidae > Clamator > Clamator glandarius. The sequence continues at coordinate 230,584 of JAUNZM010000078.1, forward strand.
GCTGCTACCTTAGGGCACGTGTAATGCTGTGTCGCCTTGTTGCGTGAGATCTTTCCTTCTTTTTCACAGAAACATGACAACGTGCAAACATAGGGGTTGCAACAATTCTCTGGCACATGAGAATACCGTCTATGCATCTCCTTTAGTTTTTGGTCATTTAACATCACCTCACTGTCAGCTGGAAAGTTTTGAGTGAACAGGCTGCAAAATGGGACTGTGTTGATGTCTGAAACTCCTTCCACTTCCACGCGGTTTGCTCAGTTGTTACAGTCCTTCCTGCTGTCCTGAGAATTGCTTATGAGAAACACCTTTTTTAACTTGCCACATGGAGAGCCTCTTGTCAAAATTAACTTTTTGAGATATTCTTAGCCTTGGAACATGCTTATCATCATGCCCAGGTACCTTTAGCAAAGGTAAACATTTAATGGAGCAATTTTCCCGTCACTCTTACCTGTGCCAAGACAACTCTTTCAGGCTGCTACACAGCATCAAGAAACCATTCAGATCTCTCTCCAGGGAGGTGGGCTTGGCTGGGAATCTAGAACATTCTCTCTTCTCCAGCCTGCAATTGGTCTTTTTCAGCTGCTGTTCCTGTATCTTATGTTGTGTTAGTTAACTTGCAAACTTTTGTCATCCGCCTTTTCCCTTTCCATGTACTAATGGCAGAGCAGGGTCAGATCCTCTTTGTCAGGCCTCTCTTTTAAGCACAAACTGCAGATATCCACTTTTCCAAGTTTATCTCAAAAGTTTTCATGTGCCTTTTCATGTTCTCCCTACCTAAGGACATTGTTTTGTTTGTAGTGCTTATTTCATTCATCCATCTACCCACTGGGTTTCTGCTGCATTATTTGCTGCATCTTCAACCCAGGTTCTCAAGGATAATTAGGCACTTAAAACCCATTCAGATCAGCCTGATTTGGATACCTAAATAAGCCCTTGGAGTGGAAGTGTCTTCCACATCAGGCCATGTCAGCCAAGCTGTTACACCTGCAAACTTTCAAAACCTCAGAGGTAAAAAGTTTTTTTTCTGAATGTTCAGTTGGAATCTCTCAAACTGCCATTTGTGGCCCTTACTAGACTATTTACTGATACTCAGAAAAGTTTGGCTCCTTCGTGGTTACTCTCCATCAAGTAGCTGTAGGCTGCAGTTGTGTGTTATAAAGAACAGGACTTCAATGTGATTTGGGGTTTTTGTTGGCTAAAAATCTTATCATAGCACATGCAGAAGCAGTTCAGAAAGGCTGTTTTCCCTTCTTCTGGTAACACAAATGTGGGCTTCCTGTTGGCTCATATCACAGCCAAGCCTTTTTAACTTAAAATCATAGAGCAGGATCATAGAATGATTGAGGTTGGAAAGGACCTCTAAGATCTTCAAGTTCAGCTGTCAGTCCAGCACCACCATATCTATTAAATCATGTCATGAAGTGCCACATCTACACATTTTTTTTCATACCTCCAGAAGACTCCACCACTTTCCTAGTGGCTACTTTTGACAAGTAGCTGTTATTAAGAACTTTCAAAAATGTTCAGTTTGTAGCTTATGTCCTATGAACTCATATGGCTCTTCTTGAGCAAGGACCACATATTCTGCTGCATCATTGCTTTCAAAAAGATGTTTGGCATGGAGGCTCTCTCCTATGAACTCTTATGGCCCCTCTTGAGCAAGGAGTGTGTATTCTGCTGCATCATTGTTCATATAAAAAGGGTGTTAGGTTAATATGTTACTCAAACTTTGGTGACACCACAACTTGGTGTGCTGGCTCATGCCTGCCACCCTGTGTGAACTCTAGGCACCTTTCTGAGCAAAGGTATAAAAGCAAGTTGGAAGTTCAGGTCTTTTGTGTCAATGTAATTATATTTTTTCTGAATCATTTCAGATAACGTAAATGCATGGAAATGTTTCTTGCTTTAAACTCGTGCTAGTGCTCTTATCAGCGCTTTTATCACCATTTAATATGATCTTTGAACTCAACCTCTCTTAGCAAACAATGTGTAGAGGTAAAGATGAAAGACCATCAAGTTATAAATGAGGTACGACTATTTCTTGCTTTCATATGCTACTTGGAAGAAGTAAGAAGGACCAGCTCGTTTCTTTTCCTGTCGACAGGCCCATGACAGTTATGCAGAGGTACCAGATACACACTGGGCTTGTTCTTTTTCTTACTTTCTGGAGTCTGGCAGAAGGAGGGAAGCTCTTGGTTGTGCCTCAGGATGGAAGTCACTGGCTGAGCATGCGTGTGGTTCTGGAAGAACTCTCAGAGAGGGGGCATGAGATCATTGCAGTGATTCCTGAAGCCACTTTGCTCATGAAAAGCTCTCAATCTTTCACCATCAAAACATACTCCGTGCCTTACACACAGGAGTTTGTGGATAGATTCTACAATTCCATCGGTGAAAAAAGTTTTGATAACCCTCCCCTTCTAGAAAAAATTACAATTTTACTCAGCAATATATCAGATCTGACCAACGTGTTCTCTTCTGCTTGTCGGCATCTGTTATATGATGAAGAACTAATGAATTACCTCCGTGACAGCAAATTTGATGCCATTATGATGGATCCTGTGTTGCCCTGTGGACCGATTATTGCAGAATATCTCTCCCTTCCTTCAGTATATTTCCTGCGTGGTCTTCCATGTACCTTAGACTACAAGGCCACCCAGTGTCCCAGTCCTTTTTCTTACGTGCCGAGGACTTTCACAACCAGTACAGATCACATGACATTTATGGAGCGTGTGAAGAACCTCCTGGCTGGATTTTCAGAGCAGTTGCTTTGCTATCTGTTTTATGTAAAATATGAGAACTTAGCTTCTGAGTTTCTTCAGAGAGAAGTAACAGTACTGGAACTCTTTAGCCAAGCATCCGTTTGGCTGATGAGATATGACTTTGTTTTTGAGTATCCACGCCCGATAATGCCAAATATGGTTTACATTGGAGGCATCAACTGTAAGCGGAGGCAGCAGTTATCGAAGGTTTGTCATTGCATGCATTTAGGATATTATCGCATTTATTAGCGATTATTTAAGAACTGCTTTTTTTTTAAGTACTTCTTCCAGTAGTATTTGCGCTTGAGTCAATGTGTGATCCAGATGGTGTGATTTGGGGGTGGGAATCTCAGGCTCTGCTAGATGTTCACAAGACTTGCACTGCTGGCAGCTGAAGAGTTTCTCTCCAGGAGAGGTCAGGTGAAGTTGTCTAAGTTACATCACTGCCTGGGTATCATATAGCTCATTGTAAGCGTGGCATTATAATATTAGACAATCATGGCCTGGCTACATCTAGATACATGAAAAAAAATAATTCTAGGTCATATGATTCAATATCCCAAACAGTCGTGGAATACTGATTAATTGCATTGAACGAAAGGAAATGTGGAACTAACACTATGTTTGTACCCAGGCACTTACAGTGTGCCATAGAGGTTGATAATGTGAGTAAATACCCCAAAACTAGAGGTATGCAATCAAAGATGGTAAAGGGAGCACTTTTGCCTCTGAATTTGTGTCAGAAGCAAGGTCAGATAGCATGTAAGAAGACGATTGGAAAAAAGAAGCCCTCAGGATTGTACCTATCTACCCTCTCTCCCTCGCTTGTTTAGATCTCCCTCATGGGACTGTGTAAATAGTGCAGATGCCAGTTGTTTTGTTGTTTTTCAGAGCGTAGTGATGTTGCAATAGCAGAAGTTATCACTGAGCTTGCATCACATTTGCTACTGTAGAATCAGGGCTTTCACTTTGATAACAGCTACAAATCTGAAGACAAATCTTATCAATCTGCTCTGTATCAAATCTCTGTAATCATTGCCTCTTGCTTAGACTCTGAGAGTGCAAGGTAGTTCAAAGATTAGACTTTGATTCCTGAGTTTTGTGTCCACTCAGCAGAGCAGAATCAAGGCAGGGAGTTAATCACTGACTGGATGTTAATAAGATAGTGATGGCTCAGTCAGGTGTTAGCTCCCATTCATGACTCTGTTCCGCCTTTGGGCACAACACATTGCCAGTTGCCTGATACTTCTCCCTTAAGCATTTGAATCCTTCTGTATTAATGACCTGGGTGAAGGCATCGAGTGCACCCTTAGCAAGTTTGGAGATGACACTAAGCTGGGTGGAAGTGTCAATATGCTGGAGGGTCGGGAGGCTCCAAAGGGACCTGAACAAGCTGGACCGCTGGGCAGAGTCCAATGCCATGAGGTTTAAAAAGGCCAAATACCGGGTTCTGTACTTGGGGCACAACAACCCTGTGCAGCTACAGACTAGGAGAAGCCTGGCTGGAAAGCTGCCTGGAGGAGAAAGACCTGGGGGTGTTGGTTGATGGCGACTGAACAGGAGCCAGCAGTGGCCAAGGTGGCCAAGAAGGCCAATGGCATCTTGGCTTGTGTCAGAAAAGGCACGACCAGCAGGTCCAGGGAGGTTATTCTCCCCCTGTACTCGGCACTGGTGAGACCGCACCTCGAATCCTGTGTTCAGTTCTGGGCCCCTCACCACAAGAAGGATGTTGAGGCTCTGGAGCGAGTCCAGAGAAGAGCAACGAAGCTGGTGAAGGGGCTGGAGAACAGGCCTTATGAGGAGCGGCTGAGAGAGCTGGGGGTGTTTAGCCTGGAGAAGAGGAGGCTGAGGGGAGACCTCATTGCTCTCTACAACTACCTGAAAGGAGGTTGTGGAGAGGAGGGTGCTGGGCTCTTCTCCCAAGTGACAGGGGACAGGATGAGAGGGAATGGCCTCAAGCTCTGCCAGGGGAGGTTTAGGCTGGACATTCGGAAAAAAAATTTCACAGAAAGGGTCATTGGGCACTGTTAGAGGCTGCCCAGGGAGGTGGTTGAGTCACATTCCCGGGAGGTGTTTAAGGGGCAGGTGGACGAGGTGCTGAGGGACATGGTTTAGTGTTTGATAGGTATGGTTGGGCTTGATGATCTGATGGGTCTTTTCCAACATGGTGATTCTATGATTCTATGATTTACCTTGTACTCCCCATTGCTTAAAGCTTTCACTGTGCACAGATGATAAATCCATCACTTTTAACCCACAGTTAAAAATTATCCTCATTTCTGCCCAACAAACACACAATCCGTTAAAAATTAAACACCTACCTTAAGACTAAAGTGCAAAGTACTCCATGGTTCAGTCCTTGTCCCCCTGTAATAGTTTGCAGCTGTTGAAAACTTTTCTGACCACACGAGGAAAATGGCTTCTTCAAATCCAGGATTTACTTCTCTTGTCTCCTATGTTGTGTTTTTCTTGCTCCTGTGGACTTTTTCTGAAGGTGGAAAGCTTTTGGTGGTACCTATTGATGGCAGCCACTGGCTCAGCATGCGTCCAATTGTGGAGCAGCTCACTCAGAGAGGACATGCAATCGTGGTGCTTGCGCCAGAGATAAATTTGCGGATAGATTCGTCGGTGCTTTATACTATGAAAATGTACTCTGTGCCTTACACCAAAGAGTATGTCGAGGGAGAATTTAAAAAGCTAGGTCATAGGAGTTTCACACCTCAGCCCTTCTTGGAAAAATTCTCAAAAATGGCAAATATTACAACCATGTTCTTTGATTCCTGCAAACTCCTTCTGTCTGACAAAGACTTGATGGAATACCTGGAAGAAAGCAGATTTGATGCTGTCTTTATGGATCCTTATTTTCCATGTGGACAGATAGTGGCTGAACATCTCTCCCTGCCTTCTGTGTACCTCGTACGGGGACTGCCGTGCAGCCTAGACTTCCACGCCACTCTCTGCCCAAATCCTCCCTCTTACGTTCCTAGGTTCTTCACTCGCTACACGGACAGCATGACATTCCTCCAGCGTGCAGGCAATCTCATAGCTAGCCTGAGCAGTTCCCTGGCTTGCAGCTTTCTTTATTCACCTTATGATGCTTTGATCAAAGAATTCCTCCAACAAGAGGCAACAGTGCCTGAGCTGATCAGCCACGCATCTATTTGGCTCATGAAATACGACTTTGTGTTTGAGTATCCCAGGCCCCTAATGCCGAATATGATCTTGGTCGGAGGCTTAAGCTGCACTCAGGAAAAAGCATTATCACAGGTTAGTTAACTTTTTTCCCTCCCTAGTTTAGCTATGGCTGCACTGTTTGCTCTCACCATGAGATGGAGCTCCAGGAGAAAGAGTGAGGTGGAATCATAGAATCATAGAATCACCGGGTTGGAAAAGACCCACCGGATCATCGAGTCCAACCATTCCTATCAATCACTAAACCATGTTCCTCAGCACCTTGTCCACCCGTCCCTTAAACACCTCCAGGGAAGGTGACTCAACCCCTTCCCTGGGCAGCCTATTCCAGTGCCCAATGACCCTTTCTGTGAAAAAATTTTTCCTAATGTTCAGGCTAAACCTCCCTTGGCAGAGCTTGAGGCCATTCTCTCTCATCATGTCCCCTGTCACTTGAGAGAAGTGGCTAGGAAAGCACTTCATGCCTGTTCATCCCTGTGCAGCGAGGAGTGCAGTGTTTTGTGGGGGACCTCCAGGTGTCTGGACAAACATGCACAAAGAATTGGGCTTTTCCCCTCAGTATTTTCCAGCAGCCCATTTCCAGGAATGTATTTCTGTGTACCTGTTTACAAGACTTGGTGCTAGCTGGGGTAATGGACAACTAGAGCTATGTGATCTTGAGTGCTATCATGAAGCACATGCAAGAGAACCGGGTGATCACGCCCAGTCAACATGGGATCACAAAAGGCAGGCAGGTCTTGCCAAACTAACCTGATCGCCTTCTATGATAAAGTGACTCGGCTGCTGGATGAGGGAAAGGCTGTAGATGTATCTTCCAGGACTTCAGTAAAGCCTTTGACACAGTTTCTCACAGCATTCTGCTACGGAAACTGTCACCTTTGGCCTGGACGGGCGCACACTCTCCTGGGTGGAAAACTGGTTGGCTGGCCGGGCCCCGAGAGTGGTGAGAAATGGAGTTAAATCCAGCTGGAGGCCAGTGGCAAGTGGTGTCCCCAGGGCTCAGTGCTGGGTCCAGCCCTGTTCAATGTCTTTATCAATGACCTGGATGAAGGCATCGAGTGCACCCTTAGCAAGTTTGCAGATGACACTAAGCTGGGTGGAAGTGTCGATCTGCTGGAGGGTCGGGAGGCTGCAAAGGGATCTGAACAGGCTGGACTGCTGGGCTGAGACCAACGGCATGAGGTTCAACAAGGCCAAATGCCGGGTCCTGCACTTGGGGCACAACAACCCTAAGCAGAGGTACAGACTAGGAGAAACCTGGCTGGAAAGTGGCCCAGGTGGCCAAGAAGGCCAATGGCATCTTGGCTTGTATCAGAAACGGCGTGACCAGCAGGTCCAGGGAGGTTCTTCTCCCCCTGTACTCGGCACTGGTGAGACCACACCTCGAATCCTGTGCTCAGTTCGGGGCCCCTCACCACAAGAAGGATGTTGAGGCTCTGGAGCGAGTCCAGAGAAGAGCAACGAAGCTGGTAAAGGGGCTGGAGAACAGGCCTTATGAGGAACGGCTGAGAGAGCTGGGGGTGTTTAGCCTGGAGAAGAGGAGGCTGAGGGGAGACCTCATTGCTCTCTACAACTACCTGAAAGGAGGTTGTAGAGAGCCAGGGTGCTGGCTTCTTCTCCCAAGTGACAGGGGACAGGATGAGAGGGAATGGCCTCAAGCTCTGCCAGGGGAGGTTTAGGCTGGACATTCGGAAAAAAAATTTCACAGAAAGGGTCACTGGGCACTGTTAGAGGCTACCCAGAGAGGTGGTTGAGTCACCATCCCTGGAGATGTTTAAGGCACAGGTGGATGAGGTGCTAAGGGGCATGGTTTAGTGATTGATGGGAATGGTTGGACTCGATCTGGTGGGTCTCTTCCAACCTGGTTATTCTATGATTCTGTGATTCTAGAGGAGAATTCCTGCAGGAATTTCAGACAGTGGCTGACTTGAATGAAATCCCCACCACCCAGTGAAGCAGCAAGAGATCTTGGTTTGTGTAAAACACTGTTATAGATCTGGAGTGCAACTGCATTTTTCTTGAATTATGCCAAACTTAAAAAAATATGGCATATCAGCCATTTTCCACTAAGAAATCCTAGCTCTTAGTGTTTTCTCTTATTTTTCAGTGAATGCCCAGTGGTTCATAAAGGTTGTGCATAGCACCGACTGATACAAGCAGGTGCCAGTTAAAAAGACTTCAGTGGAACAACCCACCTATTCCCAAAGCAAGGCTACAAGAAGTTTCATAATGGTAGTGGTGTTTCTGAGCAGAAAGTCAGAACCTGACCCATGAGAACATTTAAAGAACAGAGTAAAACTGATGTGCTTGTCCCACAGAAAATAAATAAGACTAACTACACCCTGAAATAGCCATATCTATTCCACTGCATCAGGAACTGCCAAAGAATTTTGAACTAAAAGCATATTTGTAATTGGGAGGGGACTTTGCAGTTTCCAGATGTGTGTGAGTTTATACAGAACTGAGCATCTGACTTGCAATAAAATTGACGATAATCACATTTACCTGGTGATCACCACAGCACCTTCTTTTACTACACAGAAACCAACGTCTTTGAGCAGGCAGGCTTTGCTACATGACTGTTTTAATGTTTTTTTTTCTCTCCTTTCCAGTGAATCTCAGTTCAAGCCTCAGTTCTGCAAATGCTCATGCACCTCCACAACTTTGTTCATCCACCTGTGGTTATGTTTTTTTCTTGGGACTTATTTTCATATAGATAACTAATTTTCCTGATCATCGTTGTTGTTTTGAGTGCTCATTTTAATGCCTTTCCCGAGAGGTTTTTGGGATTGTGACAAAAATTACAGCATATGACATGGAAAGGACTTTGACTACAAGTGTGCTTTGTGTTGGTAGGAATTTGAAGCTATTGTGAACGCCTCTGGAGAACATGGAATTGTTGTCTTCTCTCTGGGCTCCATGGTCTCTGAGATCCCTATGAAGAAAGCCAAAGAAATCGCAGATGCCTTGGGCTCAGTCCCTCAAACGGTAAGGTTTCCCTCTCCCAGTTCCAGCACAGCTTCAAACACAGTACATTATTACCTTCAGCTTTCAGTGTGTTCAATCCTCCCTTCTTTCTCCTGCTCCTTGGTGCCAGAATAAACTCTCACCCCAGCTGCTCTGCATGGCAGAACAGTTTTTGTACACTGTGGATGTTTTTAGCTGTGCTTTTCGAAGCTGCTAAGGAGCTACGAGATGCTGGTTGCTGAGAACTGACATTGCGTTTACTTCTCTTCGAAGGTTTTGTGGCGATACACGGGAGAGGTGCCCCCCAACCTGCCGAAAAATGTAAAGCTTCTCAAATGGCTGCCACAGAACGATCTCCTAGGTAGGTCTGAGATACCTTGAGTGATCCCAGCGTGTTTCTTTTAATCTGATAATGCTGTTGTAAGGCCCCATTAACATCATCTGTGCTGACTCCCTGTGTCTCTGGGTCACAGGGCTTCCTTGCAGCTTTTCCTGTTTGAACGGGAGCTCGTCTTTTAGAAACTGATCTCATTGCACCTCCAAATTGCCAAATCATGAAACAACACTGTTTGGAAAGGTGTTCCAACATTTGAGCACCCTTACTGTCAAAAATGGGAGGTCTTTATCTCTGGGTAGTCAGTCTCAACACCCACCCATGGGCTTTTGTCATGTTTTTGTCTACTGGATAGAAAAGAAAATTTAAGGTCCTTGAGTGAGCATTTCCCAACAGATTGTTGGGCTTTTCAAGTGGTAAAATAGTACACACTGTCACCAGGAACACGTTTGTTGGTTAGACAATGGGACTCGGCTATGGGAGATCTGCAAAGCCAGCAAATGAAAGACATGGTAAAAAAACAAGGAACAGTAACATCCTCTTTAACCTCACTTGGCTCTGATTTCATCCTAAAATCTGAGAAGCTTTGGAGGATTATCCAAGGCTTTCCAGAGATTACCCAAACCAAGACAGAGCTCTACAACCCACTGTTCATTCAATCCCCTGTAATGTCCTGTTCTCAGCAGCCCTAAGCCACAGGTAATGATACACATGACAGCCCAAAGTTCTTGATTTATATCTAGTAGTGCCATTTCTGTGCAAGTTTTCCCCCAGAGATGTGTTACTGTGACTTAACAAATCAAATGGCTAAGCAAGTCTTTCTTTCCTCCACAGCTCACCCTAAGACTCGTGCCTTTATTACCCATGGAGGCTCACATGGTGTTTACGAGGGCATATGCAACGCGGTGCCGATGCTACTAATGCCTTTATTTGGAGACCAGATGGACAACGCCAAGCGAGTAGAGTCACGGGGAGCAGGACTGACACTGAATATACTTGAAATGACTTCGAAGGACATATCCACTGCCCTGAAGGCAGTTATTAATGATAAAAAGTCAGTAATAGAAGCACAGCTTTTCTCCTTGTACTGTTGCGTAATGCCAGCACTCTAGCTTCCAGCTTAACGGAATACTAATCTGTTCTTATATGCCTGCTTATATCAAAGTTACATCATTGAGAAGCTGACAGTTGCCCTGGGTTAACCTCGTCCTGTCCCTGTAGCAGCTCCCTTCTCACTGCCTGGGATTATAATCATTAGGTGACAAGAACTGGCTGATCTGAGAGGATGCAGGTTATCAGAGAGATGGTGTATAAGTGCAATGGAAGAAACCAAGGTGACAAAAGATGTGTCACCTGCTTAAAGGCAAATTTACCAGGCAGTGATCTTGAGGACTTTGACACAAAGTGGTTTAAAAGGCAATCAGTGAAGGGAGATGTGGCAAACTGCTTTTGTTCCCCCAGTCAGTGGTGACATGAAGCAGTGGGGAAACTGAGAAGGTTGAAGGGCTCAGCTGCCTGGCTGATTTTCTTTGTGTGAGGATTGCCCAGAGATGCTGTCTGCACAGCAGAAGGAGGGAGGAAATCAGTGTCAGTGCCTCGGTGTGGTCCAGAGTCTGTACTTCATCAGGAAGCATTGCCTCCCAGCTGGCAGGATTTACTAAACATAGCTACTACCACTCATTTATTTCACAAGCCACTTTTCTTAGTCATCTTCCTCACCTAGTGCTCATAAGGAACTGTATGAGTACTGACAGCTGCCGCCTGGCTCAGCAGTGCTGGACAATTCCAGCACAGACCAGGAAAAATAAGCATAGACACGCTGAAGTGGTACAGGGAACCATGCTAGAGATCATAGTTTTGCAGTCAACATGCCCAAGGTGTTTTAAGGCATCACAGCAAAAGGGAGATTTTAGAGATACCCTCCTCTTCTCCGCTCCCATTATCTAGCGCCTCTCACTCCTTGGCATCCTCTTGCCCATGGTGTTTCTGTAAAACAGTACCTTTCTGCCATTGATTCCCAACCACTGTTCTTCTTTGAATAGCAATAATAATAATAACAACAGCAATAATAATGCATCTTCATCTTCATCTGGACAGCTTTTCTATACCCATTCTCCTATTTCAGCCAGAGATTTTGCTGACAGCTCTGACAAAGCTTTTTCTTCTTTTCCAATACCTTTCCCTCTTTTCTTTTGTCATTGAAAATAGCACTTTTCTGGGCCCATAATGTTACTGCTTTCCTTCTCACGGGGTGGTGGTGTTGGGGAAAACCACCAGAGAAGCCCCAAGAAGGCCATCAGATAACTGACGCCGCATCAATTTTTTCTGGGGACTCAGTCTCAACAGCACAAGTCATTGAAAATGCCCAACATCTTTTCTTGGCAGGTACAAAGAGAACATCCAGCGTCTCTCAGACCTTCATCTCGACAGACCCATCCACCCCCTGGACCTGGCTGTGTACTGGGTAGAGTTTGTAATGAGACACAAAGGGGCCCCCCACCTGCGACCGGCTGCTCATGACCTGAACTGGATCCAGTACCACTCCTTGGACGTCATCGCCTTCCTCCTCGCTGTGGTCCTCCTCTCCCTCTTCATTTCTCTGAAGTGCTGCCTGTTCTGCTGCCGCAGGTGCTGCTGTAAGAAGGGAAGAACAAGAAAGCCAACCAAATCAAAGTCCCACTAACCAATGAAACCAGTGGTAGGAGATGAAGCCTCCACTCCAGACCAGAAGGATCAGAGAACATCTCATATTTCATTAAAATAATCACTAACTTTCAGTCAAGAAATAATAACATTCACTTTAAACTAGCACCATGGGAGGGGTTGTTTCACTGATATGATTTTTGCCTTTAATTAAGAATCGGTTGTTGAAAATAATTTGGATAGGAGTGCTGCAGTCACTTGGGAAGATAAAAGTGTGAAGTCCAAGGCTCTTGGCTTCCACATCTTTGCGTACAAAGAACTCAGGGTGACATTATTTTTAACTTCTATATGCAGTGGAGATGTACAGGGATTTCAGTAAGACTGCTTCAAGGGCTTTATGAGAAGCATTTCCTCTAGTGTAAGGCTCTCAGGTTTATCAAGCACTTTGAAATCTTTGTATATCTGTTGTTATAGAAGAGGCAAGTGTTATATACTGACAATGCATGTCACATAAGACAAGCCAGACGCACATCTTAAATGGGTTTTGTGTGTGTTTACAATTCCCTGAACTCGAGTAAGGTTTTGGCAGGGAAGTGGTTGTAAAGCCACTGGAGTTTCACTCAGGTTCCCCTATCAGGCAGAGTGCTGTTTTCTGGAGTTTACCTGATAGGTGATGAGACCTTTGTAAGCATTGTTTATAAAACCCAACTGATCTACTCTTTGAAGTAATGCTCACCTGAAGACTTGAACCCCAGTCCTATAAATAAATGCCCAATACTAACAACAATGGCTCTTGTGTTTTCTGTTGGAGATATATGGGGCTGGATGCTTGTTTGATCATGGAGAGATAGCTGGAGGAGGGAAAGATTCAATGCCCCACGGTGTGACAGCCACCTCAATGCACAAAAGCCATTTCTCAGCATTACCATCTCACTACTTGGTGACTTGGTCCTTGCTGAGAGGTTCCATCCTGAGGCTGTCTCAGGCCCGAATACCAAAAATAGAAAAAGTCAGCAAATACCTAAAATATAAGTTAATATTCAGGGCTCAAACCAGGCTGGGGCACCCCATGTGTCGCAGCACAGGTGTCCTGCGATGTACCTGGTGCTGCTATTTTCTATTGCCGTTCAAAGAAGCATGCGCTCAATGAGAGCTGTTAAGTTCCAGAAGATGGTCCTTCTGCTCCTCAGCCTGTCCCCACTGCAGTGCTCGATTCTTGTGGGCATCCACACCACCTGCAACCTGTCCACGACTCATACCAGCTATCACTTTTTATCCTCTGCCGCTCCCTTCCACCTCCTACCCTCGGTAAACAGATGGGAATACCTTCCTTGGGGCATGCAGAGGGAGTCACTGTGGTACATGAGAGCTCACCTGCTTCCTAGGCGGAGCTTTTGCAGCTCCACACACTCCTTATGTGACAGCTCTGCCTGTCCCCACAGTGCTGGATGTGGCCAGGTGACAGCAGTGCCTCTAGAAATGAGACCTAGCGAGACCCAGTGCCCATCACACCACCAGCCGTGCTGCTTTCAGTCTTCTCTGAGCGTGGGGTTGGCTTCCAGCAGCTGTCTGACGAGAAAAGCACTTTAAAACATCCTTAAGGAGATATTATCTGAGTACCCTGCTGCAAACAGGCTCTGAAACGATCCAGTGACTTTCTCTGCATGGACAAGAGAAATCAAAATTCTTTACAAAATCCCAGTTGCAGCTGTTCAGGGATATTTTATTTTATATTTTATTTTATTTTATTTTATTTTATTTTATTTTATTTTATTTTATTTTATTTTATTTTATTTTATTTTATTTTATTTTATTTTATTTTATTTTATTTTATTTTATTTTTCAATCCAAAGACTCTTCTGTAGGTAGAGGAAAGGAGCTAAGGGAAAAGGAGGAAGATGCAAAATGTCCATCCCACAGCTTTCATTTCAGAAAGTTCTCTAATGAAGCTGAAGCAAACCAGCAGCAGAAACCAGGTATCCTCCTCCACTTTTTCCCTTAACTCACCTTAGCCTCGACCAGTTTTGCCTTGCTTTTTATTTCCCCTTGGATTACTGGAAAAATCATGAGAAGAAAGGGGTCTCTGGGGACATGCTGTGTCCCATTTCAGCTGTCCCCAGCAGAGGACACTCTGATATCACTAAGAGGAGGGAGCCAGGACAAAGCCATCCCTCCCCCCTGAGACAGACTAGGTGGGCTGGGGGGAATCCACAACGACTCTGTGCTCCAGGAACAGAGACCCTGCTGCAGAGAGATCCTTTCCAGAATGAATCCTGAAATGAATTCAGGGGCCAAACTGCACGGGACAAAGAGCTTCCATGCAGAGGAGGGAGCTGGAGGGGCTGCAGTGTCACAGCGACACTATCTTCCTAGCTCTTCTCAAGGGAAAAATTACTCTGGGGATGCCATCCCCTCTTATTCAGGTACCATATAGAGCCATGTTGCCTCTTAAAACAAGGCAGAGAGCACAAGCCACCGCTTCTCTTGCTGGGAGAAGAAGTCATTGCCACGGTGCATTTCTAAGCAACACAGCTGAGACTGGTTTGCTTCCCAAAAGGGGAAACTGAGGCAGGGGTGTCATCACTCCTCTCCCTGAGCCACGCAGGACCCACATCATCCCAGCGCTCCAGGCAATAGAGCCTGAGTTTTTCCAGCAAACCCTCCAAATCTCTGCTTTTAAACACCTGCCATAAGAAAAGAGCAAAACATCTCTTCTGTTGCTCTTGGAGAAAGAAGAGGCACAAACGCCTTCCACCTTCTGCAGCCTCTCGGCATCGCTGAGCGCTCACACAGTACCCAGTCGGAGCTGTGAAAGGAGAGCTGTTGCTTTTCAAGCCCCTCTGGGGATCTTCTTCAGTGTTTATTTTATTTTTACCTGGATTTTAACATCCAGGCTTGCAAAAGCAAGGCTGGGGAAAAAAAAGCAGTGTGAGATGGTGCTGCTTCTGGCTCTTCCAGTGACCCTGGGACCCTGCTGGCTGCAAAACACGGGCGAGAGCCTCTTTAGCTTCAGGATGGGTGTCCTGGGGGACGCAGCAGCCCTAGCTCCGTCAGGAGGATACAGTCGGCATCTCTCACTGCTTCCCACCAGCCAGACCACGGGAAATTACAGGAATTGCTGACATTTTTCTGTAGCCACAGAGTTTTTGCAGCCCCACAGCAGCTCTCTGGTCCCCAAGGGCAATGGAGAGATTTTTCCCACTGCTTAAGGACCTCTGGTTCTTGTGCTCCTCCACCTCCCCTGCTCCTTCCTCCAAGAAGATCCCCTGTCCCAGAGTAACATAGTGCTTAGAGGGGGAATCATCCCCTTTCAACACACTGAAAAGTTAAATACACCCTTCATTCAAGGACAGAGCAAGAAACAGCAGCAACTGAGCACTCCCTCCTCCTCCCTGCACAGACTCCCAGGGCCAGACACTCGAAAACGGGTCCCTGCATTCACTTGGATGCTCACATCCAAACCTGCAATTACTTAACTTGATTTTTAAAGATCTATATTTTGGGCGGATTTATAAAAAACTAAATACAGCTGCTGGCAGGCAGCCCCGACTCCACTCTGGGTGGATCCACAGGAACTCCCAAACCCCCTCGCAGCTTTGTTTTCTGCTGTGGGAAAGCACTGAAAGCTCAAGGGGAACAAATGTGGAGTGCATGCCCACTTCCCAAAGAGGCCAGGGGTATTGACTTGCTTCATTTAAAAAAAAACCAACCAAACAAAAGACAAAAAATAACCTACCCCAAAAATAATTTGATCCACAAACAAGGTTGCTTTGGAAGTGCAGGTGTGACGCAGGGATGGCAGGGAGCAAGCCAGGTGTCAACCTTTTGCTGGAGCAGCCATGTAGGGCTCCAATTAATTATCAGCTGCAGAGGTGTTTTTAGGAGTTAATTTATAGGTGAGTGTGATGAAGCCTAAGGAAAGCAATCGCCAAAATGAAGCAGGCACAAAATGCAGGACAGCCTCTCCCTCCCTGGAGGGGGAACAAACTGTTCCAGGCTGAGCATTTCAGCCCCGTGAATGAGGTTTAAATCCATGTGGCATCTGGGCTCAGCCCATAGCTCAGTCCACAACCTGCTACTGCTGGTGCTGTGGGCTGCCAGGACTGACTCAAGCATCTAAAAGAAAGAGAAGATGAAATCTCCATCCTTAAATGGTTCCTCGATGTCTGAGGATGCTGGTATTTCTGGGAGAGGCGATGCCGTGTCCAAATGAATCTTTTCCAGATCGAGCTCCTGCACTGCCTACAGCAAGTGTCACAGCTCACGTTAACCATCACAGAAAAAGCTGCTGTTGTGTGATTCTGCTCTGACAGGTACTAGGGAGCGATCTCAGCATCAATTCCCTTTCTATTAAGGATGGGTGAAAGGTTTCATGCGATTGCTTAGGATGATAAAAGCAATTCATCAGCATAGGTTCTGCAGGCATAAGCAAATCCTAAATCCTCCCCAGCCAGATATTGGCTGGCTTATCTAACCGTGTGACCTCTCGTCAAAAGCCAGCCTGGACAAATGGAGCAAGTTTCTTCCTTGAAATGCTACCAGCATAGATTATCATGGGGAAAGAATATGGTCCCCACTCCTCTTCGTGGGGCAGATCCAAGCAAGCTGCTTCTGTAACCAAACATCCCTCTCTGGCTTATTGCTCTCTCCAAGCAAGGAATCAAACCGCATCCTGGTGACTTGCTTTCCAGCACAAAAGACTTCACAGTGTCTGCTGAAACCTTTAATTAATGTTTGTGGGGAGGGGTAATCAGAGCAGGGCAGGAACCAAAAACTCATTATCTTCCAGAGGCTGCTGAAGAGGCAGTAGGGCTGTCCTCAAATGGTTGGTCTGAACTCCTTGGAGGGCTGGGTCTGAGATGGTTTCAGTGTCCCATGAGGGATACTGTGGGATGGATTTGGTGACGGTTGGACTCGATGATCCGGTGGGTCTCTTCCAACCTGGTTATTCTATGATTCTATGACGGGCAGGGATACTGTGGGATGGATTTGGTGACGGGTAGGGAAGGAAGGGGAAGCCACAACCAGCAGTGCTCCTGACTTTGAGTTAGTCTGTTAAACAGCATTATAAGTAACACATTCCTTTCCCCAGTCAGAGGCTCCTTCCCTCTTTTGTAGAACATCAGGGTCCTTCCACCCCAAATCAAGCAATCAATCAGAACTCATGCTAAATAAGTGAAACTTGCCAGTCTTTTGGCCAGGTGAGGGAGCTGGCCTCTTCTCCCAAGTGACAGGTCAAGAGGGAATGGCCTCAAGCTTCGCTAGGGGAGGTTTAGGCTTAACGCTAGGAAAATGTTTTTCACAGAAAGGGTCATTGGAACAGGCCGCCCAAGGAGGGGGTTGAGTCACCTTCCCTGGAGGTGTTTAAGGGACGGGTGGACAAGGTGCTGAGGGACATGGTTTAGCGATTGATAGGAATGGTTGGACTCAATGATCTGGTGGGCCTCTTCCAACCTGGTGATTCTATGATTCTATAGTTCTATGAAACCTGCCAGCAAGAGAAAGACCTAGGAGTGACCCTTTAATCAACTCATCTCCTCTCAGCACTCCTGACTAGCTCCTCATATTGCAAGACAGGGAGGTCCTAATAGCAGATAATCCACAACGAGTATTTAATTAAGAGCTGGGAAAGAAAGCAAAGCAATTGATTTTCAGCAGGGATTTCTGGGGATGAAAACAGATGCCCAGAGACCTCCAGGCTCTTTAATCACAGACTCTAGTCTTCTTTGCTGACCAAGAGCTGATGAGGACAAAGGAAAAAAATCACAGATACAGGAGTTTTTCTGTACAGACACCCATAACCCGGAGGTGACTTTTCTTTCCCTTCCCCTTCTGACACATCTGGGAGCTGACCTGATGCAAAATGTGGTCAAATTGTGATGGCTGAAGTAGAGGAGAAAATGGTTTGAATCCATCCCCAAGGTGACCTGCGCTGAAGCAGGTCGTTCACCTGATTGGCCAAGGAAAAAAAGAAAGGAAACAAGTAATGATGGGCAGCTGAGTTATGAGACCTTCTTAACAGGGGAAACTTGCCTGCAATTGGAAATGAGGAAAAAGAAAGACAGGGAATGCAATCCACAACTTTGTGTAGGTTTTAAGGAAGCAGGCCTAGGTATCACCACTGGGCTAGCAGAACCACATGTGTAATCTAACCCAGGATCACCAGCTTTGTTCCCATTCTCTGGACCCGCTCCAGTGTCTCCACATCCTTCTTGGAGTGAAGGGCCCAAAATTAAACACAGAATTCAAGGCGTGGCCTCACCAGCACCAAGTACAGGGGGGACGATTCCCTCCCTGCTCCCACTGGCCATGCTATTTCTGATACAAGCCAAGATGCCGCTGGCCACCTTGGCCACGGCTGGCTCATGCTCAGTCACTGCTGACCAGCATCCCCAGGTTCTTTTCCTCCAGGCAGCTTTCCAGCCACTCTCCCTCAAGCCTGAAGCGCTGCATGGGGTTGTTGTGACCACAGTGCAAAACTCGGCACCCAAATCATAGAATCATAGAATTACTAGGCTGGAAAAGACTCACCGGATCATCAAGTCCAACCATTCACATCAAACACTAAACCATGTCCCTCAGCACCTTGTCCACTCGTGCCTTAAACACCTCCAGGGAAGGTGAATCAACCACCTCCCTGGGCAGCCTCTGCCAGGGCCCAATGACCCTTTCTGTGAAAAATTTTTTCCTAATGTCCAGCCTAAACCTCCCCTGGCGGAGCTTGAGGCCATTCCTTCTTGTCCTGTCCCCAGCCCCCTCCTCTCCACAACCTCCTTTCAGGTAGTTGTAGAGAGCAATGAGGTCTCCCCTCAGCCTCCTCTTCTCCAGGCTGAACACCCCCAGCTCTCTCAGCCGCTCCTCATCAGGCCTGTTCTCCAGCCCCTTCACCAGCTTTGTTGCTCTTCTCTGGACTCGCTCCAGAGCCTCAACATCCTTCTTGTGGTGAGAGGCACTTTCCTCACTTCACAGTTTGTTATCTAGTGCTTGAGGATGAGCAGCACCTTGGGAGGACAGATCGTTTCCAGCAACTTTCCCTGGAGAGGCCAGTACAGAAAGGCCTGGGGAAGGAGCATCACACCGAGATCAGGCCCTGGGGACCGCTGACTCTGGGGGTAGAAATGTGCTACGAAGAATACGTCATCCACATGGTAGAAAATCCACTAAATGAATCCCAAGCATCCAAGCTACTTGGGAGATGAAGAGACAACAGTAGAGAATGTCTACTCAGGAGCACTGGAATAGTAATTTTAATTGGAAATGTTTTTTTTTTTCCCCAAAATTTTTTTCTTTAAAAAAAGAAAAAAAGGACCATAAAACAGTAAATACAACAACCAGTAACCGCACAAAGGGTGGTATTGCAAAGCCCAGATGGAGCTTTTGGAGGAGGGCCTGATGTTTAGCGGGCAGAAGGCATCCGAAGGACACACACCCAGTCCCGGCACGTGATGAGAGACTGGATTTTGGACTGAGGACAT
This sequence comes from Clamator glandarius, assembly GCA_033459285.1. NCBI lineage: Eukaryota > Metazoa > Chordata > Aves > Cuculiformes > Cuculidae > Clamator > Clamator glandarius. Next base: position 249,957 of record JAUNZM010000078.1, read on the forward strand.
GGACAAATTAATGAACAGTCACCCCACGGGCCCCTAAACGTGCCAGCTGTGCTCCCGTAAGTCCCAGGAAGGGCACATGCCATCGATGAGCTGAGCACGGCATTATTGTAGGCTGCTGCTGAAATGTTAAGCTGGGTAGACAGGGTACCTGAGGTAGATAGAAAAAACAAGAGGGGAGTTTTAAAAAAAAAAAAAAAAGCATCTGAATCTTCAGGGAACATCTCTGAAACGGAGGAGGCTCAAAATCTTGCCCTTGCCTGCTGCCGACAACCTTCCAGGGTCCCCGGAGCGGATGTTCTGCAGAGCTCCAGGTCTTGCCAGAACAGCAGAAGCCAAGATTTGGGTAAAAGCCCAAGGGAAAGCTGCTATTTTACCTGCACGAACTCTTGCAGGAGGCATTCCTTCCTGCAGCAGACGTTTCTGCCCATGCATGGAAAAATGTGCTCTTAGGGTGCTTTAGGGAAAGAGAAAGGAATGTGTCGGGGGCTCAGCTGCTGACCGACCCTCTCTGTGCTACTTGAAGTTGCATAGGAATCTCCCTAAAGCCCCTGAGGAGAAATTTAAGGTGCTGTTTCCCTCCTGTGGGGGTTGAGTGAGAGTGGTTGCTTCTGGGGACATGATTTTGGGAAGAGGAAGGAGACCATTTCCCCCCATCACAATCTGCTGGATGCCTTTCCTATTCTTTGTTTCTCTTTTTGTTTGGATTCACCTGCAAGAAAACCAGCCTGTAAGAACTAATCTCTCTGTGGCAGCAGGGTTTCACTATAAAGAGACTTTGCACCTAAAATAACCTCTCTGTGTAAAAATATTTCCCTCCCATATAAAATATTTGAAAGCTGGGGAGTGGGAGGAGGAGGGGAGGTAAAAAGACTCAGCTACAAAACATATAGGGAAAAATACGGGCACTTGGTGCTGCAAATATTTACTTGATGGCACCAGGTTTATAGCAAAGACTATTTACAAGATAAATTGGACTTTAGGAGCCTCAAAGAGACCCACTCGAAGCCCTCTGAAATCAATGGCAATGAGCATTAAGTCACATAGCACATCTGGAGCATCTCCAGCATGCTCAGATTTCAGATTAGGAGAAACATTTTCTCTTTTCCTTTTTTTTTTTATATTTTGTGTAAAGGGATCTATGGATGGCAACAATTCTGTTCCCTTTTCTGGTCTCTTCCCCAGGAGAGAAGCAGCCTGAGCAGTTTGCTGTCACAGCAGGGGGAGCCACCCTCACCATCCTCCTGCCTCTGTCTCCCAAGAAGGTCTCTGTTCAATCTCAAACCTCCAGCTTCTTCCAGAGATGTCCTGCAGCACTTGGGTGGGAAGAAGTGCAAGGGGCAGTGGGTTAAAATGGTACCTGTGCATATGGACACAGGCAATGAGCATCTCCCAGTCTGCAAAGGAGAAAATGTAGGTTTGCAGAGACATGAAAACAGAACAAAGATCAACAAAACGGGTCACAGGGTCTGTGGATAACAATAAAAAAAAGAAAGCTCCTTTTTGGTGTAAGATGCTTGAGGGGCTGAGGGCACCCCGAGTTCATACTGTGCTTTACAGTCACGTCTTGGAGTCTGTCAAAGCCTGACCGTGGCAGCTGGGGGAGGGCATTTACTGTGCTTCCTCTTAAAATACCTATTTACATGACACACATTTGTCTCAAAAACGATAATTTAAAAGCATTTTCTACAACGTAAAAAACAGCAACAGCTTCGCCCCCCAAAGTGGTTACAACTTTTACTGCTCGTTACAAAAATTAGACTTTGCAAATGCCTAAAAAATGTGATCTTTTTTGTGACCACCCCCCAGCCCCTTTTAAAGTTTTTTAGTAAGAAACAGTTTAACTCCTATCAATGCTGTATGAAAAGCCATTCCCTGGATGCCTTCCCCTTAAGGAGGGATGTCTCCGGCTGATGTCCAGTCTTGGTGGAGAACTTGCAAACTTTGGCCTCTTAGAACCCAGGGAGAGCAACTTCCACTTCTTTGTAAAGTCAACTGCTTAAAAACCGGGGAAAAGAGCACAGAAAAAAGACAAAAAAGTCACCACAGGAGCTAGATGGCAAAATCCTCGTGGTCTTGTGGGCTGAAGGCAGCTGCCCGCAGCATGTCCAAGGAGTTGACGAGGATCAAGGTGCCGGTGAGATGCTTCCAGCGTTTGGTGATGGGGTTCTTCATCTTGTCCAGCCCGGTGTGCAGCTCCTGGATCACGTCACGGTAGCTGTCACCCATCTGGCTGCTCCAGGTGAGAAGAAAGTCATACGCTGGCTTCCACATGGCCTGTGGTGATGGGGCAGAGGAAATAAAAGCTGAGCCAGGCTGGACGGCCAGCAAGCAAGCAATGCCATCCCCAACATGCTCCCATCCCAGGACAAGCATGTTCCAGGGGAAAAACATTCCCAGATTTCCCTGTCACACCTTAATTCCTTTTACCATAGAATGGTTTGGGTTGGAAGAGCCTTAAAGATCTACCAGTTCCACCCCTGCCATGGGCTGGGACAACTCCCACAGGATCAGGTTGCTCCAAGCCCCATCCAACCTGGCCTTGAACCCCTCCAGAGATGGGGCAGCCACAACTTCTCTGGGCAACCTGTGCCAGGGCCTCCCCACCCTCATGGTAAAAAACATCTTCCTAACCTCTAACACATCTGTCCCTCAAAGGTGCTCCAGAATAACGTGCTCTGGAAGTATCTGCAACTTCAAGAGACCCATGGAGACCAAGACCCATCCACTCTCACCTCGCTGTCCACCGTCCCTGTCTTGTCCCGGTGTGGGGCCTCATAGGCATCCATCTGCTGCTTGGAGACTTTGGCAAGCTTCTCTGCAAGCTCCCTCCAGCGCTGGGCCACCTCCACAGCTGTGGTCAGCAGCACAAAGTCCTGGATGAGGCGGACGACCAGCCCCTGGCAGTCCATTTTCAGCAGGGCCTGAAGGACAGCGGTGAAAACCAAATGGGAGAGTCAAGGCAAGTGGTAGAAGGCAGATGACCCAAGGGACCGTGCAGGGAAGACCCTAAGAAGCCACCCCAAAAATCCTCCCACCTCCTTTCTAGTGACAGCTGGTGAAATTAGGCCACCAGGCTCGACAGAGGAGTAATCCCATTAATTGAACAAAGCACCCTACCCCTGTTCAATGAAGCTTGGAGCCTGGGCTGCCCAATGCAGCCTTATTTTCCAGCCAACCCCACAAGATGCTCAGGCACCACCATAAGCAGTTTAGAGCATCTCAGAGGCTGAGAAGAACAGATGCCTTTAATCAAGGTAACTAATCCAGCACGGTCCATGCAGCTTGCGTCCCTGAGCCTGGAGAAGCACCATCCGTTAGCACAGATGGGTGGCTACTGGCCAGCCACAACATTTCGGGATGAGACCCGGACATCAGCCTCGGGAGGAGATGGGCTGGAGTGAGAACCAGGCAAAGGGCATGTTGGCAGCACCACAGGACCATTGCTTGACTTGGGATGTTTTTTGCTCCTCTGCATTCTGGTGTCAGGTCAGAACCCCCTTCCTTCTGCGTCACTTACTGACCTAAAAGCTGAGATTTTCAGCCAGTGGTTTTGAAGAAGTGGAGAAGAGGAACTGCAGTCCTCATGTTTTTGTAGCTAGTGATAACTTCACCAGGGAAAAAATGACAGAGTAGTGTTAGCTCCCGTCCTTAGGTGCCAAATCCCAGTAACATCTGTTCAAAGTGGAAAGCAAGTTACAACAGAGGAAAACCCCTCAGTGCAGCCCAGGAAAGGAAGGGCTTAAGTGACAATTATCAGAGGACAGGAACTGACAGACAGAATCAACATCCCACTCACCAGGACACCTCCATCCTCACCCAGAGCCTGTGGACCATGACAGCCTCAGCAGCAACCTCAGTCCCTGTGCAAATCCCACCTTGAACATCCAGTGGCTACAGAAAGGTGGTTTTGGCTACAGAAAGGTGGTTTTGGCTACAGAAGTGGTTTACATTATGAAACGTGCACTTCCTTTTGGAAACATGGAAACCAAGCAAACAGACCCCAGGCTCTGCCTTGGGCAACAGTTTGCTGAGTACCCCCTTGTGCCTTCCTACACCCAGACCCAGAGCACCCAGAGCAGTGGCACCAACAGACTCAGGATAGTGGCCCCAGGATGGCTGAACACCAAGGGGTCAGTGTTTCAGCAGGAATCCCACTTCAATCAAGGCAAATCACAGCTGAGGGATGAAGGGGACAGCCCCTCAAGGGATGCTGAACATCAGTGAGTGCCCGTGGGGCAGGTTATCACAAAAACCACGGATGTTGGAGCAGAAGAAGGGTTAAATCCTCACATAGGCATTTCACAGGAACATCTGAAACCACTCCAGCAATTTGCAAAGCAAATGCATGTTGATTTTTCCCTTATCAGTTTCAAGCTTAAAGCTGGGCTCGAATCTAATTACAGCTGCAGACCAGCATTTGTTTGCTCCTCAAGTGCTCACATTGGTTTCCTGTACTGGGAGAGATGTAACAAAGCCTCTCGTCAAGCAAGCGAGAAAAATACATTTAGATGAGCATTCATTTTTGTTTTAAAAGGGCATTAAGAAGCATTTAGATCTCAAACCTGTGCCATGACTTCCTTCTCACCAGCAACCCAACCCCCAGATTCATCACCCTCTCCTCTGCAGGCGGAGGATTTGGATGGTCCTAAAGAACGACAGATTTAGCATCCTCAATCCTGCCTTTCCAGGTGGCTCTATCGCCTGCGTACAAGTTCTGAAACAAGCTGGTGTTCAGCAAAGCAGGCTAAATGAGCTACTCTCATCTCTTGCTGGAGGCTGAGCAGGTCCAAGGCAGAGGAGGAGGCTACTGGGACCATACTGTGCCGCAGGGGCTATGAAGGATAGAGCTGTAGGAGGCAGATTCTCCTGTTCCTTCCATTGCTCAAAGTAAAGAAGAGAACAGCATCAAGTAAAGCAGCTGGGAGTCCATGCAATAGGGAATCATATACTCACTCAAAGCAAGAGCTTTGCAGGAGTTGGCTTGCTCCCCACAGCACAGCATGTTAACTCTGAAACCTACTGATGGCCACAGGAACATCTACTTTGTGCATTTTGCCCCAGTGATTTGAGCTGGGGAGGCTCAACATACACACTAGCTGGGGAAAATGTGGGCAAGCAGGCAGAGGGATGGGAACAGCACCAGAGACAGGCAGGGACAGAAGCAGGAGGAACAAGCAGATGCAGAGGTCTTGGCCGAAAGGTGAATATTAGTGGTAAGTGACCCACTTTCTTTGGCTTGGGCACAACCCACTCCCTCTGTCACAAAACCACACGAAACACAAGCAGGCATGGGGTTCTCTGGGAAGCCCTGACTGCCCGGCTGGGATTAGCAGCGTTCACAAGAGACATAATCCTCCAATAGGCGCTTTTGGGATTACACCGCAACTTCCTTCCATCCTCCTCCCTCGCCCTGGACAAGCCTGGATACACCCAACGTGTCTCCATCCCTCAGTACAGCCGTGCTCCCTGCCGAGATGTGACCTGGGCTGTGCCTTGCCAGTGCCCTCCAAAGCATTTATTAACCTCGGAGTGGCTCTGAGACAGCCCCGTCACAGCAGTGAGCAATGGGGATGGTTTGATATTCAAATCTCAGTTCAAAGCAGCGCAGAAGCAACTCTACTTAAAGGCACCTAGGAGAGGCTAAATTTGCATCCCCTCTCTGAAATGCAGAATCCCATTTCCAATCCTAATGACTGAAGCCAACATCTGAAAGAAAACAAGCCAAGCCAGAAGGAAGAGGTAACCTCAAAGACCACCTGTGGCCACCCCTACCTGTGCCCATCACCACAACCTTCATTGTCCACCCCCAACTACGAGAACCTCCATCTCTGCTTGCTCTCTCTCAAATACACAGCTCCTCATGTTCAGCACACACTCCAGAGGAGCCATCTGAGCTGGAGTGGTCTTGTTTCTTCCCCATCTTTGGTCAAATTAGAGGAGTAAATAACTTTCCTCTTTGCTTCAGGAACAGAAAGCACCATAAAGCTCATGTGTGCCCACTGAGAAGGAAGCTGCTACGGGAATTACCTTTTTAAATTAACGATTTATTTTTATTTAAATAGGAAAACACTTCAGGGACCCAGGTGTTCTCATGCATTAGTCACCTCCTGATGGGTCAGTGAGGGAAACAGAGATGCAGTTACCCTAAGCAGTAGTATTTGGTGTCCCATTAACCACTGCGGGGACAGGTGCCAGGGCAGACAATGTGTTTGGGGTGGCTCCAAGACGCAGCTCCCACCTGGGACCCATCAAACCCTGTGTTCCCAAGGGGTGCCGAAACCCACAAGGTGAGAAGATGCTCACATACAGGCTCCTGCCTCCACTGTCCTCTGTGGGACACAGCTCAGCTGTCTGGCCTGAGTTAGTTGGCTCCGTACAAGCACTCCCTACGATAATACTTGCTTCAGGCACTTTCGCTCACCTCTTTTGGCTGTCAGCATCCCCCAAACCATCAGCCACATGCACTCAAAATACCGTGCTGCACACTCATCATCTTAAATATCCATTCTGTTTAACCTGACGCGGTAACCTCCCTGAACAAGGGGTGTCCAGGTGCATCTCGAGGTGCTTAAGGCATCACTTCTGAAAAAACACCCAAGTACCATCAACCACACTCCCAGATGGCTTGAGAAGATACCATCACTGCAACGACGGGTGGCTTTTTCGGTTGTTTTGCAAGAGTAAGAGCAAGAATACAGGGTCTGCATCTGCAGCACTGGGGTGGGAAGGTAGTAAAGATTTTCTATGAGCTCCAGAAAATAAAAGCAGGCTGTCTTATGCTGTCCATGCAGCAAGAAGCTTGACAACAAGACAGCTGACAGGTATCGGTGGCATTTCTGCAGCTTTCTATTAAGTGATACGGGTACAGGGCAAGACTTTGAAGTGCTGTGCATGAAAAGACCTTGCTGGAAGCCTGTGAGCAATGTCTCCTCCTTCTGTGCTGCAAGCAACTTGGCCGTGCAAGGACACACGGACAAGCCATGCCCTTCAGAAAACACCCCCACCAGCTGTGGCACAGCGTGGTTCCTTAGAGGAGCAATGCCCAGGATTGATATGGGTAGTGGGGATTTGTTTGAAGAAGGTTAGGAGCTGGGCTTTCCCTCTGCACCTGAATTCAGCACAGGGATTCCCACCAGTCAGCAGACTGGTTCAGGATGAAGGGCAAGTGTGAGCTCGCATGCTCTCGACATGCTAGTGCAAGGTCCAAACAACAGGCCCCCTGCTCTGCAGGACATTAAGGACTGGTTGAGGCCACCAGCAGCTCTGTGGGGACTACACATATCAGGGACAAGCAGTATCTTTTGGAAGAAGAAAGGCAGTATGCAGATACCTGCAGTCAGAACAAACATGGAAAACAGTGTGCAGGGGGAAAATACCAACATCATCTTCTACATGATCTTTAGAAGAAGTCTGGAGAAGAAAAAGCTCATCGTTTCCACAGCTCTCTGCTGACATGCCCAGTGGCACTCCCAGGAGACCAATGTTTTTCCCAACAGCAACGTCTGTTGGAAAGAACGATAAATGCGAGGCTCTGTAAAAACACCGTGCTGAAAATCCAGAGGGAGATTGATATGCTATGTCTCATCACAGCTCTAACCCCAGTTGCCAAGGACCAGGCGGTGCCATCGCTGCATGGCCAGGCACCGGTGGCTCAGCTGCAATGAGGTCTCCTTGCATCTTCCTTTTCCCCAGCTTTTTTTAGCAGGAGTATCTGTGTGCTGTCTGCTTTTGAAGGCCAAGGAGGAGGGAGAGGAGAGGTTTCTCTTTCAGATGCAACGACTAACTTCTGAGCAACGATCCCCAGTTACCTTCACACACTGCTGCTAGTGCTAGGTTAGAAGAGTAACAATGAAATGCAGATTATTTATTAACTAGTCATCGTGGCCGGGCTTTTCCATGCTTGGCTACTGGTGCACAGCTCTGCCATTACGATTTTGTGTACTCAACACTGAAGTCAGATAAGCCTGCTTGCTACTTCCCCTTCACATTCCCTTTCGGACGAGACAACCAACTTTAAGATTAAATGGCCAGATCAGAGCTTAATCCAACTGGTTCTTCTTGCCAGCAGACGTCAGAGAGCGAGTCCATTTGTTACAAATAAAATCAGATTTAAACAAAATAAAATACATTACTGCTCCATTGTACTCCCCTCAAACATCCATTTTGTGTCTTTAAAACAGGCTCAATCTAATTTCTCTGTAAGCTAAGGAGGATTTGACAGCACCACGGGGTTTAGAAGAAGCACTGCCTTCCACCAAGAAAGGAACTTATCCTTATCCAGCAAAAGGAGCACAGATTTTATCCCATCATTCACCAAAGCTAATGATTAAAGGAACAAATCCTCCCTTAGGGGAACCATGGGGCCATACACCAGCCTCACTACCGTGGTGGGTGTTTTCCCTTCCTGGATGACCTCAGAAACAAGAGTGACAAACACACACGATGGCCAGAACAACCCCTTAACAGAAGCAGTGGTGGTGGCGTGAACCTGGCACCTGAAAGTCAAGGCCCATGGGCCACAAAGCGGCACCTGGGCATCAGAAACTTGTTGGTCAATACTTCATAGTGTCATAGAATCATTAAGGTTGGAAATGATCTCTAAGATCATCCAGTCCAACTGTCAGCTCAACACCACCTTGGCTACTAAACCATGTCCCAAAGTGCCACGTCTACAGGGTTTTTGAACACATCCAGGGAATAAAGTGTTCATCACTTCCTTGACTTCTTGTTCCAATGCTTAACTTCATTTCCATGAGTAACATAGGGCCCATACTCTTTGTAACACATACTTGATCCTCAAATTTCCCCCTTCTCATTAAAGACAGTTTAGGAAATGAAATACTTCATTAGGCTCCAGTCCTCTTTACCCAGGCTACCTACTCATAATTTCATTGGCATGCTGCACATTCCTGCCCTGCTGCCTGTGCCCTTCATCACTAAGCGAAGCCGTCGCTATTCCTTAATTCAACTGGCATTTTAAACCACATGATTCACTATAACTCAGTTACCCTGCTTCTGCGGGAGAGCCCATTAAGAGACGAGAGCTGCAAATCTCATCCAGATGTTTTGTCCTGTATTTTCTTTGGCTCATTTCCTATGAAATGCTAGAAATCATCATGAAGATGATTTCTTGTAAGAGACTTGCTAACGGCATCCTAGAAATACTTGAAGGCTACGCTTCCTCAAACATCTTCCAGGACAGAAACAAGCTTTGCATCTCAATACACAAAGATGATGCACAGTTAGACACTAAGCATCCCAGCTCAGAGTTGTCCTTGGTTTAGGAAACAGAGATGGGGCAGATACAATCTGACATTACTGTAGAGGAATTTGAGGTTGTTTCATGAAGGCAAAGGTGTAGTATTGTTCTACACAGCACCTGTAAAACCCCTCTCCAGCATGCTCTGACATACCTAGTGATGCAAAAGTACATGAAAAATTTTGTGTTTGTTTCCTTTTCCCCATTTCTCCATCACTACTGCCTTCAATGATGCACGCTTTGACACTGAGGCCAGCAGCAATCAGGTAATTCCTCAAAATGTGCATCATTGAAGGCTGAAATGTAAACACCCAGAAGAAGTTGAGTACTATGAAAACACTGGACCAAATTCAGCTTGATCCTGTGGGGTTTCAGATTATCTACGTTCCAAAGCCGCACTGTTGGCTGTCCTCACACAACATGTAACTCTGCTATTTCACCCAGTGTGCCCCTCACTTACGGCCATGAACCCATTAAACCAGAAGCCCACCAGTGTATACCACCACAGGGCTTAACTTCACCTGGCTGCGCCGAGCAGTCTGCAGAAGACCTTAAAGATAGACTTTTTTTTTTCCTACAGACTGAATTAGGAAACTTCCACCTCCTATTCACCCTTATCATTCTCATAGCAGGGAATGAAAACCCCTGATCAGGCCTCAGACTCACCGTCATTAGCTCCTTCTGAAAAGACTTCCTCTCCTTGTTCTCAGCGTTGTTGCAGTCTTCCTTCAGCTTCTCCAAGACGGAGGCCACTCGCTCAGGCTCACTGTCCAGCTCTGCTCGGCAGAAAAATGTGAGCGGCAAGTTCAAGTACCCCAGTGCATCGGCAAAGGACCGCCAGCTGCTGAGGTTCTCCATAAGCAGAGTCCTCACGGAGGCGTAGATGTAGGTCAAGAACTTGCAGGGCCTCAGGATCTGCTCGAGCAGCAGGCTAGTGGTGAGATCTGGCCCAGAGAAGTAGCTGGGCTTGACTTTCCCAACCACCAACACATTTTTTGTGTGCACAAGGCCTATTTTTCCCTGGTAGTAGCCAATATACCACTCCTTGGTCCACAGCTGCCCTTTTAACCTGATCTTCTCCTCACTGAGGAGGGCTACGATGTCTCCTTTCTTGTACTCCAGCAAATAGTGGTTCTTGCTTTGCCTCACCACAGTCTTCAGCAGTTTGCCGTACTTCAAGCTCAATACCGGCCGGTCTTGAAAAACTGGATACTTGGTAGTGGCAGCCAGAGGTGAAAGGATGATTTTTCCGACCTCGTTCTTCTTGAGGAACCGCCTCTGCCCTGTTGGTTTGATGGCACTTTTTGGAGGCGGCTGCGGTGTCTGTACGCAGAATTGGGTCAAAATGGCATCCTTGTCATCCTTGACCTGTATCCTTAGTGTGAAGTCTGAGAGCTCATTGGGGTCATGGCACGCAATGGGGAAGATAAGGCGGCTGACCTTGCCCAGTTTCATCTGGAAGCCCCGCACAATTTTAGCTTGCTCACTAGCTTTCACCTCGTAGTTGGTCATGTTGGAGAACATGCAGAGCTTCAGGTCCTGAGGCCGGGACAGAACAAACTGATGCTTACCCCAGAGGTGGAGAGCGACGGGAGCTGGGCTGTGGGACTGCCTAGTGACCTCATTCACCAGGAGATTCTTGGGCGCGCATTCATGTCCAAACATGGCCACTACAGTTTTAAAGGAAGGGTGAATGTGTTTTGGGCCATAGACGCCAACTGTGATCTTCTTGCTGATGTAATCCCAAACAGTGTAAGGGTAGAGGATGTTCTGCCCCTGAGCTACGGCTGCGATGTACATGCAAGGCTCCAGGTTCTCCAGCTGCACCTGGATCGTGTCCCCATATGCATAGCTCAGCTCCATTGGCGTGTACGGCCCCTCCTTCATGTCGCTCCGCAGGCACTGCACTCCCACCAAACTCTTGCTCATAACATCATTCTTGACTTCTGCTGACACCTTCATCTCCAGAATGATGAAGGTTTTCACCTCCATATTGCTGAGTTTGATCTGCAGGACTGGGCTGATGGTGCTGCACTTGTCACTGTTCAGCTCCAGTGGTGGATCCAGCATCGCTTTCATGGAGATCTGCTGTGTTTCCCCAGGGCACACGTGGCCCTCTGGCACACGGATGCTGATGTTGGTGTCTGGAAGCTGAACAGCTCCACCAGAGCTATCCAGCTTGCAGACAATGTTGGTCTCCACCGGTTGTGTCTGACCCCAGCCAGGATTTTGACCAAGCAAATCTAAGTCATGGCAAGACCGAGCCAGCTTCCTATGGTTCAGCCATGCTGTCCTAAAATCTTCCCGGCTCTGGAACTGCTCAGGGGTTGGAGACTTCAAACCGCTGAAAAAACTTGAGGAAGCTGGAGCATCTGACTTGGCCTGAAGAACAGACAGTTCAGACAAACTGTAAGAGCGTTTACTTCTGAAGAAGGGATTGTCCCTTTTCACAGGCTGTTCCAGATCCAGCCTGTCTGTGGAGGGAAACTCATCAAAAATGTTACCCAGGCTGCTATTAGCAGCCGAACTGGAAACAGCTGAAGTAGGAGCCCCCGTGTCAAAGAGCAGCAGGTCAACAGCAACGCTGGAGTTGGACTCTTTGTCCGAGCCGGGCACTGTCTGCAAATTCCCATTCAGAAATGGGTTCGTCTGGACTCCATTCAAGAACGGGTTGTTATTGTAGGTTTGCATAGAGTTTCTTTTCACATCAGTCCATTCTCCAAGGAGATCTAACTCCTTGACTCCCTCATCAGGGCTCTCCAGTAGGTTGTCTATCATCCCACTGTCCGTCAAAGAAGAGTTGCGGTAGTTTACAGGCTGGACGTAGGAGGATGGGATATAACCCATTTCTGTGGTGTTGTGAGCATACCACCACTCACCTCCCGACGTGTCTAAAACATAAAGGTGGTCCCCCTTGGAGAACTTCAGAGTGGTGAAATTAGTCGGACAGTAATCTTTGATTGCTATTACTTCCTTTGCATTTCCAAAGGATGTGGGATTGTCAACCAGCAAGGCACTAGGAGAAGGCACTGCAAAGACAAGAAGAAAGCAGCCCTGTAAACAATCCACAGGACAGTCACAACTTATTTGCAATCATTTTTTTTCAGGTCAGTCATCCACAGTACTTTATGTAGTGAATTAAGGTAGTTTTACAACCTCTCAAACCTGCAGGTATCTTCCCCCCCCTAAAATTTTAAAACAAAATTTTTCTCTCCGCTACTTCTGATACATTCATGTTTCTCTTCCCCAAAGAGTTCATGATCTGAAGGGATGGATATTGACACAGCTGGGAAGAGCAGCAGGAGCCGATGCAGGAAAAGCAGCAACTTGTTACCCTCCTGATGCCTTAGTAACAAGCTTCCTCCTCAATGTGGGGCCCCATATCTGCTGCTGTACGAGCCACCAGCGTCCCACAGCCTCCTTAAACTCCCTAATGAACAACACACAAGAAGGTGTGTTAGATGGAGATTTGAGACAGCAGGTTTCACTTATCAGCAATCATTTTACCTGATGTGCTGGGATCTAAACTCCTCAGGACACATCCTACAATCACAGGCATCCTCTTGAATGTTCACGTTTAAAATAACAGAAGTTAATTAGGAAGGGGTTTTAATGACTGCTACACAGGAAGAGCCATTATCCTACCAATTTGCTCAGCGGTATCTCAAGGTCTTTGGCCACCAGCTCTTTAGTGTTGCCACTGCACTCCCCATGTAGTTAACCACGCTGCTATGGGTTAATGCGTAATGTTCATAGGCTAAAAGTGCTCTTGTTCTGCTGTAAACCCTCTCGTCACATGAACAACGTGAACTATCTTATGTTTCAGTGCGAGAAACAACTAAGTGTATCCATTAAGGGCACATCACGCTCCTACTTTTTCCTGTCATGCCAGCCAAAGCCATCAGCATTTCACTTTTCTTACAGAGCACCTGTATTTCTTAGCTCCTCAACTCATTTTCTAAAGAAGGTCCTATAGTTTGAGCCCTCAGAAAGACGCACAGCATCGAGTGCTGCTATGGATTGAGCAGCAGCAATCTCCCTTTCAGCAGCATCAGATGAAAGTTGTTTTGCCAGGGGATCCCAATTACAAACAAAACAGCTGGGTCAAGCCTACAGATTCACACAGTCACCCTATTTATTGGTTTTGTTCTCACTTTTAGGACCTATTTCTCTAAAAAGTAGTAGGAGTAAGCTGCAGATGATGTTACATCAACATTGCAACGTGTGTCATCTTGCTAGACAGACTTAAGAAAACAAGGAAAGCTGGATTTTCACTCATATGGAGCTGCAAGAAGAACTGGAACAGCACCTGCTTCAATAGATTTGAGAGCACTCTGGAGCAAAAGGGGATTTAAGAAACACAAGAAGCCCCTAAAATCTTGGACATGAGGGGAAGGCAGGTCAGACTGCACGTTCCTGCAGTCACTAGTGCTGGCAGCACTTCTTTGGACATGGAAACTACAAGGCAAGGGATGACACAGATTAGCAAAGAAGTCTTTAAATATACACTATGGAACAAAATATTAAGAAAAGAAAAGTTTACACACATCCTAAACAACCCATTGTTAATCCACTTTCCCTGCCAGCAGGTAGGCAAAGTCGTAGGCAAAGTCGTGAGGACATTTATTCTGCGCAAAACTATATATGAACTCTATTTAAACTACTTCGCCACCCTGGTAGGAAGCCACCACTAACTCAGAGCTGCAGACAGAGCTGTCTGCAGGACGGGGCATTTTTGGCCTCCCCATCCCCTTGGATCAGGCAGGCAAGTGGCTGTTCCCGTGTCTCCGCAAGCTGCGCATTCAGGTGACACAGCAGCACGGTTAACAAGGATGTGCGGAAACCAGCAAACCCCTTGGAGAATATGAGTAATTCCTATTTTCGCATTAAAAACAATCTAATTTGTAGCAAAAGCGTTTGATGTTCAGGTCTCTCCTTGCTACGCCTGCAAAAGCAATTGCTTTTTTGCATGTTTATTTTTAAAGGCCCTTGGTGAATGCTACCTTCCACCTGGTGTTATTCCTTGGGATCTATTTGGCAGGGGAACAGTAATTCCCCCCTCACCTGAACATGGCTTTCATGCTGTGTAAAGTAAATATAGCTGAAGAAAAAGCAATCAAAAGGAAGAAAAAGGATTACTCAAGCAACATACAAACTGCCAGCTCCGGGGAAGGGGAAAATGAACTCTTGGAACTGTCTTGTTGCTGTCACCTCTCTTGCCTGCTGGATCACTTGGTGCCAGGGCTCTGCCTCTCCTTGCACCTGTGGAAGCACTGGCTGGAATTTGCTGCTTTTCCCTGTCAGGTGCCACCTGCTAATTTTTAACCAACCCCCTCCTGGTCCCCAAGGGTGAGAGGATGCACCGTGATCGTCCCCACCCATCCCTCCTCACCTTTGACATCGTAGAGGCTGGTCTCGGCGAGGCCCTCGCTGAGGTCGATGAGCGTCCCCTCTGACTTGCACCGCGGCAGCCCACCCGAGTTGGCTGCCCGGATCCGCTGTGCTGCCATCTCTGGCCCGCTGACCTCGCTCGGCCCCAGGGATCGCTAGGCAGCCATGGCCTCTCCGCGAATGAAGCCGGCTAAGGGGACCAGCCTGGGAGAGAAAAAGGAACCCCGGTGTGTTAGCAACGGCTCCAGGTCCCACCATGCCACCCACAAACCAGCAATAGAATCACAGGATCATAGAACAGTTTGGATCAGAAGGGATCTTGAAGCCCATCCAGTTCCAGCCCTCTGACACAGGCAGGGACATCTCCCACTGGATCAGGGTGCTGAAAGCCCCATCCAACCTGCCCTTGAACCCCTCCAGGGATGGGGCAGCCACCACTGCTCTGGGCAGCCTGTGCCAGTGCCTCACCACACACACAGGAAAAAATTTATTCCTAATATTTAATCTAAATCTCCCTTCTTTCAGCTTAAAATCATCCCCCTCGTCATTTTCCTGCACTCTCTGATCAAGAGCCCTTCTCCATGTTTCCTGTAGGCTCCTTTCAGTACTGGAAGGTCACTATAAGGTCTCCTCAGAGCCTTCTCAGGCTGAACAAGCCCAATTCTCTCAGCCTGCCTTCCTACGGGAGGTGCTCCAGCCCTCAGATCATCTTTGTGGACCTCCCATGACCATAGAATCACAGAATCACTAGATTGGAAAAGACCCACAGGATCATCGAGTCCAACCATTCCTATCAATCACTAAACCATGTCCCTCAGCACCTCATCCACCCATCCTTTAAACACCTCCAGGGAAGGTGACTCAACCACCTCCCTGGGCAGCCTGTTCCACTGCCCAATGACCCTTTCTGTCAAATATTTTTTCCTCATGTCAAGCCTGAACCTCCCCCGGCAGAGCCTGAGGCCTCCCCAGGCGCACACCGACCCTGTGGTGCCAATACAGGAGGCAGGTCCTCCTTAAAACATCAGGAAAGATAACCTAGGTGCTCCCAATTAGCATGGCAGCACCTAGGAATCACCAAGAGCTCTGGGTAGCAAGGACAGCCTGGTCAAGCACAATGCTACTGCTGGTCACCACCCTGTACAAAGCAGACGTCTTGATTTTAGGAGTAATTTGAGAATACGTTGCTCCCAGGCTCATAAATTCATCCTTCTCCGCAGTTCATAAGAGCTTTCAGGGCACCTGCATGTTGGTCTAGCACATATTTCTGAAACAATCAACTGCTCAGATGCTGTGGGAGCCCAGGGCAATGACTAGCAAGCTCAAGGAGGCCATGGGACCAGTTTTTTTGCATGTTCAACCACATCATAGCTGTCTCCCACTACAGCACTGGGGTCTCCTGGGATGGGGAAGGGCTCTTCTTGCTTGCTCCCTGCATCCCCCCTGCATTGCCAGAACAGGAACGATAACGGGGGCAGCGGGAGAAGTTTCCAAAAGGAAAAATAAAAATAAATGGGTTTTTTTCTTCCTTTTCTTCCCATAAACTGTTGCTAAAAAACTTTCAGAAACCCTATGGAAGAGCAGCTGCATCAGCGTGCCAGAGCCAGAGGAAAATTAACCCATTCCCTGCTGCCTGCAGAACACACCGACATTTTGACTGCCAGTATAACAGTTGATACAAGCACTGCTAAGACCTCCTCTGGTGTCATTCGTGTCCTCTAAAGCTTGGAGGGTGGCCAGAGAGGCACACGGATAAGCAGGGAACCCCGTTGCATCTCTGCACGTGAAGGCGCAGAGCCTGAGCCACACTTTGCTCCTCGAGGTTTGCACCAGGGAGAAGGTATGTGGTCAGATGTGCCTGGACCCCCATATCCCTGGTGAATCCTGCCACACAGCATCCCTACACACATCCCTACATCCTGCTCCCTACACACCTGCTGCAAAACTCCAGCCAGGCTACAAAGTGCCGACAGCTCTTGAAAATATAGCTCTGTGCAGTTAAAAGTTATATCCAAACACCCTGCTCGAGTTCAGCAACCCAAAAGGGTTTTTAGCCACTCCAGGCAGTGGTTTTCCCTTCTCTCCCTTTCTCCTTTCTCTCTCTCTCATGCAATTTTTTTTCTCCCTCTGTTTGAAAATCAGATTGAGCAGAAAATAAACCCAAATTCCTTAGTTGGGAATATGGAGCTGATGGGAGCATGAAGACAAGAATCAAATGCTTTGGCTGCACCCAGCTGTTAATAAACCAGTGTGTCTGTCAAGGAGGAGCAGCAAGCCCTGAAGGATTCAGTGCCCTTTTCTGGAATGCAGTAAGAGGAAATTTGCAGGGGAGAGCCTGAGCAGGAGATACTCCAGCCTGCTTGAAATGCTTCCCAAGCCATCCCTGGGGCCGGTATGCCGGGAATGCGGTTTGCTGGAAGGGATGCACCACGCTCCAGCCAGAAAAGGGAAGAGAGACCTTGTATGCAAACAGTTTTCCCTTTAAGAGTGCTGTTTTGGGTCCTGCTGGGAGCATTCTGAAGGAAGAGAGCTTAGCAGGCACTACACACAGAGAAACCAGTCGCTGATTCAAGACAGCACTTACCAGAGCTGGGCCAGGTAAGACAAGGCTGGGCCAGGTAAGACAAGGGACATGGAGCTGCCACCAGTGACAAGGAAAAGTAGGAAGGGAGAAAAGATATTCTTGTTAGCACCCATCCAGCTTGTCCCATTGCAAAGCAACACCACGGAGGGCAATCCCTCCGAGGCCACACAGGCACAAAATCCAGCATGAGGTGAGTAGTGTCATCTTTGCAGCAAGAAACAGCTCAACTGGTGAAGTTTTCACCAATTTTAGTGATGCTTGCACATAATTGTGTTAAAAAACAAAATGCACTTCAACAGCCCGAAGGTTGCTCCTGCTTGGTGAGCACTGAACGAAGTAAGAAAGAAACCAGAGCAGGGAGGTGATTTTTCCTGCAAATCAAAGTGCAAGCTATGAATATATTCTTAAACATTTGCCTGGCAGCCCAGTGCCAAGCAATTTCTTTTATATTGGTCATGACAGCTTTGTACTCTCACCAACATAGCCACACACCTCGCAGTGCCTGGCATTTCCATGGATACTCCCTGGTCCCCATGTCCTGCATTTGTATAACTATATGGGAATATTTATGCTAAAAGTCTGGAGAGAAGCAAATGTGTAGAGAAACAGCTGGAAAAATCCCCCCTACACGCAGCCTGCGGTCTCAAAAGGCATCAAGAACATATATCAAAACGAGTGATGAAGAATAGCTATTTCCTCTCCCAAAAGCAGCATCTTGGCTGCAGCTCAGCTCATTCTGGGTGCAGCAACCCTCTCACACACACATGGAAGGATGGGGCTGCACACACCCTAAGGCTGGACTTAGGGTGCGAGACGTATTTGGGAGCTGACGGTCCCAGGGAATGGACCCAAGATGTTTCTGAATGCAGAGGCAAGACGGACAATCAGCAAGCCTTCAAACTTGGGCTATATGAGCATAAAAGGTGACAGTTGTGAGCAGAGTTGGGGGAAAAAAGGTTGGACGGGGCAAGATTTGTTTAGAAATCACTTCTGCACCATGGCTGAGACAATGGTCTGCAAACTCCTCTGAAAGTACTTTAAATGTAAACCAGGATTAAATATAGACTAGGAAAAACCCAGCCCCATCTGTTTACCCAAAGCCATAAACAGCATCTGAAATGAATGGATGGTGGGGGGGGAAGGAAACTAGTGAGCTTCTGCTCCACTCGGACATCACGAGATGCCCATCCTGTGAGTCACTCATCATAGGAAGAGCAGAGCTGTCTTCAACAGGGACTTGCAGAGCGTGGATTTAACATTGCATTAGCTGGGTCTACCAATAAGGTTCTTGGGGAGGGACAGATGGGACATGCAAACAGTCCAAGCTGGGCTGCTCTGGGCAGAAGGGCTGTCTCCTTTTTAAGGTAGAAATGCTCTTGTGAGCAAGTTGGTCAACAGCAAGGGTCTCCATGGTCTTGAATCAATGCTCAACCTGCTCCTGGATCTCCTCTCCACCAGGCAGCAGCAGGTTTCACAGAATCATAGAATCACCAGGTTGGAAAAGATCCACCGGATCATTGAGTCCAGCCATTCCTACCAGTCACTAAACCACGTCCCTTGAACACCTCCAGGGAAAGTGACTCAACCACCTCCCTGGGCAGCCTCTAACAGTGCCCAAGGACCCTTTCCGTGGAAAATTTTCTCCTAATGTTCAGCCTGAACCTCCTCTGGTGGAGCTTGAGGCCATTCCCTCTCGTCCTGTCCCCTCTCACTTGGGAGAAGAGCCCAGCTCCCTCCTCTCTACAACCTCCTTTCAGGTAGTTATGCAATGAGGTCTCCCCTCAGCCTCCTCTTCTCCAGGCTAAACACCCCCAGCTCTCTCAGCCGTTCCTCATAAGGCTCTTTGGGGAAGATGTGGGGCTGATGATGGAGTAGCATATAGTAAAAAAGCGATTGAGACCTATTTTAAAAAACTCCAAAGGTCTTTTTGCTGCAGTGTTTGAATGCATGGCATTCAGCGGCACAGAAAAGGTTAAAAATGACTTCTGCAAATTCTCTGAGATGGCTCAGCCCGGAAACTCAACCGCAGGCATTCCCCTCCCAGCTCCACAAACCCAGGGGAGCCCACTGAAACCCCCCAGCGCAGGCTTCATGGTGGTAGGATGGGGCTGGCAGTAGAGCTCCATCCTCCCCAGGGTTCCCAGATCCATCCACCATGCCACCATGTCCTGGTGGGGTTACGGTATGGATCCACCTCTGACTGGACACGGAATTATAAATCAAAGATGCAGCATGGACACCCAGTCATGCTGAACAGGCTTAGTGGAGAAAAGCTATCCTTGGTGAAATACTCATTGGCAGCATAAGCCCCACGTCCACAAGCAAAGAAACGCAATAAAAACACAGGAATACCTGAAAATGCAAACTCCGAGGGTGTGAAGCAGGATCTGCTGCTGGCCAAGGAGAGGTATTCTCCACCAAGGTCTGACTGCAGGCTAGCTTAGGTGGGAATGGACCCCCCCAAAAGCCTCAATGATGGAAAACTCATGACTGCCAAGAATGTGGGCTGATAAGACGTGGGAGGGCTGGTGGAGCAAGGCAGTACCAAGCACCATCAGGGCTGGAGATGCAGTCAGGTCCCTCCAGATGTAGCCAAAAGAAGGGCAGTACATGGTACTTTCCACTCCCAAAGGGAAGTGGGGAGACCTACACACATCCCTGCTTGCCCCGAAGCTCAGCCGAGCCAGGGAGCTGCAGGGTCTATCCCACCATGGCACACACGTGTCCGTGAGAAGCATCGGAAACTCGAGCCACCATGACCCAAGATAGGTCAGTCTTGCAATAAGTAACATAAATGCACACTTGCTCTCCCTGGGTAACTCATAAAAAGCCTGCCAAGCCCTAAGTTCACGAGTAAATTCAGGGGAAATCTTCCACCTACTCTAGACCACAAAAGGCAAGGTGGGAAGAGAAAAAAGAGCTTCCAATCAATCCCTCATCATCCTCTTCCCACACCAAAGTGAAGACCAATTCCAGGCACTTGTTGCTAATGGCTCTTAATCTGCTTTTTCCTTCTCTAAAGGAAAAAACTCTCTTGGCTCTCCTACAAACATAGAAGTGTCTTCCAGGTTTCTTTTAAAAACAGTCAGCTTTGCTTAAATACAAGTTAATTTAACTGTTTGTAGGTAGAAATTCATTTCCCAGAGGCAAAGCGCTACCCACAGAGCACACAATAAATTTACTAAAAACACTGCTTTTATCAAAGTCACAAAACCTGAAGTAACTCATGACCATGGAAACAGCCAGAGATGAGGTTCCTCATGGAAACACACAGGGGACATCCCAGCCATGAAGGAGCTGATGACTGCCTACTCAAGGAACAACAGCAGATGTGCCTGGGAGCACCAAAACAAGACAGATTCAGCCACTGCAATGCTCAAAGGCCTCCAAAAAGGGCTATTTTTGGCCTCTTGTTTTTGGGTAAAATTGCAAAATTTAGCAAACGGTCCAAACTTAGTTTTGTCCTCCACATTCTTCACTTTCAAGAGCTTCCTCATGACTATTCTATGACATAACCTTGGCCACTGGGCTTGAGTTGCTCGACACTCTTTCCCCCCAGCAGAAAATGATTTGCCTGCTTTTTCCATGCTTGTGTTAAAAGATCTTCCAGCACAGGTGAAAAACACAATATCCTCTATACTAGTAACATCAGCATGGATCCGACCAGGCCTTCTACAGCCTCCTACAAGACTGGAACAGCTTCTGAAACTGCTGGTGGCCTATAGCTGCCCATGGCAGGAAGGCAGACAGACAGATATTCTTGCAGTTCATCTCTGAGGTCAGTCCCAGATGCATTCCTGGCTGACTCCCCATTTCCATGAGTGGTTGTGTCGTGTATCCATCACTTGCTGCATGCAGTCATGAAGGCAGCATGGCCCAAGGTCCTCTTAGGGCACATATCTCTCTATAAAAAGACCACTCTGACTTGTATAATCCTATCACCCCCACCAAGTCACCTCCTGCCTGGCATCTGACTGATCCACTGGTCATGCCTGGTCAAACCACTGCAGGACACCACGGAGATGCCCTGCAGCACAGAGAGGTAGCCATGGGACACCTCCAAGGGTCTCCAAACATCTGATCATAGTTGAGGGCCAGCAGAGAATAATGGATGCTGGTTAGGGGGAAGAATGGGATGATTCTTCTACCCTCTCCTTTGTTCTGGAGACAGTGTCTTGCTCCCTGTGATTTTGACCTCTTCGGTAAGGCAGTTTGAGGCTTGCTGGTGGAGATGGGTGGGGAAGAGCTGGCTGCCTTTGGCTTTTTCCCTCCAGGAGCCTGGCCCAAGCATTTTGCACGTATGACGCCAGCAATGCCACATGCCCTAATGATTCCTGACCTTGTCGCCTTTCTCTTATCTCCTCCTCCTACTTCACCACTTATGTTTGCAAAGTCAATGCGTTAATCTCCAGAAAGAAAACCCCCAAAACAAAACAAAAAACCCAACCAAACATAAACCACCCCTTAAGACAACACAAAACATGAGCTCTTTGTACCAGAAAGATCACGTCGGTCCAAACTCACGTACATGCCGGAACGAGACTTGGAGCTGAAAATGCACCAGAACAGAAGAGGTGGCATTGTGGTCCCTTTCCTAGCAAACAAAAAGGGACTTGTGGAAATATTTGGACCTCCCATCCCTTCCATAGTACTTTCATATCCCAAGGGTTTGCTTTGGACCTGATACCCATCATGCATGGCAAGTGGCAGGGATGCTTGTACCCAGCATCCTGCTCGCACCCACCACGGCAGCAGAGCCAGCTGGAGAGCACAACCCCGTGCCGAGCCTTATGGAAAAATCCTGCCCACAGGCTTAAGCTTGGCTCCGCTCCTGCCAGCGGAGCCTGCGAGGACGAGCCAAACAGGGCAGCTTTGATGGAGCAGAGATGGAAGGGAGGAACAGAAAAAATATGTAATTACAGCTGAGCGTGCGCTGCCCGTGTCTGCTGGCACCTGGTGTCCATTACAGCCTCCCCCATGGAGATGTCGCCCTTCGCAAGGGAAGCAGGAAGGAGGGGAAAGTTTCCTTTTATAGCAACGACTTTGGAGCACAAGTCCTGTTGGATATCCAGCACTGACTTTCAAGTAACTCAAATATGGATGAGTTGTCTGTAGCAAAGGGGGAAAGGAGCTTTGCCTGCAAGACCTCCTGCTGCTGCCAAGCACGGGCTCCAGCCCAGCACCCACCCACTCATTCTGGTCACTCGTGTTGCAGCCACTGAGTCAGGAAAAAGCACTGCAAAAGCCAGCAAGACTGGGATGGGTGCAAGTTGAGAGCTGCTCACAGTAAGGGAATCTGGATGCCTTGACAGCAAGCAGAGAGCATCACTGACGCACTGACTGCCAAGGCAGAGGAGGGTGAGCGAGATGCAGGTACCGTCCCTGAGTGTGCATAGTAACTTCAAAGCTCCCCCTTAAAATTGCTGAAAATGGTACCTGAGTGACAAAGATTAAAAGAGTCTGCAAATGTAGAAAGGTGCTGGCAGATCTGCACAGAGCAGAAACCCTCATGACGGTTACAGGGCCATAAAAAGTATGCTCCTGGGCTGAGATCCCAGGTCCTACTATCTGACAGCAATGGTACAGGCTGCCTAGGGAGGTGGTTGAGTCACCTTCCCTGGAGGTGTTTAAGGGACAGGTGGACGAGGCGCTGAGGGGCATGGTTTAGTGATTGATAGGAATGGTTGGACTCGATGAGCCGGTGGGTCTCTTCCAACCTGGTTATTCTATGATTCTAATGCTCCCCAGCAATAAAACCACTACACGCACACAAGTCTTTATTTTATAGAATCACTAGGTTGGAAGAGACCCATTGGATCATCGAGCCCAACCATTCCCATCAATCACTAAACCATGCCCCTCAGCACCTTGTCCACCCGTCCCTTAAACACCTCCATGGAAGATGACTCAACCACCTCCCTGGGCAGCCTCTAACAGTGCCCAAGGACCCTTTCCGTGGAAAATTTTCTCCTAATGTCCAGCCTGAACCTTCCCTGGTGGAGCTTGAGGCCATTCCCTCTCATCTTGTCCCCTGTCACTTGGGAGAAGAGCCCAGCTCCCTCCTCTCCACAACCTCCTTTCAGGTAGTTATAGAGAGCAATGAGGTCTCCCCTCAGACTCCTCTTCTCCAGGCTGAACACCCTCAGCTCTCTCAGCTGCTCCTCATAAGGCCTGTTCTCCAGCCCCTTCACCAGCTTCGTTGCTCTTCTCTGGACTCGCTCCAGAACTTCAACATCCTTCTTGTGGTGAGTCCTGGTAATATAGCAGGAAAGAAAGTGAAGTTGTAAAAGCAAAGCCTCTATGGCTTCAAGGCTACCTCAGGTTGCAAAACCAGCGACCCCCTCCTGGCATCCCCAACTAAACAAGGCAGGGGGACACCTATGGTGGGACAGTCCTTGGTGCAGCTGATGCTGCTGAAGCTCCAGCACAGAGGACAGGGTACCTCCTAGCACATACTAAGAATAGCCTTCTCTATTCCACAAAACTACTAATAAACTAAAAAGTAGTGTCTGCCCTAACATCTCACGGTGAAGGAATAAGACTGGAGGAGAGTGTCTCAGATAGATATCAACACCAACCAAGATGCTCTGCCCATTTTGCAGCCTCAGCTGCATCTCTTGTCCAGGGGAAGACGTCTTCCATTTTCCCTTGAATCCACATGCAATTTTTGCCTACGCAATATCCTTCAGCAAGGAATGCCATGGATCTGCTGCCCAGGTAGTGGAAAACCCACCTCCATCAGGAACAGGCTCTCACCAGCTCTGTCTGATGTCCACTAGCCTTCAGATCAGAAGAGGCACAGTTCAGTCTCGATCCCTCCTTTTGTGACTGTCCACTCAATGTTCTTCCAAGAGAAAAAACACTTCCAAATGCAGGTGGCGCAGTCCCAGAGGTACTTTGTTTTTCTAACAGGGGGCTGTGGATGGATTCTCCTCTGCCAGGGCAAGGAACTTGTTCCAGCCAAGTGCCCGTGAGGAACAACAAAAGCATGAAAACCCCAAATCCAGTGCGAGCTTCCAGAGGTTAAATGTAAAAGTCATAAACTCAGGTTTAAAACCCCTGCAGGGAACAGGAGCCCAGGAGAGCATCTTCTTCCTCCAAGCCCTTGCAGCCCCTTCCAAGTCCTTTGTGAGCCCAAGAGTTCAGCCAACGGCAGAAGCAAGACTGTTCCTGAGGGATGCTCAGAGCCAAAACCAAGGACCAAGCACCTTTCAAATCAGGAGAACTCAAATTTGAGCCAGATCAGGCAACAGCCAATCTTACACAGGCAATTGGAGGCAGAGGATAAATGAAACGCAGATTTCAAGAGCCACAAGCCAGCCGCTGGCCAGAGGGAAACACAAACACTTCTGAAGAATAAACAGCCCTGTCTGACAACAGACATCCCGTCTGTGTCTCATACTCATCATCCTCTGCCTTGGATGATGGGGGAACTGTGTGGACACCATGCTGTGGCCACACCGGGAGATCATCACCACACATTCTGCTCCCCATGTAATGCTGTGGTGGAAGAGATGCCTCCTCATGGACCCCCATGAGACCTCAGGGCAACATCTGTAAATAGCAGACTAAGAGCAACCACAGAAAACGAAAGGTGTGGAACTAAGAAACACCTCAATAACTACAAAACATCTCATTAACACCTGGGGCCGTTGAGGGGTGCCACCAAAGCCCTCATTTGGTACCCCATTTGGTTCTTTGGTATGTTAAAATACCAAATTAACCAAGGCCACGAAAACTCAAAGCATGGGTAAAAGGCTTTCATTGAGAAAATCCTGAAGCAACTCACTGTTACTCTTAGGGCCAAAATCCCTGCAGCTCTCCTTAGTTAGATAATTTAGATGCTAATTTAGACTTCAAATGCCAAAGCCCCACACCTGAAAAGCTGTGCTTCCCCCAAGTGGAGATGATAACAGAGCTTTAACCGCATCAACACTTCAGAGCCCTGCCTCCATCACCCTTCACTAATTTCATTTTTTGTCTGATGGAAAGAAGTAGCTGTTCTCAGCTTCATTGCAGGTGCAATGAGCAGAGCCCCATGCTCTCTTTGTTCCCGGCAGCAATGTTGGGAAACCAGTCCCACCAGCATGACCAGAGCAGGGCAGGCACAGGAAAGTCACTTGCACTGCTGAGTGAGGAGGCTGGCACCAGAAATGATGCAGCAACACGCAGAGAGGACAACAAAAAGCACCAGAGGTGACCTAGATCCAACTTGCCTGTTGGCAAACACATAGCCAACTCCAGGCAGCTCTCTGCCCAAGTACTCCACCAAGACATCTCTTTTCCACGTTCCACTTCTTCACAAAAAAAAAGAATGTCAAAGGCTGAAAAAATGGTCTTGTTTGGTCACCTGGACTTACCTGACCTGCTCATCATTTAAAAACAGGGAGTTGTGTTCAAGATGCAGATGCTGCGGGCAGGACGGACGTGCACCAGACACCCATGGGTCACCCAGTAGGTGACTTTGTAGCCAAGGTCAGCTGGGCTTGCTCTGAACCTCTGTCAGGAGATCCACTTCAGGAAAAAAAGAAGGGGTTTGGTCCCAGCTTGCTGCTGAGCATGCCCATGGACACTGAGCAGTCATCACCTAGCAGCCAGGTTCTCTCACTAACAAATAAAACTCCTTTGGATTATCAAAACGAAGAACTCATTTGAGTGGTAAGCTTGTGCAAAAAGCTTACCCTTGATTTAATGTTCTTACACACCTTGCTGATTATTCCAGGTACTGATCTGTTGGTGGATTACACAACACCTTCAGCTACACTGAAAATGCTGACGGGAGCCAAAAAACATCATTAGCCTGAAGTTAGGTAGAAAAAAATGCAAACAGCACTTTACCACGAATTTCCTGAAAAAAGAGTTTTTTTTCAAGCAGCGGTCCTTGATAAACATCTCCAAACCAGGTTCCCCACTGATGCCTGGGTGTAAGCAGCTTAACCGTTTGCTGGAGCTTATGGTCTTCTCAAAGGAAGGCAACACATGCAGTTAAGTTGGACTATGGGTGGGATGCTTCACGTTTGACCCAATTCCTGGTCCACAAAATCACACTGGAAAGAAGGCAAGCTCACCAGGAGCAGTAGGATACCTGAAGAGCACACACCTAGGTGATGCCATTCAGGAGGCAGGCAGCAAGAAGCAGACATGAAGAGAGACATCTGCTCCAGCCCAGAGCAGATGCTGGTCTTTAAATTTGATCTCACAAATCCAGTGAGTTGGATACCTGTCCCAGAAAGTGTTCCTGCTTCACTTCACAAGGTGCTTTTAACACCAGACTCATTACATGGGGACAAAAGACCATGTGGCTAATTTCATGAGGTTTTCAGCAGCAAAGTCCTTTCCTTGATTTAGATTAGAGCTTGTCCACAGGTGAGAACTGAACAGAATGAGCTGCCCAGGTGCAGGCACAGCCTCTGCCAGCCAGAAGGGTGTTTGAGATAAACCAAAACAGGCCAGTGTTTATGCAATACAAGAGCAAACACCATTCCTGCTTGTTTCATTAGTTACCTCTGAAATTAAAGCCAGTCAAACTGCATGGAGGCTTCGTAAAACCTGCAAATTAACTACAAGGAATGCAACCTGGGGGCGAGGGATGCCAGATATAATCCAAGCAGTAGCTCAAAGCGCTTTCCATAACATCAACAGTGCCATGAAGGGAAAACCCCAAAATAACACCACCCACCCCATCTGTCTGTTCCTCAGAGCTTGTTGTTTTGGTCTTGCCAGGTTAAAAGCTGCTCAATTCCATCATCATGGGTCAGATGGCTGATAAGAAACAGATTTCATCATTTTAAGATCCAAGAGTTTATTGGAAGGGTTTATCTGCAAACAAAGCTACGCACTTTGAACTGTTTGGTTTTACGTCAGTTAAAAATGCATGAAGCCCTTGTCTGGACACTCTCAAAATTAATGCATGAAACGAGAACCTAAGTTCATTCTCTGCAGCCTCCACCATGTGGAGGCTGTGGGTATCAGGAAAAACTTCTTTACTGAGAGAGGCTTTTCAGGCATTGGCAGAGGCTGCCCAGGGAGATAGTTGAGTCACCATCCCTGGAGATATTTAAAAGACCGGTGGACAAAGTGCTCAGAGATATGATTTAGTAGTGGACAGGCACGGTTGGACTCAATGTTCTGAAAGGCCTTTTTCCAGCTAAGTGATTCCACGGTTCTGCGAAAAACAATGAGTCATTTTGGGGAAGGATGCCTTTCTTCAGGAAGATACTTGGGAACAGAAACAGTCATTGGCATAAATTTGGCAAAATCTCACCTTCACCCAAAATTGCTCTTGCTGCTGGATGAAGCAGAGTTGAGAGTCAGACATGGTCTTTGCAGCATTAGACAACAGGCAAAATTGAAATGACACCTGAAAGTCATCTTAAGAGTCATGGAAGATTTTTTTTCCATGCTTTTGTGGTTGAGTGGAGTCAGTTTCTACAACTTTCATTCAGCATTGTAAACCTTGCAAGTACAAAACACCCTCCTGCATGTGCATCAAACCACAGTGATGCATCTCGACATGAGCATCACCTAAAAAGTGGCAACTCTAAGATGCCACGAAGGGAGTATTTCCAAAAAATAAGTTATTCCTTTTATGCTGTCTCCAAAGTCAACACCAAGGGTGGCTGTAAACTGTACCTGCTCTTGCTTCTCAGGCCCAAGAGACAAGGTCCTGAGGAACCTTGTAGCCTACCTGTTCGAGCCCAAGACCTGGGTGCTCCATTCCTCCCCATTGCTCTTTCTGTGGTAACAGACCATAACAGACTACACAACCAAATACTGGATTTCTGCAGCTTGAATTAGGGGTGAAGCGTTATCAGTCATGGTATGGGGTTGTCTTAGACCATCACAAAAAATGTCTACGTTAGAGGGAAAAAGACAAAGCTGTTGCTGACAGCCATCCAGGGCCATACAGAACAGACCAAAGTATTCCCAGTCTCTAGAATAAAGCCTCGTTTTAGAAAGTAAGGACTAAAATCAGGTTAAATGCCTTGGGTCAGCTGAACATTGGCCATGTGCAACAAAGAACCTGCTCTGATTATTGATTTCTGTGGGAAAAAACTTCAATTCCACCACAAGCTCTGCTTCAAGGCTGCTTTGATATATCATGGTGATGTGTGTATTTTAGTGTTGGTTCCACATGTAAAGTGAGGGTTGGGATCTAGAGAAGGCAATTCCAGATATAACCACCATGCCAAGGCACCATCCATGGCCATCTTTACCATCTCACCTAAGAAAACACCTCCTTTTCCCAGCGACCTTCAACAGCAACACCCCACATCTCAATACCACTCGTGTTCAGAAGAGCAGCAGATCATGGTGCTGATGAAGGAGCTCTGCAAGGACAAACACAGAAGGCAGCAAGAGCTTCCCAGGAGCTGAGGGATGCTCTCCAGCATGCCCAGCTGACGTCCACAAGCAGCCTGCAGGACTTTGCTGTCAAAGTACCAGGCCAAAATTAGACAGGCTTTTGATTAGAAAAGAGAGCCCAAATATCAAACTAATGCAGATGGGCTTTTTTTTTAAATTACAACTTGCTTGAAGTGACACATGAAAGCAGTGAAACTCCAGGCACAGCTGACGCACTAGGACAGATTCAAATTTAGACAAACGACATGAGTGCTCAATCAACAGGAAAGAAGTGGAAACTTCTTTGCACTTTTCTTGGCACTGTCCAGAAGGAGAAAATAAAACCAAAAGAAAGACAGACGCCGCCACTCATCATTACTGAGAGCAACATCCACAGGCATTTCAGCCTCCTAGCTCTCCACTTCTATGCTGAATCCAGCTTTTTATCCATGCACAATGCCAATAAACAACATTTACAGCTTGCAGAGCACACGTGAAGACTACCAACCAAAACAGAGCATGTGAGTTCACAAGACAGCTGGCATTATTGTTATTACTTTAAAATTTAGTTCTTACTACCATCAGCTTCGTTTTTAACAGAACAACTGAGGTGCTAGTACTTCAGCATAAAACAAATATACCGAGGTGATAAAAAAGCCATATCCAAGTTTTGCAGACTGAAGCTTTAAGAGAGATAAAACAGAGCACTAACATAAAACACAGTCCTTCAAAATCTGCTGTTTCTTCTGTTGCATTATTTATTTGGGAGCTTTTCGTTCAGCAGTCAGAGATGTGCTCAGCCGGATATCCAATCGCTTGCTGGGCCTCATCCCAAATTTCTCTAACATTACTCACAGTTTCTGTGCAGGAAGAGGGATGAAGATTTTATACCTAAAGGAAAAAAGGAGGAAGAAGCATTTGCAGCACTGTGTAGGAATTATAATTGTTCAGCTTAGACCTCTGGGTCCAGGTGATTCCCACATATCCCACCCACAGAGAGAGAAATCAGGCTGAAGCTCAGACCTCTCCACTTTGCATTGCTTGGGATCCAGGGATGTGCTGGGATCTCTCCAGGAGTGAGTGGCCAGGGGTTGTTTAGGTTGGGCATTGGGAAAAGGTTCTTCACCCAGAGGGTGGTGGAGCACTGAACAGCTCCCCAGGGAAGCAGTCACGGCACTGAGCCTGACAATATTCCAGAAGCATTTGGACAACGCCCTCAGACACATGGTGGGTATGTTGGGGTTGTACTGTGCAGGGATGGGATTTGGACTCAATGATCCCTGTGGGTCACTTCCAACTCAGGACATTCTCTGATTCAGGCCATCCCAGTGAGATCCCGTAGCTCTGTATGAAGGATGCTCAGCCCAAAGGAACATACTCTGCACACAAACATCCCAGCAGCGACAGTGTGGGCAGCATCAACTCTGCCTGCCAGCATTGAATTAACCTCTGCCCGACTTTCACAAACTGAATTGCCTTAAAACAGCCTTAAGCCAGGAACCACCGGCCCTTTCCCAAAGGAAAATGCCTTCCCTTCCCCCTCCAAGCGATGGGACCATCTGATGCAACACCAACATCATCACTTTACAGTTACAATCCCTTAGAAATTAGGCCGAACTGCAAAATATTTTTTATTCCTTTTATCCTGCCTGACTGCAGGGCAATCCAGACACAGTGATTTATTATTTTTCGCCCCCAAAATGCACTTTTGAAGTGATTTTAGAACCCATTTGTGGAGGCACAGGCACCGCGACTGCAGAGACCACAGTTCAAAGCTCTGATTGCACTGCTGCACAAACCCAGGCAACATCGATGCTCTGTGCTTCTGTTTCCCCCCAGCATTATCTGTAGGTACCCAAAACCTTCAGGACAAGCATCCCTTCCCGAAAACTAAAGGATGCATCTCTGCCTGCCTGTGCTGGGGTTCCACATCACAGCCAGGTAGCAGGAAAACCAGCAGCGAGACCACAAGTCACTCTCTCCCCAGGATGCGCGTAAGGTGAGGGTTTAAAAACAGGAGTTGACACAGAGAGGTAAAGCTGGGACAGAGAGGTCACCGCTGCTGCAGGGCAGCTGCAGAGACGGGGTTAAACACTCGCCCTCCCCAAATCCCCACTGCAAGGCCCTGCATTCCTCTGCTCAAACAGCATGCTGGGCTAAAGCCTTTTTTTTTGCTCACTGTTTCCGTGCCCGGTCATGTCCTGCATCCTGGATTTGGTGAACATTTTAATAGCTCCTATTAATAGGCAGAGCAGGAGTTGGAGAGGCACCAGCTGCTGGACAGGCACCTCTGCAGAGCCGCAGGGCTGTCCTGCTGCAAGGGAAGGTGCTAAAGAACACACAGGAGAAAAAAAAACAAAAGCATTTGGGATCTGGGCTCAATTTCAATGCACAATTTTTAGGCACCCCCTGGTAAAACACCTCGCATTCCCTGTGGGTCCAAGAGCAGAGATGCGCTGGAGACCACAGCATGTTCTTTAGGGAACTGAATGAGTCGGTGTGGCCCCCCCACCGTCACTGGGCTGGAGTTGTGACCTTGTTTCATGGGATCTCACCAGGCGCTGCAAGAGTCCAGATGGACTGTCTGGCTAATTGAGTTAATTAAAGCGTTTTTCACCAGCGATTAATTTTCAGGTGTGCCGCTCCGAGGCAGCTCCAACTCTCTCCAGGGAGCAGAGGCCACACCTTGGGAGCAGCAGGAGAGACGGGAAAAATGACTTGGATGCACTTACTGATGGCACCACGCTGTTTCTCAGTAGTGTCTGTGGACACCAAGCAGCTTACAAAAAAACAAACCAAAAACCAAACAAACACCCCAAACCCCAGAAACCCCCTGAACCTTTGTCTATTTTTTCACCTCCCAGCTGAGCAGGACAGACTCCACATGGAGAAGACTCATGCATGTCCGTAGCAGATGGATGCATGGGAGCAGACCCACCACCCTGATGTCCTAAACCCAGAGCATCTTTCCCTCCAGGTCCTGCACAAAGCAGACGTGATAAACTTTGGGAAGCGAGCAGCACTGCCCGTAACTCTCTGGGTGATAAGCAGTCCAAGGCCAGAGCCAGCAGCAGGAGCTGTTTTGCTGACGAGGTAATCACCATCTCCCAGGGACAGTAAACACTTTGTCCGTGGCCCTTGCCCGGAGATAACCAAGTAAAATGCTCGCCAAGGCCAAGAGAAAGGCTTGCTTTGTGGCTGCTGCTGTTCTGCTCCCCAAAGAGGACGGCTGCAACATACTGGGAAGTTGGAATTGAAAAAATAAAACCAGAAACCAAAAGGAATCACCCCAAGCCCAACCCAAGGCGTTGCTGGGGACCCTGCGCATTCACCCCCTTTCCCTAGAAGCCTCTTGTCCCCCTCCATAGGAGCAAACGGGTGATGAGTTCCTACAGAGGTACCAGTCGGGTGGAGGCTGCTCCAATACATCTGCAGATGACAGTATCCACAGGCAAGGAGGAGCCAGTGCTGAGGAAGACAAATTATGGGATGCACACCCCATCTCCTTTTTTTGTGGGACGTGTCCCCCCATTTCCTCCTCTTTTGTGGCACACATTCTTCTACTTCCTCCACTCCTGCGGGATGCATGCCCTTACCTCCTACTCATTTGTGGGATGTATCTCCCACCTCCTCCTCTTTTTGTGGGATGTACCCCTCCATATCCCCCTCTTTTGAGGGATGCACCCCCTTTCCTTTTGATTTTTCACATCATGCATTCCCCTCATCTCCTCCTCTTTTGGTGGGATGCACCCTTCACCTGCTCTTTTCGTGGGACGCAACCTCCATCTCTTTTTTTTGGCAACTCCAAGTCTGATGAATTGCAAGCAATTGGTTGCTCACAGGCCACGTGCATTAGGAACTATTCCCTATGTTTTCTAATGGACTTTAATAGTTCAATCAGCACCAAAGGCGCAGCCACACGCACAGAAAAAGATGCTAATGATGGGTTTTGGGAGGAAGGGTGAAAAAAAATGTATGGAGGAGATTGGGTCAGGAGGCACAGCACTCAGAGGAGACAGAAAAGACATTTCCAAGGCTCAGTTTGCATGCACACTGCAGACTGGGAAGCGCTTCTCATGCCTGTGGAGAGCAACCCCACCCCGGCGCAGCTAATCTCATGGCAGGTTTTCAATGCAGCAGCCAGGACGTGAGGGGCTGGGGAGGGAGGCTGGGGAGGGGGGAAAGAAAGCAAGGAAATGCCACAGAGGTGAGGACGCTTTTTCTGGCGGGGCGAAGGCTTGTTTTGTTTCCCTCCCTTCAGCTCGCTGCCATTTTCCGGAAGCTGGACCGGCTACAAAAAAATAAGAAGTTTCTCTTTGTTTAATTATAGCTGCTGTAGCTCTCGCGCTGCGGGACCCAGCATCCCCCCGGCTGCTCTGGGAACGGATGCGAATGAAAACTGCAGTACGGCAGCAGGGAACAACGCAGGAGTTGAAGTTTTAACATCTTCTACAAAGACACAACCTGAGCTCAAACAGATTATTTTAACGCTCGGAGGCATGCAAGACTTCTGAGACTTAAGTCCCAATTCCCTGTGCCACCACTGCATTGGTTATTCAAATTCCTGCCCTTCTTGCTCCCTTCCTCAACCTTTTACTGGTGTAGGTGTTTTCTAGATGGACAACTCAAGTATCTCCTCCTGACGGATGCTCCAGACAGCCCTGGTGCTCGCCAAAGCCACGTCTGCACAGAGACCAATCTGCAGCCAAGAGGTCCAACCAAACCCATCTGCAGATACGTTCTAAATTCAAACCCCCTAACTCAAGGGAACACGTCTCGTGCTCCCCTGCCAGCCCCAACACCTCACTGGGTGCAATGCCACCATCACAACTGGCAAGCTAACGGTAGCACTGACCGTAAAACATCTCCTGCCTTGCTGTTCTCCACTGACCGAGCCCCGGACACACTATTGTTCAACTCCAAAAAAGCCTTTTCTCTTCCTAAGGAAACAGCCAGCGTTGTTCAAACAAGGCCACACACCATGCAAATGCCTCCCCCCTGCCCTAAAAGATGACCTAAAGCACTTTATACGAGCAGCACGGTCAGGCTGGCTGGGCACGAGGGGAGAAAGGTGGCGTCTGGATTCAATCCTGGAGAACAAACCAGGGAGAGAAGCCAGAGCTTTGTGTGAGGCTTGTTTGCAGCACGGGATGAACGACCCAGCCTAAGGACTACAGGCTGCAGCCGCTCTTCTTTGCTATGTTGAAAGGGTGTTTTCTGAAGTCAGCTAGAAAACATCTGGTTTGACTTCACAGCAGCGATCTCCCCTTCTGAAGATGATGGGATACTCCCCAGGGCAACCCTCCCATGGGGCAGGAAGAGGGGGCAGAGGAAATTACTTCAGAGCTTGTAGAGAACTGTGAAAAGGAAAGTCTTCTACACTGTTATTATTACTATAATTAATATTACTTTATTACTGCAGCTTTCCCCCCCATAATTCAACAGGACTGCAAACCAAACATGCACTACCATCCCTCCAGTTTGCACAAAAGTAGCTGGGTGATGGAGAAACAAGGGAGAGACTGAAAAACAAAATGACTCAGCCACCTTCCACCTCTGAATTTCAATATATACAGGTTTGAGGCTACGAAGTTGCACCTGCAGACGGTGTGCGTCAGCCCAGCCGTCGCCGGCGAAGAGGAGACGGGATGCAACGTGCGCCGCCTTCCTGCTGATGGGTCTGAAGCAACAGCTCACACAGGCAGGCCAGGAGCACCGATTCGCGTAGGAGCACACAGGAACATTTAGCCCTAGGACTTGCAATTCATTTTCTTCTATCAGTAATGAGAGCGCTACGCTCCCCAGCAGCCTGTTGATATGCCCGCTGGGAAGGAGCTACCTCTCAGCACCGTAAATAAACCCTTGCACAAATCCATACGAAAGCAGCAGGTTAAAAATGGAAATATTTCGCATTCATCAAGGTGGGACCAGCCAAAAGGTTTGTAATGGAAGAGCAGCAGACTGGCTAGTCCATAGACAGTGATAAATTTCCACTAAAAAAATGGGATTAGAGGCAGTAGATGCTGCTTGTGGGACACAGGTGACTTCTTCAAAAAACATGCAACCCACTCAAATTGTCAGCTTTCCTAGCAGAGTTAAAAAATGCCAATCCAGGGACAGGATGAAAGAGAGCTGGAAGAGTTAGGGTCAGCTCTCTGACCCGTCAAAAACTGATTTCACCCTGGAAACGCCATCAACATGCACAGAGGAGCGTGGCTGCCTGCTGGACCTGCAAACTGCCCGGAGCAGGGAAAGGATTTAATGCATTCCTTCATTTTCCTGTTTTCCAGTGAGCCACTGGTATACATCTCTTGCCGTACTCCCACACTTTTCTTTATGAGCCCAAGGGAGCAGCAGAAATACACTGAAATCATTTGACTCCAAGGGCCACTGGGAGAAATTAAGGACCCCAGGCTGCAGTGAGGACCATGAGAGGGGGCAGGTGCCACAGGTAGCCTCAAAGCTATCCCTCAGCGCGGCTCTGTGGATGGTTTTGGTGTTACTGGAACTGGGACAACACTCGAGCATTCATTTAAGGGACAGGTGGACGAGGTGCTGAGGGACATGGTTTAGTGATTGATAGGAAAGGTTGGACTCGATGATCCGGTAGGTCTTTTCCAGCCTAGCGATTCTATGAATGAAAACCAGATGCTGCCATCTCACCTGCTGGGAGCAGGTCTCTCCACTTGGTTTAGAAAACCAAGGTTCTCTATGCTGGAAGAAAAGGGGCTTGTCAGGACGTGCATGTGCCCACTGGAGGACCTGCTCCCATCAGCCCAAGTTACAGGTCCTGCAAGTACTTTCTTCTTTTTCTTTTTCAAAAAATAAACATTATTTATGGCTATAAAGGGAGCTCAGGCTGCAATTCGCACTTTTGAATTTAATAAACCCTGCAGCCTTGTAATTAGGAAGCGAGGCTGTCCTTGCATCCCTGCCCCAACCCTTCAGGGAGGGAGATCGGACCCATCATCTCTGCAAGGAGCATCTC
Source organism: Clamator glandarius (assembly GCA_033459285.1). NCBI lineage: Eukaryota > Metazoa > Chordata > Aves > Cuculiformes > Cuculidae > Clamator > Clamator glandarius. The sequence continues at coordinate 285,522 of JAUNZM010000078.1, forward strand.
TCGTGTTGCTCCCCCCTAGGGTTTTGCTGCCGCTCCGGGGTTTGTTTCCAAGTCACGTCTGCGGCGGGCGGCAGGTTTTCTCCTGTGCCAGCTCCAAGAGGTCCACGTGCTCCCTGCCCCAGCCAAGGCTGGTGCTTTCGACGTCCTCTAACAATGACAGCCCTGTGCCCAAAAGCTGGCCCCTTGGCAGGGTTAATGCAGGGATTGTTTGTGCCGTGCTTGCAAGAAGCAAGTGGATGCAGCTCCGGTAGCAAAAGCGAAGCATCCCCTGCTCACACAGAGACAGACCAGGAGTGTGCTCTAATGTCAGAACTCAGGTCTTGAGTGAAACAATGGAGGACTTGTTTTGTGCTGCTTTAAGACAAAACCTCATTCTGCAAATTTTAGGGAGCAGCCTGGATGGGTCTATCAGCTGGTGCTGACTGTGGAGATGCCTCCTGCGCCACAATGAGACATTGTCCAGAGGGGAGCACCCAGCTTTGCAGCCACGTGTTGTGTCCGGTAAACACCTTCCTGCATTCATCCTCTCCCACACCGGGCTGCCCCTCACGAGGACACCTAAAATCCCGTTGTGAGGAACCCACCAGCCCAGCACTGCGTCTAGAGTGTAACTGCAGAGCAAGGCACAAGCCGTCCCTTTGGCATCCACAGCAACATACACCTGATGCTACCTCCTATAAACCCGATATCTGCCCCATCCCATCACTTCCAGGAGGACCCATCTGAGCAACCTTTAAGATCAAATCAGACCGAAAGCCCTACAAGGTGAAGCACTGAAGCGTGGTATGTATGCAACGCATATATTCCAGTTAATAAGCACAAATACACTTTCCAGCAGGCTGAACCCCCTCTTTCAAACCTGGCTTGTCACTGGTCATTAAGGAAGCCAACATTTAACTACAAAGCTCCTCCGAGCTTCCCATCCATAGTCAATAATGAAGATGCCCAGCCCTTTGCTTGGGAAAGGCTTCCATGGACACCCCTTCACGATGCTGCTGGGTGATCCGGTGGGTCTCTTCCAACCTGGTGATTCTACGATTCCATGATTCTATGACCAGCCTTGGCTGAGCAGCATCACAGCCAGCCTTGCCAACACAGAGCACCCCCTCTGCCAGGACATTAAACCTCCAAGCCATCTCATCCCCTTAGCAGCTGTCAGGGAGCCGCCAGGGCAGTCTGCTAAGCTCAGGTGTTTTCAGAATGAATTTGGGAAAGGCGAGAAAAGGCAGGTGCCAAACCTAAGGGTGCGACACTCCAAGGTGAGGCAATTTGCATTCATTTCTATTTCAGCTGCCCTCAGAAATCCACCCATCAAACCAGAAGGCGATGCAACTTTCCGACCTCTTGAAAATAAGAGTAAGGAGGATGCAAATTCCTCCTCACATCCTAGCCTCCACAGCTGCTCTTTGCACAGAGGATGAAAAGCTTCTCACTGTATTTAAATGGTTTTCTCTTTTAAAAAAATGCAGTGTTGAAACCACCTCCTTAGCATAGATATAAGCTCTTCTGAACAACCCCACCAGGCTAAAATAAATATTTTGCTTCACAAATAGTTTTCCTCCCATTAAAATGAAAACATAATTAGGATGTCAAGCACAGAGGCAAGCAATGGATGCAATCACTCCACGCAGCACCACGCTGCTCAGGCTTTATTTGATTAAAAGTAACGACGCTGCTATTTTTGAAAAGCACACACTCTTCCAAAGCCCAAATGGAGTTATTTTGGAAATATATATATGGAAAGCTGGCATCTTTACCAGCAAAAATTCCCACACACGCTCCGCTGGGTCCATGGCATAGGGCACCACTGAGTGTTGTGGGTGACTGCATCGTCTTGCTGCTCGTGGCCAGGGGGTTAAAGCTCGTGGTAGGAAGAGCCTAGCAAACCCTAAGTAAGTCTCTAACTGCTGGAAAGGGTGAAACAAACAGAAGAAAAGACAAAAAAAGGAGAGAGAAAAAGAAAGGAAAAGGAGAGAAAAGGTGCTACCGGAGATGTTTGTGTTAGAACACCTGTGCAGGGTCTGGTACTGATGCTGCCACATGGAAGCAAGAGCCAAGACAAGCTGCAAATATTCATAATTCCAAGACATGCCAGGAGGACATAATTCTCAGTACCAGGGATTTTTTTTTGTTTGTTTTCAAGCAAATCTAAGCATCTTGTTACGGCAGTTAGGCACTAGGAAACAGAGGTTAAGTCCTTCTTCCAGAGCGGAGGAGGATGTTTCGCTACCTCGACTCAGATGTCAATACGAAGCAAACCCCCCCTCTAACATCCACCCAAGCTGCCGCTCTGCTCATTAACACCCATAACTTAATTACTGCAAATCTTAAGTAGTGTTAGCCAGGAAGGGCTGGCTGCGGGGGAGCGCGAGGCGGAACACACGTATCCTCAAGGAAGGGCACGGATGCTGCACTCGGCTTTTGCACCCCAGACCCCTTTACACCTCCGGGTCCACAGCAGGATTCGATGCAGCCAGCTTACCTAGGGCAGAGGCACAAACCGCATCGCAACCACCAAATAAAAGCAATGAAGAGCTGCTCTCGTGGTCGAAATGTTTACTCCCGGATGCCTTTACAGCCAGGGATCCCCAAAGAACCACCTGCAGCGTTGGCTGCCTCGAACAGGCACCCCAATACCTGAGCCAAACATGCGAGTTCTGCACGAATCCATCTCTCCTGCCAAATGCCCCCCTGCAACCAACCCTGATGCTGAAAGGGCAACCTCTGCTTGCAAAACAACCTCCCCCAGGCAGCCAGCGAGGAGGAAAAAGGGTCGGCAACCCCACGACCTCAGCCAGTCCTGCCTGGGCAAACCCTGCTGGGAAATGAATGCCAGGCACAGCTGGTGCGACGCAGTCCAAAAAGCCCCAAACTCCTTGGGAACGGCCCACGATGAGGTCAGAAAGGGAATAAAAAGCCAGCCTGGCCTCAGCTGGAAGGCATCACAGCAAGTTAACGGGTCAGGCACATCAGGATGCGCTTGCGCGGAGTCCCCAGAGTACCCTCTGTCTCACCCCTGTGCACGGAGCACCCGACATCTCAACTCGCCAGTGGGATGCGGGGGTACCAACCCTGGGATGCGGCTCCTCTCATCCCTGTCCCCTCCTGCCAGTGCCAGCGGGACCTGGGGGACAACAGGCAGGCTGCTGGGTGACTCGCAGGGTGGCTGAGGGGCAAGAGAACACCCCAAAGCTCACGATGCCTGGGGCTCGAGCAAAAGTTTCTCACAGAGGACACCTCGGAATAGGATGAGCGGGAATGGTTTTCAGCCGACAGAGGGGAGAGTGAGATGAGATATTAGGAAGAAATGTTTTTACCGTGAGGGTGGTGAGTCGCTGGGCACAAGCTGACCAGGGAAGCGGTGGCTGCCCCATCCCTGGAGGTGTTGAAGGCCAGGTTGGATGGGGCTTGGAGCCCCTGATCCAGTGGGAGGTGTCCCTGGGTGGTGGAACTGGATGACCTCTGGCCTGAACCATTCTGTTGCACGCTCCCGTGCCATGTCACACACTCGCACGGTACTGCACACATGCCCAGCACTGCATTGCACACTTGCACCAAGTTGCACACTTGCCTGGCACTGCGTTGCACACGAGCTCAGGGTAGCACGCTCACCCGGTGTTGCACTGCACACTCAAAGCACATTACACGTGCACCGGGCACTGCGTTGCACGCTCCCACGGCTTTGCACACTTGCTGGCTCACACAGCGTGCACTGCACACTTGCTCAGCATTGCACACGAGCTCAGGGTTGCACGCTCACCCGGCGTTGCACTGCACACTCAAAGCACATTACGGGTGCATCGGGCACTGCGTTGCACACTCCCAGGGCTTTGCACACTTGTCTGGCTCACACAGCGTGCACTGCACACTTGCTCAGCATTGCACACGAGCTCAGGGTTGCACGCTCACCCGGTGTTGCACTGCACACTCAAAGCACATTACGGGTGCACCAGGCACTGCGTTGCACACTCCCACGGCTTTGCACACTTGTCTGGTTCACACAGCGTGCACTGCACTCTTGCTCAGCATTGCACACGAGCTCAGGGTTGCACGCTCACCCGGTGTTGCACTGCACACTCAAAGCACATTACGGGTGCATCGGGCACTGCGTTGCACACTCCCAGGGCTTTGCACACTTGTCTGGCTCACACAGCGTGCACTGCACGCTCCCACGGCGTTGCACGCGCACCCAGCGCTGCACAGGGCGCTTAATACACCACTGCACACTTGCCCGGCGTTGCACACGAGCTCAGCCTCGCACACACGCGCCCCTGCCCGGCGCACCTCGTTGCACGCCCCTCGCTGCACGCCCGGTGCTCCCGGCTCCCGCCCAGCCGGGCTCGGGCACCGCCACCAACTTTTCCCCGCGGCCGCTTGCCCCCGCTCGGCTCCCCAACCCGCCCCCCTCGTCCCCCTCGTCCCCCTCGTCCTCCTCCTCCTCCTCCTCCTCCCAGCCCCGCCGGTCGCTCACCCGGCACCGGGACGGGACCCGCCGCTCCGCGCCCGCCGCGCTCCGGCCGCGAGACCGGCCCCGCCCCTCGTGACGTCACCGGGCGGGCCCCAAGGGGCGGGGCCAGTGTGGGGGAGAAAGGGGGGGAAGTGAGGGGGGAGCGTCTGTGAGGGGCAGGGCGGGGGGGAAAGGGGGTGTAGTCGGAGTTATCGAATCGTAGAATCGTAGAATGACCAGGTTGGCAGAGACCCACTGGATCATCGAGTCCAACCATTCCCATCAGTCACTCAACCACGTCCCTCAGCATCTCGTCCACCCGTCCCTTAAACACCTCCAGGGAAGGTGAATCAAGCACCTCCCTGGGCAGCCTCTGCCACTGCCCAGTGACCCTTCCTGTGAAAAATTTTTTCCTAATGTCCAGCCTAAACCTCCCCTGGCAGCGCTTGAGGCCATTCCCTCTCGTCCTGTCTCCTGTCACTTGGGAGAAGAGGCCAGCTCCCTCCTCTCCACAACCTCCCTTCAGGTAGTTGTAGAGAGCAATGAGGTCTCCCCTCAGCCTCCTCTTCTCCAGGCTGAACACCCCCAGCTCTCTCAGCCGCTCCTCATAAGGCCTGTTCTCCAGCCCCTTCACCAGCTTCGTTGCTCTTCTCTGGACTCGCTCCAGAGCCTCAACATCCCTCTTGTGGTGAGGGGCCCCGAACTGAACACAGGATTCAAGGAGTCATAGAATAGAAAAAAACACCAGTGAGTTGCTTGCACATAACCCTTTGGAATCATAGAATCACCAGGTTGGAAGAGACCCACCGGATCATCCAGTCCAACCATTCCTATCAATCACCAAAACATGTCCCTTAGCACCTCGTCCACCCATCCCTTAAACACCTTCAGGGAAGGTGATTCAACCCCCTCCTTGGGCAGCATGTTCCAGTGCCCAATGACCCTTTCTGTGAAATTTTTTTTCCTAATGTTCAGGTGCAGTGGGGTTTGAGAGCATCTTTGTATGAGAAGCAGGGCTGGGGTGAAAGGGGATGCAGTGGAGGTGGGAGCATGTTTGTGTGAGGGGCAGGGCTGTGCAAAATGGGGGTGCAGTGGGATGTGGGATAATCCTTGTGCAAGGAGCGGTGCTGGTGCAAATTGGGTGCAGTGGAGTTTAAGAGCACCTTTGTGTGAAGGGCAGCGCTGTTCAAAATGAGGATGCAATGGGGTGTGAGAGAATCCTTGTGCAAGGAGCAGGGCGGGGGTGAAAGGAGGTGCAATGGGGTGTGGGAGCATCCTTGTGCAAGGGGCAGGGCTGTGCAAAATGGGGGTGTAATGGGCTGTGGGAGCATCTTTGAGGGGCAGGGCTGGGGTGAAACGGGGTGTGGGAACATCCTCGTGTGAGGAGCAGGGAAGGAGTGTGATATGGGAGTGTGACGGGGAGTACTGGTACAAAATGGTGCACTGGGGAGTACAAGCATCTTTGTGTGAGGGGCAGGACTGATGCAAAACAGGGGTGCAATGAGGTGTGGGAGCATCCTTGTGTGAGCGGCAGTGCTGGTGCAAAATGTGGGTGCAATGGGATGTGGGAACATCTTTGTGTTATGGGCAATACTGGTGTGAAAGGGGGTTTGAGGGGCAGGGCTGGTGTGAAACAGGAGTGCAATGGTGTGTGGGATCATCTTGTGCAAGGGACAGGGCTGGTGCAAAACGAGGATGTGAGCCTATGTCAAGTGTTTGCTGCAAAGCTCACTGTGCTGCACTACATCCCTGTGTTGTCTGGGATCAGAGCAAAAATCTCCGCAAGGCTCCGTTCCCACAACTGCAAGGATGGGAATTCCTGCAAGAGGGAAGAAACATGGAGTAAAATGCTAAAACAATATCAAACCTTTATTCTTGATGAAGCAGCAAGCCACACAACGCAATTCTTGAGTTAACTGCCGTTCGAGAAGGTGTCTTCAAACTTGCCACAGCTCCAACCCTGAGGCAACCAAAGCCAAAAAAAAAGGCTTTGTGCTTGTTAAAACCCCACAGACTAATTGGGCATCCCCCTCTGGCCCTGCTGAGCATCCCTCCCTATGCCCTTTGGACATAAGGTACCAGATGCAAGAAACACAACAGGTCAAGGCTGGATGCAATGTGCAGCCAGAGATGGTGGCCACAGGTCCCATCATGGTAGCCATCTCGTGTTGAAACATCCCAGGGCTGAGCAAGAAATATTGGGACAAGTGTACAGATGGGCCTAGGCTATGTGAGCCACTGCACTTCCTACCCTAGTCTTGTTTTTTTCCTGGGTTTAATCAGGATCTGATGATTAAATTTCCTCTTCCTGGTGTAGGCTCCTCCTGCTCCCAAACTTCCAGGGCTGTGGAAGGAGATCGGGTTTTCACCAGAATACGATGAAAGCGTGGTGGGCAGCTGGGGCAGCTGCAAGTCCTTGCATGGCCAAACCCTCATAGGTGTCACCTAGAGTTCCCCAGTCTCAGCCAGTCCTTTTGCAGGCTTTGTTTAGCAAGCAGGAACCAAACAAGCTGTTCAACCACTTCAAAGCACCCTCGGGAGCTCATTTCTGTTGCATTGTTTGGGGTGGTTTGGGGTTTATCAAAAGAAAGCTTCTTATTGCTGGATCACCTGGTTCTCTAATTGCAATGGGGCATTTTCATCTCACTTTGCTGGTGGGAACGGTTCAGATGTCACCAGAAATGCTGCAGTGCAGTTGGGCTTAGTGCTGCTCCTGTCCTAACAGCGGTGCCAAGCAGGTACCAGGGTACTGCTCCCCTCTCCACCTTGGGACCAAGCCTGGGGCTCCCAGACCAAGATGCACTGTCCTTCCTGCATCTGCCTTATTCATCTCCTGCATCCTTAGTCTGATTACATCACTCTCTCATGCTGTAAAGTCCAAAATTACTTGTCTCATGAAATGTTTTTATTTTAGAATCATCGAATCATAGACTTGCATGGGCCAGAAGGGACCCTAAAAGTCATCCAGTTCCAACCCCCTTGCCATAGGCAGGGACACCTCCCACTGGATCAGGCTGCTCAAAGCCTCATCCAACCTGGCCTTGAACACCTCCAGGAATGGGGTTTCCACAACTTCTCTGGGAAACCTGTGCCAGTGCCTCACCACCCTCACAGGAAAACATTTCTTCCTAAGATCAACATAAATCTCCCCTATTTCAGCTTAAACCCATTCCTCTTTGTTCTATACCTTCACTCCATGATAGAAAACCCCTCTTCAGTTTTCCTGTAGCCCCTTTCAGCACTGGAAGCTGCTCTCAGCTGTCCTCGGAGCCTTCTCTTCTCCAGGCTGAAGAAGCCCAACTCATATGAAGTGGTGCTTCAGCCCTTGGATCATCTTTATGGCCTTCTCTGGACTCACTCTAACAGATCCACATCCTTCTTGTTCTGAGAAATACTAAAGTACTGAATCTTGCCATTGAAACATCTTCCACTGCCAGCCAGCTGATGTTTCACAAAATTTCTTGCCCTCCTTCATTCTTAAATGAACTAGTCTGTGACAGGGGTAAACTGTACTGTCCTCTCCCCTCCCTGACAAAGTTTGAGTCGACTTTTCTTCTCTACCTCCCAAATTCTAGTTTATTCTTACTCATCTTAATAATTTCCTAAATAGCTGAAGCCCTGAGAAGTAATAGTGGAGTTCTCTGGATCTTCCCAGGCTGGCATCTTGAATGGCTTTGGGGACAAAAGCACCTTTTTCTGATGAGCCAGCTGCTGGGCTGGAGGAGGCGTACGTGCATCTTGAGCTTCAGCTCAGCCAGTCTCATGATCTCTTTGTGGTAAACCCACATCTCCAGGCAGTACAACCGAACTTGAACTTCAAACTGACAGCTTAATTGAAAATCAGCAATTCATGCACGACAAATGCTGCCCGTCCTGGGAGCTGGGAGCTGTTTTCCCAGTGCCCATGATGCACATTAAATGCGTTGCCACTGGGGAAGATTCAGCAGAGCCTGAGGTGGAGGGATGAGCATCCTCTACCCTGTATGTTATTCCCCCTCTCTCTTTGGCAACAAATATTTTACAATGCCCAGAAGCAGCTCAAAGCAATAAGAGGTCGTGTGGTATTTGGCTGCATGGTGGGTGTTGTATGTGGCAGGGACCAGAATTCATGGGAAAGGAAGGCCTCCCTGCCCAGCTCCAGCTCCTCTTCTGCCTGCAGCTGCCTTCTGCTACCATGTCCCCTCTGCTCCTACTGCAATCACAGAGAGCCAGGCACACCAGCACCAGAGCCATCCCACCTTTGGATTTGTGCCATTCCCCTTTCCCCTGCCAGGAAGCGATACCGGTGAGCAATTAGACCCGGACAGGATGCCCTAATGAGCTTGGGCTTTTAAACAGCATTGAGGATTGATCTTGCAGGAATTCCATGTTAAAGTTCATTTAAGACTTTGTCTATTCACCCATGATGTTTCACAAGCTCTTACACAAAAGTGAGTGCTAATTGTCACTATTTGCTTCAACAGCATTGAGGAGAAGGGCTGGTCTGGGATGACATCCCCATGACTCAGATATGTGAGTGGATCTGGCTCTTTCAGAAAGAGAAGGAATCGTCTTTGCTCTGTGGCTGCCTTTGTAATTGCAAATAAACGCTGGACATCTGCTTGTCTTAGACGAAGATACTGAAACGAGCTGCCCTGCAAATGCAGAATCCAATCTAGGATCATCCTGGGTCCGATGTGCACCAAACCAGCAACACCAGACCCCTTTCTTAGGGTGCAGAAGGATGCTCTTGCAGGTGAAGCAGTGGCTCAGATGCTGAAGGTGAGCTCCTGAAACTTTGCAGACGGGAGTGTTCCCAAATCTAAGCCTAATAAAATCTACTTCTCAAATGGAATCTAATAAAATCCTGGCCCTCAATGGGAGTGTCTGAGCTCTGGCTGCAGACTGGGTTTGTTGCAGCTTGTTGCTACGCGCTGGAGGGAGCGCTTTTTCCATAATCCTCCAATTTTGGTAGGAGTCCAGCACATCCCTTTCCCTGTATCATGCTATAGATTGCTTTCTGGAGTGCAGGAAGGGAGTGCTTTGCTGCCAAAGTACGTTCAGTAACACTTCATTAGTACAGCGAGCCTGGAGAACTCCCTGGGGTGAGTTCTTCCCAGGCCAATCTTCCTCTTGCTGGGAATTAATTACAGCCGTGATGGTTAATGACGAGGGATAGGGGTAGCTGGCAGTTTTCGATGTCCGTCTTGGTTCATGCTGTACCAAGACAGATCTTCTCCTGTGGAAGCAGTTGGCAGAGCTATTGCTTCCTTCCTGGGAAGCAGCAGCTCTTTATTTATTTGCATCCCTTGGCTGGGAGCAAGGCGAGCTCCGGAGCGTCGCTGACACAGGCAGCACTTAAAGATTTTATGACTAGGATAAAGTAAATAAATGATTCAGACAAGATTTATTTTGTATGTATAACTTTCTCACTTCAAAACCAATTACACACAAAAGTTTCTAATAAATAAGTCTTGGTGCATTTCAAACAAGCAAACAAAGCATCATCTTCCTTCTGCCAGGATCCCCAAATGGATTTTTTCTGCTTCATTTTCTGAATTAGATTACACTGAGCTGTAATGAAAGCAGGGCAGATTTACTCCTCTGACACTCATCTCCGCTTCAAACATGCATTTACCCGATTTGGTTTTGTAGCTGGAATCTGGAGGATTTTTTCCCCCCCGTTCCTTCCTTGGCCATGTGCTGTGAACACTATGTAACATCTCCATCCATTGCAATGGCTAAGGGAGAAACAGCTGTTTCCTATGCTATATTTGCAAACCTGGCCTCTACTTCTGCTTTTCCTTGAGACTGCAAGCACAGTATCCCCTTGACACGCTGACTGGGGTGACCATTGCTGTGCAGCAGGTGAATACCCCCCTCCCTTAGTAAATTAGGGTCCTTGTTGGTGCCAAAGGGGAAGGAAAGCAAAGAATCATAGAATGGTTTGGGATGGAAGGGACCTCAAAGCCCACCCGGTTTCAACTCCCCTACCATGGGCAGGGACACCTCCCACTGGATCTGGCTGCTCAAAGCCTCCACCCACCTGGCCTTGAACACCTCCAGGGATGAGGTATCCACAACTTCTCTGGGCAACCTGGGCCAGGGCCTCACCACCCTTACAGGAAAACATTTCTTTCCAAGATCTCATGTCAGCCTTCCCTCTTTCAGCTTAAAACCATTCCCCCTCATCCTATCCCTGCACTCCTAGATAAAGAGCCCCTCTTCAGCTTTCCCGTAGCCCCTTTGAATACTGGACTCAAAGGGGCCTGGGGACTAGCCTTGAACCTTCTCTGGTCCTCGTGGTAACATCTCCAGCATCCTTCCATCCTGCTGCTGTCCTCAGTTTTGCTACAGCCTGGCACTCTATTCCTGTCCCTGTCACATCTCTTCATCCTTGCCATCGTATGGTGCAACTGCTACCTGCTGCTCACTCTGCCCTCTAGGGAAGGACGGGAGGTAGAGATTGCTTTGTGGAGCTTTTCATCACCCATACATCCACAGCCTCCCTTCTTCTGAAAGACTATTCCATGTGTCAAAATCCTTTATTTTAACCACCTATTTCCAGTAAACTGCACTCTATTTTTCCACCCCACCCTGTAAGCCAAGCAATCTCCTGTCTATATCTCCCACCCTGGCTGGCCAGACTAAAGTGTTTGTTGCAATGGTGATATCTGCAACCCCTGAGTTAACACAGCAGTTTCCCATAAAGAGTTTATTTTCCTCCCCAAGTCTGACTGCATAAAATAAAACCACTTTTGTTTGTGGCAGAGATTCTCCTGGGAACAGAATGACGGAAGCTACAGAAAATGCCAAGGCTCAATGACAGCTCTATCTAAAACTAACCTCCAAGATGAGTCTGCTCTATCATCGTTAGGGAAGAAAGCACCAAGCTGATGGGAAGAGGTAAATTGCTACTGTTTAGGATGGCTTTGCAGATGGACAAATAGCCCTGCCTAGCAGAAGAGGTGTGTAAAAGAGCACGATTATCGATGCATCACCATGAACCTTGAAATGAGGTTGAGAAAGGAGAGATGGGTTCCCATCTACACCCTCTGCCCCCAGTGAATCAACAAATTCAGCTGGTTTATGGGATTTGCAAAGACTGCTGCAGTCACTGAAGGGGTTGCAGTGGCCCAGAGCTTGCAGGACCTTCCTTGACCTTCTCTGACCTTCCTTGACCTTGCAGGAGGGAGTTAGAAGGGCAGAAATCCTGTTTCGTAGCCAAGGAGAACTTTGGTCTTTAGCACAATGTCCTCCTGGGCTACCTTACCATGTCCCTCAGATGCTCACAGAAGCCCTTTCTCCATGAGTTTTGGCTGATGACTCCCAGGTTTCCCTCTGTACATCTAAAGATCTTCTCAGGAGCAAAGATAAATGGAGTAAGAGCCATTTAATGGTGCTGCAGAGTGACACACTCATCATTTATTTGCTTCCATCAAATTGCTGCCAGGCCCTTCCACCTCTCAGTCAGCACGTGAAGAAATGGGACAGTTTCTTTATTTTAATTGTGTAAGACATGGTAGTTTCTTATGTTCAGTGTCGGGCAGACTTGTTTGTGATGTTTTCTGGGCTTCTGTATTAATCAATGTGGCTAATTGAATTGATGGTTGCATCAGCTTGTGTTCAGAGCAGCTATTTCACATCATTAACCCCAGTTAACACGAGGAAGAGCTGCCCACGTTCACCTCCACCTCAACGCATGCAATGGGAGAACTGGGTCTCCCTACTGTACACTAGCAGTGGCTTAGGAATAGGAACAGGCATTCAGAAGATGCTATGCTGCATCCTTCTCCAACCTTCCTTGATCTTCCTTGACCTTCTCTAACCTTCTCCAACCCTTCCTGACCTTCTCTGACCTTCTCCAACCTTCTCCAACCTCTCTTGACCTTACCTGACCTTCTCTGACCTTTCTTGACCTTCTCCAGCTATACCTATTGCTTCACGCTTAGTAGTCATTGCTGTCTGTGGGGACATTTTGCAATGGTCACGCTACTGGGTGCCTGGCTGCCTGTCCTCAGGGTTCTTACACGCTGAAAGGGGCAAAGAGCAACACGAGTCAGTTATATCACTGTAAAATGATGTTAAATGTCAGATGCGTGCCATGATGCCAGGTATTTTTCTGCAGAGCCCTCCACACATTGCTCCATTTGTGGCTCTCTTAACAAAGGAGGTCTTGTAAAAAGCACGGCCTGGTTGAGATTTAAGCCGTCAGAGATAACCGCTTGGCTGTTTCTTACTTGGATCTCAATACCTCCTCTTGCATGGTAAAACACACTTCCTTTCTGTATTGCCGGATTTGCTTTTCAATGCTTCATTATGTTTCAAGGTCACGGCAGATCGAGCAGTTTTTTTGAGTGCCCTGCAAAGAAATGAAGTCACAAGAATTTGTTTTGTTTAATAAATGCATATACCCAGCCTGAATTGCTTTCTTAAGAACATGTAAAGGAGAACGGAAGGCATTCGGGTCTACATTTTTTTTTGGCACTGCCTCTTTTTAAGTCCATAATTCACAATCCTTTTTTATGGTGAAGAAATGCCCAATCCTCTTCCAGCTGGCCAGCGCTGGGCTCTCATTTCGTTCTGAGTGCCATGGATTTATCTGCATGGATGTCAAGAAACCGTACCCTTCACTACAATAGTGGCAGCAACTGGGCTGTGCCAGCCCAAAAGCTGAACTTCTGCCTGGGCATCCATCAGAGGAGCTGCCACCATCATGAAGGGTGTTATTCCCATTTAAAAGGTGGAAAAAATGGGGCTGAAGGTTGTTAAAGCAGACAGAGGCAGCATCCATCAAGCTGGTTGAGTCCTGGTGGGCATTGGGTGGAAAGGACTTGAGGCTCACGTGGTCCATTCGAATCTGGTGTTCGCTTTGGGGGCCCTCACTGCAAGAAGGACATTGAGATGCTGGATTGTGTCCAGAGAAGGACAACAAAGCTGGAAAAGTAGTTAGAGCACAAGCTTTATGAGGAGTGGCTGTGGGAGGTGGGATTATCTAATCTGGAGAAAAGGAGATTGAGGGGAGACCTTGTTCTCTATGACTACTTGAAAGGAGGTTGTAGCGAGGTGAGGGCTGGTCTCTTCTCCCTGGTAGCTTGTAACAGGACAAAGGAAAATGGCCTCAAGATGCACCAGGAGAGATTTAGGTTGGAATTAGGAAGAATTTCTTTACTGAAAGGGTTGTCAAGCATTGCAAGAGGCTGCTCAGGAAGGTCATTGAGTTACCACCCCCAAAGTATTTAAAAGATGAGAGGATATCATACTTGTGGACATGATCTAGTGGTGGACTTAGCAGGGCTGTATCAATGGTTGGATTAGATGATATTAAGGTCTTTTCCAACCAAAACCATTCTGTGATTCTGTGATTTGTGCTGTGGTCCACGCTGAGGCTGGTTTTGCAGGCAAGCAGAAGATGGGAGAAGCAGGATTTTGGGGCAAAACGTTGGTTTCTTTGAAGTCAGTGAGGAAATTCCTGCTGGCTTTGACTGCCAGCCATAGCACGATGTGGATTTTGCAGAAGTGCTGACAGTCAGGCCCATAGCTGGAGTCTGTCTGGTGGCATCCCATTGCCAGTTTGTTTGCAATATCAGTTAGAGCTGTGAGTCCACACTGTTTTTGAGCTCTGTGGCTCTAATTCACTATGCAGGAAGGAGCAGGGGTGCAAAGTGAACTCCCCCATGCAATGCTTCTGAAACAGGTCCTGCATTATTTTTGCCTCTGACAATGTTCAGACCCACCTTGGGTAATGCTGGGGCTCCCATTGCTCAAAAAAGCATCCATCAGAGAAGCTTTTTGTGGGTCTCAGTGTTTCATGGGACGCAAAATCCTTCCCCATGGGCATGCTATTTCTGTTGAGACTTCAACTGAAAAGCAAGAGAGCTGAATTTACCATTTTTCCACTGGTAAAATTTTGGCACATCTTCTGACACGAAGACAAGGGTGAGCAGTTCTTGGTGCTGGCATCTCACAGAAGCTGAGTGCCTGTTGGCCCAGGGACTGCATCCCCCAAATATCCCTGTAGACCTTTTTGCAATCTTCCAAAGGTGAAGTTTATGGAATTCCTTTCTCTTTGCTAATCTCACTTCCCTGGCTCTCACATCTCCTGGTCACTCAACTGCTATGAGCTTTCACTGTTTCTCTCTCCTGGTGCTTGCAGAAGATGAGGTACAAGCAATTATGCTGGCTGGCAGGCTGCTCCTGAGGTACCTCTGGGGTTAATTGCAATCAGATCTGACAGAAGCATGGCAATTCCAAGGATAAATATGTCCTGGCAAAATTTTATATCGAGTAACATCTGCATTGAGAAGAGAGAACCTGTAAATGTCTCAGCGAGGAAAAAATTGCATGAGATGCTCATACCTTATTAAACACCAGAAAGCCCACATAGAGAGAGACATATAAGTCCCTAATGTGGGAAAAGCATCCATCAGACCATCCAGTCAGTCCCAGCTGCTGAAGAAGACAGGCTTTGGTAGCTCTTCTGTGCTCATCCAGCTAGCAAGTGTGCAATATCCACCTTTCCTGGTGGTGTGGAATCATGTTGGGCCACCACTGTCATTTCACCTTTGAATAAAAATACATCAGCCCACCTTCGGTGCCACTGGTGAGAAATTCTTGGGGCTGGAAGCTCCCCAATGGGGCCTTAGCATCAGAAATATAATAAATTCTCTGCTGTGATAAACATCCCAAATCCATTGCTGGATGAGTTTTTAGAGACTTTGAGAAATAGAACGAGCAAGTAAACAAGCTGGGGTTTTCCCCTGTGCGTCTCAAATGCAGCGGAAAGCACAATCAATAATTGAGTGAGAAGGCAAGCCGCTGTGAGCTTCCAGAAAGCACAGCCTGAGCATCCAATATTTATTCTCAGGCCTTAAATAATGTATCTGAAAATGCTTCTAACTGAGTATTTTAAGGCAAACAAATTTATATCATGAAAAGTTAATTGGCAAGAGCATCTCTGAAGGAAAATCAGCAGCCACAAAAACTACCCCTCAGCTCCTCAACACATCGATCCTGTTCCTCTTTGTAGGTTAGGGGGCAAGTCTGTAATTTCTAATTAAGGAATCATTCGCTATCAATTAGCCTGTATAAGTAGATTTCACTCGCTGCCAAAGCTAAATCGCTTAAGCCCACATTTCCTCCTCACTGCTGCAAAGCTGGCTGCCAGCGAGGTGGTGCAGGGACGAGAGTCAGGAGACAAGGTGGCTAGTCCTGGTTCTGCCACCGATTTCCCACTGGAGTTTGGTGGAATGGGTTCATCCCCAGGGGTTGATTTACTCAGCAGACGTGTAGCAGCTACTGTGGGCAAGTAGGAGAAAAACACCCTGTTTCCAGAAAGGCGGAAGGGGTTGGAGGTGGTGGGTGTGGAGATGAGCCATATGGCCAGAGCAGTGGTTGCAGGTAGCCCTCAGAGGGGTCCTGAGGCTCTGATAAGTCCACTGTTAAGGACTACATGAGCAGGAGGTAAATGGAACAAAGCTGCTCTGTTGCCAGCTCACATACCAGTATAACCCACTGCTGAACCCCAAAATAGCAGTCAGCATGAGTCTACGTGCAAGAGCTCTGTAGGAAGGTCCTTGGCCAGGGCTGTCACATTTGCACACTCATTCACTTCCCCATTGGCAGCAGATAAATTATCTGTTGTTAAATCCACCATGGTTTTAATGCTGGCACGTTCACTCCCCACCTCGTCCTTCAGCCCCCACCCCCCCTCATCAAGGGCATGAGAAAACACGTTGCTGTACCAGCAGTCAGCCCCAGGGATGCCAGGATCACATCTTTGATCCTGGAAGAGCCACGAGCCCTGCCAGGCAGCTTCATGCGGCTGCCCTGCGGTGGGATTACCCTGTGCCCAGCCCGCATCGCAAACCTGGTGGGAGCCAGAGCTGGCTGTCCCCTCACAGTATCCCCAGCTGCCAGCTTGTGACCTTTGGGGCACCCTAGCACCCAGCTGGGGCTCGGAGACAGCTGCCACATCAGGCTTCTCGTTATGACACTCAAACAGATAAGATAAGAAAGGTTCATAGCCTCTCATTACAGGACAAGATTTCTCATCTCCAGCCAGGCTTTCTTGCCTCTGATGTTTATTTGCTCTTATATCCAACATCCAGCAGTAGATGAATTGCCTCTGCTGGGATTTCAAGCCAGTCTGATCAGAGGAAATTGGTTTTGACAACTTTGTGATAGAAGTATCTTGGGCGAGACTCACCTCAGGTTGAAGCTCCTTGGGATCTGCAGAGATGGATTTGGCTCTGGCTGGCTGGGCAAATGCAAACCAGTAATGAAAGGCCTGGAAACAGAACAACCTGGATCCTACAGCTTTCTCCCAGGTGGAAAAGGATGGTTTAGCCCACAACTGTCTCTGGAGCTTAGGGGGCAATGCAGGGAGAGACAGTACAGAGAGGCTGGCTGTAGCTGCACCAGGCTGTATGATGCTGGAACATCTCTTACAGGGTTTCAGCTGGTGCAGAAACACAGACTTAAAAATCATAAGCAGACTTGATGCAGCCGTACCCCAAACACTTCTGTGCAAACCAAGCTGAACCAACAGAACCAGCGCTACTGCTTTTGTGGGAGTTATTTCTTCCTGGGCTTTGAGAATAGCCAAGGGTTTGCTGACACAGATCTCTGAACATCCAAATGTTATGTCCCTTCTTACAGTAAACTTTTGGGTCAAGGGAGGTTTTCCCTCCCTGAAGAATTTCCAGGGGGTGGGAGGACTGGGGAAATGCAGATGTGCTTTTCATGGCATGCGGTTCTCAGTTCAAAAGGCACTCACCTCCCTGAGAACACGTTCCTCGTCTCTATCTGGTCACAGCAGCTCTTGCACCCATCAGGAGCTGGAACAAACAGGAAAGCACAGACTTACTTTGATCATAGCCTTTAACGCTATGAGGCTGTGTTGTGTGCTTGGACAGTGAAGTCAATCCTGCAAAGGTTGGAGTAGGATGCTAGGGGAGCAGGGAGCAGCCTTCCCAGAAGATGCTGGGGTTCCTAAAATCTCGAGGCTCTTTGTTGTGCTTTATGACTGAAAGAAAGGGCAGACAGACTTGTAAGTTGATCCTTCCCTTGGAGCCACAGCCAGGCTGAGGCATCAAGCTCATTTGGATCCAACTCACCAACTCTTTTTGTCTGGGCCAAATCCCTTGGGGGGGAGGGAAGGGGTGGGAGGGGCTGATAAACATTCATAAGACAAACTGTAAGAGTTTGCTTGATGGCTTCATCTTCTTGCCTTGTAAAAGCCACAGCTGAGCTTGCCATGTACACACAATAAATACTTAAAAGAACTCAAAACATAGGCTAAATCACTTGGTTCCCCGCAGATGTCTCTACTGCCTGTGGAGAAGCTAGTAACTCTTTTTGCACATCTCAGCTTTCTAGAAAGTGGAAAACTTCGTGTAGGACTGCACCAGTGATGTGAAAAGCCTGTATCCCTCCCAGCCCTGCCCAGATGGATAACTTAGTGCTGTGGCAATGACAAAACTAACGTGGGTGTTGCAGTAGCTGCGATGAGATAGGGTTGTTGCAGATATTTTTACAGCACAGTCTAAATCTCGGATTAAAACACCATTAAAACTGTATGAGGAGTTATGTCCAAGCATCATAAAACTTTAGAAAAGGATAAATCTGATAGGTTACAGAAATACTCTAATTTTACTCTCCTTTTCAATGCCAAAGCCCGTTCCCAGTTTTGCTGTCCATAATTCACCTGTCCAGGCTTCATTAAAGATTCTTGTAAGTCATTTGCCAAGTTGGAAGCTTACCTGTTTGCCTACAGATTGATGGGGTGTTTCACGCCACTGCTAGTTTCTTTATTTGCTTCAGACTACAAAAATTAGTCAAGTCTTAGTTACGAGGAGGATGTTACTACATTATACAAACAAAAGGAGGAGCATGAATAATGGGAAAGTTTAAGCCTGGCCCATTTTGTAAATAGTACAGCAAGAGCGTAGTGGTGGGGGTGTTGGAATGCGCTCATTAAAATGTATATCAACTGTTATTTGTTATACAAATATAATTTTTATAACATAGTATGATTTGGGCTGGATGGGACCTTAAAGCCCATCCAATTTCACCCCTCTGCCATGGGCATGGACACCTCCCACTGGATCAGGGGTTCCAAGCCCCATCCAGCCTGGCCTTGAACACCTCCAGGGATGGGGCAGCCACCACTGCTCTGGGAAACCTGGGCCAGGACCTCCCCACCCTCACAGGAAAACATTTCTTCTTAAAACCTAATCTAAGCCTACCCTCTTTCAGCTTAAAACTGAATTTTTGAACTGTGCATGTATATTTATATGTACACTTACTTTAAAGCGTATTAGTCCCTCCCTCTCTCATACTAACCCAACAACAGAGAACAGGACTTTTGCTCCTTGGGATCACTGGTCACTCTCTAGTATCACAGTCATTGAATCCAACACCTCTAGGGCAGGTTGGACTATTAGATCAAGAGATATGTATCTCCTGGTGGCTTTGCAAGCCCCAGAAAGGAGTTGTGACCTTCCTTGAACAGGAGAGAACGAAATGCCCCTTCCAGACCTGGCAAAAGAAACAATGGGCTTTCAGGTGTCCATACATGCTCTGGACCACTCACTTTCAGACTCCTCATCCTGAAAAAGCAATTCAGCTCCATATTTTACATCCTTAAACACGACATCTTACTCAAGTAGCATTTTCATTAGTCTCGGGGATTTGCGGAATGGTCTCAAGAGACGGTCATCAGAGCTGTCAAACTCACATCGTCCCCATAGAAATGAGCAGCCTTCTGCAGGGTCTGCTGCACCAGCCGTTGCTGAGCAGCACATTCAGGGGCAATCACACATTTTAAAGCATAGGTGCAATCACCTTTCCTGATTAGTGTCATGCTTCAATGGTCTTTCTAACTAATTCACCATTAACATTCACGTCACTATCCAGAAAATGACTTGTTCTTTGTTAGACAAGCCTGATTTATCATTTACCTAGTGCATAAAACTCTACAGGTTTTTACCCATTTTTCAGAAATGATGGCTGAGGAAACCTGGACTTGCTGTGTTTTCAGCCACTTTGAGAAGTTAGCAATGCTTTGGTTCGCCAGCAAAGCTGTAGTCAGCCTCTTCGTGGAAGGGGATACTGCCAGCAACCATTGTGCGGTGCAGGTCTCCATCAAGGTGGGTGGATCGAGCTGCTCCACAGCACAGCTGAGATACCCCTCTCCGTGTCTGATGCATCTGCTGCAAAGCTCCAGCATGTTACCCACGCTCTCTTGGTCTTTAGGAAGCCATCGGGCCCAAGAAGCTCAGCTTTATTTTATGTATATGGGTTTATTTTGTTTATATGGGTAAAGATGTCACGAAGTGGTGCTAATTTGCCAACAGATACAAGTAATGTCAGAGGGCTATTCTGCTCAATCTTGCCTGATCTCCTCTTTTAAAAATGAACCTTTTTAAGTCAGAAAGGTGGCATGGTCCTGCCTTGTCCCTTCAGCCAACCCACCATGATCCCATAGGCAGGAGCCAAGCTGGGAGAAGGGCCATTGTGCGCAGCGCATCTCCAAAGGAGAGCACAGTACCCTGTGATGGAGTAAGGGCTCACACACTGGACAGCTTTTCCAAAGCCACTCTAAGCTTCTTAGAGGTGCAAATCCCATTTACACCCTCTTCCCCCAGTGTGTAGTATTTACCCGTGGAGGAATCCATTTATTCTAACGTGAACCACACCATGTGGCTGCTTATTCCTGCTCCAGAATAAACCCTGGTCCTCCAATTCATGCTGCAACCATACCTCTAGGGCTGTGGGTCATGGACAGCCCATGCAATAACTCTGCAGCTCCTTTCCTCCGTGCAGGGCTTTAAACAAAGGCAAGGAGTGTGCTGAAGGGAAGCAGGGCTCCAGACAAGGCTGTGAAGCAAACAAAGAACAGGAATGGCAGCTCCATGGGATTAAGTGTGTCACTGTGCAAAGGATGCAGCTAGGTGTTCTTCCTCCACTATTTTAGCTGGAGGGCAGGTGAAGCACCACCCACAGCCAAGAAGGAAGTGAACATGAAAATCAAGCATGTTTCCCTTCCCTCTGGGTCAATGTGGCTACAAACCTTTGTGACCTGAGGGTGATAAGCTGTGGTCGCCCTGCAGGTACACCTGATAGTGCATCCTTGTGTAACACCCACCTCACTGGAGCAGGAGCTGTGCCAGGTGGGGGATGAAGACCAGAGATGCTGGCCAGTCCACACCTGGGCAGGGGTTGCAGAGAGCTCTTCTGCACAGCCTTGTTCCTGTCTGATGTGGCTTGTGGAGGTCTGAGCAAATGTGGCTTCCCATGGCCAGGCTCGAAGTTATCATGTGGATCAGCTGTGGCACATACAGATTGGGACATTTGCCTGAATGGAGGTCCAGCTCCAATCTGCCAAGCACTGGCTGGGTGGACACACTGCTCCTGGCAATGATCTGTAATGATGTTCGTTCCTCTGGAGCTTGTGTGTCAACATGTATGAGTTTTGCCAGCAGGAGTGTAGCAAAACCTGACCTGCCAAAAATCATCCAAAGCCTGCAGACAGAGAGTTCTTCTTGTTCCAGCCCCAGGACTGCTGATGAATGGGTCTTTTGTAGCTGGGAGCATTTAGGCATCTTCAGAGTCAGAGGAGATGACTAGAGGGCTGCTTCTCACCTGCAGTGCTATCAGAGGAGCCAGGACACATGGCCTAGCAAAGCCAATGTTGTGATGCTGGTGGCTGTTTCATTTCCCTGTTGTTCCAACCTCTCCACACCCAGCAAGGCCTGTGGACTCACCTGACAGTCAAGGACGTAAGGTTTGTTCAGCCTTGTCCTTCCCTGTTCCCAAGCAGGTCCCGGAGCCACCATGCCCCCCTTCTCAGCAAGCTTGGCAGATGCCTTGCTTTGAAAATCTTACTTATAAAGCCTGGCCGTGTGTCTGTTGAAGCATAACTTCTGTTCTCCATGCTCCTGAGTTAACAGCAAGTGCAAACCCCAATGTGTCAGTTTTTAAGTAATTAGTTCAAGGCTTAAAAAACTCCCCCACTGGCTGATGCTTGCAGAGGGGTGTAGATGCTCCATCTCTTCCCTCGTTGCAGGAGCTCACAGAGCATGATGTTGGACTGCCTGCTTCCATTTCTGCTACAGCAGTATCTTTCCTGGTGAGACAAAATGCCTTTCCAGCAGTCCAAAGGGTGATTTTCAGTTTATAAACATTCACACATCCACCCATGGTCCCCCAAAATGGGGTGCATTCTTTGTTCAATGCATGCGTGTGGCCAGAGGATTACAAAAGTAATTGCAGTGGGGTTTGGAATCACAAAAAGTCATTAATTCTTGGATGCTTTACAACTGCACGATCTGGAAGCTTTTTGGTTCAGTTTAATCTAATCTGGATTGGCAGTGAAGTCCCTGAGGAAGAGGAGATCATGAATAACAGTCCTTACAACTCCGTTTCAATAGCAGTTGCTACTGCAATAGGAGGGACAAGAAGTCTTTTCCAGGATGCTCTTCCCTTGCAGGGGCAGGTTATAAGATTGCTTGACAAGCAGTGAAGTTTTACAGCTTGTGAAAGGAGGCACAGAGCTCCCTCATACCCTCCCAAAAAAATAACCCCATCTAGTAATCAGGGTTTAACTTTCTGGAGAGGGAGATCCCCTCTGGGCTTTGTCCACATTTCTGCCTTGGGATTTAGGTTCTCTGTCCACCCCAAGTGCCCTGGATATGATCACAGGCTCATTAGGCTTAAATACCTGATGTGAACTAGAGCCAGAAAAGATACAAAAGCCCATTTGGGATCCCTTGGTATGTCAGAAAAGGAAAGAAAACGTCAAACTGTTGTTTTGTTCTTGCCAAGAGACCCTTTCCTGCAGGCTTCAGGTTGCAGCCTCCTGCAGAGAAAGCTGCATCAGGAGGTTTTGCAATGCTGGATTGGGAATGTTATCCTGCCTGCTCCTCCTCAGCTGGTTTGGGGTGATTTGTATGTGAAAAGTGCAGAGCAATCAAATCCTTTTTAGACTTTAGTAACTGGAAAAGGACAGAGCAGGCTCAAGACCCCTGGGTCTGGTGAGCAGTGCCAACAACAGCTATCTGAACTATTGCTTCTCAGTGGCTCCCTTTATAATGCTAATATCCTGGGGAAAAATAGTGCCAAGAAATTGTTCGCATTCCTTCCTGCAACAACAAACCCACAAGAGCCAAACCGCGGACCCCACACGTTTGTCCTGAACTGGTGCTTGCTTTCAGGCTGTCAGCTCTGCTGGGCATGTTCCTTTTCCCTTCATAACTCACAGCCCAGCAGCCCAGCTCCGCTCTTACTTGCAGTTGCTTCATGCATCTACCTCATCCTCCCTTCCCACTACATTTCTCAGCTCCCATTGTTACCCAAGGGAATAAAAAGAACATGTTTTGTACGTTGTTTACCTCGTTTATCTTCTACAAACTTCCTAATACCTGCTCAGAGATGCAGACAGTTAATATCTTCTATAAACATCCTGGCTTCTGCTCAGGGATGTAGACACTTAAGAAAATGATGAACTCGGTAGTTAATCAACTCAAGATTGAAAACAGGTGATGAAACGAGGAAAGGGGTGTCAGACAGGGAGAATTCGTGATTGTGTAAGGATTACCTGAAGGACATCCTTATCGTAACTAAGGTTGTGGAAAGCAATTTTGTGTTAAATTAGATTTGTCTAACCTAATGTATAGTAGATAGGTGTAACGATTGTGTTAGTTAGGGAGGCTTTGGAGTATCAGTTTTGTTTAAATTGGCTTTGAGGTCTTTAGTAGGTGTGCTAGGTTTGTGAAAGATCTTCCACCTAGCACCCTGCTCAGAATAAAAGCAACATCTCCTCTCTAAACGAGATTTCCAGAGTTTTTTTATATTGATTTCAGGTAACACCCCTGCCTGCCCCACCCCAGCCTCTCTTTCCCTCCATGACACTTGCAAAGCCTCGAGTTGATATTGGCCTGATATTCTTGCAAAGAAAAAGCATCTGGAGGAGCTTCCCTGTGGTGCGAAGGTCTGAAGCAGGAGGAGGTCTGTACCCTGCATTCCCAACAAGGATGGGACAGACAGCAGGTCTCCTGCAGATGTGGAGCAGCACCTGCTCTGAGACTCTTCAGTTTAGGAGCAGGGGTACTAGCAGGAGAGAGGCTTTTTCCTGCTGTTCTCAACCTGCCTAGTCCTGGCCTTGGCCATCCTCGCGGGTCCTTCTCCAACGCAGCCCTTGCAATACACTTTCAGCAGCATTCTTGGTTCTTGTCCATGCTCTCTGTGCTACCAGAGAAGGATAAAGGCTTGTTTCCAATGCCTTTGAGTTGTGAGCAGGAGATGTCTCTGCCCAGGTGCCAGCCAGCTATCCTGGACGGCAGGAGCAGCACATGGAGAAAACTGCAGACTTATGGCTGCTGGGATGCTGATGAGGGACAGGCTAAGGGGCAACCCAGGAGCAGAGCATGGACCTGGGCAAGACACATCAGTGCAAAGTTTGTTCTAGGTCAGGTGCCGGAGAAGGAAAATGTCCCAGCTGGGCAACCTTGTCTCTGCCTCCTACCAGCCTTTGCAGGAAGACCTTCCTTGGGGTGCGCCTCCTTCAGCCAGGAATGCTCCTCTATCACCGCTTTCCACCACCAGCTAGGAAGGGCCAAGTTCCTTCCTGGAGTGCAATTAGCTCTAATTAAGAAACAATTAGATGGCTTTTGTTCCATTAGATCCAGCCAGTGGAATTGGAGCCACTAATCACTGCGCTGCTGCGGCAGCAACTCAGAAGATCGCAACCCTGGGCTGAACCCATGTTTGTGAGTCCTGCCAACTTCCTGCTCCAGGTCCACAATTCCCTTCTTTAATTAGGGCCCAGACACCCAATGAGATTGAACATCAAGTGGCTACAGTAAAACTTCTTTTAAATAACTCCACTTTTCTGAGAGGAGCCATTCCTTGCTTGTGTGGAGCTTATTCTGAATTCAGATGAGCAAGTTCCCATATGAGGGACAATTACAAGACAAACACATGAGGACAATGCCAGAATGAGACGCTACACATGGGCTGGCACGGCAGCTTCATGGAAAAGCAGGAAAAAAACTCAAGTCCTACTGAGCTCATGTTCCTGTACAAATCTGAAAATAATTATCCAGGAGACAGATGAGAACATAAAGCAAAATGAAAATACTTTTATGTTGTTCAGGCACTTAATTCCAAGGAAGATGTCCATTGACAGAGCATGGCAGGGTGCATGGTGTTTATCAGCCCCCTCAATTTTCTTTGGCACTGGGGCCATAAACAAGAACAGAGCAGCACCGAGTCTCTGAAGTCCAGAAGAAGTCTCTTGGCTTTGGAAAGACTGTAAATATTAGGACAGACGCTATCTTAAAAGGCTCAATGCCTTTGATTATGTTCCCATGTCTAGCTTCCTCCATTTATTTTTGTCTCATCGTCTCTAATGTTGAACTGTGTTGCCTGTAGAGAGGGTTGTGAACTGAAACACCACTGCAAGTTTCTTCTGATGAAGCCTGAGCTCCAGCAGAGAAATTGGCAGTTAGATTGGGAGTGGTATTTCCAGCCACAGGCTCAAAAGATGATTTTTTATCTAATGGTAGAGCCGTTGTGGCTGTGATGTTCAAGGTCATGGGTAAGGTAAGATCTATGAGCTGAATTAATACCTTTTTCAACCCAGCAAAAACCTCAAGCCACCTAAAAATAGCAAAACATTTAGAGGTGCTGGGCTTTTGGAGTATCTGTCTCACTACGAGGAGGTAAAGCGTTCCCAATGTATGACAGCAATTTCCTAAAAAGACATTAAGACTTTGAAAAATGAGAGTGGGGTTTGGTTCCTGTTGACATGACTCTAGAATCTGGGGCTTTTGGTAGACATCAAGGGAAATTAGGTACACAGCAAAGTTATGTGAGCTGACAACACCAGTGTGACTCTAATGATGGGTGTGGGACTTGAGGTTTGGATGGAGAAGAACCAGTGGGATGGGATGGTGTAGAACCTGTAGGTTGGATAGAGAAGAGCATGTAGACTGGGAAGATGTAGGACCTGTTGGTTGGGTGGTGTAGGACCACTAGCTTGGGTGTTACAGATCCCATAGGTTGGTACAGCCTTGTTGTTGCAGCTCTGGCCAGCTCATTAACACTCATTATGGAGATCCTGTGCTCTGCTGCAACCTCTGTGTGCTAGGAACCGGTACCAGCTCCTGTCCCACAAGCTGCCAAGTGGTGTGTGGATTTGCCTTTGTGTCCCCAGGAGGCAAGAGGTCTCCTACCATCTTATTGCTCATCTCCTGAGGTTATTGTCAGTGGTCCTAATGCTCTTAGGGCAAGAGATCCGTTACGGGACTCCGCTGGTCTAATCACGTTCTCCTCCAGACCATGGCAGACTTCCCACTGACTTCAATGAGAACAGGGACTCAACCATTGTCTGACACCTTTGATATTTTCTGTGACTGAAAGGAGCTATTTTTGTGTGAGGAAGGTCAAAGTGAGAGCAGGCACGAAGGAGGAGGGTGGACAACTTCAAAGCTCAACTCTGAAGTCTTTATGGGCAGGAGCCCACAGAGTCATGGGGAGGTAGGGAAAGCAGAGCCAAACAACCTCACTTTGAAGGAGGATCCTGAATGCTATTTTTATGGTGCAAAGATCCTTCTAGAAGAAGATTTCATAACTCCCCAGCAGGTCTCAGCCACTTGGCTTGTTCCTCTACTTTAAATTCTGCCCAGTTTCCTCACTCTGGGTGGCTGTGGTGTGATTCTGTACTATTGAGATGGTTTGGGGGATAAGAATCAGATCATAGCACAGGTTTACATTTTACAACCCCCTTAGCACAAGGCATGAGGACCCTATGGCACGGGTGGATGAGGTGCTGAGAGGCATGGTTTAGTGTTTGATAGGAATGGTTGGACTCGGTGATCTGGTGGGTCTCTTCCAACCTGGTGATTCTATGATTCTATGATTCTATGATTCTATGAGTGAAGCCACTGGACTGACCTTGCTGACCAAGGATGGTGACTCCAGGCTGAGTGCGGTCCCTAGCCTGGGTTGATCCCTGGGTTAACACATGCCAGGGTTTCATGTCAGTGTGCATGGGTGCAATGCTGCATTCAGTGACACAACTGACTGTTGTAACAGTTAAACTCTTTCCCATAAGAACTAACAGCCCGTCCTGCTGGTTCAGATCCGTGAGCGGTACTTGCAGTCTCTGCGTAATGACTTTATTAATGTTTGCCGTTAACTACGCACTTGGTGTTTTACCGGCAGGAGAAAAACATTCCTTGCAGCTATTAACCCTGCAGTTGGGATGTCGGCTTGACTAAGTCTTCTTTACTCTGTCCAAGGAATGATTATTAGGAACATAAATTTGACTGAAACTTCAAAAGCAATCCCTTCCTCCGTCTGCTGTTGGCACCTTGCATGAGTCATGCTGGCAAGCTGAGATTTCAAAAGGAGCCAGCAAGTCAGGAGTGGAGGGGGAAGGGAATCTGCTGCTTTTGGTTATTCTGCAAGAGAGATGTCAAAAAATTAATTTCACTGTGGAGTGTCTATCAACTGCAGACTGTTGATACTTGAGGCAGATGTGTAAATCCTGGTAGGAAACCAGTGCTCAGTTTTTAAGGGTGGATCTCGGTGAAAATAGCAAGAGAGCAGGGACAGGAGCTGTTTCAAGACAAGAGGAATTAATGGAGCAGAACCTTCTGGGGAAGCAACAGCCCCTGGAGCAGTGAGGTGCTGGATGCCACGAGAGAACCAGCTCTAAGCAAAAGGCAGTGTGGAGACCTTTCTGTCTTCCTCTCAGTCTTACTCTGGACACGAACCTTTTGAAATCTGGTTTGATACTTGCTGGGTTTGCTCCCTGACTGACTTGCTGGTTGACCATAGGGTGGCCAACTGTGCCAGTGGCAGGTCCTGAGGGTAGGTACAGCAAGGATGCTACTGCTGCAAGCATGTCCACCTCCCTTTCCACTGTATCAGGGTTCGAAAGCCCTCCAAAGCAAAGTCAGTATCTCCCACTGCAACATGCTATGGTACTGCTCTCCTCCAGAGACCAAACATTTTCCTTGGGTGGCACTATTCCGCGTGCTGGCACAACATACAATGGCATCAGACAACCTTACTGCCCATGAGGAGACACTGAGTGTCATGGTCCAGGCATAGCATGGGAGATGTACTCTGTTGGAGCTTTAAGCCTGTAAGAAAAGTAGAAAAATAAGGCTACGGTTGCTGTTACATTCCATCATTCATGTTTCTGCTGATGTGTTTTAGGTTTGAGCTGAAGAACAAGAACATTTTTTACTTCAGGGCACTTGTAGTTTGCTGGTTTGGCTTCCTTTACCCTCCATAAATACTTGTGCTGGTTGCTAGACAAACAGAAACCTCACAGACACTTTCAATTTCGGCTCGATTTAGCTGAGACCCCAGTTTTCCATTTAAAAGAAAGCTTCCAAGTGAGAACTTGTTGTGCAAACTATCACCTACCTGCTTCTGCAGGGGAGGAGTTGAACTCTGCCTGGCTCCCCTGCTCCTGCCTGCTGTTAGAAACCAGCATTGGAGAAAAGCAACCCAGGTCACATGCAGCAGTGGGGAGTTCTCCATCAGCCAGTAAACCACCACCTCTGCCCATCTCTGCCCGATTTCACTGCTCACACACCAATGTGCCTCTTGCTCCCTCCAAAATGGTCCCTGTTCTTTTGGCATTTCCCCCCTGCCAACGTGAACTCACACATTTACAGACTTATTTCCCTCCCCTTGAACTGTTATCCAGCTTTGAGTAATATTAATTGCTGAAACCTTGCCTTTGGAAACTGATTCCTCAGAAGTTAACTCTCTTGAAGCTGCTTTAAGTGCTACAGACTAGGAGAAGTCTGGCTGGAAAGCTGCCTGGAGGAGAAGGACCTGGGGGTGTTGGTTGACAGCGACTGAACATGAGCCAGCAGTGGCCCTGGTGGCCAAGAAGACCAATGGCATCTTGGCTTGTATCCAAAACAGTGTGACCAGCAGGTCCAGGGAGGTTATTCTCCCTCTGTACTTGGCACTGGTGAGACCGCTCCTCGAATCCTGTGTTCAGTTCTGGGCCCCTCACCACAAGAAGGATGTTGAGGCTCTGGAGCGAGTCCAGAGAAGAGCAACGAAGCTGGTGAAGGGGCTGGAGAACAGGCCTTATGAGGAGCGGCTGAGAGAGCTGGGGGTGTTTAGCCTGGAGAAGAGGAGGCTGAGGGGAGACCTCATTGCTCTCTACAACTACCTGAAAGAAGGTTGTAGAGAGGAGGGAGCTGGGCTCTTCTCCCTAGTGACAGGGGACAGGACGAGAGGGAATGGCCTCAAGCTCTGCCAGGGGAGGTTTAGACTGAACATTAGGAAAAAATTTTTCACAGGAAGGGTCCTTGGGCACTGTTAGAAGCTGCCCAGGGAGGTAGTTGAGTCATCTTCCCGGGAGGTGTTTAAGGGACAGGTGGACGAGGTGCTGAGGGACATGGTTTAGGGATTGATAGGAATGGTTGGACTCGATGATCCAGTGGGTCTTTTCCAACCTGGTGATTCTATGATTAGCCTCAAAAAGATGGGCTGCCAACCAAGTGAAGTGAAAGACCAAGCTGTGCCCTTTGCAGCTCCCTGCATCCCTCCCAGAGCACCCGTCATCCACACTTCTCTGGGCGATGCTGGGAAAGGTGTGCCTGGGGGTGGATTTCTTGAGCGGCACTTGGGTGGGAAGCCCACCTGCACAACAAATCCTGTGTTCAGTTTTTGGCCCCTCACCACATGAAAGAGATTGAGGTCCTAGAGAGTGTTCAGAGAAGGGCAACAAAGCTGGTGAAGGGACTGGAGAACAAGTCTTAATGGAGGAGTTGAGGGAACTGGGACTTTTTAGCGTGGGGGAAAGGAGACTGAGAGGAGACCTTATCACTGTGTACTCGACTCACTCACTGAAAGGCGATTGTAGCCAGGTGAGTGTTGGTTTCTTCTCCCAAGTGACAATGGATAGGATGAGAGAGAATGGGCTGGAAGGGTTATTGGGCACTGGAAAAGGCTGGCCAGGGAGGCGGTTGAGTCACCATCCTTGGAGGCATTTAAAAGATAGGTAAATTAAGTCCTTGGGGATATGATTTAGTAGTGGGACAGGTAAGATTTGGCTTGATGATCTCAAAGGTCTTTCCCAACTTAGTGATTCTGTGATTCTAAATGGCTCTTCAAGTGGGATTGAGGGGCACAAGAGCTGAATTCTCTGGAGAGAGTGAATTATCTTGGTTATCAGCTGGGAGAGACAGCCTGTCTCTCCTCACATCCATAAATCCTGTGAGCTCAGGTTCTTCCCTGTTTATCTGAAGGCCAGGCCTTGTTCCAAAACCTCTCTGAGATGCCTGATGGCAGCACATGCCAGCTAACTTGAGCAAGATAATGAGGAGGTTGATAGCGTCTCCAGTTTCAATAAGAGCAGGGCTGATCTTGGGCTATTTTTGACCATTCTCTTTCCCGCTGCTCAGTCATCGCTGTGAGAGAATTTTTGCCTTGACGTGAATGCAGACACACAGCTTTTCCTGAAAAACCTCTCTTGGGAGGTGTAAATTTTATTGCAGAGAAAGCCTGGCAGCAAGCAGTGAAATAGTGTAAGTAACTGAGAGCGTCCTGGGCAGACACCCAAGTTGTCATCAGCAGTAGGATAGGGGAGAGTGGCAGTGGCATCGCTCTGTGACATCCCCGGTGGCTTGCTGGTGGCAGAGCTGCTACCTGGCATTACAATGAGATTCTGCTAACATGGAGGTTTCATAAATCTGAACCATCCGGTGGGCAACAGGAGGAGACAGATGGAAGTCATTTAAGATGATTGTATTTTCTCTCTCCCAGGCTTTTTGTTATCCTCCCTCTGCATACCTCATTCAAACTTTGGATACTGGAAATGCTGTTGCTGGAATAAAACACTTTGTCTGGCTGCAGTCCCACTGGAGGATGAATGCGAGCCACAGAAATGCAGTTTCCCAAGGTGCTACAACACATACAGCCATTGCCTCAATCTCAAGGAAGTCTTTCTGAGATCAAGAGAATCTCATCTGCAGCCAGACTGGGACTCTAGGAGGCAACCCAGTCCTCTGCATGACCTCATGCAGTGCAATAGCAGTGAGATACTTAGCAGGCTGCAGCAAGCCCTTTCCTCATGCTAGCAATCATTATATATGGCTTGCAAAATGGCTGGACCTACAGGGAGAAACTGAGAGAATAATGGACTCATAGAATCATTAAGATTGAAAAAGAGCTCTAGGATCATCCAGTCTAACTATGAGCCCAACACCACTGTGCCTACTAAACCATGTCACAAAGTGCCACAGCTACATGGTTTCTGAGTGCTTCCAGGGAAGAGGACTCCACCACTTCCCTGGGAAGCCTGTGCCAATGCTTCACCACTCTTTTGATAAAGAAATTTTTCCTAAATCCAGCCTAAACCTGACCTGGTACAACCTGAGGGCATTTCTTCTCCCTCTGTCAGGTGTTACTTGGGAGAAGAGACCAGCACCCACCTCCTTTCAGGTAGTTGTAGAGAGCAATGATGTTGCCCTTCAGTCTCTTTTCCTCCAGGCTAAATAATCCAAGTTCTCTCAGCTGCTCCCAAAACCTCTGTGCTCCAGGTCCTTCACCAGCTTTGTTGCCCTTCTCTGGACCTGTTCCAGCAGCTTAATGTCTTTCTTTTACTGAGGAGTCCAAAACTGAACACAATTCGAGGTGCAGCCTCACCAGCCTTCCTGGGCTCCCTGTCTGTCCTTTCTTTGAAGTAAGCAAAGAACTTTTAGGTTGCAAAAAAATCTTGAAGGCACAACTTTTGTTATAAGACATGGAAAATGACTCAGTAGAGGAGTGGCATGATGGAAGGATCAACACAAGCCACTTGCAAACATAGTAGCTACGTGCTATGTGGAGGTTACTAAACCTGGCACCTCAGCCATGGAAGCCCATTTCCATCAGCTCAGAGCTCAGTTTCACAAGGCAAATGCAGACCCAGCCTAGGGGCTGACAAAGGCAGCCTTTGAAGAATGGGTCATGCAGGACACTGTAGGACCCCTAGATGACCACAGGAGCATCATCCATATAGATGCTGGATCTGAGGACCCACTTTCCCAGTGCGTGTCTCAGCAGGCTTCTTGAGTGCTGTTTGCTCCAGTAGGACAACTTGCATTCTTTAGTGATTTGCTGAGCTGTGGCATGTATTAGTTTCCTGAAGAATTCACATAGTTCTAAACAAGGCAGGGTTAGAAGCAATTTCTTTTTTATTGCTTTTTTCTACTTATTGTTCTTTACTCTGCTAATAAATAAGTACATTCCAGAGGCTTGACATCACTTAAGGGAGAAACAGTGAAGGTAGGAAAGGAAAACACAAAGGAAAGCAGAGCCAGAGGCAGAAATATTGCTCCTTGTCTTATTTCTTGGCAAATATTCCAAATGCCAGGGTCTTTCAGAATTGTCTGTATCATAATTCAAACTGTCATGGCTTAGCCCCAGCTGGAAACTAAGCCTTATCCAGCCACTTGCTCACTCTCCCCTAGTGCGATGCGGGAGAAGATTGGACGAGTAAAAATGAGAAGACTCATGGGTTGAGATAAAGACAATTTAATAGATAAAGCAAAACCCATGTGCACAAGCAAAGCAAATCAAACCAAGGAATTCCTTCACTCCTTCCCATCGACAGGCAGGTGTTCAGCCATCCCCAGCAAAGCAGGGCTTATCACACATAATTTCTTTTACTTTGTCCAGCTTTGTATGCTGAGCATCATGGTGTATGGTGTGGGACATCCCTTGGGTCATTGGGGTCAGCTGTCTCCTCCCAAATCCTTGCGTACCCCCAGCCTGCTTGCTGATTGAGTGGGGTGAGGAGCAGAAAATGCCTTGATTCTGTATAAGCACTGCTTAGCAGCAACTGAAACATCCCTTATTATCAACACTGTTCTCAGCACAAATCCAAAACACAGCCTCAGATTAGCTACTATGAAGAAAATTAACTCTGTCTCAGCCTAACTCAGCACACAAGCAAATGTCATTCTATTGCATGGCTCTTGAGCAGCAAAAATATCTCCTTCACCCAAGAGCAGAGCGAGCGAAGATAAAAATAGTATTTAATAACATGTAATGGAACCTATTAGGAGACCATGGTGCTCCATTTCTGTCTTTGATAAGAAGAGATGGAGAGATGGCATCAGCTCAGAGATGCTCTGAGGTACAGGCCTGGGTTTGTTGGAAATCAAGGTTGGATCTATTTTGAAACCTTAAAAGGCAGCAGAACCAAAAGTGGGTGTATTTGACATGAAATTAACGGGTATTCTACTGCTTTTATCCATGGAAAAGTCCTTAGCCAAACTGATGAGAACCACCATGTAACTAGAGGTTGCAAGATCAAGCTCCAAATGTGTTATTTTAAAAACTCCCTTGCTTCAGGGCATGAGCTAGTGAAGAGGTGGAAGAAACCCTCTTGCTATGGTCCTTCCATGCCTGCCCACTTCCAAGTTCTTTATAGCTTTTTTGGAGGCATGAGCTGATGATGTCAGCAGACTCAAGCGATCTAAGAGATATTAAACTCTGGATTACTTTGTGTCTTTTTCTAATGGTTCCTGTGCAAACTGTTTGTAGGAAAGGTTCACAGGGGGCTGCATTTGAGACAGGTTTCTGCGCTTTTCATCTGTTAGATAATGAGCTGGCACAAGCACAGACTCAAAACAGGACCAGGCAGTGCTTTATTTCAGTTGAAAGAAATGAGAGAGCAGCATTTTTGTACCTCTGACTCCAAATCAACAGCAAACTGTTGATTACCAAGAGAAATAAATGAAGCATTTGGAACTTTATTCAACACCACATTTAAGTATATGCTTACATTTCAGCTTGTAACAGCAGCAGGGCTATTCCTAAACTGAAAAGGAGGTGAAGGCTTAATTACGGTGCTGAATCAAGGGCTTCCAGCGTGGAGAACTCGAATGCTAAATGTCAGCATGAAGGCAGATTCCTATGGCCGGCTACAAATCGCTAGGATTTATAATCGCTTTATATCCTGGAAACGCTGACAGCTTTAAATATAGCAGCATGGCTGTGATAAATTGTTGGCATTTTTTTCTGGTTAGACTTTTGTAACTAAATTTAAGGTATTCATTTCAGCCTGATCCAATTATGGAAGCATAATCGGAACGGCTCCCCATGCAAGGGGCCACATCTATTTTTGTCCGTGAAGCTTAAGTCTGCATTTCTGAGCTCATGATTTATGTCAGGCTTTAAATTAATAATAAAGCATCTATCCACAGGCAAATATTTGTATTGCAAGAGCCATTCACCATGTACTCAGCAGCCAGCCAAGGCTTCCCGAGCAGCCAAGGTTCAGTTACAATGACAGCACAGGTCCTATTTCAAACACCACCTGCCCTTCCACAATTATCATCGGCTCCTCCTTGCTAAGGAGAGTCTGAAACTAATAACACATCAGCTTAAACTATTTAACCCTGTAAAATTTATTCCTGAGAGAGAAAAAGGCTGTATTTGAGTTAGATTTCACCCCAACTGCACCCTCGCCTCCACTGCTGATGGGTGGATTCTCATAAATACCTCCAGTGACAAAATGCATATGTCGTGCCCTGGTAGGCTCAAGCAGGCAGCTGAGCATGCACAGATAGGACCACAGATATAAATTGAAGGGAAGTGCAAAGCTGAAAGGGAGAACGATAAACCCTCATCATTCTGTTACCCAGCAGGGGCGCAAGCCTGGGGACACAGCAGATGGGGAATTACATCCACTTCTCTGTTGCCTTTTTGAGCAGTTCAAGAAACCTGCTGCAGTTAGTCTTGCCTAGAGAAGCTTGTCCTGTAGTTAACTATTTTCTTTTTGAAGTATTTGGGTCCATTGCAGCTTCAGCTCCTGTGTGGAAATACACCTTCCATTTTCTTTGTCTAAAGTCAGTAATGCTTCCAATTAAGCAGAACCACCTAAGAAATGCCCAAAGAAAGCTACAGGACTTCTACACTGAGCTGACAGCAAAAATGGATATTAGGTGTCCAACACTGAAGGAAAAAAACTTCTTGAGCACAGAATTCTTTAGGGAAATCAAGACAAAAAGAAGTTGCATTTCACAGGTGATTACCCAAGAGGGTCAACTCTGAGTCGGGGAAATAAATAACTCAGAGTCACAAGCGCTGCACAGCTTCTTTCCCTGAGCTGCCTGGTAGATCTAGACACAGGAGAGGAGCTTTGGAGAAACATGAGCCTTTTCTGGGACATGTGTCGTCACCTTACATTGCATCCGAACAGATGGCAAAGCTGGTCAAGGCAGGGACAGAGATCGAAAGATTAAAAGGCACCACTTTCGCTGAATTCCATGCATGACCAGTCTGGTTAAATGAGCCACACACAAGGCAAACAACCTCTGCTTCCTCTTGCTGTTTCCCAGAAGTTTGCGTGTCCACCCGTGGTACTGAAGAAAGGCCTGAGATGCAGAGCAGAAAGGCACCTGGCCAACCAAGAAGTGTTCGCAGCTTCGTGTGGTGCACGTTAGGATCTGCATGGAATCAAGTGCCGTGCAGCTGTGTGGGATACAGCAATGCCTGGGCACAAACCTGCCAGAAACCAGGATGGAAAGGGAGGAGTTGGAAGATGAGAGGAGTTGGAAGATGCAATGAAGAGTCATATCAGCATCCATGGGTAACCCATAACCTCTGTTCACAGCATTTTATAGAATCATAGAATCTCTAGATTGGAAAAGATCCACTGGATCATCGAGCCCAACCATTCCCATCAATCACTAAACCATGTCCCTCAGCGCCTCGTCCACCCGTCCCTTAAACACCTCCAGGAAAGGTGATTCAACCACCTCCCTGGGCAGCCTCTGCCAGTGCCCAAGGACCCTTCCCATGAAATTTTTTTTCCTCATGTCCAGTCTAAACCTCCCCTGGCGGAGCTTGAGGCCATTCCCTCTCGTCCTGTCCCCTGTCACTTGGGAGAAGAGGCCAGCACCCTCTTCTCCACAACCTCCTTTCAGGTAGTTGTAGAGAGCAATGAGGTCTCCCCTCAGCCTCCTCTTCTCCAGGCTAAACACTCCCAGCTCTCTCAGCCGCTCCTCATAAGGTCTGTTCTCCAGCCCCTTCACCAGCTTCATTGCTCTTCTCTGGACTCGCTCCAGAGCCTCAACATCCCTCTTGTGGTGAGGGGCCCAGAACTGAGCACAGGATTCGAGGAGCGGTCTCAGCAGTGCTGAGTACAGAGGGAGAATAACCCCTCCGGACCTGCTGATACAAGCCAAGATGCCATTGTCCTTCTTGGCCACCTGGGTACACTGCTGGGTCATGTTCAGTCATTGTCAACCAACACCCCCAGGTCTTTCTCCTCCAGGCAGCTTTCCAGCCTGTCTTCTCCTAGTCTGTGGCACTGCATAGGGAAGAAGTTCCCTTGTAGCTTTGTAAACAGGAGACTGTTTCACCTGCTTGGTTTTGAGGGTAGAACAAGCTCCCCAGCCTACAAAGGCTCTGCGTCCTCAGAGATTGGTGTTACGTTCACAGGCCTAAGCTGATGTTTACTTCATGTCCACCTGGCTCAGGGTGACAGTTTTAGATGAGTGTGTTGGAAGGCACAAAACTCTAGCCTCATGCACCCCAGGATACCATTGGCCTTCTTGGCCACAAGAGCACATTGACAGCTCATGATTGTTGTCCTTCAGGATGGCAAGATCCTTCTTCACAAACGCGCTTTCAGCAAGTTAACTCCTGATCTGTATTAGTGCAGGGGGTTATTCCTCCTGAGGTGCCGAACCCCCTACTTGGCTTTGTTGAACTTCATTAGGCTCCTCTCCACCCAACTCTGCAGCCTGCCCTGTTGTCCCTGAACAGCAGCACATCCTTCCAGTGGATGTCACACCTGCCAGTTTGTGTCATTGGCAAACTTGTAGAGGGTGCACTCTGTTTCTTCACCCAGGACATTGATGTTGAACAAAGCTGGGCCAATACTGACTCTGGGGAACACCACAGGCTTCCAACTCAACTCTGGGCTACCAACGACAACCCTCTGAGCTCTTGCATCCAGCCAGTTGTTAATCCACCTCACTGTCCACTCATCTAACCCACACTTACTAAACTTACTATGAGGATGTTACAAGGACACAGTGTCACACGTGTATTTCCAGCACAGATCATCCCAGGGTACTCAAGAGCCTTGTTCCTCTCCACAGTTCTTCTCCACATGCTGTGAGGAAGCAGGAATCAGTCCAAGGCAGAATAACATTAAGGGCTAAGTGTGGCCATGTGCATTTGCTTCAAAGGTCACACAGAACTCTTAGGAGATGCTGTTTATCCACTCCATGGCTTTGCTCAACCTCTAGCTGGCTCCTCGTAGTTGTTGAACCATAGAATTGTGGAATGATTTGGGACAGAAGCGACCTTAAAGGTCATCCATCCCCTCTGCTGTAGGCAAGGACACCTCCCTCTGGATCAAGAGCTCATAGCCTGGTCCAGCCTGGTCTTGAACACCTCCAGGGATGGGGCAGCCACCACTGCTCTGGGCAACTTGTGCCAGTGCCTCACCACCCTCACAAGAAAATATTTCTTCATAATATCTCATCTCAATCTCCCCTCTTTCAGCTTAAAACCCTTACCCCTCATCCTATCCCTGCACTTCCTGATAAAGAGTCCCAGGCAGCAGCTTTTATCATCACTGAAATTAAGTTCAGCTCATTTATCCTTAATCCAGTCCTAATCACATCCTATGGACCCCCAGCAACACAAGAACACTAAGCTCTTTGTGGACATGGTGATGGTAAGACGTTGGATACTGGCCAGGCTGTGTTTGGAGTTGAGACTGGAAACACAACTCGGAGCCGGCAACATGTTAGAGATAATTGCCAGCTCACAGCCTGAAATGTGCCTGCTTTACACTTGCAGATAAGCAGCCTCTTCCCTTTTTGTGCCGGCGCAGGTGTGTGCAAACGGATACAGCAGCGCCAATCAGCCACAGCTTTTTCAATAGCTCTCACTGGCATTTATGCAGCTCCCGCGTCATGGTGTTCCAGATCCTCCTCCCTTCAGTTCTGCAGGCACCTGCCTTACTCTGGGTCTCAGTTGCTTCCCAAGGGCTGGAGGAAGATGCTTCTTGTTACTAGAGCGGAAAGATGCTCAGTGCAAACTAGGGAGGCAGAGAGGTGCAGTGCCCCAGCTCCCATTGCCAGCTGGACTGCATCTCTGTTGGTGTCACCAGGATCTACACATTAGACAAATCTCTGAATCTCCCAAACCAGTTCTTTAACAAAGAGCAGTAAGGAAAACCCATAGGACACGTGTTGCTGGCTGGGTTTGGGGCACAGAGCTGTGGCAGCCTTGCCACACTCAAGCTGCTGAATCTATCCCCATTCCCTGGCAGTCTGACTTCCTAAATAACTCACTGGGACTTCGGTTGTCCATGACCACACACGTAAGCATCTCACACAGCCATGAAATTTCTTGTTGCAGCACACAACCTGCTCTCAAGGGCCTTTAGCCTCCTCTTTTTGCTGTCAGCGTCTTACCCAGTGTAAAGCTAGATCTGCCAAGAGTCGCTTGGATGCCAGATTTAACTCTCGTGGATTCACTTGAGGTGGGTAGAGCTCCATTTCATTGCTACCACCCCCATTCCCACCACCACTGGTGGATGGTCTTATCAATAATGAAGTTAATGATGCGTTGAATTACACCTGCAGGCTGCTATCAATTGACTCAGGACTGTGGAAGAACTAATCTGATCTATTTCTGCTTTTCCTCTTTGATTTTTCTCCTGGGAACCATCAGCTTCTTTTTCACAATTCTACACCGGAGGAGTTTCTTTGGAAAAAATTATATAATCCAGAGAGGTACTACCTTTTTTTTACAGAGCCTGGCAGCCCGACATGAATCTAAGAGCCACACAGCCTTACCTGTGCATCTCAGGGGGCTCCCTGGACCGCAGCAGAGATTAATTAAGTGGTGAGTAAGCCCTGAAGCTTACTGGGCTCCCCAGCCTGGCAGCAGGAGCAGAAAGCTGGCTGCAGCAGAGAAAAACAGCCAGGCTGCAGGAATGGTACCATATCAAGCAATATGAGGCCAGCTCGGCTTCATTAAGAAAATTTATCTTCTGCTTTGAAGATAAGAAAGGAGCTGGACAAAGAGAACAAGGATGGCACTGTTTGTGGTTTTGGTCCTCCTGTATGTCCTCTGCAGTGCTCTGAATGGAGGAGCAGCCCTGGAGCCATACGAGGGCCCGGGGCTGGCAATTATAGCCTTGCCACCAGTGCCTGAGAATCCTTTTGATGAAATTTTTTTTCCCTGATATCTAATTTGAACCTCCTCTGTGCAACTTCAGGCCATTCTGTCTTGTCCTATTGCACGTCACTTGGGAGAAGAGACGAGCACCCTCCTCTCTACAACCTCCTTTCAGGTAGTTGTACAGAGTGATA
This sequence comes from Clamator glandarius, assembly GCA_033459285.1. Taxonomy (NCBI): domain Eukaryota; kingdom Metazoa; phylum Chordata; class Aves; order Cuculiformes; family Cuculidae; genus Clamator; species Clamator glandarius. The sequence goes on from JAUNZM010000078.1 coordinate 324,324, forward strand.
AGGTCTTCCCTCAGCCTCCTCTTCTCTAAGCTAAACAACCCCAGTTCCCTCAGCTGTTCTTCATAAGACTTTTTCTCTAGCCACTCCCACAGCTGTTGCCCCTCTCTGGACGCACTCCAGACCCTCAATGTCTTTTTTGTAGTGAGGGACCCAAAACTGAACACAGTATTTGACACGCAGCCTCACCAGTGCTGACTAGAGGGACACAAGGGTGTCCCCTCGGCCAGGAAACACAGCTCAGCCCTTTCTGCTTGTGCACATTGCTCAAAGCATGTTCTAACACTTCCTGCACCTGAGAAAATTTGGGAAAGCATCATGTTTCCAGAGATCCTGGAGCCAGGATCCTGACCTCCAGAGGCCACTGTGTTTTCTTTTCGCTGTACTGGTTTTACACTGGGCAGGGCAGGCTAACAGCCATTTTAATCAGGCAGGACGAGTTATCCAGAGTCTGAAATCATTGATTTGGTTGATTGTGGTTGGACTCGATGAGCCGATAGATCTTTTCCAACCTGATGATTCTAGGATTCTATGAAAATGTAATTTGGTGGTGGGAAGGGACCCACTTCCCCGGAATTCAGTTTGTAACTGCACAGTGGTTCCCAAGCTGCTTTGCCAAAAATTAATGGGTGAGCTCAGCATTAAACTGTCACAGATATTCAAGTCACTGCTGCGAAGATAAGACCCTCCAGACTGTTGCTTCCCCCAGTTCAAGCTGCTGCTGAAGGGAGCTGCATATTACCAGCTCTGAGCCCAATCTGTCCCCGGGCATCGCAGGGAAGCGTGGGGCAGCATCCCCCTTGGATGTCCCCAGCTGACCCCAATCAATTCGATATAATTAATTCATCATTCTTCACTGCTTATTAACATCACTAATGCGGCAGAGCCCACGAGGCTTGTGACACCACTTCACCCTCCATCTGCTCGCCCCGCAGTGATACGGTTTTCCCTCTGGTTTTCACACCGCCTTCATTCCCATCTTGCTTAACCAAACGTCTCTCCCTACCTCCTTTCTCACCCTGTCTGGTAACAACCCAAAACCCAGTACGGTTCATATCAAGGTCAAAACCGGCTGACAGACTTGAAAAAATGGACAAATCTTTGCTACAAGGCAGCCTGATGCTGGTGGGGACAGATAACAGCAGCAATTTATTTTTTTTCCAAATAGGAGATCAGACCAGAGTTTTTTACCTGATATTCCTCATTCAGGGCAATGCTGGGGATGTTTTCCCTCTCCAGCTTGTCTGAGGGTTCATTAGCAGTAACCAGAGGCAAGCTCATTTGGTGGCACTGCCTTTATATCTTAAGGGCCCATCACTAGTGAATAATCATGTTAAATAGCGAAGTGTGATGCTTTCCTTCCTGTAAGGATGAACTGAGGGCTTCTCACCTCTGCTCAGAGCCAAAACGCAGCAGCGCTTAAAACAAATGCCCACAGGAGCTGCAAACTTTGCAAGGCTGATATTAAAAAGCAAAGACAAAGATAACACAAGGCATGACAGAGCCCACAGCTCCCTCACCCCAGGACACAGGCAGCCCTGTTGGAGCTGCTGTGCTGAGTCCTGCTTTGATTTTCAAGTACCTCATTTATTCTGTCCTCACTGCTAGACTCTGCAATTATTCGTCCTTGGTTTTCCCAGCTCAGAGCATGCAGCCTTTGCTTTAACCTCTGACAAATCTTGCTGTGCAAGAGGTGAATCGAGCCCTGGCAGCAGGGAGAGTCATGACAGTTATGTCCCTGGCTCTGCTCTGGAATCCAAACCTTCAGAGGCATTTACAAAGACCTGCTTGCTTCTAAAATGGCCTCTCCCCCCACCCTTTGGAATTCATAGAATCATAGAATCACTAGGTTGGAAAGGACTGGATCATCGAGTCCAACCATTCCCATCAATCACTAAACCATGCCCCTCAGCAACTCATCCATCCATCTTTTAAACACCTCCAGGGAAGGTGACTCAAACACCTGCCTGGGCAGAATTCCCTGTTGGTCAACCCACCCCATAAAATGCAGGCACCATTCCGAGATGGTCTGCTGCACAGATCCAGACTGGGCTTAATTTTCAACTTGCAAAGCAAGGAAGCAGAAAGAATCACTGAACCCTTTTCTTTGGGTAGCAGATTTCTCACAGATGTAGCCTGTTAGAGCTGAATTACCAACTCAAGCCCTGGTAAGAGCATCATAGGACACCTACATCACTGCCAGATTTACAAGAATTGGAGAAGAGCACAGACCCATGAACATTGCTTCTTACCAGCTATGGGATGCAAACCCTCCCCCTGAAAAGCCACTGCACACTCAGACTCTGCAACTCAGCTTCGAGAGCATTTATCAGACCTCCCCAGGCTCTGTGATGACTTTTCATTTCCTTCGCACCATGCATGAACGATGATGACCACGGACCAGTTCTGCAGGAATGGGGCCAAGGAAGCCCCTTACAGGGGCTGCAGAGAAAGCGTGAAGAGCCATGCGTGTCCTTGAAGATTGACTGAATCCATGCCAAGAGGACTCACACATACTGCCTTCTCTTAACAATAAAGACACATTTTTCCAACAAACAACTGCTTCAAAGAAGAAATAACCCACAGAGTCGTCTCTGTTCCAAGATTCCCATTATTAACTAATTTCAACTTCAAGAAAGATTAGGCTGACATCTCATTTTGGAATGACATCTGCCCCTGAGGGCTGAGTCCTTTCAAACTACTACAGTGGATAGCAGCAACTGCAGTGCTCGGGCAAATCTAACCTCAATAAAATCTTAGCTTCCCTGGCATCCGGATAGTAGGGGGAAAAAAATAGCAAACACAGAAAGCAAGCAATCAGTGCAGAGTTTATTTTAATAATCTCTTGTGAGTTAAATAATCTCAGCTCTGATTAGCACTGGAGATTGAAAATGTAAATATTTACCAGAACATCTTCGATATCCTCATAAGAGTCAAAAGGCCAATTTCTGCATGCAGTGTGTCAGTTCTACTTCTTATCTCAAACTCTGAGCTTTCAGCACTCTCTGATGACTGTGAAATTATGCAAGGAGCTGAAACATAATTATGCTTATTACAAAGCCAAAATATTACAGTTTTATTTGCTTTCTGTTCCAAGCCCAGGCCTTCTATGCCTTCCTTCTCCTGTGTGAGATTCAGGAATCTCCTGAGCTGTGGTTCCCAGTAGCTTGAGGAGTTAGATTTAACAAAAACCAGCAAGCATCTTGGTGCCTGCAGTATCTCAGGGCTGCGAGTTCTACTGTAAGACCCCATTGGCTTCAGGATGGCTGCCTTTGGTTCTCCTTCACTCCATCAACCTTTTGTTCCAGCCCAGCGTGTCTGCGCACAAGCCTGCCAGTCACCTGCCTTTCCACCCAAGGAGGTCAGCAGAGATGAGGACCAGCTATTTGTATCTGCGTCACGCACACAAAAAGTCCTCACCCACCTCATTTCACCATGAGTTTCAAGCAGACACCTGAGGTTTGGCAGGTCTTCACCCAGACAGAGCTGGCACAATGTCTGGCTTGATTAGCAATGAGGGAACATCTGCCCTGGATTGACACTGGTTCCCCGGAAGCTCTGGATATTCAGTCATATCAAAAAGAAACCAGTTTTCTGTCTCCTTTACTAGATTACTAGGCACCTTATTCAAGGTGGCTTAAAGGTAGTCCTAATTAACAAAGGTGCTAGGAATGGTTGAGCTCGGTGATTCGGTGGGTCTCTTCCAGCCTGGTGATTCTATGATTCTATGAATGGACTGGACCCTCTCTTACCCTCAGTAATGGGATTGCATCTCGAATGGCTCACGACAGACACAGAACCTAGTGTGTACATCTCCATTTGGGCTAAGCTGTGAATCTGCAGTTAAGCAAAAGTAGTAGTCTCTCCCAGCTTACATGGTAGCATTTTCTACTGTGTCCCCAACTTTTTGCTGTGTCCCCAACTTTCTGCCACGACTCCACTGGCCTGCCAAGTCTCCACATTTCTGCTGTGATCCCATCTCTCTTTCAATGCACAATTCACAGTTTTGGTGCTGTGGAAGATGTAGAATGGGATGCCATGGATGCTACCTGCCCAGGCCTCCAAACTCACTCTACCTCTAAACTCCCCCTTCAGGGCCATTCACCCCTGTATGGATGTCTTTGAGCTGCTTCCCTTGCTGTTCGGATCGGTTGCTTCTGGACCCTGGAGCCAGCCTAGGCATGCAACACACACAGTGCAAATGAAGCAAAGAGCAGCACCACTTTGTGCTTGAATTCCACTCTTCCTCACCTCACCTTGTGCTCAAACACCTTGGTCCCCCATTCAGAGATTTAATCCACAGTGGGATTTAGTATGTGGTTGATGAAGAAAACTGGAACTCTACTTAGCAAGCCCATCACTGGTCTAAGGAGGCATGAAAACTGCAGTCAGGGAGTTGAATGGGCAAGACGCTTCCAGTTGGTGAGAAATTCCAGTAAGGAACTTTCCTGGAAGCAAGGTCAAACCAACCTGACCATGTAAGCATGTATATTTGTGGTTCTTAATTCATGCAGTGAATAAAGATGTGATACTTACTTTGGGCAGGAGATGCCGCTTTGACTTTTCCTGCACTGGGAGATGTTCTGCACTGGAATGACAGGTGATGCTCTCTTGGTGCCAATGGTGCAAAGATGACAATCTGTGTGGACCGGAGGTTTGAGTCCACATTTCAAGGCTCGAGGATTTCCCCTCTCTTTTGCAACAAGCAGCACTCTTGGCCCTTGAGGGACAATGCTTCTGATGTCCATGGGTGGGCAAAGCCGAGGAGCAGATGGGAACTGCCAGGTGCAAAGCCCTGTCTGCCTGGCCTCTCCTGGGCACAAGCAAGGTCCCTGAGTTTCATGGCTCTTTCAGACATGCCTAGTGTTTATACAGCAATTAATCTGCTAGCTGACATGATTATTTATTAAGCCATGAGTTTCCTGGCAGGCTGTGAGCTGCAGTGCTGTGAGAAGTGGTCCTACCTGGCCATTTCACTGCTCCACCAGCAAGTGAGTAGGCAGGTTCACTTGGGAAAGAGCACAGGCCAGCACTGCTTGATCTCAGATTTCCAGCCTTCCTGCAAAATGCTGGTACCTCTAATGACACCGTTGCCTGCTTCCCATGCCTCCAACAGAGGGGAAACACTTTATGGGGTCATTGGGCAGCAAAGGTGCATTGGTGGGGGGGACTCAGCAAGATATAGATCTTCTCCGGCTATGTTCTGGCACCTCTTGTCATGTCGTGTTCTTACAAAGTGGGAGTAAAACTCAAGTCAGATGGACTGAAAGCAATTCTTAACAAGCCTGTAAAAGTCACCTGCTTGATGGGATTTAAGAGGCACAAGATACAGGTAAGAGGCAGCACTGCACGTCTTCCTCGTGAACTTCCCATCAAGTCTTCAAGTGCCACCTTCAGCTGGCAGAGTTTAAAAGAAAGAGAAGGAATAAAAACCTCTTGCTGACTTCCTTAATGAATGAGAAAAGGTTCTTGTGAGTTTTTTTCCTTTAATAAAAATCTGTTTTGATTTGAGGTTGGCTCACTTCAATGCCAGCAGAACACACAGCACTCTCCAGAGGGGCCATGCACTGAAAGTTCACACAGTCACTACTGAAAATGGTAGGTTTGCTGTCAAAAATCTTGAACTGAGAAACAGGCATCTGAGCCAAGTGGGATTTTTGACCTGCTCTGTCGTTGGATCTCTTCCCACTTCAAGTCTTAAGCTGAGTTTCACAGCAAGACAACCATTTGATTTGGCAGAAGTACTCAGGCCAGACCTGCCTTTCAAGTAATGCAAAGGCATTAAAAAGAAAATACACAGCTCCACAATACAACAAAACCAGCTGTTCTTAAACTGCAGTCAAGAGGGACAATAATTCTTCTCATGTTGGGAAGAATTAGCAAGCCTTTCCTTCCCAACCAGCCAATCAAAGGAAGGGAAAGGCTCAGCAAAGGGTTGAGCAACGCCAGCGCTCAGAGTAAACAGAGGTGAGCTGGAAAGTTGTCTCTGGACTGAGTTCTTAAACAATGGGACCCAAAGGGAAATGGAAAAGCAAATATTAATGTTTTGCCATTCACATGGCCCCAGAGAAAAGAGAACAATGCCTTCAGTTGGACGCCACCTTCAAGTCTTCCTCCTCCTCCCTTCTTACTTTGAAATGTCATCTTGGGACCCATGATTTCTTTGGAAGAAGCAAGCAATTGCTGAGGGCTGCCTGCTGCCCAGTGGAGCCCTTCTGGCAGCTTTTCTGATGCCAGAGTGAAGGACTACTTAATTATGAATTTACTCCTGCCCCTGCAAGTCATGGTCCTCCTCATGAAGCAAAAATCAGAAACATATGAGAACCTTTTTGACTTTGAACGTAGCCACGAACTCCCATAAGCTGGAGTGAGAGCAGGGCTTGGGCAAAGAAATAGATACACCCACCTCTTTTTAAACCTGGCAGAAAGGTTGAGGAAAATGTCAGGGGACTCAACAAACTGGGAACATCTTTGGGGGGAAGTGGAAATGAAGTCTTGAGTTGTTCTGTACTAATTCTCCAAGTGTGCAGCTGACTCATGCCGGCTTTATCTGATCTGCTGCACTCCAGCTCATCACTGGTGCATTACCAGGACCAAGGTCCTCTCCTGGCTGAAGGACCCAGACCTTCGTGACAAGGGTTCCACTGAAGGGTGAAGATGAGGTCCAATCTTCAGTGAGGGGGGCAAGCCACGTGTCTGGGGGAGACTCCTGCGGATGTCACCGCAGTGGTGACATCTGTGAAGACCAAGCTCTGGGACGCTCTTGCAGAGAAAGGTGCTTGTCTTGGCTGTGCCAGCAGCACCTGGAAGGATTTATCATCCAGGCAAGTGATCAGAAGTTGTAACAGAAATAAAGAGCAGGCTCTTTGGGCTCCTCTTGGGGACTCAGAATGGGAAAAGGAGCCCATCAGGCTGTCTTCTCTGCCTGCACAGAGCTTTGCAAGCCACACTGAAATGCAGCTGGGCTCTTATCTTGGCCTGATTGTTCCGGAGGCAAATGAAACCAAGAAGAAGAGGAGAGAGCCCTTGTGTCTGGCTATTTGATATACGGGGTTGTCATGGAAACTGCTGAGTAATTAAAGCTTCCCTCTCCATTCTTGTATGCTTTGGTAGTGCAGGAGATAGGCTGCATCATTTGAGGCTTTTCAGTTCTTGCTGCTGTTATAAAGAAAGCTGTCACAATTTCTCTTGAAATCAGGCTGTTTCAGCACTGTGACCAGATCTCAGAAAATATTCAACATTGCCAGACATTTACTGCCTTCAAACAGGACCACTTATTCCTTACTGATCAGCAGCCACAACTACCCTGCACTCTCCTTTAGTCCATCTCCTCCAGAGCAGCAGCAAGGACAACTGGTGATGGTCTCCCAGGACACAGTGCCAAGCTGGAGGAAAGCCCTACCTGCCTGAAGCTCAATAAACATTTAAGAGTCCAATCATGACCAGCAGAGCAAGTCGCCCCACACCACATCTGCACTGGTGCCAATGAGTTGTTCACCACAGGCACTTACAACACCGAGGTCAATAGCACAGCCCGAAGCTAGAAGAGATTTATTGACCTGCCTGCAGTGAAATGCCGTGGTCACCTGCCAAACACTGAAACACTCATAGCAGTGTCCCGAACTGATGCTGGTGCAGACAGCTCAGTTCCTAGATGGGGAAAGATGCATGAATTTCTTCTCTCCAGCCCCTACAGTAGAATCATAGAATTGCTAGGTTGGAAAAGACCTTCAAGATCATCGAGTCTAGCCGTAACTGTCCACTACTAAATCATATCAGGTCTTCATCTACCCGTCTTTTAAATACCTCCAGGAACGATGACTCAACCACTTCCCTGGACAGCCTCTGCCAGTGCCTGAGAACTCCTCCAGTGAAGAATTTTTTCCTAATACTCAGTCTGAATCTCCCATGGCACAACTTGAGGCCATTTCCTCTCATCCTATCGCTTCTTATTCAGGAGAACAGTCCAATATCCACCTTGCTACAACCCCTTCAGGTAGTCATAGACAGCTGCTCCATGGGCTGGCACTGGGAAGAGTGGACACCAAGGTCAGTTGTGGTTCACCTCTAGCAGGAAAGATGGGAAACCAGGGCCATGCTATGTTCTTCTGCTCCAGCTGGATGATCCACAAGCCACCTTCCAGCTGTGTGCCCCTGCTTTTGCTGCTCAGCTGAGCCAGAATGTGGCTGTCCTGGTGCACAGCCTGGGTTTGGCAGGGAAACTAGTCAGAGGATTTGATTAGCTGCTCTGTGAACTAACTATCTAAGCTGCCTGGGAAATAACCATGGGTGAGAGGTGTCGGGCTCTCAATCCTAGCATTCATAGAATCATAGAATCACCAGGTTGGAAGAGACCCACCGGATCATCAAGTCCAACCATTCCTATCAATCACTAACCCATGTCCCTCAGCACCTCGTCCACCCGTCCCTTAAACAGCTCCAGGGAAGGTGACTCAACCACCTCCCTGGGCAGCCTCTAACAGTGCCCAGTGACCCTTCAAAACTGGACTTTATAAAATGATGAAGAGACCTGCAATTAGTCAGGGACATCAGGTCTGGTATACATTCTGCAGCCAGAGGGGATAATGTACAGTCACGTGCAGGTATCTGTGGTTCCTCATAACAAGCCGTGTTGGAGCCCGTGCAGCCGTTCTTTCTGGCATGTAAGGAATCTTCTAAAACAGAGTGTATTTTTTTCTTCCTCCTTCCAGATATAGCTGAAAAAATCAGGTTTGTCATTTTTTTTTTTTAATTAAACCTCCTAGTGTGGGATGAATCACTATTTTATCCTTCCATCTCCCACATTCTTTCCCTAGTTGGCTTACAGTAAGTTTTAATAAAATCAGAGGTACATACTGAAAAGTCTCAATAGTGATGTGTTTTTTTCTGCATAGCAGCTGGTAAATCATGCTGTACACAGGAACGGAGCAGGTTCATTAAATTGTACTACTTTGATGTTATCTTTCTGGCTGAACTGCAGGAAAGTCTGGGAAAACACGTGATACTTCTAGGGGAAAACACTTGTTTTGTTCATTAGTATGCATTAAAGCCTGGCTGCCTAGGAGCTCATCATCACAAAGTAAATAAAGCAGCTCTGATTCCAGATGAAAAGCAAGCAGGAGCAATATTCATCCTAACAAGCAGAGTTAGCTGCCCTCAAGCACAGGTTTCTGTGGACACCCTCCCATTGCTGAACGCTGCAACCCGTGGGCAGGCAGGCTTCCAACCAGCTGTTCATACAGCTTTGTACAAGCCAGGTGAGCTGCAGGTACCTCTTCACACCATGATCAGAAAAGAGTAAGAGTAGAAGTAACCTGCTGGGACACCAATGGTAAGGAGCAAGGGCTGTGGTGGGAACTGAGCATCTCCTGGCAGCAGATGAAGCAGTACAAGTATAGGGGCAAGGCTGAATTGAGATGCTATGTCTTTGATACAAAGCCACTGGAGAAAAATGCTGCAGACAGAGTGAAAGACAACCCCCCAGCCCTCTCCCTCAGCAAAGGAGGACTATAAAGTTGTGCTGAGCCACGGAAAGGAGCTCTCTTGATCCTCTTGGGCAAGCCAGCAGTAAGGGTGGAGCCTTTCCTGCTTTGGGAGGAAGGTTACTTTTGAACAACCAAACCAAGATTTTCCTGGACAACATTCAATGAAAAGCAACATTTATTTGGAGAAAACTGTGGGGTTTAATCTCCAGCCATGGAGACATACCCAGCGTGACTGTCCCTGTGCATCCCTCTTTCTCCACCATGTGAAGCTTCTCCACCAAGTCCCTCCTTCTCCACCAAAGTCTATACTTGCTGGCAACAGCTCTCCTGTGCAGCCCTGTGCATGAGGAGCAGGGAGCATCCCGAGAAATAGTTTTCAAAGTGGTAAAGCCCAGATGTATGTTTTACAATACAGAGAAGTGCAATAAAAGGAAGGAAGGCAGGGACTCGGGTGTCCTGACATGCACTGCAAACGCCGCAGGTGGGGAGAAAGGTTTTTACAAGAGCCAGGAAATGGCCATGAAGGAACAGTGGGAGGAAGGAAAGTAGCAAGAAGAGGAGCATGGAGAATCAGACCTGGGCTGAAGGTATCCTCACCTGGGGAAGGTGAGGACATAAGGCTCACCTTGGGGAAGGCTCCTTGAAAGAGACACTGAGGAGGCACAGACATCACAGCTGGTGTGAGAGGTGAATTGGGGATGATGGACCACTCTTTCCCACTGCACATGTGCAGCGTGAGGATGTAAGGCTGCCGGTGAGCTGGTATTTTCCCCATTGTGCTCAGCTTTAATGCATCTCCTGTGTTTGCAGCAAACAGAGAGCGCCGCCAAGATGTGCTTGTTCTCTGATGGATATCTTTCATTGCTGCAAAACACTGCATACTGCTTCAGCAATAAACAAGAAAAATAGGCAGATAAATCACTGTTCCCCCCTCTTTATATAACAATTTGTTTTACAGCCCAATTGCCAGCAGCAGGTGTGGTTGCCATCAGGATTTGATAACCTCACTCCTGGAAAGAAATAAAGAAGAAGCTGAAAGAACATTACAGGGCTGCACCATCAAGTATTCATATGTTAAGTTGTGCTCAGACAAGCTTGCCTAAAACATTCTTATTCTCGAGCCTTCAAGTGGCTCCTCAGCACTCCACGGGGAGTCCTGGGGCAGGGACAGGAGGGTGATGGCCGTGCTTACAGCGCAGCCACCTTTCCCCAGCCAAAGCTAGCGCTGCTCCTTCTCAGAAGGGCTTTGTCCTTGCTCTGTTCCCCTCCTGATTCCTGCGGGACCCTAGAGGTCACAGCACCCTTCCAAGGCACAAGCCTTGCCCATTTGAGCATCCTGCAGGACAGGACGGTGTGTGGTAACATGGCAAAACTATGTATCCAGAGCTGGAAAGCCACATAAGCTTGGAAGATTTTAAGTTAACATAAACGGCAGCAAATTGAGGTGTTGCATCTCACCCTCATGAGGGATGACTGTAAGCTGGCTGCTTTGCCTCTCCAGGAAAAGTCTGGATACAGGCACAGTTTCTCTTGCCCTCTTAATGTGGTACTCAAGAAGACTAGGGCTCATTTAATCCTGCTGCTCTTTTCCTTTGCAAAGCTCCTTGCAGCTCTTCTGCAGGGGTGATGCTGGAAGCCTGTCCCAGAGCACCCTCTCCCAGCCACCAGCTTCCCCAAACCTCTGGGAAAAGAAGGGTTTCAGAATACCCTCAAGTGCTCCACCAGCCCAACAAGGTAAAATAAGTGAGCAAGGAGAGAAAGAGATGGAATAGAGCCTGGGAAATCCCATCTATATCAGCACCTTCACAAATAAATGTCCTATGTACATCTTCATATATGCATGAATGGTGGCTCCAGCATCATGGTTCTTTTATGTCGCCATGGGGCTGAATCCACCCCATCTTCTGCTACCTTCACCTGCAACGATGTCCCTCAGGGCAGCTCCTCTCTCTTCCAAACTCCCTTTTAGGGTCACATCAGAAATGTGAGCTCTCCCTGGCACAGATACCCCAAGATCTTTCAATGACGTCAGTGAAATTAGGTTTTGGAAACCTCTGCAGCCTTCCAAAGCCCAGCCAGAACACATGACAAGGTGATTTTTTTTAATGCTTTGAAAATGAGGGAGTGCAGTTCAGGACTTGGCTGAGTGACAGTCATTCGTGCTGGTGAGCAGGTTGCAGTAAAAGCATTTTTAAAGAGAAATACAATTCTTTGGGTATTTCCCTGCAGGTGTTCCTGCCATTCCCTGTTATTTCCTGATTGAAGCAGCTGAGTCACGGCTGGCTCCAGGGGGCTGAGAGAGTTCAGCAGAGAAACAAACTGGTGCCAGTGTCTCTGGTGACCTCTACATAAAGTCAGAGTTGGAGTTTTGCACATGGAATGAGCAGATGGAATTTGTCAAAGACTTGAAAGTTAGGCCAAGACTGGTGGGCATTAATAGTGAAGATGAGAAGTGAACGTGAGGGGGAAGGTAGTGTGTTTCCTTCTTATTTAGAAAGGTATATAAAAACGAGGATTTATGTGCTTTTCACAAAACCTTGAAGCACCTGTCCTTAATTCTACTCAGTCTTTGAACAAAGCTGATGGGTAACATTTTGGGATTTCTTTTTCTAGAAGCTCCAAGCCCTGTGGTCAAACCCTTATAAAATGTGAAGTTTAGGTTTCTCAGGTTTACAAGCTTTAGTGTTAAACAACAGTGACTGACACTGTTACCTGAACTTTCACTAACAGAGCAGAAGCAAAGGCAAAGTCAGAAAAGCAATTTTTAAACCCAACAATCCTTAAAATCATGATTTTCTGACCACTGGCCTGAGATGGTGGAAGAGATGGGAGGGAGGGATGCAGCTTGGGAAGAGGGAACTGTAGTAGAAAAACACAGCACTCCGAATCCAGCAGTGTGAGCACGATGAGGCTGCCACTGCTCCATGTCCCAGACCCACCCAACCCATTCCTGGCTTAAGCATCCCATAAATCACATGCAATCCCAACCTGCCCTTCCCCTGCACCCCGTAATGTGTCCCATGCTCCTTAGGCAGTGAGGCCCAAATGTTATTGACTTATTTGATAGGTGTCATATCAAATGATGGGACAGCCCTGGGAGGGCAGGGCTTTTGTCACATCACCTAACACAGAACCACATCTCCTTCAGAGGGAAGGCAGGGAAAGCACCAGAAAGTGGAGAGGACGTCTCTGTATTATTTTTCTTCCCAGACTAGGCTCGGTGCCAACAGTGCTGCTGGTATAAATAATGCAGTGTGATGACAGGGACATTTTTAAAGGAGAACAAATCACCAGACTACTTTTTAGAGCTTCTTTCCTCTAGTCTAAGCGATGCTAATGAGGGAGGTCAATCTGTTTCCATTTCTCCCTGCTACACCAGCTGGGACATTTATCTCTTTTGACAAGAAAGCTCCTCGAGCAGACTTTCATCTCGCAGCTTGAATGGCTAGGGTGTCCCTTTCTGGGAAGGACAACGCTTCCAGAGGCTGTGATGGGACAATACCCTGGGGGATGTGCTCACTGCTTCCCCACCACCCTTGCTGCCTGCAACAAACAGCTCAAACACAGCTGCTCTTGGATCCTACGACTGAGGCACTGCCTTCAAGGTCATGTTGTGGTGTGCTGGGGACATCCCGTACCACAGCAGCTGGGCTCCACCAGCCCAATCGGGGATGGAGCTGGTTGCCCGCAGGCAGGACTTAGAGTGCAGCAGAGCAAAGAGGGGATGCTAGCAGCATCTTCGTGCAGGGACTAACATCTTGGCAAGCAGCCTGACAGAGAGGGTGACTCAGAGTGACATCATCTTTCCAACCCTGATTTCATATCCTAGTCATCTCATATCCCAGTGACCCACGCGGGAAACACTCCCATTTCCAGAAGACCCAGGCCACACCACATGCCTGACTAAAACTCAACATACATTCCCCTCTGCAGCCGAATCCTTGAAGTTTGGGAGACAGTTCCCAGAGAGCCAGGTTTCTTTGAAAGTGCTGCATTACCTTCCTGTTGTAGTAGCTTGGAAAGGCTCAGGTTCTTACATCCCCATGGCAGCAAACCTGGGCTCCCTTCTCCTCCTCTATGAGTAATTTAAATGCATCCTTTTTGGATTTTTGGGTCTGTCCCTCTGCCCTTTCTCAAAGGGGATGGTGCTGCCTCCTCTAGACAGACTGGGTGCTCCCAAGGAGGAATCAAACGAAGCTGACAAAGACAAAGCTCAGCTCAAACAACAGGAGGTGGCTCCTCCAGGGTGCAGCTCATCATGGAAATAGATGGTGGATGCTGAAATGTCCCCTGGGCTCAAGGGCAGTTGTAAACAGTTGGAGGAGCAAGAGTGCTTTGGAGATATATCATCCATTCCTGCCACCATCTTCCCTGTCAATGTCATGTATTTTGAATATCCACCAAAAGGGTTAAAGTCTTCCCAAATCTGGAAAAGCAGCTTGTAAGCCCAGTGGTGGCCTGAGTCCCAGGCACCCAATGTGAGGCAGAAGTAAGGGCAGAGCTAGTACAGCACATGCTGCACCAGGTGTTCCCAGGTAGGTGCTTACAGAGAAAAGGCTAAAAATAAAAAAATACAATGTGTGCCATGGCAGCACAGGTGGGAAAACGTGTCAGGAAACATTTTCAGGAGAGGCACGTTGGAGTTGATGGACGTATTCTGCCTTTGGGAGCACTTGCTGTGGCCATATGGGCAGGAACTTCTCCTGCTGCCAAACGGAGACCATGTAAAATGGGTTTCATCACCCGTGTAAAGCTTCATTAGAAAATAGCAGTCAATTTTATTCATCCATGCTGAGCCTTATTATATTTGTCAGGTGAGGTAGGAGCCTGGAAAATGAGAGCTGGCCCCTGCCAGGCACCACAGCTTCTCTTCACGTCACCAAAGCCTTTCCTCCATGATTAATAAACCTCTTGCTGGTGGGAATAGCCCTGGGCAAGCTGCTGGGGTCCATAAGTGGTTCCCAGCCCCTCAGCTGCTTATGTTCATGGTTCATCCTGAGTTTCTTGCCTTATTTAACAGGATAAAAGTGTTTCACAGGATTCAGCAGTTATGGGGTTTTTTAATTTTTTTTTTTCCAGGCTAAGAAAAAAAACCCTGTGGACTGACTTATGTTCATGTTCAGTGCAAATTCTTGGCCAAGCCATACTGAAAATGCCATTGTATGCCCTCCTGCAGGGCTAGCAACACTGAAACATCAAACCCTCCAAGACCCTGGCTCGATTTCTTAGAAATCACGAAGGTTCAGTTGCTATTCATGGTTCTCGCCTCTCCATTCTGTAATCAGCCCAAAAAGCATATCATTTAAAAAAAAGACATAAGGTTCTTTTGTATAAGGAAAGCAAAGATTCACAATTAATCACTTCTGCCAGGATTTAAACAATATAACATGCTGTAAGAAATAAGGCGAGAAATAGCAATGACACTATCTATGTTTCAAAAGACCTGGCTTCTTGCTTTATTGTCATAGATTGCTGGTTGATAACAAACCTCTAAGAAGTATTCATCTTTGAAAAACAGCAACAAGAAAAAAACCCTGAAACATCCCTCAGTTCTCCAGAGCATTCCCATTTGGTGAATGGGCTCCCTGTGCCTGACACTAATTAATTAATCTCCTCAATCTAAATTGCTTCTTCTGCATCACCAAACTACAGGAAAACTTAAACAAGACTTGAATGCATAAGAGGGGAAGCTGAATTTTATTTGATGTGTCATTTAGTAGTAGCAATTCTCTGTCTTCGTTTATTTTTTGTCTTCTCTCTCCCAGACTGCACTTGGCCTCCAGGAATGCAGCACCAACCCGATTAACAGTTTTTAACCCATTTGGTATCAGGGATGTACACTGGGAATGGGTATAAAGGAGTAAGACAGTAGCAAGAGCAGCAGAGGTGCAGCCTAGGGCACCTGGGTGACGTTCTCTCTGCTGAGCTCTGCTGGGGTGACGGAAGCCACACACAAACCACTGAACCACAGGTTGGCTGAGGTCAAAACAGTTGTCTAGAAGTGATCTGGTCCAACCCCTCTGCTCAAGCAGGGCCACTGGCCTGGACAGGCGCACACTCTCCTGGGTGGAAAACTGGCTGGATGGCCGGGCCCCGAGAGTGGTGGGAAATGGTGTTAAATCCAGCTGGAGGCCAGTGACAAGTGGGGTTCCCCAGGGCTCAGTGCTGGGTCCAGCCCTGTTCAATGTCTTTATCAATGACCTGGATGAAGGCATCGAGTGCACCCTTAGCAAGTTTGCAGATGACACCAAGCTGGGTGGAAGTGTGGATCTGCTGGAGGGTCGGGAGGCTCCAAAGGGATATGAACAGGCTGGACTGCTGGGCTGAGACCAACGGCATGAGGTTTAACAAGGCCAAATGCCGGGTCCTGCACTTGGGGCACAACAACCCTGTGCAGCTACAGACTAGGAGAAGCCTGGCTGGAAAGCTGCCAGGAGGAGAGGGACCTGGGGGTGTTGGTTGACAGCGACTGAACATGAGCCAGCAGTGGCCCAGGTGGCCAAGAAGGCCAATGGCGTCTTGGCTTGGATCAGAAAAGGCGTGACCAGCAGGTCCAGGGAGGTTCTTCTCCCTCTGTACTCGGCACTGGTGGGACCGCACCTCGAATCCTGTGTTCAGTTCTGGGCCCCTCACCACAAGAAGGATGTCGAGGCTCTGGAGCGAGTCCAGAGAAGAGCAACGAGGCTGGTGAAGGGGCTGGAGAACAGGCCTTATGAGGAGCAGCTGAGAGAGCTGGGGGTGTTTAGCCTGGAGAAGAGGAGGCTGAGGGGAGATCTCATTGCTCTCTACAACTACCTGAAAGGAGGTTGTGGAGAGGAGGGAGCTGGGCTCTTCTCCCAAGTGATAGGGGACAGGACGAGAGGGAATGGCTTCAAGCTCTGCCAGGGGAGGTTCAGGCTGGATATCAGGAAAACATTTTTCATGGAAAGGGTATTGGGCACTGTTAGAAGCTGCCCAGGGAGGGGGTTGAGTCACCTTCCCTGGGGGTGTTTAAGGGATGGGTGGATGAGGTGCTGAGGAACATAGTTTAGTGATTGATAGGAACGGTTGGACTTGATGATCCAGTGGGTCTTTTCCAACCTAGTGATTCTGTGATATTTATCAGGATCAGACCAAGGACTGACCCTTAAAACGAAACTGTGGTCTGAGCCAGGCAAGCGCATGGTGGCCAGGGCCTTAGGGGACGGACATGGCCTGCATGGAGCTGGGGATGTGGTGCCACCAGCCGGGCGGGGACAGCTGGGACTCTGCAGCCACCAGCTCCATCCAGCGGTCCAAGGCTCCCCCCTAGCGACACCAGAGCTGGAGAGCAGGATTGCAGCGATCGCAGGCTAAACCTCCTCTTGATCAGGGAGTGCAGGGATGGGACGAAGGGGAATGGTTTTCAGCTGGAAGAGGGGAGAATGAGATGAGATATTAGGAAGAAATGTTCTCCTGTGAGGGTGTCAAGGCACTGGCCCAGGTTGCCCAGAGAAGCTGTGGCTGCCCCATCCCTGGAGGGGTTCAAGGCCAGGCTGGATGGGGCTTTGAGCTCCTGATCCAGTGGGAGGTGTCCCTGCCCATGGCAGAGGGTTGGAACTGAATGATCTTTGAGGTCACTTTCAACCTAAATCATTCTATGATTGTATGATTTTATGAAGTAACCCTCCTGCAGCCCAGATGTGTGATGCTGTGCAGCTGCTCTGAGGACTGATAGCTGCTTGAAGGGGAAATTCCATTTTCCAGGGAGGATGTAATTGTGTGTTTCAACCTTTAGCTCTTCATGGGTGATCTCTAATTGCAGAAAGGCAGCCAGTCCCAAGTAACAGCCTCCTGCAGCACTGATGACAGAGACCTGTACATGCCCAGACGCAAGAACAAACCCCATAGCCTTGACTGAAGGAGCTTTAGCATCTGCTGGTGGGTGGTCATTGCTTCCCACCAGTGGGGACCTTACTGTGAGTTCAGTCCTGCCTTTCCTTGGCTGCTTAAATGCAGGAGAATAAGCAGGAGCAAAACAAGGAGCTGAGAAGCTGAGAGGTTGCTGGTTCCCTCAGGACACTGCAAAAAGCAATGCCAAGCCCATCTCATCAGATTTTCATGTCCAGGGACAACCAAATAAGGTGGGTGCCAATGCAGATGTGACAGCTTCACAGCAGCAAAACTGTACAAATGCCACAGACAAAATGCAGCCCGGGTTCGGTGAAAGGTGGACGCAGCTACTGGTGGGGAAGTGATGATGGCTGGGTGAAGTAGGAGCTGGAAAACTGAATGAGATTGTTTGGGTGCTCCAGATGCTTCCAGAGTGGTTGCTTGCTCCCGGGAGACAGAGCAGCTCACCTCACTTCCCTTGCGTGGCATGTGTGGGTCCTTCTCTGCTCTTCAATGTTCAAGACCTTGCTGATTTACACCCTAGTTGTGCCTATAAGGGAAGCCCACGGGCCAGTTCCTCTTAGGGTGAAAAAGATGCTGAGAACATAACTGCTCATGGGGGAACTCACATCACTTTGCTATTTTATTCTGCACAACAGCTTTTTGTTTTTACAAACCAAATGCCTGAATAAAAGCATTCAAGAGGCAAACTGCACATTAAATGGGTAAAGCATGGAAACACATGCTTCCTGAAGCAATGGTGTATGCTTGGATTAGACTCAAAACGTGATGGTAAGGGAAGGGGTGGGAAAGGGCAGTGCTACATCACAGCCCCTAGAGCCACCAAATGTGAGGGGCTACTTTTGGTCCCTGAAATCCAAAAGCAAGGCTTGTTTCCAGGTCATCACCAGGTGACCCTAGAAAACAGCTTTTGCCAGTCTTGATGATCCTTCCCTTGCTGGTTAAATCAGGTTACTTTTATTTTATTTGTTTTGGTTTTCTGAGAAGTGGGATGGAGGCCAATGTCATCTGCAGTGGCTACTCTGCGTCTCTGGGAGATCTTTTTGGCCCTGACCCCTTGGACAGGTTTTGGCTCTGCTGCCAAACAGTACAGGGAGATGCATCTATGTAACAGGTTATTTGTTATCAAATAGGGCTCCTTTGCAGCACGTGCAGATGGAGAATGTACTGCTCAGCTTAACTGTTGCCTCTGGAGCTGGGACAGCAAGATGCCAGCACTGTGATTGCCACATTGGTGATCGCCATCTGCCTGTCAACTGGAGGGCATCCTGAAGGAGACCTCACGCACAGGAGATGTTGATTGCATGGGAGGCAGGCAACGCACACTTGCAGCCCAGAAGGGCTGGCAACCACATCCTGGAATGCATCAAAAGAAGCATGGCCAACAGGGTGAGACAGGTGATTCTGCCCCTCTATTCTGCTCTCATGAGACCTCACCTGGAGTACTGTGTCCAGTTCTGGAATCTCCAATGCAACAAGGATATAGTACTGTTGGAATGGGTCCAGAGAAGGGCTTTGATGATGACCTGAGAGCTGGAGCACTTCTGCTCTGAGGACAGGCTGAGAGAGTTGGGATTGTTCAGCCTGGACAAGACTCCAGGGAGACTCCAGTGATCTTCAATTACCTGAAGGGGCTGTGGGGAAGCTGGGGAAGGATTTTTTTACAAGGGCATAGAGTGGCAGGATGAAGGGGAATGGGTTTGAGTTGAAAGAGGGGGGATTTAGATTAGATATTAGGAAAAAATGTTTTCCTCTAAGAGTGGTGAGGCTCTGGTACAGATTGCCCAGGGAAGCTGTGCCTGCCCTAGCCCTGGAGGTGTTCAAGGCCAGGTTGGATGGGGCTTGGAGCAACCTGGTCCAGTGGGAGATGTCTCTGTACAAGGCAGAGGGGTTGGAACTGGATGAACTTTAGGGTCCCTTCCAACCCAAACCACTCTGTGAGCTATGATTCTATGATTTGCAACCCCTTCACTTGCCAGTAAGCACAAGCCCGAGCCCCAGGGACTGTCACCCTCCTTAGGAAATAACACATTGCTATGCAAAAAACAATCGGAAACGATGCAGTTAAAGGAGGTTGCCTGGGGGTAGGTTATCCTTACAAGATAACATGTTTTAGATGACCTCAGGAAGGGAAAAGCAGATAACAGATCCCACATGCTGGCAGCAGCTCTTTTACAGCCAGGCTCCACACTGACCCCTGCATAGCTGGGGCCTGAGCCTGGAGGCAGGTTGTTTTCATGGCTGAGCACTGCTCAAGGATGGAGGCGATATGGATTAGTCTTTACCACAAAGACCACCTTGTTCAGCCTAGGCTTCATCTTTCTCTGTCCACAGGCTCCCACCTGTGAAGCTCAAGAAGGGGAAGATGCTTCCTTGTTCCACCGATGGCAGGTCCCATGCCTGTGCCTCACCTGGCATCGGGTTGATGAAGTGCTGGCTGTCCGGGATGCTGTAAGAAATTCCTGCCCAGCTCTTAGTCTGCTCCTCAGCCCGCTAGAGGAGGTTAGTACTTATAAAAGGCCAAAAGAGGGCAGCTTTTAGCTCAGATTCCTTCCCAAACCCAGCAAACACAGATACTGGCTGGAGGAGGAGTGTGCCTCTAGGATTAGGACAACAGCAGCGCCAGCCCGAAGCACCCACAGCTCTGAGCATCAGGGTTTCTCCTCACTCCCAGCCTCTGCCTCCTGAATCTCACAAGCACCAGCATGGACCTCTCACAGTTTGATCGTAGAGCTCCAAACCAAACTCCTCCCCAGCTCGTGTCCCCTACTGATCTGCTCTTTCTTCTCATCTCTTCATTACCCTGTCCATCTTCCTTCCCTGGGGAGGGTGAGAAATTGCCCAGTGGCCAATAAGCCTCGCTTGGACTGTAAATCCAGCCTGGCGATGTGAACATGCAGCACCAGCCCCATTTCTACACTTCGTTACATGGATCAGATCCTACTTCATTGAATTACAGCTTTGCCTCTCGGATTGGCAGGCGAGTAATGTTCAGCACAATGTGAAATCGCATCGGTGGGGTAGCAATGTCCCTTCACCACTGGAAGATGCTAACCAGAGCAGACTCCAGATGCACATCTTACCATGACCGGTGCAATAATCGATGCCGCAGTTACACCTCTGCCTCTCAGAGGAAGGAAATCAGCAGGGAACAGGCATGATTGCAGGTTTAAAACTGGGGTGTCCTCTCCCCTGTGCTGCCCACAGTGCCCGGGGGACAGCAGGGAGCTCCCTGTCCCCTGCCAGCCAGCTGTGGAGTAGCCTTATTCTTCCAGGATTGAGGCTTTGTTTTATTTAAGCTCTTGCTAGAGGGGGAGTTGGGGCTGGCTGGAGGAGAAGGCTGGCATGCATTAGTCAGGTGTGGATTAGTAGTTGAGATCTGACCTCCTACATGATCCTGGTGTATTTTTTTTCTCTAGATCAGGCTCCAGCTGACTAAAGCAGCTGTAAACAACTGTACACCAGCTAAACACAGGTAAATCACCTCCTAGTAGGATTTTCCCCTCTGGCCACCGAGCAGCAAATCCTTTGAAAAAGGATAGGCAGCAAATAAAATGCTCTGACACTTCGGGGCACTAAGCAGAAATTTGTGGTGCAGATCACCCGAGGAGGTAATATGAGATGCTGATGCTCTGCTAGAGAGCCTGGGGTGATTCATGAGCCCTGGATCTCCACCAGCCCTGCGCTTTCACTCTCTTTGCCTTGCTTGCAGCTCAGCAGGCTCCAAGATTTACTGTCCTGGGAATGGGTGCTGGGAAATGGAGGGTTTTACTAAGCCTCCTGCTTATCACTGGCAGCAAAGCTAATCCACTTTTCCTTTTTTTTTTTTTTTTTCTTGAGATAGAGCAGAAAAATTATAAGGCAAAATCTGCAGCTTGTGCAGCCTTGGGCAGGAGTTACACTAGTGCAGGGAGTGCGTGAGACCGAACATTATTTGGGACAGGAATGAGAGAGAAACCATGTGTCTGCAGAGAAACCTCAACCACACCATACATCACACCTCTGTGTGCTTAACCCTCTTGGATTCAGCATCCCTCCTCCTGTGTGCAAGTGTGTTACATTTCCTTTGAGTTTGCAGGCTGCCACATTATTGGGCAGCTCCAAAAAGAGTTTTTCCACCTTAAACTTCCTCCCCATCTGCACTGATCGACCACAGGGTTCTTCTGCATGTACCCCAGCACAGGACATGCTGCCAGGGATGGGTCCAGGTGGGTGCAGGTCATTCCCCACCCCCAATTCACTTTGGCTGCATTGTGCTTTGTGTCCAAAAACAGTGCAGTGTCCTGGAGTAATGAAACCAGCTGGGTTTCAGTCTTTCTACTTCATCCCCAGGATGCTCTGAGCACAAAAGCAGGCATTCAGAGCTGATAGTTACCCAGCTGGAGGCCGAGGGAGGGGCGAGGGGTTATTTCCCTCCAGGCACTGCTTGTGCCAAGGGTGTTGGGGATCTGGTATCCTGGCCCATCCAGGTGGGAGGAAAGGGTTGCTCCTCCCTTGCCCTTAGTCCAGAAGACTTCTCACCCACCTCTAAATGTGTCCTTGGTGAAGCAGAGATGAGAGGATGGAGTATCTGTTCCCAAGTAAAATCTTTTTTTGACTCTAGCATCCCCATGGGTGACTGCTCCGTGTCCAGCCTAGGCTTCCCCAGGGCTTTCTGCCCCTCCTTCAAGAAGGGATAGCTCTGTTTTGGCCAGCAGCCACGACTCTGGGGACCTGGAGCAGCACAGAGATGAAGGACCACCAAAGCACCCCTATCAGCAATGCTCCTGTCACCCTTCTGAGGGCAGCAGGCACTTTATGTGCATAGAGTCGGCATTTGAAAATAATGTCTGTTATCCCAGTAAATCACAGGAATAAAGGCAGAGAGCTCGCTTCTTTTGTCTCTTCTTTTTCCTCCTGCTGAATTTCGTGTACTGAGAGGGAAACAGTAACAGGCAGAGTTAGGGCTGTGACACAAGTATAGCACAAAAAGAGTGATTTTATTGTGAAAATCCCAGCCTAACCTGCTAGAAAACCCTTGTCCTCAGCTTGCTTCAACCTGCAAGCCTGGACTTGGTTTGTGTGAGTTTGCAGAAGACATTTCCAGGCAGTTTCACACTAGGGATATTTCTCTTTATCCCGCAAAAAAACGGCAAGCTGTGGCATTCTGCCCCAGGATGCTGAGAATGGTGGAACTCTGTAAAGCTTCAGAGTGTGTTTGCACAAATTAATGAAGGGGGGAAAAAACCCCACCAAAAGTTATAATATACATCTGCCCTAGTCTTGTACCCCTGCAACTCCTTCCACTCCTGGCTGCTTACAGAGATGTGATGCTGGGCCAGATGGGTTTTGAGCTTTTTCTACACCAACTCCTTTAGAGGCAGAATTTTTTCTTCCTTAATTTGTGGCTGTTTTAGGATTTCCTGGGGATGAGGCTGTAAAGTCGGCTTTAAGCTGGCCCTTGAAGGACTTTTTTTGGCCTGAAGAGGCATCTGGGGTCATGAAATGGAGCTGAGCTGCTGTGCTGCAGATGAAAGGATTATTCTCTCTTCTGCATTAGGAGCTCTGTGGATTCAGTTATTTCTCCACTATGATGCTGCTTTTATCCATCCCTCCATCCCAATCTCCATCCCTCCTTCCACACATGCTTCTATGCCTTCCTCCACACATCCACCAGAGCTCCTGGAGACATCTCAGGGCCATGTTCCTCTGATCCACGAGACCTTCAGCCCCAAGAAACTGGCTGAAGAGGGCAAGTATAGAGGGTGCTGCGTGTGGGACACAGACCCCAGCACAGGGTTGAGCACAGACGGGTGAGACAAAGCACAGAAAAGCGAGTTTGTCTCCAGAAACCACTCAAGAAACTGGTAGCAGAGGTGTGAATTGAGCATTTAGGGAGATAATTTCCTGTGAAATATCCAGTATCTATCTCTTACTATTCCCCTGCGCCCTTTTGCTGTTCTCTATTAGCATTTCAGTGGGGATGCCCAGCTGTATCACACTGTTTCAGTAGCCTCACAAGATAAAGCACTGCCCTTCCTGGGAGAAAGGAGCCCCATTAAATCCACATGTTCTTCTTCCTCAGAGAAGATTGATAACCAGAAGACTCCCATGGGACCTGTAGACTACTCAGTCCTTAAGGATCCTGGGTTATCCGGCCTCCTTATCCAGCGAGTAGGCTGGAAGGTCCTTGGAAAGGATGAGAAGGAAGAGAGTGGATGAAGGTGCAAATGAAAGCGGCACAAGGCAAGGATTCTGACCTCGACAGATGCAGATGTATTGTCCCAAAAAAGCCTCCCGAAGGGCTTTCTCCTACCATTCCAAGCAGGGTTGAGACTTCCCTACACCGTAGTGACCAGTGCTGCCTCTCCCAGCTCACGCAGGCCCTGGGCTCCTCCACGAAGCCCTGGCAGAAGAGGAAAGCACCCTCCTAAAGCTGGCTGGAGATGCCAGTCCCATGTTCTGTCCCACCACCAGCTGTCTGAGAGGTGGATGCTGCAATTCTGGCTCTCAGTGCAGCCTTCACGCCATCCCCACATCCCAGGCATTAGTCATGGGAATGCTATTAATTAGCCTCAGCGATCCCCAAGAACAGGGGCAGCCCTAATTGCAGCCCTGCCTGTTAACTTTGTTTGGGCTGGTGTCTCTGCTTCTAATGCAGAAACGAAAAAGGAGCAGACTAAGACAAGTGATGCTATTAAGAAGAAAGGGGCAGAGAGGAGCCTGCGCACTCCAGGAGTTGGGATGCTTTCCGCAAATCAATTTCTCCCTCCCCAAGTTTATCAGCTTTGCCAGAAACCACTGGCTAAACCTGCTGCTCCAAGGTTTCACTTTGCCTGGATGATAAAGGGCTAATTGGATGCAGATTAAAAGGGACTATTAGAGATAATCTGGAGTGGGCCATGGAAGCATAGGAATCATCCTTCCGTTGTTCTCTGAGCAGGGTGCCTGTGGATGCTTGTGGGCTCCGACCCTTTGTGTTTCACCAAAAAATATACAAAACCCGATACTTCGAAGCGCAAGATGATCTGGGGGAAGGGAGAGGGGATGGGAAAGCTGGGAAGAAATAATTGCCATGTCTGAAAATAGTTACTATGGCAGCAACAGTCTTGTTGCTGCTGGAGAGAAATGTTGGGGACCAGCAAGCAGTGCCTTTGTCAGATATTCCTAGACACACATTTAGATGCTAATGCTGGCTTTAACCTTGGCTGCTTAACCTTGGTATGATGGAAAAGCGGGGAGAAAAAGCAGAGGAGGCTCATGGAAAAGATGGGTTTCCTTTCCCTAAATATGCCACAGAATGGACTTGGCAGACTCCTCTCAGCTGCGATTAACACTGTTATTTCTGCACTTAATATTCAGTAGAGGTCTTAACAGCTTATTTATGAATAGCTGGCATTAGCTGCAGCATAATTCACCACTGCAAGGCTTCTATTTATCTCCATCCCCCTGGGATCATCTGATATAAGGCCATTTTTTTAGAACATCCCCTAGGTTTGATCATCTTGTCTATCTAATCTCGTCTTTATTTATAACTCACAATCAACACTGGGGTGAAAAAAGGAGGGGTGCAGAGGAGGGAAGTCTCTCCTCTCTGGACTTGGGTTGGTGGGGGAAAGAAATGTTGATGGCCTGTATAGAAAAGGAAGCCTTTCAATTTGGGACTCTAAGCTGCCTTCAGCAGCGGGGATAAAGGAGGAGGGAGGGAGAGGGTTGCAAGGAACAGAGGGCAGAGGGGGAATTCCCTGGGAAGAACTGCCTGGCCACAGCACTGAGGGCTGAAATAGCATCTCTAGCATCTCCTGCACCGGTCCTGGCTCTCCTGGATCTGAGCATGAGCTTGTGGCACAAACGTAAATTCCTGATCCAAAAACCTATTGCGCACAGATTAGCCATTAATTCTGGGAGCAGCCTGGATTGCATTTACTTTGGGATTATCCTTCACAGCAGCCTTTAAGAAAGCTTTCACTGGAGCAATTCAGGCAGAAGAAACGAGAGCAGTGCCAGAGCTGCTGGTGACACCACTCACAGATATGACCCTTTTCTTCTGTTTCTGTCATTTTTGTCTTTAATGCTCCAGCTCCCGGAGTGAGCTGGTCACTCACAGCTTTCTCCACTTGTTCACAGAAGCTTGTTACCTTCACATGGTTGTGGAATTCACGTCAGCTCTAAGACCAATCGATCAGGACAGCAGCAAAATATTTCCATTTTCCAGCCCACGCGACAACTGTGTCTTGCTTTTTGAAGAGCCGTGCAGAGTGTTGAGGTGATGCCACCTCACATGTGCCAAGGAGTGTTTCTCCCCACTCAGGGGGACGGAGCTCCCTCAACTTTTAATGCAGTCACTACATGGTGATTTCCATCAAACCTGAGCCCAGTGTCACCTCCAGAGACTGTCACAGTAAGCTACAAGTATTTTTAATGATGGTTTGTGTTAGCAGGTAGTCTTATCTCCATGCAAAGCCGCAACACACATCTTTGGGATGAAATATGAATATGAGAAATGATCCCACTCCGGCCTGACAATCCTCACTGCATGCTGCGTGGTGAAAGAAAGCATCTTAAATTAAAAGCAGTATCTGTCTTCTGCAGTACACTTCTTTCTCCAGGGCTTTCTAGTTAAGCTGTCAGATACAGTTGATATTTATTTTACAAATGCTGTAAAAGAGGAGATGGGTAATATTGCAGGAGAGTCCTCCTGCTGCTCTTCGGCTCAGGAGCAACATCAGGAGTAAATGCAAGGGCAAAAAGCAGGGAGGCCTTCCCCAAAGCAAGCAGCGGAGGTGGTTTCCCTGTCCCCATGCTGCCCTAGAAGGAAATTCAAGGAGTAGCCAGGCCAGCAGCACATGGTTCGGGTCACTGAGGGGCCAGCTGGCCACGGGGACCTCGAGGCTTTACCATTAATATAATTTAGGTACATGAGATGCATAAAGCACTAACAGCAGCGATGAATGTTAATGCTCGCCCCGGATTCGGCGCAGGTGAGGTGCTCACCACCCAGCACCTCTCTGCTTTGGGGATGGGGATGCCAGCTTGCAGTGCCAGCACAGGCTCTGCCTTTCCAGGAGCACAGCATTTCTCTCCTGCTTTCCAGGCTCAGCTCGGTACCAGTTATCCCTGCAGAGCCCATCTACCCCATCACCAGTTCCCTCAGCCCCGCGTTATACACGGCGCAGCAGAAAGTCCTTCTTGGTGTCTCATGTGCACGCAGCAAATAGCGCCTTGGCTTTGTGCTGGTTTTAGGTTGCTTTTTTTTTTTTAATGATTTCTGTGGTCATAGACAATGAAAATGTAGGGACAACCAAGCAGGTGGACACAGGAGGGACTTGCTCCTAGAGGACTCCTGCTCCGGGGCTGTCCCCGGGGCTGTCCCCAGGCGATGGGGCACAGCAGGGGAAAGACCCCGGTGACGCAGGTAGGGCAGGGGACGGGCAGGGGCCCAGGCAGGGACAGGTGGCAGTGCAGGCAGGGCAGGGGTGGGCAGAGGCAGGGCAGGGGACAGGTGCCAGTGCAGGCAGCAGGGGGACAGGATGGCGGCGGTGCAGGCAGGGCAGGGGACAGGTGCCAGTGCAGGCAGGGGACAGGTGGGCGGCGGTGCAGGCAGGGCAGGGGACAGGTGCCAGTGCAGGCAGGGGACAGGAGGGCGGCGGTGCAGGCAGTGCAGGGGACAGGTGCCAGTGCAGGCAGGGGACAGCATGGCAGCGGTGCAGGCAGGGCAGGGGACAGGTGCCAGTGCAGGCAGGGGACAGGAGGGCGGCGGTGCAGGCAGTGCAGGGGACAGGTGCCAGTGCAGGCAGGGGACAGGAGGGCGGCGGTGCAGGCAGGGCACAGACGGGAAGGTAGGGCAGGGACAGGCAGGGCAGGGACAGAACGGGCACGGAGAGCCAGGACAGGGACCGGCAGGGCAGAGAGACCCAGGGCACAGCCAGCTAGGACGGGGGAGCCAGGGCAGGGAGAGCCAGGGGAAGTGCAGCTGGTGCATGGGGAGCTTGTGCAGGGGGAGCCCGGGCAGGGTTAGGCGATGCAGAGATAGCCGGGAAGGGCCAGGCAGGGCAGGGAGACGAGGAGAGCAGGGGCAGCCAGGGCAGGGACAGCCACGGCAGGGAGACCGAGGAGGGCACAGAGTGACAGGGCGGGAGCAGGCAGGCAGCGACAGACGTTGCAGGGGGAGCCGGGGCAGGCGGAGCGGTGCACAAGGAGCCAGGGCAGCAGCGAGCGGGGCAGGGGGAGCCGGGGCAGCAGCGAGCGGGGCAGGGGGAGCCGGGGCGGGGGGAGCCGGGGCGGGGGGAGCCGGGGCAGGGGGAGCCGGGGCAGGGGGAGCCGGGGCAGGGGGAGCCGGGGCAGGGGGAGCCGGGGCAGGGGGAGCCGGGGCAGGGGGAGCCGGGGCAGCAGCAGGCGGGGCGGGGGTAGCCGGGGCAGCAGCAGGCGGGGCGGGGGGAGCCGGGGCAGGGGGAGCCGGGGCAGGGGGAGCCGGGGCAGGGGGAGCCGGGGCAGCAGCAGGCGGGGCAGGGGGAGCCGGGGCAGGGGGAGCCGGGGCAGCAGCAGGCGGGGCAGGGGGAGCCGGGGCAGCAGCAGGCGGGGCGGGGGGAGCCGGGGCAGCAGCAGGCGGGGCAGGGGGAGCCGGGGCAGCAGCAGGCGGGGCAGGGGGAGCCGGGGCAGGAGGAGCCGGGGCAGGGGGAGCCGGGGCAGCAGCAGGCGGGGCAGGGGGAGCCGGGGCAGCAGCAGGCGGGGCAGGGGGAGCCGGGGCAGGGGGAGCCGGGGCAGCAGCAGGCGGGGCAGGAGGAGCCGGGGCAGGGGGAGCCGGGGCAGCAGCAGGCGGGGCAGGGGGAGCCGGGGCAGCAGCAGGCGGGGCAGGGGGAGCCGGGGCAGGGGGAGCCGGGGCAGGGGGAGCCGGGGCAGCAGCAGGCGGGGCAGGGGGAGCCGGGGCAGCAGCAGGCGGGGCAGGGGGAGCCGGGGCAGGAGGAGCCGGGGCAGGGGGAGCCGGGGCAGCAGCAGGCGGGGCGGGGGGAGCCGGGGCAGGAGGAGCCGGGGCAGGGGGAGCCGGGGCAGCAGCAGGCGGGGCAGGGGGAGCCGGGGCAGGAGGAGCCGGGGCAGGGGGAGCTTGGCAGGGCGGGCGGGGCCGGCAGAAGGCGGCGGCGCGGTCCCTCCTCCGGGGCGGGACAGGCGGGCAGTCCCCGCGCTCTGCCTGCTCCGTGCGGGCTCCCCGCAGCCCCGCTCAGCCCGGCTCAGCCCAGCCCAGCGGAGCCCGGGTCCCCCCGAGCCGAGCCCCCCCCGGGCCGGCGGCGCGGGGATGGGCGCGGGGCTGTGAGCGAGCCGTGGCCATGGGGAACATCTCCTCCAACATCTCCGCCTTCCAGTCCCTGCACATCGTCATGCTGGGCCTGGACTCGGCGGGGAAGACCACGGTGCTGTACCGGCTGAAGTTCAACGAGTTCGTTAACACGGTGCCCACCATCGGGTTCAACACGGAGAAGATCCGGCTGAGCAACGGGACGGCCAAGGGCATCAGCTGCCACTTCTGGGACGTGGGCGGCCAGGAGAAGCTGCGCCCGCTCTGGAAGTCCTACAGCCGCTGCACCGATGGCATCATCTACGTGGTGGACTCGGTGGACGTGGACCGGCTGGAGGAGGCCAAGACGGAGCTGCACAAGGTGACCAAGTTCGCCGAGAACCAGGGCACCCCGCTGCTGGTCATCGCCAACAAGCAGGACCTGCCCAAGTCCCTGCCGGTGGCCGAGATCGAGAAGCAGCTGGCCCTCCACGAGCTGACCCCGGCCACCACCTACCACATCCAGCCCGCCTGCGCCATCATCGGCGAGGGGCTCACCGAGGGCATGGACAAGCTCTACGAGATGATCCTCAAGCGGAGAAAGTCCCTCAAGCAGAAGAAGAAGCGGTAGAAGCCCCGCAGAGGCGGGGAGGGATGGGGGAGCAGACAAAGGAACCGAGGGGGACAGAGAACCAAAGCGACCTTTTTTGCTTTTAACCCTTATTATAGTGATCCACACACCCCCCCTTTTTTTTTCTTTTTTTTTTTTTTTTTTTTTGGTGTTGTCCCCCCTCCTCCTTTTCCAAATGAAAAGACAATAGCGGTGATAACAAAGCCGCTGCTTCCAGCCCAGCCCAAGCCGCGGGCGAGAGCCGGCATCTCCCCCTCTCCCACCGCCCCTTCCCCTGGATCCAACCCAGCTCCCAGGGGGTCGGATCCGGATCTCCTGACACCCCACCCCCAACCCCCCCCCCCCCCCCCCCCCGAGCCGGGCTGGAGCCCTGTTACCGGGGTGAGACACCCCCCCCCCCCGCCTTCATCCTTCGGGACCCCCGGGATTGCGTGTGCGAACAGGGCAGGACCCTGTGGAAGTGCTTCTGGATCTTTAACGTTGTGGATTTTAATCTTTTTTTTTGGGGTGGGGAGGAAAAGAGGTGGCGTAGCAGGGAGGGATGGATGCTGTGGGTGAAGGTCAGCGGCGAGGGGGCTTTGAGATGCGCCCCGATGCTTCCCCGCATCCCTGCATCCCCGCATCCTCGCATCCCCGCATCCTCACATCCCCGCATCCTCACATCCCCGCATCCCCGCATCCCTGCATCCCCGCATCCTCACATCCCCGCATCCTCACATCCCCGCATCCTCACATCCCCGCATCCTCACATCCCTGCATCCTCACATCCCCGCATCCCTGCATCCTCACATCCCCGCATCCCCGCATCCCTCTGCCGTGCTGGTCGAGGAGAGCGGCACGAAATGTGTGGGTGGGTGATGGGGAAGGTGACAAACCCCCCTCGCCAAGCTGGTGTTTTAGGGCACAGGCGGGTGCGGAGCGAGAGGACAGGCAGCCCTCAAGGTCTGGGGGGGGGGGTTGCAAGGCGGCGGTGCTGGGCAGGTGCTGAGCTTTAAGCTGTTTGCATAAAAAAAACCAAACAAACAAGAAAAAAAGAAAAAAACACAAAAAAAATCGGAAAAAAAAAAAAAGGCAAGGTTTTGGGTGAACACTGCTGGAAATGAGGGGCTGCCCAGGAGCTCCCCCTTCTCTTAATGGTTGGACTGTATGATCTTAAAGGTCTTTTCCAACCTATGATTCCCAAAGGCTCAGTTGTGTCAAAAGCAAAGCCCTGAGCAGGTCTTCATTGTGCCCGGGCAGGAGGATGCTCCAAGGTGCTAATTTGCTCCATCTAGGGTGACCCAAACTACGGATTTCTTAATAAAAACAAACCAAAAGCAAGCTTTGTGGTACAGGCCGCCGGTGCAGGAGGTCAGGGCAGCGCTTGCTAAATGTGGGGCTTTGGGGGGGTCATGGCGCGGCAGCACAGAGATTGCCAGAGCTTGGAACATCTCTGGTGGAAAGGGAAGATGGCAGGGTGAGAAGAGACACTGGGGGGTGGGCAGCTTGGGAGGATGTTAGTTTTTTAATAAGGACTTAAACCCTTTTCAGAGCAGAGAGCCCCTTGCTGCCAGCCTTGTGGGCTGCCTGCTGAGTGCCCAGAGCCCGAGCCGTGTCCTTCTGCATGAGGGTGTTTTGGACCTGGGTGGGACTGGGGACCAAAAGCCGTTTGTTCTCTCTGTTTCGGGCAGGGACCCAGCTTTCTGGAGGAGAAGACCAGGGTCCTGGCTTTCCGTGCTTTCCACGGAGCAGAAGCAGGCAGCCCTTGAGGGCCAAATATCCTGAGTTTTGAGCCACACAGTCTGGTGGGTGTTTCTGGTGATTTTACACCAGCTGCCCACTTGAAAACCCCCTTCCCAGAGCAGCCAAGGAGAAACCGCCAAGCAGACAAAAGAAAAATGCCCTTTGGGATTCAGGGAGTTGATTCTCCCCTCGCAGCGATGAGCGCGGCACCTTCCAAATAGCTTTTTTTTTTTTTTTCGTTAGGAAACAAATGTTACAGCCAAGTAATATTTCTCTTCTTGCGGGATTTGAGTTCCCAACACGAGTCCTGACTTGTGCACTGAGTGAGTGGGCTGGTCCCATCAGTTCAGGTGGCTCTGTTCCCGCTTCCTTGGGTTTTCTTTGTTTTGTCTTCACCTCCAACACTTTGGTACTTGCTGTGGAGAGAGAGAGAGAGAGATTTTATTTATTTTTGATGCCACAGAAGCCACGTGCATTAACCCTTTTTTTGAAGAGCCACCTGTTTCAGAGATGAAATATAAAGCTATGTTTTCCCCATCAGCACAAAAGCAATCGGCTTTTAAAAGATGACACGTGCAGGCTATTTGTTGCGGGTTTTGCCTCCTTGCTGTCAAGACTGAGATCTTGGTTTGGCAAAGGCTGGCGTGGAAAGCCTGGTGGCATGGATTTATGGAGCTCAGTCCTTCCTGGGGATTCATTACACCCAGCTCAGCTGAGCGTCCCCTGTGAGAAATGTCTGGTTTTCAGCAGAAAGAGCCCTTAAGCGTGTGCTGAACTGGCAACGCATGCTTGGAGGTTTGGCTGAGCCAGGTGGGACGCCGTGGTGGTGCCGTTCCCACCAACTCTGCTTTCTGCAATAATTAAAAAGACTTTTCCAATTAGTAGCTAATGGCTTCCGTGGTATTTCTGTAATGTTTCACAACTGTACGCTGATTTTTCTTGTATGAAGATGTGCGTCGCCTACAATGGGGTAGGAGGAAAGGTGCCTCAGCAAAACAGTGGCTAAGGGAAACTGCTGGGGTGGTTGCTCTGAAAATGAGCTGGGCTTTTTGCAAGGGTGCGTGTCTTCTTGAAATATGTTTGAATGACTTTTTTTTTTTTTAGCAGCTGTTGCGAGGTACCGGTCTCGTTTCCCCAGGTACCTTCGCTGTGTTCCCATCAGTGTTGGATATCCCACTGCCCGCATCCTACCCTTGCCATTGTCCATCAGTCTGTGTTCCTCCTGTCTTTTCTTCATTTTTTTTTTTTTAAAAAGATGCAGACATAATGCTGTGAACTGAAATAAATTATTTATACAATGAAAGGGCCTGATAAAAAAAAAAAAAAATGTGTTCTGCTTATTTCTTGATATCCATGCTGCATTTTATGGTTGGTTCTTGTTGCGTGGTATGAAGGAGGTTGCTCCTGCCTCCCCAGGGAGAGGAGGAGTGGGCACAGGGACAGAGAAGTGACCTGCTCAGGATCACTCTGCACCCAGCATTGTGCTGGCGGGGGTCTGTCACGTGGCTGCTCTCCTTTAGGACATGGGGAACATTATAATTTTGCACTGAATGAAATCCAAGCTCTTTTGCAGGTGGCTTATTTTCTCTGCATCGGCGCTGAGAAAGGGGAGAATCATGTTTGGTGTGGGTATTTTCTTCCCTCGCCTCTTTTTATTTTCATTCT
The DNA here is from genome assembly GCA_033459285.1 of Clamator glandarius. Lineage (NCBI taxonomy): Eukaryota > Metazoa > Chordata > Aves > Cuculiformes > Cuculidae > Clamator > Clamator glandarius. The sequence goes on from JAUNZM010000078.1 coordinate 356,944, forward strand.
TATGTGAAGGAGGCAATCGCCGGTGCGCAGCACTTTGAGGAGGGAGCGAGAAAGTCTTGGTTTTGCTCTGTGTGGCTGTTTTTTTTTTTCAGCACGTGGCCTTAGGCAAGCATTGCGGTGGCAAAAAGCCAGGTCTGCAGGGGTTAAAGCACCAGGCAGGCAGTTGAGAACTGGATGCTGCAGAGCTGGAGGCTGCCTCTGCTCCTGGGTGGCTGCTGACACAGGAAACACAGGGTGACATTTCGGAGAGGAGAGCCGGAGCTGGGTGGTAAATGAATTTTTCTTTCTTTTTAAAACGATGACAACGGCGGCTCGAGAGGAAACGATGAGCCCAGTTGGTGAAAGCAAGGTTCGGCAGGGCTCGTGAACACTTCTGCTCCAGGTTCGCACTAGGCTCCTCTCTGCTTCCCAGGTGGCCTCCCTGGTTTCCCAGGTGAAAGGACATGCTGTCTGCTTTGCAGGGGGACTCTGAAGGGTTGCAGGACCTGGAAATGAACGTAAAGGCTTACCTGGTGATGCAGTTACTGAGCTCCTATCAAGGCCTTTGGTGCACGCCCAGAGATCTCTTGGAGCAGTGTTGGATGGTGACATTCAAGGATCCAGTTGCTGAGTGCTCAGCTGCCTTGTGACTGGGCAGAGTATCTGAAAGGTGCCCTTACCTGCTGTCTCCTTTCTTGCACAGAGCATCGCTGATGGGTTTCTGCCTCTCCGCGACACCTGTGGTGTGATGGGCAGCCTGGTCCAGTCTGGCTCTCCTGAAGATGCTTTTGAACATCGCCTCCCTTTGCACCTCCAGCCCCATTTTCCAGGCAGCATACAGGACATCATGTATTTCTCCTGGTTTGTGTTTTGTGGATCTGGGAGCCCAGGAGTGGATGCTGCAGTGCTGGCACCCTTGTTCATGTGAAGGGACTTGTCCTCACTGATGCAGGAGCCAATTGGTGGGGTTTTTTCTGCTGGCATGGAGCCGTGCACGTGGGTGTCGTGTGCCTGCGTTGGCTTATCTGTAACCCCAGCAAGTGCAGACGTGGGTCACTTGGGCACACAGGGCATCCTGCTGTGTCCTGCATGGAACTAGTGGGGCTTTCCTCCTGGTTTAGTGGAAGGAAACATCCCTCTCCCTATGATGGCAGGAAAGGAAGAGCCAGAAGTGTTTTAGCTGTGGGTTATGTGAGGCTGTGACTTTGTGTGTGTGTGGCTGTGTGACTGGATCTACCCCCAGGCCAGTGAGCAGGGCTTCTGAGCTGGGATATCTTGTGTTTATCTTGCTGCTAAGGCCACTGGCTTGCGGGGAAGAAAGGCTGTGAGGGCATCGTCTTCTTGCAAGCAAAGTTCCTTGTGCCTCAAGCTGCAAGGATGGATCCTCCTTCAAGCCACATAGCCTCCCCTCCCAACCAGAGACTGCTTTTGTCAGCAGGGGTTTTTGTGTGTTTCGGACAGTTGTCATGAAAACATTGCACAAGGAGCTCGCTGACCTTGTGAGGCCCTGAAGCTATGTGCTGCTCATAATTTATGGTGCCGTAACATCTCCTTGAGCGGGCTGTTCAGTGAAACAGCAGGTGATGCTGGAGCTGTGGTCCCCAGCTTGATGACTGGGGCCTGTTGTGGCATATGGAGCCCAGAACACCAGGCAGTCCCCACAGGGACTGCCCCTTCGTGGGATTAGCCAGGAGAAAAAGCAGTGAGGAAGGAGCTGGGCCGTCAGCTGCATCAGGTCTCTGCAAGCATGGGCTAGGAGCAGGTGAAAAGGAGCTGCAATATTTCACATGGCAGAAAAGGAAAGAAGAGAATGGATCACAGCTGAGGTCCGGCTGGGAACAGCAAGGGATGGAGTTGGGACAGAAACAAGCAGAGATGAGCTACCAGCAAGTCCTCCTGCCCCCTGCTTCTCTGCAGGTCCTAATATACCTTCTCTGACTGCCACCAAGGGAGGGCTGCTACTCCACTTGCTCTCAAGGACAAGGGTGCCTCAAACACCCCTCTGATAGCTTGCCACGTTCCACATTGCCATTCACATAGCTTCATGACATCTCCTTCACCCCGAGAGCTCTGTGGACCCTCTTCTGCAGTTTCACCCTCTGCCATGCCTCTTACATGGGTCCTTCTCCCTCTCTTTCCCTCATTTGCCTTCTTAAGCTAAATCCCTCTACTTTATTTCAAATGGGATTTTCTTCCCAAGCAAGTATCTTTAAAAGGATCATCTTGGTTAATGTAATTCTTAGGGTGCTGAATCCTTGCCGCTTGATGAGATGTAGAGATCTATTTCTTTCCACAGCATGAGTTCGAAGCTTGGGTGTGGTGAGGGTGACCATCTCTTTAAAATGGACTATAAGCCACTACAAGAAGGAAAAGAAAAATCCCAAGCTGATTCAGACTTAAACCCCATTTGCTTTGTTTTCATTCAGTCAGCTCCATCCTAGAGCTTCTTTGATGTGAATTACCTCGAATCATGTGCAGTTTTTGTCTCAGCAGCAAAAGGCCGCTGCTGTGAGTCACATCGGCAGGACACTAGGCACTTCACACACAGACCATGCAAAAAAAACCAAACGTAGCACTTGCCTATTAGATGAAAATTGAGACATTTCAGTGCAAGCATATGGTTATTGAGGATAGTTCGTGATGACTAGGGAATATGGAGAGCCCAACCTGGGAATATTTGCTCTAATAAACCATTCTGTTTATTTCAGCTTAGCTTGTGTTTGCTTCCCTCAGATGTTTGAGTGAAATTTAAGGGAGGAAAGCTTGCAAAAAAGAGCAATGCTCCAGCAATCACATGAAAATACTGCTGGAAGGTGAGTTATGAAGCCTATAAATTCCCCAGGTGTTCACACCAGAGCTGTACGCAGCTGACAGGTGACCAGAAATAATCACACATGCCTAATGACCCTCTTGTCCTCCCTCCGTGACAGCCTTGACTAATGACATCTTACGGCTTGCAAAAACACAGCAGCATAAGGGGAGAAGAGCTTGTGAGAAGAGCTGCTGAGCCCATGGCCACGGGGCACGGGGGGAGAGGGACAACAGCACTAGGGAATGGAAGGCAGAGATCGCCTCACTCAGGTCTTCATCAACCCATGGATTATATTGTTATTATTTTTATTACTTCTCATTATTATTATTATTACTTTGGCCCAATGATACCCAAATTTTGCAGCTGGAGTGGGCTGCTCTTAGCTTGCAAATTTTCTTGTGATTCCCTGATGCTGGGACTGGAGTATTCCCAAAAGTTGTTGTGCACCTGAAGCTCCTAGAATCATAGAATAACCAGGTTGGAAGAGACCCACTGGATCATCGAGTCCAACCGCTCTCATCAAACACTAAACCATGCCCCTCAGCATCTCCTGATCCCACCTGGCGCTGCTTTCAAGACTGTATTTCACTGCTGGAAAGAAACCAGGACACAAAGGTGAGTCTCAATGCAGTTAATCAGCCTCTACCACCAGTTCCTGCCAAACCCTGGTCACATCACTTCATATACCACCAGGCTTCCTTTCCACAGGCGTAAAAGAAGGTTGGCAGCATTTTTCTTGCTCTCAGGGCTGAAAAAAAGAAATTGGTGGTGGTGTTGTGATACTCGGTCCCTCTACTAAAGATGCTAAACCTGCAGGGTAGTCCTTTAGATGATAGGGAAAGGGGTTGAAAGGTGCTCGAGTTGGGGGAGATGGATGCAGGTCTGGGCATTCCTGCTTGTGCTGTAGGTGGAAGATCTCCATTCAGCATCCCACAGCTCCATGCCACGCTGACTTTATTTTATGAGCTGTGGCTCTCTCAAGCTGTTGAGCTACATCCTCCAAGTTATGGCTGCAAGAGGGAAGTTAATAACCCATTTTTAAAAGCCACATCCCACACCTGTGGGCTCCCCTGCAGTTACAGGGATGGTGACGAAGCTCTGCAGGCAGAGGAGGTGGCATAGAGGCTCCTGTCACCGTCGTAGCGCTGTGCCAGCAGCGGACAGCAGTCCAGGGGCCGTGTCTCCAGGGTTGGGGGCAGCTCAGGACTCTGCATAGGCACTCACGCAGAGGTGAAAGACCAGTATGGCAAGGGGAAACGGGAACACAGGGCAATTGTTGTTCTAGTTAATGTTTAAACAGCTCTCAGAAAGCCCCCTCCCTTGGTGCTTGCCCTCTAACAAGGGGACCCTTTCAACTCGTTGGCAAACTTCCCCATCCTTTGGCTTCTGCTGCCTGTTTAAAATGTCCAAAGGCAGGAGAGGGAATGGCAATGCTGCAGCTTTGCAATTTTAATTTGTCCACCACATCCTTCCAGGATGGATCATGCTCTTTCTCAGCCAGCCTTAGAAACCTCCTGATTACTTAGAAGGAGGGATCTCTTAGAGCTTGTTGGTGCCAAGGCGACAACAGATTGTGGGGGGAAAAGAATTACCCAAAAAATAACAACCTACCACACATACCTCATTCTTGGAGTGTGTGCTCAGTTGTTCCTTATCCAGCCTAGCTAGTGACAGCCACATCTCCAGAAGAAATGATCTCTATCCATTGTAGCATCTAGTGGCCCCAGAGATGCAGGGAGACCCTGCTGATGTCTTCCCTTTTTCTGGGACTTCCAGCAGCCCTGGCGCATCTCAGACTGGAAATGGGGCAAGGACAGCTGAAAATCATTCCCTACCAGTTTTGCCTGCAGCTTTTGGTACCAAAGCCAGACATCTTCCCACCCAGTCCAGCCTCTCCTAAGGTGCTGCTCATCTTCACCTTTTCATCACAAATAGTCCTACAATGACCCATCCCTCATCAGCTGCAAAACTTCATGCATCACAAATAACCCTTCAGGGGCTTCCTCCTCCATCCCCTGCAAAACTCAATTAGAGCAAAGCAGGCGGCGGTGGGGGTTAAACTGTTTATTAAACCTCTGCATCAGTATCTCTTTTCAGCTTGGCTGCTCTGAGTCCCTAGTAACTGCTGGGGTCTAATGGGTGAAAACCAAAGTGTGATTGCAGGCGAGGAAGTCCTGGTGTGACAATGTGTTTGAAGAGAGCAGTGGAGCATGAGGAGGCCATAAACCCATCGGGGTTTGCTGAAGGGGCTGGTTTGGGAAAAGCCAACCCTGCTGGAGTTTTATCGCTGTACTGCCTGAAAGTTTATGACCTCTGAGGATGAGCAGAGCCTGTACTGCCTGATTTAAGGGCAGAAGAGGGCTTGGGGTCTATGAGAAATCATAGGATCATAGAATCACTAGGTTGGAAAGGACCCACCGGATCATTGAGTCCAACCATTCCTATCAAACACTAAACCATGTCCCTCAGCGCCTCATCCACCCGTCCCTTAAACCCCTCCAGGGAAGGTGACTCAACCTTCTCCCTGGGCAGCCTGTTCCAGTGCCCAATGACCCTTTCCATGAAATAGTTTTTCCTGATGTAATTCTTCATCCCTCACCTCCTCCCCCCACCAGCCTTGCTGCAGGGCTGGAAATGGACCTCTTGAAGTGGCAGCTGCACAGACAGATGCAGGCTGCTACTCCCCACTCCTCTTCACAAGCTGCTAACACCAAGGCTTGATGTTTACCATGCAGTTGCCCTTGGGAGACCTGGGTGCCCAATGCTCCTTTATTTTTAGCTAGAGAATAGAGAGAGTGACGCAGAAAGATGGGAGGGAGAAGAGGGGGGCTGTGTCTGCTGAGACCGCAGCAATGTTCAAGTTCCTTATCTCTAATTACTTGCAAATGAGTCCTGGATATGTTTTTATATGTGTGTATATGTATAAATGTGTACATATATATGTTTATATCCAATCTATGGTCTATTTATATATATATATATATATAAAATTGCATACAGGGAAATTATACTGCAAATATTTCATTAGCTCTTGTGTCACCAGGACCTCGTTTTCACCAGGGTTTCAGCCCCAGCAGGCAGCCACGTGCCAGTGTCCTAGCAGGGCTGGCATGGCAGCCCAAGTATATGTTAGGAGAGAGAAACACTGAGCTGCCTTCAAACACTAGCTGGAGTTGGAAGAGCTGAAGGACTTGCTTCACAGCTTATGAAAGCTACTTTTTCCTATGGTAATCCAGCTTGTTCTCTACCAACTCATGGGACCAAGGTCTGGCATGGAGTGCACCAACTCCAATCCCTTCAAGAAGGCTTCTTGCCTACTGGCTCTGCCTGCCCCTCTTAAAGGTGATATTTCTGCTGGAGATTTGGAGCCTTTTAATTTGCTGTCCACAACTTTTCCCAATCACTTTGTGCCCACTGACCCCCGTGCCACAGTCATCTGCTCAAGCAGTTTTCCTTGCTGAGCATGGATGTGTTTACAGAGGAGATTGCCATCCAGATCCCTTCATTGCCTGCTCCCTGACAGTCTCGGCCTTGCGAGGTCGTGTCTTAGTAATCAATAAACCAGGGTGAGAGAGGCCGCTTGCAAAATGTTGGCGTCTGTAATGGAGCTGCTTGGAAACCATCCAGTGCTGCTCCTCTCTTGCCATCCAAAAGTGAGATTTCATCAAAAACGAGCCATTTCATGGAAATGCTGATGGCAAAATGCCGCTATGAGGGTGAAAAAGAAGCAAGCCACAGCGACCTTGAGCATTTGGATAATGCTGAAACAACATTTACAGAATGGATCGTATTTGCTTTGAGGTAGCTCTTTACTGGAAATTATTAAGGCATGTTCAGTAATTAAGTGTATATAATGAAAATTACTTTGAAATCTGAGCTAGGCGGAAGGGGAGCTTGTGCTCCACAGCACCACTTCTCCCCCAGTACAGCATCTCTGGCATCCTCCCAGTGGGGTGATGCTCCCCGAGAGCATCCCAACCCCACACAAGTCCTCTAGCCTTTCTAGGAGGTCCTTCATCTTCTTCATGCTGTGGCTTTTTTCTTGCTGAATATCCACAAAGCTCCGGTATCAGTAGTCCAGAAATCTCAGGGAACACTTGGGAGCTGAAATGTCAGCAGAAGAAATCCTATCCCTTTTGTCCCTGCTCCTAATCTGCTTTCCTGTTGGAGCTTCTTTTATCATGAACTATGCAGAAAATTGTTGGGTTTCTGATGATCTGAACTCCTCCAGTCAAGACAAGACTTGGCTTGCAAAGAATGTGAATAATTAATGTGTACATAATAACGAGAGGGAGAGCGTGAGGAAAAAGGAGTTTGTCTTTCATTCCCTTCAGTGCTGCTTCCAAGGCATTGCCCTACCCAGAATAGCTATTTCTGATTAGCCCAGGTGGTCTACTTTATGTGGGGACCTTCCTCCAGCTCTGTAATCAGAACCCTCCTTTTTGCTTTCATAGAATCCTAGGTTTCAATTGGAAGGAACCTTAAAGAACATCCAGTTCCCATTTCCCTACCACGGGCAGGGACACCTCCCGTTGAATCAGGTTGCTCAAAGCCTCATCCAACCTGGTCTTGAACACGTCCAAGGATGGAGCATCCATGACTCCGCTGGGCAACATGGGCTAGGGTCTTACCACCCTCACAGCAAAATATTCCTTCCTAATATCTAATCTAAATCTCCTCTCTTTCAGCTAAGACCTGTTATCTCTTGTCCTATCTCTGCAGTCCCTGATCAAGAGCCTCTCCCCAGCTTTCCTGTAGTCCCTCTAAGTACTGGAAGGTGCTCTAAGGTCTCCCTGAAGCATTTTCTTCTCTAGGCTGAACAATTTCACCTCTCTCAGGCTGTCCTCATACAGAAGGTGCTCCAGCCCTTGGATCATCTTTGTGGCCTTCTTTGGACTCATTCTAACAGATTCTTGTCCTTCCTATGCTGAAGGCTCTGGAACTGAATGCAGGACTCCAGGTGAGGTCTCACAAGAGCAGGGGGGCAGAGTCACCTCCCTCATCCTGCTGGTTTAATGCAATCCCCTGTGAATGCAATTATTAAAGAGGCTTTTTTTTCTCTGAATTCACCCTAACCCTATATTATTTTGCATCCTTGCGTACCCCAGACTAGTTTTTCTCAATGACACACTCTCAAGAAACCTCCTTGTGCTGGCATAAGCCAGAAACCCTGACACTTTAATTTTTGAGACGACCTAGCAAGAGCAGACATACAACTTGTGAAAAAGTGTCATGGCAGGAGAACAGCTTCAATAAACAGATTCAATATATGAAATATCAGGAGATTTTGGACTGCAGGCAAATGCCTGGGAGCCTTACATGGTGTGGTGCAACTCTAAGAGGCAGACCCAGTTCTTAGTTCTGTATAATATCCTGCAATGCTTAAATTGGGCAAAGGCACTAAAATAATTGAAGTTTTACAGCTCAGCTACTCTTCGCAGGAGGGAGAAATGCTGAAAAGAAAGAAGGAGGTGTTTGGAAGTGGAAAACAGAGACTCCAGTTTATCTCGCATCTTGATGTGAGCTCCTAGGATCTGAGCTAAGGGCGGTTCATGAAAAATCTGTGCCTGCTGTCAAAACGTAGCTGAAGGCAAGGGAGACCAGCACAGGTTAGAGCTGAAAAGGTAAATCTGATTAAAAAGATGCCCTTTTTGGTTAAAGGAATATTGGCAGCTTTAAGTTGATTCAGAAAATAATGCAGGGAAAATTCTATAAAGCTCAGGCTTTTTTACCCCCCTCCCTGTCTCTAAAGGGACTGATCTGTTTCTTTTCAAAGCAGAGAGTGGCTAAACCTAAACCTGAATTCCTCGCTCTGTCCCCACTGTGTCTTTCTTTTCTTGTGCAGTTTTGACTTTGATGTTGACTGGGTCTCTCAGAAAAACAAACCAAACCACACTGATATTCTATCTCCTCCCCATCATCAACGTCTGTCATTATAAGAGGTGGGGATAGGCAGGGAGTGAGGCTGTTTTACTGTCCCTAATTGAAACTAACCCTTTAGCCAGACCCAACACTAAAGGCATAAAAGGCTAAGGGTTGTGTCTTGACTGAGTGTAAAAGGACAGAAAGGGAGCTTTGCGAAGATGGTACCCAGCTAAGTTGATTGTAGAATTGTGGAATTGTAGAATGGTTTGGGGTGAAAGAGACCTCAAAGACAATTCTGCCATGGGCAGGGACACCTCCCACTGGATCATGCTGCTCAAAGCCCCATCCATCCACACCTTTATCCAGGATGCCCAGGGATGGGGCATCCACAACTTCTCTGGGCAACCAGCGCCAGCGCCTCACCACCCTCACAGGGAAACATTTTTTCCCAATATCTCGTCTAAATTCTCCCTCTTTCATCTTAAAACCATTATCCCTCACCACCCTATCCCCACACTTGCTGATAAAGAGAACCTCCCCAGCTTTCCTGGAGCCCCTTTCAGCACTCGAAGCTGCTCTAAGCTCTCCCCAGAGCCTTCTCTTCTCTAAGATGAACAACCCCAACTCTCTCTCAGCCTGCCTGCGTATGGGAGGTGCTCCAGCCCTTGCCTGGACAAGCTGGTGTGGAGCAGTCGACAGCACAGGGCTGTGCAGAATGGGCACAGACAACACGCCTGTAGATAACATGCCTTTAATTACTATTAGTAACTTCATCATGCTTTCCACTGCTCTGCTTAAGACAACTGTGTTAATTGCTCACAAACAAGCTCTGGACAAATACAAGCTGCAACAGAGACAGCAAGTCATTTAAATCTTGTCCCCTGCAGGTTTGGCCCCTTGTTATCCTCCTTTTGACCTGCCACAGGAGACACGATTTCTGGTGATTTGCTCCAGGGTTTCTGTGTTAATTTTCTGGGTCATTTTCAGGTTGATCTGATGTCTGTTCCTAATGCAGACTAGGGGAGGAATCATAGGATAGTTAGGGTTGAAAGGGACCTTAAAGATCATCTAGTTCCAACCCCCTGTCATGGGCAGGGTCACCTCCTACTAGATCAGGTTCCCCAAGGCCCCATCTAACCTGGTCCTAAAAACCTCCAGGGATGGGGCAGCCACAACCTCACTTGATAACCTGTTCCAGTGTCTCACTACTGTCATGATGAAGAAATTCTTCCTAATGTCTAGTCTAAATCTGCTACTCTCCAGTTTATACCAGTTTTCCCTTGTCCTATTACCACAAGCCTTTATGAACAGTACCTCTCCAGCTTTCTTGTAGGCCCCTTTCAGGTACTGGAAGGTCGCTATAAGATCTCCTCTGAGCCTTTTCTCTTCTCCAGGCTGAACAAGCCCAACTCTCTCAGCCCATCCTCATACAGAAGGTTCTCCAGCTCTCAGATCATCTTTGTAGCCTCCTCTGGACCCTTTCCAACAGCTCCGTATCCTTCTTATGTTGAGGATTCCAGAACTGGACACAGTACTCCAGGTGGGATCTCACAAGAGAGGAATAGAGGGGCAGAATCGCCTCCCCTGATCTGCTGGCCACTCTTCTTTTGATGCAGCCCAGGATACATTTGGCCTTCTGGGCTGTGAGCCCATATTGCTGGCTCATGTCGAGCTTCTCATCAACCAACACCCCTAAGTCCTTCTCTGTAGGGCAGGACAAAAATACAAACTTAAATACATGTGAGTGAAACCAGGAAAATCCATGGTTACAGCACCAAGAACCACATCAGCTGAAACATAATAAAATCCACACGGCAACCATTGCCCCCAAGATGAGAAAGGAGTTAAAAATAGAGGACTTGGTAAAAGCTTCTTGGTTCCAATAGAGCTTTTTTGGCTTTACTGAAATGCCTGTGCCACCCTGCTGCAAGTGAGGTCCAGGATACCTCTCCACAGCCAACACTCCACAGGGACTCTAAGCAAGGATGACTCTACTCCAACCCCAACACTAAGCCTAACTGTAATGGCTCTCCACGGAGAGTTGTCCTTTCCCATTATAAGTATTTTTACATTCCCGTAGATGGAGAGAATCTCTCCTGCTGGAGGCTAATTGTGCCAGGGGACTGGAAATTGCATCACTGTCCATCCCTGGGAAGCCTGTAGCCCCTCCATCACCCATCATCATTCCCAGGTGTGGCTAAGGGTGTGAGTGTGCACGTGTGTGTCACACTTGTTTCACAATTCTCAGTTGATGATATACTCAACATTGACTCATTCATCCCCAATTATAAACAAAGCTAGCAAAGACTCCTTCCTAGGAAAGAAAAGAGGGGGGAGTTGTGTTTCCCTGAGCCTACATCAGCTCCAAAACATGTCAGGAGGTAATTAGTCACTTCAGGGTATTTGCTGATTTGTAATTACATGCAGTGAAAGGTCTGACACCACCATTTGCTATCAGTCATCAACATGCATCAGTCAGGTAGGCTGGGTCATCTCATAATGTGGCTGCCAGTTGTTTCAAATGATAATATTTCAGGTAAAATCCAAAGTCTCAGATTTCATTTGCAGTATTTCAAGTGTTTCATGTCACATTCCTGTCCTGAAGACCTCCATCAAGATCCTTTCCTTCCCAGCTGCACAGGAGATCGACTCAAGGAGCAAATATTTCCAGTGTCATTTGGTAAAATGCTACATCTTTATGGGCAGATGCAGGTTGGGGGGTTTCTCTTGGGGCTGTGCTGATGTTTTCTGGCACAAATACCACTGTCCATGTTTTATGTGGCTTTGCAGAACCTGTCCCATGCTGTGCAGCAGTTGGTTCTTTTGCAGGACTCTGCCACTTCCCTTCCCTTGCGAGTGATAGCAGCTCATCCACATGATTTCCACCTCTGGTAATTTCATTGGGAGCTTTGTGGTATTTTATAGTTTCGCAAAAACTCCACGTCCTGGGGGTGACTTTTCACACTGAGGAGCTCGACCTTCTCTCTCACACGTCAGAAGGAAAGAGGAACTTGCAGGGTCAGACAACAGATGAGAAGAAACTGGTGCTTACCATTAAACAAAAAAGACCCTAAAAAGTAACTTGTGATTTTTATGCTAGTTTCAGGATTTTGCAACAGCCTGAATCATGAGGTTATTTATTTATTTATTTCTAAATTTGAGGATTTAAGAAGCCCCTTCTACCCACACGTTCTTGGTGCAGTCACAGCCCTGTTTTCCTGAAAAAATGAACTTACAAGCTTTCCTGCAAGCCACAGCGTGGCCCCCAGTCTGCACCCACGTGCTGAGTAGCGATGCAGAGATTCAGCACTTTGCCAGCGCTCAGCTGCAAAGCAAGCTGCTCTCTGTCATCAGAGGTGGCAAGTCCCTTCTGGCCCCTGGCAAACCATGTCCTTGTGGATGTAGCTGTCCTGCTAGATGACATGGGCGATTTTAACTCTCTCTGGGAGTCTTTAACTTGTTTAATTCTGCCTGCTGGAAGTGATTTTGTCCCTTTTAACAATCAGTTCTATAGAAGTTGCTTGCAAATCCTTCCTGGTGTTGTGCATAAGTAAGGCTTGGGAAGTCATCTGGGGAAAACAGAGGATGACTGCAGGGACCATGCCCCAGAAGGCTGTGATTTTCCACCCACGAGTCAAACAACAAGCCGCCAGCAGAGCTGGAGATAAAATCCATCTCTCCCAAAGGTCTGATCTTGTCCCTATCCTGAAGCACCTCTCTGCGAAGAGACGCAGCCAAAGGCTGTGTCTCTAATAAGTAACTGTCCTGAGGATGGGATGGAGAGTTATGAAAATCCTAAAGCGTCTAATACTGCAAAATCAAACATCACAGCACATGCCCTCCTTCTCCTTTTCAAAGGAATAAAAGGACTGCAAGCCCTTAAACAAAACAGAGTGTGGGAGGCTGTTTGGCAATCCATGTTAAAAGAGGGTCTGGTAAGATCCATCCCAATCAAGCTACAAACACAGACTACTCACTGATGGCATCAGAGGCATCAGGCACAGGTTTGGCCCTAGAGCTTTGTCTTGGGTAGAAGTGTGCAGCAGCAAAGCCAAGCTGCAATGCCTCAAAAACCTTGCTCCCCTTTGCCCCCAGCAGCTCATCAGGTTATCTCACTGGTTGCAAATGTTTTCATGGGGTGTTTGGGAGCAGCAGGGACTCTGTCACCCCACCGTTTCTCCACCAGCAGAACTTAATTAAACCTCCAGTGAATGTTTCACTCTCTCATCTCAGAGACCTAGCTCTTGGTGAAGTGCAAATCCCAGAAATAACGCACAGAGATGAGCTTCCCTCCTTGCTCACCCTCGGTCCGTCAGCCCCCACCTCTGTCCTCCACACTGGGATCATTGGATGGAAGGAGAAGCAGGAACAGGAGGGGCTGATTCATCCCTGGCTTGTCCTCAGACTGAGCCTCTGCTGATGCCTTCTGAGGAACGTGCCTCGGCTCACGGAGCTGGACAGTGAGACACCAGGGAGGGATAATCCCTGCTGCTGCGTGAGGTGCAGGAATCAATGGTGCAGGGGCTGCACAGTGGCTTGGTTCAGGGGTGGTGGGTGCATCCTCAGGGGAGGATTGGAAGCAGGCAGCTGTGTATGACCTCAGCTCCAAGGGAGCTGGTTCTGGTCCAGCTCCATAACACGAGGGATGAGCTGTGGCTGAAAGGAGTGTGTCAGAAGTTTGACTTGTTCACCCTGCCCTGTTGGGTTGGGTGGGAGAAGGATCCTGCCCAGGTGAGAGCTGCCAATATGTGTTTGCAAGCAGGACCACTCTCAGCAGTCTGGGATATTGTCCAGCCACTTATTGTCTGAGTAGTACTTGTTATAGAATCCTAGAATCACCAGGTTGGAAAAGATCCATCAGATCATCGAGACCAACCATTCCTATCAATCACTAAACCATGTCCCTCAGCACCTCATCCACCTGTCCCTTAAACACCTTCAGGGAAGGTGGCTCAACCACCTCCCTGGGCAGACTCTAACAGTGCATAATGACCCTTTCTGTGAAAATTTTTTTCCTAATGTCCAGCGTGAACCTCCCCTGGCAGAGCTTGAGGCCATTCCCTCTCATCCTGTCCCCTGTCACTTGGGAGAAGAGCCCAGCTCCCTGCTCTCCACAACTTCCTTCTAGGTATGGTAAGATCCCCATCTTCAGCATTGCTGGACCTGTTTTGATCCTGCACAGGGGCTGGAAAGGGGAAGAGAAGACATGAAGAGACTGATAAAATGAAGATTACTGTCTTGGTGCCAGGGGTAATGGCCTCTCCCTAACCTCATCACACCTGTCAGCCCCAGGGAGGACCAGTACCACATCTCCCCAGCTTCAGGAAAGGAGGGAGACAAGTTTTTGAGGTAGGTTGGACAGAAGGAGCAGCATGTCCCCAGGACAGGGTCAGACTCCACTGTTGCTTTCTCTGCTGTGTGGAGTAGTAGCTCAATGACAGAGCATCCTCCCTGGAGACCTACATCATCCTCCAGCCACCTGGCCTTTGCCTAGGGTGAGAAACTGGGGCAAAGAAAGCATAGGACTGGATGTCAGCATGGATGGATACAGCCGAGGGACCCTGTAGATCTCATCTGGAGTGGCTCAGGGAAGGAGAAAGCCTTTCCAGGTGGCCCCTGCAGAGGAATGCAAGCTATGCAGGGACCAGAGGTCACTGCAATCAGGCGCAGAGAAGGGCGGCTGTAAAAGGGAAAGATAAACCAAATAAATCAGGCTGTGAGAAGAGGAGGAGGGCACAAGTGCACAGAGCAGCCTGGAGGATGGTACAAGGCAGAGCCACCCCCCAGCCTGCAGGAGAAGCTGGGGGGGGGAATGTGGTGGCTAACCTGTGCAGCAGAGCAGCCTGGAGATGGGGGATGCAGAGCACAGGCAGCACCATCACAGAGGCAGCACTGACAGGGAGAGATGCTGGAGAGTCCTGACAGTCAGAGTAAAATGAGCAAAAAGCATCCACACTGGGGGAAAGTCTCTTTTTCCTCTGGTAGTATAAGCAAAAAACCCCAAAAAACCTACACCACCACCCCCCCCCAAAAAAAAGGAGGAAAACACAGGGGAAAAAGTATTATAGGAGCAATAGATTAGGTACAGATGGAAAAGCCCTCAGAATACAGCTTTTCTCTCACCTTTTTATTGTATTTTATTTTATATTATTCTCACAATGGGAGATGGCAGTTTGTATTCACTGGAGAAGGGGAAGACACAACGCTCTCCTTGGAGAAAGTTACAAATAGCTATGAAGTATTAAAAAAAATGTCATTTTTTTTTTCCTGTTTACATAGGAGACCTCCCTTGGGCTTGAACCTGCATTGTGAAAGCATTCACTCCTGCGATTTCAGCTCAGTACGTGGAACCATAAAACAGTGGCTCAGTGGATGGATGGATGGATGGATGGATGGATGGATGGATGGATGGATGGATGGATGGATGGATGGATATTTTGGTGACCTAGGTGGTGACCTGCTCCCCTTTCTTGAGCCTTCCAGGTGCAAAAAGGTAGCCAGACACATGTTTTTGGGACACATGCATTCAGGTAGCTACACTTGCTTACCCTGAGTGAAGAATAAGCCCTCGATAAAGAAGATGGTGATAGTCCACATCCATTCTGTGTAAGCAGGAGAGCTATAATAAACCCACACCAGATGCTCTGCATCTCATCCCACCTGGTTCGGTCAGAGCTGATGCACCCTGGAGGAGATGATACTAATAGAAACCCAGCTTCCACAGCAAAACACTGAGAACCCAGCTCCCATTGAAAATGAGAAATAAAGTGCTAGCCTGTTCTTCTATAGAGAAGCAGATGGGAAATGTGACCCTTAGTGCCTCTAGAAATAAAGGGTGAAGTGTGTAGGTTCATGGCTTTTGGACTGATTTCTTAAGATGCAAGGCTTGTGCTATGGGGACCTCACATGCCCTCAGCCAATCCACCATCCTAGTCTTGAGAAACTTTTGAACCCTGTGGCCAGTCTCCCCCAGATTTGGCAGAGGACCTGAAATCTCATCAACACAAAGCGCCTACGAGCCTTGTGAAAATAGGTGACTTGCTAGGGAAGAAAGAAAAACACTATAAATATCCTGAGTGAGGGAAGAAGTCATCACTCACTCAGGTCTTATTATACATCAGAGAAAGCTGTTATGAAAAGCCCTGCCACAAGAAAGGCCCAAGCATGAATCAGTCCTTATGAGATATCAAAGAATCCAACTACAGTGGTGATATCCAAAAGGATCTAGATACCCTTGGTCCCTCTGCTTCAGACCATGCGTTCACGCTCATTGTGTGGCCTGTGACTGTGCAGCAGGCACCCTGTCCCTTTGGGAAAGATCTAGGGGGCAAAGAGCCATCTGTTTGAAAAGAGATAACATCTCTCTTTGAAGATGCTGCCTACAAACTGGCTTCTGCCTCTAAAAGACTGAAGGGTAGCAACTACCCAAGACTGTCTGCCATTCATAGCCTCGACTGCACTCCCTAAAAGATCATAAAATAACAGAATCATAGAAAGGTTTGGCTTGGCGAGACCTTAAAGATCATCCAGTTCCAAACCCCTGCTGTGGGCAGGGATACCTCCCACCGGGTTAGGTTGCTTAAAGCCCCATCCAGCCTGGCCTTGAACACCTCCAGGGAAGAGGCAGTTGTGACTTCTCTGGGCATCCTGGGCCAGGGCCTCACCACCCTCACAGGAAATTTTTTCTCCCTAATATTTAATCTCAATCTCCCCTCTTTCTCAACTTAAAATTGTTTCCCCTCTTCTTATCCCTGCACTCCCTGATGAAGAGCCCCTCCCCAGCCTCAAAAGCCCCAAAAGACCAGGAAAAATGTTTTTTATGATGCATAAAATAGAAAAGAGAGGAATTAGCACCACAAACAAATCTCTCTTCCTCTATGGGCTCCCATTGTGTCTCATCTTCTTTATCCCCTTGCCTGGATTCAAGCAAGCTAAGGAGTGGATTCTGTGGGTAAGGATAACAACTCTGAGTCCCAGCTGGGCCACTGGCTCTAAAGAGAGGGCAGCTCCCTCTGCAAAACCCATTCCCACAGACCAGGCTGCCTCCCAGCTTTTGTAAGCTGTTAAATAAACCTCTCCGAATGCTGTGCTCTGGTTTGGTGATAATTTAGCAGGCTAAAGGTAACTCTTACAACATTTTTCAGCGAATACAGTGAAACCAAGTGAGAAGTGTTGTGGCAGAAATGGCATGTGATGTTGAGGAATTAAAGTTTGAAGGCTGTGGGGATGAAACCAGCCGTCTACTATCCAGCATCACACAGAAGGCTGGATACCGAGTACCAAGATAAAGTAGATGCCTTGAATAACCTAAATAGCCCAGATAACCCTTAGTCTGGGGTATGGCCTATCCATCCATCATTGAACTGGAGCCATGGAGCCTGCTATGACCTAACTCAAGTCTTCACATACCGTTGCCACATTGCAGATCCCACAGTTACTCAATGCTCGCTCGAGGTCTTTGAATCCGCCACAGAGCAATCAATGTACGAGAGGATGGTGGGATCTGAGACTGTTGTCTCTGACTTGTGCTGTAGGGCTCTGCTGAAGCAATCAAGTCCACCCTGAAGGCAGTGACAGCAAGGTTTTGATGGGTAAGGCTGAAATGGATTCAGAGCAGCATCGCACACAGGCAGGAGGGCCAAGAGGAGGGGCTGGCAGTAACCAGGTTGATAGTGGGTCACCAGTGCTGTACAAGGCCATGGTTAAATGCCTACAGCACTGCAAATTCTCCAGTGTCCATGCTCAAGAGCGTAACAGCCACCAAGCCCATGGAATGCTGCTCTTTAAAATTTATGGGGTCAGGCATAGGCTGTGGAGGGGGTCTTGATGATTTTTTTCCACCTGGTGAGCTCACATCTTGGCAAGATGAACCTGCAAAAGACAGGAAACTTAGTAGGTTATTTTTCAGTCTCTTCCCATTCCTCAAACATTGGTGCCCAGTCTTTTGCTAGAAGTGATAGTGAGGGCTTTTCTGAGTCTCGCCTGTTTTACAGCTCCTCCTCGTTTTTTTAATCTGTTTACTCACTTCCCCAAAGTCCTGTGAGTGCTCCAGCCAAGTCATCCCTAAAGTATGAGCTCTCGTTCACCGGCAGGTCAAACTATTCCCCAGCATAATCTTGGTAGCTAACAGTTAAAGCCAAAGCCGCAGCCCCACATCTCCTCATCTCAGGAATTCCTGAGGGCCGGGAGCCCTGGGAAAGGAGGGCAGCTCTGCTAACATGGCAGGGGAGACGGATGAAAGGGCAAAATGGATTAGAAACGTGTTCACTTGTTGTGGGTTCTGTTGCATCTGAGAAGCTTTTCTTGCAATGGGGGATCAGATCACATAGCAGGCACCCACAGGAGGCTACAGGAGGAAGGAAGAATTGTAGAATAGTTTGGTTTGGAAGGGAATTTAAAGATCATCCAGTTCCAAACCCCCTGCTATGGGCAGGGACATCTCCTACACTAAGCTGCTCAAGGACTCATCCAACCTGGCCTCGAACACTTCCAGGGAGGGGGCATCCACCACTTCCCTGGGCAACCTGTGGCAGTGCCTCACCACCCTTACAGGAAAATATTTCTTCCTAATATCTAACCTAAATCTCCTCTCTTTCAATTTAAAACCATTCCCCCTTATCATATCACTCCATGCCCTTGTTAAAAGTCCATTCCCACCTTTCCTGTAGGCCTTCTTCAGGTACTGGAAGGCTGCTATAACATCTCTGTGGAGTCTTCTATTCTCCAGGCTGAATAACTCCAACTCTCTCAGCCTGTCCTCATAGCAGAGGTGCTCCACCCATCTGGTCATCTTTGTGGCTTCCTCTGGACCCATTCCAACAGTTCCATCTCCTTCTTATGTCCAGGATTCCAGAACTGGACTCCAGGTGGAGGAGGTCTCGTAAGAACAGAGTAGGAGCAAGATTTTCCAGCTCTGGAATCTTAAAACTGGGCTACTATCCTAAATCACCTTGGTGACACTCAGCTGCAAGCAGTTCCCTGGCTGGAATTTTAGAGGCATTTTCAAATTTCATCATGCTCCATTCTTCAGACAGTGGAGTCCTCAGAGCCTCTGTCTCTGAAAGCCATGGAGATCTCAATAGCTCTGCTCCACCAAGAAAGATCAGCTGTACTTGGGTGTTGTGCCCTGCACAGCATGCACATTGGCTTGTTGTTTTGAGAGACACTTGCCTTGCTAACAGCAGGCCACAGCACCTTGTTTCCTCTCCTAGATTACTCATTCTTCCCAAATTTCCTTCTTTTGTATAGGGATTCCCTCTGTTTCCTGCTGCAGGCTTCATTTTCTCTGCACTATAAGCACTTGGATGTATTTGCACTGTTAGAGAGACCTGTTTGGCTATTTTTATTCCTACTGCCATAGCATCTTGAGAATTGTTTTTTTTTTTTCCAGAGTAATCTCTAGGGCTCAGGAAGGGAAAGAAATTATCTCAGATACTGCCAGATGGATTGAAGGCAATTTCCTACACAACAGGACCC
This sequence comes from Clamator glandarius, assembly GCA_033459285.1. Taxonomy (NCBI): domain Eukaryota; kingdom Metazoa; phylum Chordata; class Aves; order Cuculiformes; family Cuculidae; genus Clamator; species Clamator glandarius. Next base: position 376,076 of record JAUNZM010000078.1, read on the forward strand.
CATAATCATGCTGAAATCTTTAATATTGACACTTCAGTTAGAAGAAAATTCATATCAGAGGCAAGTTCTTTAAGGAGCACCTTCAGCTTCACTTCAGATGTTCATATCAGGTCTGGGTGCCAAAGGTGCCAGTCCACTGGGAGAATTGTGGAGGACCTCAGTCCCTTATGCCACTGAGGACTAAAGAGTCCTGGTGTCTTTCCAAGACTATTAAGCCTCAGCAGAGCATCCCCTAAGAATCACTCTTGCTGTCAACACACCCAGGTCTGGCACCTAGAAACATGGAATGATCAAGACTCTGCAAATATGGATTTGTTTGGAAAAAGATAATCAAAATATTTCCAGGCTCAGCTCATTCTTCATGACGATACTGGTATCTGGGGAGTCAGGTTGCCTCTTGTTGCTTCTTGAAGACATCATGGCCATGCTGTAGCAAACCCAGGTTTGCCCACCAGTATGGAATGTGTGGAGCATCCTTTGTATGTGGCTGCTCTGCATGCAGGCACACGCAGATGCTGGCCTAGGAAAGCGTTGGCTGTGATGTTTAGGAAACAGTGCTCCAAGTTACTAACTGCCTGCTTCTGACAAAGCTGTGCAAAAGGAGACTAAACTTTGCCAGCTTCTTTACCCTGGCTCCTACCACCAGGGTCAGTGCAAGCTGGCACTCATCTGGCCCCAGCAAGCCCCGACCCTTTGATTTTTCAGCCATCCTCCAGCTTATGCTTCACATGAGCTCCACAAGGATGTCTGCACCTGGTGGGTAATTGCACATGGAGCAAGTCTAAACTAGAGCATCCTCCTGAATTATCTCTGTGGATACTTGAGATGTGAAGCTGTATTGAAGCAAAGGCAAAAATGTATTCTCTTCATTACATTAAACCTAAAACATTTATTCCTGAGTGAGGACATCTCCTTTAATCTTGAATAGCACATCTGGATCAGCTGCTCTCCAGACAAGATGTAGGAAAAACAGTCAGAAAACATGGTTCTTTGGACCAGAACCGTGTTTTTGGAGCATCATTGATGCTGCATAGCACTTGAAGATCATTTGTGGAGCACATCTGAAGGTCTGAGTGCACCTTAGACATGCTAAGCTCTCAAAATGCTGTATTTTTCCTTAGAGCTCTGGGACTTCTGGAAGACAGCATATTGTAAATATGAGTTTTAAAACCGAGATTTTGTCCCCAAATGTGTGAACAGTCTGAGGCTCGTGGTTCTGATGACTACTTCTTGCATGCACGGGTCGATGACCCTCAGCCACCACGACCTGTCCTCCCAGGTTTGTCAGTGCTGCTGACGATGCCAGAGATAGTGCCATGTTCTGCTCCACCTGCAGCCTTTTCTTGGGTCACATCATCAGTTCCCAGTGAATAATTGCTCCCTTTTCAGTGGTCTTGTCAACTTTGAAGGCACCGGCATCTCCTTGGACTCTCTTTCCTCACAAGCAGGGCACATCAGAGCCAGGTGTGAACTTGTACCAGCACCAGTTTTGCTTCTGGCAGTGAAGCAAACAGTTGTCATCTCCCTCTGCTTCATGCGCAATGCAGCATCCTTCGCAACATCGTGGTGCAAAACTCCCTGGGGCTGCTGTGCTGCAAGCAGAGCTGGGAGCCAGCTTGGCCCTAGGCATGGCCAGGGACAGGAGGTCACTGTAGGTGCTTCCCTTTTGCTCTTGTAAAGCAGTATTTTTACAATTATGATTCCCAGGCCCTACAAAACTTGCTGGCTTGGCTGTCCCTCCTGGCTCTCCCCCACTTTGTGAGACTGCTTGGACGGGAGCTGTTCCTGGCATGGAAACTGAAGGACACGTCTAGGTGGAAAACAACTCCTGGAAAACACCTCCATGGGCAGCCCTGTTTAAATGCTAAAATAAATGTCAGCGTGAGCATGTCACTGTTTCTGAGATGTAGCAAGGCTTTTGACCACAGCCATCATCACCTTCCTTGCTCTTTGTTGTCTTCTAATGTTACGTCAACAAAGTAGTCTAAACTCCCTTGGTGCCCACCACCCAGAGATCCACCCAGCTTCCCTAGGGGCCTTTCCCTCATTCTGTCACCATGAGAGGCTCATGATGAATATCTTCTTTCCATCAGGTCCATACCCTTCATTTGAGCTCATTCCAAGACCTTCTGGAACCACACCAAGGTTCAGCTCTGAGCTCTCACACGTGCACCACTCTGTATCTCATTGGCACATTGCATGGCAAACCTAGTGAAACATCTGGCCATGGTTGCCTGTTAATCCTCCTCTGGTCTCTTCCCTGTTGAGGCATCATCTAAACTACTACACAGCCCTGCTGTTGACTTTCCTAGCCTTTGATCATTTATTTACAGGCTGGACAGATTCTCTCCGTTATGAATTACAGGCTCCTAATTGGATCGAGAGCCAAGCTTACACCTTCCCCTATAATTTAGCTTTAATTAACGCCCATTTATTATTAAATGTTATCAGCTGGGCTTAGGCTTAATGTCAGCTGGTTATTATCCAGAGACCAGCACAGATTGTTTTCATCTCCTTTATTACCCATTTCAATAATATCCCCCTCCCCTGTTGACAGATGCACACAAAATGTGCACGTCAGCATAAAGGATCGCTGTTAAGGAACAATGGGTCTTTCAAAGCTACTGAAGTAAAGAGAAAGTCTTCCCGTATCTCTAGGTCAGTACCGAAGCCAGTGTGTACAAAGCAAAATACCCCTGTATTTCTACAGGAGATACACAGTTTACCTTTATTTTTTTTTTTTTTTTGCTGAGGCACAAAGTCTGTAATTGTGAGTAAAAATCAGTGAGGAGCTATTTTGAAAGAACTGGGGCATTTTCATGCTCTTTTATGTTTTCCATTTTCTCATTTCTGGCTTTAAGAGAAAAGAACAGAAAAAGAAACCTTTCCTTCCTCTTCCCTCTTATCACATTCCCCCCAAAAATAGCAGCAGTGAAAGTACCTCTACAAACCCAAGAAAACAGCAATGCAATTATTCAGGAGAGGGCTTCAGAGCCTGGTCGAGAGGGTGGAGAGCTGAAGAAGAAAGAATAATTTGCCTCCAGCCTGCATCCCTTTTCCATTCCACAAAACCACTTCACGAGGTCTACTGAGAGTTCTCCAGAAAAGCCAGAGGCTTCAAAACCAAAGCAGGCGTTCACCAGGTCTCCTACCCCTCTTTGACCTCCCCTGCAAGTGGAGCATATGGAAAGCTTTCCTTTCAGATCCATGGGAGTGATGATGGCTCTGAAAGGAGCCCGAGGTGATGCCAGGTTGTCTGTGGCTGCTGTGCAGGAATTAGGTATTCCTTTCACTTCTCACAGAATCATAGAATCACCAGGTTGGAAAAGACCCATTGGATCATTGAGTCCAACCATTCCTATCAATCACTAAACTGTGCCCCTCAGCACCTCGTCCACCCATCCCTTAAACACCTTCAGCGAAGGTGACTCAACCACCTCCCTGGGCAGCCTCTGCCAGTGCCCAGTGACCATTTGCGTGAAAAATATTTTCCTAATGTTCAGCCTAAATCTCCCCTGGTGGAGCCTGAGGCTGTCCCCTGTCATCTGTCCCCTGTTACTTGGGAGAAGAGGCCAGCTCCCTCCTCTCCACAACCTCCTCTCAGGTAGTTGGAGAGAGCAACGAGGTCTCCCCTTCAGCCTCCTCTTCTCCAGGCTAAACACCCCCAGCTCTCTCAGCCGCTCCTCATAAGGCCTGTTCTCCAGCCCCTTCACCAGCTTTGTTGCTCTTCTCTGGACTCGCTCCAGAGCCTCAACATCCTTCTTGTGGTGAGGGGCCCAGAACTGAACACAGGATTCGAGGTGCGGTCTCACCAGTGCTGAGTACAGAGGGAGAATAACCTCCCTGGACCTGCTGGTCACGCCGTTTCTGATACAAGGCAAGATGCCATTGGCTTTCTTGGCCACCTGGGCCACTGCTGGCTCATGTTCAGTTGCTGTCAACCAACACCCCCAGGTCTATGACTATGACTCTCGCACACCCCAGTCATAGCTGCTCTCATCAGATACCTGAAGGCTCATCAAGAGTCACCAGCAGGTTTGTTCTTGGCTTGGTCTTTTCCCACTGAGGAGAAACACGGCCTCTTTCAACAATATTGCTACAGCCAGGCTGCAAACAGGACATTGCCCACCAGCCTTGCTCCTGACTCCCAGAGCTGCATTGTCAGTAGCAGAATTGCAAAGTTTGCTCCTCTGCCCTCATGAGGCCAGAGGATCTGGGCTGAAGCATCTGGAAAGCAATTCAACAGGATCAGCTCTCCCCTGCAGTGGGATCTGGTACACAGATGCCACCAGCTACTCTTTGCAGCCATGGCTTCTGTTAAAAGAAGTCAATTCCAGGCTTTAAAAGAAGGCAGCTGTTAATCTAGGAGCAAAAGCCCAATTTGATGGCCAGCGTTTAGCAAGCAGGGAGCTTTCCACTTCTACACACTGTCCCTCCCCAGGGCACTGCACCGGCCAGCTTGGCCAAGAACATCAAGTGTGCAGAGGATTGATAAAACACAACAGATCTGAGTTCCTGGTGGGCTGGGCACTGAAACACAAGCAAAAACCTCTGCTACATATGGTGACAGTTTGTGAGGGAAAGCAACAGTGGCAAAGGCAAGAGGAAGAAGAGAGGCATGGGAAGGTCCCTTTCTCTCTTGTGAGGGGTTGAAGACCTCTTTGAGAAAGGTCAGAAATTGGTCAGAGGAACAGAAACACACCTAAGGAGAGATGCCACATCTGACTTCCAGGTCATAGAGCCGTGACAACTGCTTTGGTTTGACTTTTCCCCTGTCTTTAGGGAATATTTCAATTCAGTATTTCTTGATAATTGTTGCTAAATTAGCAGTTCTTGCCCCTTTCAGTACTTTGCTCTGGGTCAGATCTGTCCTGCATGAAGTTCTGAGAAGTTGGCTTCTCTTTTTGTGATGAGTAAAGAAATCAACACTTCAAAGTTTTCAGTGTCAGGACTCCAAATCCCACCTCGCTCCCACTCGCATACCCCTTGCCTCGGGTGTGCAGGGGGACACTGATTCTCCCTAACACTTTGCAAGCCAAATATCTCCATGTGTTCCGCATGCAGTCCTAGAAGTCAGACAGAAACATTTCAACCACTTCCCATTTAAATCTACTGCAACAGTCAGCAAATCCCCACAATTTCTGACAGAGAAGTGATCTTCTGAACACTCAGCAAGCTCTCATGGTGAAGGCAGAGGAGCTTATGCACTGCAGACACCGGGATGGGACGAACAGCTGGTTGGGCCTGGGGAAAAGCTAAGTACTGCCTCAAGATACTTTGTCCTCTCTACAAGCCTGCTTGTTATTGGTCTGCAGACCCCTTAGAAGTTTTGCACAGGAGACACAGACCTACTTTGAAGGGACTTGGCTATATGGCTGCAGTATAACTTGCACAGATTGATATTTCTTTGTTGTCTTTCTTTCTCCAGCCCTTCGGATGTGAGACCACGAACTCTCCCCTCATCCAGAGACATGCGATAGCAGGCGTACTCAGCCAGCTTTGGTGCTGGACCAAGATTTCAACCCATGCAGACACATGAAGCACAGCTGGTGGCTGTGACCTTTGGACAGCGAGGTGTCCTGCACCAGGAGCCCCAGAAATGTTGCCTTTCTTAGATTTGTGGCTTCTTAGATAAATTGCACTAAGCCTATGCTTAAGAAGGATTGACAGAGCTGTGAATCAAGGCAAGGTTAGCTGGATAAAATCAGCACCAGTAATTCTGAGTGAGAAGAGGCAGGCACAGGTAGGAGTCACAAACAAGAGCATGTCTCAAGGACAGAGCATGTCCCAGGCAAATGGAAAGAAGGAAGAAATTCTTGTTGACAGTGGCAAATCATCTCATCCCTACCACAGCATGAGAACTGCCCTGGGACAATTAACATTGAGCTGAGTGCATCATCCATCCAGGGGCTCTTCCTCAGCAAAGACTTCATTTGGTTTAATTACTCTAATTTGGAAGTTAATTCAGATCCGCTTTCCTGAGGATGCCTGCCTAGAGCAGCCCTTGAGGAACCTAAAACCAACTGAAACTGTTTTCAGTTGCCTATCAGCTCCCTCAGGCTTGACAAAAACAGGGTAAACCTGTCAACAAACACTTTCAAAGATGCTTTCCTCACTTGCACTTCACCCAGGCTTTCAGCAGTCAACTTGCAAGCCCTCAAGGTTGGAATAAAACCCACCCAAGGAAATCACAGCCAGTACAGGAACCTGGCCAGTTCATCAGGAGGGTAATAAGTGGAGGAGGATGAAAAATGCAGCTGATGAAGAAGCAAAGTGGTGTGATGTCCATGGCTACTGCTACTCCCGGGAGGAGAGATGAGACTGAAATTTATCTCTGCACTGAAGCTGAGCTGGTAAAGAGCTACAAGGTGTACACCTGCATGATGGCTCTGCTCCAGCAAGGTCCCTGTCAGAAGATGGCCAGGTGACCTTGCTACTTAATATGCTGTGACCAGCACACTGTTACAGCAGGATTTAATAGCAGGCTCCTGCAGAGCACTGCAATGAAACATCTCTCTACAGCCACCTGAGTCAGCTGCTTCCCTCATGGATACACAGTCTGTACAGTGAGTACACACAGGCAAAGATGTAACCGGCAGAAGTGGGATGGAAGCATCACTTGGCATTGGTCTGGTCAACAGGCCACTCCAGGGTCAGTCAAAGACTGGATCGTGTTCACCTGCTGCCTAAGGAACAGACAGCAACTGCATGGCACCATGCTGATTTTCCAAACCAGTGCCTTGCTCCAGCCTCTGCACAGAATCACGAGGCAGATACCAGAAATACTAGATGCTGCCAGTCCCAAGGGCTGTGTTTTAGCCAGGATCAGCAGTGTAGCCTGGCTGACGGTCCAGCAAGTTATCATCCATGGCAGCCACATGGGTAAACAGGGCTGTGGCCACGGCAGTTTATTCTGGGAGATGTGACTGCTGTGATCTCTTGCTGTCCCAGGTATAAATTCATCAGGTTTCAGCCACTTCTACACTAGATTCTGAAATTTAGCGTTGAATGGCCTCTTACATGACCCAGAAACAAACAGCAGAGAGGGGTTTGAATCACAGCTTTCAAACCCCAGCTTTCCTCCTGCCACCAGCCCTTGTCACCAGCTGATAACCAGAACCAAAGGGCTTGATATGGTCCTGGTTTTCAGTGCCCTGGACTGATACTGTATCCTGCAGGAAACAGATGGCCAGTGTGGATCTGGGCAGTGTGGATCTGGGCAGTGTGGATCTGGGCATCACCTCGGCTTGTTTAAAGCGCTCCTGGCTGCTGTGTCCAGGTCCTCTCCTGGCATGAATGGACGTGTCGTGGCCATTCCCCTGCAAAGTAGGAACTTTGCAGCAGCTTTCTGTGGCTCATTTTTGCTGTGTAGGCAAGAGGAGAGGAGAGACGGATCAGTGTTTTGCATTTGCTGACCCTCTGTGCAACGAACGCCTGCGGTCCCTGACCAAGTTGGTGTTGTTGATGCCAGGGCACAGCTGAAGCCTGGGGATCAGCATCACTGAGGAACCGATTGCAAGGAGCTGGAAACATGCCTCCGGGTGCTGCCTTGCTGTCTGCAAAACCTTCTCCCACGCTCCTCGGGGAAACAGCATGCCCGAGGCGTGATTTCTCACATCGCCAGCCTCCACCCGGGGAGGGAAAAGGCACATACAGCAGCCGATGATTGAGGAGGAGTGGTTGGAGGCTGCCACAGAGCCTGGCTGATGGGAAGCTCCTTGCTAGGCGAGCAGTCCTGTCCCAGTCCCTGCCAGGACCTGCTGCTCCTGGCAGCGGGACTGCTTGGTGTGTGGCACGGTGCCCATCTGGGAGTAGAGAAACCTTCCTTCACAGCTCCTCCTCAAATGAGTTAGCCAAGATTAGGAACGAAGGCTGGAGCCTGCTGGTAAACTAGGCTTACATGCCTGTAATGCTGATACCCACCAGCTGGCCGCAGGAACAGGCACTGGAGGTGCCACAGTGCAGCTTGGGACCCAAGAACCAAGTAAACCCAGCACCAAGTCCTTCGGGCTGGGGAATGAAAGGGTTGGGGGCATCCTCCTGTGAAGCTGTAATTCATGCTAGCCTTTTGTCCTCACTCCATTTGCTAGTTAATTGCTTCTGGCAACCAGCAGGAAGAGTGTAAAGCAACAGCATAGAGCCCGGCGGGTGTATGGACAGCTTGCAATACCAGCCACCCTCTGCAAACAGTGATTTTTCTCTTTCTCCTCAGTCTTAACTCTTCCTAGAGCCTTCCTCGGTGTCACAAATCCATCTGGGCTTGGGACATGGGGACAGCAGTCTGTCCCCATATAAGAGGCAGGGCAATAAAGACAATAAAGCAACAAATGAAAACCAAACCCCAGCTATTGGGACACAAAGGCAAGCTAGCATGAAGATCTGTCTTCAAACCTTTCAGATTGCTCCTCTTTTCCAAGGCAGGTGTTGTTTTATATTCTGCTCCCTTCACCTCCTGGCTCCTGCCCTAGTGCAGGGAAATCTCCTGAAATAGCTACTTCTAGCCACTTTATTTTGAATGCAAATCATTGGTATTCTGCAAGAAGAGCTCTCACTTGGAGAGCTATCCTGCCAGACCTGTTCCAGCTGATTTCCTCACAGAACTGATGCCTTTCCTATAAAAACCTTCAACTGCAAACCAAGTGCTCAGCAAGGGTTCACCTCCTTTTTTCTTTATCATTCCAGACCCATCCCTTCCTCATTTTGTTTCCTTTTATTTTCTTTCCTTCATAGCTGCATTACTGCAGAGCGCTGTTAATAAGATTTATGGCCAAATATTATCTGGCATACAGGTAATGTAATCTGCACTTGCTGGTCCGGTTTGAAAAGCAAACATCTTCTCTCACCATTGTGTGTTTGGCTCAGATACCTTAATTACCTGTGACATACCATGCATATGGTAAATATTTGGTCCCAGCTCTGAAGTTTAAAGGCTCCTCTCCTGCTCTCTGTGTGCAGATCGTGATCTCAGCAGCATTAGAGGATGCCTCTTCCCATGCCAGAGTTAAGGGGTTCATAGAATCATAGAATGGTTTGGATTGGAAGGGACCTTAAAGTCCATCCAGTTCCAACTCCTCTGCCATGTACAGAGACATCTCCCACTGGACCAGGTTGCTCAAAGCCCCATCTAACCTGGCCTTGAACACCTCCAGGGATGGGGCATTCATAAACTGGGTCATTGTTGAGGACCAACAGAGCAGAGGATGGAGGAGAAAGGGAAGCAATGTGACTCTGAAAGAGACAGAATTCACAGAACCAGAGTAATTTAGTTTAGGAGGTCACTGGTCCAAACCCTCGCTCAAAGCAGGTCCAGCCAGTTCCAGTTAACTCAGGGATGTGACCAGGTGAAGTCTGCATATCTCCAAGGATGAACCTGGAGGGAAGATGTTTCATTTCAGGCAGAATTGTCTCCATCGTACTTAACTCTGCAAAAGCAGGAGGCATTGAGAGCTTGTCCAGGAGGTGTATTAAAACTAAGACATGCGATGCCTCCAGCCAAAAAAGTAAAAGATGAGAAAAATGACTTCTGATTATGCAGCTCAGTGACTGAATGCAGGAGACTGCTGAGGTTAAGTTCATGCCATGGGTCCTGTGGCAGCAGCACTACCAAGGCAACCTTTTATGTGCTTTCACACTAAACAAGGAGTGAGGGAAAATTGAGTCCTATCTGCACTAACGACCCAGCCAAAATGGCCATTTTCAGTCATCAGTGGGGGAATATGCCACTTTTGCAAAGGGCACAAGGGACTTGGTGCCTGCTTTGCAATGAAATAGCCAGTTGCTCACACACTGGAAGCTGCTTACTGTCCTTCCTTCCAGCTGGTTTGTGTGCGCAGTACAGCAGTAACAGAACTTGGCAGAGCAGCCTGCAAGAAGCAGCCCAGTAGGAAATGGGAATTTGCAAAGAATACAGCAAGAATGTTTCAGAGAGCTGTATTCCACTGATCAGTGCTGACGAGGACCACGCTTTGCAGCACAGGAGGTACTGTCATGATCTGATCATCTACACTTCTCCTGGTGAAAGGTGAAGCTTTAATTAACTGCTGTGTTCATGCCACTTAGTAGGAGCAGTGTGACTGTATAGGTTACTCCCTGCTTTTCTGTCCATAGGGATCTTGCTTCATCACACTGCGGGTTACCCAGCTCCCAAAACCTGATGATAACCCACTGTGCGAGGGGCGTGGTGGAAGGATAGGAGCCTTCCCTTCATTGCCAAGTCTCCCTGGCAACTTCTCTGTGAGGCAACACAGTGCCCAAGCGTAAGCTGAGAAACTATCCAAATCTCTAATCTCTGAATACAGTCTAGCAAGAGGTCTGCCCTGGGACAGGAAACTGATACTATCTGTCAACAAGAACTACACGCACAAACGCAAATGCGAGATAATTCTGTTTAGCATCGCGTGGCTTCTTCTTTCACTGGCTGCTGTGATCTATTTTATTAAGGTTGGCTGTGCTTCCTAGAGGGTAAAGTCTTGTTCCCGGCTCCACTGGCAGGTCAAACCCCTGTGCGCTCTTCTCCTCTCTTCCTAAGAGTTCCAGACTGTGAAATTTATGGAATACCTTGCACGGCAAGGCCTTGGTCCTCTTCAGACCCTTGACTGAGAACATAGAGTGCATTTTCTGCTCTGCACCACTGGACCCTGCGTGGGCTGTGAGCGGACTTGCATGCAGCTAGGAGCAGCAAGCAGAGGATCCGCCATCCCAGAATTTCCCTGAAAAACACACAGATGAGGACTGGAGGAATATGTGGGCCACTTAGGAGTGACACCGCTCCAGACAGCCAATCTGCAATGCAGTGCAATCAAAGAGTGACTCCGTGGCAGCCTGAACTCTCTTGATGAGCCAGTGCAGAGCGCTGCGTGGGCAGTTTTCCCTTTAATGGAGGGCACTCCCTTGGAATAAGCGTTTGGCACCAGATGAGTGAGGAATGAGATGGCTCTAATCCTGTAATTTAATTAATGCTGCGTAGAGCTCCCTAACAAAAAGATCATTTCCTGACCAGGCTGTGGTTCTGGGTGTCTGGCTGGCAAGCTGGACCCTCTTGCTCCTGCTCTGCCACAGAAAGACAGCACGGTGCTTTTCCACCCCTGCTCTGTCTTATTTATACTTCTTATGGATTTTAGCCAAAGGAGCATGGGCTGCTGGTTCCCCAGGCCGTACACCCTTATATTTGTGATCACAGGGCTACCCAGTGCTGTCTGGTAAGGAGGGGAAGGGCAGAAGCTCTGGTTTTATCCCACAGATGCAGGAGGTGCAGTGAAAAGCTAAGCTCCAGGTCTCCTTCCATGTGAGGGAAGTTTCATATCTCCTTCCATTTTACAACTGAGCAAAAATATTGACCAGGACAGGGATCTGCTGAAGGACTGGGCTGTGAGTGATCACATCCCATCCATGACTAAAAGGTCCTGGCAACCTACTCCAACACCATCCCATGAGTAGAGGGTTTTCAAAATCTCCTCAGCTGTGTATGGAGCATTGACCAGCCCCTCACTTCATGAAATGGAGAAGCCAACATATGTACTCCCATATACACTGAAAGGCAAGCCGGGATGTCATGGGGTAGACATCATTTTGAGGCACAATCAGCCACTGTCCCGACTGGCCTTGGTGCTTGGCGTCCCCTTATGTGGCCCGTGTCACTGAATCATAGAATCACCAGGTTGGAAAAGACGCACAGGATCATCAAGTCCAACTATTCCTATCAGTCACTAAACCATGTCCCTCAGCGCCTCATCCACCCGTCCCTTAAACACCTCCAGGGAAGGTGACTCAACCACCTCCCTGGGCAGCCTCTGCCAGTGCCCAATGACCCTTTCCATGAAAATTTTTCCCCAACGTCAAGCCTGAACCTCCCCTGGTGGAGCTTGAGGCCATTCCCTCTCATCCTGTCCCCTGTCACTTGGGTGAAGAGCCCAGCTCCCTCCTCTCCACAACGTCCTTTCAGGTAGTTGTAGAGAGCAATGAGGTCTCCCCTCAGCCTCCTCTTCTCCAGGCTAAACAACCCCAGCTCCCTCAGCTGCTCCTTGTAAGAATTGTGACTTGTGTGTATGTGCTCATGATGGAGCAAATGTAGCTGGGGATTAAGAAGCAGCAGCCTGAGAGACCAGCCTGGAATGGTGGGAATGCATAACCCCATCCCTCCAAAGAGGAGAGGAGTCTGGGCTGACTCCTTATCTCTGTCTCAAGGAAGCCATGCAGGCTAAGCTTGCCCTGAAACATGAGTGGGATTGACTTGACATGAGGTTTTGGTCTGAGCTTTTCTGGCTTGACCCTGACCAGAGCATACCTGGGCTATGGCTCTCAACAGCCTCTCGGGGAACAGCCAACCACAAAGCTCTGCTAGTGCAAACAAATTCCTGCACAGCAGCAACAGACCAGGCCAGACAACAGCAACATGCCTAATTAACAATAATTGGATCCCTGCCATCTATGTCCCAGGCCCAAGCTTGCACCCGCCCCAGTAATTGCTGCCCCATTATGTTTTCCGGATGCTCCAAGGTGAAAGGGAGCTTTGTACAAGAACCCTGGGCAAATATGGGATGCAACAAGCTGCCAAGCAGTTGCTCCTGTATAAAGTCCTGATGCTGAGAGAAAGGGAGGGCTGGGGCATCCCATCCTGCTCCTCAATGCCTCAGCAAGAACTCCCAATACCAAGGGAGTAGGAGGAGAAAGCAGTTCTGGCATATCACTAAGTGTCCTGGCCATACCCTATAGAACTGCCCTCAGGAGAGGTCAGCAGCCCCGTGATCCCACCAAAATGGGGGAAGGGACCACAGGCTGCAATAAATGCAGGTACAATGAACCACCCTGTTACCTTGGCAAGAGCCTCCCAGAACAGTGATACCCAGAGCTGTTTCTCTGTGGTCCTGCTGCTGGAGATCCCTTCCTGCCCCAGCTGGTCAATTCCCAAGCCCTGTGGAAGGTCCTCTGCAGACAGCTTCCTACAGCAGCTTCAGATGAAGGAAATCCCCAGTGCAGGGGAATTTCCTACCTCTTCTCATAAACTGAAGGGTGCTGGAAGGCTGCACTAAGACCAAAGACCTTGTATTTTGTCTCTGGCTATTTTCTGAGCATGTTTCATTCTTCACTACGAGAGTGGAGAGGCCCTAGCACAGGTTCTCCAGGGAAGCTGTGGCTGCTCCATCCCTGGAGATGTTCAAGGACAGGTTGGATGGGGCTTTGAGCAGCCTGATCTCGTGGGACATGTCCCTGCCTATCGCAGGGGGGTTGGAACTAGATGATCTTCAACGTCCCTTCCAACCCAAGCTATTCTATGATGAGAGCAGCAGGGACCCAGCCTGTAGGGAGCATTTGTTTGTGCCTCCATGGGGAAACGCGCACATAGCACTACCTGTCTGTGGTTAAACAGGGACTTCCTTGCTCCAGAGCTCACAGTTTCTCTCACACACAGACCTGCAGCTGGGGGGATAGATCAGAGCAGCTCTAGCATTCAGTGTCTTCAGAGGAGGCAGACAACAGGCAGAAACAAAATCTGTAGGACAGAGGGTGCTGGAAAAACTCAGCTTTAAGAACCGCTCCTGGTTTGTAAACAGAAACAAGAATAAAGATTCATAAATCTGGGGCCACCAACGCTCTCCCGCCTGCAAGGAACCACGCTTGTTTGGTTCAGGTACGGCGATGCTCTTTGACTGTACATGACCCATCCTGCCTCCTGCAACCCAGCCCAGCCCCAGCCTGTCCGCACCGCCCCAGGCAGGAGAAAATTGGCACCAGGCACAGCCAACCTCCGCTACTCTTGGACAAAGCCTGGAAAATTGTTACTGTCACTCCACCACTGTAAGTTGACGAGTCCTCCTGAAGGAACATTATTTTTTTATAGTGCATTTGCTACCACATTTCCCAAAGGCTTGCCCTCCCCTCCCTTTCAGAATTCTTAGGTGAAGGCTTAAGCATGGTGCTTCATAATCCAGGGAGAAGAAAATTGCCCTGATTTAGTTGAGTCTTTCAACCACGATGACTTCAATGCCCTGATCTTGGAAGCTAAACAAGCCTTGTCTGCCCACTACATCTGTAGGAAATCACCTCAGTGAGTTTACGCTCCTACTGCTGGTACCCAAGGGACTCCTAGGTAAGAAGAGACTCTAACAATGGCCACTTACTCAAGCCAGATCCAGACCTCACTGAGCTAATCTGCAAAGCATCAGGGAGGCCTCTTCCTACCAGTTTCTTTTTTTTACAGAGAACAGGCATATGCAGTTATGCCCAGCAGAAGCAGAACATCATCAGGAAGTTCTCTACTCCAAAATCACCACATTTGCCCTGCAAGCTACTTTGTTCCAATGAACGTCTTCTCTCTGCTTCCTCCAGCATTACGTGTGCAGCAGCATTGCTGGCTTTCTTAGAAGACCCACTCCACCCAAACCCATCTGTGAACCTCTCCAGAATTAGCTGCCTTCAACTCTATCTTCTGCTGCTCCCAGCTCTGATGTGACACAGACTTCAGTGCTCCTTCCTTTGAACTTGATAGAAAACTCTTTGTATCCCTTAGCTAGCCTTGAGAATATCCCCTTTCTCACTGAGAGATGTGCACTGGGTGTAGTTACTCTCCACATCCTCCTTCCTGCCATAAAGCAAGAAGCAGAAGTGAGGGGGGCAGGATTTCCAGCTATTGCCCATTCAAATGCCCTACTTCATACACACTCAGCGCGCCAGCTGGGCTGAGAAGAGCTGGGACACCAGTCCAACAGTGCTGGACTTGTCACTGTCCTAGACATCATGACCCAGCTGGCATGTACCCTCCATGTACATTCTGCTCTCCAGAGGCAGGATATGCTGTGAGGTGAGGAGAGAGTTCAGAAGAGGTTGCAGCACCAGCTGGGGACATAAGAAAATGAGATTTACCATAGAATCACAGAATGGTTTAGGTTGGAAGGGACCTTAAAGATCATTCAGCTCCACCTGCCCTGCTGTGGGCAGGGACACCTCCCAGTGGATCAGGTTGATCAAAACCCCATCCGACCTGTCCTTGAACACCTCCAGGGATGGGGCTTCCACAACTTCTCTGGCCAACCTGTGCCAGTGCCTCCTCACCCTCACAGGAAAATATTTCTTCCTAATATCTTGTCTAAATTTCCCCTCTTTCAACTTAAAACCTTCTCCCCCTCATCCTATCCCTGCAATCCCTGCCAAGGAGCCCCTCTATAGCTCTCCTGGGGCTCATTTCGGTACTGCTGCTCTAAGGTCTCCCTGGAGCCTTCACTTTTCCAGGCTGAACAAGCCAAACTGTCTCAGCCTGTGCTCATATGGGAGGTGCTCCAACCCTCAGATCATCTTCGTGGCTTCTTCTGGACTCACCTTTTATTTCTACTCTGCCTCAGACTGCGTGGACCATGAGTGACTCTGTCATTTTGAAACCAAGGGGAGCCAGGTCTCTAAACAGCATGAAAGGCTGAAGTGACTTAGGTACTTAGTGGACCATGATATTTAATTTCAAGTTGTTCCATGATGATAACAGGGCTGCGTCATATTTCCCTGCATGCTTGGATGGAGAGTAGGTTGGTCCTGAAGGGCAGCAATCACTCCCATAGCCTGCAGCAGGCGTGAGGTGGACATCAACTCACAGTCACTAAACATCCATAACCCAGGGAAGGCGATTGCTGCGAGTGAGTCACACCTTTGGAGCCTGCAGCACCTAATTATAAGGGAAGCTGAGAAGAAAAAGCAAAAGAAAAAAACCCCCAAACCACCAGTAAAACAAAATAAATTTCTGAGCAATGACTGGTTTACCACAACTGCATTTCCATTGAGTCTCCAACAACTTTGGAACAATCCAACTCCTATGTCATCTTATAAAGTTTCTGGAGCTAAACAACTGCTTTTTGGAGGGATACAGCACCTATCTTACCCCAGCAGGAAACCAGAACACTGGATATCTTTTTTCCTTTCTGTGGGAGGGACAGTCTAGTGGTTTCTGGCAGGGATGGGGAGGTATTTACACCAGCTCCTGCACACATCTGCAAAGATTTTCTAGTCCAAGGGGAAGCCAGACCCCCGGGCTGGCAGGGATGACTGCCAGGAAGGGAATTCACAAACCTGTAAGATGCAGCAGGAGAATTCAGAAGATAAAATGTGAGATCAGAGGAAGGCAGAAGGGAGAGAGGAAAAGTTACAGCTACGGATAGACTGGCAAAACATGACTGCCACAGGAGAAAAATGGAGGCAGCGAACGGAGCATGTCAGAACCAAGTAAATCAGGCAGCAACATGTTAATTAGCTTGGCTTTCCCAGTGGAAAGATGTTTACATCAGGAGGATTTTCTTCTGGCATAAATCAGGGACAGGACAAAGCATTCATCCATGTCCTGTGTCTACAGTCAGTGCTCCTAACCAGCACCCCCAACAGACAGGGACAACATGGACCACTGAAGAGGGCACATGGGCAGCTGGGGGCCAGCTCTCTGACCTGCGGAGGCTTTTCTGCAGAAAGCTTTATTCCCCCTAAGGGAGGGAAGAAGGGCAGTCAGCCAGCCCACCTTACCAGGTGCCAGGCAGAAAAACAACAATCCTGTTTTTACAAGAAACACCCAAATGTTTCCAAGCTTCTCTGGAAGATTTTGGTGGGGGATGTGGGGGGATATTATTGCATTTTAATCTTCAGTAGCATGGCCAAACAGATATCCACCTTCCCCCTCCACCGTGTCTGACCTCAGGATAGGCAGTGGCTGATTCTGCTCACTCAGGATGACTAAAGCAGACAGCCCCAGCTTTGATCTGGCTTTTCCCAGCTCAGGATTTTAGGCACACCATGTTCCCTCTCCAAGGCAAGGATGTGGCGATTGCTTTTTACCAGTACATCTTACTCCAAATCAAGGGCAGTCACTGCAGTAACTACCAGTACAACATTCCTCTGCAGAAAAGTTTATGTTTTTATCTTGAATGAGGCCATTCCACCATGGGAATTTACACCACATCACTTCACAAAGATACCGGGAAGGTGAAACATTACATCAGCATCACATTTAAGGGGGCAGAGAGGGACAGAGGTAGCCCTAAATTAAGGTGCCTAGCAGTAGCTCTCTCATCAGCAGGCACAAGGAAATAGGAACCTTGATTTTCAGTGTTCCCCTTGTACTAAAACACCCTCCTTCAGCAGCTGAAGATGACCTTTAATTGACGATGCTGGCTCTGGGAAAGAGGCCAGGTAACGCACTGGATCTGCAGGGAGGATATGGAGAATTCAGCTCCTGAATCTCTACTTCATAAAAATGACAGTCCTGGATGAGTTACTTTAAGTTAGAAATGAACAAGCTTTGGCATAAAGACAATAAATAAAACCCTGTGTATTTGTCCATTGACCAAGAAAACATCTAGCAACATCTTAGCATGATTGATGGAGCCACTGGCCAGAGACAGGAAGCATTAAGGACAATAGCTACCAATATACACCCAGCTTGAATACCAGCTTGGTCTGATGTGTTTACCACAGCCTCAAACCCTTCTGGCTGTGTGGCAGACCTTCAAAGCAAGATGGTTGTGGCTATATTTCAAACCGTGCATTAGCATGACACTTGGGAAGCGAAGCTTATCAAAGATTGGGCTCAGTGGTGATTAGGCTGAGCTGCTCTTCAGCTACCAGGGCCTGGAATTAAACCGTAAAGTCACTTTCCATAGGTTACTGGAGGTCCAGAAGATGGGAAAGGTTTTTGAGCAGCATGTTTTCTCAGGTCCCACCTCTATGAGTCATGTCTCACCTCTGCCAAGCCATCCAAGACTGGAAAGTGCTGCTCACAGCTGCTGAGCAACCTCCACTTACCACTTGGGGCTGGACTGGTCCTTCTGGGGAACTGGAGAGTAGTAGAGAGGACAACACTGCCCTAAAGCTTTCCCTTTGCATGCACTGGGAGCAGAAGAGTCTGGATACATCTGGTCTAGGCAGTGTACACTAGATTCAGGCAGGTCAAGACCAGCCCATTAGCAGCCAGCAAGCTCCTACTCAGTAGATTTCTTCGAAAAAGGAAGCCAGGAGGAGCTTATGTCAAACTCAGCTAGAAGTGTCTACAGGCAAGACTGAAGGAAGAGGTCCCTGGCTTGTGACAGGAGGCCAAGTGACTCAGTTGTGGTGGGTGGAGGCAACAAAAGAGAAAGGGATGTGGTTACGGAATAGGGCATGAATCACCAAGGAAGCACATATGTTGATAACAGCTGGATAAACTCAAGGCAGAGACAGAAGGTCTGCTCAGGAGAAAATCCAAGCTGTACTGGAAGCCAAAACCTGGAGACAGCAATCCCAAGGGCTAGTGCAATGGAGACCTGCAAGTGTCTAGCACGGGCTCTTCCTGCTTTGCAGCTCAGTGAGGGTTGCAGGATAAGCATCTTCAGCAGACAAGGTGTGACCGTGGTGTTGGCTATGTTCTTGTGTCTCAGGTACTGCATTTTCAGAAGTCATCTGAGTCAAGTCTGGAGTCAGCCTTGTTCAGAACTCAGTCAAATCTTCTCCATTGTAGTCCTGCGACCTCATGTCGCCGTGACAGATAGACACTCCTCTCCCATCTCACAAGGCATAAACCCTTAGTGCTCAGCTTTGGAGGCTCAGTTCCCTAAAAACATGCTCTCCAGGGAGAGACATGAGCAGGACTAAGCTGTGAGACAGTAGAAGTTGACTTGAAATCTGCTACTGTCTCCTCTCCCCTATCTTCCTCAAAAACTCAACTATGGTTGAAGTCATAGAATCATAGAACCAAGGATGGTTTGGGTTGGAAGGGACCTTAAAGATCTTCTAGTTCCAATGCCCACAAGAAGACCTCCAAGAAGCTTGAGATCCCATTGAAGAAAATGATGATGAGGGAAGATTCATTAGAGTTCATTGGTCAGTGCTGAAAGCCTATGGAGAGATATGGCATGGAGACAAGAGGAGGTACGCAGATGATTCAACCCTCCATCCACCTCTACTAAACACACCTCATATCTCACCATGAATGTGTTATCATTTTCTGGAAAGGTACAAGTGAACCACCTTCCCCAAGTGTGAATGAGACATAGGGTGCCAGCAATGGGCCTTCCCAAAGCACCGCGAAGCTCCTTGGGTGCATCAGAGCACAGATCTGCAGTGAATCTTTTGCTCTGTCCATACTCCACTTGCAGCTTCACTCACTTGCTCCAGTGCCTGCCACAACCAGAGATTAACATCTCCTGCCAGAGGATTTTTGCAGCAATGAGCTTTAGGTCTCAAAACCACATATGGCATTGATATTGCAGCTGCTGAGGAATCTCAGGTAGGGATATGGTCCAGGGTGTTCACCAAAGAGACCAAGAAACCAAGAATGCAAACATAATTACCCAGTCCCTGGCACATGAAGGGCATGGTTTATCCCTCTTTGTTTTGTTATGCCCACAAGCCTGAGAGGCCACAGATGAGTGAATGCTGGGGGTAAGACTCTTGCTGGGTCCTCTGCAATGCATTAGTCACCACCATGTGGAGCATGCACAGCCGGCAGCCAGTACTCAGCATGGGATCATGCCTCCCTCTCCTAACCCTTGCTCTTCCATAGACACCATCCAGCTCCCGGCTCCCCCTGCCCATGTCTGAAATGTCCCTAAAACCATAACCCCATCTGCCTTGGTGTTCGCTCAGCTTCAGCCTGCCCATTCAGTCAGATCTGCCTTCCTTTCCTGCCTCCCCAGCAAATATTTAATAGCATGGGCTCATTGCCTTGGCTACTTTGAAACCGGAGAGGATCTCTGCTGACTAACAAGGAGTGTGTCACAGTCACAAGATTGCTTCTTTGCATCCATCACCACTGTGGCACTTCTCCTTTGGGGGAGAAATGGGAGAGACGCAGCATCGACGTGGCACAGGGGAAGCCTGGGTCATGGTGGGGGAAGAGATGCCTACCTGGAAACATCAGCTTTATCCTTCTATGACCTGGCAGCCTCGTCTAGACCCCAACGCTGCACACGGCTCTAACCATATGATGGATCCATTGGTGCTCTGCTGAGAGAGGGCACCATCTTATTGAAGGCTTAGGGCATCGCAGCACAGGTGATGTGCTTGCTGTTGATCATTGTCAGGAAAAGGAGACCTCGTGTGAAGGGGTGAGGGAGGTGGCAGGTAGGAAAATATGGATGAAGAACATGTTTGGCACAGAAACTGGGGGTGACCAGTGAAATTCCTGAGCAAATGGACATCACAGCACACCCACCCAGCTTGGCTAGGGATGCATGGGGACACCCATCAGCTTCTCTGCGGGGAGACATCACTTTACAATAAAAAAAATCTTATATCTGAATAATCAAGTCACCCAGAATGGAGCTGCTAAAGTAACACACCAGTCATTCGAGGACAGGCAGCTGGAAGAGAGCAAAGGTCCACCTGCTTGTCCCAAAGCTACCTACAAAAGCTGTTGATTGTGGTTTGTAGGGTGTGAGAGCCTGAACTCGAGGGCACACTTGTACAGAGAATGATATCTCCTCGTGATCCCATTGCAGGGAGAAAGGTACCCATAACTGGGAGATAGTCATAAAAGCAAGCACATTCAGGGAAGACCTCAGGAAACTTGCCTCTCCCCTACTGCTTGTGCCTTGGAGTGTGGTTTGACCATATCTGCACAGTTGTGTCACCCCAAGTGTTGAATTCAGACACTTCCATTGCCTGAAGGTTTCTTTCTAGTCCTATGTCTCCAGATGCCAGGACCTGAAGGAATAAACACAAGATCTCACAGAACTCATGACCTGTTGACTGTATGATCACTTTATCCATCCTGGGTAGATGACACCACTGTCTTCCATGCCTTATCTTAACAGAGGAACAGAGCAATCTACTGGGAGCAGAAGACAATTTAGTCACGTATCAAGTGATCATCCACTTGCTTACAGAAGAAGATGCTAGTAAACCTTCTCCTAAAATCTGCAACAGATCAGGAGCCATGTGCAAAGTTTCTCATCTCCCTGACCCTCCCAGAGCCACAGGAACAAAAAGCTCGCAGCTCTACCCACTGCTATTGCCTGTGTGGGCATCACCTCTTGTTCAGCCTGATACAGAACTGCTGCTGCTCCTCTCCCTGCACTGCTCAGCCATGGCCACCATGCAGCCAGACAGGATCACTGCTCCAAGACACCTCACTTGACCTCTTGAGGCTGTGGTGCTCCCACCATCCATCAGCCATCCAAACCAACTGCCTGCTTGGTGCATCCCTGAAACCTCAGTTCAATCTGGGCAAAGGAAGCTCGACTACTCTGATGAATAATCGCATTGAACAGTACACACTGGAGATGAAATTACTTTTTATCAAGCCTATATTTGCCAATGTGTGCTGTAAATGAATATTTCATTATGTTAACAACCCTGGTGGAAAAAGTAGATTTATGTTTCTGCCTTTGAACTGAGTACAATAAGTGGTGCCTGCATGTTGCAAAAAATAGATCCTCCCTCCAACTGCTCAAAAGCAGCAGGAACCACAATTCTGCTTTGTGGCCCCTCAGCAAGGATTAGTTTAGTTTTACCAAGAAAAAACATTCTTTATAGATTCATTAGCCAGTGCCTGCCTATAGGAGTTTCACAAAGACATCAAGGGTGCCTTTGTTCACCGGAGGTAACCCTGGTTGCTGTAGGTGAGGTATGGGGGCTAAGCACAAATAGTTCTGAAGATGTGCCAAAGACTAATGCTGGTTAGGATGTCTTGTTCCAGAGCAGATCAGCCTCCCTTGAAAGCCAAGATGTGCTCTGTATGCTCTGCTAGGTCCAAAGACCCCATTGTTTTGCTACAGAAAGTCATCTGCAGTCAGAGCTTGGCATCAGGAGCAAGCCCTACGCCAAAGCACATCCCGGGTTGGGTTCAGGAAATCCAACAGGCCAGAGGGATTTGCAAAGCTCTTCCCAAGCAGGCAGCCAGCTGAGAGTGAGCTTCTCGTCCTTATCTGCTCCCTCCCAAAGGCAGAGAGTACTGCTGCTGAGCAGCCCAAAGCCTAAACCTCCCAGGCGAGCAATTACACCAGTGGAGCAACAGTGGGGCATTAGATCACAAAAGTGCTCACTTCTGGCAGTGGGAGTGCACACATTAAGAGTTATGCGAGTTAATTACTTAACAAAAGCCACATAAGATCATTTCTTTGCCTAGATAGCCTTAATAATGCTCCTGTGTGGCAAGCTGGGAATGCAGCTAACAGACAGTTTACAGGTTAGAGAGGATGAAATTGGAGCCAGCTAATATTGTTAGAAGAGATATACCTGCACACAGACAAGTGCACGCATGTAGGTATGGATGTCACACTGATAAGGTGAAACCATCAGGATGCAATCTTCTCTTTCCTGCCAGTTTTCAGCCTGCCTTAGGCAGGCCTTAACACTAAGGCAGTGTTTTTCTGGGTGTTTTTTTAGCTGTGTACAGGTCCAGCACTTTCATTCATTAATGTTCTCTCTGGAAGGATGGGGAAGAGAGAGCTGCGTTCCCAGCCCACACTTCTTCCATACTCAACCTACGCTCACTGTCCTGTAGCAGTGTCCTTCTGGCCTTGGCAAAGAGGGCAGATGAGGGACAGGCTGGTACCACATTCAGTTCTCTGTTTTCAAAAGCCCACTGTTCAGCATCTCTTTGTAGAACAGTTTCTCCACTGCCTGCTCCTCCTCACCACTTCCACTGGCAGTTTGCTCTTCCTGCGCTCTAAGCGCTGTGCTGGACAAGGTCTAATCAAAGCTTCATATGGAGGCAGCAGTACTTCCATCTCTGCTAAATACATTTCTTAGGATTGCTCTAGCAATATCCGCCTGTACTATAGGCATCCTGCAATTAGTTACTACCCTACTTCCTCTTCCTCTGGTAATTCACATGGATGAGAGTGTAGTGAATGGGAGAAGTTTTATTAATAGATCCAAACATGCTACCTGAGTTACAGTATCTCACACTGCTGCTTCTAGCAGTCCTCAAGGTTACTCCATCCTTCCTGTGTGATGTTCAGGTCCTTTTCCACATTGGCCATACTCTCAACTGTCTCATCTGGAGAAGTGATCCATACTCTCCTCTACATGTGCCCAGATCATTAAGAAAGATATTATTGAAGAAATGTTCCAAAATAAGCTGCACTGGTCACTTCTGAACACATCCTGTTGACTCTCTTTAACTTCATTTCTCACCCACTTGAAATTTCTGTAGTAATGCTCAGGCTTGCTCACTTCATTAGAAAGAAAAAATCACTTATCAATAAAAGGTGATGAGTTAGTTTGGCTTCATCTATTTAACCTTTCAATATCACTTAAATGTTCAGCTGAGCTATTCACAAGAGCACTCATTTAAAATATTGTCATAGCTTACCTTGATTAAAACCAGCCCTTCCACCTAAGGAGCCCTGCCAGTAGGTCACAGGAGCTGGATACAAGGACTTGGGTCTTGAATGGGACATCTGTCCATGGCACAGTCTGTAGACGTGGGTGGAAGCACCTCTTGTGTACATGATTGTGTAGGAGTCAGCAATGCTTCTTCATCTGGGGAAGAATATTCTACATTAATGAGCTCTTTGCTTTCAAAAGATGAGCATGCAGCTGGGTCTATAAATGGAAAGGAAATTAATGGGTCCATTCCTTTGGCAAAAATGCCTGGTGATGCATTCTTGTGTGAAGAACATCTCTGGCAGAGCCAGTATCACCCAGTCCAAATTAGAACAGGTCAAAAACTCGGCTAAAAGTCAACCCAAATCTGGCTCTGGCTAGTGATATCAGTGATGAGCAATAACATGAATTACTGATTCCAGGAAAACTAGACTTTGTCTTGAAAAGGCAGGAGAGTCATGTGTTCAGGGAGCAAAGAATCATAGAATCACCAGGTTGGAGAAGACCCACCAGATCATTGAGTCCAACCATTCCTATTAAACACTAAACCGTGTCCCTCAGCACCTCGTCCACTCGTCCCTTAAACATCTCCAGGGAAGGCGACTCATATTTAACCATGAGTACCCAGAGCGAAGCCCATAGGCATGAGAGAAAATACAGCTACGTAAGCTGCTCAGGATGAGAGTTCACACCAGCTCCCCATCAACAGCAGGCGGTTGCTAGACTTGCTGGGCACAAGGCTTCCTCCTGAACTGTGTGAGCACACGCAGCCACTGCAGGCATCGCTTGGAAAGGAGGCAGGGCCAGAAGCATGACTGGTCATCTCTGGACTGTACGTTTCCCACGAGAGCAAGCAAATGTAAGACCTTCCGTGTTCTCAGTAAGAGAGACTTCCCCAGGAATGCGTAATGGGTAATGGATGCTGCCAAACCACTGTCACCCCAACAGCACCTGCGTATCTCAAAAGGGTCACTACTGGGTCCTTCCCAGGCATCACTTACTGCTCTTCACTGATCACTCTCAGCAGGAAGCCCTGCTAGACAGAGAGATGCTATTTCAGCGTACTGGAAGCAAAAGAGAGATGATGATCATTTAAAAAGACATGCACCATTTTGCATGCTTTCTGGGACATATATGACTGCTGTGTTCCCTGTGAGGCAAAGCAGGTGAAGGCCCAAGAACAGTTTCTGCCTCACACATCCCACAGACAAACAGCACATCGACATTCTGCTGCGGTGATTCAGTTACACCCAGTACCCTCTGAAGGTGCAATAACTTGGTTGGTTTCCAAGCTCTGCCTATCTATGTCTTGATGTGAGACAACACTGGAAATAATTTCTGGAGACAGGGAAGGAGTTGCCCTAGGCAGATTTTGGTGCATTAAATGTCTGGTGAAGCCACATGAGAGTCAGAAGCCAAATCAATTAGAAGTCAAGGGTTGATGTCCGTCTAAGCTTTATGGGAAGTTCCACCAATCTGCATTAGGAAAAGAATGTGTCTTCTCAGGAAGCAATACAGAAGAGGCAGGGTGGAGGGCAGAGCCCCCAGAGTCAATATTTGAGGTATCTCAGAGATGAAGCAACTTCCTCTGATTTGTAGAAGGGTTTTGAAGACGAACAGCAATCATTCAAACAACACCCAGACTAGAAGGTTTTCCTCTACCCCCAGTGCATTTCATACAGGTAGGACTGGAGAACAGGCCTTATGAGGAATGGCTGAGAGAACTGGGGTTGTTCAGCCTGGAGAAGAGGAGGCTGAAGGGAGACCTTATCACTCTCTACAACTACCTAAAAGGAGGTTGTGGAGGGGAGGGTGCTGGCCTCCTCTCCCAAGTGACAGGGGACAGGACAAGAGGGAATGGCCTCAAGCTCTGCCAGAGGAGGTTTAGGCTGAACATCAGGAAAAAAAAATTCACAGAAAGGGTCGTTAGGCACTGGAACAGGCTGCCCAGGGAGGCGGTTGAGTCACCTTCCCTGGAGGTATTTAAGGGATAGGTGGACGAGGTGCGGAGGGGCATAGTTTAGTGATTGATATTAATGGTTGGACTCGATGATCCGGTGGGTCTTTTCAACCTGGTGATTCTGTGATTCGGTGCGGAGGGGCATAGTTTAGTGATTGATAGGAATGGTTGGACTCGATGATCCGGTGGGTCTTTTCAACCTGTGATTCTGTGATTCAGATCCAGAAGGGCAATTTCAGCAGTGCAATGCCAGTGTTGGCAGCTTTTCCCTGGGGCTTGAACCAAGCTGGATATCTGAGTTCAGAGCACAGAGATTGCAGAGGTAACATATTACAAACCAGCTTTCTTGCCTGGCATGGACTTTTGTAAGTGTCTAAAGATGCAAACCCTCTCCATTCCCTTCTAGCACACAACTCCAGCACTGAAGGAAAACTACAGGCTCCACACCTTTGCCTGCCAAAGCCCTGGCCCCATCCACACGTCTGCTCTTGCAGCACATATATGAACTCAGGGAAGGCATGGCAGCAAGTCTGACAGCTCTGAACCATGCCTGCTGGGGAACCCAGCGTGTGGCCATGCTCTAGCTGCACTTTCTTCCAGTGCAGTGTTGGAACATAAAAGGATAACCCAACTTCCCTTATAAATTTGCATGAAAACAGTATCCACAAAGGTACTTAATATTAATCCAGCTGATCTCTACCATCTGCCACCTGTGGTTTTGGAAGCAGGTAAGGCTGCAGTGGGTTTGCTGCCAGGACTTTTCCTCTGTTGCCAATCGACTCCACACCTTCAGAAGGCTGGAGAGGCTTCCCTGCCATGATGGGAATGCTAAGCAAGAGATTTGCTGTGTCTCTTCACAAGCATGAGTTCATCATCTGAATTATTAGACTCTGTGTGCAGATGGAGAACTGGGGACCACGGGACCCAGTTGCTGCAAGTCTATGGCAAAGGGACGGGTGACAGCAGGTAGGACACAGTCACCATGCTCCACGTTTTCTCATGGGAGCCCTGCACTAACTCTGAGCCTGTTGGGAAACTCCAAAGCTATGTTTGCTTGTCTGAAAAGTTCCATTGGTTGCAGCTTGGGCTCACATGAAACCATAGCTTAGGCTTGCAAGTGCTCGAGTGAAGGTGAATACCAGAGGTATCTGCAAGTGAAGCCCAAGCTGTTCTCCTTGGGAGGCTCTGAGACTTGGCAGTGGGACTCCCACACAGCTCTGCGGTAGTAGTGAAGAACCTGAAGCAGGTGGCTGAGACCTGCACTCCTGCTACTGGCACCTACCGCAAACCCACAGCATCGCACAAAGCGGCTCTGACCTCCCAGGGATGCGTGGCTTTCTCCCATTTCCAGAAGAGCTGTTGCTATGGCAATGAAAACGGTCTGCATTTTTAAATGCTTCCTCAAGGACATCCACTAAAGAGGCTGAAGACTGGGACAACAGAGGGATGCAACTCAGCATGATAGCCCCAGCGTGGGATGAGCAGCTTTAGAGCAAGCCCAGGTGTCCATCTATTTAATCCGTGGACATGCTGGAGTGCATGTGCCTCCCCTTCACGCTCCCTCTGCAGAGACAGCTGCTCGCACGTGCATCACAGCAAAGAAGATCCATACAGGAAGGCTCTGTAACTGGCAGCTTGTCACAGTCAGGGGAAAAAAACAGCCACACAGTCTCACAAAAATAAAAGATTTTTTTTCTCCAGAAGGTACTAAAATTGAATCCTCCGTTCTCATTTAAATGGACAAGGACATTCAGGCAGCGCTCGCCAAGTTTCCTTCCCAAAAAAGACTTAGAGAAAGTCCTCTGAGGGATTATTAACTGGCTAACAGACAGGAAGCGCAGATAAAAATAAGTGGAATGTTTCCGCCATGGAAGAAGATTATCTGTGAGATCTATTCTTGTGATTGCACGGCTCATTACGGAGTTACTCATAAGACAGCCACTCGAGTGTGTGTTTGGATGCCCAGCCAACTCCAGGGAAAGGAGAGCTCCTAGGTCCAGCTTGTCATCTGCTGGGAAGGGATTCATCTGAGCTGTTGCTTGGATGGTGACCTGGAGGAGTTACCTGCTCCCATCCCCACCTCTGCCTCACTTTCCATCCTACCTGTGGGACAAAAGCAGCAGGCACACAATGGCAGGTGGAAAGCTCTCAGTGGAAGGGGAATAAAATCACTTGGGGACACCTGAAGTGGCCTGGGAGGGGTTTTCAGGAGTAGATCCTTCTACCCAGCAGTCCAGAAAATGAAATAATTTCTTTGGGCTTACAATGTTTGAGTTTTCAAGGAGGTTTTGCTGACTCTGTGCCTTAAGTTGGGAAGGACCCAGTTCACAGAAGATGCGTGGCTAGAGGCTATAAAGAAAGGCAATGG
Organism: Clamator glandarius; assembly: GCA_033459285.1. Taxonomy (NCBI): domain Eukaryota; kingdom Metazoa; phylum Chordata; class Aves; order Cuculiformes; family Cuculidae; genus Clamator; species Clamator glandarius. Next base: position 403,678 of record JAUNZM010000078.1, read on the forward strand.
ATTTCATATGGCTCCTACCAGCAAAGAGCAGCTCGGACAGAGAAGCAATTTTTTGAAGGCTGTAAGCATTAATAACATGCCTGCAAAGCACAGGCACCAGCGCGCCCCTATTACGACACCGAGTGAAATTGCCTTCCTAGCCTTTGGCTTGGATTCATCTGTTCCCAGCCAAAGGAGCCATGTAGGAATTGCATTACAGGTTCTTAATGACAGACAGCAGATTGAGGCCAGGGGCAGGAGGGAGGGCTTTCAGGGTGGGTCCCTCCACTTATTCAGAGTTATTCCCTCCTGTTCTCGGATGGGAGGGGGGGGGGGGGGGGAAAGGGCTGTGTTTGGGATAACTGCAACCTGATCTTCTCTCCTGAAAAGCAAAACTCACTCTGTCATCTTTGCAAGACAGAGATAGCAGCAAAGCTCTTCCTATGCAAAGGACAGAAAGCACAAGGGAAAATGTGATATCAGAGGACTTGGCTCCATGAAATGCTCTGGTGGGAAAAGGAGAGCAATGAAAGGGTGCAGGGAGGATCCGTGGAACTACAGGCCTGTCAGTCTGACCTCGGTACCAGGGAAAGTCATGGAGCGGGTGATCTTGAGTGCGATCATGAAGCACTTGCAAGAGAACCGGGTGATCAGGCCCTGTCAACACGGGTTCATGAAAGGCAGGTCTTACCAGAGTAATCTGATCACCTTCTATGACCGAGTGACTAGACTCTTGGATGAGGGAAAGGCTGTGGATGTATCTTCCTGGACTTCAGTAAAGCCTTTGATACAGTTTCTCATAGCGTTCTGCTTCAGAAACTGTCGGCCTCTGGCCTGGACGGGCGCACACTCTCCTGGGTGAAAAACTGGTTGGATTGAGGGCCCTGAGAGTGGTGGGAAATGGAGTTAACTCCAGCTGGAGGCCAGTGACAAGTGGGGTTCCCCAGGGCTCAGTGCTGGGTCCAGCCCTGTTCAATGTCTTTATCAACGACCTGGATGAAGGCATCGAGTGCTCCCTTAGCAAGTTTGCAGATGACACCAAGCTGGGTGGAAGTGTCGATCTGCTGGAGGGTCGGGAGGCTCTGCAAAGGGACCTGAACAGGCTGGACTGCTGGGCTGAGACCAACGGCATGAGGTTTAACAAGGCCAAATGCCGGGTCCTGCACTTGGGGCACAACAACCCTAAGCAGAGCTACAGACTAGGAGAAACCTGGCTGGAAAGCTGCCTGGAGGAGAAAGACCTGGGGGTGCTGGTCGACAGTGACTGAACATGAGCCAGCAGTGGCCCAGGTGGCCAAGAAGACCAATGGCATCTTGGCTTGTATCAGGAACGGCGTAATCAGCAGGTCCAGGGAGGTTATTCTCCCTCTGTACTCAGCACTGGTGAGACCGCACCTCGAATCCTGTGTTCAGTTCTGGGCCCCTCACCACAAGAAGGATGTTGAGGCTCTGGAGCGAGTCCAGAGAAGAGCAACAAAGCTGGTGAAGGGGCTGGAGAACAAATCTTATGAGGAGTGACTGGGAGAGCTGGGGTTGTTTGGCCTGGAGAGGAGGAGGCTGAGGGGAGACCTTGTTGCTCTCTACAACTACCTGAAGGGAGGTTGTGGAGAGGAGGGAGCTGGGCTCTTCTCCCAAGTGACAGGGGACAGGATGAGAGGGAATGGCCTCAAGCTCCGCCAGGGGAGATTTAGGCAAATTTTTCACGGAGAGCGTGGTTAGGCATTGGAACAGTCTGCCCAGGGAGGTGGTTGAGTCACCGTCCCTGGAGGTGTTTAAGGTGAGGGTGGATGAGGTACTTAGGAGCATGATTTAGGGATTGCTGGGAATGGTTGGACTCGATGATCCAGTGGGTCTCTTCCAACCTGGTTATTCTGTGATTCTGTGAAGTACTGAACCCCCAACCTTTTGTAGGTAAGAGCTGGAGCTCCATGTCCTACACAAAGCTCATAGAAATACTGCACTTCTGTGCCTCATCCTTTGCAAGGAAGGACTCCCTAACACGTTGCTTGGATGGTCACTGTACACCTTCTGGGACTGCCAGCCCAGAACCTGGCACTGCTTTTATGTGCATGGACCTCCTGGGGAACATGATCAAGCAAAGTGCCTCCCTGCTGTCTCCGTAACCAGAACCTGACTCCGAGAAGAAGCCTTCACCTTCACTACAAGCTGCCAGAAGGGCTGAGCCTGCATGCCAGACTGGTTTGGCAGCTCTTCCTCCTCCCTTCTGTTTGCTTGGTGGGTGATGTAGCGGCTGTCTGCATTAAAACTGCCTGGGGCCAGAGCGTGAGGAAAAAGAAATAGCCCCTGGCACCCATTAAATTATTCTGCTAAAACCAAAGGCAGCTCAACAGCTCTGTGCTTCACCCCAGCCTGAAGTGACCAAGTCAACAAACATAGACGACCCACATCTCCAGGAAACTCAAAAGCACCTTCCATCTTCTGCTCTTTTTTTTCCCCCACTGTACACCAGTAGACTGACAATTTACCAGCAGCACCATTTACATTTGCTGGGGTCTCCTAAGTGTCCTACCAGAGGTGGTCAGTCCATTGCAGAGGAGACAAACACCGACATCACTACACCGCTCACTTCAACTCTCCCACTGCTTTAACCAAACACCATTACAGACAATTTAAAAGAGAAAGAAATTTGCCCAATCCCACAAATTTAGGCCTCCCTTGAAGTCCAAGTCCTCTCCTATAATTATTTTAACCACTAATGACTTGGTCAGCAGCACAGAAAGCCACTCAGTCCTTTGGTAAGACAACGATGGTCCAAATGCACAGGGTACAGTGTCAGAAGGAATCTGCACCAGCTCAGTTTGATTGAAAAGCCAGCAAACCCAGGAAAAGATGCCAAAGAAAACTTTGGCCATGAAGAAACAAGGGCTGCAGAGGAAAAAAGTAGTTGAAAGTGTAAGAAAAATCCCCAGTGAGCCCAAGGCAGTGCAACAGCACCTGCAAAGGCCAGGTTTAAGACAAGAGCATATATTTGCAGTGGAAACAACCTACAACAAAAGGCACATCCAGACAGGGCTGAGCAATGCCCTATCTGCAGCACAAGCAGGGAAGCAGAAGGGAAACCATTCCCTGGCACACTCCCAGGCTGGTGTATGCATGTTAGCAGGTAATAAAGCACCTACCAGGGTCAGGAGCACCACTGAACATCAGAGAAAGGCAGGCAGGGGTGGTCCATGGGCTGCAGGGCATGCAGAAGCAGCCACCAATTTGCATGGATTGGCACACGGGTAAGCAATGCTGTTCGTATTCAATCCATGTGTGTGAGTAAATGATTCTCAGCTGAGTGCCGGGTAAGGGAAATGTGCATGTTCATTATGGTATGGGAATTTAAAAACAATTAGCAGCACAAATATTGTTTAGAAGCCTGATAGGTCACTGGGTTGGTTGCTTTTTCTCATTCACCACAGTACCCGATAAGTAATTTCTTAGAAGTCTTCCTTCTGGGCCTGAAGCTGGGATCTTGCACAGCCTTGGCACACTTATAAATGATTGTTCTTGTCACTCTCAGCCTGGGCCCCTGTTATCTGCCTGGCTGCAGCCTTTGCCTGCCTGCTGACAGCCAGAGGTAAGAGGCCACAATGCCTCACTCCCCTGCTGCACCTTCTTCACAAAGCACATTCCTGCTCGCCAGCTGGAGGGATGCTCCACCTCAGAGTTGTTCAGCAATGATTGCACCAGAGGGAAAAGACAGATCTAGTGGCAGAGGAGCTGCATCCTTTGGAAACTGCACGTGAGCATGATGCAAAGTGATGCTGCGGGAGAGCTTGATTGCATAGGAAAAACTGTGCAGGTGTCAATCCTGCCTGGAGAGCTGCAGCAGTGCGGGGAACAGCGCTGACAGAGATGATGCTGAGACATGGGGTTGTCTGTGATAAAACCCTAGCCAGGCTAGGAAAAGTGCACACGACTGCTGAACCTACAGCAGTAAAAGCCCAGACTGGATACCGTGATCTACTTGAAGGGACCAACAAGATAGCAAGGCACATTTGCTTAGTCAGTCTTGGGAATGGGGAGCTGCAGAGTTGGGTATTTGGGTCCTCGTGCATACAGCTCAGAGGAACAAAGCAGTGATGGGCTGCTATGGGTGTGATGGCAGGCCATGAGAAAAGCAAAGCCCAGAGGGAGAAAAAGATATTAGCAGGGTTTTTACATCGTGGATAATTAATACACTCCTCCATGAGGGGAGGGATCTGTGAAATCCCTAGCCTTGCTAACCACATAATCATTAAGGTTGGAAAAGACCTCTAAGATCATCAAATCCTAGTGTCAGCCCAACACTAACGTGCCTACTAAGCCGTGTCCCAAAGTGCCACATCTGCACATTTTTTAACACTTCCAGGGATAGTGACTTCCTGGGCAGCCTGTGCCAATGCTTCACCACTCCTTCAGTAAAGAAATTTTTCCTAATACCCCATCTAAGCCTTCCCTGATGCAACTTGAAGCCAATCAGGCAAAAAGGCTGCAGTAGGAGCTCTCTAGGAGCTGCCAGTGGCCTTCACCAGCTGGACCGCAGCCCGGCTGTCCCCCAGCACACGGGCTGTGAAAGCCAGGCTGTGCCTGCAGCTCCCAGTGCTTCCATAGACCAAAGTGATTTTATAGGCACTAGGAAGGTAGATTTTGGAGTGAGAAGGGGGAAGGGGACTGGAGGCAAACTTTTAACTCTCACAGCTTATATGTAGTGATGGAGATGGCAATGTTTCTTTCAGCAGCATTAGCAGCTGTGGTTTGGAGTTGCAGTGCTGCCAATCACATGTGATCAAACACCATGAATGTCCCCAAAAGACAGGTGGCTTGTTGGTTAATTGTTCACAGTTGTTCGCTTCCTTCCCTCTTACGGTCTTTCATGGTTTTAAACCTTCCTTCTTGACCAGCAGGGTCGGTCACAAACCTTTTTGAAAAAGACACTTTTGAAAAGACTAAAGCAGATATTCTTGTGTAATTATATGATTTCAGAGCTGAAGTTTTGAAAAGAAACCAAACAGACAATGAGCTGTTGCTATGGACCGTTAGCAGTGCTGGGGTTTGGTTCTGGAAGGGGCCTAGAATGGGGGAGAAGAAATCTTCCTCTGCCAGTGAAATTTTGGTTGCTACAAATAAGCAAATTCCATCATTCAGCCCCCAAAATTCCCAGCCTGCAAACACACACATTGCTTGCTGCCCTGCTGCAAAGCTCTGGATCTTCTTTACTCCCACCCACCAGCTCTCTCCATGGTCCATCTCCCATCCCTTCTTCTGGGCTACTTCAGCAAAGGATGTTCCTCCTCCAAAAGAACTTCCTTCAAACACTCCGCTTCTCTCAGCAAAAAAAGGGCCTCTGAGAATCAATCACTTACAAATGCTACAGTTTCCCCAGACTCTTGCTCTCCAGATTCTTATTTTCGCTCAGTCTCTGAGTGGGCTGCCTTTTTTTCTCCACCTGCGAAGAGAGAGGTACTCAAGCAAACTTTTCCTGGCATTGATAACCCTGTACCAGAGACGGCAGTGGAGTTGCAGGGGTTAAGACAGGCTAACTAATGGGAACATCACGGACAAAAGCAATGAATTTATTAAATGAAGCAGAAAATCCCACTGTTTTCTTTCCTGCCCTTGCCAGGAAACATGTGCCTGTTCTCCTCCCAATTTGTATGGAAAACCTTGCAGGAAATACAGCCCCTCAGGTCTGTGATTTTTCTAGTTGCAATAGTTTCTAACAAGACAAACCATGCTAGCCAGCAGCAGCCGGTTCTCCTCTCCCCTCCACATCTGGCACAGCAGGGTTTTACCACCCATCCTCGGTGAATTTTTTTTCCCCCTCTCCTGTGATCCACCTCAGGTCCTCTACCATTAGAAACACCTTGCCTTCTTGCCACCAGCCTCCTCCCAGATGTAGCTGGGGCAGAGCAGAAGACCAGATCATACCTGTGGGGAATTCTTGCACTCCCTGTGGCTCCGTTTCCCAGGGCTCTCTGAGATTACCAACTTCCATGACCACCCCCAAGTCACCAAGTTTTTCCAATGCCTGCAGGAGAAGAACCGGAAAGTTCATTTTAAAGGAAAAGCAGGGGGATAGCTCATTCCCTGAGTGCTATTTCCTCTGCAAAAGGAACCATATGGCAGTGCTTAAGCGTAGTTACTATGCTGGAATTACTTGGCCTTCTAGCTTTCTTCTCCAAGACTGCCCAACTGTGCAAATGCCCCCAGGCTGCCACCTGCCTGCCTGGCAAGCGCTGCTCTGTCTTTGGGCTCCAAACTTCTGCAGGCAGCTCCGTTCCCAGGTAGCTGCAGTCTGAGAGCAGTGCCTTTATCTCACCTCAGGTTTTACTTATCTCACCCCTGCCTGCATTAACTCCATCAATACTTAAGCTCATCTGATGTCCCCGAGGATCCCAATCCCAGAGTCAAACAAATCTGGCTGCAGCATCCTACAAAAACTCCATTTTCCTGTCTGGTTTTTTACAATGCCTATTTCCTGATTGCTTTAAAGCACTGGGTAAGGCAATTTGGGCAGCTCTGTCAGAAAAATAAAGAATCATAGAATCACCAGGTTGGAAAAGACCCATTGGATCATCAAGTCCAACCATTCCTATCAGTCACTAAACCATGCCCCTCAGCGCCTCATCCACCCATCCCTTAAACACCTCCAGGGAAGGGGACTCAACTCCTTCTCTGGGCAGCCTGTTCAGTAACCAGTGACCCTTTCTGTGAAATTTGTTTTCTTAATATTCAGTCTGAACCTTCCTTTGCAGAGCTTGAGGCCATTCCCTCTCGTCCTGTCCCCTGTCCCCTGGGAGAAGAGGCCAGCTCCCTCCTCTCCACAACCTCCCTTTAGGAAATATCCTGTGTGAAGTGCTGCTGGGGGCAAACAGGGCTCAGTATCTCATTGCTAAGGGCTGAGGGCTTGAGGTAGCTCCTAGTGCAGAGGCCACACAGTGTCACAGGCAGGCAGCGACAAGCACTGCAAAGCTTTGGAATGCTTTGCAGGGCTTTAGCCCCTTTTCAATGTGCTACCCCCTGGATTTAGGGTGGCCTAGCTCTGTGACCTTCCACAGGGCCATCAGGGAGGCAGGTATATTGCTGCTAGTACCCTCTAAGCTGCCATCCTCTCCCATGAGCTGTTCTGTAAATCAGCATTTTGGTCCAGGTTCTTCTCATCCTTCTCAGACCCCATCGTGATTTAATAGTAGTCTTGTGGTTTAGCATTTTGGACAAGAGGCATAGGAGTGATTTTTCCCCGTGTCTATCTGGCATCTGCTCTCTCCAGACTGAGTGAAGTCACTGGCAGAAAAAAAACCCAAAAAGCCAACAAACCTGATCGTGAGTTTAGGGGAACATCGATGGCTGTTGCTTCCCATCGTGTTGCATCACGTCTGATGCCCACACCTTAACTCAAGCCATGCCAGCTCTGCCATACAGGCTTCCTATGGGAAGAAATAATGACTTGAGAAAGCATCCCTTCTTGGAGCAAGAAATGCTTCTTTGAACACAACTCAACACTAGATGCAGGGGTTTGGAGCTCAGGGCTTGTCCTGTGTGCCAGGGCCCTGGCAGAGCCCCCCATCGAGTGCTCCCAGTCTCCTATCAGCATGATGATGATGTTCCCACACAGCCCAGCCAGCCTGATGAATAACACAGCGTTTTGGTGTGGGCTTAATGCCACGTTCTCGTCTGCAGCAGGAGGACATCAAAGTGACCACAGAGTTCCTGGCAGCCTTGGTTAGCAGCTGGTCAATGAGAAGCTGCCCTTCTTGTTTAAGTCATTTCTTGAAGGCAGGTGTGTGAGGAGGAGAGCTGGTGGAGAGCCAGTTTTGGCACCTGTACCCCATCCTGCCTCTACAGCAGAGCTATGTAAGAGCAGCTAGGTCCAACGGGGTGACGTTCACAGGCCTGAGCAGTTGGAAACCACAGGGAAGGAGAGCCTGATCTGCTTTGAAAATATAATAAATGCGGAAGACATCGTAAGGGAAGCCAGGCAGATGTTAAATCACAACAGTAGGTATCTGCCTTCTGAATTTGTCCACAACAGTGTTGATGATAAAATCCAGGTCTCTGACTTATCAAAAAGAAGAAAGCTAGAAGGCTATTCAACATTACAACTAAAGTGAAGAACAGGTCCTGGGACTCTTCTGCTCTAATGGGTGGGAGAGCAGAGGAAAGCTAAGTGGTATCCACTGGAAAGAAAGATTTTGCATGGGTGAGTTAAACAGTACCAATATTCATTGTAAAAAAAAAAAAATATGCTTGGTATTAAACTCAATACAGCTGAAAGGCGAGGCTCCCTTCAGCCCTGGGAAAGATCCATGGTGGGTTTACCTACAGCTTAAACAGATCACTTTACAAGTTAATCCAGGTCCGCTCACTTGGGGTACTCAGCCCTTGATTACTACATGGTGGACTGCATGAGCCTAACGAGATGGGGACTGCACAGCTCGGCTGCGCTGCCGTGTCAGCCCAGGCTCTGCCTCAGTTCCTGTCGCATCGCCTCCGCTTCAGTGCTGGCAGCTGAAAGCAGAGCAAGGGGACTTGGTACCCACGTTGATAACATAGGGCAGACCAAGCCGGACCTGGCTGAGAGGGGCGAGGGGAACAGCAGCTTGAATGCCAGTCCAGCTGTTAATAAATTTCTTCCCGTGGCATTCACTCTGCAAAAAATTCTGCTACAAGCTCATGCAAGCGTAGCTGGAGAGGAGAGTGTAACTTGTGCTGGCTTGAATCGATCCATGCAGGAGGACCAGAAGCATGTGCTAGGCAGCTCCAGCACAGTAAATTCCTTTGTTACTGAGTTTTGCTTTTGTAATTTCATTATTAAGGCTAATAATTCCTGCCCCAGGCTTGCAGAGGAGCCACAAGTGGGCACACGGTTGGAAGGGAATGGAGGAGCCACTGCTGCTGGGCTCTCCAAAGAGACGGCTTTTCAGTAACGCTGGACAATATATTTATGCCCAAAACTGACAGTGAGTAGTGTGCCACAGGATCAGGGGCTGGTTCATAGGCAATGCGAAATGAGCACCCATTAATTCAACTTGTTTTGCAAAAACTTTTATTTTTAGTGCTTGTGAGTGGTGCCAGATTGACAGTACTATAAATAGAAGCCTTCTATTTATCCTGCAGTCTAGGTACCGCAGTGCTAAGTCAGTTTTACGACCTCAATAAATCCAGATTAGGTGCTCTCAAGGATGTGTCTCCATAGAAATAACATTTCCTCTTTGCATTCATATGCATGGCTAGGAGAATGGATTATGCCAAGGGGGGTGCTGCCCTCATAAGCCAGCCTGATGCTTTCTGATCTGTCTTGATGCGATACAGGCTGACATTCAAAGAAGATTGTGGATGCCAGTCTCAGATCTCTGAGTCCCATCTAAAAGCTGATTGCGTACCTTGGCTTTTGAGTTGAAAAGCCTACGAAAAGACTGAGAGATGAGGGTCTGTCTCAACACCTGACACAGGGAGCATTACACCCCGTCCCTGCTCCATGCAGGGTTCAACCGGCTGATGAAACTCTTATGTCCTCACCCATCTCAGCTGCCTGCTGCTCTGCCAACGTGGAAAAAAGAGAGACAGAGCCCTGTTTGGTAAAATACATTACAGCCTATTGCAAAGATGTTGCTTTTCTAGCAAGCTGACTAGTCATAACTAATAAAATGCCAAAATACCCCCACCCCTCTCCCCAGTGTAACTAAAGGAATAGTTGTTTTACTAAACCAGAGTATAACAAGGTCTGGAAGGTGAAAGGGGAAGCTAAACAAACAGCCCAGAGAAGAGAAGGCTCTGGGGAGACCTTATACCAGCCTTCCAGGTCTGAAAGGGGCTTGAGGAAAGCTAGTGAAGGGCTCTTCATCAGGGAGTGCAAGGACAGGGTGAGGGGGGAAAGTTTTAGGCAGAAAGGGGAAATTTAAATTAGGTCTTAGGAATAAATGTTTTCCTGTGAGGGTGGGGAGGCCCTGGCCCAGGTTGCCCAGAGCAGTGGTGGCTGCCCCATCCCTGGACGTGTTCAAGGCCAGGTTGGATGGGGCTTGGAGCAGCCTACTCCAGTGGGAGGTGTTCCTGCCCATGGCAGGGGGGTTGGAATTGGATGGGCTCTAAGGTCCCCCCCAACCCAACCCATTCTATGATTCTGTGAGCTGTGGCAATATGTACATTCCCTGCATGACAAGCATTTTCTATCAGTCACACTCCTCCCTCTCTGAGCAGGCTATGCTGATCCTGGAGGCAGGGGATGCTGAACAGCTCAGTAGTGAAGGCACCTCCTGCAAGAATAGAGACTAGGATTTCAGAATGCCTATTCCAAAAAGTACCACCTAACTCCTTATGCATTCATTTGAGCCTATGCCTCACACAAAAATCCACACAAGCTGCATGCTTGAAGACGACTGGTCATCCTCTAGCCTCTCCTACTGCCATCACTCAGGGATGTGTATGGTGGAAAGGATCAGTAGCCTTCAGTTACCCCCAAATTCCCTAGCTCCCTACCTGGGGACTGGCCTGTCAGGCTGCTTTGGTCTCTGCAGTCTCCACTGGCAGCCCAGAGAAAAAATACACTGGGAATCCGACTGTATCAAAGAGCATACGAATTACAGCAGCTGTAGGCTTCAGATCCTTTCATTCTCTGTGAGGTTTTTATAGTTTCAAAAGCTGGAAGCCTGCATAAATACAAGCTGCTTGGCTCAGACGCAGTGTTTTCTCTGGTCGGCTGCTTGGCAGGAGGAGGTAGGATGCTGTTTTGGGGAGGCACTACGCTGCCTGCCTGCCCCAGCTGTTGATGAGAGCTTGCTTCTCCTCCTTACTTGACCTAGGAGGGGAGTGCGGAGGGCATCAAGTGGAATGAGAGTACTTCAAGCTTACCAGAGCCTATTGAGAGGATGAAAAGATGATTGTGGAGAAGAATAATTCTTAGCAATTTGCTCATGTAGCCTTAATGTCTGGGTCTGGAACAGCTGCTGGAGAAGACTGGAGGCTTGGCTGGTCTTCTACTGGCCTTTGTGTGCATGTGAATAGAAAGAAAATGCAAAATGAGACAGGGTGTGAGGAGAAGGGAATTTAAAAAAAAATAGAAAAAGTAACAAAAAGTACTCGTTCATAGCAAGATGAGAGAAAATAAACTGCGCGTTGGTGGGAGTGTGCATTATTTGCTAGACATTACTGTCTGATTTTAGAGTCACAAGCCTAAGCACTGAAACCACCATGGAGTCATCATGGAGTTAACAAACACAGCCTGCACTGCTAAAAGAGGATTTCAGTGAACTTCCCCATACTCACAAGTGGCAACGCATAAACGTGCCAGGCTGGGATGAGAATTCATCACAATTGCTGGAAGGCACGTAGGCATTGAAGCTCCCTGGCAAATGATGATCCCATTTCATGGCAGCCCTTGAGGTTTGCAAAATGAGTTCTCTTTCCCTGAAATAAAAGCAGAATCTTGCAGATGCTTTTTGAAAATGGTATTTTGTTGAAATATCTATTTTGGGATTAAAAACTGAAGCCATTTTAGGACAGAGGGGACATTGCAGTGCACGAAGCGCTGGGTGGGAGACTCTTGTCTCTCATCTCTGCTCCCCTGGGGGCATGTGCTTATTTTGCTCCCCCAGTAAGTGTGAACACACCAAGTTCAGCAAGAACTCCCTTGTGGCCGTGGTGCCACTGAGCCAGCATGGGGTTTGACACATAGCTCCTCCATGCTTCTAACTTGGAAAGGGAAGAAGTGGAGTAAAGAGTTGAACTCACACTAAGAATCCTGTTAATGATTTGGCAGGAGTACAGGGTGTCCTGTGGCTTGCTAGCACCCCCCTCTGGTCTGTCATCACTGGCAGCTCTTCCAACACAAAGCCAGCTCCCAGGGACACGCTGGCTTCTGCCAAGGCAACAGCTTGTGCCTGAACATCTCAGCTCTGGCCTCTTCTGCCTGCACACAGCTCTCCTCCTGTTTGTTCTTGATATAAAGAGGCTCTCACCAAAGATTGCACGGGTGAGCCTTTTGTTCATTTTCCATGAACTTCGAGTTGAAGTGAATTCTGCCTGCAGTGTCTGCTGGATAGGGAGAAGCCCCAGTTCCTGATGGTAGGCACTAGATCCTCAGTCTTCTGTGTCATATTTTTCCCATCCAAGGATAAGCAAATCCCTCAGCAGCATCTGCTTTTCTGGTTCCTGATACCCCCTGCACAGAGCAGGGCTTTCCAGCTCACACCAGGATGCTCTAGAGGAGGAGAAAACAGGCTGGAAACCTGACAGCTAGCTGATGGCATTGGCTTCACTTGGATCTCTTCATAAGCTGCCAGCTCAGCTAGACAGAAGGCTGGTTTTGTATTTATTTAATAATTAAAGTGAAAGGCATCTTCTGGGAAGCCTATTTTTCTCATTTACCAAATGAGGTTACTATATGCAGCTGTTTGCCTAAAGACTTACACCATGCTGCTCACTGCAGCATCAGAGCCTAGATGAGTCGGGACTGGATAGAAGGTCTTGCTGAAGGAAATGAGATGACATTCACCTTCTACACATGATGCTAAAACAAGTTGCACATAGGAAGGCAGCTGTTTCCCTTCTGCTGCTCCCAGAAGCTCATGATGTGAAGCCTCCGTTATCCTGTGTTCAGTCCAGGACTCCTTTCTCGAGTTAATACCCTCAAGAGTTATTATTGTGTTAATGTTTCACCTTCCCTGGAGGCATTTAAGGGACGGGTGGATGAGGTGCTGAGGGGCATGGTTTAGTATTTGATAGGAATGATTGGACTCGATGATCCGGTGGGTCTTTTCTAAGAGGGAGTTGGGGCTCTCTGCTCCACCAGTCCCTCATTGCTGGGACTGAGCTCTGGCAATCTAGAGAAACAAAGCACACAACCTGTGGCAGCACAACCCATAGCTCCTGCTGTGAAATGTCTTAAATGCTTCATTTTCATCACAGAAGGAAGCTCAAGGGAAAAGATGCTCCTCTTTCAAATTAGAAGCACAGAGAGGGACTGGGAACACTGTGGTTTTGAAGATTCAGCCTCCCATATGATTTCTGAGTGTGTAGTGGCAGTGCAGAGTCAGCTTCTGTTAAACCTGGCACTTGCTGTGCCCCACAAGATGTGCACTGCACTGACACGGCCCCCAGACGTGCTCCAGAGACTGTCACCGTTTCAGATTAAACAGTTTCATTATAAAGTGCTGCATGGTTGAGGCTGAAAGATTTTGTGTGAGGTGGCTCAGGCTTGATGGACTTCTGCCAAGGCAAGGAAGGACAACCTACAGGGTCTCCAGTAACAGCTGAGGAGCATCCTGCTCATCCAAAACTCTGCTTATGTCAGAGACAGCCCCAAACGCGAGTTTCTGAACTGCAGTGCTTCCTACCATCTGGAAAACACTATTTTGTAGCTCTTCTCGGTTGTAACTCATTTCAAGGCTAGCTCTTCCATTGTAGTAACCATAAACTTACGGCAAAATGTCTCTCCTTTGCTCTGAGATGTCATACTGTGAGCAAAACTCTTCAAGCAAATTCTGCTACGGGTCAGAACAAAAGGAAGACCTGCTCCTCAGCCTGGCTAAGTCAGCAGAGTTCAATCAGCATGAAATGGTTTAATCATAGAATGGTTTGTATTAGACCTTAAAGGTCATCCAACTTCCCTGCCATGGGCATGGACACCTCCCACTGGACCACGTGACTCAAAGCCTCATCCAGCCTGGCTTTGAACACCTTCAGGGATGGGACATCCATGACTTCTCTGGGCAACATGTCCTTTCATTGAACTCTTCAGTTGAATGACACATGACACCCTCTCTCCAGACCTGTGTTTCCTGCACAACAGCTGTGCTCCGGCAGTGGCAGAAAAGCGTATATCTTAGAAGAGCACCTTGTTCCATGTTGTCCCACAGCACCTCGATTGCACTCCCAGGACTATCCTCCTTAATGTCGAGGCAAACAGTCAGAGCCATGAGACACTAGGTGACAACAACAATGAGTTTAGAGCAGAAGGAACATGGAATCCATCTTTGCTTTCTAGATCCTAATACTCGACCACGGGCTCAAGTCACACACCACAGTCAAGCTGACTGCAGATTGTTTTCTTCCATGGAAACAAAGTGCTTAACAGCCCTGTGCCCCAGTCTCTTGCCACTGCTGCTGATATCTCTGGTACAAAAATGCACAGCGAGGCTCTCTGTGCCCTACTGAAGGGCAGCTCCTCAAGTACAACACAGCCCTGACCCCTAGAAGGGTTTTACTCTGCCCAGCACAGAGATATGGGCTAGGAGCCTCTGCTTGGAACAGTGCAGCGTCTAATCATATAATCACCAGGTTGGAAAAGACCCACAGGATCACTGAGTCCAACCATTCCTATCAAATACTAAACCATGTCCCTCAGCACCTCATCCACCCATCACTTAAACACCTCCAGGAAAGGTGATTCAACCATCTCCCTGGACAGCCTGTTCCAGTGCCCAATGACCCTTTCCATGAAAAGTTTTTTCCTAATGTTCAACCTGAACCTCCCCTGGGCACTCAAAGCCCAGCAGTGGGTGCTTACTGCTCAGACATCCCTCTGTCCTCCAAACAGCAAAGCTGGGCTTCAGCAGGGCGAGGCTTTTAAGAAAGTTCTGTCTTTGACCCCCCCTCCAACTCCATCGCAGGTCTCTGACAAGAGCAGCAGCTTAGCGTAACCAAATTGAAGCAACCCCAGGAGTGTGCAGTTTATGTATTTCTAGATCATTAAGCCTTCTCCTAGCGACAGTGTTTAAAAGGCACGATGACGTTTCATTTCCACACTCCCTCCCCTTGCTATTTGGCTCTTGAAAATTAAAAGATAAGCTTTGTAAATCTCACAGAGAAGAGGGAACTGTCACTTTAGCTTTAGAAGAAAAGCCAGCAAAGAAACAAAATTCTTCTTTTGGCAGAGGAGAAAAAAATCCATTATTAAAGGCTTAGAGACAAAGGCTCTCAACACAATTAAAGGCAAACCTAAGCCTTTGAAAGCAGAGGGCATGACATTGGAATACACACAAGAGGTAGACATGAAAGCCTGCATTGTAGCACTGTTGAAAAGTAAAAAAAAAAGTTTCAATGGATGCATTTGCCTAAACCAAACTAGATGAGAAGCTTTCTAGAGAAGGGCTGGAGTCTTCCCATGTGTTTGCACAATGCCAAGAGCTGCCAGGCTCAGTCTTAATTAGGATCCTGGGGCATTACTAGAATAACTTGGGGAGAGAAGGTCACAACATCCATTAATGGGAAAGAAAACAGGGCTGCAATATTTTCTGTGGGAAATTTTCCACCTGGGAAGCCTAATCTTTCTTTCCAGCCTGTTGAGCTGAAGCAAAAAATGTTTTGATTTGGCGTTGTCAAGGCATTTGTTTCACGGGAGAGCTTGCTAAGGACATGGTGCTGCACTGCAGGCATGCAGGTGGCTTTCAGCCCAGCAACAGTCTGAAAACATGGCCATCTCCAGAAAGCACTGAGCAGAGCAGTCCTGACTCTCACAGCCTCTAAGCTATAAGCACCAAACCCAAGGAAAACTCACATTCAGGATTCAGAAACTAACTGTTGTTGGAGTGTTTTGCTCCTTGCAGGTAGTAAAAGCTAGCCCTTGTTCTCAAAGCCTACACCTCCAACCAGCAGCACCATGAGCCACTCAGCAGAAGCTGCTCCCAAGCAGCGTGCAAATATCAAAGACCCCTCGCTGCCATTTGTGGAAGCCTGTGCTGGTAAGGGAGGCCACCTACATTCAGTAAAATCACACACACTACTGCAACTGCCCAAAGCCAGCTCTGACCTGACCCTAGGCAGCTGCACCATGCTAGGAAGGTGATGGCTTCTGCTATCCTACGATCTGTCTCTTCTCGGAGAGGCTCAGATTTCTTTGTAGGAGAGCAGCTCCCTCTTCTCAGCTGATCAGCATAGGATACGATGGCTCAGGTCTCTAGTGGGGGATGCTCCTACACAAGCTGCACGCACTTGTCCCTGTCTGGTCTGTCAACATGAGCCATCTACTATTTCAGTAATGCTGGGTTTAATCTAGGGCTCTGCAGGAAGGTCAGAAAATACTTTTATACCAAAGCTCAGCATCATTAGCATGAGGGTAGAGGAGAACTGCTAACAGGAGCTGAGCGTGCAGACCATCTCAGAATGCCTTTGTTTTCCTTGCTCGCACATGGGCTCTGCTGGCATCTTTTTCTTTCATGGGAAGGAAGGTCTATCATTACAGTTGGTTAGCAGATTATTACCATTTTAATTCCCCACTCCAGGGATGATACTGGGATAGGTGATCCTGCTTTGGGCTGACTTGGGTGGCTTCTACACAGAACTAAAAGATCAGAGAAGGCAGTAGCTATACCAGACATGCTTACTTTCGGTTCGTAGCCAGAGGATGCCCTTTGGGACACTGGTGAAACCCTGGGGAGCTGCAAGAGGCTTTTCCAGAGATGGCAGCCATGGTTCCAACCTCAAGCTAGGAGGTCAGTCTTTCCACTCAGTCTACCATCTGCTCCAAAAGCCCCTGAGGGTTTACCCATTAGTGACAGCTCATACTGCAATGTCTGATGAAACCAGTTATCTGTTTGCAAGAGAAAAGACAACTCGTTCCACTTACGGCATTGAGTAGCTTCCCAACAATATTGGCTGCATTTGTCAGATATAGACCAGGTGACTAAGAGCTGAACAATTACCTCTATATTCATCCCTCTAGCCTAAATTTCTTGTTCATCTTTTTCTTTGGCAAACCAGAGACCTCTTTTAATACCATCATGAAAGATCATTTAAGCTAGGCAATCTCTGCTATCCAGCCATGGGTAAAGAAGTAGGTAAGGGCCAAGTTAATTCATTGCACATCACTCTGAAAATAAAGCAGGAACCACGGACAGTTTTAACTTCTTTTTTTTTTTTTTTATGTTTTCCATTGGTTGGTTTTGTCACCAAGGAGACGGAATTCCTGCACTCACTGTTTTAGACATTCACCAGAACATAAATCCACGCTTCTCTGCCAATGCCCCTCACAACATAATTACATAAGCCACGTGTTGTGTTGGTGAGCTATAGCTTTGCTCACAGTATGTATGATCTGCTGGGTTGTTACGACCACCCAAAGGGGAAATCCGCATCCTTCGGGTCTGCTCAAAGCCCAAGTCCCTCCTAGCATTGAGGCAAGGAGTCAGCTTGAATCTGAAGTTTCTTGCTGCACTTTCTCCATACCCACATAAAAAGTCCTGCATAAAACGCATCAGCATGTTACAGAAAGGAACATAAATTCTGCTCCACTCATGCGACAGTAGCTGAGGCACGAATTCAGAGAGCACTGGTGTAACCAAGCCACTTGGGTTCCTGTCCTTAATGAACAGAAATGCCTCTCTGCACACATTAATCCTACTCTCCCACTGTTTTTTTCCCTCCCCCCTCTCCCCGCTGCTCCTAAGAGTGAGATCAGTTTTCAAAGCACTAAACAGCAGCACCATTTGGTGGTGTTAATGGGAATTCTGTGCCCTGGACGCCTTTCAGAGTGCTCACTCGTTGAGTTTGTATACAGAGTCCCCCAGGACACAGACTGTCTCATGTTGTTTGTGTAACGCCTGTCATGCTGGCCTCCATCTCCATAGCAATCTGCAGAAGCAAATACCTGACCAGAAAACGCGAGGCAGAACTCCTGACCATCTCAGTGGGATAACGATATGGACGAGGCAAGACAACGTCCACTACTGGCTGTTCAACTTGGCTAGGGCGATGCACTAGATAACTGGGTCAATGGCCATGGGTCAAAGATGGCATTGGAGCTTTCAGAGCTGTGAAATAGCAATGCAAGGCAAACCCATGTCAGGTCGCTTATATAAATGGTTACCTAATGATGTGTCTTGCCTGATCTACATCATAGGGAACTGATATGCAGAAGAGTCAGCTCTGGTAACACATTGGGGAAGACTTGTCAAGAGAAATTCACAATCCTGAATGTTGAAGGCTTCAGAGGTGAAGGCACTGCTCCTCTGAACCCCCACAAACTGGCCCAAAGGAGTGTCTATGAGAAGGCCAGGCGGTGAGCTGTTGTGCTGTTCAGCAGACAGACACCCCCCCACCCCCAATACACTTCTCAATGTCTCTAGATTTGACCTTCTGACCTTTCAAAATACAGTCTAAATACATCGGGTTGTCAGGGCTGATTTCTACATCAGTCCCCATACTATCCTTTTCCAGAATCAGCAACAAAAGTCTTTCTCAAAGCAACAGCTGGTTTACACATGCTCTTATTTCAAGCCAACTCCTTCACAGATACTCCCCTCCCCTCCAATTTTAGCTGTCTTGCTGCTCCATCTGGTCCCTCTGTGCTTGGAGGAACGCCAGTACCTCCTAGGACAAAAAAGCTCTCTGCAGTTTGAGATTGTTGGGATAAAGTGAGCAAGTAGTGGCAGCATCTGCATTCATTTCCAGTTCCAGCTCTGGACCGTCCCAAGAGGCTTTGAGCAGCTCTGAGCCTGAGCTATTTCTACTGCCCATTGAAGCTCTCCACGGCAGTGCAGAGTGATTGAGAAAACTGTACCTTGTGTCTGAGCATCTCCATGTTCTCCACGGGCCAGTTGAAACAATGGATTCTGACTAAACACTTTCTGGTCCTGAGGGATCAGAAATAACCACTCAAATATCCACTGGGAGTCTTGCTAGGAAGAATCAACAAATTTCAGAGCTGACAGACCAGACTAGCATCCTGGAAAACATCAGGAAGCCTGGTCCAGGATGAAGTAAAGGCTCTCAGGCATTTCACATTGTTGCTACTACATCTGAGGAACAGATCTTTGTTTTAAGGACAATAGCTTGCTTGCCTCTAGGGATCCTAGTGTGGGCTCCTTTCTTGCCTATGTTATAGGTCAGGAACAAAAACACAAAGAATGAATTGAGAAAAGGAACAAGCAACCCCAGGAAAGGGTGGATTTGTGCTCCCCTGAGCAGAGGCTTTGTTAAGGTAACAAGGGACAGAGATGTGAGGTCCAGGCAAAGAGGCTTTTCCCTGTTAATATCCACCACCTCTTACCCTACCCTGCACGGGTCCAGCCTGCCAGGCAGTAAACCCATCACAGAGACCTGTAGCACCCTGAGTTAGGGATGGGGTTTTCTTCTTCACAGGCTAGGAGTTGATGAGATGGGGAGTTGTGTAGGATGGAGCTGCAAAATAGGCAGAGCTAAGGATAGTCTCGGGGAGCTGCAGCCCTGAAATTAGGCATGAGCTGGTCCACGTTGTGAGCAGGTTATCTTTGTCCATCTCCTGTCCTCAGCTAAGGGGTTTCTTCATTGAGGTGAGCTCAGCCCAGAAAGGTTTTGGGTTCATTCAAAAACACAGAAGGTAGGTACTTCCCAAGATCAGCATAACTGGAAAACGATTATCTTGTGCTTAGAAACATGCAGTGACACAAGTTACTCTGTCTTTAAAACCAATATCCTACTCAACCCTGCCCCACTATGCAGACACACATTTTTTTAGGCCCACTTAAAGGGATTCTATATGCTCAAATCACGGCCATCAGCAGGGCCTCAGATCCCCTGTGCATACCCATGCTGGTAATGGGAATCTGTTGAGGGATTCACCGAGCTTCGGGTCCTTAATCCATGCACAAATTAGCCTTTAAATAAATTCACTTGGCTTCACTCTTCCTGGCTCTGGACAGAAATGGAGCCAGGCTGTAGAAGGCAGTTCAAAATCTTTCACCTCTTAGGAAAAATTAAAAGCCCAGAAAAAGCCTTTTCTCTCTTCTCCAGTTTTGTAAAGCATAAAGCAAGAGGGAGGAATCCTGACACAGAGTCAAGAAACCCTGGTGTTTCCTTGCGCTGGATCAGCTCTGCCCTACAAACTGCCCCCAGATCCTTCTCCTTAGCTCATCTCTGGTGTGCAAAAAAGCATGAGAGTGCAAGATGCCCCTCTGGTACCCTGTGCAAGCCCAGCGTCATCAGGAACAGGATTAACTTGAATTGTCAGGAGCTGGACAAGAAAACTGCCAGAGTTTTTCTGAAAAACAATACTTTGAGGCTTTTGGCTTGTTGCCTGAATGAAGCTGTACAGTAAATGCAGCCTGGCTGCAGGGAAGGTTTTAGCACAGGGACTTTAGAGAAGGATTTCAGATCTGCAGTGAGGCTTGTTACAGGGTGCAGATGAAAGCAAATTCACCAGTCAGAGAAATAAAACTCCTGATGAAACAGAACAGCATAGATAATCTATACCTTTTTAAAGGATCTTGGCAACAGGAATGGAGCTTAGACATTCAAAGTGTAAATATTTGGGTGAAACGTGGCAGAGATAGATGAATGGTTATATTTACAAAATCTAGTTGAGTGGTAAGAAGATCCATGGCTCCAGATGCTAAATTCACACCCTGATCTCTACGGCCAGACCCACAGCTTGGTGAAGGGAATGAAAAGGCTCACATACACTTCAACAAGCGTTAGACCACAGATCAAATCAACAGCCCTCTACATCATTGATAATTGTTAACCAGGAGTCAACAAAAATTAATTAGATGCTAGAAAGCTTCTTTCTCCAGAAGAAAGGAAAAGCAATTGCCTAGTTTGGAACTCCAGCATCCTTCACTGCCAACACAGAACTACAGAATCACTAGGTTGGAAAAGACGCACTGGATCATTGAGTCCAACCATTCCTATCAATCACTAAACCATGCCCCTCAGCACCTCATCCACCCATCTTTTAAACACCTCCAGGGACAGTGACTCAACCACCCCCCAGGCAGCCTGTTCCAGTACGCAATGACCCTCTCCGTGAAATTTTTTTTCAGATGTCCAGCCTAAATCTCCCCTGGCGGAGCTTGAGGCCATTCCCTCTTGTCCTGTCCCCTGTCACTGGGAGAAGAGGCCAGCTCCCTCCTCTCCACAATCTCCTTTCAGGTAGCTGGAGAAAGCAATGAGGTCTCCCCTCAGCCTCCTCTTCTCCAGGCTAAACACCCCCAGCTCTCTCAGCCGCTCCTCATAAGGCCTGTTCTCCAGCCTCTTCACCAGCTTCGTTGCTCTTCTCTGGACTCGCTCCAGAGCCACAACATCCTTCTTGTGGTGAGGGGCCCAGAACTGAACACCAGTCCAGTTTCTGTGAATCCAAGGCATGCCTGGTCAACCAAGTGGCCATAACCTCCACTCCACAAGCATGCTCCCTCCCACAGAGCAGGACAGATCTATTTTCCAAATAGCAATGCTTTTGCCCCTAGTTCACGTACACAGTGCTCTACTAAAACTCAGGCAGCACAGTCCCCACGACTATCCAACAGCAGGGTCACAAAGGCTGTTTCACTCCACCAACTTCCCTAACAATCACTCCAAACAGCTGTTTCTGAGGACTTTTGACTTCGACTGCCATAATTCTTCAATATCCATAATCCTTCATTGTCTCAATAACTGCATACCTGCTCTTCTTAGCATATTGATAGAATCATAGAATAACCAGGTTGGAAGAGACCCACCAGATAATCGAGTCCAATCGTTCCTATCAATCACTAAACCATGCCCCTTAACACCTCATCCACCCATCCTTTAAACACCTCCAGGGAAGGTGAATCAACCACCTCCCTGGGCAGCCTGTTCCAGTGCCCAGTGACCCTTTCCATGAAATATCTTTTCCTAATGTCCATACTAAATCTCCCCTGGTGGAGCTTGAGGCCATTCCCTCTCGTCCTGTCCCCTGTCACTGGGAGAAGAGCCCAGCTCCCTCCTCTCCACAATCTCCTTTCAGGTAGCTGGAGAAAGCAATGAGGTCTCCCCTCAGCCTCCTCTTCTCCAGGCTAAACACCCCCAGCTCTCTCAGCCGCTCCTCATAAGGCCTGTTCTCCAGCCCCTTCACCAGCTTCATTGTTCTTCTCTGGACTCGCTCCAGAGCTTCAATGTCCTTCAGTCCTCACTGCTGGTGCAGGAGTTTTGGAGAGGCTGGTGCGTCTCCAGCAGACTTGCCCTTTTCTTGGGTGTGATAGAGTCATCAAATGGTTTTGGATTGAAGGAACCTCAAAGATCATCCAAGGCTCCTGTTAGCTCTGCAAATAGTGTTAAAAAAAAAAACAAAACAAAAACCCAAAAACGAGATGTGTGCAGTCTACAGGTATATTCCCTACACCCAGTCTTTCCTAGGAGGGTGACATCTCCTATTCATGGCAGCTTCCTGCCACATCTATAGATGTTGGTCCTGTCTTTGACAATATTGACCCTTACACTGCTAGATCACATGTAGCACATGAAACTCCTGTTGCTAGCACCTCACACAGAAGCAGACACATGCAATGCACTTATCCAAAAGGCAATTTAGCCTTTATATGATCCTCACCCAGCATCCACATGAACCACATGCAGGAAAGCAGCCCCAAATCTTTCACATCGGGACGTGCAAGCAGGGACATCAACCAAGCAGAAACATCAACCAGGGCCACCCTTGCTGCCTGCTGCTCAGCTGTACGAGGCAGAGCACTCCTTCCCTTTGAATCACCTCTGAACGTTACTTCTGCTCCACATGAAGCATGAGTCATTGATGGATTAGCCCGCATCTGTCACACAGCAAGGCAACAGGGCAGAAAAACAAAAGGCCAAACCAGTTGTACAGAGAGAGACCCCAGCCTGTGGAGCCGCGAAGTGATCCTTCCTCCTATAGAACCCTGGTAATTGCATCTGGATTGCATTGAGCTTGCAGCAGGCCATTCCCAGAAAGGCTGACAAACCAGAGCAAGCTCAAAGCTGATTAACAACACACAGCTGAGGTCTGGAGAGATTGATTTATGTGGAGGCATTCACAGAGTTCAATAAGGCTTGCTCAGCCAAGTTATGATTAAAGGAGATAACAGTCTAGAAATACCTGTGGGCTAAAAAATCTGATGACCTAGCATCATAGGGCTGCCCAGAGGTTAACCTGAAAGCCTGGAGATAATGAAATGTGCCGTGTATCAGGGGGAGCAGGCACCAGGCTCGGCCTCACTGAGGACTGAACATACATGCAGCAGCAGCCCTCATGGGACAGAGCATGACCCAAGGGGCAAAGCAATTCGACCAAGACAGGGAGAACCATTTATGTGGTGCCAAGGGGGCTGCCTAGGTGCACGAACGCATCAGGAAAGGGTTGTCTTTCCTGCAGGAGAGTGAGGAGCAGGGCATTGGCTGTCATGCAGCTCCAAGACAGACCGTGGGCTTTCCCAGGTTCTCCTCCCCGCGTGATGTTCCCCAGAGCAGGCAGCCAGCTGCAGGTTGGTGCTGGCTGATCCAAGCCATTAGCATCAGCAAGGCTTGAAAGAGCCCAACAGCAAATGCTGCACAGGGTTCCCTCTCCTCAGCGACCGATTCAATTTGCAGAGTGATTCAGCAACATATTGATTTAACTATCTGCCGATAAATGACCTCTCTCCGGGCTATGTTTTTTATGGAGGGATTAATTCTTTTGTATTACTTTTTTAATAGATTTACTGTGTAGTTACTTCACTTCAGCAGAGGGAGGGAGATGGGGCGGGGATGGGGAATGACAGGAGTGGGCTTGTAGCAGTGCACACCCTGGGAGGTTTGGGTTTTCTATGAACAGGCAACTAAATGAGGGCTTCTCAATATAAAAAGGCACCACTTTCTACTGGTTTTTAATTCATATTTCCTTAGCAACACCCCAACAGCAGCCTGCTTGGCTAGACTTCTTCAGCCTGCAGCCCAGAAGAGGGTGAGGGAGCAAGATGCAATGGTAGCACACACAGAGCTTGACAGTTTGAGTGGCACAGCCACCAGCATCCTATGGCTTGGGTGGGGAACACACTTCTCCCAGACAGCTCACCCATTATCATAGAATCACCAGGTTGGAAAAGACCCACCGGATCATTGAGTCCAACCATTCCCATCAATCACTAAACCATGCCCCTCAGCATCTCATCCACCTATCCCTTAAACACCTCCAGGGACAGTGACTCAACCACCTCCCTGGGCAGCCTGTTCCAGTGCACAATTACCCTTTCTGTGATATTTTTTTCCTAATGTTCAGCCTAAACCTCCCTTGGCTGAGCTTGAGGCCATTCCCTCTCGTCCTGTCCCCTGTCACTTGGGAGAAGATGCCAGCACTCTCCTCTCCACAACCTCCTTTTAGGTAGTTGCAGAGAGCAATGAGGTCTCCCCTTAGTCTCCTCTTCTCCAGGCTAAATAACCCCAGTTCAGCAACCCCTGGCAAGAGGGGTTTCTACATGGCTGCAGAATGTGTTTTCAAAAAATAGTGTCATCCATGCTTTCCTGTATACATGCAAGCAGCACGCAAACCGTAAGCCAGTGCCTAAGCTGTTATCACTCATCACAGCTTTGGAAGAATCAGCCCTGATTTACACCAGCTGAGAGCAGGCATCCAAACTGGTAATATTTCATCACCACGTGGCTACTGCGACGGTTAAAAACGTAATCTTGCACTGCAAGGGATCATCTGTATCCCAAATCCAAACATCCTGTATTATTCTCTGCCTCAGAAACCAATTGCTTTTTGCTTGTGAGCTTTCAGACCCTGTGATTTAGCTCTCTCTTACCTCCTGCCAATCTGTAACCAGGACAGCGTTAGAAGAGGAACGGTTGTGTTCTGCAAGGCATAACTGTCAATAGGACAGCAGGCAGATGCGATATGTCAGTCCAGACCTCCCAGTCCAGCCCTGCCTGTTTCTCTACATAATCCTGCACACACATTATACAGAATTGCTCCTCCATGGAGTCCACTTTTAACATTAAAAAGTCTATTTTTTTCAGACAGTTCCTTTGCAAGCTCCCACAGGCTTCCTCTCCTCATAGGATCAAGCAGCTTTCATCTCTGCACAACGGAAGGGATCCCAGGCTGCCTTTCTTTCCTCCTCAAAATGTGAATCTACCATCAAACTCGGATGCAGAAAAAAACCTTCCAACGTAAAAAAAAAAAAAACAACTTAATTTTCCAACACACTTGTAGGAAGTAGCAGGAGCCACATCTCCTGCAGGCATCTCCAGGGATGGTGATTCAACCACCTCCCTGTGCAGCCTGTTCCAGTGCTTGATAAACCTTTCTGTGAAGAATTTTTTTCCTAACATCCAATCTAAACTTCCCCTGACACAGCTTAAGGCCGTTCCTTCTTGTCCTATCACCTATTAGTTGGGAGAAGGGACCAATACCCATCTTGCAACCAGGACAAAACTAGGCCATCCAGCCCCAAGAACACTACTGGAAATGTCTGAGCTCAGAGGCCACTGAGATACTAGCAGCATCTCAAAACTGTGCAAGTCATTCCACCTCTTCAATCAAAGCCAGCCTGGGCACAAAGCATCAGCACAACTCAGCCTGCAGTTCAAGAACAAGGCAGTGAGACAGAGGAAACCTATCTCTAGTCCACTCCTGTAAGCAAACCTTGAAGCTTGTAGGAAAGCTTTAGTAACAGAGAAAAAAAAAAACTTGCTACAAAACCTGAAGTGAGAACCACAAACAAATACCTATTGCTCCTTGGAGCAGCACAGCAGGTTTGAGTGTCAACATTTTCACCCCTTAAATTCAGCCTCATTCAAGGCTGATGATGAAGGTCGAGTGCAAGGTCCTACACTGGGTTGAGGCAATCCCAAGCATAATTACAGGCTGAGCAGAGAATGGATTGAGAGCAGCCCTGAAGAGAAGGACCTAGTGGTGGTGGCTGAGAAGCTCAACATGAGCTGATAATATGCACTTGCAGGTCAGAAATTTAACTGTATCCTGGGCTACATCCAAAGCAGTGGGGTCAGCAGAGTGAGGAGATTCTCCCCCTCTACTCTGCTTTAGTGAGACCTCACCTGGAGTCCTGTGTCCAGCTCTAGAGCCCTCAGCACAGAAAGGGCACAGATCTGTTAGAGCGAGTCCAGAGGAGGCCACAAAGATGATCTGAGGGCTGCGTCACTTCCCATATGAGGACAGGCTGAAAGAGTTGGGTTTGTTCTGCCTGGAGAAGAGAAGTCTCTCAGAAGACCTTGGAGCGGGTTCCAGTACTGAGAGGGATTCCAGGAAAGCTGGGGAAGGACTATCAAGGAGATGCAGGGATAGGATGAGAGGGAACGGTTTTAAGCTGAAAGAAGGGAGATTCAGATGAGATATTAGGAAAAAATTGGGTTTGTTTGTTTTGATTTTCAGAAATACTTAGATCAGCTTTTAGGAAAAATTTGTTTTTTCCTGTGAGGGTGGTGAGGCCCTGGCCTAGGTTGCCCAGAGAAGTCAAGGATGCCTCAACTCCTGGAGGTGTTCCAGCCCAGGTTGGATGAGGCTTTGAGCAGCCTGGTCCAGCGGGAGGTGTCCCTGCCTCATGGCAGGGGGTTGGATGTGGACCCGAGCCATTCTATTACTCTATGAAGAAGCAGACATCCTACCCACCAAATACAGGTAAACCACACTTTCACCTTGTGTCCAGGATACACAACACCTTGAAGGCTGCATTTGCTCACAGGTTTACAAAAAAACAAGTCAATCAGCACAGAAGAAACACTATATTGAAAAAGGGAATGAGAGTTTAAGAGTCATTTAAAAGAAATGGGACTTTTAAAGTCAACCAGCAGAGCAGACTGAGATGCAGAGGGTATTTGCCCTTAGGCGAATGAGTCATTTTCATTTTCTTTCTTAGAATAAATGTCATTCTTTAGTGACTTCACCTTTTAATGTAGTTTCCCTTTCTCTGCATAGCTGGAAGATGAAGCGGCAGGTACTGCTAAGAGACAAGTTTTTAATATAGGGAAAGGGTTGTCAGTTCCCCAGTCAGGTGCTTATTATGACATTTTTCTCCTGTGTCAGGGGCTGGCAGGGGAGGGGCACGGAGGGGAGTGGGTCTTTTCTGCTATTCAGTAGGCTCAACAAAGTATGGGAGGAATGCAGAGGGACCCACCTTTGAATCCGGACTGCAGAGCACATTACTTGAGCTCTAAAGTGCTCTCTGTATATAAGCACGAGCTTAGCCCACAGCTTCGTGTTTTCAAGAAAGGAACAACAAAAATGTACTTTTTACCCAAAGATCTCAAAGTAAGCCTAGACTCTAGAAAAGCAATCAGCCAGGAAAATGAGCTGAGCCACACAGCAGCAGAACAAGACTGAGGACTTGCCTGCGGAGCAACTTTCATCTAAAGCCTCAGATGGAGAATGGCAGGAAAAATAACGCCCTTGCAATGTGTCAGAGGCAAATATTTATCAGCCTAGCAATCATTATCATCTTTATCTTGTTGATGGTGGCTTCATAAGCCAAGGTCTGCCTAAAAGATGTCCTATCTAAATGGCAAATATGCCTGCTTCCCATCCAGTGACTTAGAAGGCCTCTTTCCAGCTGTAGGGCTCTTCTCACTCTAGCTCAAGGGCTTGAGTGGAGAATTGCTGCTTTCTTGGGTGTGGGGACGCCACACTTGAAGGTCATCAGCCAGCACAGGTATCAGAAGTGCAGTAAGTACGAAAGAACCATATCCCAGCTTCCAGTGAGACTATAAGCAAATTACTCTCACTACAGAGCTGTGAAATCCTAGGGTTTGGAGGTTTTTTTCTTCCTTTCTGGGCTGCTGTGCTCTTAAAAACAAAAAGAATATGAAATTCTTACAAGGGAAATCACATTTATTGCTGAGAGCAAACCTCTCCAACAGACAGTGATGGATACAGAGCTCAGCTATGTGCCAGCAGAGTCTCTGCCACCAGGCAGCCAGTCTCACACTTGTGAAAGGGAAGCACAGCACAAGCTATTTGCAGGATGTCACCTCTGCTCACAACCCATGCTGCTGGAGCTGGGGCTCAACTGTAGCCTGTGACAAGAGGTGGGGTCTTGTAACCAAAGAGGACTCTAGAAAGGCAAAGGGAACTTTTCCATGAGATTTGCTGCCAGCAAGCATCATTGAAGGGCTCTTTTAGAACTCTTACACTGCTGCCTGCATACAACCCCAGCGGGGAGTTGCGAGAGGATCTTGAAACAGCAAAAAAATAAAATTCCCTTCTTTGTTTGAAACCTGCACTGCTTGATTGACTGCCTTTGCATTCGAGCTGCCCTCTGAAGCTTTGTCCTGCCGGCTCCCACCATGACTCTGCAGGAATGTGACACGGTGGGAGAGAAATGGACTGTGCCCTCTCTCCTGCTTGAGTCTCAATCCTTCTCTGAAAGCTTTTATGGGGAAGCTGTTAAATCAGGCTTCATGCTGGCTCCTGCCCTGTCCACCATCACACATAGTTTTCTAGTGAGGTTCATGTGCAAGGAAGGCAGAGCTGATACACCCTCTCCAGGTAGCTCTGCCTCTTACTGGAGATGTTAACAGATGTGTGGACCCCAGCTCTGGGTATTTGATAGCACCATTCCTCCTCTCCACAGCAGAGAGACATGTTCACCTGCACTTTGGCTTCCAGCAGGCTAAACAACACGCTAAGCTGATCAGCAAAATATGTGTCTAATCCTGGACAGCTTTTTCCAGCTGACTTTTAATGAGATGTGGTCGTCCCTCCCTGCCAAGCTCCCCTTTAGGTTAACTTTGTTCTTTGCCTGATGGATTGATACCCCAAACATCTCAGAAGCTGCTGCTCTGTAGCAGCAAAGGCCAGGCATCCTAGGCAAACACACTTTCCCCTCTACATCCATGGCAGCTGCATGCAGAGCGCCAGCACAGCAGGGACAGCCGTCCTGGTGCTGCAGGGAGAAAGCTAAACCCTTCCCTGCAGGAACAGCTGAGCATCTAATTGCATGCACACAATCACCACTAATTTATCCCAGCGCAGTCAGTGCTTTGATGCAGCCGCCCAAGGAAGCGGAGCAGATGTGCCCCACGCATTCTCCAAGCAGCATCGGGAAGTTATCGACACGATGAGGCCCACAGGCAGGGGAGCAAGCTGCTTTTGGCTGAGGATGAAGGCACCTTTCTGCTTTGGACAACAACAGCTGGACCCAGCTCACGTTCCCTCCTCCCCAGTCACTGAAAGGAGACTCCCAGATTGGTACCCTAGTCACCAGGGGATGTAAATTTGGGCTTGAGGGGCTGTTGCCTCCACAAAGAGCTGCACTCCCAGATCTCCACTTTGGACACTCAGTCCCTTCTCAGGAGGGCCCTTGATGTATTCACAAGCCTGTTGCCAGCTACAGGCACCTGTGCATATGGTAGAACCTACAGAGAGCAGAATTCACGTTCTGGCCATGGGCACAGCATCACAAACACAGCTTCTCTACAGCCCTATGGGAGGATGAAAGAAATGCTTTCACTGCATGGCTCTGAGCTAAGGCAAACTCTGCTCCTCCCCATCAACTACCAGAGGGGAGAGAACTCTGTTAAGTTTTGCAAGAAGGGATATTCCTCTCTCCCTGTTATTAATACACCAGTTCAGTATCTGTGGGGGACAGAAATCAATGAGAAAGCAATTCCTCAAACTTTGTTTTACTTAAAAAGGCATTTTTCTGAGGGAGAAGATTAGGTTAACTCCAGCACAAGGTCTCAAGTGCACATGATTTCGCTGCTGTTAACCTCCCTTAATTTCATACACACAAGACCGTAGATAAGCAGTCAGCCTTACTTAACTGCAGGTACCTTAGAAGTTAAGAAAAAAGCCTCACAAACACTGTTGAGGGCTGCTTTTGGTCACCACATCACCTGAGAGCAGCCTATTCCCTATCTCCTGGTTGCTCAGCTCACCGTGAAAGCCCTTGCCTGAGGGGTCCATTCAAGAGAAGCAAGAGTTGACTCTGTGAAAGTATTTTTGGTAAGCTGTCCACCCCAGTTTCCCCTTCAGTGAGTTGTCATCCACTTTTTCAGTTAGACTGCCAGTTCTCCAAGACAGCCCTATCTGAGAACTCCAACACCAAATCCAGCTGTGAGACCTTCTAGCCAGGACAGCCCTGCCTCAGCATCCAGGTGTGCACTGCTCTCACCACTGCGGGGACTCACCTGGCTGCTGGCCTCAGAGAGCTCCTGTCGGACTGCTTGGCCACTACTGGTAGTCTTTGGGCTACTGGAACACCTGAGGCCTGTAAAGCAACATGGAGAAGACATCTATCCCGAGGGCCAAAAGTGATGAAAGCAGTGGCAGGAGGAGGGATGTTGTTGTACCAAGTGCCACCTTTCTCCCATGTCCCTGTACTGCATGCAGATCGCCTGGAGAGATATACAATCCACACTGATCTCTAGAACCCATTTTGATCAAGCATTTTCCCTCTACCTGGAGTTTCATCACAAGAGATAAGTAGACTATTCTCTTGATGTTAAAGAGAAGGAGCAGAGCTGCTCACAGGACCAAACAGAGACAGGATCTACTGCCAGTGAGGTGAGAAGCTCTCATGGCTCAGGCATCAGAAAGGCTGCAAACTCAAGACCAAGGCTGGCAAGTCATGAAAACAAACATTATCAAGGACTTGCAGGGAAAGGGGGGCTCAGCAGAGCTTCTGTGCATCCCATTTCCCCTACTCCTGCCTTTTTTCCTGAATGTGAGCCTGTAGCCTTCAACATTTGGGCAGCAAAGAAAGCAGGGAAGAGCTCTTGCAGAGCTCCATGAGATAAGAGACTGTTTCCTCCATGACACATAAAGGGAGGGGTGCTCCCCAGATCTGACCTGGAGGGAGTGGTAACTGCAGGATGCCTGCTTGGATGAGGAAAAGATTATTGCATGGAAATGTTTTTGGCATGACTACTCCTGTCACACAGGAATAGTAGCTGCTTAACAACCCTGGGAATATAGGCCTGGGAGGAATGCAGAATAAAGATGTGGAGCTGCATATGGTTTTAACTGCAGCCTGGCTTTCTTTGAAGCACAAAATTCATGGCTGACCTTTGCACGTAAGTATGGTGGACACAGCATCACTCCTAAAAGAATTATTTGGCCTGGCTTTTGCAAGAAGATTAAGCTATATCACAGGCTTCATAACGGTTTTCAGTAGGGTGGAAGAAGTACCTTGGCAACTTACAGAGTAATTGCAATGTTCATCTTACCCATCATACTTCCTAAAGGCCAAGGAAATTGCTATGGGCAATAAATAGAACAGACAGGACAAAGTCCATAATTTCAAACTGGCAAAGAGTTGCTAACCTCCCTTTCTTTTTTTTAGCATGAAAAGACATGGATACATTTGAAGTGGTTTTCCTTAAAAAGCCCACACTGAACACGGATAGCTCTTTTCTCCAACACAAGCTTTGTTTTCTTTGATGTATTCCTGAGAAGCTGCTTCTAACCTACTGTTCCAGCCTGTGAGGACAGTGGCTCGCTTACTATCTCAAGAAGAAAAAGAAGCGTCTAAGTCTCAGCTGTCCTTGGACCACCCAAATTCCACACCTACTGTAACTAAACACACATGTGCAAGAGCCTCCATGCTACACCTGTACGTACCTTAGCACAAGACAGCTGCCCAGAAAGCTTTGTAGCTCCAGGACCCAGTTGTCTGTAGGTTTCCAGATGCTGCTGAATATGAACCACCATGTCATTCAGTGCAGAAGTAGGTTTCAGGGTATCTCTATTTTGCATGGGGCGTGAAGAGCAAAGCAGAACATAGAAGCATAGAAAAAACAGGTTGGAAGAGACCCACTGGATCATCGAGTCCAACTATTCAACTTCTCAGGCTTTGTCCCAGCTCCTCCAGTTTCCAGCAACACACCTAAGCCATAGCATGAGACTGGTTCCTCGAGAACTAGGAAGCACCTGAGCATAAGTTTTCTCAGCCTAAAAGTGCTTTTATTCCCCCATGTTTTGTCCCTGGGTTCCCAAGAAGGAAGATGTGGAGATGGATAAGCCCACATGTGGTTCCCCCAGAACCAACACAGATTTCAAGACAAAAAAAACACGCTGCAGGTCAGAGAGCCCTACCACAACTCCAGGCAGCCCTTTTAGGTTCCGGTAATGCCTCCAGGATGCAAATTCATCATCTTCTTTTCCCAGGCAGGAAAACCACATTTCTCATTGTCAAACCGCAACTCCCTAGTGCCGCTGGGGATGGTCTGGGACAATGCGCTTGGTGTCGGGGAAGAATTACACACCGTGCTGGCAGGTATCCATCCATCTGAAAGAAGCAGAGCAGTTACACAATTATTGAACAGGCTGCATTGTAAGGCACAGGAGAAATAAGAGGGCTTAATTAAGCCATTGGCAGCACAAAGAAAGCTCTGACAGATGCTTAGACAAAGTACCAGACAGCAGGGGTTTAACTTGCATTATAAAGCACCCCTCACCTTTCAGCAGGATAGCAGGTCTAGCTAAGCCTTTGCCACCTTTTAGTTTCTTCTGCTTGAACATGTGGTAACCACTCAGGCTAGTCAGAGAAAAAATCTTAATGAGACACGTGTAAATGGTTTTACTGCTCCTCCACAATGATGCTTTTCCAAAACCATAGGTTCCTGGAAATAGACTTGAAGTTTGCTCTCGGTATGTCCTTCAGCCATTCCATGGTGCCATCACTACACTGGATGAGTTTTCTTCTCCTTTGGTCAGGAAGCATGTGACCCTCTTCAGCTGTTCTTAGAAGTTTAGTTTTGTCAACACACCCAATTCTTGCAAGTTCTGACAAAAAGCTCCTGGCCAGGCCATGCCTCCAGCCACAAAATATTTCATCTGCAGAACTTTATCCAACATCACTTGTCACATTGCTGAATCTGCTGAAATCCATAGACATTTCCCTCTCTTTCTATTAGATAAAGTTTCTAACTTTACTCAATGTGCATCCCCACTTCCTCTATTCCTGATCTTTCCCCCTCTGTTGTCCTAGCTCCACTGTCCTTTTCATATCCCATCTTCACGCGCTCTGGCATGAATAACAGTAAGCAGCAGTTCTTCATGGCTCAACACTTGATGCAAAAACTTAAGCGAACTGCTGTAACAGACCATTTCACGTTTCATCTTAATTGAAAAGTTTACACCAGTGAATCATAGAATGGTTTGGGTGGGAAGGGACCTTAAAGAGTACTTAGTTCCAACTACTCTCTCATGGGCAAGGATCAAGTTGCTCATAACCTCATCCAACCTGGCCTTGAAAACCTCCAGTGGAAGAACACCTAGCAGTAAAGCTAATCCTACAAAAACACGGATAAAAGACCAAAACCTTGACACCACTTCCCACCCTCCCAGTGCCAGTTTATATTAATGCAAGGAAAAGGCTAAAACCTGCTCTGGTCCGGGCTGGTTTCACATGTTTTGAAAGCAGTTCCATGCAGAAAGGTTGGTCTACCTTAAAGCCTCAAAAGCAGCCTGCATCGCAACTCCGCCTGCTTTTAAAAAACAACTTAATTGAATTGGTTTTAAGCTAAATGAAGAGTCCCACTAAGGTAAACATGCCTTTTCGTGAAAAAACGATCTCATTACTCTTTGTCTGAGGGCTTTGTTGTTTCAGGGTGCCTAAAGTGACTTCGAAGTCACAATATGCTGGAGTCAGTTCCAGTTTTGGTCCAGCTTCCTAGAAACAACTGTGGGTGCTCGAGTAGGAGTTGCCTACCAGGGTCACTCTCAGTCTGAACAGGCTTGATTAAACCATACATCATCCAAGTGAGGACACAGGCCCCTCTGATGAGACCTTGTCATTAATCTCAAACAACATAATGGATTTATCAGGCACAGAAAAAGACCTGTCTGGAGGAAATATGGCTTCATCTCATCAGCAAGAACCACATTTAAGCACAGCAGTGACACTTCTGTTAGCATTTAAAGCTCATGAACAGCGCTGTGAAACTTTCCCATCCCCTCATCTGACTCCCTGGACCTGCAGGAGGGAAAGCCTCCTCTGGAGCCAAGCTGGCAAGATGCTCTCTGGCACGTAAAGCATTTAACAGCCTCTGTTTATTTGTTGCACTTAAATGCGATCCGGGTGGGAGGACCTGGCCCATTTGCTCTTATTGTGCTTGCTCTTTGCCAGGTTCCTGACTGCAGCATGGGCAAAACTATGCATTCATTAAAATTAAGACATGACACACAAACACGTTTTTTGTTTGAAATTGCTGGAGCAGAAATGCAATAAGAGGTTCCTCTTGGTGTTTCATGCTGGGCAGCAGCACTGGGGCAAGGCAGCAGCAAGACCCTGCAGAGGTCCTTGCTGTTGCTGTCTGCTTGCACAGCAGGAGTGAAGAGGGGTTTATACTTTGCCAAGGGATGCCCAGGAGGCAGAGGCAGAGCCAGACTGTTTTAGTTAATCAGCAGGAACAGAGACAGGCCCAGGGGGATGGATGAGCGAGTGGGACTCTTGATGGTGAGGGACAAGAGGAGTCACTGTGGCATCTCAGGGACCTCAGGAGAATGCAGCGTGCACCAGACCTGGCTGCAGCAGATCCAAGGCTGGCACAAAGCAATAGAGGGTAACAGAGAGTAACACAGGGCCCCTTCAATAATCACAGGAACTAATGCAGCTAGCCTGTGCGATTATTGAATTGTAGAATGGTTTGAGTTGGAAGGGACCACAAAGCCCACCCAGTCCCAAGCCCCCCTGCCACGGGCAGGGACACCTCCCATGGATCAGGCTGCTCAAGGCAGGATTTCTTTCTAATGTCTAATCTAAATCTTCCCCTTTCCAGTTTAGGGCCATTCCCCTTCATCCTATCACTCTATACCCTTACAAACAGTCTCTTCCCAGCCTTCTTGTTGGCAAGATTAGCTAAGTCCAGTACACAAGACCAGCTCTCTGCTTGCTGACAGCATGAGACCTACTGGCAGACAACCTCTTCTTCAGCTTCTTCTAGGACAGATGTCCAATTAAGATGTGCATATCCTTCTCTACCTTCAAACACTACTTTAGTTGGTGCTGCTTAATGTGTGCAGCCTGCAGCGCTTTGTGATAAAATATGCTGCAAATCCAACGCAAGGAGGAGTATCACTCACTGGAACTGCATACCTAAACTAACAAGACTTGGAGTAATCCTGCTTATTGTAGCTGTTCTCCTTATGCACAGAAAGTAAGCTGAGGGTGGTATTCAAAGTTGCAGACCCTATCACAGATGGAAGGCAAAGATAGCTAGTTAGACACATTTAGAATCATAGAATCACCAGGTTGGAAGAGACCCAACTGGATCATCGAGTCCAACCATTCCTATCAAACACTAAACCATGCCCTTCAGTGTCTCGTCCACCCGTGCCTTAAACACCACAGGGAAGGTGAATCAACCACCTCCCTGGGCAGCCTCTACCACTGCCCAACGACTCTTTCCGTGAAAAATTTTTTCCTAATATTCAGCCTAAACCATGCTTGAGGCCATTCCCTCCCATCCTGTCCCCTGTCACTTGGGAGAAGAGGCCAGCACCCTCCTCTCCACAACCTCCTTTTAGATAGCTGTAGAGAGCAATGAAGTCTCTCCATTTGCACAACTCCAAAGAGTATCATCTTCAACATGGGCACATGCAGGAAAACACAACACCATGGTTCAAATTCTGCTCAAGACAGGCAATGTGGGGTCTTCTCATTAACATGGTACGGATGCATCATTGTTGCGTCTGGTAAAAGGAGTACCCCATCACGCCCTAAGCTGCAGAGCCTCTCATACTACTGTCTGTAGACACGTCTACTCAGGACAGGTTGTAAAGTTAGGAGGCTGCTGCCATGCAGGAGAACAGTGTCAGAGCCTTTTGTCCAATTCATCTCCATCTGCCTTTCTGGGTAAGAACACTGATATTTTCAGATTGCAAAAGGTTTGGAGGCCAGTAGTCTTAAACACAGTCTCAAAATGCTGTTTTAGTCCTCAGAAAGGCATGCCAGACCACACAAGAGAGTGGAAGCCCCTGTCGCTGACATTCTTCAGAAAATAGGGCAAAGGAAGGACCAGAAAACTGACAATCCATGAATTATCCTTCCAGCCATTGCTTCCTTGGACAAGTAATGGTAGCAGTGAGGGATGCTGCTGTAGGCCCTCCCTGGGCATCATCTGGTTTGTCCAGCTCTCCTTCCATCAGCAGGATCAGGAGTTACACGCACAGGTCTTCGCTTCTTCCCTCGTTTTCTGTATCAGCTCTGCCACTTGCATTCATCTACCTTTCTTTTAAAGACAAATCACTCAGATGTACAGCCTTGTCTTTCAGATACCAAGACTCAAATCTAAGTTTGCTTACTCAGATTTGGCCTTGGTGCATTTCCTGGTCCTTGATGAAATACTAAAGCACGTGCAGAATCGCAGTATTTCAGTGAAGATGTACAGACATCTACACTTGCAGAAACGTTTCATAAAGGCCACCATTCACCACAAAATTCCAGAAAAAAAGAAATGAAAGCTCTACAATAGCAAGAACTGTGGGTCTAATAATGCATAACTTCACACCAAGAGTATTT
Organism: Clamator glandarius; assembly: GCA_033459285.1. Taxonomy (NCBI): domain Eukaryota; kingdom Metazoa; phylum Chordata; class Aves; order Cuculiformes; family Cuculidae; genus Clamator; species Clamator glandarius. The sequence goes on from JAUNZM010000078.1 coordinate 439,785, forward strand.
TCTGAAGTAACCATATTTTTGCTGCATGGAGAAAATCTAAAGAATGCTTTTCTTCTTGGAAAATCAATTACCCCTGAAAAAAGAGTCAACGCTTCCATTGTTAGCAGAATGTTAATAGGATCATATTAAATAGGATATCCTGACTCAGTGCACTCTTCTGAAGGTAAAGATGTCAAATCATAGTGGGTTCATTTCTGAAGCTTTTCAGGAGCTGGAAATATCACAGCAGGAATAGAAAAAAAGAATTGTGGTAGGGGTCTTGCAGGAAAATCAGAGCAACTTGCAATAAAATCCCTGTGCATGAGATAAGGAAGCAATAGCTTTATTTTGGGATACTAGATCACTGCAATTCATAGGATCATTGAACAGTGAGTTGGAAGAGACTTCAAAACCCATCCAGTTCCAACTCCCCCACCCTAGGCAGGGACACTTCCCACTAGATTGAGTTGCTCCAAGCCCCATCCAACCTGGCCTTGAACACCTCCAGGGATGGGGCAGCTATGACTTCTCTGGACAACCTGTGCCAGTGCCTCACCACCCTCACAGGAAAAAAAAAAATCTTCTTAATAGCTCATCTAAATTTCCCCTCTTTTAGCTTAAAACCATTCCCCCTCATTCTGTCCCTGCACTTCGAGCCCTTCCCCAGCTTTCCTGTAGACCTCTCTTAATTAACCGATATTCTCCTGTCTCCATGCATTCTGCTTCTGAATCCCTCTTGACTTACAACACACAAATAAAACTTTTGATACCTTAAGGCTGCCTTGTCTACAGGTCAGAGTTCACATTTGCTACTGTTAGCTATAAAAATGACAGCTTTGTTTTCCACTGAATAAACAATTCACCTGTCAGATGTTGGATTTGATGATCAAAGATGAGCACAGTTTTTTTAAACTCAAGCTTTTAAAACTTCGCCTCTAGTTTAGGATCTTGAATTAGTGTTAACATCAGTGATGATTGGGGAATTGCAAACATCTTATGAACTCTGGTGAACTCACAACATACACTCCTTATTCGTGCTTGTCTACAAAGCACTGCCTGAAACATCTCAAAAGGTACATGTAATTAACCTGGAACTCTAAACACCTGCAAAAAAAGCAAAAATGAGGCAGATCTCAAGAAGAAAGGAAAAATTCTTGGGCTGAGTCTGGAAGATATTGACTCTAGAAGTCAACAGTCAAAGCCTGCTGGCCAAACCTCAACCTTGAGGTAGAAGCATTATTGGAGAGGTTCAAAAAGCTACAGCTGTGGGATTGACTTCCCATGAAAGGTAACAGCCAGGTTTTCTTTGAAACAAAGCTGCCTCTCCCAGAGCTGTGGCTGTATCGTCAGAGGATGCACTGAGACCCAAGGGCACACAGAAATTTCATTCAACTGAGGGTGCTTTTGCTGTAAAAGGAGGCCACATCAGTTTATGGGCAAATTGTCATAAACATACTTTGAGTGCCTTTATGTTGAAATATGATCAATCCCTAAGCAAAACTAATGTTCTTTATAATTAGAGGGAATTGACACGTTGGTCCATGGCTGACGGCAAATTAAACACATAGGAATTCTCAGTCATTCTTGCAACAGTCACAGCACAGCTATCATACTGCCAGAGAATTTTAATACACAAAGGGCAAGTTCTTAATGCCAATTAAATTTAGGATTAGAGTTTTTCTCCTATCTTTCCTCTCTCCAGACTCTCTTGAGGCTTCAAAGGCACCTTTCACATCATGCCAGGATATTTTCTCATTACAGAGAGCAAGTTTATCGAACAAGTGCTACTTAATTCCACATTTCAGCCCGTAAGTAGTGACCCAGATTTCTGGTCTCTCACAGGAGAAGTTGGCCCATGAGCATTTCACAATGGATAACAAGACTGCAAGCCTGCCAGAATGGATTGAAACAGAACCATATGAGCTTGAAGGACCTCAGGAGCTTGGCCTTCATATAGGTCACAGTCAGGTCAGATGCATAGATATGGGTTTATTCACTTAACTCCAAACCCAGGCAAGGGATCCTCCATACAACAAACGAGACATCTCTTCCACAGAGGCTGTTGCAAACTCAGATGTAGTTTATAAGGGCTACAGTAAAAGTGTGTGGTGACCAGCAGACTGAAATGAGCTGGGAATAGCATCAATTGACTCTGGTTGGCTAAGTCCCCTCAGAGACCAATTTCCAGGTTGACGGGCTCAGCAGGGGAAGGTGGAGTGTGAAATAAAACATTGAGAAGTTATAAAGAAACCCTAGGAGATGAGTACGTACACAGGCAGCCAAAATGTGCAGTCATGCTGGGTGCATCATAAATCACAATTCATTTTCCAAATGTGCATTACATACTCGAGCCAGAATCTGAATGCAGTGTAGGTAGGAGCTGTGTCACGTTAAAAGAAGCCAGTCTATTAGTTGTCAAACTACAACTGACATCGCTGCCTCCCAGAGATTAAATCTCACGTAATAGGTGCTCCTACCTGTGGTCAGGAGGGTTTTGCAAGCAAGGTCATACCTCCTGAGGCAGGTGAGGGAAATGCACAGCTAGGTGGCCCTTGGTGAAGGCATCTTCTTGCCTGCTGTAGAGCACCTTGGTTTCATTCCTGAAGGTCCTCATGGACAGGTTACTGCCTCAGCACCCTCTGTCTACCAACTAGGAGTCTGTGGCAAAGCTACCTACTGCATCCCAGAGCCTGTGTCTGAACAAACTCAACTCTCTTCTGCTTCTAGCTTCAAATGAAACCAAATTTTATGAAGGATGACACAGTACACGTGGCTTTATAGGCACCTCATTGCAGTGACAAAGACACCAAGCACATAAAAGAGGCCGAACATCAGAGACACTGAACTACTCTCACAATGTCCCCAAGAAGGTAGTCATGCCCACACCTCACTCTGCTATTTTCACCTACCTCTGTTCAGAAACTCATAAGTATATTGCATACAAGATGTTCTCATGTAAAGAAGAGCAGCTTTAGCGACATCAGTAGGAGTCTTCCAGCATTCCAGGAGAGGAGAACAGGGATTATCAGCAGCTTCTCATTTCTCCTGTCTCCGTGGCTATATATTTAAATATTTAAAAGCAATGAAACAACCACAAGGTGTCATGGAGCACTTCTTTCTAGAATCCAAAAACACTAAAGAAACCACTCTGTGAGCTCTCCCAAGACCTGGTGAAGTGCTAAATAAGTGGTCCATGCTTAGAAACATATCTATGGGGTTCTCCAGTCATATTTTCTACTTACGTTTTGTTCCAGACAGCAATTCAGAAGAAGAAAAAGAAAGAAGAAATATTTCTCCGAAGAAGATAGATGGACCTGATAGGCTTCTTTTTGCCACTCCATTTTGGGGAGCTTACCCTTTCTTCTTGAACAGGCTTAATAGTTTCTCAGGGAAAGAGAACAGCCTTGTGCCTAAGGACCCTGAAATACAACTCCAATGACCAGAGCTCAGCTCCTGGCTTGGCAACACCTTTCTGTGGCTTAAACCAGAGGTGCGACCTCCATGTTATTTCATCTCCACTGCGCACACACACAGGGCACCACATCCACAGAGGAGGGACTGTAAATATTAGCTGGAGCAGACGGCATGAAAGAAAAGAGTCTAGGGGTGGAGGGAGTGACAGTGTCACTCTGGATGCTCCTTTGTGGCTGTTAACAGCATGCAAACCACCTCCAAATGCACCATACACTGCGCCACCAGCAGCCTGAGAGAGACCTTAAGTTTTTCTACATCCTTGGGGACTATTTTGGCAGAGGTGGCGCAGCTGCTCTGCATGATGTGGGCAGCCAGCATTGTTAGGTGCCTCTCACATGGACTTAAAAACAATCTCATCTTACCCAGACAAGATATTGCCCACACAAAACATGCACACAGGGAATAATTCATGCCAACACACTGCATCTGATGCTCCCAACTCTGACCCCGTATCTGGAGAGCTGTTACTGCCACCTGAGCCACCAGAGCACTGGGCAGGGACAGCTGCCACTGCCCCAACACACAGGCTGGAGGCATTGAAATAGCCATGACTCTGACTCTAAGAGATCACGTCAGCCCAGACAGGCCAAATATAGTCAGATTTGTCTGTGCAGCTAGAGCCAGCATCTAAAGAAACTAAATCCTGAACATCCGCAGTGGATCAGATGTGGGCCCTGCAGTGAAACAGATGTATGAAGCTTGGTGCAACGACAGGCAAGGCACATCAAAGATTTAAACAGCTTTTTTTAAATTTTCATTACAAACCCAGTCAGCTGCCTAGTGCCACATGCATCCACTCTGAGGCACAGACACTGAAATCCACCTCCCAGTACCCAGCAGGCACAAACTTGCCCAGCACAAGCCTCTCCATCCAACAGAAACACTACTCATCGTACTTGTATGCATAATCAGGATGGAACACACCAGTTCTTTTTAATGTCAGGCTGAAGTTTGGGGACAGGAATTGGGACCCCTCATGCAAAACAGTCAACTCTCCTTTTGGCACTGCTTCCTTGAAACAGCAGATCTTCCAGCTATAGTATCCGTAGGTCAGCAGAATATACCTCACACATAACAGCAGGTACATAACCTCCAAGAGGTACTTTCAGAGATGCTAATGGTACCTGACATCAGCCTTTAGGACTCCAGCACTTTGACCAGGCTTGTACCCCTTGTATTAGCTACAGTTAGAAATCTGCAAGTGGGAAACTACTCAGCAGCTCCAATTGCCCCGGTCGGTTTTGATGTAATGGTAACCAGGTGCATTTGTATCAACAAGCCTCAGAGCCCTGCTCACTCCGAGATCCACCTCTGGTGTATCCCAACCACTTTAAATCCCCAGAAAGGCACACATACCACTTTCTGACACCTCACGGCTAATTTCATAGGAAAGCCTCCTGTGGAAGGGGCTACATAGGAAGGGAGCAGGAACCAGCAGCTGAAGGACTGATCTCTCTGTAACTATCTGGGCCCCAGAGCATTTCATCTGCTTCCCTAACAGCTTGCCTACAACAACATTTTCTTTGAAGACTGCTCACTGAAAAAAAATAATAATTGCTTTAAAGCAACCAGAACTATTCATTTTGAATACTCAAGTGCCTAAGTCCCCTTTGAAATTCAGAAAGTAAGACATCACCCTGCTTGTAACTGGCTGGCAGAACACCCACAGCAGTATGCAGCCCTATAGAGCGATGCAAACCACTGGGGATGGATGTGTGTAAGTCTGTCACCTTAAGAGGAACACAAACTAGCTTATCCTAAGGAAGAAACCTTCTGGCTATTGAAGACCTGGCTGTGGGTCCAAGCCTTGGTGGATAGAATCCCTCTGCTCTTCTCTTGATTGCACAGATATCCTGCCAGCTATCTTTCCTGCACCTGTGTTTCTGAAGAACTCCTAAAGCTGAGATTCTATCTCATGCCAGGGCAGAAGTAGTCTTCTACCCACTCCCCTCCTCCAGAATCAGTGTCACTCTCAGGGCCAGCATCCAGCCTTCATCCCCCTGAGGACACCTCCACTCTTCTCACAATAATGCACTTGAGGAGCAGCAAGTTGAACATAACTTAAACCAGTCTATAAAGTGGGGCAATTTTCCCAATTCCCAGTGCTGTATGACAAGTATCCAGGTTTCTGGGTGCATCCATGCCCGCCAGAAATAAAATCAGCTATGCCAGACCCATACTACGATTTGCCCTTCCAGCTTGTCTGATAAGAGTCCCAGAGACCAGGACAGGAAAGGAAAGGTGAAGCAAGGAAGACTGACCCTTAATGGAGGAGGATCAGATCAAGGAATATTTAAGAAAATTAGATACACATTTATCCATAGGCCCTGATGGGATGCACTCACAAGTGCTGAGGGAGATGGCAGATATAACTGCAAGGCCACTTGATAATCACTGATCGATCATGGTGAAGTACCTGAGGACTAGGGAAAAGCAAGTGTCACTGCTCTCTTCAAGGAAGGTTAGAAGGAGGACTTGGGTAACTACCAGTCATACAGCCTCACCTTGATCCATGAAAATCGATGGAGCAGTTAATCCTAGAAACCTTTTCCAAGTACATACAGTTAAGGAAATCATCAGGAGCAGACAGCATAGCATCACCAAAAGGTAGTAATGCTTGGCCAGAGTGATAAATTTCTATGATCTACTGGCCTGGTAGAATAGGGGAGAGCAGTGGATATTGTTTACTTGGACTTCAGGAAGGCTTCTGACACTGTCTCCCATATGATATATTGGGTGCTGACCACCCAGAGGGCAGCTTTGAGAAAAGACTTGGGAGTCCAGGTGGATGCCAAGCTAAATGTGAGCCAGCAATATGCTGTTGTGGCAGAGATGGCTGATGTTACCCTGTGCTGCATCATTTGGTTTTGTATTTTTTTTTCTTCTCTCCTCTATAAGGGTGACTGATCACTGGAACAGGTTGCCCAGGGAGGTGGTGGAGTCTCCCTCCTTGGAAATGTTCAAAAGCTTTCTGGACATGGTCTCAGGAAACTGGCTGTAGGTGACTCAGCTTGAGCAGGGGCATTGGGCCAGATGACTTTTGGAGGTCCCTTCCAATCTCCGCTATTCTGCGAGCATAGAATTCCCAGCAGTGGCATATCACTGAGATGGAAAAACTGAAAACAGATCTGTCGTATCTTGAATGGGGTTCTTAGGAAGAGAAAAGACACCCCCGCTCTTCAATCTTCAGGCATTGAACTTAGCAATCCACCACCCAATGTAGTTATTATGTCCTGCCACCAGTAAAAAGACAAACTGCTCAAAAGCATAAGCGACACTTCATGCCTGAGGTGAAGTCAACCAGAACATCTGAATTTTCTTCAGCATTTGATTTGCCATGTTTTCAATGGTTGTGCTAAATCATTAATAGAGACTAGTGCTGAATTCATCTGCAGTGCTGAGCTGAGTTCAGTGTTATTCTCCCACTTAAGTTTGTCCTTGCAAATCAACTTGAGTTGAATGGGTCCCTTATTCCATACCCAAAAATAAAACACATGTAAGAGGCTCATTCTGGGACTTTGTTGAGCAGGTGCTGATTTGAAGAATCAAGTGCATTCAAGCTGATATGATGTATTCAGCCCTTTGCAGGCAAAACACTCCGTGGGATTCAAAGGTTTCCAAGCAAGACGAAAGATTTCATATTGGGAATTAACTTCAGCCTCTGGAGTTCACTTACAGCGAGTCATGCATTTCCCTCCCATCCCTGCAACAGTATCATGGAAAGAATAATTCCTTCTCCAAGGTGTTCCCAAAAGGTTTGGTGTTGCCCTGATGAAGAGGGCAAAAATTTTAAAATTACTGATGTACAGGGTTTACCCACGATTTTACATGTCTCCATGCCCCACAGAGACAACTGCAACACTCCAAAATTGAGGAACTACAACAACTCCCCTGATGACAACTTTACAATCCTCCCAGAGGCTGTGACCCTCTTGGGAAACAACTTATTTGGGCAGCTGGAAGAATTGTCCCACCACAGGAAAAGCAAGGCTGCAGAGGAGTGCTCCTCAGACAAATGTCACATTGCCTTCAAGGACACAAGGAAGCCTTGGAGAAAGGATAGATTCCCACTACTTTGGGGATGCAGAGCTTGTCTGCTCTACAGCTACTTTTGCTCTCTACAACAGAGCTTGTCTGCTCTACAGCTACTTTTGCTCTCTACAACTATCTGAAAGAAGATTGTAGTGAGGTGGGTGCCGCTCTCTTCTCTCAGTGTGAGAAATTCAGGATGTGGTTTAGCAGGCACAGTGGTAACTTTCCCTTAATCCCAGATAAATGACAAATACATGGCAACAGGGCTAATCTGGAAACACTGTTTTGCTGTGAGGTGCCATAGGTGACACTGAATCTTCAACAAAACTATCCCCTGTCTCAGTAAAGTTGTCATAGCCGTTGACATTCCCAACAGAGAGCAGATCAGTTTGAAACACACACCACCTCCTCTGTGTTCCAGCACAAATTTCATTGCAGCAGGCTCTGGGCAGACAGCACAGTTCACTGCCTGGTTACTCACTGCAGTTCGAACCCAGAAGAGCCAACAGCACCTTGCAGGCTCCAGGGACAACGATTAAGAGCTAGTACAGACCAATCTGTTCACACAAACATAGGTGCCTGCTTCTGCAAAGCTGCTCAGAAGACGGCTAAGTCCAGATCCCTGTGGCCTCTTTCCCACTAGAATAAAGATATTAAAATAACAGAAGGACTTGTAAGAGAAAGGCATTCCAGATTTGCCCCAGAAACAAATATGGTTTATATAGATCATCTTACATCAGCATCATTCTGAAACCCTGCTAAGGTAGCAGCTCAGTTGTGAGCTTCAGTTGTGTTCAGAGTTCGCGGCAGACCTTCTGCACTCAGTTACGACCTGCCAACTTTTAAAGGCTCCAGCAAGGTCTTTTGTTTCCCTTGCTCCTTTATGGAAGCCCTAACTCTGCACAGAGCAACCCAACAGCAGATCTCACTCTTTCAGTGCCCATCTTGGGCAAAGAGCCTTTGAGGGGGGAAAAAAGCCTTAATACTCCCCACAAGAAAATCCAGAACAGCTGCTGTGAAATCATTCCCTGTGAGGGTGATATCATGAGATAAGTGATCATCAGCAAGGAGATTGACCACAGAAATATAGCAACATTCTCAAACAGTGTAAGAACAGATAGAGTTACAGCAAAACTACTCTACATGTTCCTCTTTGCTGTTTCCATAGTTGCTTCTCTTCTTTCTTCAAGTTTTGACCTTTTGTGCGACTACCAGAGCACAGGAGTGTGCAGCAGGACAAAGATCTGACTTCAAAGACTTGTAAGAAGAGGAAACAGCCCAGTACTGGGGCAGATCCTGGCTGCTGATAAGCAAGCAATCCTGTAGACTCTTGTTTTGTTTGCAGCACTAGTCTGACTCACACTTCTGTAAGCGCACAGCTTATTTTTCACTCCTCTAAAAAAAAAAACAAAAAAAAACAAAAAACCCCAAAAAACCCAAAACAAAACAACAAAAACAAGCAACCTTCGAATTGTTTTTGGTCAGGCAAAAGTTCTTAGGACACAGAGGGGAGTTGCCAGGAGCCAGAAAGCATGATGCTTGTGGCTCTGCAAGAGAGCTCCTGCACCTGGAAGGATGCACAGAGCACCATCCTCCAAACAGACGGAGCACAACTCAAATCCCATCATTTCCAAGGGCAGAATGGTCTGGCCAGCAGGCAATTTAGCAAGGACAAAATTGCAACAGAGTCCACAGCTCTTTGCACAGTCTCATGGAAACACAGGGAAAGAAAAACTTTCCAGGAAAACAGGTGCTGCAGGAGGAGGAGTACAAGCGGATTTTCTACGTCTCCACAACCTCCACCTCCTGGCTAGAGCATGTTCTCCAGCACCATCTACTGGCAATTTCTCCGTGAGTTCGCTTTTCGTAGAACCGGGTAGCTGCCACCCAAGGTCAGTGGAGTTGGGCCGAGGATACTCACTCCACGAGCAGCAGCCCTGGCACGGCTCACAGGGAGCACAACTCCAGTATTTCACAGGCAAGGCTACTCCAAAAGCAGCCGGGCTGCTCTTCAGTAGAGCAGAGGCTAACACGCCATACATCATAGAATCGCCAGGTTGGAAAAGACCCACCGGATCATCGAGTCCAACCATTCCCATCAATCATTAAACCACGTCCCTCAGCACCTCGTCCACCTGTCCCCTTAAACCCCTCCAGGGAAGGTGAATCAACCACCTCCCTGGGCAGCCTCTGCCAGTGACCAATGACCCTTTCCATGATATATCTTTTCCTAATGTCCAGCCTAAACCTCCCCTGGCAGAGATTGAGGCCATTCCCTCTCGTCCTGTCCCCATCACCTGGGAGAAGAGCCCAGCTCCCTCCTTTCTACAACCTCCCTTCAGGTAGTTGTAGAGAGCAATGAGGTCTCCCCTCAGCCTCCTCCTCTCCAGGCTGAACACCCCCAGCTCTCTCAGCCGCTCCTCATCAGGCCTGTTCTCCAGCCCCTTCACCAGCTTCGTTGCTCTTCTCTGGACTCGCTCCAGAGCCTCAACATCCTTCTTGTGGTGAGGGGCCCAGAACTGAACACAGGATTCGAGGAGCGGTCTCACCAGTGCCGAGTACAGAGGGAGAATAACCTCCCTGGACCCACACAGAACCAGCCCAGGCATCCAGATGCTACAGTCCCAGTGCCAGGAAATAAGATTTTGACAGAAGCCTGTGGGTCAGCACAGCTGATTATCTGGCAGCAGTGACAAAAGCAGACAGGAGCAGGACCACAAGGAAATCCCAGCAGATTAACAAAAATCCCATGTAGTCATCCCAAGTCCCTGTGACTTTGTCTCATCTGCTTCCCCAGGCTCTGTATGACACCAGTTTCATTAATTTGAAAATCAGCCCATCATTAACTTGAAAAAAGGAAGAGCAGCAGGATATAGTTTACTGCTTTGGAAGGCACGAGTCCATTCCCTTCCATCCTCCCTGGAGCTCCTCTCCAAAAGCTCATGCTGCCCTTGGAGGACAGGGTCATACTAAGCATCAGCAAGGAAGCCCTGCTGCCTGCCTTAGCTGCTGGAATGCTGCAGGAGCAAAGGATACACTGTGATGCAAAAACCTCTGTCAGCCAGAAGCAACCTGACAGCGGAGCAGAATTCTAATTGATAGAATCACGGCGTGTCCTAAGTTGGAAGGAACCCACAAGGATCATTGAGTCCAAGCCTTATCCAGGACAACCCCAACATTCACCTCGTGTGTCTGAGGGTGTTGCACAAAAGCTTCTTGAATATTGTCAGGCTTGGTGCTGTGACTGCTTCCCTGGGGAGGTGTTCTAGTGCTCCGCTACCTTTTCCTACTATCCAACCTCAATCTCCCCTGGCACACCTTCCTGCCATTCCCTCAGGTAAATTGACACGCTGTCCTGAACAACACCTGGAGTTAAACCACAACCAAACAACTCCCTGTTAGAGCCGAAACTACTGCAGCTTTTTATTTCTCTTTTTTTTCAAGAGTGACACTCGGAATTCAGCAAAGTGTAGGTAAAGAGCCCTCTGCATGATTACATACGGACCTCTGAACTGCACAGAAGTGCTGGGGAATCTCTTCTCCATAACTAACCAAAATGATCTGGGAGAACACCAAAAAGTAAGCGTATTCACTGTGAGAACAAATGCTTCAGGAAAAAAAAACACTTTTGAAGTGTTACAATGAAAGAAAGAGCAGTGGGAGATGCTGGAGGAGTAAGGGGAGATGTGCATTCTTTCCTGGTTATCTTGAATCTTTTAATTGTGATCCTACTGAGTTAATTCAGAACTCCTAATTAGGATATTTCAGGACTGCAATTTGCACAATGTTGGATTTGGGCTTTTTTTCAAATGACTTTCTGAATGCACCTGGTTGATCACTGTCCTTTGTTTTTAGCATTCTATGCACCCACTATGCTTAATCCCAGCCTCCTCCTTTTTATGTACACCAAAAAAAGTGTTTGCAGAAAAAAATACGTATGAGAAGCAGTAGAGTCTCAGGACACACATCCACACGCTACTTCCACACACTGGTGCAGCCCCACTTTGAGCACTGTGTGCAGTTTCGGGTGCCACAGTATAAAAAGGATCTCAAACTAGCAAGGCTTCTGCTGCCATGGAGCAACAATATGAGAACACAGAGATACCTACGAGAGCGTCTATAACCATCTCCTCCTCACGTTAACAGCCAGAGCAGCCAAAAAGAGAGGAACTGCTACTGGGACACGGATGTTCTAACTGACTTTGCAGTGATCACAGAGGCTTGTCAGAGACTTATCCGTGTGCTTTTTGAGCAGCATGGTTCTTGCACCATGAGGTTACACATCAGGGGTTTCTTTCCATCAGCCTTTGGAGGACATTCTGTGTCTACCTTGTGTGTCCCAAGATTCTTCTTCATGCATTTTTTTCTACAAATACACCTTTGTGGTGTATAGTCTGCTGTGCCTATTCCCTTGTAATCTGCATATGGTGTCAAGCACAGATAAGGCCAAGGCAGCTTAATGCAGCTTTGACTTCCTCAGCCATAAACATCCTTGCTACCTTCTTTTAGAAGGCAGGGAAGATCTCAATCCTCCTCACATCATGAACTTCTTGGCTGACAAAAAGCACAGGCATTTGCTGAGGCCTGAAGCACCTATAGGCTCAGGAGCACGTATGCAGCCCTGGCCCAAGGCATATTGCCCCAGCAGCTCCACTGTAGGCTTCCTTGCTCCAGGATGGCGTTTCCTCATTTTTTTGACCCTGTTTCCTCTTCTAGGTGGCATAAAGCCCTACAGGACAGATCTAAACTCCATATGCTGTACCTGCCTGTGCATCTCCGTCCACCTCAGCAATAATCCATTTTCCTAGGCTTGTGCATTATATCACAGGGGTTATGATGAAAAAGCAAGCTGATGTGCCATCAGGAGGTTAAGGTCTCAGGAAGAACCATATCAGCCACAGACACTATTTTTCCCTACTATTATTTTAATTCTGCAGGCATTTACTATATATCCATGGCCAAAAAGGTTTTACATTCCTCTCCTTGTCAACTCTTGTTATTGACTTCAGGCACACCCATGTATGAATAGATGTAACCTGAGTAACTAAAACTCACTACTCCCTTTTGCAGCGATTTCCAGAAGACATCTCTGAACTTCCATAAGGAGAATAAATGAGTTTAAAATTGCAGCCATTCAAACAGAAAAATACTGCTGAATGACACCTACATGCCATAAAAATAAAGATTGCAAATGTGGAGCTGGAAAACCTGCATGTTTTGATATCTTTTAGAAAGCTCTAGAAACATAAAAATTCTAGAGAAACAACCCTGGAAACAAATGAGAAAGTATTGCAACCCAAATTATTACACCAGTCAAATATGAGCCACATTTTCTGGATGCTTGTCCTCTCTGGGGATTTGAAGCCATGTAGGAAAACAATACTCAGCTGTCAACAGGACAAAAAAAAAAAATCTGGGAAATGACCCCATGAGAGGAACTGTATTCACACTCCCCAAACAGACAACAGCCCTGAGCAAATAGACCTGGTCTCGCCTGTTAAATCATCCATTTTCTTCACCAAATGGAAAGAGCATACAAGAGAAAATATTGCTTCGAGCTCATTATTTCCAGGCTGTTTCAGCTGTCAAAACACTGTACGGTATCCCTGTAATGTGGGAAAAGGGCTAGAGATTTCAGATAAAAGGTCCAGGTTCCCTAGTCATGCAATGCCGGAGCCAAGACATCAGACATTGGGGGTGTGCCATCTCCTGTACCTCTCTAGATAGGAGAGATGCCTATGCACCCTGAAGCACTAGCTCTGGAAATTGCTCTTCAGTGGGCTGCTTAATATCCTGCCCCTGAGGGTTACTGCTGTAACATCTCTCAGTCTCAGCAGAAATAATTTCTCAACAAGAAAAAAATGAGAAGGAAATAACCAAAAGGATGCTTAACCAACACATAGAATAGAATCATGGAATGGTTTGAGTTGGAAGCGACGTCAAAGCCTGTGCAGTTCCACCCCTGCCATGGGCAGAGACATCTCCCAGTAGATCAGGTTGCTCAAAGCCCCATCCAGTCTGGCCCTGAACACCTCCAGGGATGGGGCAGCCACAGCTTCTCTGGGCAACCTGGGTCAGTGCCTCAGCACCCTCACAGGAAAAAAAGCGTCCAAGATCTCATCTAAATCTCCCCTCTTTCAGATTAAGCTCATGGTTTTCTACAAATTCAGAGTTATTTTTATTCTCTCTCTTAAGATGGCATCACAACAGCCAGTTTCAGTGCCCCAAGTCTTCCATCTCTGTTGGGAACAGACCTGCAACAAGGGCAAGGTGAGGGCACATAAATGTTTCGTGAGCCGGGAGCTAATAAAACTTAGGCTCTGATAGATGGGTATTCATGGCTGATTTACAGCCAACAGCTTCATGTACATGGGGTGCTTCTAGTCCCTTCTCCATGTGGGCTTGCAGGCATGAAGAAAAAATGGAGTCAGTAGGAAGTCAGGGAAGGATTTAGTCACGCATGGCTAAGAAAAATCAGCCCATTTATACTGTGCTTGTTCTTTCAGACTCTTTTGGCTATGAAGTGCTAGGCAGATAGTACTGGTTTTCAGCAGTCAGGATAGACACAGGTGGGACAAGACCCACAGCCTCTTCAGACCTGCAGCAGCTCCCTGCCCTGGGTAGGAACTTCTCCATCCTCCCCTGCAGCTAAGCACCAGGGGAGACATGAACAAGGTGGTATTCAACAGATACCTTGCTACCTGAAAGGCCCAAAGGTCTGCCTTCCCATCTCTACACACTCTCAGAACACATTTGGAGCCCCAGATTGTTTGCTTTGCTCCCCCAACACTGTACGGTGAACTGCACATCACCAAATGCAAAGGCACAATGTTGGGGATGAGCACAAAGTGAAGTAGCTACCTCAAATCTAAGCCACATCTCAGCAAATATTTGCTAGTCTTGAAAAACGATTGCTTTCTCTGAGCAGCAAACCAGAATTCAGCCAGGGAGAGATGTACTGCATTCACCTTTGTTAGGCTCCCCAGGCTGATCACTCTCCCAGGACTTCCAAATAGCACAGGCTGCTTCTGCCCTCCAACAGCACATGGGAAGAACCTTCTTTTCCCAAGAAAAAGAAAGGCAGGAGTGCTGTGGGATCAATGCTGAGCACGTTTCTTCCCAGAGTTACAAGTGTGAATCATTTCTCCATTATCATGGTCTAAGGGAAGTATATGTGCCTACCTGGAATTTGTCCCCAGCTTCCTGCACCAGAAAGGCTCGAAGTGATCACCTGCCAGAAAAAAAACAGTCTTTAAAGATACAGAAGGGGTTGCATTTGACCCATTGTTTCTTTCTCAAATCCATCCTTTTCAGGTTGTGACTGCACCAGCAGTAAAATTTGGAAGCGATCAGGAAGATCTCTCAGGAGCAGCAATGCAGCAGGATGTTGATTGTGTCCACGTGATGAGCACAGCATCATAAAATAAGGGCTCTGGGATAGAAATTGTAGACATTTACTTTTTCCCACTGGCAAGAAGGGTGATGTTTGGACCACAGAGAGAGATACGTTAAAATTTGTGTTTCTAGCTCAAAAGAAATCGGTTCAGGAAGTGTCTATATTGACTCAATGGAAATGTGTCTGAAGTCTACACCCAGACGTTAAGACCTCAGGGCAGCTGACAAGCCTTGTATTAGCTTAGGAACTAATATGCACCATCTGTCAAAGATAGAAGAAAACAACAACTTTCCTCCTTTTGGACTGGATTGCCTTACCACTGGTGTGGCTAAATTGGTTTGCAGAAGTGAAAAATCATGCTTTTTGTTGAAGAAAGCCACGGTCTTGAATCAATAAGTATTCCTGATACCCACCCACAGTGAAGAAGCCAATCCATTCTTTGAGAGGCCTTCAAAGGTTTTATATCTTACTACCTATGACTAATTTGAAATGAAGAAATAGAGGAGCAATCCCCGTGAGCAGACACAGAGCAGTGTTTCCAGACTCCCAATTTCAAGTTTTCAGAAGGAACCAGAGCAGCTGTACCAGGCTTTTCTGTCATGTAGAAGAGCTCTCCCACTGAAGAGGGCCACTGGAATTAAAAACTCAAGGCACAGATCTTGTGTCCTATGAAGCAAGAGGAATGCCTAGAAAGTTTTGAGCCCACAAGACCTACATAACCATCCTCATATCTCTCCTTAGTCAGTTTTATAGAAAAGATAAATGAATTCTAGAAACCTTCCACCGCAGATGGCTCTATGCAACATAGGTCCAGAGGGAAAAGAGAACAGATGAAAAGGTCAGGTAGCAGCAAAAATGGTCCTTTTCTCCTGACAAGCATTTGTAACAGAAAAAGCAGCAAAACCAAGCTGTCCCATATGGGTCTTGAGATACTCTCCCCATTCTGAGGACTTTGGACCCAGGACACCCTTATCTGTCAGTGTTTCTCTTCTCTTCCAGACAGTGTCCAGACAAATTCAAATTCACCCATTAAAAGCAGCTATCCCAGCCTCCTTCAGCTTGGATTCACAAATGCTTTCCACCTTCTCTCAGGAATCTGTCCTTTCATGAAAGAGTCCTGTCCATACTTCAGGATGCCATCCTGAAATGGAAACCAGCTGCAAGACCAAACTATCTGTATCTCCCTGTCCACCACCGAAGCATGGGGCTGAAAACATCCTTCAAGCATCAGTCAGCGACTTACTCATCCCTGCACCCAGACCTGCACAGAATTCAAAGCAAGGCAGCCTCCAACTGGGTTCTGTATTCCCTGGCTGAAGTATAATCTCTTATTTCTATGCTCGCCCTAGTTTCTGGTCATAGTTCAGCGGTGCATTAAGATCAAGGCTGCTCTGACTACCTGTATGCATTTAGAAGGAGAATTTCTCCAGAGGAATCTTTTAAAAGCAGCGGTTCACTTAGGTTAGTAGCCAGCAGAGGTATTAAAATTTCAACCACTAAATTACTAAACAGCAAAACAAAAAAAAAAAGGTGTAAAGAACAGCAGAAACTTTTCCAGCACTGGTCAAGTTGAAGATAATCCTGAGTTTGGTTGAAGATGTTCCTGTTCATTGCAGAGGAATAGGACTAGATGACCTTTGAAAGGTCTCATCCAACCCAGAACATTCTATAAGTGCATACCAAAATCTAGTTGGAGTTCTCATGAGAGCAGTTTAAGATCCCACGCTCAGCCTGTGGTACCCATAACGCATGTGACAGCAACCTGCAAAGTAATTTAAATAGGAGAAAACAAGAGGGAAGTTTAGGCAGCAACCTGCTGGTAACCTCTGCTACACAAAAGCGCACAGGTATGGGGATGTGGAGGACAGGCTGGGTTTGTGAGCTCTTCTAGGAAACTGTCAAGATGCTTGAGGGAGGAAGGAAGATTTTAAATAGCGAGAAGTGAGAAATAGGTTCTTTACCCTGAGGGTGGTGGAGCACTGGAGCAGCTCCCCAGGGAAGCAGTCACGGCGCCAAGCCTGACAATATTCAAGAAGCATTTGATCAGTGCCCGCAGACCCACGGTGTGAACGTTGGGGTTGTCTACAGGGACAGGAGTTGGAGTCAATGACCTTTGTGAGCCCCTTCAAACTTAGGACATTCTATGAACAAAAGAAGGAGCTGGGGAGGAAAAGAAGAAAGAAGAGAAGAGACAACAAATGACTATTCATTTAACACAAAGAAACCAAGATGTTAAGAACAATGTTAATCAAGTAGCCAAGGGATGAGACAAAATTCTGTAACTGCTTCTGCACCGATGTGAGAAGCCCGAGTAAAAAGAAAAGCAAGAGAAATGGGAACTGCTCATTTATGGAGCATAAATTTGACTTATTTGGTAACACTGAAACCTTCTGAGAGGAATTTGAATCATTGGAATATATGAAAGAAGTCAGTGCTCGTAACCTGTTTAGGAAGGGGAGGGGTGCTCTGTGGTGGTGTTCGTTGTACAAGTCACAGGTGGTTGGACGTTATCTCCTCCAGAGCAGAGGGAAAGCGCTGTCTGCTCATGAACTGATGGAAAGGTCATTAAGCTCCTCCACAAAATGCAAAGCAAACTCGTACCGGTGTGAGTGATTCATCCTGACATTTCCAAAGCCTCCCTAGGACTGTAAGCCTTACCCAAAAATTTTTCAGAACACACCAGAGAGTCTGTAATGCTGCCCCCCCCCGCAGAGTGATGCTGGCACAAACCTCTGTCAGGGCAGAGAAATACAGACCGACAGCTGAACTGAAATGCAGCCTTTGCTTCAGTGCAAGCAATCACACTAATCTCTTAATGCACAATCAAAGCAAATACCAAACTAATGAAATACTGGCTTATGTCTTCAAAGGAGAAAAATTCAGACCAAACATAGTTGAGAGAAAAAAAAGTTGCGAGAAGTTAATAAAAGTCAAAGTGAGAGTATTATTCCTCAAATAAATAAAAGGTGCAAGACAACCACAAGCTGATTCAAGGAAGTCTGCTGGTTTGAAAAGCCTGAGGATGAAAGACCAGCATAAGACATGTAATCTTCATGGAGGGAATTAAAAATAAGGAGGGATTTGATGCAAATCTATTATTTCATTCCTAGTTTATATTCATTGGGAAGTGAGGGAGACTCAATTCAATGTCCAGACAAATTTCACAAGAGCTTAAAGAATTCTTGCAATAGCAATGCTATTTCTAATATACAAGGAATAATTGTAGAGATTAAGTACTGGTTCTTCATTTGGAAACACACACAGGCATCGTGTTCTTCCTTCCCTCCCTGTGGCTGACCTCTCTGGGAACAACCACTGCGCTCAATTTCTTTTGCACCCTCCAAAGAACAGTTTTCTACTTACTCTGGGGCCATTTGTTTCAACAACAAGTGTTATCTTGGTAGGAACCAAACTCACTTTCAGCACTGCAGCCTCATAGTCCCAAGTACACCACATACAAACACTTCCAGTTCTTGCACATCAGCAACCATTTCAAGAGAGTCTGCAGAGAATCCCATCAACACCAATAGGTCTGAGGTACGTTTGAAGCTTTGCTTTCAGTAATCCTTTGCGTCCAAATCCCGTCTCCCAGCAGTTCTTTGCTGTCTCTATTAGAAAGTCCTGAAGATCTCCAGCACCAAAGTATCTTCTCTAGCCACAACAACTTCCACTTATAAACTTCAATATCTTTGGCTTTCTTTTCCCCAATCTATTTAATGGAGAAAGAACAGCTGGTAGGTTCTCCCATCTTAGCCTTCATTGTGGCTTAGTAATCAGCAATACAGCTTTTCTGCTAGTTTCCTCTCCACTGCTTCAGAAAGGTCAACAGGCAAGCCTGCTCCAGCTCCAAAATCCCTCAAAACTCCCGCATCTCTTTGGTGATCTCTTGCCTGCTGATAGAAATGTCTCTCTGCATCTTCCTTGGCTTATTAAGAAACTGGTAGCAATGGATTTCAGTCTCATGGTTGAATTCTCCAATCTAAAGAGAGTCCACCAAACGTCTCTCGTGCTTGGAGCATATACCAAGCCTGTTACTTTCTGTGTCAGGAAGACCATGTCAATGGTGAGACTACATCACAGTTCCCCTCTATGGTGTTACTTGATAAGGCTTTTCTCCTCTACATTGAGAACTCACAAGACTGGAAAAACATTCATATCTTAGAGAAAACAATCTTTTTTACCTAATTTTGACTTGATTTGATAATGGTTTTGAAAGCTATTGGGGTATAAGGAAAAGAGACAGCTTCCTTAGAAAACCAGGCTAAAGGAACCAGTCAAGTCAGGGTGAAAACCTTCCCATTCCAAGCAGTGATGTTAAATTGAAACTGCTAATATCAGACAAGTTAGAAATATTTTTAAAAGAAATCTTCCAGACTGTTCAGGTTGGCTCTTGAAAAGCCTTTGAACCCAAGATAACTGGAAGGAGCCTTATACTTTTCACCTAGTCTTCAGTTCAACATTTGATAAGCTCTCAGAATATATCCTGGATAAACTGCATTAGTTGGGACAAAATTAATACTTAAATGGTGCTAATATTTATTGGCATTAATTACATGAGATTGTTAGGATAGAATTATTTTTTATAAGTTTGATGGAAAGATCTCATGTTGTTTTAAGCACCATGGAGCATGACACAGTCGGGTATCACCATTTCAGTTACTATTATGTTACAATACTAATGCTAAAACAAGTCATAGAACAAATTTAAATTGGCTAATCAACAGGTCTCAAGTTGCAATTACCAACAGGGAATCAGCATTTGGAAGGGATATGTCCAGGTAATCTTGTGGGGTTAGCTTGTGATAACTAAAACCAAGATACAATTAAGTTTGCAGATAATGGAAACCATTGGAGTGAAAGCAATTTCCAAGAAATCAAACTGTTAGAGGCATGTTTGAATACAGTCAAATAAGATCATATCTAGGAACAAGAAAAGCAGAGTACTCTCACAAAATGAGACTTTCCTAGCCACCATAACAAAATAACAAGCAGGTTTAAGTTTTCGGCCAAAACCAAATGCACCGTTTAACAGCTTAGTAAACAACATTTTCAGTCATTTCATTCATAACCTCAAGACAATGAGGAGGCAGTCCTTTTTTAATTAATAACAATCCCAAGGAAGCCGTGCATAAGACTGGTGAGGTTTGGAGAAGAACTGAATTATTGGGATACCTGGAAAACGTGCTGCAGAGTTAGAGGACAACACTGATCAGAGCGTCCACGGTCAGAAATGACAGAAAACCTGCACCATGAATTCTCTCAGTGCAAAGCAGCAAAAGCCATCAGCCAAAAGTTTGCTGGAGGAAGATGCAAGACTAGCACAAAGATGTATAGATGACGTCTCAGTAGAGATAACCCACACTAGAGTAAGTCACCTCAAAGCTATGCTTTATTTTCGGCTGCTTGACGGCCGCAGCAGACTCTAGTGCAACCTTGAGACACAGGTTTAACAACAGCCAGTCTGACCGAGCTGTCCAGGCTATGCAGTTATGGATATTCCCAGCATGCAGCATGTGAACTGTAAAAAGAACTTGGATATAAACCCTGGGTTGGACTCTGCCACAACAGCTGATTGCCCCATGTACAGCTAGCTTTCACCAGACAAAGTAATGTTAAGTTTCAGTCACCCTTTAAGGGGGACAAAAACCACCAAAAAGCCAATTTATTGAAGGAAGGACTTGTACATTGTCATGGTTTAGCCCCAGCCTGGCTGAATTTGGCAGCTAAAACCAAGCAGCTGGGCTCCCAATTCTCTTCCCCCCACCACCAGGCAAAGGTAAGTTAGAAGAAAATATTTGAGGTCTGGAAACTAAAACAGCTTTAATGAAACAATAATAATGAGGATGAAAATACTATACTGAATAATAAATTATATACATAAATATAAGATAGCATCCAACCCCTCAATGACTACACCACCACAGATGCTGCAGAGCAAGCATGGAAAAGGCTCCAGTCTAGGAGGAACCAGAACTTAGGGACTGGATTCAGAAATTCACAGATCTGGAATTGGGAGCAAACAGACAAATGAGGTCCTTATGGGACATCAGCCAATGAAGAATGGAATGATACACTCATAATCCCTCAGTTTTATACCAAGTATGACACATACAGGATGGAATGCTCTGTTGGTCAGTTTGGGTCACCTGTCCTGTCTATTCCTCCCTGCAAGCTTGACACTTCTTTGCCTCTTTGACTTATGACTCTCCACCAGCTCGAGGACAGCCTTAGTTTCTACAGGAATAAGTGAGAGCAATGGCCTTTTAGCACCCCTGTGCCACGTGTTATCTCTTCTAAAGAGAACTGTGGGAAAAACATGCAGCTAACTTGCAGAAAGTGGAGTTACTCGGACAAGACTGAGCTGAAGTCAGAAAACTGATTCTACTTTAGCTCAAACCATAGCAATATTCACCACTGAAACTACTTAGAATGTAATCTAGCCAGTTGAAAGTGTTTGTCCCCATAGGAACAAACTCTGCCCAGTAAAGAAATTCTAGTTAACCCAACTAAGCTGCACAACTGAAAGGCATTTATAGTGGTGCAGATTCCTCCTCTCATCCTTTTCAACCTTTTGTTAGGGCCAGGGTTACAGATTAGGAAAACACATCATGTTCATGGGACTTCAGCTTGTGAGCTCGTCATGTGTGATGTCATCTTTTGAACTATCAAATGGATTTCACTGAGACTCAGGTTTGCTTCCTGTGAAGTTTAAGAGCAATCCAAGCAAGATAATGCTGTTCCACGGTTAAATAAACCCTCAGTGATTAAAAATCCTTTGATGCTTACGTTCAAGTAGGAATATTCTTAGAAAAAAAACACAAAAAAATGGCTTTAGCTAAAAAAGAGCCCACCCAGTATACTAATTGTCAACTGATCAACAGATAAGACAATATAAAATATCTCTAAATAAAGCTGATCTGAAGAGAGATACCAACTTAATAAAAGGCTCTTGCCAGCTAAGTTAAAAAGTTGAACACCATCAGAACTAGTTGCAGGAATGAAAGAAGGCTATGTCAGCTCAAAGAATCAACATTTTAAGAAGAAAGCAAACCCCTCATTGTCAGAGAAAAAAGTATCTAAGCCTAATATGTGCACCAAGAGATGCATTTATGCTACAGCAGAGAAGAGTTGATTAAGGTTTTAGAGTGGTATCCGAGTCTGAATGTCCCAGGATGCATAGTCCCCATCTTGAAGATGACTTTTAAAGACTGGTTTACCACAGGTTCCCAAAAGAAGCTCATGTAAAAGAGCATCCCCATAAAAACTGAACCCAGGTCTTGACAGCTGGGCCACAGAGGTTCCACAGCTGTGAAGGAGTAATTGAAGACCTGCTCCAGAGAAGCACCAGGCATGATTTAAAAAGGAAAGCTTAAAAAGCTATTCAGACCCACATGCTGTACTTAGAACATCTGGCATGGATCATGCAGCAACTAGAATGAAATAGTATTTTGGGCATCCCTGTCCTGTTTCTGGATGACTCTGGTTTCCAAAGCTTGCTCATGTTCTGGGCCATGCAGCAGGTACATGGAGAGCGTTCCTAAAGAGCACTTAGACTTAAGGTGTGCACTGAGCTGGTCACCCTGGTCTCTTTTGTTTTGGAAGAGTGACAAAATGCTGCCCAGTCACAGCCTTGTTGCAAAAATACAAACTCAAAGCCTTCTACGCATCAGAAAGTGGCATTAAACACTATCCATCCCCAAAGCATCCTATCTCACACTTAAGAGCACCCCACTGCAGGCACTACTGTATCATCCACACCTTCCTAGGACAGAGTTTATCACCAGCAGTGGAAAATTTATTTGCCCATCTCCCAAGACTAGTAGATGCCAGAGTCTAAATCCCCTCACAGCACCTAATTCATAAGAAACCTTCTCTGCAATCATGTCTTGTCGTGCTGCAAATATTACTTGGTGGCAGGAGCTTCTATTGTCCAGGGGATCAGACTAGATTCCTTACTATCTTCAGAACTGCCATTTAAATATCCTCCTGGTCTGAAAACCTTCACTGTAGCATCAAGAGTGAAGAGACTACAGCAAAGATTTTTTTTACTTCAGTTCTCTGCCATTATCCTGTTAATGCAGCTGCGTGTTCGGTGCTTCATTGTTCATCTCTAGAAAGACTATCTACTGTCTCTTCACATAAAGAGCCAATGACATGAAGGAGGTCTATTACTGTAATGACTTGCAGAAAAAAGTTATCGCACATGCCCTTGACTGCCCCATTTGTATTATGTGAGTTGTCTATGAGCTTGATCATTTCTTTCATCTCTGAGCCTGTTCAAAGTGCTCTTATCTCTTCCACTCTTCATTTTCTTTTTTTTTTAAAAGAGAAAAAAATCTATTTCAGTAACATTGCCAAAGATGTCTATTCACAGAAAACTTAGCATTTTTTTCTACAAAGCCTTGCGGTGTTCAGTCTCTTAATCAGGTTCATTCGTTGAAGAAACAAGGGTGCAGTTATTCCAGGATGTGACCTATAATATTCTTACATACAAAGACTGAGCTTCTCTATTAATAGAGGACAGCACACCTTAAAATATTTGTCCCACATAATTATATGTATTATTACCATAAATTTGTTTGAGATTCACTGAAATACCTCAGCAAATTACACCTCTTTCTTTGCATGCAAACAAGGATGCTCACACACTGGCCACTGTGTGTCAGAGAGGAGCGATGACGGGGCAAAGGCAACTTCTCTTTAGCCTTCAGGAGATTTACTTGCAATCACTGTTGCACTAGCATCCTCTATAAATGCAAACTCATCTTTCCTTGCTGGCTGGACTACTCCCAAAAATGAAAGGCAGCCCCATACCACTCTGAGCGAAGAGGCCGTGCTAAGTAAATTTAACGGCTGAGCCACGTGTTGTGCCTCCTTTTGGGAAAACTGGACCCCATTACCCCTACGCAGCAGGTTGTATAACAGCAAGATGATGACAAAACAGTGGAAACCCCAAGTCTCTAGCAGATGACTCGTGGCATGCAAACCCTAAAGCTCAAGGCAATTCATCCAGTGCACAGAGCTTTTAAAGTAAATAATAACTATGATGAAAGATGTCAGCAAGGTAACAATAAAGTCTGCATCACAAGCACCAATAGTAGGACATCCAGGAGACAACAATAAATACGCATCTGTCATGATCTCCAATTCAGGGTGTCTGCTTGCTAACAAGATGTGCAAGCAGTTAAAAAAACTGAAACAAACAAAAAGCAGACCAGAGCATGGAGAGAGGGAGAGGGAATAGGGGGAAAAAATATTCAGGACACAGGGTGGCTTCAAGTGAAGACAGAGAGATAACCCTACTCAAGTGCTGCTTTGCCAGACCAGCTCTAAAGGAAACTTAGAGTATTTTCTAGCGCCAGTCTGCCAGACACAAAATTACGGCCATGGAGCCACACGGTTGTATCCGCTTCCAGTCCTTCCAGAGAAACACCTAATTTTTTTCCTAGAAAATTAATTTCAACGGCACTTTGCAAAGAGAAAGGTCAAGCAAGAAGCAAAGACCTCTTGCAGGAGGAATATAATGATGCTCACAAGCTCCATTTTCATATAAACACAGAAGTTCAGATGTAAATAAAGCGCAGAACAGGGTTTTCTTGGACCATCACTTATAGCCACCAGCCTAATCTTATATTTGGAGACAGGTTACAGTTGCCCTGAAACCGAGGGGTGCATCCAACATGCCTCAGATGGGGCACCTGTCAGGAAGGATTCTGCTAATGAGCTTGAGGTGCTTGCTGTAATTATCTTATCACAGTGACATTCACCATGCAATGCAATCAGCTTCCAGCTATTTGTAGTAATATCCCCAATGACTTCAATAACAACCTAGAAGCCACATCAGACAGAACGTTTCAGCTAAAGCCCTGAGGCAATACAAGCCCATCCATCTCTGAATAGTGCAGGGGTGGCAGGGCAGGTCCTCAAGGAAGAGGCAGAGGTTGGAAAAATCCCCAGTGGGAACAGCATTGCCTTGGCACAAAAACAAGGGAGCAAAATGAATGTTTCCCAGGCACACAACCCTTCTCAACATTTTTCTGGGGAGCTGACTGGCTCCCCACTCACTGCAGCGACTCTTGTGATTCCCGGTCACAGGCACTCAACTCCATCCTTGATGGTGGCAGTTCTCCAAGACAACAAAGTATAGCAGTACAGAAGTGGCTTTTGTGGATCTCTTACAGAGAAGACAGCAAAGAGAATGAATCCTGAATTACTGTCCCTTTTACACTGCTTGTCCTGGGAATACAAGGCCTAAGGATCTGTCTGTAGCAGTCTGTCATCAGCATCATGGCTTCTCAGGTGCTGATAAGTAAATACAGTTACTCTGGTGCCTTTTGCCACTAATGCAAAGGGCACAAGGAGGAGGCAAATACTTTTATTACAGTCTTTAGACAGTACAAACTCTTCTGTGAATCATCAGCTGAAAACTCAGCACCTTTTTAGATGATTTTTAGATGTATATTCATTTCCCTATCAAGGCATCTAGAAACCTCACTCTTTCATTTTATACCTAGTGTGCGTCAAAGTTTCCTGCTGAAATTCACTGCTCTCCCACCCCTCCGCTGCAGTGTTTTTTGGGGCAATTGCTTTGAGATACAACAGTGCAGAAGGAACATAACGTCAGCAAGCACAGCAAGACACCAAGATTTAGAAAGAATTAAAAAAGCAAATCTCAACAAAAAAAGCCCCTTAGAGGAATGCATTTGATTTTCCACTCTTACAAGCCTTTCAGACCAAGTACTTGAATTTGTTTTTATCCTACCTACTTATACGCAATAATCTGTGCTATGTTGGAACCAAAATATTCTACCCACCATGTCATCTTCATATTCCAGGTGCAAATTTAAGCATCATAGTGGAGAACAGAGGTATTTCTGCAACCTTTCACGTGTGCAGATAAAAAGTAACAACAGCTGTAATAATGTGCTCAAGCAGATAAACATTACAACCTGGGAAAGTTTCCCACGTACAACAATGCTTCTTTAAAGCATCAATTTTATCCTCCCCTCACTTGCCAGCAGCCAGCCTAACTCAGTAACTCTTTAAGTCGGCTCTTCGCAAAGTGAAGAGCTAATAGGAACACTGGAAATTGCTCTTAAGAGATTCTGCTCCATTGCTGAACTGAAGCTGCATAGCCTTTGGGAATAAGGAGCTGGCATGATTAAACAAACCAGCGCTGGCAGCAGTCTGGCCACAAAACACGGGGAAAAGTTACATTGCCACAGGAGAAGTTTCAGGAGAGAAGCAGCTCGTTTGGGATCTACTAAGAACCAGAAATATTGACTCTGCTTTCACTGGCTGTAGGTCAAAACTGGGGAAGGAGGCAGGTCTCCACAGAGACCAAAAGGAGTAGACATGAGGAGCAGAAGAGCATTTTGTGCATCCAGGAAGAGCAAATTCCTCCAGGGCCCCATGAGGGCTCATGGGAGACTTCAGAACACCTATTTATGGCAGCAATCCTCATCCCTGATAATAGCTGTAAAGAAGAGAGGTCAACACAAAGCACCAGGAATCAACCCTTAAATGTGATATGAAATAAGTCTCGGCCAGAAGTGGACCTTTAGCCATTCTTCTAAACTTGTTGAGGCAGCAGGAGAGAAACTACAGAGCAAAAAACATGGCCCAGCAGTCCCATGTGGGTCTGCAGGCTCCCAGGCACAGGATCACTGTTCTGATCTGTGAGCTCCTACGTCTTCTCATAAAGAGTGTTCCAAAGGACAGCAGTCCAGAGCTCCAAGACGCAGCACCTTGTGGGATCTGGCTAAGGAGTGGAGCTTCATCCCATGGGGAGAAAATTTAGTCCATAACATTTCCATACATATCTTGCTTTCTGTCTCAGTCAATCTTAGAAGTGCTCAGTTCTTCTGGCAAAGAACTGTCTGTGCCACTAGGAAATAACATGGTTTCTGCCCAGTAAAGACTCACAAAGAAAGAAGAATTAAAATCCCTCACCGCTGCACAGCTTTCAGCATCATCTCTATTTTTGCAGCAAGCTCATCTTCAGGAAGGCCCTGCCTACATCAAATTCAATTACCCTACACCAAGAGGTGGTCATCACTTGGAGGATGAAAAAAACCCACAGGCCTTCTTCATGCTTCAAACTACAGAGCATTAGAAATGGAATAATTCTGATATGTATCGGGGGCCCTATTAAGATCATTATTTGCTGTCAGAAAGTCTTCAGGCAGCATGAAGCCTGTTCTAAATATAGGCCTATTTAAAGCTTTTCTAGGCAAATAAAAAAGGGAAAAAGCCCAAAGTAACATGGAATGAGGAATGGCCTGAATAATTACCTACAGCAGCAGAGGCAAGGGTCTATCAAGGTGGATTTTAAAAGCCTCTACATGTGGAAAACTAGCATGCATTCAATCCTTGGGGAGAAGATTTTCAGTGCAGAGCTACGTCTCCAGTGCTCTGCAAGGTGCCTGTCAAATCCCTCCCCATGAAGGAACCTACCTTTGTTAGGTGCTCTTCACATAGCCAGCATGTAAGGACTTACAGCTTGACTGAAGCCAGGTTCCTGGCTTTCTGCACCCCTACCAAGATCCCTGCAACACGGCGGCAGCTCCCAAGGACTGGTTGCCTACCTATAGAATCATAGAATAACCAGGGTGGAAGAGACCCACCAGATCACTGAGTCCAACCATTCCTATCAAACACTAAACCATGCCCCTCAAAGTCAGCAGGAGCATAAATCTCTCTGTAACAACTGTTTACAAGGAAGGACATCACACTGCTGGCAGGGAAGTTGGGAAGGGTATCAAACATTGCAAGAAAACTCAGTCCCTGCTCTCACCTACTGTGCTTTTGGCACAGCCAAGGACATTGCTGCATGTGCAACAGGAGTGCAGAAAAATTGAAGATGTGCAACACAGAAGCCCCTTCCACTCACAGCAAACACGCTTCTCTCCTTGGGTCTCCTTGTAAGTTTGAGTCTCAGGAGCCTTATTCTCCATTTCTGGGACAGAGCCAGCCTGGTCATCCATCCTTAGAACAGGAAAATTAAGTGTTGCTTACACTTCTGTAAAGCTCCAAGCCAATTCTGATATGCCGAGGCTGAAGGAGGAGCCTCACCTTTCAGAGACAGAAGAGAATCATAGAATCACCAGGTTGGAAAAGAGCCACCAGATTGGGTCCAGCCATTCTACCTGAAGGGAGGTTGTGGAGAGGAGGGTGCTGGCCTCTTCTCCCAGGTGACAGGACGAGAGGGAATGGCCTCAAGCTCCACCAAGGGAGATTTAGGCTTGAGATAAGGAAAAAAATTCTTCACGGAGAGGGTGGTTAGGCATTGGAACAGTCTGCCCAGGGAGGTGGTTGAGTCACCGTCCCTGGAGGTGTTTAAGGTGAGGGTGGATGAGGTACTTAGGGGCATGATTTAGGGATTGGTGAGAATGGTTGGACTCAACGATCCGGTGGGTCTCTTCCAACCTGGTTATTCTGTGATTCCTATCAAACACTAAACCATGCCCCTCAGCACCTCATTCACTTGTCCCTCAACCACCTCCCTGGGCAGCCTGTTCCAGTGCCCAATGACCCTTTCCATGAAATTTTTTTTCCTAATGTCCAGCCTGAACCTCACCTGGTGGAGCTTGAGGCCATTCCCTCTCGTCCTGTCCCCTCTCACTCGGGAGAAGAGCCCAGCTCCATGGCTGATCTGCTGTAAAGCTGGGGCACCCTCGAGTACCTTCTACACACAGCTATGACCTGCAGGGTCCCCTTGTCCCTTCAGGCTGGAAGCAGCTCTTTAGGGCGAGATCCAGGACAGGCTCTGCCAACTCATGAACACAGCCATCTGGACTTTGAAAATCAGCCCATGTGGTCCTCAGTCGCACCAGCAGCCACAGTCTGTCCCAGCCCTTCTCGACTGAAGGTGCTGGTGCCTCTGGGTGGAGAATTCCCGTCAGTCTGCCGAAGCGTGAGTAGTTAAAGCTGATAGAGTCCGAGACGCGAAGGCTTATATCCTTTTCAAAGCCTCATTTCACTTTAATATTTACTCTGGCGGATATTGTCATTTGTGCACATAATCCCCTTGTGAATCCTGAAGCCCTGGCTTGTCAGAGATTCTTACAGCAATAAATCCCCGGGGCTGGTTCTAAAATGCAGAAATGCTTTTGATCACAGGGCAAATACCAGCATGGAAGGGTGGCTTTTGCATCTTTGTTCTCCCAGAAGAGGGGAATACAAGCAAGGGAATCACCTTTCCTTCTCTCTCTGTCATTGACAGTTCCATTGACAGTAAAATGAAGGTGTGGAGGGGATGACCTCTCTGTGTTGAGGTGCTGAGAACAACTCCTGCGCTCCCATTTACCTGCTGCAGAGGATACTGTCACCTGCAGTGTTTAGAGCATCCCAGGTGAGAGCAAGCCTGGGGGGAAGTTCTCATTACTTACACAGTGTAATACTGTCAATGTAATTACTCTGCAGGCAAGTCCAAAGTTCAGGCAGAGAAAGGTTTGTCCAGAGTATAAGCTTCTATAGACAGCACGGGTACGAACATCCTGCCACTTAACTCTAAGCCAATTAAACCAAATCAAATAAAAAGCTACTCTGATTCCAAAAGAGTAACTTTAATCATGTTTAGTTTCTCAAATTAATCCAGATTAATTTCCACCGCATACATAAGATATTCTTACATCAATATATTGCCCCAGCTGCTAAAAAGATATTTATTAACATGTTGATGGCAAAGCTCATTCTTTTCTCACATCTACATAACCACTTAAGCCCTTCCTGGGTGTTGTGAACTTGCAGTCAGGCTGTAACCAGAGTCCAACCAGCTCCATACTAAATATCCACCCAACTCAGAGGCAACTGGGTCCTTTCTTTCGCACAACTACATCCTGTTTTTTTTTTTTTTCAAACAATATAAAATCACTTGATGTTCCAACAGCCTCCTTTCTCCTGCCTATCCATCTCTTGCAGGGGGCTCTTTGTTTTGCTTTTAGAAAAACATATACGCACTCCTAAATAAGCAGGTTTGCCTGCCCTCAGGCTAGCAGAGGTCAAGGTGTGAAGTTCATGCCAAGCTCTACCCTAAATAGAAGCATAAGGAAAATATCATCTATTCAACCCAATATCGAGCAGAAGCTTAGCAACAAACCAAGCCACCTTGCAGCCATCTATAAGTCTGGCTCTGATGCAGGACAGATTTGCAGGAGGATTAGTGATGCTGCAGGAAAACAGCCCAAGTCAGCTCCTGATCCTTCCGAGAGAGAAATTTCCAATTCGGAAGCCGCTTCTTAATACAGTTGGGTTTTCTCCTGCTTTTTAGAAGTCTGTTTTGAGACTTAATGAAAGCTTTGAAGCAGCACTGAATCTTAATGGGACTTACACGTGCCCAGGCAGCTGCTCACTGCCAGACTATAGCTGCTTTTGGGAGCTGCTCAGAGATGTGTATATACTCTTTCCTACAAAAGATAATTAAAGCAGCCTTAAATGCTCTTTCTGCATCTGAAATCGACTCCACCACTCAAAATAATATCCTCTCCATTGCAATCAATAGCCCTAAAGGGGAATAAAGCCACTGGATGAAAAATAAGGACCAAAGACTAAATTTCTGGTGGGGAAAACCCAAACAGCTTTATGGCAGAGATAAAAACAAAGTAGTACAAAGCTCTAGGAGGGTCATAAACAACTGGATACCTGTACCAGTCATAGGAGAAATGTTACATATGTCCCATACCCATTCTGAGGAACAGGCATACTGCATCTCCCATGTGAGGGTCAACATGAAGTGAGGAAAATGCAGTTACTGAAGACTCTGATTTTGATCTGCCAGCAGCAGCAGAGGAGAAATGGTGCAAAACTCCCAGGAGAGCAATCAAAGCTACCTGGCACAGGATAAAACCTATTTCCTCTTTAATGAGCCACTCTATTCCCAAGAGCTGTCACACTCTTTTCCTGCATTAGTTGCACTAACTAAAAATCAGCTCCCAGAAGAAACCAGGGTCTTTCCAGGGTACACGCATGGCAGAGGAACTTGGACAGGCCACCACACCTGCATCACACCCTGCAAGGATCCCCTTATCTCCACCTCCTGACCTGTGCAAGCTCAGCCTTCACACTCCTGGCTACCTAGGGCAGCTGGGGCTATTTGTACTTCAGCAGTGGTTTACAACACCACAACAGTGGAAATTTTATTCAGCTGTATAGTTCACACAGGGATGCCCCTGCTTTCCTCAGCCTGCAGTGTGGCTACAGAGCTGTGGGACAGGCTGCTCAGGTTACCAGCTGTTTCAATAGACTTGGGGCTCCAGGGTTTTTTCCCCAGAGATGTTCAGTTTGCTTTCCAGCAGTAGCCCCAGTGGAAGCTCCCAGATCCTGCATCCTTTTCCCTTGCTCCCAAGGCTGAAGGGAAAGGGCAAGACTCAACTGTCTGAAAGTCTTTAAAGAAGCTACATCAGGAGATGTTTTCTCCTACAGCGAGATGTTCAAGACCTCTACAAATCTTTCTTGGAAACTCAGTGTCAAGGAGAGCCTTTCTCTACACACCATTGCAGCCCCAGGCCTCCTTTATTCCCATCAAACTGATCATCCCTGGGAACTCAAGCATTCGACGATGAAGGATTTGCCTCATTCAGGGCTGGCATCCTGAAATCTGTGCTGAGGGATCGTAGAGGGCAATTTGTCGATGCAGATGCCACAATGCTGCGTGTGCACTTCTGTGCACCAGTCATTTAAGGGCAGTGTTTTGAATGCAGAAATCACACCAGAGCTTCACAAAGGATAAAAGCACTGAGGGAGTGACCTCAAGCAACCCCAAGAAGTGGAATACTTGTATCACCAGAGAGATTTATGGCAGAGCAGGGACACTTTGTGCTAATCTACGCCTGTCAGAAACCACTGACTTCTTCCTCTTTTGTAAAGAAGTGGAAACTTCAGAGTCTTAGGCAAAGATATTTGATTGTGAAACAGATATTGGCTGAGCTGGAGGAAGAAAGCCAAGTCACAGCTCTGAGTACCAGTAGCCCTTGTATAACATATTGTAAAGTGAAGAGAAGCTGCTCTGACAGACAAGCCGAAGATTTCTCTTCACGGATGACAGCTATGGGAAAGTCTGTGCTGCAGTCTACTCTTTCTGTCTCCATTTACTAAGCACATCCCACCATTCATCCAGCCAAAGCATTTCCAGGAACACTCTGGAGAGTCAGCAGTCCTGGTAATGCAGAGACAGCAAGTGAAGGGTCAGCACCACAGGCTGGGGACCACAGCTGAGAGCAGAACGACTAGAGCACTTCTAGGAGAGACAGCAAATGTGGGGCTTGGGGGCTTCCCAAGATAAGGGACAAGAAACAATAAACAGGGGATATGCCCTGGGCTCTTACTGAAAGGCTGGCTGCGCAGTTTGTGCTCAAACCAGAAGGAAGATTCAGTCTGTCGGCTGCAAGTGGACTGTTTGAGCAAGGGGACCCTCACCTGGCTGCATTATCCACTGCAGATGCAGTACTTCTAGCACACAGCTTAGGAGTTGCCTGCCCATTCTGCACAAGCAACCCTATGGCTCCATAGGTGTCCTGAAGGATGCTGGCATGCAGTTACTCAACAGAGCTGCTGAGAGACTTTTTCTTTAGCTGCAGTCCTCTGGAAAAAGCTGTCAGCAAACAAGATGTCTAAGGGATGCTGTATATGTTAGGCTGAGGGAAAGCAGAAGCATGCTGCTGGTGAGGCAGCTTTTCTCAGACTGGTAGAAAAAGGAGAGAAGTCTAGCTGGAGGTGAAACCAAATCTGGCAGGCTTAAATTGAAGAAAAGGATGTTTATGTTTTTGATTCCCGACAAAGCTCTGGCAGAGACCTCATGATGCTTCCTGGCACTACCTGCCCCCTCGGCAGGATACCTTCCATGTCAGAGATATGTAGTGTTTCTCCTAAAACGGTTCTCCTGAATATTCTGGCACAACCTCTCACTGCAACATTGGCATGATCTCCCCTGCAGTTGTTCCAGCACCACACTGTCCTTACCGTATTATTACAGCCTAGTTCTGAACTAGTTTTGGCTGCCTGAGCTACGTTGTTGAGCCTTTTGGATTCTCTTGCAGTCAGTCAGGCTTAGTTAAAAGCCCAGGAGGCTCAGCTAGGGGGGATGCTGTAGTATGAGTGCCACGGCAAGCTGCTGCTGCCACACTTACTCTGTGTATGTGGGATCTCCATAGCTACCTACATGCAATTTCTTCTGTCCAGCCACTGAAATATGGATGACTGCATGACATAGCCCTCCTCTCACTCATGATATCCTCAGAAAAAAAAAAACACCAACAAACCCCAAACAAACCAAAAACCCTAACCAAAAAACCCCACACATTAATCTTTAAGACCACCCAAAGCCAATTCAGTAGTGTAAGAAGTCCCTTTTGGCCAAATTCATTAACATCACTGACACTAAAGATCCACCTTGCTATAAAAGCCCAAAAAGACTCTTACAACTATGACCTCCACCTCCCCCCATAGAAGAAACTATTCCCCAGCAGACAAGTGTATCTAATTCCACATCAATTAAAAGTCTTTTCTTGCCCATCTTTCAATAAGCACAATGCAAATCCATACACATGGCAAGCTTTCCAAGTGACCACAGTAAACTAGGACAAATTTATCTCCCAAAGAGCTTGGATACTACCATAGTTTTACAACAGAACTGCCCACGTTGCCCATGAACTGTTTGCAAACTAGTATACGTAGTGCCATCATGGAAGTACCTATGATATACACTGACTGACTCTCTTTCACTGGTACAATCTTAATTGAAAAAGTCTATAGGCACATCGAACGCTATATGGTTCATCTTGGTTTAAAGAAAAATGCTACTTAATAGGCTAGAAGTAGGGAACAGATCATGTGATCTAAGAAATCCTAAGTACACGCTTCATGCTGAACACAAGCGTCAAAGGTTTAAGAAGCAAGTGGCAGCTCAAGTTCAAAGCCTCCATGAGTCATTTGTGACTTGAGCGTGAATGATACTAAGCTCTGTTTCTGAGCCAAGTCCCAGAGCTAGTACTGGTGACATTCCATTCATCCATAGAGTAAGCCTAATATCGCATTTTAAAACCCCAAAACATGAGACGACTGAATATTTTCTAACATTTGTACACAATAAAAATTATGAAAAAGATAACAAAAGCCATCCATCTTCATTTCTATGTCATGGCTTTTGCCTTTTGTTATGTTTAATTGCTTCCCCTGTGGCTTTAAATCAAGGGCAGATTCTATTAAAAGTAATTACTTTGCTGTGCAGCTGGCATAGCAAAGTTGCTTGATAAAGGTTAATCTACTAAGTGATGGCAGCTACTAAATGAGGGTGATGATTTCCATTAACAACTTCACGGTAAAGATGATGCTAGAATTTATGCATACATTGACATGATAGCCACAGCAACAGCTCCTGTACCCAGAAGTCATCGTCCCAGCGCATAAGAAATGGGGTATTGCTGCCGATACCAAGCTTCCTGCTGACATCAGCCACAGACCAAGTACTGGTATTTTAGTCATTGCCCACATGGTTGCCACTCATACTTGGCCCCTAGGATGTACAGACTGGTACAGACCTCACCATTGGTCCAGCGCGGAAGCAGCATCCCCCACATGATGAGTTCAGTCCAAGGCACTAGCATTTTGGGGCTCACTTGTTTTTTATGGAAATAAATCAAGTTTCTGCTGAAAGGAAAGCAGGAGGCTCTTAATAAGCTGAAGAGGGGAGTTATACTTCTTCAAAACCTTCATTTTTTTTCTGTTCTTCCTCCCACTTCATCTATTCTCTCTGCAGAGCAGCAGCTCAGAAACACAGCACATCCAAACGCTGCAGCATTCAGGGCAGAAGATAGCTTATGATACACTCATAAAGGGAGAAAGGTAAGAATATCAAAACCTATACACTCTTTCTCACCCCAGTGCCAATTTTCAGCAATTTAACAGTCCACTGGGGGATTCTGCCACTTCTCCCACTCATGACCAAAGCATTCAGTCATACAGCAACAGCACCGCCATCCACTCCAGGCTGACTCTGTGCTTTTAGGCATTCAGCCCTGAGCAGAGTTGTCCAGTGCCAGGTCTGGGAGTCTTAAAATATGTCAAGCTTTCTCATGTTCTTAAAAATCAGCTCCTAGAAACAAAGAACCTGGTTTTAGAAGAGAGCTGTAGACTTTTCAGAGAAAGCTAGATTAGCTCTCTCAAACACAGGGAGGTTTTACACTGTAAGTCACAAGTTACACCAAAATCAGGAGCACAAGCAAAAAGGTGAGAATTAGAAGCTTATCATAGTAGCTATTTTTAATATAATACCGAGAGTAACACCCTGCAAATGACACATATGCATATTCTATGAATAAAGTAAAAATACAGCCTCCTGCACGTCTGCCCCATCAGGAAGGGAGCTGCCATCTGCAACTTGGAAGGATTATCTTCCACGTGGGAGTCCAGAGAAAGAAAATATCCCAGAAACCTGCTAGCAAAAGCAGTCAAAAGGGCAGGTTGTCTCCGGTTTCAGCAAGCAGAGGTGGTCCACATGGAACAAACCCTGGCAGAAGGAGGTATTGGCTTCCTAGCCTCGTATCGTTGACTCTCCACCCATTGCACTGGACGGGATCAAGCGAGCACAGCTCTCCCCCTCTCCATCCTAGACAGCCACTGCCAGACTCTTGCTCAGAGCCCCCTCTGCACACACCAGTGACTTCTTGACAGCATCCCCACATGCTGTGTGACTCAGGATGACAGCAGACAGCCCACCTCCAGCTCAGACCTTCCCAGACTCAAAAGCACAGGCCAAACACGTGTAGAGGTGGCTATAAACCTGCAAAAACTGGTTGGAAAAGCAGCACATGCTACCAAACAGAGGGCAAAGCTGCTCAGCAGAGATCATATTCTCCCACAAGCATCATGTTAAGGGTTGAGGCCGCAGTTTTTGAATCCTCTAGTCCCCTTCTGTCCATCAATATCTCCTTAGCCCTTGGTTTCTCTGCAGAAGCAAACCTCTCCACCTTGCCCTTGGGCCAGAGAGGGAATCGACAAGGACTTGTACATTGGGGCTTTCTGTTTCCCTTTGAAGTTGTCACTCCAGAACAATAATAATCTCCTCGGGTCAGATACAGACAATGCGCGGCTACAACTACCTATAAATCAAATTCTACTGAATAGTCATAGGAAGCTGAAATACTCCCAGGACTAGAAAGAGAAAGCAGTTATTTATTCCTGCCCTTACACCAAGCGAGAGCTGGAAAGGTGTTACATTGCTGCCAGCTTAGCTACACATTCAAAAATAAATCCGTCTTCTTGGTGGTGGTGAGAGAGTGCAAGTCACTGGGGAAAGCAGAATGAGAATGGAAAGCTGGTGAGAAGAGACATTTATTCATACTATAGCTGTCATAAAGGTCTATTCTGATTAAAGGCTGCACTATTGCTCACAGGCCACCTGGGAAATGTGAGTAGCCTTGCCTGCAACTAGCAAGTGTGCTTGAAAGGCACAGATGCTCCTCTCTGTGGGTCAGGTGAAGTAGACATGCAGGATACCCAGGCATGAACCTCTGCCTGTGCAGTTCAGCAATGCAGAACAGTGCTTGCTAGCAGCTTCAAGGGGCAAGGGTTGTGTCTGGACTCCTGATGAGCAGTTAGTGGTGTAATTACACGAGGGAACAAGCAGCAATTTCACTGGAGTCCTCTTCAGTTTAATCAAGCCTTCAGTAGATAAATGAAGCCGTCCAGCTGTGGTGCTGCTGCTCTGGGGGAAGCATTAGGGAGGAGACATCTAGTCACTCAGGGACATAAGAGAAAGATATTTTGAGGGGAAAAGGATCAGGCCTTTTTGCACAGGCCACCAACAGAAGCAAACCCTGGTGCAGAGAGCAAGTGGACAGGATGGTTAAGATGAATTTGCAGGCTGACTCAAATTGCAGTCTCTGGGAAGAGTAAGAAGTTATTTTAAGCCTGTACGACCATTTATATGAATAATGGTCATACCATTAGAGTCAGAGCATGAGTACATCCCACCGTCCTACCTGAGGTTTGGCTTTGGTGTGGAGCGGAGGAGCTTGGTGTTTCTTTTTTTTTTATTTTCTTTTATTTACTTAGCATAAGAAAACTAGAACCTGGACTTACCAAAATGGATAGAAAACCACAACTCATAAAAGGCAGAAGGAAAGCAAGAGCTTAATTGTTCCTGGTAAATGCAAAAAGCAGGATTGAAGGCATGGAACAGTCTATACTTTTTGGCTTACTACAGCAGCACGCAGGAGATGAATATGCAGGCAATGAAGGCCAATGGAGCAGAACTCTTTCTTCTCTGCAAGGCTGTAGCAGCCTTATAAAGGAAAAAATCAATGCCATTTTTCAAGCTCTGCTACGTGTTTGAGTCAAAAAGCAAATCTCAGGCCAACGGGGGAAGAGGAGGAGGATCAGTCAGCCCACTGCTAGTAACTCCTGCAACAATGATGAAAGCTTTCCAGAGGATAGGAGGGTTATTTACTCTTTCCTGCTACACAGCTAGAAGCAAGAGTTTTAAAGATGCAGACTGGGACCAGGCTGAAAGTAGCTGGAGTTTAACAGAATGAATCCAGCACTGCCACAAGCTCTCATACATTGCCGATGCTGGAACAGCTTTAAAATAAGATGTAAGTTCCGAGAGCCAGCTCAGCCGTATAAATACCAAATATAATCAATTGGTGTGTGGCTGAAATGTAACATAGAGCACTAGACTTTGCATATGGTTTACTAAGATGCCACAGACAGGCTTCAGCTTAGGAGGATGTGCTCTTCCACAGTTTTTGGGTAGCAATGTTTAAATGGCTTTGCTACCAACACTGAGGCACCCTGGGTTTCTTCTTGCAGTAACTAATATACTGAAGACGTGGTACATGCTGGATCTTGTCCCAGCTTCATGGATCCAGGAGCTCACCCCTCCTTGACATATCTCAGGCATCACTTGCTGAGAAAATCATGGAATTGTTTGGTTGGAAAAGACTTTTGAGATCATCAAGCTCAACCATACCTGTCCATTACTAAACCATTTCCTTAAGGACTTAATCTACTTATCCTTTTAAGACCTCCAGGAATTGTGACTCAACCACCAATGCTTTAAAATATTCTCAACTCTCTCTCATTCCAACTTTCTGTATGTGTGTCTCATAAAGGTAGAAGATTTATGGGAACTATTCCCAGTGCTTCAAACCTGAAGAGAAGTTACATTTTCAAAGGAAGCCGATGTTAAAAGTTTTAACATAAAAGAGAAAGAGGAGGTAAAACACAATGTTTTGTTTCTTATTTCTATGGCCACTCTACAGTTAAAGCTCTTTGAACAGCAGTTAATGAAAAGCGATCACTAGTATCAGTGGAATATGATTTCTTTGTACCATTTCCACGTCTCACGCAGTTCATCATATTGTTTCCTAGTGGAGACAGTCTTGGTGAATTGCTGTGCAGGTGTTATGTTTAGGGAAAGGAAGGCACTTCTGATTCCATTGGAGATTAAGCACAGACTGATTTTGATACAGGAACAGAATTCAAAACCAGGCAGTGCTGGGCACACGGGATCCATAGGAGCTCTGACATCCTCCGTTTATAGATATACAATTATAAGCTTTTTAAACTTGTTCTGGTGGTAGAAACAGAAAAAGTTATATCAAGACAACAGTGCCTGTTCACAAAGATCTCCTAGGTTAACAGGGACAGGCCAGCCACTGCTGTAGCTGCAGAGAGGTTTATGGGACTGCATCTCCAGTAAAGCCCTGTAGATGCACAACCAGCACATCCAAGGTCATGCAGAAACAACTCCATTTTCTCAACATGCCCACAGTCATCGAGGGCTGGCTATAAACCAACTGCAGATGTTAGGGAAAAAGAGGAGGAGTTCAAGGGCAAAGGAAGTGCAAAACCATAGTAGTTTTTGTTTAAGTAACTTCATGCAAGCAATAGGTCCATTTGCTGAAACAGGAATCCATTAAACAAAAAAAAAAAAAAAAAAACCCAAACGCTAGAGAAAATACAAGACTAGTTGCAGCCCAGTATTTCAGTCTCTTCTAGAGCCCCGATCCTGGAGCTTACCAGAGAAACATCAGCAAAAGATGACACTTTAGCAGTGTCTATTGCAGGAAAAAAAAACAAATAAAACACCCCAGAACAGCCATCCTTCAGATCTTCACCTAAAAATAGAATCTTAGATGGCAATAGAGCTCCCTCTTTCTAAGTCTCTGTAAAAATAAGAATGAGAAAGAATACATCCAACCTCATGGTAACCTGCAAAGTGGGATGGTCACGAACACGAAGCTAAGATTTTAAGCTGAAAGACGGGAGGATTTAGATTAAATATAAGGAAGATTTATTTTTCTCCAGTGAGTGGTGAAGCTCTGGCCCAGGCTGCCCAGAAAAGTCATGGATGCTCCACCTCTGGAGGTGTTCAAGGCCAGGCTGGAAGAGGCTTTGAGCATCATGATTCAGTGGGAGTGAAGTGGCAGGGGCTTGGAACTGGATGGCCTTTGAAGTTCCTTCCAATCCAAACTATTCTATGGTTCTAAGATGTAAGAGCTAACCCAAAAGCAGAACCTCTAATTCATCACAGTTTTAATTGGTTTCAGTCCCAAAAGAAATACTTCAGTAAATGTGAACTGAGCCCGGCATCCACTGAGGGATAGAAAAGAGGCAGAAAGCAATTCTAGAGAGATCTTTAAACAATGAAGCTAAGCCTTGGACACTTGAATTGGTTTCTATGGAAAAGCAGTAATGAAATTTTAAGGCTTCTTTACAGCTACAATAGGACTGGTTGAATTTGACCAACCTTCAGTGAAAAACATACATAAAACAAACCTTTTATTTTTGTCCTTTTTAAAGGAAAAATCTTTCTACTTTGAAAATGAGGCAAGGAAAAGTAGTTAAAGAGAAACTGGGGAAAAAATGCCATTTAAAAAAAAATAAAATCAAAGGGGTTTTACCTCCCTAGAGGCACCAGAAAGTAAAGATAATTGTGAAAAAGCTGAATGAAGCAAAAGTTTTGTGGAGTTTCATGTCTGGATTTGACCTAGATACATTTAGGGGTTTTTGTGATTACTTTATAGATTACAATTTTATACTAGAGTGCTCTAACTCAAGCTCTAAAACAAATTACTCTGTCATTTATACCCCTTGATAGATCACTAAATATCTGCATATTTTAATTACTTGAAACAGACCACAATTCATTATTTTCCCTTTGAATCCTGCTATGAAGCTGGGTTTTCTTTCATGCACTGCAAACTACCTTAGTCTATAAAGGGACTGGGCTACTAAGGGAAGATGAAAACCTTCACCAACACGCAAAAAACCTGTGGAAGGAAAAAAAATGCTTATGCCAATGCTGCACACTCCACTCCACCTGAAAGATTGTCTGAAACTCTTCAAGCTTAAAAAAAAAAAACAAAAAACAAAAAAACCAGCTGAGCAGGGATATTGTTTCTTGAGAGCTTTAGAGCCATGGGTGTTTCTTGTCCCAGAGAAGGATGTCAAAGTCTTAAGAACCTCCAGAAGCTCACCAAGACCCAGATCAAAGTTACGTTTCCACTTCTGCTCCCATCCAGAACTGGGTCGCTTATTTTCCACAGGCAGCTTCTCGTCTGCCACCACTTTGCTATGATGCTCCAGAACCTCCTACCCATCCAAAGGCAGTTCCTGGGGATCTGTGTCCTGGCCTGACCCCACCTCAGCTCACTGGCAAATGGAAGATATAGCATTTCAGTGACCAAGTGCATCTTCATGACGTTAGTTGGTGTGTGCACCTATACAGGACACATCCCAGCACCTGAATTTATTAGGCTCCTAATGCAGCTACACAGAACCACGTAGCCAGCTTGTCTCATCAACAGGACTGGCAACAGGGCAAAGATAAACATTTGCAGTACATACAGTAGAGAAGAGGTATAGTTTTTATTATGAAAAATGACCCTCTTTAGACACATTTCCTATGAGAGACAGGCTCCAAGATCTGAAAGAAGGGAAAGTTTTCTGCCCTCCCTGATAGGTCCCTAGGTGATACACTCTTGCCACACTTTAAGCAACCACCTCACTCACTCAGATGAAAAATAATAAATTATAGCATCCCTTCCAGGGCAGAGCTAATCTGAAGGGTGGTTTGAAGAGCAAAACTCTTGCTCTGGCTTGACTGATGTGAGCACCTAATCATACTGTGATTCTCAACCCTCCTTGAGCCAGCTGCTGAGGTTTCCTTCATTTTCACCAATTAAACTTCCCCAACTCACCTTTCTCAGCCTTGATCGTTTCATGAATATTCTCCTGGTTACCTGAGCAGCCAGGGCTAATTTATAATGTTCTGCAGATTTCTGCAAGCAATTAATCCATTGCTGCCAGCCTGAACAATCAGGAGAGCCAAAACCTGGACAGTCTGTGATACAGACCAGTTCCCTGTAGCACATCCCTGGTTCTGCTGCCTGTTCTCCAAACACACTTAGCCAGATCACTGGAACAGCCAACAAGGAAACAACCACCTACCAAACTGCTGTCTGCAAGAGGGTCTTCCCGCACACATTAGTTCTTCTAGCAGCCTTAAACTTGATAAAGCTCAAGGTTTTCATTGCTTGCCCAGCTCTTTAAGCAAGCTGGGCCACCTGCACTAGTGCTACCAGAAAATAACCAAACCAAAACTCCCCTTAAAACAGATACTAGACTCTCAAACATCTCTTTCTTCTTCCTACAGTGCCCCAACACCTGCTTCATGAATGCAACCTTTCTCCCACTGGCCAAAACGACACTGCTGCTGTGCCAGGAGAAAAGGGCAGAAAACCTCATCTCCCAAATACCTCCTGAGTGGCAAAGCATAAGCAGATGTAGACAGGACTCACGCTTGTCTTTGAAGGGAAGACAAGAGAGAGAGAGAGAGAGAGTAAAGTCCTATAAAAACTAATTTTACGTTAATCACCTTAACGGCTCCAATTCAGTTACCACTAGCCTCATCCTCCTGCCTGATCTCAGTGCAATCTCACATGGTTTTATCTGCTCTGCTGACAAACAGCCAAGTCTTCTTTGTTGCTATTTCAAAGCCCAGCAGACATTATTTGCTTTATGAAGCATGAGCTAAGCAAGGGAAATCCAAACTTTTACAAGGTGAAGCTCTTCATGGGCTCGTGAGCTTTGCACCAGTGTCTGAGTTTGCCTTTTGCAAGATGCCACACGAAGCTCTCCTCATAAACCACAGAACAAGGAGTTTGATCAAGTTTCTGGCAAGTGTCTGCTAGTGTAGAGAGTGCCATTCCAGAATATCAACCTCCCTGTGAAAAGAATTGAACCCCAGAGCATTTGCAGATTCATTTCAAATTCCCTCTTTCTCAATTTAACACTTTCCTCGTGGCCATTTATGGGGACAAGCTAAGGTTGCTCTGGAGAGAAGGAGGCAACACAGCATCACAGCAACAGGCAAGGTACATGAATACTTGTACAAATATCTATATCTCCCAGGTGCCTTGCATGACCAGCAACTACCACTTAAAAGCAATACAACCACCACCTTGGCCACTTCTTCAACTACTGTCACTGCCAAAACAGGACAGGGTTCATTGCTACTGCTGTTTAGTGGCAGATAAGAATGGTTGGACTCAATTCAAGAAATCTTTTCCAACCTAGTGGGGTTCTATGATTCCGTCTGAAGCTGCTCAGTTTTCCTGTATTATGGCCTGATTATTTGTTCAGCCTCAAATGAGAGAGATTCCTGAGCAAGAAATACTAAAGAAAGCCCAAAAGGCCAGGGAAGATCCTGTCCCACAGTTAACAGCTTCAATTCCTTCTCATTGCAAGATGCAGCAGAAATAGGAGAGATGAGGTTCTCTACTGCCAACTCCTGCATAGAAAGTGGCATTTCCTTCTCCATGCTGCCTCCTGCACTGCTTAGCTTTCCTTCCTTAGTTTGAAAGCTTGGTATGTCTGTGTCTCTCTCTCCCAGTGCTCTAATAGTGAGGGTTCTTCAGAACTACTCTCTCACCTTCCACAGGGAGCATGAAGTCTTCTGAAGCCTCCTAGCCCACCACTTGCACTGCTTTCTGGCTAGGAAAGAAATATCTCCAGGCAAACCACAGCAAAGGTCTGTAGATATTTCCTCCAGGAGGGAGGAAAGCAATCGAAAGGAGACACTGATATCAAAGAAGGCACCCAACTCACATAGGCACCTCCGCTCATTTCATGTTTTAGGCATTCAGCTGATATACCTTTGTCTTGCCCTCCAGAAAGCATTTGAGATAGCATAGAGGAGAAAGTTTTCCTTCTTACCGCTTTGTGCCCAGAGGCCAAAATCAACACATCCCTGAAAACAGACTGGGACAGGTACTAAACAGCTGAAGAATGTACTTTTCCCCTAGGCTATATACATCTAAATGACATTTGCTTCTATGCTCATTAGTATTTAGAAAAGCAAATGCAGAACATGAGCTTATTTTGAACAGAAGCAGCACAGTGGTAGCCAAAACTCATTAATTATAAATTTTATCAACTGCTCACTGAAATTTGCTCTGCTAGCACAGTGTAATCGCCTGCAAAAGCAATGCTTTTGAACGAAGAAATACTGCACTACAGAATAACCCAGATCCTTCCTTTTCTGGCAGATTTCTATATTTGTTCCAGAACAATTATGATGCTGGGACATTCCTTGGGGTTCTTCAAGCATCTTATCAGAGCAAACATTGCAACAAAAAGTACTACAGGGCATAATTTGGTGAAGAGTGAACGTGGACCCCTGGAACAAGCTTTCCAGGTTGCACAGTGACCACGTGCAGACATCATGGAAAGCCCAGGTCCCAGCAGGCTGCTCGGCTTGGTAACACAGTCCCACTCAAACAGAGTCTTGGCTTCCTAGATTTGAAAATACACCTCAGTAGGAGGTATATTTTCCATTACTCTGCCACAACTAGCTGCTGCTATGAGGGCTATACTCAATACTACCCATTCCCCACTCCAGTTATGGTCAGTGAATTAGCCACCACTCAAACATAATATTATACTCACTGTTTAAGCACTGAGCTAACAGAAAACATGAACCAACTACTCCACAAGGCACAGGCAGTATTTAATGTTAGAATTATTTATAGACACAGAGTTTAACCAGCAAGCAAACCCTCCCTGCTTAATTTCATTTTACACACGCACACATACAAACACAGACTTACCTTGACAAGAGGAGAGCAGCATTTTGATAGCCATGAATGGATCATCCTCAACAGAACAGCATCTTCATGTCAGGTACTCTGTGAATATGCAAGCACAGAGCTTACAAACACCCATACTCTCTGATGGGTAA
Source organism: Clamator glandarius (assembly GCA_033459285.1). Classification (NCBI taxonomy): domain Eukaryota; kingdom Metazoa; phylum Chordata; class Aves; order Cuculiformes; family Cuculidae; genus Clamator; species Clamator glandarius. The sequence continues at coordinate 483,908 of JAUNZM010000078.1, forward strand.
ATTCTATTTGAACAATTCGCTATCCAGTTCACTCAGCACCTAGAAATTCTGCACTAAAACTCTTTCACTCATAGCTTGTTGCTTACACATAGAGCGCTAACCAACTTTTCAAACCAACTACCCCTCACCTTCATTCCTTGTTGCTCTCTTAGGTGTTTGCCTCACTTAAATAGCATTTTCACAGAGGTACCCACCTGTGGCTGATGGGCTCATCTGTGCCCTGCAGTCCATCCATTGGAGACAGCTGAGACCTTCACAGAGACCCCTCACCAGCTCCTGAGCACCTGCAACCAGTACAAATCACTTATCACAAAGGCATCGATAAATTATACATCTCTATTCAAAGAAAAGCTGTTAGGCTACAACAAACTACTTCCCCCTTCAAAGCAACAGAAGATACTAAGTATCCCAACTGGTGCTAGTGAATTAAAATTGGTCTGGATGAAAACAATCACAGAAGCATAGAATCACTGAGGCTGGAAAAGAACTTTCAGATCATCAAGTCCTGCAGGAGCTGGCTGAGATCTTCATTGTGCACCCAGGTTTTTAACACCAGGCAATCTCTAAGTGCCTAGCTGATGTTATAGCACCATTTACATTAGGCAGCTGAGCTGATGACCTTCACAGTTACAACTTCTGTAGGACAGAGACATTAAAAATGTGCTGTGAGATTTTACTTGCCTCCTTTGTTACCCTGACGAAAGCATTAATGCCATTGATTACAGAGGCCGCAGTCAGCTACGTTAATGACTATGTAAAGAGTTTCTCTTAATCAGTTGTCAATGAACAATGGTATTTCTAGGATCATTTCCAGATGCAAAGCTGTTGAAGCGTATTTTTATTGATGATCTTCATTACATTTCCTCCTAATCAAGTTCCCATTTGATTGGGGTGAAAGGAAATAAAGCAGTATTGCTTAACTGAAAGAGATTTATTTCTCTTGTTCAGTGGAGCCCCTTCAAATAAAAGGCATTTAAATGGAAGGAGATACCAGCCCCAAGGACAGACATCGTACTCCAGTACGGGAGAAGTGCAGCGGGGAATCAAATTTGAGCTGTCAGGTCAGGGTCACTGTAGAGGAGAATTATGGCAGTCCTTGCGTGGCGAGAGCATAAGACATAAAATGTGCTAAAATGAGATAGATTCACAAAATACCACCAAGCTACAAATACAGGCAAGTTCGTACTTGAAGGGAGAGACTGCAGAATAGGCAGCCATCTGTGCTTTGCTTTGAATACCCAGCCTGCCAAAGACTGTGATTAATGCTGTCCGGACGGATCTTCTCCTGTCTGCTGTCAGCAGCACTGTCTGTTCCAGAGCCTGCCCATGGCACTAACAACAGATGTCCCTAGCAGTTCAAAAGCTACCACGAAGCTCCAAGTTTGCATTTCAATTTCTACGGTATAAGCTGTATCATGGGGTGATATTGGAAAGTTGCATTTAAAACCAAAACTATAAACCCTCTTCCTAGTGTTTTAATGAATAAAACGTCCACTTGGCAGCTTCCCTACACCGGAGCAAACCTCAACAGAGTTAGCACCAGGTGGGACACTGAAGAAAGCAGCACAGAACGATAACTGTGGCATGAGCTGAGCTGTCAACTTGAAGCAAGGATCTAACATGCATTGGATCCTCCCTCACAGACAGCTCGCAGCAATGCTCTCTACTGTTATTTTGGTAAGATTATAAAGCTTGTGCCTCTAATTTTCTATCTAGGATTTCTTGCAGTTATTCCTATAAGTTACCACACATCATATTGATATTGCTGTTAAAATATAGAAAGCATCCTGTGAAAAATCTCCCAGGCTGTTTTTCTAATTACAGGGCTTTCAATTAGCGTTTTTCAATTTGTTGACACAGCATTGCGTTTGTTGACACAGCTTCAAACACAGCCAGCTTACGTGACTTGTTCAAGCCCATACATCAAGCTAGTGATGGACAGAATTACAGTTCAGCTATGCTCACTACTTGCACTTTTCCAATGAGGATTTCACAAGCCTCCAAAGAAATAAGAAAGAAAACAAAAGAAAATTCCACCACAAAGCAAACAGATGAGCAGGAAATAAATACTCCAGAAGCATGACAATAGCAAGTACTGTTTTGCATCATTTAACAGCCACCTCTATTAGCCTTACAAGGATAAGACTGAAGGCAAAGAGCAATGACTAAGATTTTGTGGGTTTTCTTGCTTCTTTAAGGACATGACTGATACATACTACAAGATAAAGAATTCTCTTGGGGCAGAAAAGTCCTGAAGGTTGCTCTTTATGCATTGTGTTCAACTCTGTCATAGATGTAATAGCTTACAATTTATGGCAGCCTCTATCATCCACCCCTAAAAGTCTGAGGCATGACCTCTATTCAAATGGACTGTTCATGCTATGAAGAATTCAGAGAAAATTGAACTACTGGGGGTTGTACACGATCAGACACAAGACCAACCATTGCTGCACGCATTTGGTGTGAGAAGGCTGGAAATAAGAGAAGCTGTTACTGTGCGGTTGGAGACTAGCAAGTGAAGCTTACTGCCATCTGCCACTAACTCTCACCGAGATGGTGAGCAGCGCTTTTCCAAACACAGGGTTTCCACGGCATCTCAAAAGCCACATCCCATAGCCATGTGCAACCAAAGTCAGCTGCTGAAGGGTAGAGGCACCCTATGTGTAGCCCAGCTCCTCCTGTGAGCACAGCAAACCCTTTCTCATGTCACAGCCTAGCAGGAACTAAATATTGGAGAAACTGGTTCCTAGCAGCTCTGGTTGTGCAGTAGTAAATACCACTGTTCACACTGTCACAATTACAGCCTATAGTTGACAGTTAAAGGAAGAGAGGTTTTTTTCTCCACTTCTGATACAAGCAATCAACAAAATTTCTGCTTTCGTGCAGAGAACCTTCAGGTTTTAACTCTGAGGAATGCAGAAAAAGTTAGAATTAACATTTAAGCTCATCTCCTTAGGTTTCTGAGACACGGGTCAAATTTTAACGTCTTCTGAAGTCATTCCCAGTGAAATAAAAGAGGAATCTTTTCTGGATGGGCAGGACTGGCAGTTGTTCCCATTGTGGAAGGGCTCCAGGGCAGCAAATAGGGAAAGGCTGGGTCAAGGATGTAGCCAGCCTTGGACCTTCCTATTTCCACCCCATGTGTTTGTGTCAAGGTTAAGATCACAGCCACTTTAAGGAGCCACCACAGTTCTGCGAATCCTCTGCCTTTGCCTCTTTCCGAGCGGTCGTCTCACTCTCTTTAACAGGCTCTTTGTTTAACAAGCTGCTGTTCCATTCAGCCTGAATAATTTAAAATCAGAGAACACAAACCAGCAGCAAACATGCACGTGCAAGACAGGAGACACTTCAAGCCTCTCTAATTCAACAAAGGCTTTGCAAGTGTGCTCAAAAGATGAGGCAGAAGGTGGTTTTGAAACTATCACCTCACTTCAACTTTCACCTGCTTCCTACCCCTGCTCAGTGAGCTGCTCCAGATCAGTGGCACTCATGCAGGTATCTCATTAGCTCATTTGTTTCCACTGTTTAGTTGGGAGCATTCGTTTACATTTGGCATGAGTCTGCTTTCTGTTTTCTGCTTTCTATTTTCATTCTCCACATTCCTCCAGCTGTTGGCTTCATCTTCTCTTGTCTCACTCTGAACTCTCGAAGCCCCTCAGGGCACTGCCAGGTCGCAGCAGCCGTTATCATCCTCCTAACACATTAGCAGGGAACTTTTTCCTACAGAAATCCTAAGAAATCTCCTCCAGCGCAGCTGGTGAGAAGTATAAGTTTTAAGTTTCCACATCGGAAAAAACCCTACTCCCCAAACTTGCAGAGTATCAAATCTGATATGGGCTTAGTCAGATATTTTGAGGTCAAGATTAAACTAATGTCTTTAAAAATTGAAGGAGTGGTTTTAAAAGAGCTCTCAGAAAGATTTTCAAAGGTGAGGATAATTGTCAGAAAACAAGATTGCAAATGCACTATCAATGGTGATTTTCAGACTGGCTACATGCTGTTTCCTAGAAATAAGCTAAAAACTAGAAGAGTTTAAAGAATCTACTTTACAACAAGAAAAGGACCCATATGTTCCCTATCATGACTGGGGGATTGGAAATGGATGATTTTTTAGGTCCTTTCCAACCCAAAGCATTCTATGATTCAATGATCCACATAGATAGTCTGAAAAAAAAATGTGTACAGTGGAGTTTAGAACAACCTAGATACGGCTAAATATATCAATAGCAATGCATGATGATAAGAGATAACAAGGACAAGTGGTGTGTACCTCTAAAGATCATGGTGAGCTAGTCAGCTTATTGCGGAAGAAGTTCTCTCATATTTAGAAGCCAATGTACAAAGGCTATCTCAGGGCACTTTCAGATGAGAAAATCTGTGTAAACAGGAGCTCAGCATCCATCCCTAACAAAGATCCTTTTTCATCATCTTCTGGCAGCAAGAAAGCATCTCTAGCTCCGTGAGACAGAACCGCATCACTGTTCGGAGGTCAGCATCTTTTGGAATCCAGCTGTGAAAACTCCCAGTTCATTCTGCTGCCAGTGCTTTGCTGGTGTTCTACTCCAGGCACAGGCTGCCTAGGGAGGTGGTGGAGTCCCCATCCCTGGATGTGTTTAAAAGGTGGGTAGATGAGGTGCTTGGGGATATGATTTAGTAGTGGACGGGTACGGTGGACTTAATGATTTCAAAGGTCTTCTCCAACCTAAAGATTCTATGATTCTCTATTATTTCAGCAGTACTACTGACAAACCAAGCACTCTACTGTCTCAACCAGAAACTAACTAGAAGTAATTACAAACCGTTTTTCCTCCTATTATGTATTTGAAGCCTTGATGTAATATGAGACGCACAGAGTGTGTATCTTGTATTGTGTACGCTTGGTTTTTTTCCTATGCATTTCCTGACTTTAAATCTGGGCAAGGGAGTTGTTGAAGATGTTTACAAATCTTTTGGAAAAGGAAACACAGTCAGTTCTGGCTGGTATATTTAAAAAAAATTCCTTCCAAACAAAAAAGCTAGGTCTTTATCCAAGATTTAGGCTGAACATTAGGAAAAAAATTTCACAGAAAGGGTTATTGGGCACTGGAACAGGCTGCCCAGGGAGGGGTTGAGTCACCTTCCCTGGAGGTGTTTAAGGCACGGGTGGACGAGGTGCTGAGGGACGTGGTTTTGTGTTTGATGGGAATGGATGGACACGATAATCCAGTGGGTCTCTTTCAACCTGATGATGATTCTAGGATTCTGTATTGTAGACTGTGTTCTTAAAACACATTTTCCTGAGAATATGCAGCTGACAGCTCATCAGGAAAATCAAAATCAGAAGAAAGGAAAAAAGGTTCTTTACTCCAGGTATCCAGCTGAAATACTGGCAAGTTCTAGAGACTTGGGGTTTTAATTCAATGAGCTAGCCAGCTCCACTCGTTATCATGCAATGTGGGGCCGCTTAACACAGATGATGAATTGGGCCCAGATTTTTCTGTTCTGGAACAAGACTTCAGCTGCCTCTTCTGAGGAAGCAGCTCATGCAGCTAAGGCCCATAGGCAGCTGTTACTGCTGCACTAGCTGCCAGGAAAGAAGTGGGAGGTCCACAGACTTGAGTTTACTTCAGCTGCGCTAGCCTGGCTGAGCTAAAAGCAGCCTGGTTTTTACCAGCATGGAGAACATTCCTGCCCACCTCACAGGAAGATCAACCGTTGCAATCAACCCTCAATCCTGCTTTCTGTTGCTGGGTGAGCCAAGAAGCTAGAACTTCGGCAGTGGCTTTGGGTTAAGTGCCAACGTCATGAATGCAGTTATGCAAAAGCTAAAATACCATAAACTTCAACCTATGAAGCTGTCTTTAATTCTCGGTGTTGTGAAGACTTTATTAAACACTACTTCAAGGCCAGAATGAACAGGGACACAGGAGTTTAAAATAACTGGCCATCACACTACACCCTTAATTAGGACAATTATCAATTGAAATCCAAATATTTCACAAGAGACCAAGATTGTTTCCTGCATGGCACTTAGAAATTAAAGCCCCAAGGACAAATTTATTTGCCCATAGTCCAGATTTCTGAAGTTTTAGGCCTTTATTCTCTGTTTTTGAAGCTGCTCCACTGCCTCTGCCCAGCATCCAGGAGGCGCTGGATGTAGAGAATGCAATTATAGAAGCCCATTGCCTGGATCAACAAAGAAACAGAGGCTGATGTACAAGAATTTCAGAGAGGCCACCACTGATGCAGGTGCAAATAGAATTAGAGAAACTCCAGGTTGAAAGAGACCCACCGGATCATCGAGTCCAACCATTCCTATCAATCACTAAACCATGTCCCTCAGCACCTGGTCCACCCGTCCCTTAAACACCTCCAGGGAAGGTGACTCTACTCCCTCTCTGGGCAGCCTGTTCCAGTGCCCAATGACCCTTTCTGTGAAAAATTTTTTCCTAATGCTCAGCCTAAACCTCCCCTGGCAGAGCTTGAGGCCATTCCCTCTCGTCCTGTCCCCTGTCACTCGGGAGAAGAGGCCAGCACCCTCTTCTCCACAACCTCCTTTGTAGAGAGCAATGAGGTCTCCCCTCAGCCTCCTATTCTCAAGGCTAAAATTAAATTAAAGCAACTGTTGCAGATGTGGTGTGATGAGTCTAGGTAGCAAGGCACTTTACCCACCACCAGACACAGCTGAGCCCATCAGCAAACTTGTGGTGCTTCTGGGATAACATATTTAAGCATGGGCAAAAGATGTCAGAGATCAGTGAGAAGTGAGGATAAAAAGCACGTGAAGACCCACTTCAGTGAGCAAGGAGGGGGAAAGGTGTAGCCCATGGAGAGACTAGAGTGAAGAAGGTATTTACCTGCAGACTGTGGAGACGACCATAGTGGAGCAGATGCCCAGACTGCAGGACATGGAGGACCTCACGCTGAAGCAGCTGGATATTTCCTGAACGAACTGAAGTCCACAAAGAGCCCATGCAGAGCCAAGATTATCTTGAACGACAGTAGCCCATGGGAAGGACCAATGCTGGAGCAGGGGAGAATTATGAGGAGCAACGAGCAGCAAAGAAGAGCTGTTATGGGTTGCTCACATCCATCCTGAACCCCTGGGGGAACAGACGAGGTGGAGGGGTCAGGAATGTACGAGTGAATTTGAGCTTGGGAAAAATTGGGTGGGGAGAAGGTGTTATTTTAATTTTTGTCTTTGTTTCTCACTATCCAAATCTATTTTAACTGACAATAAATTCAATTTCTCACAAGGTGAGTCTGTTTTGCCCATGATTTGGCAAAACATTATTTGGTAGTTGAGTCACCATCCCTGGAGGTGTTTAAAAGACAGGTAGATGAGGTGCTCAGGGACATGGTTTAGTGGCAGATAGGAATGGTTGGACTCAACGATCCAAGAGGCCTTTTGCAACTTGGTGATTCTATGATAGTAACTGGTAAGGGATCTCTCTGTCTATCTTGACCCATGAGCTTTGCCGTCTTATTTTCTCCCTCTGTCCTGCCATGGGGGAGCAGCAAAGGGAGGATCCAGAGGGCAGCTGGCTAATATCAACTCACTACATGTGAATAGACAGGGAACTTTTCATCAGAGTAGCTTTCAGATGTAGGACTACTTTTGGCTTGGAGTTCAGTTTTCATATGTTCTATTTTCTCCCCCTGCTCCCCACGCCCCTATTTCACATAAAATGAAAGCAATAACAGTTGATTTTTCAAGCCCTGAGATACTCTTCTGACATTTATACGATGCCTTTTACCTGGGAATCTGCAGGCAGCAGAACTGGCTTGTTCACTGCCACTTTCAGGGGAGCAGTTATCACCGCCTTTCACGTCAACCAGGTGAAGGCAAGGTGCAGCATGCTGCACTGAAGATACCTCTCACTTGGAAAAGCTTCTATTTTCCTGATACAAAAAAAATATTTCCTTATTGTGAGAGCAGGCAGCTGGTGAAACCACTGTGTCAATCTCTTTCCGCATTGCATTCTATTCCACTTTGCATCATTTTAGTCTTATAAACAACCTTTTTAAAAGTGATTTTTTTTTTTTATCCTTCACTTTACTCAGAGAAAACTCAAACTGCGAGTACAGTTTGGCTTCTGAAACCAAAGTCAGCAGCTGTCAGGATTCCCAGTGCCCCGAGATGTGCATATCATAACCAGCAGAACAAAAGAGGGACAGGCTGGGAAAACAGCATGAAGAACAGCTAAGCATTGTCTCTGTACTCCCAGCATCCAAGTAAGTCTGTAAGATGTGCCCTTGCAGAAGCCAAGGAATGGTTGCAGAGGAATCTGAGAGCAAGAAATTGGTCTATGACATTTCTCCTAATGTTCTCAGCTCCCAAGACCTTACAGGAAAACCAGAAAGTTGGCTTCCGTGTGTCACAAAATCTCTACTGGCACCATCCAAGAAGAGACCAGTGCACTTGGCTTCTATACAGCTCTTTTTTTCTCTCTCTCTGTCTCATGACGATGACACATTGTGGTCTTAAGGGCTTCCCATCCTCCTCAGCAGCAATCCAAAATTAGATGGTTGGTCTTGTTGACATGACATTTGGTAGCTTTCCATGCCCTGGAGGTTTCAGTTGAAGACAATTACCTGGTTATTTCAGCAAGGGACACCTTTGCAGCAGAGGTAAATCTGCAAGGTCTGGCTTTTCTGAGGACCAAAGGAAGTCGTGTGACTCCTCTGTAGCATCAAGGACAACTCAGATTACGCAGAGTGATCACATGGAGATCTCACTTCTGCTTCCTTGTTTTAATGCTTTGGTTTGAAAAAAGATTTAGATTGTGTACATGGAAAAAGCCCTTGACATTTGGATGTGTGCCTCTTGATGTTCAGCCAAAAAGAGGCACAGCAGCAGTGCTCCACTGGCATTTAACCGTAACATCTCAAGTGCATGGCAGGAGTCGGGGGAAGTTTTCTCAGAGGCAAATCATTATGGGTAATTGTTCATAAAAGTCTCACAAAGTTTTGCAGAGAAGCCACCCAAACAGCCTTGTTGTCAGCAGAAGCAAGAGAAGGGAACCTCTCTTGTGTAACACCTCAGTGGTTTCATAAGAGGTCCTTATCTCCTGATGTTAATGTCTTGCAGAAGGTCAGCCAAATTCACTAGCTCATGACTTTGTGCTCCCCAAATTAACAAGTACCTGAAATCCACCTCAGCATTTAAACAGTGATGTCACCCAGGCCAAGAGTCCCATGCTTTGAAATAGCATGCACTTCCCAAAACCTCGTGTTGCTGTTAAGAAGAAAAGAATGAGCAAAGGAAAGACACGAAGAAAAGTGGTTTTTTCTCCTAAGCTTTCTCCAAATCAGACCAGAGATAACACCTAGCCTCGTGAGTAACCAGCACTGAGAACTCTCCATCCACATAGTCACAAAAGACAGAGCATTTCTACAGAACAGCTACCCAGGGCTAAATTCAGTATTGCTTAAAAAAACAACAAATCCAACTTATAGTCCTTTGTCAATCCATTCCATGTAAGTTTATTGCCCTTGGAGAAATAAGGGACTTTCATATACAGAACTGTTTTCGCTTGTGAAGTTCCAGCAAAGCTAGCTGCCTTTTTGTTTAGCAACAAAAGCAGGAATGTAGCCCAGAGCTGTGCCGCTCGGAACACCATCTCAGGTACCAAGTCGTTCATGTCAGAAAGGAAAGGGTGAAGAAATCTGGCATTTCTGTATTGTGTGGTTTGTATACATGAGTGTCTTCCTAATCAACAGGACCCAAGGGAATGGCAGGAAGATGTGCCAGGGGAGGGCTACCTTGAACATCAGGAAAATGTTCCTCACCCCGAGTCTGTTGGAGCCCTGAAACAGCTGCCTAGGGAAGCAGTCACGGCACCAAGCCTGACAGTATTCCAGAAGCATTTGGCCAATGCCCTCAGACCCACGGTGTGAATGTTGGGGTGTCCTGTGCAGGGACAGGAGTCAGGCTCCACGATCCTTGCGGGTCCTTTTCAACTCAGGACTTTCTATGATTCTGTGAACAACGGCTGAAGAACTGCACACCAAAAGGGAAGAAGATAATACTCAAAATATTAAAACAAGACACATTTTTATCGATATATACATATATGTCTACAAGCACATGCTTATTTAGTCTCCAGCCATGCCAGCCAGTTGGCATTAAATAGCCAAAAGGTGCTGCAACTTCTGGGAGAAATGAGGTCTTCCTGGTATGGCTTTTGCTATAAGCTTGTACAGCAGGAGGTAGCCACTTGCTAGGACACATTAGCCATGGAAAGCCAACGAATGTGACTGCAGCTCCAGAAATAAAGAAGTCATCTGATGGGTCCAAAGAAACTGCTTCTTCAAGCTAAATCCTAATGAACGGGAGTTTGACTGGCAGTATTTTGCACTGTAAACATTTAAACTCTAGCAACAGTGATGCATTTGTGTTTTTAACTGGCACAAAACCCCCCAGAAAAGCCCTTTAGGGCAAAGTTATGTCATTCCAAAGTCTAAATCTATTAATCTAACAGCAGATGCAAAGAGTTCCCACAAGCCACTCTCTGAGCTCTAAAATCTTTCCTTTCCAAGCTGGCAGGGGGTGCAAACATAGATTGATCTCTTATTTAGACTACAGTGACACAACTATCAGCATGAGGGATTAGTTGTTATTTGAACAACTCACATCAACATTCTGCTTTCCTAAAATAAGAATCTGCCAGGAAAAAACAGAGCGAGATATGAAGCCCCAAGGTGGCTACTGCCCCTGTCCAGAAAGCCTCTAGAAGCCCAGGAGACCAAATGTTCCTGATACACAAAAAACCCTGCACTGCCCAGGTGTTCAGTGGATGGCAGAGAAGGTAGAAAACAAATACCAATGCATAAAATGAGATGCTTTCTTTTTGAGCTGCCTAAACATAAAGGATAGCTGTGCAGATGGTAAATCCCAAAACGAAAAAATGAGTGAATCCTGTGAACACAGTAGTAGCGAGGGGCATATTTTAAATCCCACAGGGTGCAATAAAGCCAGCATGAGGTTTACTTGAGGGATCTACTTTCCGCCTGGGAGATGCTGCTCTTGCACTCTTTCCTCTACATCATTCACACCCACATGGCTTCTCTCAGTTTCTGTCTTTGGGATCCAAATAGTAACACAATCCTGTGATAGAGCAATCGCACCATTTCATTAATCATTTATTTCATCAATCATTTCAAGCCATTTCCCTGGGGCCACCCAGCCTTGCCTACAGCTGCCAAATTTCAAGCTCGTTTCATCTTTAACCTAGTTTCAGAGCTGCCTTCTCTCCCTGCATTTCATGTTTTCAGCTCTCCTGTTACTTGTACATTTGAACTATCTGTCCCTGATCAGTGGAGAGCAGGATGAGAGACAGAAAAGAGAGGAGCCAGAATTTTACTATTGTTTTTGCTAAACTCAGTGTCTTGGAGCCAGATAGTGGCTGAAGTGTTTAATTCTGCTCTAAAAGTGAACTCGCAAGAGCAAGTAACTTCAAACTGGGCAGCACTCCATGCTAGCAAGTATCTACCAGTCCCTAATAATCACAAAACATTTGTTCACCGTAGCTTCATGCAACAGCATGTTCTGTGGTTGCATTAACTGGGATTAGTCCAAGGGAAACTGGCAAAGGGTATTGGCCCATGCTTGGGCTCAGCCATTCAGAACATCATTTACCAACTCTGTAACAGGCATTTGCAATATTTTTTAACACCTTAGAGGCTAGGAAGGAGTATTTCCAGGACAGCAGCAGCATAGCAGTCACATTGCACTCTGCACTCAGAGGGACAGTAGGTAAGAAATAAAACATTCAGAGAGGGGCAAGAGAAAGTACTTTAAAGACTTTCAGCTTAGCCTTTACCTAATTCTGCTATATTTCATAGCTAAAGAGTAAATTTCCCACTCTTGGCAAATCATACATGTGGGCAAAGAAAGCCTTCATGCCTTCCTTTAGTCAGGTAAGGAAAAGCAGCTTTTCCATGCAAACACAGATCTCTTCTGTTTCTCCTCCTGTCTAGAAGGAAAGAGGAGGCACAAGCACCAAAAACCTCCTCTTCTGCCAAACTGGCCCTTGGCTCCAACTGCTCCTAGATTAAACAAGCCCACTTCCCTCCATCACTGCACACACCAGGGCTGTACGAAGGGTGGCAGATCTGAGAGTGCTTGGGCTGGAAGGAAAAACACTAACACCAGTTCTCACAGATACCATATCCTTAAATTAACAGCCCTAGCATCCCATACCCGAGACAAAGAAAGAGTTTTAAAACCTAGACACGAGTCTTGCAACTTCTCTGGCTGCTCGGAGGAGCACATTGCAGAGATCACACTCAGCTCCTACAAGCCAGGCTCTTGGGCATATCAGCTTCTGAAGCCCCTGCCAGGTGAAGCCCAGAGCCCTGCAGTATCGGAGTATGGATACGAATACAAAACAGATGGACTCTCCTGCATCACAAGCAGCATTCACATGAAGCCATGGCAGACCCCAGCTTATCAGCCAGTCCTGTAGAACTCCAGCTCTCTGCTCCAACTTGCTCTTCTCCAGCAGAGCCAACACCGCAATTGTCAATCGATGATAGGCAAGAGCACCATGCTGAGCATCTGTGCTTTTGCTCACAGTGGGACCATGTAACATTTTCAATAAACAACAAGTAGTCCTAAAACAAGGATTTTTAAGAAAACTAGATTATTGGCAACTTTTTGTAGGGTTCTTTCAGGCAAAGAAGGTTGTCAAATTCAGAAGTGTCAGAACACAGCTTGTTGTGCAACAGCAGATAGCAAGGAAATAGTAATTTCATTATGAAATAGCCATAATGAATAGACATTCTAAAGAAGATCGGTCATGTAGTTTGGGCAGGAAGCCAAGGCATAATATTTCAGCTTCAGGCTTTTGTTCCATTCACTTTCAGTGAGAGAACTAAATCTGTAACACACTTTAAACCATGGGCAAACAGTAATAGCACCCAACCATTGACTTCTGGTCTTTCCCCAGACACCTCATTTCAGCAGGTATATTTGCAGGCTTTGGCATATAAGCTTTTGGGACAAAAAGGTGTGTTCTGGTTCACTGAACACATTGCAGATGCACAGATCCACTGATATGATGCTTTGGAAGAGACAGGCTTCAAATGTGGCTCCTGTTCTTGACAGTCTTTCTCGATGCAGTACCTCATCTATTTTAATCATTTCCTTTCTGCTAGGAAAGAGGGTTTGGGGCTGGGGTTATCTTTTAACATTACCTGCCCAGAAACTGAACATTTAGGAGCTCAAGAAGCAGAAAACAACTTCAAAGACAAGTGTTCATTTCAAATCTTTCCAAGATGATAAAAGGTTAGCAATTAATAAAACAATAGTTATTATCTGGCTTAGAAAACCAAACAAGTCAAAAGTTCTTGCAATCAGTTCCAGCATTTCCCACAGCACATTTCTCCCCTCAAAATACTCTGCCAGACTATTCCACTAAGCAGGAAATGTATAATAATATTCCTTAGTAGCCCCTGCTTTAGAAACTGTCATAGGGTTTTCTGGCTTCCCCTCCCCACTAGGTCTCACAAAGTACCTGGCAATCTTGCCTAATGAAGATTTCTCATTGTTGAACAAGACTTCATTCTGCATTCAAATACCAAAGAAAGTTAAAGATCTTTGAAACATGCACAGAAAAAGTTCCTGGGACTTCACTACCCAGTCCCAGTAACCCAGAGGTGCCATGTAGCCCTTTGCTAGAAGAACGATCCTGGTAAGGGTATTGACAAAACTGCCCACCACAATTTCAGAGGTTTTCTGCAACAATCAGCTCTGCACCAGCTGCACTTGCCAAGTGCCATCTTCTCACCTTGTCATTTCATCCATGCCAGCTTTTGAGCATTAACAATTCTTCACTTTGTATCCTGGCTATTCCACTTCTCTAGCACTCTTTTTAGGAAGGGCTGTCAAGACTTTTGGGAAGTCTAGATCAGGCTTCTACTTTCCCAATCCATCCCAAACCCCTTAGATTTTTCCTCTGCAGAATAGCACTGGCAAGGCTTCACTACATTGCTAAACTCCAGGTACATTGTCATGATGAAATATGAAATTTATATGCTTGGTTTGGCCTCAAGGCTTACTACTTTAATTTCCAGGTTTATATGATTCTGAACCCCATTCATCTGCATAGTACAGCTTTTTGATGAGATTATGGACTTCTCTTTTAATATTTTTTTTCATTTAAATCAACAACTTTCAATCTGGAATTCTACATTATTCATTTTAGATCAGGAGGCTTAGCCAGCAGCAGCACCTCCCCAGTACTAAGGAAAGGATTCAGCCTCCAAAAGCACATAAGATTCTTTTTAAGTTCTCATTAATCATGGCCTCTAATCCCTGGGATCTTGCCAGGCTCAGCAGTTTTGTGGGTGGTCTCCTTCTTCAACACCAAATCTCACAGACAGCTAATGTCCTAAACCAGCTTGGTCTCTGAAAGCTGACATGAAATCCCAATTTCTTTCTTAGGCTTGATTTCTCCAGCTTAACCTCCCCCAACTTAATATGCAAGGAGCACCTAGACCACTTCCAGGAGCCCAACTTCCTTGACAGTCTTACAAGAAGCAGCTGAGGGAACTGGGGTTGTTTAGCCTTGAGAAGAGGAGGCTGAGGGGTGACCTGCCTGGAGGTGTTTAAGGCACGGGTGGACGAGGTGCTAAGGGGCATGGTTTAGTGTTTGATAGGAATGGTTGGACTGGATGATCCGGTGGGTCTCTTTCAACCTCGTTATTCTATGATTCTATGACCTTATTGCTCTCTACAACTACCTGAAAGGAGGTTGTGGAGAGGAGGGAGCTGGTTTCTTCTCCCAAGTGACAGGGGACAGGACAAGGGGGAATGGCCTCAAGCTCCACCAGTGGAGGTTCAGACTAGGTATCAGAAAGAAATTTTTCACAGAAAGGGTCATCGGACACTGGAACAGACTGACCAGGGAGGTGGTTGAGTCACCATCCCTGAAGATATTTAAAAGACGGATAGATAAGGTGCTCAGGGGCATGGCTTAGTGTCTGATAGGAAAGGTTAGACTCGGTGATCCAAGGGATCTTTTCCAACCTGGTGGTTCTATGATTCTATGAAAGAGTCACTCCCAATTTCTTTCTTAGGCTTGGTTTCTCTAGCTAAACCTCACCGACTTAATATACGAGCATCTAGACCACTTCCAGAAGCCTAACTTCCTTGAAAGAGTTAAGATCTCTGGTTTAAATTTCCCTTTCTAGCACTGGTTTAACACTGGTTTTCTAGTAGAGAGTCCCTTGCCTACCACAGAGAGCAAGCAATACCAGTAGACACATCACCACCACTTTCCCAGAAGCCTTCACCACATGGAAATTTGCCAAGTACACAATTTGCCACCTGATGTTGCCTGGAATGAAGCTGTGGGAGGAATCCACAACTGGTCTTTGCAACAAGTGCAACACACGTTGAAAATCGAGGCAGATATGCGCAGACGGATCTGGCTTCCATTTCAGTCTGAAAAGCAAATAGTATTTCGATGAGGAGGAGATTCAGACTCAGTCGGGAAGTAGTAACAAAGTCAGGACCGGACTCTTAAGTGCTGCAAAGATAACAGATAATAAGTTCTTGTTTCACCAAGAAAGTGACTCAGAGCAGCATGAAGAAATCCCAAAGTAGATGGGAGATGAATGTCACGTTCTGGGAAGAGAAGGACCAGCTAAGGCCAAGACAAACACACTGAACAAGTCACTCAACATAGCGTGTCCTTCCCTAAGAGATGTTTTGACCTTGACCTGCAGCCCTGCAAGGCATATAAGGACATCGTAAAGGAGAATAAGAATTCCCTGCTGATGCTGCAAGAAAAAGAACTACAAAAACACATCACTTTGGCCAAGATCAGCTGAGGGAACTTCTAGGGACATCATATGGCATCTCTGACTGCTGAACCTTACCAGCAGTATGTGCAGCTGTTGATTCATGAAAACTGCTCTGAAGTCCCAGTGGTCTGCTGAGGCTCTTGTTCCTGCAGAGAGTTCCCACTGCTTTGTGAGACTAAGGCAACAGTTTTTCCTGGAAAGAGGAGGGGGGTGAGGGGGAGGGGGTGGGGAAGAAGAGGATTTTAAAGTCAGCAGAATGTCTGAAAGGAGAAAAAAACAGGGGCAGCTGTAAAGTGTCAGATTGCGGCTAATTTCTTCCTGGTTGTGCAAGCATTAATTAGTTCACCTAATCTTCAGAGCCACTATGATGCCCTTCCTAATATTAACCAGCTGTAGTGAATGAGTTGAGCTCTTGAGTAAGAGAAGAAAGATGGGAGAAAGGAGCACAGGTGAGGGGAACAGGCAAAAAACTTCAGCTGTAAAATTAAACCTTCTCTGCAACCAGCATTTCTCTAGCTTTCCCCTTACCAAAGGCACTTTACAGCCTGTAGCCCAAGCCGAAGGAAATTTGATTAAAAGCCATTTTATCAGAAAAGTTAAGTTTGTCGTTGTCGTGCAGGAGAGTGAAAACTCTACTGCAACTAGAAGAAAAAGCAAAGCATCTTTGTGCCAGGAGCAGAGTTTAAGCTCAGGGCTCCCATAGGTAAAACAAGCACTCCAACCTGGCCAGGGCTTTTTTACTCAGTCATTTCTCCTCATCATTCCCTGCTCCCTTCACCATTTAAATCACAGAATCACAGAATAACCAGGTTGGAAGAGACCCACTGGATCGTCGAGTCCAACCATTCCTACCAATCCCTAAATCATGCTCCTAAGTACCTCATCCACCCTCACCTTAAACACCTCCAGGGAGGGGACTCAACCACCTCCCTTGGCAGACCGTTCCAATGCCTAACCACCCTCTCCGTGAAGAATTTTTTCCTAATCTCAAGCCTAAATCTCCCCTGGCGGAGCTTGAGGCCATTCCCTCTTGTCCTGTCCCCTGTCACCTGGGAGAAGAGCCCAGCACCCTCCTCTCCACAACCTCCCTTCAGGTATTTCCAGAGAGCAATGAGGTCTCCCCTCAGCCTCCTCTTCTCCAGGCTGAACACCCCCAGCTCTCTCAGCCGCTCCTCATAAGGCCTGTTCTCCAGCCCCTTCACCAGCTTCGTTGCTCTTCTCTGGACTCGCTCCAGAGCCTCAACATCCTTCTTGTGGTGAGGGGCCCAGAACTGAACACAGTACTCGAGGTGCGGTCTCACCAGTGCCAAGTACAGAGGGAGAATAACCTCCCTGGACCTGCTGATTACGCCGTTCCTGATACAAGCCAAGATGCCATTGGCCTTCTTGGCCACCTGGGCCACTGCTGGCTCATGTTCAGTCGGTTGTCAACCAACACCCCCAGGTCTTTCTCCTCCAGGCAGCTTTCCAGCCAGGCTTCTCCTAGTCTGTACCTCTGCTTAGGGTTGTTGTGCCCCAAGTGCAGGACCCGGCATTTGGCCTTGTTAAACCTCATGCCGTTGGTCTCAGCCCAGCAGTCCAGCCTGTTCAGATCCCTTTGGAGCCTCCCGACCCTCCAGCAGATCCACACTTCCTCCCAGCTTGGTGTCACCTGCAAACTTGCTAAGGGAGCACTCGATGCCTTCATCCAGGTCGTTGATAAAGACATTGAACAGGTCTGGACCCAGCACTGAGCCCTGGGGAACCCCACTTGTAACTGGCCTCCAGCTGGATTTAACTCCATTTCCCACCACTCTCTGGGCCCGGTCATTCAACCAGTTTTTCACCCAGGAGAGTGTGCGCCCGTCCAGGCCAGAGGCCGACAGTTTCCGTAGCAGAATGCTGTGAGAAACGGTGTCAAAGGCTTTACTGAAGTCCAGGAAGATACATCCACAGCCTTTCCCTCGTCCAAGAGTTTAGTTACTCGGTCATAGAAGGAGATCAGCTTACTCTGGCAAGACCTGCCTTTCATGAACCTGTATTAACTGATCACCCGGTTCTCTTGCAAGTGCTTCATGATAGCACTCAAGATCACCCGCTCCATGACTTTCCCTGGTACCGAGGTCAAGCTGACAGGCCTGTAGTTCCACGGATCCTCCCTGCGCCCCTTCTTGTAGATGGGCACAACATCAGCCTCCAGTCCAGCGGAACCTCCCCATTCATCCAGGACTGTTGGAAGATGATGGAAAGGGGTTTGGCCAGCACATCCGCCAGTTCCCTCAAAACTCCTGGGTGGACTCCATCCGGCCCCATAGACTTGTGGGCATCTAGCGGGGCAAGCAAGTCTCTAACCACCTCCTCTTGGACCTTGGGAATCTCATACTTCTCTTCCAACCCTTGGGGTTGTGCACAGAGGGAACAATTTTCCTTGCTGTTAAAGACTGAATAGAGAGATCCTTCTTCCCCAGAGGTCATTTTATCACACAGCAGGCCAAAAATGAGAAGGTAAGAAAAAAATCAGAAAAATTTGAAAACTGGGATCCTGTCTCCCCTGCGTCAGCCTTACTTTTATTCAATTCTGACACCTAGTGGTCATTATACCAGTGGGAAGTGGCCAGCCACTCTCATGAACAGCCCCAGCCAGATCGCTGACGCTCAATATTAGCTACTGACTAATTCAATCACGTTCTCCACCCTTAGCACAGCTGTGTCTCCTTAAAACCCTCCCAAGTTTCTGTGTTGAACTTGCACTTGCAGACATGCTGACAACTTCGCTTTCTGCGGCAGAAAGAAGGCTAGAAAATGCTCAGGACCTGCTCCAGCATCTTACTACTCTGAATTAGGACACAGGTTTGGCAATTAAGGCCTCTCCTTCATTTCTGAGAGATCATCCAGGGGTCAGTCTGGCTTGTCATACACCTGAGACTCAGTTGCTGACAGCGTGTATGCCATGGAATCTCCACATTCCTTCAGACTGAGCGATAAGTTACTTTCTAAATGGGCTGGGATCCATCTCACTTTAACTCCAGATGACCTCCGCCCTTAATTTCTTAAACCAGTTGCTTGTAGCACCAAACCCCCTCTAGCTGCTGCTAATTGTATGAATTCCCAGCTAGGCCAAGGGAATAGAAACACTCTAGGGCTACTAATGCATCAACTCACATCCCACGGTGGCACAAACCATCCTAGCACCAAGCTCTATCTACACCAGTTTTCACTGTGCATCTATGGCATGACAGCAAAGAGAAAGAAGAATAAAATGCTGTAGCATCCTGGAACCCAAATTCTTCTGTGTTTCCCTAAGCACAGGCAAAAGGGCTGGAAGTGAACAGAGCCCAGTTTTCTTGCACCACTCTGTGGTGTTGTCCTTCATCAATACCACACCATGGGAACTTCTGCTCAGACACAGTCAGCATAAAAAGTGTTGAGGTGTATAGGAAAAAAAAAGAGAAAACGCATGTAAAGGGACTGATTCTGCCATGAATGCAGGTTTTTCTACCTTTTCATAGAGAGTGAAAAGTCAGCAGCTTCCTTTCTTCCATGGGGACAAACTGAGGTGCTTGAGGTCTGCGTAGGACATGCTTGCTCTGTACAGGGATGGATCTCCTGACACTGCCCGAGTCAGTTGTGATTACTCCTGCTCATTTCCCAGATTATTGCACAAGTCAAAATCAGACTAAGTCCACAGTTCTTAGTCTGTGGACTTTTTTTTTTTTTATTTATTATTCTAAGAATAATAAATCGTAGAACGGTTTGGGCTGGAAGGGACCTTAAATATCAGCCAGTTTCAACCTCCCTGCCATAGGCAGCGTCACCTCCCACTGGATCAGGCTGCTCCAAGCCCCATCCAACCTGGCCTTGAACACCTCCGGGGATGGGGCAGCCACCACTGCTCTGGATAACCTATGCCAGTGCCTCCCCACCCTCACAGGAAAACATTTCATTCTAATATCTAACCTAAACCTCCCCTCTTTCAACTTAAAACTGTCCCCCCTCATCCTATGACTACAGTCCCTCATAAAGAGCCCCTTCCCGACTTTCGTGTAGCCCCTTTCAATACTGGAAGGCTGCTATAAGTTCTCCCTGGATCCTTCTCTAGATTAAGCCACCCCAGCTCTCAGCCTGAATCATCCTACAACTGCTCAAGTTGCTCTGCATTGGAAGGGTGACTACATGTTCTAACTTTCTGGTAGGCAAAGCTCAGATAAACTAACACGAACTCCCTGTACACTGCAACTCCCAGTCTAATACCACATGGTTTTGCTGTCCTCCCAAGACATAGATCCCTTTTTTGCTGTCTCAGAGTTTCTAAACAACCTCAGAGTCTACTAGAGGGGAATTTCTACTGTACGCATTCCTTCCACTGCAAGTAGCCTCCTTAAGTGGCGTGGGGAAAGCTCCACTCCTGCCCCTCCTGCTGCAGAAGCCTTCACTCTCCAAGCAAACTCCAACAACACTACTGGTGCACTTACATACAGCCTGCCTTTTTCTCAGTGTACTTTGCTCTGCATCTTGCTCTTTGCAGCATTCCTCCTTTCCATGCCATGCATTCTGCATTGAACGTTGAGGTGCCTTTTAAAACACAGAAGAAACTTGTGATGTTTCCTCATGAACTCCACTCTAACACTCTGGTTGTCACTTAGGAGAACTACTGTAAGTAATAGGTCGGAGAACTTAGAATGCAAATGGTTGAGTCAATACATTCCTTGATGAAGGAGGGAAAAAAGGGGCCTGATAATGATGCACAGAGTTGAGGTCGTTCAACCTGGAAAAGAGAAGGCTCCAGGGAGACCTTACAGCAGCCTTCCAGTACATAAAGGGGGTGATTTGAGCTTGGTTCCT
The DNA here is from genome assembly GCA_033459285.1 of Clamator glandarius. NCBI lineage: Eukaryota > Metazoa > Chordata > Aves > Cuculiformes > Cuculidae > Clamator > Clamator glandarius. The sequence goes on from JAUNZM010000078.1 coordinate 504,521, forward strand.
CTGAGGAGGCAGGTCTGGAGCCTACCAGTGAGCTCGTAGGCTGGGAGTACACAAAAATGTGGATGTGGTTGAATATGAATAAGACCAGGACCTTGGTAGCATTTAAGGCTTCAGTCACAGTGAGGAGAGATTTGCTGTTGGACACAGGTGTGGTATTTCAGATAATTCTCTCAGACATGGGAAGGGAACATCCATAGCAACCATTATTGGTATGATGGAGAAACAAGTGCTTGAGTCAGCAATTTGAGACCACAAAAGACTTGAGTAATGCATAAGAAGAAAACATTACTCCCTAGTGCCAGAAAACATTTGCAGAGCAGATGCTCCATCAGCTTCTAGGTGAGAAGGTATCTGTATTCAGGCAGCAAGGAGTTTAAGGTACCTGTAATCTATTTTTCTGGGGGAAAAACAGTGTTTTCTTTGCATTAATTTTTTTTTTTTTTTTAGAGAAGTGCACACATGATTAGCATCTAGGTGTCCCATCTGTGCTGGAGAGGGCTGGCCTTTCATTTCTTCTAGCAAGAGGAAATGTAACCGTCCATGCATGTGCTACAATGGTTATTGCTTGCAGGCATCCCTTGTTCCTGAGGGATATAACTGCAATGTTTCACCTTCTGAGAAGTTTTTGCTTGCAGGACAGCCACACCAGCAATCCTAAGAGATCAGAAGACCATTTCTATACAAAAATCACATATGGGAGTCAGATACAATCCCAGTTTTCATTCTTAAAAGGCAGTAGGATATTTTAGGTCAGACAATAACTGTGAATGTATCATAATCTAAACGTCCACACATTGTCAGTGACGATGTACTGGCAGCGTATCCCATAAGTGATGGAAAGCACTGCAGGGACAGATCCTTGCCACTGAACTTCTGTCCTAAGAGATAAGGTAAAGCGATGAAGCTGAAAGTAGCTTCCTGAAAGAAAGTGGTGCTCCATTCTTAGTTGCTTACAGATGGTTATCTCCCCAAACACAAGGGATAGGCTTTGTTCACCATTCCTGCATCAGCTAGCCAGCCCATAGCTCACAGGAAAGCCTTCTACTCCAAATCTTGACAGTTCTACTATCAGACTCAGTATTCTCTTCTGTCTCTTTTCCTAGACATATGGAGCCATGATATAAGGACTTTGTAGCAAACATGAACCCTTCCTCTTCCAACAACACAGAGGCCTGCCACTACTCTTAACTAGAAAAATGTGACTGCTTTTAGGCTAACAAAACTGCCTGCTGGGAACTGGGTAATGCAGGAGTGAAAAAATGAAAAGTACAAGCAGAGCAGAAGCTGGCTTATGTGTCAATCCACCTCATGCCTTCCAGGAGATAAAGCCAGGTCTTGGAGGAGCAGCCCAGGAAGCTCTTCTGCTCACCCATGCCTTTGTCTAGGACAGAAAGGCTTACATGACTACGTGAGAGGCTACAAACTGTTGAGCTCAGGAGCTACAGAAAGCAACTAAGCTGATTCTTTCCACCAGTTTTTAAATAGTTCTACTTAAGATCAGCACAAAGATGTGAAGTCACCCTATCAGGATGTTGCTACTCAGAAAAATTACTTGGCTGCAGCAGAGAAACAAATGATGCAAGTATGCTGGCTCCCAAGAGCTGTGCATTCTCAATGAAGAGGTGATTTTCTCAGTCCTGTTGACACATGCAAAGCAAAACCACTATGAAAAAGGAAAGCAATCCTCCCTTTTCTAGACCTTAGTCTACACCTTATCAGTACCTTCCAATCCCTTCTCCCTGCTGCTGCTACGAGTAATCATCAAGAGCTCCTCTGACCACACGTCACGCTTCTGAGATGGAAATCTCTGCTAATGAAATTACCTCGCTGCAGTAAGTAGGGAAAATTAGAGAGTGAAACTGGATGGGAGAGTTACTTTAGAGAGAAAAATCAGTTGATTTGGAAAGGAGAGACAGTTGTATAAGTGATAAAGAGCCAACAATTAGTTTTCCAGCTCACACGACCACCACTTACAGAGGAAGAGAGATGAACAGTAGAGTGTGCAGTGGCAAAACTGCAAACCAAGCGAGTGCTCTGTGCTGTAAGAGTGAACAGGGATGGAAATCATAGAATGGTTTGGGTTGGAAGGAACCTTAAGGATCATCCAGTTCCACCCTCCCTGCCACGGGAAGGGATACTTTCCACTGGATCAGATTGCTCAGAGCCCCATCTAACCTGACCTTGAACACCGAGGATGGGGAGATAGATCTTAAAAAACAGGTGATACTTATTCCTGAAGCACCCAGCTTTATTGTGTCTGTGTGTTTTGAAGATTTCTTCAGCACTAAATGGCACTGTCTTATTCCAGCAGATATCTAACTAATCTGACTGTTTCTGTCTCAGAAAATTCACCTGTCCAGGTGAATCCAGTTTGGCACAAATCCATCACAAGCATGACAGAAGGCACCTATTCAGATCTCCAGTGTTCAGGCAACAGGCACCTTTCCCAAAAGCGTTGTCTTTCCCATACCAGAAAAACAGAGCTGTAAACAGGAAAGGTAAAAAATAGATAATATAGGGTAAAACACACACTTTCAGTCTCAGGATTGCAAAATCCTCACCTGGCTTCTTTCCATTGCAGCCAAGAGCAGTGGTGAGACATAGCTTCCCTGAGTAAGCAGGAAGAAATTTCCCTTGGTAAGAGGATAACTATGTGATATTGGCATCAAGTAACACATGCAGGGAATCAAACCAACCAAAGTGGTCAGCTGCAACAAGAGTCTCCAGTTTGTGGATTGAAGCAGGGTCTGCAGCTCAGTCGGGAGAGATTTGCTGCACCACAGGGCTGCTCAGTCCTTTTAACCCTGCTGATCCAAGCACAGATGTGTCCAACAAGGCACATGGATGAGCTTTTGCTGTTGCAGCAGCTACCTGAGACACCTCTTTGTTTCCTTCACTACATACAGAAGATGATGCGACATAACTGTGCCTATACGAACCTCTTCTGATGCCTCTTTACAAATGACTTGTGCATGTCCAGCGTGGTCACATCTGCACTGGGTGAACTAGGTACGCACAGAAACACAAATGTGGTTCCAGCCTACGTTGTAACTATAACCAAAGGCAAACTTGGTGGTGAAGCCTTAAAAAAATAAACAAAAAAACCCCACCCCAAACTGCACAGTAACCTTTTCCTTCCCAAAGAGCTGCAGTGAGGACTCTGTTGCATGGAGAGAAGAGAACTGGACAAGAATGACAAGACCTGTTTCCCAGCAGTGGAATACATCAAAGGCCTGTTCTGACCCCATCTTATTCCAAAAGCCATAGTACTTGACAATCAACATCATTAGCTTCCCTCAGCCTCCTACTTTAGTGGCCAAGTACCCATTAAAGCCAGATTGCTGGTGGAGTAAAATTCACACCTTTGCATTTGTAGCAAGACATCTTGCATCCCAGAGAAAAAGCAATTAAGTGCCTTTATTACTTTGAATGAATCCATAATTAGCTACAAGCACTCCAGAAAATTACAAGCAACCGGAGAGCAACTGCAGAACAAACAGATGGAATAATGGTCTTTTAATAGCATCATTATGAGATGGTGCAACATCTACTGGACATAGTTAACCTAGGTGTTTGGGTCTGTCCTCCTAGTCAACTCTAGCACATCAGAAGGTGGCTGATGACTATCAAGGACATGAGTTAGCATCTCATGAGACCACTGGATGACCGTTTGATGTTAGAGTGGAAAGGCTCTCACTTCATTACAGAATAGGTTTTCATGACAAAGAAGAGGAAATGCCATCAGGTTCATCCTTCACATGCTGGATCTTTGAATCCCGATACTTCTCATTCTTCAGTCTAATTCAGGAAAAAAAGGATTAAGGGAGAAATGTCACAGCTCAAAATTTATCTCATGCTTCACACAAGTAAACAAACACCTATGCCCTCATAAATCATTGAATCATAGAATCCTTAGGTTGGAAAAGACCTTTGAGATCACCAGGTCCGACTGTACCTGTCCATTACTAAATCATATCCCTAAGCACTTCATCATAAAGCATATATTCATCTCCACTGAGTTGCTTAATAATTCATTTAGTGTCAGAATCATATCATGTGGAATCTGTAAAAAGAAACCTGCATATGCGAAACACTTCCCATGTGCAGAAATGTCAATTGTTAATGAGTGGGAAAAAAAAACCTGACAAATCCACAGCTAGAGTGCTAGAAAAATTAACAACCAGGAAACAAGTAACATGGGGGACACAAATCAACACATATTGTGAAGTCTCAAAAGCAGAGATGGTTGAGGCTGTAAATTGGTGTATGGTCTTCTGAGAAATGTATGTGAATTAAGAGCTACAATCCGCACAAGAAATTTGAGATATGTTTTTCTAAAAGAACATGTGATTTGCTTCTACAGCAGTCTGTAGCCTACACTGTATCCTCAGCAAGTTTGTCACCATGGCAACCTAACATTTTTCTATAAGACAATTTTGTTACTAAAATTTTAGGGATAGATTTGCACCAGAAAGGAGCGTCCACACATGTAGTAGTGATAAAGATAGCATCCCTCTGAGAGCAGCTTGTCCAGAATCACCTGGGTTCTGCCCAGCCTTGGAGACAGGGAATCAAGCCAAAGAAACGGGACCAGCTGCTAGACTCATCACTGAGGACCAAGTGACAAGAAAAGAAACAGGAGCAAGTGGGAACATGGGAAATTCCATCTCAATTTAAGGAAATATCTTCTCCCAAGAGTGCTCTAACACTGAACTTGAAGCCCTGAGAGGATGAGGGATCTATATCCTGGGATATTCAAGCCTCCTGGTCCTGCCTTGAGCAGTGGTTGGGCTTCCAGAAGTCCCTCCCAACTTGAATGATTCTTTGATGAGCTCATTTCTAGTGCCTGCAAAATGCAACAGGGAACAGTAGGCTGGAAGGCAGCTTAGAGACCTTTCCATTGCTCCAGTGAAGTCCTGTTATTTTTCTCCAGTAATTAAATTAAGGGGCTTGCAACCAGGCCTTAGACATTGTGAAGTCTAAGGACTCATCCAAGCTCTGCATCCTCCCGAAGCAGGAGCAATTTCCTCAGTGCAGTATCAGGTGTAATCCTTTAAATTAGGTTGAGAAGAGGTAGACAAAGGGCAAGGCAAAAATCACTGCTGTTCAGAACAGCAGCAAGAGATTGTCACAGCAATTCTCCTCTCTGCTGTAACACCTCTGCTTCATCCCTGCACCAGGATCTGACCTGAGCATCAGGAAAGGTTCTGCCTGGGTCTGTTTCAGTTTCAGTCCTTCACCTCTGAACAGATGAAAGCACGCTGTCTTCTCTGCTGCAGAATATGACAGATGCCAGGTGACACCTAGAACTCAGCTATCACAGGAGGGATGTAAGTGTAGCCTGTCATTTCCTCCACATTGCTTAAGTGATAAATTGCTCTAGCTCTCACTCTCAAAGCTGATCCGATACAGAGCTCATGCACTATGCAACAGATCCCATTCTGCAGGGATTTTCCTTCCCTCTGATGTGTCACTTTTCCCCCCCCCCCAGAAAGCAATAAGCTGCTTTCTGAGAACTAGAGAAAGAGGGGTGGGTGAATGGAGAGGACAGAAAACAAAGGCAGATTATGTGAAGCTTTGAGAATACAAAACTGGAACCAAAATCAAGCAGCTTCTTAATAAGGACACAGGGGATTAAAATCTCTTCTTTACAGGCCCCAGAAGAATTATGCACCCTGCTCCATTATTATTTTTATAGAAGACAAAAACAAGCATCCATTTCACTCTGAAGGTTCGATCCTGGATTTCTTGGGTATGAGAAGCAGCCCAATGTCACCAGTTTTTCTTCTGCTGAAAAAACCCTAATATCCAAGGATGCATATCTGTTCACTTCTGCTTCTGCAAGGCTACTAATCAGCTTGTAACAACTGCCATCCCTACTTTCCTGCCAGCAGTGAGCTGTGCCAGGTGCAAACACGCCAGAGTCATTCTAAGAAATACGTAGAAAACTCAAGGAGGAAATCGCAGCCCTTTGGCTTGATGCAGAAAGAATTTGATTGTCTGTTAAAAACCACTTTTCTTGTGTGATTGATGACAGTAAGAGAAAATCGTCATTCACAATCTGCAGATGTACTGCAAGCAAAGTCAAGAGCTTTCTTCTTAATTTTCCTGATCAAGAAAATGAAGCTGGTGAGACTCCAGACATAAGTCGTAGGTCAAACTCCACCCTGCACAAAAATACTGCCTTAGGGAGTTGATTTTGAAAGAGTAGAGCAATGGGGTCTTTTTCATTTGCTTTCTGAGATTCAAGGTGAGTCTGAGTCATTTTTTTAGGCTCCTCTTTGCAATTCAGAGCCACAAAAACCATTAGGCAGATTCCAGTTTAATGGAACCCACAATTCCACATAGCTATGCACACTCAAAAAGCCTTTCATGTGTGTTCTGCACAGCATCCTTTCAGAGCAGGAGTCCCTCCTCCCCACGAGGTTTCAGAGGAGATTGCCTGCATCGCTAACAGGCCCTTTGCTGATACTGTGACAACTGACTCAGCTCCAACAAGCTCTGCATGTACCTTGCAGGCCACGATAACTAACGGCGTTAAGCTTGCAGGCTAAGGTTGTTAACCGGTGATCAGCTGTTGTACAGCAGCTGGCTCTCCTGCTGTCACTCGCTCATGTGCCTCAGTTACTTGTTGTAAATATTGGCTCACAGTGTGACATGTGAATTTTACAATCTCCCCAATTCCAGAGATACACTAGGAAATAAATCCAGAAAATCTGATTAGTACTTGTCGCTGAAGTAAGCTCATTAATCATTGATGTGACTCTTTCATATGCAGTTTGCTAACTCCTGCAGGCATCAGCAGACTGGTGGGTCTGCAGACTGCAGAGCTGGAAAAGATCTTCTTTATATAAAAATTGCACCAATTTTTTTTCCTCTTGAATATTTAGGACATACTAATAAATACAGAGTCAGAAAGCACTAATGAGATCATTTAGCCGAGCTTCTTGCATTGAGTTAGGCATAAGATTCCTTTGAAATAATTCCCACCTTGAGTACTATGTGCAGCTCAGGGTACCGTACAAAAAGGATATTGAGCCACTGGAGAGTGTCCAGTGGAGGGCCAAGAAGTTGGTGAAGGGTCTAGAGTGGAAACTGTATGATGGGCAGCTGGAGTCACTTGGTATGTTCAGCCTGGAGGAGACTGAAGGAAGACCTCATCACAGTTTACTGCTTCCTTGCAGAGGGAGGAGGAGTAGGAATCGCTGATCTCTTCTCTCTGGTGACCAATCCAGAACCCAAGGGAATGGCAGGGAAGATGTGCGAGGGGAGGGTCAGGTTGGATATCATGAAAAGATTCTTCACCTAAGTGCTGGTAGTGCTGATTGCACTCTGTGTCACTGAATTTCCTCCTAAGCAAGTCTTACAAATGCCCAGAGTCAAATGGCTTTTCACATGCTTGCAGCCAAGAAGGGCATTCCCAAAGAGGTCCTCTATGTTGAACTGTCACTTTCCCACTCTGCCATAAAACCTGCAGACCTAGGGTACATGAAAGCTACACTTTGCATTTTACTCACCTGAACTACATTATTCAATCTTGTCAGAGTTGAAATAGCCTCCACGGCTGCCACCTCTTCCCCTTGAAGGGAAGGCTTCAGGAGAAAACATATCTTCTAAAATAGAAAAGAACGTGGGGACACATGAGCATTACAAGCTTTCAAACAGGTGTTCATTGAGCATTCTGCACAACATGAGGACAACTTCAAGGATGCATGCTAGTCATCACTCAGAGGGTGGTGGAGCACTGGAACAGCTCCCCAGGGAAGCAGTTACGGCACTGAGCTTGACAGTATTCAAGAAACATTTGGTCAACATGCTCAGACACCGTGTGAATGTTGGGGTCGTCTTATGTAGGGACAGGAGTTGGATACGATGAACCTTGTGGGTCCCTTGCAACTCATGATATTCCGTGATTCTTTGAAGTACTGATGATGAAAGCACAAATCGGGCAATCCAGACAATGTGTACACACAGTACTTCAGCACCACTTGACTTTGCAGTCTTACAAATGCCCCACGAAAATGGGGCTGGGCAGGACCTGGTCAACTGCTGGTCTTCCATATTTTGTTCTCCCTCAGACAGACGACCTTCAGATGGCCCAAACAGATGATCCAAAAGACAAACCAAGATGTGCCAGGAGAGCCTAGCATGGCAGAAATGCCTTACCTTCTCTGCGACTGTTGCCTCGCCTGTTGGGGTTCATTATTGGCATATACAGCATCTGTAAATCAAAGACATTTCTTTAAAAAAACTCACCAGTCGAGAAGCCCACCTCTCCTTCATTTTCTCAGGTACTATGTGATAACTGTGGTGTAATTACAAACTTATTAATTTCTCTGAAAACAAAATCACTGCTTATGCCATTGCAAAGCACTGATGTTGCTAAGGAAGCCTGCAGTTGTAGGAAGGCTCTCAGGTCAACATCTTTCTTACTTAATATCTTACCTGACCCTCCTGTAGTGCAGGTTCAGGCAGGATAGCAGAGCCTAGAGAGTAGAGTTGGCTGGGCAGTCACATCGGGCATTGCTTTGGCTCATTTATCCCAAATTACTCATTTAAAAGCTCTCTATATTCGTCTTCTGTTTGTCTGTATCCAGGTAATATGATCCCAGCCTCAGCCAATCACAATTCCTTCTCCTGTCCAAATGTCACTACAGGAGCCAAACCAACACCATCCACCACATCCACACCACACCATCCCAGCCAGGTTGAGATCCCATGAACTGAATTACAGCTGTAGAGCGAGACCTATGGTGCATTTGCTGCAGACCTCTGCAGGAATACTTTCCTTTTCATGTGTAATAATTCCCTTGTCATTTATTCCTTTTTAAAACTGCAGGAAATATATTCCCCAGCAGGAATATTAGCAGCAGTACTGCATTTTAAGTAATGGTTAAAGAAGACTTGCAGGAAAATGTCTGCTTGTAAAAGTAAGTGTTTATACTGAATGCCCTATCAAACAAGGGTTACATTTAACCCACAAAGACAGATTGATCATCTAAGATTGTGTGACATATTTCAATACTTCACGTGCCATCTTTCTGCTCTGCAAATCATGACTTCCCAGGGTGCACGCACTAGCTAGCTCTCAACAGTTATTCTGAACAACTAAACAGAAATTACGAGTTAATTTGGCAATTCATACCAAGAGAAGGTGTTACAGAATCCTATTTGCTTCGATTTATTATTTTAGTCACTTGCACTTTCCAAAATGTCCTCTGGCACCTTGCTTGAGAAACTAGCTTTGCTCCCTGCACATAATCCTCAAGCACAACACCCACTGTGCTGTAAGTGCAGGCAACCAGGTTTGTAGAAAAAGTGGACACTAGTATGATTGGAAAACAGTTACCAGGAATTCAAAGGTTGGGTCAGCACTTAATCACACCTTACAAACTGAATAAGAGCTCAAACAGGCTCAGCAGAGCACATGTTCTTCAGCTACACTGTGATTACGTGCTCGTCTGAGAGCTGAGTTTGGTAAAAGGGCCAGAGCCATCACATTTGCTTCTGTCTGTAAGATGTGCCAGTCACTGTTCTCTAGACGCATACTCAATGTGTCAATGACGAATGAGTGTTGGAATTGGTGGATGTGCCAGACTGCTGCAGAGATTCACACTCTCCCCAGGCATCCATCAAGCAAGGTCAAACTTCTCAGCTGATAGAAAGTGAAGCATTAAAGGAGGCAGATGGATTTTAAACCACATTTGCTTTTTCTGACCAAAACCTCAAACAGCAACAGGAATTGCTGTTCACACCTATACACCTGACTTCTCCTTAGAAGAGGATAAGCAGAATTTTCTCTCCCTCAGGCAGCAAAAATCAGTTTTCCCCTTCCTTACCTCCTCACTGCTCATTGATTCGGAGCTGGATGCGCCACGATGGCACTGCACAATAATGTTTGAGATCAGTTCACCGGAGACATCCACAACACTTCTGCAGAAAGCAGTTTGCTGTAAGACATCGAAACAGAGCAAATCTCAGAGCGAGCTATTGTGGAAGTTCTCTCATGGGAGTTTCCCTGGGGAGAGAAGCTGTATAGGGATTTAAAAACAAATTCCAAAAGGAAGAAAGTCAAGCAAGACTACAGACCTAACAAACTATCAGAGCAGACTGGCCACAATATATTCTCATAGCATATGACCACAAACAAGCTATCGCTCCACTTGCTAACATGCAAGTTGCTGTGTCTTAGCTGTATGACATCTTGTGCCTGCTGGAGGCAGAAGGAAATCTCTGAATCCTTTTCATGGCTCTGGCATCATCAGTTCCAAACAGAAGAGCTGTGCAGGTCTATGCTGATGGCAGCTCCAGCTCTAGAAGTTGAACTACCTTTGAAGAAGTTGTCTCTATGATTCGACAGAAGATCCATCAAAACCTGCACCCAAGTTTTCAAAACAGAGATCCTCACATTGTCTTTTGTACCGTATTGCCCCAAGAAGAAAAGAAGGATGGTGTCTATTTAGGATACAGTGGCAACTTTGCAGCAGCCAAGCCTTCTGTCTTTAAAGAAAATCTAGCAACAACTATCAATTCCATGTTGTCCCATCTACACACACACACACAGAAGCCACTTAATCAAGAGTAGTAATACTTGAAAACATGTTCATCTCCCTCTTCATGGGGTAAACTACCTCCTGAGGAAGTACCACGACTCATAAGCTGAGGAAAGCCTTTGCACCATCTGTTCTATGCTTTCCCAGAATCCCTCTTTTTCCCTAAAGTCTAACCCCAGGAAGGAGAGATAAGTTTGGCAGGCATTCACAGAGGAAAAAGAGGTGAGAAAAACTCAGCTTGGTGCAGCAGGAAGAAGCAGATATAATCTCTGTGGAAGTCTGACACTGTCCCTTCATTGCAATGAGGGATTCAAGAGCTGCTCCACATGTTTTGCAAGATTTACACAAGCAGTTAGGAGACAACCACTGAGAATCTTGCAGTGGGAGCCATGTATTGGCAAAAATGACTGCATGCAGAGAAGTCTAGATTCAAAGATGATGTGTTTGCATCAAAGCCGGTCATCTAAGAATCAGAGCAGAGCCCTAGATATAGCAAGATCCTGATCTGTGTTTATTTCAAGCTGAAAAGAGAGTTGAAAACCTGAAAAAGATTAGCACTGTCAGTGCAGAGTAGGAATCTGCACTACACAGGAAGATAAGCCTTTATATAGCTTGATATAGATGCTTGATAGACAGAAGCAGGTCAAATGGCAGTATTTCTACCCTTTTATCTTAGAAAATAAGCTGTATCTTACTTCAAGGATTTGGTCCCAAAGTACACACTTTCACTACATGCTGCTCCAAGACACACATTCTATTTTCAGCTCAGAGCTGCTCCTGTATTCCCCACTGACCAGGCAGAAGAGTTCCCAGCACTGACCCTTCCCACCTAACACCCACTTCGTGCTGCAGGTTGTATTTGTTTGGCTTTGGTTTTGTTGTCAGGAAGCCAGTCGTTCTTCAGCACCAGCAGCATTTCAACATGTCCTGAGAACATTCTGCATGGAGCAGGGAGGGGAGGTCACTTTCACACCCAAGGCACTTACCACGAAAGGCCCTATTTTGAAGTCACACGTGAACGGGTCTCTCTGTGACGCTTTCGGGCACACAGTTTCACGAATGCTGAGCTGCAGCTCTAGTCTGTAACCATCGCTGTTCCACATGTCAACCTAGTAAAAAGCAAGGTCAACAGAACATACAACTAGCGCCTGTCATTCTTCTATGCACACTACATGGCCACTTTGCTTCTTCGTCAAGCAGGAGCAAGACAGAAGGGCATTATGGGTCAGTGCCCCATTTAGAGAAGAATACTGTGTGTGACAAAGGGTATTTTATTGTGCTCAGGAGTTACTCTCTGAAGAAGATTTGGTAGCAACAAAATAGAACAGCTTTTCATAGAGGGTTCACTTGGAACTTCACAGCCGTTGCAGGACCCTTCTACTCCTCAGAGCTAACTGGAGAGACTATAGTTGCCAGTGGCAGACAAACACAGTACGCTACCCCCCCCCCCCCCCTTCTCTGGGAACCAGCTCTGCTTTGGATATCTAGGCTGGGAAGTCTACTGCAAATACATGACTTGGAAAGTAAATCACACAATGGCAAGCAATTGAATTAATACAATTTACAGAGTCGCTCCGTCAGTTCAGGTGCTTCACTGGGCAGCGTGCGTGCAACACTGCAAGCATCAGAGAGTTTGGCTGCCTTTGTTGACACATTAGGATTTTCTTTTCAACTTCTCAGTCTAATCAACATTTTAGCTCAAGATAGAAGACTCAAACCCCTAACCAAATCTAAACAACAACAAAAACCAAACAAAAACCACCTACTGCTTTCAAGCACTTTTCCCCCCCTGGACTAGATGAATCCAAAAGTCATCTTGTCATTTGTTCTTGCAAAAAATTTGATACAAGTCACCTATGGAAACAATGGTTCTGAGGATGTTCAGGAACATGGATGTGCTAACTTTAACTTGGAAAGCTTTAATTCCTTAGCTCTGAATATCCAATACAGCTCTTAGCAAACACAAATTAAAGCTGATCAGGGATTCCTTCTTACATTTAGACACTAGCAGATTTAAACCAGAATTGGTGTATAGAGATGGATAATGGAAATATATTGGAGAAAGAATCCTGAATGTGTTTGTAGCGAGACCTTCAGATGAACCAAGTTACTTTATAACCAGAGCAAAAGAGATAGCTGGAGGTATTTAAAAACACCAGTTCTGAAAAAAATCTTACAAGACAACCCTAAAACTCTAATATTCTTATAAAATCTTATATTCTAAGGGTGGAAAATTTAAATTGCTAAAGTATTTCTAATGACAAACCAGCGTACAAAGAATATTTAGGTTCCTAAAGCCATAGCTTAGATGATGCCCAAATCCACCCCCTTCCCAGCAAAATCAGAAAACTCCAATTAAATCTGAGCTTCCAGGGTTGGGTGAAAAAGAATGTTCCACCACAGCAAAGCATATTTCAGGTAATGTATCGTTGTTGTTTTCCGGGCACTTACTCTTGCGACGTGGCTCCTGACAACACCATACAGATTTGTTCCCCATGACCGGGAATTGATCCTTGCAAGGGAAGCATTGAGAGCCTCTTCTGTGATGGGGAGTTCATAGTCATACACTGGAAAGCCTGAAACAGATGCTGAGTTCCATAAGAAGTTCAGCGTGGTCCTGTACTTTTCCTCCCAAAATCTCCATAAGACAGATGTGGTTCCATTCTGAGCAACTTACCTGAACATGAGAAAACGCTCAGTGTGAGGACAAAAACGAAGGTCCTCATAGTTTGATGTTCCAAATCCTCTGGTCTTTTCCCTTTCGAAGAAACTATTTCCAATGCATTTTCCTCTGTCTTTATATAAATGTAGCCTTGATCCTATACCTGACCTTCCCATATCCAAGCTCTGCTACAAACACTGCACTTTAAACATAATTGATCTGAGAGTAAATATTTGCTGTCAGCTTTTCTCTATTTAGCAGCAGTGCTCTGATAAGTGATGGACTGCAGTGCTTTTTTTCCCCCCAGGACTGTGACTAAAAGGAAGCACCAAATTCTTGATAAGTCCACAGACAAAGGCAGAATCTAGTTATGCTGTTCACTTTTAGCCATTAGTTATCCATTGAAACTTTGTAAGTCAACCCTTTGCTGAGCACCAGACCCGGCACATTTCTCTCTTGGCAGCAACTGGAGGAAGTTACAAGCTGGTGTTCACGGACGAGGGGAAAATTCCCCGGCACAGAAGAGGAGTCCATTCATATGGACCTGTCTGACACACCCACCTTTCAGGTCAAAGCATCCCGAACAAGACTCCCAGCTAGAAGAGAGAGGGTAGACCCTTAGAACAACCCCAGGTATGTTAGCTCCTGGAACCTCTGCTACTTGGTACGTGCAGGAAGAGCTCCCATGCTGCTCTGACTCTTGCGAAACCTGAGTGTCACTAACAAGTGAGTGGTTCTGGACACTTGACTTCCCCTGTCAGATCCCCCTGATTCTAAGGCTTCATTGTCAGCACAGGAATGAATGGGCTCTTTGAAAAATTATGGCCTGACTTCAATATTGAAAACACCATAAGAAATTACAGGGATTAACTAGACACAACACCTCAGCGCTCAGTTATCTGGAGTCAGACTGCAACTGGGCAAGGTGCTCTCTACACCCTCTCCAACACATAGCACTCAGCTTTGCAGATACAGGCAACGTATCTTGTCGCTCTACCACAATTACACTGCAACAGAGCTACTGAAACACTTCTTGCAAGATTCAGCCCCTGGGTTTTAAGTGTCCATGAGCGCTAAGAGGGAAACACCTGCCTTCAAACAAGTTCACCCATTGCTGACTGTTCACATGTGTGTAATCATGCTCATTTTGAGGATTTTGTGTGCGACACTCCTCCACTAACCTTCAAATCACAGCTCCACTTGAATTATGAGGCATAGAATCATAGAATCACCAGGTTGGAAAAGACCTCCAGGATTATTGAATCCAACTATTCCTATCAATCACTAAACCATGCCCCTCAGCACCTTGTCCACCCATCCTTTAAACACCTCCAGGGAAGGTGAATCAACCCCCTCCCTGGGCAGCCTCTGCCAGTGACCAATGACCCTTTCTGTGAAAAACTTTTTCCTAATGTTCAGCCTAAACCTCCCCTGGTGGAGCTTGAGGCCATTCCCTCTCGTCCTGTCCCCTGTCACTTGGGAGAAGAGCCCAGCTCCCTCCTCTCCACAACCTCCTTTCAGGTAGTTGTAGAGAGCAATGAGGTCTCCCCTCAGCCTCCTCTTCTCCAGGCTAAACACCCCCAGCTCTCTCAGCCGCTCCTCATAAGGCCTGTTCTCCAGCCCCTTCACCAGCTTCGTTGCTCTTCTCTGGACTCGCTCCAGAGCCTCAACATCCTTCTTGTGGTGAGGGGCCCAGAACTGAACACAGGATTCGAGGTGCGGTCTCACGAGTACCAAGTGCTGAACTTCCCAAATGATGAGCACTCAAGGAAAGACATGGGAGCATGTGAAGTACCAGGGCTCAGATTTAATAAGGGAGAGGGTAACGTTGCTTCTGGGTGTTAGGTTTTACAGGATGGCAGTCAATCACAAGGTTGCACTCTACAGGGACCTGACTCCTCAGGTGACAGATGGAGTCAGGTAAGTATCACTCATGCTGCAACTACTTTAAGGCAAAGATTCTTAAAGGCATTGCATGCCTAAGACACAACAGAAACAACTGCCCAGCTGTGGGCCTCGATGGTTACTGGCTTCATTCCCCATTGTTGCTGTGAGGTCCTAGATAAGGAACCTGTTAAGCCATGGCCCACGCCAGGAAAGAGTTTGGGTGCCAGCTGATAGAGCTGCGCATGAGCACAGAGACCGTGCCAGGAACAAGCTGTGCCTGAGGTGGACAAGCAGACACGGCGCCAAACGAACCTTGTCGGGGTGTTACCACTGGCTAGTGCCAAACCACGTGCGCGTCATCCCACCCAAGCAATCCTTTGACAAAGGTGGAAGTGGGTGAATATTATCAAAAGGGGTTGGCATTTTTTTGCACGCCAGGTTGGATTTCAGCATTGGGAACGTGATAAAAAGAATGCTGATTGAAACTCTGCCCTGTCAAAAGTCAGAGCCTCTTCAGTATATCCATTCTCCTTGTTCACTGCGGCAGAAGACACTCTCTCCTGGCTCTTGGACATGTTCCTCTGCAGCAAGGTCTGCCTTCCTGCTTCCCAGCTCTCCTTATCTACTGTCTATACCATGGGAAAGCAGGTAATATTCTTCCCTGCTGCAGCCAGACCAGAGTAACACAAAGTGAAGAATTTAAACTGAGCTGGAGATTGTCACGAACAGTCTCTGTTGTGCTATGCCCAACTTTTCTGCAACTAGAGCCAAGACCACGCTCTCTCAGATCAAAGATAGACCTGCTGATAGACTGTTTGACCTGGTTCTGCAGTGGTGTCTCTGCAATCAGTTGTGTTGCTGCTGTACTAATGAAACACAAGAAATGAGACTGCTCAAACTGCTTGGATGGAAAGAAGTTGGCATGCAGAGCCCCAGGGTCCACTTCCCCACTAATTTGATGCAGCGGTTTGGATAACATTTAGCTGGCAACTTCACCTCTAGAAAAGGAATCATCTGCCTGCCATATGCTGGGACTGATAAATATTCCAATAGAATGTGACTGGTAAAACCTCTTTCTAACTGTTGAGCTGCATCATTGTAGGCTGTCCAATAGTAACTTTAACTATGGAACCAACTGCAGCATTTAAAGATTTTCCTCTTAGCTGCTGGGAAATGCTGCAAGTGAGATTGTAGTAATGTTGAATCATAGAATCATAGAATCACCAGGTTGGCAAAGACCCACCAGATCATTGAGTCCAACCATTTCTATCAATGACTAAACCGTGCCCCTTAGCACCTCATTCATCTGTCCTTTAAGCACCTCCAGGGAATGTGACTCAACCCCCTCCCTGGGCAGCCTGTTCCACTGCCCAATGACACTTTCTGTGAAAATTTTTTTCCTAATGTCAAGCCTGAACCTCCCTTGGCGGAGCTTGAGGAGTGGGGCTTGAAAATAAAATCATTTCATCACAAAATGGGAAGGATTTCATGAATGAAATGAAAGTTCCTCTGCAGAGCTCTGGTGTTGCTTTGTGGCATTCAGAGAATGGAGATGTTCATTATTCCACTTCTTTGAATCTTGGCTTATTAAGCTTGTAATGAAATCGGTAAATATTTCTACTATCTCTCCACAGATACGTTATACACTGTAGTAGATTCATGCTACAGCAAAATTGGTTTCATCCATTGTCCACATCAGAGGCATGTTTGGGTGGAGGACACACAATCCAAACAGAGACAGGAGCTGGGGAAGAGGAAGAAACTAGGGGTAGGCAAGATGGGAACAGGCTCAGGCACATGCTGATGGGAAGAAGGCAAGTCTGAGCAGAGCACAGTGTCGTTCCAGCTCATGGACTATGCATCACTATGGGTAACACCTGCCTAGTACTAGCAGGCCAAGTGCAACAAACAAAAGATAAACGGGCTATTTTCCTTTGGGGCGGGGGGTTTGTGGTATAATGGAATTACCTGGACTTGCTAAGACCGATATTGTAAGCGAGAGAAAACACCAAAGTCACCACGACTTTGCAAAAGGGAAAGATTCAACTTGAACAACTTTCTCTGACAAAACAAATGAATCGGATGGTGGTTTAATGCTCAAATGAGGCGGTGAGGGTGAGGCAGGCATCACACAGCCTGACATTTCTCCAGTTAAGAGCAGAAAGACCCCCAAAAGCATGAACTAAACTCCTCATCCTGAAGGTGTGATGAACTGGCCAAGTCCACGCTTCTGATGAAATAAGTGACTTCGCTAAGAGCAACAGATGTAAGTTAATGGTGTCTCTTTGGATAAAAGAAAACCCAATTAAATTAAAAAACAAAACAAACCAAAAACATGTTGGGTTTTTTTCCCCATAGTCCTCACAGGACAGCATTGGCAAAACCAAAAGGCTTCCTAAAAGCAACTCACTTAGACATGCAGAAGACTAAGTGTTGCATTGGTATCAGCGGACAGATGTTGGAGAAAGGCTTCCAGATTTTGCCCAGGCTAACAGAGGCTCTGGGATCTGATCCATAGTTCATACACACCAACAGAGACTCAGCTTTGACTCCCTTTAGCTCTTGTTTGCATAACCCTTGAAAAACTAGCAGATGATGATGGTACAGCCAGTGCGGACACTGCTCGTGGACTGCTGAACATTCTCCAGCCCTTGACTACCTGGGGTGGAGAATAAGTCTTTGTTTATCCAGCCTCTCTAACTGGTCTGTTAAGATTGTACCTTCTGCCCTGCTGGGCACATTACTCAACATAGCTTTCTGCTGTAAAACACTTGCAGATTTGGTGGTCAAAAGGAAAGTAAAGCTAAGGCAAGTAAATATAGTGACACATCAGCTTCCCACACTTACATTGCTAAGGATGAAACCAGATTCATTTCATAAGCCTGGAATTTACACCCTGGCAGTTTTGAACTCAGCACAGGTTGCTGATGCTCTGGGAGCACTCACAGAGTTGATGTGTCAAGACTGAAAAACACTGAAAATGATGTCTTAACAGTAATTTTGCAAAAATTAAAGGAAACACTTCAGTCAGCGTGCGGAGGCAGAGCCCAACCCCTTTTGCACTGTGCTGCTGAGGTGCACGGTACATCCTGGTCTAATGGATGCAACCTAAACCTAACACAGTTTCTGCTGCCGTTGCTAGAAGTGGACTTTGAGAGTGAAGCAACAGAAAGCACATTACAGCAAACAAAGCCTCAACAACACATACTGGATGACTGTTCTGAAACATCGCAGGCTGCAGCAGATTCTCAGAGGTCCCTTCTCATTACTTTGAGCCTTTGAAACTTTAAATATTTATGTTTCCTGTGCCTGCCAGGTCAGCAGTAATAGCTCTTAAGGGGACCCTGGCACAATTCCGTAGCTGATGCAAGGCAAACATTACCTCCAGACCCAAAGATTGTTATCTCAGATGCCGAAGAGCTCTCTCTTTTTAATCTTTATTTATCCCCTAAGTTTTGCGGACTGTACTGATAATCTTCATGTATTTCCTCCCCATCCCTAGGGCTCATTCTCAGATAGTTCAGCTGTTACACCCTTTCACATTCCTTAGTGAAAGTTACTTGCAACCACCCAAACCAAGCCCTGGTAAAACTCAAAATCCTGGCTGAAACCAGGCAAAACATTCACCTTGGTATCTGAAGTCAAGGGTGTCACACCCCACCTCTTGTAAGCCTCACGCTGCCGCTTATTGGAAGTGACTTGCACTGCTCAAGAGTCACTGAGCAGTTACATAAAGTTTTAGACATTAGATAAAAAGTGACTGACGGTGAGCTTAAGCTTTAAATCAGTATATATTTTAGATAATTACTTCACTCATGAGTAGCAAACCCAAGAATTAGCCAAACATGGTTTCCCGGCACTGTTTTGTCTCATGTCCTGCACAGCAGCAGCCTAGCACTTCGCAAGGGATTCAAAAGTCTCAGGGTACACATGAAACCACAAAGACTTTCAGACCAATCTGGTGTCTGAGACTTGACTGTACAGGGGTGAGCTCAACACAATGAGACACAAGCCAAAGAAACCTCTTCTGCTCCTTGTTCCATAGACAGTAGTCACATTAATGTAAAAAACACCATCAAAATGAGGGGCACAGGCAGCCCTTTGCTCGTTAGAAGCACTCCCAGAAATGGCCCTCGGGATCACACTAAGAGGCAGATGCACTGACTGCAGAAGTTGTTTACCTGCGACCATGGAGAAAAACTAGTAGGAGGATCGGAGAAAAGCTTATAAGGACAGAGCCTTGGGGAGTGCACACCACACAGTCGAGGCCCTCAGCAAACTCATCTCTTGAGGGAAAGCCCTCAAACATTCAAGTGAGGTACTGAACCCTCTTCCTCCACATATGCACAGACCTCCAGGCAATCACTCAGTGCCGGCACAGCTCAGAGCACACACGAAATGCAGGAGCAGCTTGCTAGCTGCTTCTCTGCCACCTGACCTACTCTGGATCCCACCATCGAGCCTTGTCCTAACTACCCCTTTCCTCCAGCACTGAGAACAACACAGAGCCTGCCTTCCCAGATTAGTGATGGCATGAGCACCCATGTCCCCTCTGTTGAAAAGGGGGAGCAATCTGTTCTATGAATTCGTTCAAGGGTTGTGCTTGGCCATCTGACAAATACATAAATGAAACAGCCTAGAAGGGACTTGTCTTGCACATCTGCTGATTCTTTCGTCTATGAAATAGCAAGGTCCATGCAGGTGAATAAACTGACTCAAAGCATGCTGCTCTCAAAAGAGATAATATCAGCCCAATGTTATTATTCAGGCCAGGTTACCTAAGTTCATATTTTACAACCAAAAGAATTAAAGCCCAAAGCTCCTTTCTCAGACTTACCTCAAACCCAGACTCCTCAGGAGACTCTCCACAGCTGGTCATGATCTCCCTACAAAAGTGAATCCTAAGCAGCTTAAAATTTGGGGGATTTTGTTTCTTTGTTTGTTTTTTTATTAGCCGGAATTTCCTGTCCCCTAGGAAAAGAAAATGAGAGCGATGGAGACTTGGTTGGTGTACCAGAGCACACCTTGTGCAGATGGAGCTTCCACCCTTTTCCACCCAAGAGGGAGGGTACAGTCCCTGCAGCCCTTCTCCAGGATAGCAACTTCCCAAACAGAAAGCTCTATCTAGGGACCACCTCCACCCCCCCTTGGCTCACCTGGCCAGGTAGCCAATTTGCATCTGCTGTAGAGCACACGCCTCACCTGCTTCCAATAACCATTATGAGACAACCATGCTTCCAACAACCTTCAGACACTGCCCAAAAAGCAGTGCTTTCTAATTCCCTGGAGACCTTCTGGATAGGCTTGTGACAAGGAGTTAAGTCCCCTCTCCCTGGAGACAGAAAGGTCTGAGGGGGACACTTCATCACAGAACTGCCGAGGTAACTACAAAGAGATTGCAGAACTTCTCTTCACAAAGAGCTACGTGGAGAAACATAGAGTCAGGGAATGGTTTGAGTTGGAAAAGACCTTAAAAATCATCCAATTCCACCCCCACTGCCATGAGCAGGGCCACGTCCCACTAGATCAGGCTGCCCAAGCCCCATCCAACCTGGCTTTGGACACCTCTAGGGATGGGGCTGCCACAGCTCATCTGGGCAACCTGGGCCAGTGCCTTCTCACCCACATTGTAAAGAAATTCCTCCTTACATCTAGTCTAAATCTGCCCCTCTCCAGCTTATAACCATTCCCCTCTGCAGTTTATAGCTCCTTCAGAAGACAAGGAGTGATGGGTATGGGTTGCAATGGGAGGGGTTTCCTCTCTGTGGTGCTGCCCTGGGCAGCTGGGGTGGTGGGCACTGCAGGGAAGGCCTTCTCTCAGTTTTCCTTAGTCTCACTTTGGTGAGACTGCTCTGCCCTCTGCTGATCCCTGCAACAGCAAGGCAAGAGCTCAGCTGTAGCGATTAAGGCACGGAGGTCGTCAATGGGGGTGACAATCGAGATCAACTTTATTTAGAGAATGCAAACCTTATATAGTGCCTCTGTATCCAGTAACAGCTACTCCAGTGAATTTCCACCCATGAGAATCCCGCAGTGCAGCGACAGAGTGCAACCCCCCTGATTTCCACAGATATGCCCCTTATCTTCATGTTTTCTGCCTAGTGCATTTCTCTCCTATTAACCCACGGGTCTTAATAAAGATTCCAAGGTCACAACAAGCTAGCAAGCATGAGAACATTGGCTGCTTGTCCGTGCTTGCTGCTAATATCGCAGCTATACCAAGTCATCGGCCGTTTGCCCCAGCATACACGCAATATTGGAATCTTTATGCCCAACTGACCAATGATAGGACCCAAGTGAATGGCAGGAAGATGCCAGGGGAGGGTTAGGTTGGATATTAGGAGAAAGTTCTTCACCCAGAGGGCGGTGGAGCACTGGAACAGCTCCCTAGGGAAGTAGTCACAGTGCCAAGCCTGACAATATTCAAGAAGCATTTGGACAATACCCTCGGACACAATGGTGTTAGTGTTGGGGTTGTCCTGTGCAGGGACAGGAATTGGACTCAATGATCCTTGGCAGTCCTTTCCAGCTCAGGAAATTCTGATTCTTTGATCCTGCTAGAAAAGGGTGATGTGAGCAAGGCATGTACCTGCTGATCTCCTCTCTTCCTTAGTCACTCAACGGCTTCATGCTGGTAGTGACATTAGGATTGATATTCTACTCCTTACATACAATTGAGGACTACCTAGGATTTCATCAGGTTGGTCGGACACCTTTGACTCGCTGTGGTGGGTTTGCCGATTGGATTTTTCCTTGGTGGTGGAAAATAGGTGTAAGGTTCCCACGAGCAGGAAGTTCTTCAGGGATAGCAGAGCCGTGGGGGGCTGCATGGGGCTTTTCCTTACTCTTGTGAATTTGGAGTCTGTGTTGCCAGGCATGGCCATGGAAGGTGTCAAAGCAACTTTGCTACCCCACAGATGCTTTCTACCAACCATTCTGACAGGCTATGAGGTTTATGGCCCTGCTGTGTAATGCCATGATGAGATATTGGGAGTTCCCTGTCCAGAGTGGCTTCAGGCAACCGCTCCTGTGAATGACCCCTGGAAAATCCTGCAAGGCTCCAGCTTTGTGGTTATCCAAGGACCCAGGTAACTTGGAAGGCACTAAGTCAGACTCATGGGGATATGGGACTTACCCACCATCCTTTACTTACTGTGGTTTGGGGTTGGTACCACACAGCTAACTTTCTCTAGCCTCTAGGGTGGATGAGGAGTGTCCACTTAACCAGAGGGAGCAAATCCCAGGGCAGGTGCCTTGTTCTGTCAGTAATAGCATAGGGCTGGAGTGGCTTTGCTGCTGTTTGTTCCCAAACCCGTGTTTTCATCTCATCCTGTAAGTCAGCACTAGGATTTTGAAGGACATCGTGTTATGGGGGCAAGCTTGTCAGAAGGGAACTGTATTGCTGATGCTGTTTGTTCTGAACAGCATCAGCTGTAGTGGAAGGTGTCATGCAGCTGGAGACCTAGTTGAGCACCTGGGAAACTGGGTGAGATATAGGCAGCTGGGACTGTGATAGGCTGTTTCCAGGTGGGATGTGAAAACTGATGCCTGGGAACAGGCCACAGAGCTCACGTGTTGGTTTTTTCCCCTAGACTGATGTCATGCACCAGAGCGTCTTTGAGCTGATCCACACTGAGGACCAGCAGGAATTCAGACGCAACCTCCACTGGGCCCACCTCACGCTCCTGAGGGTGAGCCTTCTCCAGAAGGTAAACACATGCTGGGAGCCAGGCTGCCCTGAGTTATGTAGCTCCCCACGTAAACCAAGGAGCCCAGCTTCCTGCTGTCGCTTGTGTGGTGTTTATGTCCTTGTGGCACAAGCCATGGGTTCACTCAGAACACTGTGGCTTTTCATAGGTTTCTGTTGCTGTGCTCAGCAAAGTGCTGCAGCCTTCAATGCTGGGGACCTCCAACCCTTGCTGGGAAACCCTGCTTGCTCCTTTCTCTGTCCCTCCGTGGAGGCTTTTGCAGGCTGAAGGACACAGGAAAATGAAGGCTGTCCTTGAAAGACCTTGGCTGAGAGAAGAAGAAGCATGAAGAAGGCATGAACAGTTAATCTTAGACAATTGTATAACACCACCTTGTATGCGAGGGAACAAGTAGCAAAACCAAAAAATCATTGTAAAGAAAAACTGAGCTCTTCTTGCTAGTTAACATATATAAAGGAGCCATTAAGCCTAAATAAAGGTCTTCGCTCATCAGGCAGTAGTCCGTGCATCAGTCCCCTCATCCCTCTTCCCAGGGCAAGAGTCTCAGCTCTTCTGCTGTCCCCTACAAGCTGGAGCAGCTGCTCCCAGAGAACTCCTCCTTTCTGGAATGGAGCTTTGTGTGCTGCTTTCGCGGCCTCCTGGATAATTCTTCTGGTTTCCTGGTGAGTACAGACCTATTCTGTGACCTCCACAGCAGTAGGGGTGCAGACTTAACTCCATTCTGCTGCTGGAGCATAAAAGTTGGCCTTGAAAGACCCAGCACTTTCTGCCACGAGCAGCATTTGCCTGTCTCAACAAGGAGATATTTCTGTTGTTTATCGTAAGTTTGGTCTATACCTCTATAACCTCTCTGTGTGGATTTTGTTGCTCTCCTCCAAGAGATACTCAATCTTGAACAGAAGTGCTTTTCCTCCACACATTTTGCTAGGATTTTGTGTTAAAGGCATGTCTTAAGACCAGCTAGGTTGTATTCATCCCCTCTCCTCTCTACTGCAAGTTAGTGGTATTCTTAGCTTCATAGCCACAAGTGTAATGACGCTGGTTTTCCCTGTCATATTCTTTCAATCTGGAAACTCAATATGAAGAAAAAGTCTTGGTTTTCTGTTGTGCAGCAGCAGCGCTATGATCCCTGCTGGGGCCGTGATATAGCTCAGTTAATGCACGGGCTGCTCTGCATTTTGTGCAATGCCCTGATGTGATTGCAGCCTGCTCTCGGTCCTGCAGCCACTGTGAGACCAAGCACCATGTTGGCAGTATGTGGCTGATGGGGGAGAAAGCAGTGGGCTGCTAGTGCAGGGAGCTCAGAATGCCATCCCTTCAAACCTCTGTCTTATTCTGAAGTGGGATGACTTGATTTCTGTGCAGAATTCTTCCTCTCTTCTCTCTTCATCCAATTTTCTGTGTGACACTGAACTTTTCTTCTCTTCCCAGGCTTTAAACCTTCAAGGCAGGCTGAAATTCCTTGACAGGCAGAACAAAAAATCTGAAGATGGGTCTGCCCTGCCACCACAGCTTGCTCTCTTTGCTATCTCCACCCCCTTGCAGCCCCCGTCCATTCTGCAGATCCGAACCAAGAACATGAGCTTCAGGACAAAGCACAAGCTGGACTTCACCCCCTTGTCATGTGATGCCAAGTAAGCAGTAGAGCTGATTTACCTGCCCATGGCCTTGGGCAGCCTGATGCAGTGGGAGGTGTCCCTGCTCATGGGTTGGAACAGGATGGCCTTTAAGGCCCTTTCCAATCCAACCCTTTCTATGATTCTGTGATTTCAGGGGTGATGCTGTGGGCATCCAGCAGGCCATTCCATGCTCTGCCTAGGTGATGTCCCCCCTCAGCTCTGCCACTGAGGTGAGCGTGTTCTCGCTCTCCTGCAAGGGGAAGATTGTTTTGGGCTACACTGAGGCAGAGAAAAGAAAAGTCGTTGAAGTGTTCCCTGCAGTGCACCGGTGCTAACTCACGTATTAACTAGCAGGCACTATATCAACACTTCTCATTTTATTTGTTTCCTTAAACCTGTTCCAAAATTAGGCGTTACCATGGGTAAAAGTGCTTCCTTGTCATTTTCTGATACTTTTGCTTCCATTTGACCTGATATTGATGTGATTGTGTGCTGTTGAACTTTAAGATCTGCTTAGATTTTGGTGGAATGAAACATTTTGATGCCTTTGTACTGTATTCTGGGGCAAAGCTTGTTCTGGGGATGGCAGGTGCATTCTCTCTCTCCCTTTCCCCATCTGTTTAGCAGGGGAAATTCTGGTTTGCGAGCACCACTGTGCTCTCTGTGTTTGGAAGGGATCTATACATGGGACTGGCAGAGCTAACCAACATTTTCCTTTAAAGAAAATTTCAGAGGGGAAACTGGGTTTCCGATGCAACAAATGTGCAATGAAGAGATTTGTGTTTCCAGGGAAAATGCTGACATTTTTGTTAACACCTGTTTCATTTTTCAAAGGAGCTTTTTTGTCATTCTAACCAGAATTTGCAATTTCTTGATGATCACTTTGAGATTCTATGTGCTACATGTGATATTTTTGCAAGCTGCACCTGAAGCTCTAGGAGTTTTTATCCTTTGTTGCTGCAGAAGGGTTTCTGCCAGCTCTAGGAAAGGTCCCAATGCTCCTTCTGAGTTTCCCTTGTACTGTTTCCCAGAGTCCTTTTTTAATAGATGTGTTTGAATTGATGCATCTTTCCACCTTAGTAATCAGAACCGAGTCCAGGTGATTTATAGGCAGGCTTGCCAGACCCCTCTGTCTCTCTGGAGCTGGGGTATCAGAAGGGTTGGTCACTGTGGGAAGGCAGCTTCCCATGAGCTGTTCCAGTCTTCCAGCAGAGGCACGATGTGCCACGGTGTGCCTGTGCTGTGCCCATGGCCACGGGTTAAATGAAATCTCTCGTGGCCTCACAGACACGGCTCCAAGAGAGCAGCACGAGAGTTTGGTACTGACTGGGATTTTTTGTTCCCCACGAGCTCTTACTCTGAGGCAAAGTTCTCTCTGGCCCCAACCTCTCCATCTCCCTAGGACTGTAGTCAGATCCCCAAGGTTAGGTGACAGACATGTAGCTTGGCCTAAAAATCTCACCAAAGGGATCACCGTTACTGTGCAGGGTTGTTAATTGATTTGGCAGCACCTACCCCTCTGGGGCCTCCTTTTAGGAAGTAGCCACATTCTCACTGATGTTGCTCTGGAAGAGCCTCAAACCTTCCGGTAGACTCACGAGTCAAACATGATGCTCCATGAAGCACAGGAGCACTTCTCTCAAGGCTCGTATGGGGAAATGAGATGCACAGAGCTTTGCTGGATCTTTAAGATGACAGTCTGAAGGCTCTCTAAGCATCACTGGTGGCAACGCTGTAGCCTGCCTATGGGGACACCAGCTCTTCCCTTCCCTGCCCGATTTCCCACAAAGGCACCGCAGAGCAACATCATGGAGAGGGAAAACGTGAGAGGAGGTGCATGCAGGTCTGATTTTTGGAGGAAAAGCCTATGGGATTTGGGTGCTTTGATCCTCTACTTCCTGAGGGAGGAAGATGCAAGACTGACAGCTCCAGGCAGTTCTTACCAAAAAGGAACTTGTGGATCGGTGACCTTAAAAACAAGCAATTCAGAACACTCCAGCTGGCAGTGGAGGAGTGGGCACTCCTCCGTCTGCCTCAGGGCCGGCCTTGGGTGACCACCGCCCCCCACTCTGGGTGCAGATGGTTACCAGGGCCCTGGAAGCCTGCTATGAATTTAATCACACAGAATAACAGACTGGGAACAACTCCAAAGGAAAGCACCCCTTTTATGGGCTGGACCTGGCCACTCTTCAGAAATTCGGCCGTACTCTTTGTCCTCTTCATCACGGACTCCAGTTGTGCAAACATGGCTGCCTGTGGGGGGATCCTGGAAAAACTTGTCCTCGGAGACTCCCACAAATGCTCTCCCAGCCAAGAACCACCATTTGTTTCCTGCCCCTGTGCTACCGTTTGGATTGCTGGGGGATCCCAGGGCCCTGTTTAACTGGTTCCTCTGGAGCTCCTTCAGTGCTGTGCTACTGCAGGGCAGCTTTGCTGGGCTGGGGGGAGCCCCTGAGGGGACAGGACCATGGCAGTGGGTCACAGGGCCCTTTGGGACACGTTGTGCTGTGGGGGCTGCGATTGGGTGGGGAGTGTCAGTGTCTCACAGAGACCTTGGAGACCTGCCGTGACACGGGGGCTGCGACTGGGTGCGGGGTGGCAGCGTGTCACAAAGGCCTTTGTGAGCCAAGGTCATAAAGGGGGCTTGTAGCACCAAAGCCACCCCACAGTGTCCGACGGACACGACAGGACGGAGCGGGGCTGTGTGGACCCTCTGCACAATCACTGTGTTCCGTACTGACCCACACCTGTGGCGCTTTTCCAAGCCTTCTCCCATCCCTGGAGCAGAAGCCCTTGAGGCCAAGCCTCAGCGAGATGGCAGGGAGAGCCCCCAGGTTGCCCAGGATGGCCTGGGTTTGTGGAGAGGAGGAGGAGGAGGAAGGCGCTGGGTCTGCCCCAGCATGGCAGCCTGATGGGGAGGACAAGGTGCAGCCTTTCCAGGCGGGTAGGTAGCCGAGCTGGGCCACAGGGCTGGTGGCTGCAGCTGGCACTGCCCCATCCCATCCCCCGTGGGCATCCCCAGGGAAAGAGGGGCAGAGGGAGCAGGGCTGTTCCCCACAGCCAGGCTCTAGCCAGGCTCCAGCCACAGGGCACCCCCAGCCCCAACCTGTGGCCACTGAGTCGGGAGGCGGTGACCCCAGCTGCCCCTGTCCCGGGGCCGCCCTGCCTGGGGAGCGCAGGGCTCCGCTGTGTTCTCCAGCCTCTCCCGCAGCCCCTCAGCTCTGCCTGTGCTTGGTCTTTACAGATCCTGGCTCGGATGTGCCAGAAGAGGAGCAGGAAAAGGAGGGTGAACTTGAGTGGAAGTGGGAGATGAGATGGGAGCAGGCGCAGGAGCTGGAGCGGGAGTGGGACTGGGAGCAGGAATGGCAGCTGCAGTGCATGTGTCAGCTGGAGCGGGAGATGGAGATGGAGATGGAGTATCGGCGGGAGTATGAGCCGGAACGAGAACGGGAGTGCATGTGGGTGCAGGAGCTGGAGTGGGTGTGGGAGCAGGACTGGGAACAGTTGTGGGACCAGAAGCAGGAGCAGGACCAGAAGCAGGAGCAGGAGCAGGAGCAGGGCCAGGAATATGCCACCTTGTGCAGCAGAAGACAGGTACTCACAGCCATCCCCACCTGGGCTAGGCCAGCTCTCACTGCTCACCTGAGCGCTGCTTTTTGGGCGCTCAAGATAACATCCCTCTCCCCTGCCCTTCCTTCTCCTGAAAATATTTTAGGAATCCCTTCAGTCCACTGAGCGGGAAGACTCCAGTGATGCAGAGGCTGTTGCTACCCTGATGGATGGACATCTGGACTATAGAAGCTACAATGCAGAGGAGGTGTGTAGCCTATGGCCCGGGTTCAGGCCCCCCAGGGATCGTGTGCTCCCTGAAGCCAGGTCCACTGGGTGCCCAACAACCTTCTTGGCCAGCAGTTTGTGGTGGGAAGGGAAGCGCTTCTCGGGGCAGTCTGAGGGAAGGGCTCGCTGTGACAGCACTCTGACTCTCAGCTGTGTCTCCTCCAGGTGCCCAGGGACGTGAGGTTCATGTACCAGAAGCTCAGGTCCAATGAGGATGCATTTACCGAGCATGGGCTGAAGAAACCCCTTCTGTACCTGACCCTCATGTACCCTAAGGATGTGGTGGTGACCCTCCTGCGCTGTGCCCCATCATGCGACAGGTATGGGGCACCTGCCTTGACGGCCCCCGGCTTGCCAGCTTTTAGAGCCCATCAGCCTACAGAGCCCACCCCACCTGGGCTGCCAGGCAGAGATTTTCAGCAGGCTCTGGCCCTCCATTTCACAACCCTGGCACATCAGCCCCGGTGCCCGCTGCTGCGCTCCCTCCCTGCCCCTCAAGGCACCATTGCTCGAACGCCTGCTGCCCGCAGGGACTGGCCCGCTGGGTGCTGCTGGCGAGGGGCAGTGGGCAGGGGCAGGGCTGGTGGCCAGCCCAGGACATGGGGTTGCCCAGACTGTATTGCTGTGACCTAGACCCCACTGACACTGATCTCTGTGCCTGCAGGGCTGCTGTGACCATGTGGAGGACAATGCTGTCCACAGAGATTACTGGAGAGAAAGCGTTGTGGGAGCTGCTCTTGGTGCTGGAGAGCTGGCCACTCCACAGCACGTCCACCTCAGATGGGGACAACACAGCGGTCTTTGCCCTGGCTGTGAGTTTCTGGCTCTAGCCCAGTGCCAGGGTTGCCTGTGCAGGCAGCTCTCCATCCTTCCATGCCACTGCTCCTCCCTGCCTCCCGCAGTGGGCAGGAAACCTTAGGGGCAGCCCGGCCGCGTGCTTCCCGTGTGTCGGCCGTGGCCAGAGCAGCACCTGAGCCTCACCCTCCCACGTTTGCTCTCTGGCAGGGGGGCATCTCGGCACTGAGCGCTATCACTGGGTGTTTTGTTTCCTGCAGGCAACCCGGGTACTGTGGGCCATGATCCAGACACACTGGTGCCCACTGGGACAGAGGGAGACCTTTCTTTTGCAAAACCTCCTCCTCGCTCTGCTCTTCCAAATTTTCTTCAGCACAAACCAGATGTCAGTGGAAGTTGAGAACTTCTGGAGGGGATGCTGTGCCTCCCTTCCTCCCAGCCCCAGCAGGTGCTCCATCTCAGTCCTCCCATCCCTCCCATGGCACTACAGCTGGGGACAGGGCTGCTGGTGTGACCTGGCGCTTTGCTCTGCACACAGATTTGTGGTGCAGACAGTGAAAGCCGTGCTCTCCTGTCTGAGATATCAAGATGTGGTGTCTGAAGTTCAACGTGAGCTTGGCTGGCACACACTCCTCCGTGCTGAGACCCAGCTCAAGACGGCGGCTCTGCTGACCAGGTGAGAGACTCCTTCTGCCCGCACTCCGTGTTGTTTGTCCCTTGTAGACGGGACGTCCCACGCAGTCTCCTTGGTCGTGGGAGAGAGGGATTTGTCAGCAAGGGATGGCCCAGCAGACTGTAAAGGCTGGGGAGAGGCGGGTGTCCAGGAGCGGTCACCTCCCAAAGTGTCAGCGTCCGCTCCCACGGGGTCTGGGCTGACGGCACAGAGCGGGGTCTGCTCAGGCAGCCCCAGCGAGGGCAGCACGGGAGGCACTGAGGGCAGGGGCAGTGCTTGGCGTGTGGGCAGGGAAAGCGTTTCCTTAGAAGGGCAGGCAGGGTCGTTTTCCAGTCTCCTCTTTAAAAGGAGCCTGCTGGTGTTGGGCGTTGCCTTTCCCCTGGTGGAGGGTGGTGGGGAAAGACCAGGCAACGCTGAGTAAGTCCCAGGAGAGGTTTGCCCACCGGGCTCCAGACTGACATTGCCTTCTTCCCCTTGCCAGAGAGATGTGGGCAGCCTCGAAGGAATGTCGTGCTGTGCTCATGAACTACGCGTTCCACACACTCAAAAGGGAAAAGCCCTGCCTGAATGTCCCCGCCATGACGTTTTTTGTCGAGGTGAGCTTGATGGCGAGCGCTACTATGCTGAGTTGCCTCCCACCACTTTGCCCTGCCCCAGCGGCACCTGTGAGGGAGGCCCAGTTGCTGGAGCTGGGGCAGATGTGCTCCGCTGTGAACCTACGGGCCACTTGCTGATGGGCTGACACTTGTCCCCACCTGCTTTTCATGCCCTGCTTGTGCCAGCTCTTGCTCTTCCATCACGGCTATTCAAGGCTGAGTGATCAGAAGCTGCCAAGGGCTGGGAGGCAGAGCGGATCCAGCGAGTGACCTGTGCCGTGTGCCGCGTGGCACAGGGCAGGGAGCACAGGGGTCTCCGCAGCTGCTGCTGTCTTCGGGCTCAGCTGCCCAGGACGGTGGCCGCATCCTGTGCTGCTGGCTGAAGCCAGCCCTGCGCGGTGCTGGAGTCCTGCTGGTCGGGCTCCCCTGTCACTGCTGTGTGTTTCAGCTCCTGGCCTGCCCTGACATGACGGAATGGGACAGTTGCGCTCTGAAGCAATTCTTAAAGTACATGTCCACACGGTGCACAGAGATGAATCGCCTGGTGCTCAAAGGCTTCCTTGTGATCTTCCGGAGACCCACAATTGTGAGAAGGGGGCGGATGACTGGGGCCATGCTGGAGGAGTGGGGTTGGGTACCACGGTAGCTTGGACTTGGCTGGGCTTTGGGAGCCGTGGTAGCTGCTCCCAGCTCTCCGGCCTCCCCGTTCAGGGGCCGAGTCCTTTCGCGAAGGCCTTTAGCTTCTGGGCCCAAGGCAGCAATGTGGGCTTGAACCGCTTGAACTTCTGACAGTTCAGCCTTTTCTGGTTCCAAGACACGACATTTTGTCCCATACAGATCCAAGGAAAGCACTACCTGATTCCGAAGACCCTGTGGCTACTGCAGAGTAAAGATGTGGAGGTGGTCACGAACACCCTGTTGGTGCTTGATGAGATGTTCCCAAGCCTTGACAGCCCAAGTCGCAGATCCTTTGTTCTGGAGATGGCTGAGGAACTCCTGCCTGTCCTTAACCACGTAAGGCTTTGTGCCCCCCACCGCAGGCACTGCACGCTGCCAGGAAACTTTGCGCTCTGGGGATTTTCAGACCCGTGCCCAGGTGGACCTGGAGCAGCGAGTGCTGAGGTCTTGCCCTCTTCCTTGCCACCAGGAGTCCAGCTCTGTGCAAGTGCTTTCCATTCACCTCTTCCGACGTGCAGTGAAATATTTAGGGCCAAAGGGAGGAAAGGCAGTGAAGACACTGATGCACAAGAGCCTGATCCCACTGCTCCTGCACTTAGATGTTGAGAACCAGGAAGTGGCGGAGGTGAGGACTTGGGAGCTGCTGGGTCCCTGTGGGAGGTTGCTCGGCTGCCTCCTGCCCTGGCTCCTCCTGCCCCGAAGGGCTCCAGGTTCCTCCTGGCCTCGGCTCCAGAGCAGCAGCTCTTGGTCTTTCGATCCTGCTGCCCCGCAGCACCAGCTGCCCGAGCTGGAGGTTGCCCCGCTGCTCTGCCCGGGCACAGAACCCACCGGCAGTCGTGTTCCCCAGCTGCTGCCCCTTCCCAGCAGGGCCCAGGAGCCGCCCTCAGCCTTGCGAAGGGCAGGGGACACGAGTCCTGTGCCCTGGGCAGCGCTGCCATCTCCCAGTCTCTGCTGCTCTGCAGGCCTCCCAGAAAACCCTGCTTCGAGTCACCAAGTTCCTAAAGAAGAAGAAGAAGCTCAGGAAGCTGCTGAAGAGCCAGCAAACATGGGCGTTTCTGGAGGGCCTGGTAAGGATGGCTCCAAAGCCTCAGAGCCAGCCTGGACAAGCCCCTGCCCCAGTGCCCAGTGTGAGGGGCTGTCAGCTGTGCCCCTGCCCACTGCTGCAGCCCATCGCCCCCAACCTACACCCCACGCTGCCTCCCTTCCCTCGGCCGTGCAGCCCTGCGGGCTCTTCTCCAGGCTCCTGTCCCTGGCCGAGCCCAGAAGTGCCGATGAACCCTGGCTCTGCTGGGCTTTGGCAAGAGGCTGGCACCACAGCTCCCCCGGGAGCACCAGCCCTGCACCCCTCCAAAGCCCAGCACTCTCCGGTGTCTGGCTGGCTGTCCTGGCACGAGAGGGCAGTGGGAAAGGCCGTGACAATGCTTCCCTCTGTCCCCCTGCGCTCTCTCCAGCTGGCAGAGGACAGAAGTGAAGACCAGTACGTGAGCGACTTTATTCGGTACCTGCAGAGCCCCCAGGAGCCCCTGCGAGACATGGCCGTCAGGTTTCTTGGTGAGCCACGACCCCCGGGAGTCCCTCCCTGCCCACCTGCAGCTTGGCCCCAGCCGCAGCAGCAGGAACGGGCCCTGTGGCTGTGGAGCCCGAGCAGGCGGCGATGCAGGGCCCATGGGGCTCCCTGCCGCCCGCGCTCTCCCTCGCCCTTGGGTGGCACAAGGAGCTGGGCTGGCGGGGGGGAGGTTGTGCTGCTGCGGCCAGCGGGACTTGGGATGGGCTCTGTGTTCCTAGGGCTCGCTGGGCGACACATGAGGAGTGACCAGGAAGAATTCCAACTCATCTATGAAGGTAGGTGAGGGCAGCAGGGTCTCAGCGGGGCCTGGTGGGGAGGCGAAAAGACGCTGGACAGGGAGGTGCGATCCCTGTCCCGGCTGGGAGGGCTCTGCTGCAGACATGGACGAGGGGCGGCGTAGGCAGAGCCAAAAGAGAATTCCGGGGGACATGGAGTACTTGTGGCCAGCACCCTCTGGCTCGTGCCATTCCCCCTGCTCCCTCCTGGCCACGGGAAGAGCTGGGTGGGATGGCCCTGCAGGATGGGTTCCCGGGGCCCTTGTAGTCCCAGCCTCTGAACTTGACCCTCTTTCTCTCCGTTCCAGCCCTTCAAGGCACGACAAATGACAGCAGCCCCGCCATCTCAAACCTGGCAAAGCAAACCATCTATATGCTGGAAGCTGCAGTGGGAAAGCCTCCCCCTCGATCTAGGCAGCAGGTGCAGCAAAACAAGCCCCGCAAGGCACGGAGGTGGAGACCTTGTCGCCCGGGGAAACGCTGGCTGTGCTGGCGAAGCTCAGAGCAGAGCTGATTCCCGGGCCCCTTGTGCTCTTCCCCGAATAAACAGTCCTGCTCCTTCCCCTCATCTGCGTGTCTCTCCTCGGTGGGCACAAACCCTGCTTTAACGCTGCTTCTTCGGCGGCACCGGCAGCAGGACGGGCATTTCTGTGGCGGGGCGGGCATTTGGAGGCGGTGGGGGCTGCCCCGAGCCGGGAAAATCCCAGGAAAACCAGGCGGGACCCCGACCGGCGGCAGCGGTGGGTCCCGCGGGGCCCGGCGGGAGGGGCGGTTGGGGCGGTACCGGGAGAGTTAAACGGCCCCTCGGGAGCGCGGCGGCGAGGGTCGTGGGAGCGGCAGGGAGGGGCGAGAGAGCAGCCCGGAGACACCGAAGAGCACGCTGGCCACCCGGCAGAAGATGAAAGCAGCTCTGGCTAGTTTACATACAGTAAATGGAAGTATTGTGAAGCAAGAGAAGAGCAGTAACAGTTGTGATAACTCCTCATCACATTTTTTTCCTATCAATCTACTGTGTTTGCTGCTACAAGGACAAACAGAGGAGCAGCTCCAATAAACAATGCATGCACGTACTGGCCTCCTCAGTCAGTGAGCTGCATCCTGAAGTAGGAACCTTCCCCATATACAGAGCTTCATATCCCTGTACCGAAGCAAACGCCAAACCGCACAGAATGGTCTGCTCTTGTCTTCACCATCCTGGACTTACATGTTTTCACAGCAGACAGGGAACAGAATACACTCTTCTGCACAGAGGCCTTCACCCGGTCTTTGGTTCCTAGCCTGGCATCCAATAGCTGTATTCACATTGGTCACAGCGTCTCACCTGCTTCAGCAGGAATTCCTTCTCCGCCTACCTAACTACTCATCTGGAAACCTTATGAGGCATCCGCGTAAGCACCCATATATTTTATCTGAAAACCCTCGTGGTGAAGTGTATAGATCACCCCAGAAAGCCAACTGTGTCCTGGGCTGCATTGGGAGCGTGGCCAGCAGGTTGAGGGAGGGGATTCTGACCCTCTACTCCACCCTGGCGAGATCTCACCCCGGGGTCCTGCGTTCAGGTCCAGAGTCCTCAGCACGGGGAGGATATGGATCTGTTGGAGCGAGCCCAGAGGACACAAAGATAATCCAAGGGCTGGAGCACCTCCCATATAAGGACAGGCTGAGAGGGTTGAGGTTGTTCAGCCTGGAGAAGAGAAGGCTTCAAGGAGACCTTAAGCCTTCCAGCACTTAATGAGGCCCTACAGGAAAGCAAGGGAGCAGCTCTTGATCAGGGAGCGCAGGGAGAGCACAAGGTGTTTTAAACTGGAAGAGGTGAGACTGATATGAGATCTTAGGAAGAAACGTTTTCCTGTGAGGGTTGTGAGGCACTGGCCCAGGTTGCCCAGAGCAGTGGTGGCTGCTCCATCCTTAGAGGTGTTCAAGGCCAGGTTGGATGGAGCTTTGAGAAACCTGATCCAGTGGGAGGTATCCCTGCCCATGGCAGGGGGGTTGGAATTGGAAGGGCTTTAAGGTCCCTTCCAGCCCAAACCACTCTATGATTCTTTGACGGGCAAAAGGAAAATACCTAAACCTTCAAAATCAAACATCTTGGAAGTCCATTCCTAGGCAGTGAGGATTAAGACAGATACAATGCTTTGCAAGGTAAATAACTGTCATAGCACAGAAAATGCCACACAATTCAGCAGCTGTTTTAGACAGAGCAGAAAGTGACCTCACCATAGCAAGCATCACAATATTCAAAGCTGGCTTTCCATTTATACATATATAAAGGAGCCATTAAGCCTAAATAAAGGTCTTCGCTCATCAAGCAGTAGTCCGTGCATCAGTCCCCTCATCCCTCTTCCCAGGGCAAGAGTCTCAGCTCTTCTGCTGTCCCCTACAAGCTGGAGCAGCTGCTCCCAGAGAACTCCTCCTTTCTGGAATGGAGCTTTGTGTGCTGCTTTCGCGGCCTCCTGGATAATTCTTCTGGTTTCCTGGTGAGTACAGACCTATTCTGTGACCTCCACAACAGTAGGGGTGCAGACTTAACTCCATTCTGCTGCTGGAGCATAAAAGTTGGCCTTGAAAGACCCAGCACTTTCTGCCACGAGCAGCATTTGCCTGTCTCAACAAGGAGATATTTCTGTTGTTTATCGTAAGTTTGGTCTATACCTCTATAACCTCTCTGTGTGGATTTTGTTGCTCTCCTCCAAGAGATACTCAATCTTGAACAGAAGTGCTTTTCCTCCACACATTTTGCTAGGATTTTGTGTTAAAGGCATGTCTTAAGACCAGCTAGGTTGTATTCATCCCCTCTCCTCTCTACTGCAAGTTAGTGGTATTCTTAGCTTCATAGCCACAAGTGTAATGACGCTGGTTTTCCCTGTCATATTCTTTCAATCTGGAAACTCAATATGAAGAAAAAGTCTTGGTTTTCTGTTGTGCAGCAGCAGCGCTATGATCCCTGCTGGGGCCGTGATATAGCTCAGTTAATGCACGGGCTGCTCTGCATTTTGTGCAATGCCCTGATGTGATTGCAGCCTGCTCTCGGTCCTGCAGCCACTGTGAGACCAAGCACCTTGTTGGCAGTATGTGGCTGATGGGGGAGAAAGCAGTGGGCTGCTAGTGCAGGGAGCTCAGAATGCCATCCCTTCAAACCTCTGTCTTATTCTGAAGTGGGATGACTTGATTTCTGTGCAGAATTCTTCCTCTCTTCTCTCTTCATCCAATTTTCTGTGTGACACTGAACTTTTCTTCTCTTCCCAGGCTTTAAACCTTCAAGGCAGGCTGAAATTCCTTCACAGGCAGAACAAAAAATCTGAAGATGGGTCTGCCCTGCCACCACAGCTTGCTCTCTTTGCTATCTCCACCCCCTTGCAGCCCCCGTCCATTCTGCAGATCCGAACCAAGAACATGAGCTTCAGGACAAAGCACAAGCTGGACTTCACCCCCTTGTCATGTGATGCCAAGTAAGCAGTAGAGCTGATTTACCTGCCCATGGCCTTGGGCAACCTGATGCAGTGGGAGGTGTCCCTGCTCATGGGTTGGAACAGGATGGCCTTTAAGGACCTTTCCAATCCAACCCTTTCTATGATTCTGTGATTTCAGGGGTGATGCTGTGGGCATCCAGCAGGCCATTCCATGCTCTGCCTAGGTGATGTCCCCCCTCAGCTCTGCCACTGAGGTGAGCGTGTTCTCGCTCTCCTGCAAGGGGAAGATTGTTTTGGGCTACACTGAGGCAGAGAAAAGAAAAGTCGTTGAAGTGTTCCCTGCAGTGCACCGGTGCTAACTCACGTATTAACTAGCAGGCACTATATCAACACTTCTCATTTTATTTGTTTCCTTAAACCTGTTCCAAAATTAGGCGTTACCATGGGTAAAAGTGCTTCCTTGTCATTTTCTGATACTTTTGCTTCCATTTGACCTGATATTGATGTGATTGTGTGCTGTTGAACTTTAAGATCTGCTTAGATTTTGGTGGAATGAAACATTTTGATGCCTTTGTACTGTATTCTGGGGCAAAGCTTGTTCTGGGGATGGCAGGTGCATTCTCTCTCTCCCTTTCCCCATCTGTTTAGCAGGGGAAATTCTGGTTTGCGAGCACCACTGTGCTCTCTGTGTTTGGAAGGGATCTATACATGGGACTGGCTGAGCTAACCAACATTTTCCTTTAAAGAAAATTTCAGAGGGGAAATTTCCGATGCAACAAATGTGAAATGAAGAGATTTGTGTTTCCAGGGAAAATGCTGACATTTCTGTTAACACCAGTTTCATTTTTCAAAGGAGCTTTTTTGTCATTCTAACCAGAATTTGCAATTTCTTGATGATCACTTTGAGATTCTATGTGCTACATGTGATATTTTTGCAAGCTGCACCTGAAGCTCTAGGAGTTTTTATCCTTTGTTGCTGCAGAAGGATTTCTGCCAGCTCTAGGAAAGGTCCCAATGCTCCTTCTGAGTTTCCCTTGTACTGTTTCCCAGAGTCCTTTTTTAATAGATGTGTTTGAATTGATGCATCTTTCCACCTTAGTAATCAGAACCGAGTCCAGGTGATTTATAGGCAGGCTTGCCAGACCCCTCTGTCTCTCTGGAGCTGGGGTATCAGAAGGGTTGGTCACTGTGGGAAGGCAGCTTCCCATGAGCTGTTCCAGTCTTCCAGCAGAGGCACGATGTGCCACGGTGTGCCTGTGCTGTGCCCATGGCCACGGGTTAAATGAAATCTCTCGTGGCCTCACAGACACAGCTCCAAGAGAGCAGCACGAGAGTTTGGTACTGACTGGGATTTTTTGTTCCTCACGAGCTCTTACTCTGAGGCAAAGTTCTCTCTGGCCCCAACCTCTCCATCTCCCTGGGACTGTAGTCAGATCCCCAAGGTTAGGTGACAGACATGTAGCTTGGCCTAAAAATCTCACCAAAGGGATCACCGTTACTGTGCAGGGTTGTTAATTGATTTGGCAGCACCTACCCCTCTGGGGCCTCCTTTTAGGAAGTAGCCACATTCTCACTGATGTTGCTCTGGAAGAGCCTCAAACCTTCCGGTAGACTCACGAGTCAAACATGATGCTCCATGAAGCACAGGAGCACTTCTCTCAAGGCTCGTATGGGGAAATGAGATGCACAGAGCTTTGCTGGATCTTTAAGATGACAGTCTGAAGGCTCTCTAAGCATCACTGGTGGCAACGCTGTAGCCTGCCTATGGGGACACCAGCTCTTCCCTTCCCTGCCCGATTTCCCTCAAAGGCATCCCAGAGCAACATCATGGAGAGGGAAAACGTGAGAGGTGCATGCAGGTCTGATTTTTGGAGGAAAAGCCTATGGGATTTGGGTGCTTTTGATCCTCTACTTCCTGAGGGAGGAAGATGCAAGACTGACAGCTCCAGGCAGTTCTTACCAAAAAGGAACTTGTGGATCGGTGACCTTAAAAACAAGCAATTCAGAACACTCCAGCTGGCAGTGGAGGAGTGGGCACTCCTCCGTCTGCCTCAGGGCCGGCCTTGGGTGACCACCGCCCCCCACTCTGGGTGCAGATGGTTACCAGGGCCCTGGAAGCCTGCTATGAATTTAATCACACAGAATAACAGACTGGGAACAACTCCAAAGGAAAGCACCCCTTTTATGGGCTGGACCTGGCCACTCTTCAGAAATTCGGCCGTACTCTTTGTCCTCTTCATCACGGACTCCAGTTGTGCAAACATGGCTGCCTGTGGGGGGGATCCTGGAAAAACTTGTCCTCGGAGACTCCCACAAATGCTCTCCCAGCCAAGAACCACCATTTGTTTCCTGCCCCTGTGCTACCGTTTGGATTGCTGGGGGATCCCAGGGCCCTGTTTAACTGGTTCCTCTGGAGCTCCTTCAGTGCTGTGCTACTGCAGGGCAGCTTTGCTGGGCTGGGGGGAGCCCCTGAGGGGACAGGACCATGGCAGTGGGTCACAGGGCCCTTTGGGACACGTTGTGCTGTGGGGGCTGCGATTGGGTGGGGAGTGTCAGTGTCTCACAGAGACCTTGGAGACCTGCCGTGACACGGGGGCTGCGACTGGGTGCGGGGTGGCAGCGTGTCACAAAGGCCTTTGTGAGCCAAGGTCATAAAGGGGGCTTGTAGCACCAAAGCCACCCCACAGTGTCCGACGGACACGACAGGACGGAGCGGGACTGTGTGGACCCTCTGCACAATCACTGTGTTCCGTACTGACCCACACCTGTGGCGCTTTTCCAAGCCTTCTCCCATCCCTGGAGCAGAAGCCCTTGAGGCCAAGCCTCAGCGAGATGGCAGGGAGAGCCCCCAGGTTGCCCAGGATGGCCTGGGTTTGTGGAGAGGAGGAGGAGGAGGAAGGCGCTGGGTCTGCCCCAGCATGGCAGCCTGATGGGGAGGACAAGGTGCAGCCTTTCCAGGCGGGTAGGTAGCCGAGCTGGGCCACAGGGCTGGTGGCTGCAGCTGGCACTGCCCCATCCCATCCCCCGTGGGCATCCCCAGGGAAAGAGGGGCAGAGGGAGCAGGGCTGTTCCCCACAGCCAGGCTCTAGCCAGGCTCCAGCCACAGGGCACCCCCAGCCCCAACCTGTGGCCACTGAGTCGGGAGGCGGTGACCCCAGCTGCCCCTGTCCCGGGGCCGCCCTGCCTGGGGAGCGCAGGGCTCCGCTGTGTTCTCCAGCCTCTCCCGCAGCCCCTCAGCTCTGCCTGTGCTTGGTCTTTACAGATCCTGGCTCGGATGTGCCAGAAGAGGAGCAGGAAAAGGAGGGTGAACTTGAGTGGAAGTGGGAGATGAGATGGGAGCAGGCGCAGGAGCTGGAGCGGGAGTGGGACTGGGAGCAGGAATGGCAGCTGCAGTGCATGTGTCAGCTGGAGCGGGAGATGGAGATGGAGATGGAGTATCGGCGGGAGTATGAGCCGGAACGAGAACGGGAGTGCATGTGGGTGCAGGAGCTGGAGTGGGTGTGGGAGCAGGACTGGGAACAGTTGTGGGACCAGAAGCAGGAGCAGGACCAGAAGCAGGAGCAGGAGCAGGAGCAGGGCCAGGAATATGCCACCTTGTGCAGCAGAAGACAGGTACTCACAGCCATCCCCACCTGGGCTAGGCCAGCTCTCACTGCTCACCTGAGCGCTGCTTTTTGGGCGCTCAAGATAACATCCCTCTCCCCTGCCCTTCCTTCTCCTGAAAATATTTTAGGAATCCCTTCAGTCCACTGAGCGGGAAGACTCCAGTGATGCAGAGGCTGTTGCTACCCTGATGGATGGACATCTGGACTATAGAAGCTACAATGCAGAGGAGGTGTGTAGCCTATGGCCCGGGTTCAGGCCCCCCAGGGATCGTGTGCTCCCTGAAGCCAGGTCCACTGGGTGCCCAACAACCTTCTTGCCCAGCAGTTTGTGGTGGGAAGGGAAGCGCTTCTCGGGGCAGTCTGAGGGAAGGGCTCGCTGTGACAGCACTCTGACTCTCAGCTGTGTCTCCTCCAGGTGCCCAGGGACGTGAGGTTCATGTACCAGAAGCTCAGGTCCAATGAGGATGCATTTACCGAGCATGGGCTGAAGAAACCCCTTCTGTACCTGACCCTCATGTACCCTAAGGATGTGGTGGTGACCCTCCTGCGCTGTGCCCCATCATGCGACAGGTATGGGGCACCTGCCTTGACGGCCCCCAGCTTGCCAGCTTTTAGAGCCCATCAGCCTACAGAGCCCACCCCACCTGGGCTGCCAGGCAGAGATTTTCAGCAGGCTCTGGCCCTCCATTTCACAACCCTGGCACATCAGCCCCGGTGCCCGCTGCTGCGCTCCCTCCCTGCCCCTCAAGGCACCATTGCTCGAACGCCTGCTGCCCGCAGGGACTGGCCCGCTGGGTGCTGCTGGCGAGGGGCAGTGGGCAGGGGCAGGGCTGGTGGCCAGCCCAGGACATGGGGTTGCCCAGACTGTATTGCTGTGACCTAGACCCCACTGACACTGATCTCTGTGCCTGCAGGGCTGCTGTGACCATGTGGAGGACAATGCTGTCCACAGAGATTACTGGAGAGAAAGCCTTGTGGGAGCTGCTCTTGGTGCTGGAGAGCTGGCCACTCCACAGCACGTCCACCTCAGATGGGGAAAACACAGCGGTCTTTGCCCTGGCTGTGAGTTTCTGGCTCTAGCCCAGTGCCAGGGTTGCCTGTGCAGGCGGCTCTCCATCCTTCCATGCCACTGCTCCTCCCTGCCTCCCGCAGTGGGCAGGAAACCTTAGGGGCAGCCCGGCCGCGTGCTTCCCGTGTGTCGGCCGTGGCCAGAGCAGCACCTGAGCCTCACCCTCCCACGTTTGCTCTCTGGCAGGGGGGCATCTCGGCACTGAGCGCTATCACTGGGTGTTTTGTTTCCTGCAGGCAACCCGGGTACTGTGGGCCATGATCCAGACACACTGGTGCCCACTGGGACAGAGGGAGACCTTTCTTTTGCAAAACCTCCTCCTCGCTCTGCTCTTCCAAATTTTCTTCAGCACAAACCAGATGTCAGTGGAAGTTGAGAACTTCTGGAGGGGATGCTGTGCCTCCCTTCCTCCCAGCCCCAGCAGGTGCTCCATCTCAGTCCTCCCATCCCTCCCATGGCACCACAGCTGGGGACAGGGCTGCTGGTGTGACCTGGCGCTTTGCTCTGCACACAGATTTGTGGTGCAGACAGTGAAAGCCGTGCTCTCCTGTCTGAGATATCAAGATGTGGTGTCTGAAGTTCAACGTGAGCTTGGCTGGCACACACTCCTCCGTGCTGAGACCCAGCTCAAGACGGCGGCTCTGCTGACCAGGTGAGAGACTCCTTCTGCCCGCACTCCGTGTTGTTTGTCCCTTGTAGATGGGACGTCCCACGCAGTCTCCTTGGTCGTGGGAGAGAGGGATTTGTCAGCAAGGGATGGCCCAGCAGACTGTAAAGGCTGGGGAGAGGCGGGTGTCCAGGAGCGGTCACCTCCCAAAGTGTCAGCGTCCACTCCCACGGGGTCTGGGCTGACGGCACAGAGCGGGGTCTGCTCAGGCAGCCCCAGCGAGGGCAGCACGGGAGGCACTGAGGGCAGGGGCAGTGCCTGGCGTGTGGGCAGGGAAAGCGTTTCCTTAGAAGGGCAGGCAGGGTCGTTTTCCAGTCTCCTCTTTAAAAGGAGCCTGCTGGTGTTGGGCGTTGCCTTTCCCCTGGTGGAGGGTGGTGGGGAAAGACCAGGCAACGCTGAGTAAGTCCCAGGAGAGGTTTGCCCACCGGGCTCCAGACTGACATTGCCTTCTTCCCCTTGCCAGAGAGATGTGGGCAGCCTCGAAGGAATGTCGTGCTGTGCTCATGAACTACGCGTTCCACACACTCAAAAGGGAAAAGCCCTGCCTGAATGTCCCCGCCATGACGTTTTTTGTCGAGGTGAGCTTGATGGCGAGCGCTACTATGCTGAGTTGCCTCCCACCACTTTGCCCTGCCCCAGCGGCACCTGTGAGGGAGGCCCAGTTGCTGGAGCTGGGGCAGATGTGCTCCGCTGTGAACCTACGGGCCACTTGCTGATGGGCTGACACTTGTCCCCACCTGCTTTTCATGCCCTGCTTGTGCCAGCTCTTGCTCTTCCATCACGGCTATTCAAGGCTGAGTGATCAGAAGCTGCCAAGGGCTGGGAGGCAGAGCGGATCCAGCGAGTGACCTGTGCCGTGTGCCGCGTGGCACAGGGCAGGGAGCACAGGGGTCTCTGCAGCTGCTGCTGTCTTCGGGCTCAGCTGCCCAGGACGGTGGCCGCATCCTGTGCTGCTGGCTGAAGCCAGCCCTGCGCGGTGCTGGAGTCCTGCTGGTCGGGCTCCCCTGTCACTGCTGTGTGTTTCAGCTCCTGGCCTGCCCTGACATGACGGAATGGGACAGTTGCGCCCTGGAGCAATTCTTAAAGTACATGTCCACACGGTGCACAGAGATGAATCGCCTGGTGCTCAAAGGCTTCCTTGTGATCTTCCGGAGACCCACAATTGTGAGAAGGGGGCGGATGACTGGGGCCATGCTGGAGGAGTGGGGTTGGGTACCACGGTAGCTTGGACTTGGCTGGGCTTTGGGAGCCGTGGTAGCTGCTCCCAGCTCTCCGGCCTCCCCGTTCAGGGGCCAAGTCCTTTCGCGAAGGCCTTTAGCTTCTGGGCCCAAGGCAGCAATGTGGGCTTGAACCGCTTGAACTTCTGACAGTTCAGCCTTTTCTGGTTCCAAGACACGACATTTTGTCCCATACAGATCCAAGGAAAGCACTACCTGATTCCGAAGACCCTGTGGCTACTGCAGAGTAAAGATGTGGAGGTGGTCACGAACACCCTGTTGGTGCTTGATGAGATGTTCCCAAGCCTTGACAGCCCAAGTCGCAGATCCTTTGTTCTGGAGATGGCTGAGGAACTCCTGCCTGTCCTTAACCACGTAAGGCTTTGTGCCCCCCACCGCAGGCATTGCACGCTGCCAGGAAACTTTGCGCTCTGGGGATTTTCAGACCCGTGCCCAGGTGGACCTGGAGCAGCGAGTGCTGAGGTCTTGCCCTCTTCCTTGCCACCAGGAGTCCAGCTCTGTGCAAGTGCTTTCCATTCACCTCTTCCGACGTGCAGTGAAATATTTAGGGCCAAAGGGAGGAAAGGCAGTGAAGACACTGATGCACAAGAGCCTGATCCCACTGCTCCTGCACTTAGATGTTGAGAACCAGGAAGTGGCGGAGGTGAGGACTTGGGAGCTGCTGGGTCCCTGTGGGAGGTTGCTCGGCTGCCTCCTGCCCTGGCTCCTCCTGCCCCGAAGGGCTCCAGGTTCCTCCTGGCCTCGGCTCCAGAGCAGCAGCTCTTGGTCTTTCGATCCTGCTGCCCCGCAGCACCAGCTGCCCGAGCTGGAGGTTGCCCCGCTGCTCTGCCCGGGCACAGAACCCACCGGCAGTCGTGTTCCCCAGCTGCTGCCCCTTCCCAGCAGGGCCCAGGAGCCGCCCTCAGCCTTGCGAAGGGCAGGGGACACGAGTCCTGTGCCCTGG
This sequence comes from Clamator glandarius, assembly GCA_033459285.1. Classification (NCBI taxonomy): domain Eukaryota; kingdom Metazoa; phylum Chordata; class Aves; order Cuculiformes; family Cuculidae; genus Clamator; species Clamator glandarius. The sequence goes on from JAUNZM010000078.1 coordinate 548,304, forward strand.
GCAGCGCTGCCATCTCCCAGTCTCTGCTGCTCTGCAGGCCTCCCAGAAAACCCTGCTTCGAGTCACCAAGTTCCTAAAGAAGAAGAAGAAGCTCAGGAAGCTGCTGAAGAGCCAGCAAACATGGGCGTTTCTGGAGGGCCTGGTAAGGATGGCTCCAAAGCCTCAGAGCCAGCCTGGACAAGCCCCTGCCCCAGTGCCCAGTGTGAGGGGCTGTCAGCTGTGCCCCTGCCCACTGCTGCAGCCCATCGCCCCCAACCTACACCCCACGCTGCCTCCCTTCCCTCGGCCGTGCAGCCCTGCGGGCTCTTCTCCAGGCTCCTGTCCCTGGCCAAGCCCAGAAGTGCCGATGAACCCTGGCTCTGCTGGGCTTTGGCAGGAGGGTGGCACCACAGCTCCCCCGGGAGCACCAGCCCTGCACCCCTCCAAAGCCCAGCACTCTCCGGTGTCTGGCTGGCTGTCCTGGCACGAGAGGGCAGTGGGAAAGGCCGTGACAATGCTTCCCTCTGTCCCCCTGCGCTCTCTCCAGCTGGCAGAGGACAGAAGTGAAGACCAGTACGTGAGCGACTTTATTCGGTACCTGCAGAGCCCCCAGGAGCCCCTGCGAGACATGGCCGTCAGGTTTCTTGGTGAGCCACGACCCCCGGGAGTCCCTCCCTGCCCACCTGCAGCTTGGCCCCAGCCGCAGCAGCAGGAACGGGCCCTGTGGCTGTGGAGCCCGAGCAGGCGGCGATGCAGGGCCCATGGGGCTCCCTGCCGCCCGCGCTCTCCCTCGCCCTTGGGTGGCACAAGGAGCTGGGCTGGCGGGGGGGAGGTTGTGCTGCTGCGGCCAGCGGGACTTGGGATGGGCTCTGTGTTCCTAGGGCTCGCTGGGCGACACATGAGGAGTGACCAGGAAGAATTCCAACTCATCTATGAAGGTAGGTGAGGGCAGCAGGGTCTCAGCGGGGCCTGGTGGGGAGGCGAAAAGACGCTGGACAGGGAGGTGCGATCCCTGTCCCGGCTGGGAGGGCTCTGCTGCAGACATGGACGAGGGGCGGCGTAGGCAGAGCCAAAAGAGAATTCCGGGGGACATGGAGTACTTGTGGCCAGCACCCTCTGGCTCGTGCCATTCCCCCTGCTCCCTCCTGGCCACGGGAAGAGCTGGGTGGGATGGCCCTGCAGGATGGGTTCCCGGGGCCCTTGTAGTCCCAGCCTCTGAACTTGACCCTCTTTCTCTCCGTTCCAGCCCTTCAAGGCACGACAAATGACAGCAGCCCCGCCATCTCAAACCTGGCAAAGCAAACCATCTATATGCTGGAAGCTGCAGTGGGAAAGCCTCCCCCTCGATCTAGGCAGCAGGTGCAGCAAAACAAGCCCCGCAAGGCACGGAGGTGGAGACCTTGTCGCCCGGGGAAACGCTGGCTGTGCTGGCGAAGCTCAGAGCAGAGCTGATTCCCGGGCCCCTTGTGCTCTTCCCCGAATAAACAGTCCTGCTCCTTCCCCTCATCTGCGTGTCTCTCCTCGGTGGGCACAAACCCTGCTTTAACGCTGCTTCTTCGGCGGCACCGGCAGCAGGACGGGCATTTCTGTGGCGGGGCGGGCATTTGGAGGCGGTGGGGGCTGCCCCGAGCCGGGAAAATCCCAGGAAAACCAGGCGGGACCCCGACCGGCGGCAGCGGTGGGTCCCGCGGGGCCCGGCGGGAGGGGCGGTTGGGGCGGTACCGGGAGAGTTAAACGGCCCCTCGGGAGCGCGGCGGCGAGGGTCGTGGGAGCGGCAGGGAGGGGCGAGAGAGCAGCCCGGAGACACCGAAGAGCACGCTGGCCACCCGGCAGAAGATGAAAGCAGCTCTGGCTAGTTTACATACAGTAAATGGAAGTATTGTGAAGCAGCAAGAGAAGAGCAGTAACAGTTGTGATAACTCCTCATCACATTTTTTTCCTATCAATCTACTGTGTTTGCTGCTACAAGGACAAACAGAGGAGCAGCTCCAATAAACAATGCATGCACGTACTGGCCTCCTCAGTCAGTGAGCTGCATCCTGAAGTAGGAACCTTCCCCATATACAGAGCTTCATATCCCTGTACCGAAGCAAACGCCAAACCGCACAGAATGGTCTGCTCTTGTCTTCACCATCCTGGACTTACATGTTTTCACAGCAGACAGGGAACAGAATACACTCTTCTGCACAGAGGCCTTCACCCGGTCTTTGGTTCCTAGCCTGGCATCCAATAGCTGTATTCACATTGGTCACAGCGTCTCACCTGCTTCAGCAGGAATTCCTTCTCCGCCTACCTAACTACTCATCTGGAAACCTTATGAGGCATCCGCGTAAGCACCCATATATTTTATCTGAAAACCCTCGTGGCGAAGTGTATAGATCACCCCAGAAAGCCAACTGTGTCCTGGGCTGCATTGGGAGCGTGGCCAGCAGGTTGAGGGAGGGGATTCTGACCCTCTACTCCACCCTGGCGAGATCTCACCCCGGGGTCCTGCGTTCAGGTCCAGAGTCCTCAGCACGGGGAGGATATGGATCTGTTGGAGCGAGCCCAGAGGACACAAGGATAATCCAAGGGCTGGAGCACCTCCCATATAAGGACAGGCTGAGAGGGTTGAGGTTGTTCAGCCTGGAGAAGAGAAGGCTTCAAGGAGACCTTAAGCCTTCCAGCACTTAATGAGGCCCTACAGGAAAGCAAGGGAGCAGCTCTTGATCAGGGAGCGCAGGGAGAGGACAAGGTGTTTTAAACTGGAAGAGGTGAGACTGATATGAGATCTTAGGAAGAAACGTTTTCCTGTGAGGGTTGTGAGGCACTGGCCCAGGTTGCCCAGAGCAGTGGTGGCTGCTCCATCCTTAGAGGTGTTCAAGGCCAGGTTGGATGGAGCTTTGAGAAACCTGATCCAGTGGGAGGTATCCCTGCCCATGGCAGGGGGGTTGGAATTGGAAGGGCTTTAAGGTCCCTTCCAGCCCAAACCACTCTATGATTCTTTGACGGGCAAAAGGAAAATACCTAAACCTTCAAAATCAAACATCTTGGAAGTCCATTCCTAGGCAGTGAGGATTAAGACAGATACAATGCTTTGCAAGGTAAATAACTGTCATAGCACAGAAAATGCCACACAATTCAGCAGCTGTTTTAGACAGAGCAGAAAGTGACCTCACCATAGCAAGCATCACAATATTCAAAGCTGGCTTTCCATTTATACATATATAAAGGAGCCATTAAGCCTAAATAAAGGTCTTCGCTCATCAGGCAGTAGTCCGTGCATCAGTCCCCTCATCCCTCTTCCCAGGGCAAGAGTCTCAGCTCTTCTGCTGTCCCCTACAAGCTGGAGCAGCTGCTCCCAGAGAACTCCTCCTTTCTGGAATGGAGCTTTGTGTGCTGCTTTCGCGGCCTCCTGGATAATTCTTCTGGTTTCCTGGTGAGTACAGACCTATTCTGTGACCTCCACAGCAGTAGGGGTGCAGACTTAACTCCATTCTGCTGCTGGAGCATAAAAGTTGGCCTTGAAAGACCCAGCACTTTCTGCCACGTGCAGCATTTGCCTGTCTCAACAAGGAGATATTTCTGTTGTTTATCGTAAGTTTGGTCTATACCTATAACCTCTCTGTGTGGATTTTGTTGCTCTCCTCCAAGAGATACTCAATCTTGAACAGAAGTGCTTTTCCTCCACACATTTTGCTAGGATTTTGTGTTAAAGGCATGTCTTAAGACCAGCTAGGTTGTATTCATCCCCTCTCCTCTCTACTGCAAGTTAGTGGTATTCTTAGCTTCATAGCCACAAGTGTAATGACGCTGGTTTTCCCTGTCATATTCTTTCAATCTGGAAACTCAATATGAAGAAAAAGTCTTGGTTTTCTGTTGTGCAGCAGCAGCGCTATGATCCCTGCTGGGGCCGTGATATAGCTCAGTTAATGCACGGGCTGCTCTGCATTTTGTGCAATGCCCTGATGTGATTGCAGCCTGCTCTCGGTCCTGCAGCCACTGTGAGACCAAGCACCATGTTGGCAGTATGTGGCTGATGGGGGAGAAAGCAGTGGGCTGCTAGTGCAGGGAGCTCAGAATGCCATCCCTTCAAACCTCTGTCTTATTCTGAAGTGGGATGACTTGATTTCTGTGCAGAATTCTTCCTCTCTTCTCTCTTCATCCAATTTTCTGTGTGACACTGAACTTTTCTTCTCTTCCCAGGCTTTAAACCTTCAAGGCAGGCTGAAATTCCTTGACAGGCAGAACAAAAAATCTGAAGATGGGTCTGCCCTGCCACCACAGCTTGCTCTCTTTGCTATCTCCACCCCCTTGCAGCCCCCGTCCATTCTGCAGATCCGAACCAAGAACATGAGCTTCAGGACAAAGCACAAGCTGGACCTCACCCCCTTGTCATGTGATGCCAAGTAAGCAGTAGAGCTGATTTACCTGCCCATGGCCTTGGGCAACCTGATGCAGTGGGAGGTGTCCCTGCTCATGGGTTGGAACAGGATGGCCTTTAAGGCCCTTTCCAATCCAACCCTTTCTATGATTCTGTGATTTCAGGGGTGATGCTGTGGGCATCCAGCAGGCCATTCCATGCTCTGCCTAGGTGATGTCCCCCCTCAGCTCTGCCACTGAGGTGAGCGTGTTCTCGCTCTCCTGCAAGGGGAAGATTGTTTTGGGCTACACTGAGGCAGAGAAAAGAAAAGTCGTTGAAGTGTTCCCTGCAGTGCACCGGTGCTAACTCACGTATTAACTAGCAGGCACTATATCAACACTTCTCATTTTATTTGTTTCCTTAAACCTGTTCCAAAATTAGGCGTTACCATGGGTAAAAGTGCTTCCTTGTCATTTTCTGATACTTTTGCTTCCATTTGACCTGATATTGATGTGATTGTGTGCTGTTGAACTTTAAGATCTGCTTAGATTTTGGTGGAATGAAACATTTTGATGCCTTTGTACTGTATTCTGGGGCAAAGCTTGTTCTGGGGATGGCAGGTGCATTCTCTCTCTCCCTTTCCCCATCTGTTTAGCAGGGGAAATTCTGGTTTGCGAGCACCACTGTGCTCTCTGTGTTTGGAAGGGATCTATACATGGGACTGGCAGAGCTAACCAACATTTTCCTTTAAAGAAAATTTCAGAGGGGAAACTGGGTTTCCGATGCAACAAATGTGCAATGAAGAGATTTGTGTTTCCAGGGAAAATGCTGACATTTTTGTTAACACCTGTTTCATTTTTCAAAGGAGCTTTTTTGTCATTCTAACCAGAATTTGCAATTTCTTGATGATCACTTTGAGATTCTATGTGCTACATGTGATATTTTTGCAAGCTGCACCTGAAGCTCTAGGAGTTTTTATCCTTTGTTGCTGCAGAAGGGTTTCTGCCAGCTCTAGGAAAGGTCCCAATGCTCCTTCTGAGTTTCCCTTGTACTGTTTCCCAGAGTCCTTTTTTAATAGATGTGTTTGAATTGATGCATCTTTCCACCTTAGTAATCAGAACCGAGTCCAGGTGATTTATAGGCAGGCTTGCCAGACCCCTCTGTCTCTCTGGAGCTGGGGTATCAGAAGGGTTGGTCACTGTGGGAAGGCAGCTTCCCATGAGCTGTTCCAGTCTTCCAGCAGAGGCACGATGTGCCACGGTGTGCCTGTGCTGTGCCCATGGCCACGGGTTAAATGAAATCTCTCGTGGCCTCACAGACACGGCTCCAAGAGAGCAGCACGAGAGTTTGGTACTGACTGGGATTTTTTGTTCCCCACGAGCTCTTACTCTGAGGCAAAGTTCTCTCTGGCCCCAACCTCTCCATCTCCCTGGGACTGCAGTCAGATCCCCAAGGTTAGGTGACAGACATGTAGCTTGGCCTAAAAATCTCACCAAAGGGATCACCGTTACTGTGCAGGGTTGTTAATTGATTTGGCAGCACCTACCCCTCTGGGGCCTCCTTTTAGGAAGTAGCCACATTCTCACTGATGTTGCTCTGGAAGAGCCTCAAACCTTCCGGTAGACTCACGAGTCAAACATGATGCTCCATGAAGCACAGGAGCACTTCTCTCAAGGCTCGTATGGGGAAATGAGATGCACAGAGCTTTGCTGGATCTTTAAGATGACAGTCTGAAGGCTCTCTAAGCATCACTGGTGGCAACGCTGTAGCCTGCCTATGGGGACACCAGCTCTTCCCTTCCCTGCCCGATTTCCCACAAAGGCACCGCAGAGCAACATCATGGAGAGGGAAAACGTGAGAGGAGGTGCATGCAGGTCTGATTTTTGGAGGAAAAGCCTATGGGATTTGGGTGCTTTGATCCTCTACTTCCTGAGGGAGGAAGATGCAAGACTGACAGCTCCAGGCAGTTCTTACCAAAAAGGAACTTGTGGATCGGTGACCTTAAAAACAAGCAATTCAGAACACTCCAGCTGGCAGTGGAGGAGTGGGCACTCCTCCGTCTGCCTCAGGGCCGGCCTTGGGTGACCACCGCCCCCCACTCTGGGTGCAGATGGTTACCAGGGCCCTGGAAGCCTGCTATGAATTTAATCACACAGAATAACAGACTGGGAACAACTCCAAAGGAAAGCACCCCTTTTATGGGCTGGACCTGGCCACTCTTCAGAAATTCGGCCGTACTCTTTGTCCTCTTCATCACGGACTCCAGTTGTGCAAACATGGCTGCCTGTGGGGGGATCCTGGAAAAACTTGTCCTCGGAGACTCCCACAAATGCTCTCCCAGCCAAGAACCACCATTTGTTTCCTGCCCCTGTGCTACCGTTTGGATTGCTGGGGGATCCCAGGGCCCTGTTTAACTGGTTCCTCTGGAGCTCCTTCAGTGCTGTGCTACTGCAGGGCAGCTTTGCTGGGCTGGGGGGAGCCCCTGAGGGGACAGGACCATGGCAGTGGGTCACAGGGCCCTTTGGGACACGTTGTGCTGTGGGGGCTGCGATTGGGTGGGGAGTGTCAGTGTCTCACAGAGACCTTGGAGACCTGCCGTGACACGGGGGCTGCGACTGGGTGCGGGGTGGCAGCGTGTCACAAAGGCCTTTGTGAGCCAAGGTCATAAAGGGGGCTTGTAGCACCAAAGCCACCCCACAGTGTCCGACGGACACGACAGGACGGAGCGGGGCTGTGTGGACCCTCTGCACAATCACTGTGTTCCGTACTGACCCACACCTGTGGTGCTTTTCCAAGCCTTCTCCCATCCCTGGAGCAGAAGCCCTTGAGGCCAAGCCTCAGCGAGATGGCAGGGAGAGCCCCCAGGTTGCCCAGGATGGCCTGGGTTTGTGGAGAGGAGGAGGAGGAGGAAGGCGCTGGGTCTGCCCCAGCATGGCAGCCTGATGGGGAGGACAAGGTGCAGCCTTTCCAGGCGGGTAGGTAGCCGAGCTGGGCCACAGGGCTGGTGGCTGCAGCTGGCACTGCCCCATCCCATCCCCCGTGGGCATCCCCAGGGAAAGAGGGGCAGAGGGAGCAGGGCTGTTCCCCACAGCCAGGCTCTAGCCAGGCTCCAGCCACAGGGCACCCCCAGCCCCAACCTGTGGCCACTGAGTCGGGAGGCGGTGACCCCAGCTGCCCCTGTCCCGGGGCCGCCCTGCCTGGGGAGCGCAGGGCTCCGCTGTGTTCTCCAGCCTCTCCCGCAGCCCCTCAGCTCTGCCTGTGCTTGGTCTTTACAGATCCTGGCTCGGATGTGCCAGAAGAGGAGCAGGAAAAGGAGGGTGAACTTGAGTGGAAGTGGGAGATGAGATGGGAGCAGGCGCAGGAGCTGGAGCGGGAGTGGGACTGGGAGCAGGAATGGCAGCTGCAGTGCATGTGTCAGCTGGAGCGGGAGATGGAGATGGAGATGGAGTATCGGCGGGAGTATGAGCCGGAACGAGAACGGGAGTGCATGTGGGTGCAGGAGCTGGAGTGGGTGTGGGAGCAGGACTGGGAACAGTTGTGGGACCAGAAGCAGGAGCAGGACCAGAAGCAGGAGCAGGAGCAGGAGCAGGGCCAGGAATATGCCACCTTGTGCAGCAGAAGACAGGTACTCACAGCCATCCCCACCTGGGCTAGGCCAGCTCTCACTGCTCACCTGAGCGCTGCTTTTTGGGCGCTCAAGATAACATCCCTCTCCCCTGCCCTTCCTTCTCCTGAAAATATTTTAGGAATCCCTTCAGTCCACTGAGCGGGAAGACTCCAGTGATGCAGAGGCTGTTGCTACCCTGATGGATGGACATCTGGACTATAGAAGCTACAATGCAGAGGAGGTGTGTAGCCTATGGCCCGGGTTCAGGCCCCCCAGGGATCGTGTGCTCCCTGAAGCCAGGTCCACTGGGTGCCCAACAACCTTCTTGGCCAGCAGTTTGTGGTGGGAAGGGAAGCGCTTCTCGGGGCAGTCTGAGGGAAGGGCTCGCTGTGACAGCACTCTGACTCTCAGCTGTGTCTCCTCCAGGTGCCCAGGGACGTGAGGTTCATGTACCAGAAGCTCAGGTCCAATGAGGATGCATTTACCGAGCATGGGCTGAAGAAACCCCTTCTGTACCTGACCCTCATGTACCCTAAGGATGTGGTGATGACCCTCCTGCGCTGTGCCCCATCATGCGACAGGTATGGGGCACCTGCCTTGATGGCCCCCGGCTTGCCAGCTTTTAGAGCCCATCAGCCTACAGAGCCCACCCCACCTGGGCTGCCAGGCAGAGATTTTCAGCAGGCTCTGGCCCTCCATTTCACAACCCTGGCACATCAGCCCCGGTGCCCGCTGCTGCGCTCCCTCCCTGCCCCTCAAGGCACCATTGCTCGAACGCCTGCTGCCCGCAGGGACTGGCCCGCTGGGTGCTGCTGGCGAGGGGCAGTGGGCAGGGGCAGGGCTGGTGGCCAGCCCAGGACATGGGGTTGCCCAGACTGTATTGCTGTGACCTAGACCCCACTGACACTGATCTCTGTGCCTGCAGGGCTGCTGTGACCATGTGGAGGACAATGCTGTCCACAGAGATTACTGGAGAGAAAGCCTTGTGGGAGCTGCTCTTGGTGCTGGAGAGCTGGCCACTCCACAGCACGTCCACCTCAGATGGGGAAAACACAGCGGTCTTTGCCCTGGCTGTGAGTTTCTGGCTCTAGCCCAGTGCCAGGGTTGCCTGTGCAGGCGGCTCTCCATCCTTCCATGCCACTGCTCCTCCCTGCCTCCCGCAGTGGGCAGGAAACCTTAGGGGCAGCCCGGCCGCGTGCTTCCCGTGTGTCGGCCGTGGCCAGAGCAGCACCTGAGCCTCACCCTCCCACGTTTGCTCTCTGGCAGGGGGGCATCTCGGCACTGAGCGCTATCACTGGGTGTTTTGTTTCCTGCAGGCAACCCGGGTACTGTGGGCCATGATCCAGACACACTGGTGCCCACTGGGACAGAGGGAGACCTTTCTTTTGCAAAACCTCCTCCTCGCTCTGCTCTTCCAAATTTTCTTCAGCACAAACCAGATGTCAGTGGAAGTTGAGAACTTCTGGAGGGGATGCTGTGCCTCCCTTCCTCCCAGCCCCAGCAGGTGCTCCATCTCAGTCCTCCCATCCCTCCCATGGCACTACAGCTGGGGCCAGGGCTGCTGGTGTGACCTGGCGCTTTGCTCTGCACACAGATTTGTGGTGCAGACAGTGAAAGCCGTGCTCTCCTGTCTGAGATATCAAGATGTGGTGTCTGAAGTTCAACGTGAGCTTGGCTGGCACACACTCCTCCGTGCTGAGACCCAGCTCAAGACGGCGGCTCTGCTGACCAGGTGAGAGACTCCTTCTGCCCGCACTCCGTGTTGTTTGTCCCTTGTAGACGGGACGTCCCACGCAGTCTCCTTGGTCGTGGGAGAGAGGGATTTGTCAGCAAGGGATGGCCCAGCAGACTGTAAAGGCTGGGGAGAGGCGGGTGTCCAGGAGCGGTCACCTCCCAAAGTGTCAGCGTCCGCTCCCACGGGGTCTGGGCTGACGGCACAAAGCGGGGTCTGCTCAGGCAGCCCCAGCGAGGGCAGCACGGGAGGCACTGAGGGCAGGGGCAGTGCCTGGCGTGTGGGCAGGGAAAGCGTTTCCTTAGAAGGGCAGGCAGGGTCGTTTTCCAGTCTCCTCTTTAAAAGGAGCCTGCTGGTGTTGGGCGTTGCCTTTCCCCTGGTGGAGGGTGGTGGGGAAAGACCAGGCAACGCTGAGTAAGTCCCAGGAGAGGTTTGCCCACCGGGCTCCAGACTGACATTGCCTTCTTCCCCTTGCCAGAGAGATGTGGGCAGCCTCGAAGGAATGTCGTGCTGTGCTCATGAACTACGCGTTCCACACACTCAAAAGGGAAAAGCCCTGCCTGAATGTCCCCGCCATGACGTTTTTTGTCGAGGTGAGCTTGATGGCGAGCGCTACTATGCTGAGTTGCCTCCCACCACTTTGCCCTGCCCCAGCGGCACCTGTGAGGGAGGCCCAGTTGCTGGAGCTGGGGCAGATGTGCTCCGCTGTGAACCTACGGGCCACTTGCTGATGGGCTGACACTTGTCCCCACCTGCTTTTCATGCCCTGCTTGTGCCAGCTCTTGCTCTTCCATCACGGCTATTCAAGGCTGAGTGATCAGAAGCTGCCAAGGGCTGGGAGGCAGAGCGGATCCAGCGAGTGACCTGTGCCGTGTGCCGCGTGGCACAGGGCAGGGAGCACAGGGGTCTCTGCAGCTGCTGCTGTCTTCGGGCTCAGCTGCCCAGGACGGTGGCCGCATCCTGTGCTGCTGGCTGAAGCCAGCCCTGCGCGGTGCTGGAGTCCTGCTGGTCGGGCTCCCCTGTCACTGCTGTGTGTTTCAGCTCCTGGCCTGCCCTGACATGACGGAATGGGACAGTTGCGCTCTGAAGCAATTCTTAAAGTACATGTCCACACGGTGCACAGAGATGAATCGCCTGGTGCTCAAAGGCTTCCTTGTGATCTTCCGGAGACCCACAATTGTGAGAAGGGGGCGGATGACTGGGGCCATGCTGGAGGAGTGGGGTTGGGTACCACGGTAGCTTGGACTTGGCTGGGCTTTGGGAGCCGTGGTAGCTGTTCCCAGCTCTCCGGCCTCCCCGTTCAGGGGCCGAGTCCTTTCGCGAAGGCCTTTAGCTTCTGGGCCCAAGGCAGCAATGTGGGCTTGAACCGCTTGAACTTCTGACAGTTCAGCCTTTTCTGGTTCCAAGACACGACATTTTGTCCCATACAGATCCAAGGAAAGCACTACCTGATTCCGAAGACCCTGTGGCTACTGCAGAGTAAAGATGTGGAGGTGGTCACGAACACCCTGTTGGTGCTTGATGAGATGTTCCCAAGCCTTGACAGCCCAAGTCGCAGATCCTTTGTTCTGGAGATGGCTGAGGAACTCCTGCCTGTCCTTAACCACGTAAGGCTTTGTGCCCCCCACCGCAGGCACTGCACGCTGCCAGGAAACTTTGCGCTCTGGGGATTTTCAGACCCGTGCCCAGGTGGACCTGGAGCAGCGAGTGCTGAGGTCTTGCCCTCTTCCTTGCCACCAGGAGTCCAGCTCTGTGCAAGTGCTTTCCATTCACCTCTTCCGACGTGCAGTGAAATATTTAGGGCCAAAGGGAGGAAAGGCAGTGAAGACACTGATGCACAAGAGCCTGATCCCACTGCTCCTGCACTTAGATGTTGAGAACCAGGAAGTGGCGGAGGTGAGGACTTGGGAGCTGCTGGGTCCCTGTGGGAGGTTGCTCGGCTGCCTCCTGCCCTGGCTCCTCCTGCCCCGAAGGGCTCCAGGTTCCTCCTGGCCTCGGCTCCAGAGCAGCAGCTCTTGGTCTTTCGATCCTGCTGCCCCGCAGCACCAGCTGCCCGAGCTGGAGGTTGCCCCGCTGCTCTGCCCGGGCACAGAACCCACCGGCAGTCGTGTTCCCCAGCTGCTGCCCCTTCCCAGCAGGGCCCAGGAGCCGCCCTCAGCCTTGCGAAGGGCAGGGGACACGAGTCCTGTGCCCTGGGCAGCGCTGCCATCTCCCAGTCTCTGCTGCTCTGCAGGCCTCCCAGAAAACCCTGCTTCGAGTCACCAAGTTCCTAAAGAAGAAGAAGAAGCTCAGGAAGCTGCTGAAGAGCCAGCAAACATGGGCGTTTCTGGAGGGCCTGGTAAGGATGGCTCCAAAGCCTCAGAGCCAGCCTGGACAAGCCCCTGCCCCAGTGCCCAGTGTGAGGGGCTGTCAGCTGTGCCCCTGCCCACTGCTGCAGCCCATCGCCCCCAACCTACACCCCACGCTGCCTCCCTTCCCTCGGCCGTGCAGCCCTGCGGGCTCTTCTCCAGGCTCCTGTCCCTGGCCAAGCCCAGAAGTGCCGATGAACCCTGGCTCTGCTGGGCTTTGGCAGGAGGGTGGCACCACAGCTCCCCCGGGAGCACCAGCCCTGCACCCCTCCAAAGCCCAGCACTCTCCGGTGTCTGGCTGGCTGTCCTGGCACGAGAGGGCAGTGGGAAAGGCCGTGACAATGCTTCCCTCTGTCCCCCTGCGCTCTCTCCAGCTGGCAGAGGACAGAAGTGAAGACCAGTACGTGAGCGACTTTATTCGGTACCTGCAGAGCCCCCAGGAGCCCCTGCGAGACATGGCCGTCAGGTTTCTTGGTGAGCCACGACCCCCGGGAGTCCCTCCCTGCCCACCTGCAGCTTGGCCCCAGCCGCAGCAGCAGGAACGGGCCCTGTGGCTGTGGAGCCCGAGCAGGCGGCGATGCAGGGCCCATGGGGCTCCCTGCCGCCCGCGCTCTCCCTCGCCCTTGGGTGGCACAAGGAGCTGGGCTGGCGGGGGGGAGGTTGTGCTGCTGCGGCCAGCGGGACTTGGGATGGGCTCTGTGTTCCTAGGGCTCGCTGGGCGACACATGAGGAGTGACCAGGAAGAATTCCAACTCATCTATGAAGGTAGGTGAGGGCAGCAGGGTCTCAGCGGGGCCTGGTGGGGAGGCGAAAAGACGCTGGACAGGGAGGTGCGATCCCTGTCCCGGCTGGGAGGGCTCTGCTGCAGACATGGACGAGGGGCGGCGTAGGCAGAGCCAAAAGAGAATTCCGGGGGACATGGAGTACTTGTGGCCAGCACCCTCTGGCTCGTGCCATTCCCCCTGCTCCCTCCTGGCCACGGGAAGAGCTGGGTGGGATGGCCCTGCAGGATGGGTTCCCGGGGCCCTTGTAGTCCCAGCCTCTGAACTTGACCCTCTTTCTCTCCGTTCCAGCCCTTCAAGGCACGACAAATGACAGCAGCCCCGCCATCTCAAACCTGGCAAAGCAAACCATCTATATGCTGGAAGCTGCAGTGGGAAAGCCTCCCCCTCGATCTAGGCAGCAGGTGCAGCAAAACAAGCCCCGCAAGGCACGGAGGTGGAGACCTTGTCGCCCGGGGAAACGCTGGCTGTGCTGGCGAAGCTCAGAGCAGAGCTGATTCCCGGGCCCCTTGTGCTCTTCCCCGAATAAACAGTCCTGCTCCTTCCCCTCATCTGCGTGTCTCTCCTCGGTGGGCACAAACCCTGCTTTAACGCTGCTTCTTCGGCGGCACCGGCAGCAGGACGGGCATTTCTGTGGCGGGGCGGGCATTTGGAGGCGGTGGGGGCTGCCCCGAGCCGGGAAAATCCCAGGAAAACCAGGCGGGACCCCGACCGGCGGCAGCGGTGGGTCCCGCGGGGCCCGGCGGGAGGGGCGGTTGGGGCGGTACCGGGAGAGTTAAACGGCCCCTCGGGAGCGCGGCGGCGAGGGTCGTGGGAGCGGCAGGGAGGGGCGAGAGAGCAGCCCGGAGACACCGAAGAGCACGCTGGCCACCCGGCAGAAGATGAAAGCAGCTCTGGCTAGTTTACATACAGTAAATGGAAGTATTGTGAAGCAGCAAGAGAAGAGCAGTAACAGTTGTGATAACTCCTCATCACATTTTTTTCCTATCAATCTACTGTGTTTGCTGCTACAAGGACAAACAGAGGAGCAGCTCCAATAAACAATGCATGCACGTACTGGCCTCCTCAGTCAGTGAGCTGCATCCTGAAGTAGGAACCTTCCCCATATACAGAGCTTCATATCCCTGTACCGAAGCAAACGCCAAACCGCACAGAATGGTCTGCTCTTGTCTTCACCATCCTGGACTTACATGTTTTCACAGCAGACAGGGAACAGAATACACTCTTCTGCACAGAGGCCTTCACCCGGTCTTTGGTTCCTAGCCTGGCATCCAATAGCTGTATTCACATTGGTCACAGCGTCTCACCTGCTTCAGCAGGAATTCCTTCTCCGCCTACCTAACTACTCATCTGGAAACCTTATGAGGCATCCGCGTAAGCACCCATATATTTTATCTGAAAACCCTCGTGGCGAAGTGTATAGATCACCCCAGAAAGCCAACTGTGTCCTGGGCTGCATTGGGAGCGTGGCCAGCAGGTTGAGGGAGGGGATTCTGACCCTCTACTCCACCCTGGCGAGATCTCACCCCGGGGTCCTGCGTTCAGGTCCAGAGTCCTCAGCACGGGGAGGATATGGATCTGTTGGAGCGAGCCCAGAGGACACAAAGATAATCCAAGGGCTGGAGCACCTCCCATATAAGGACAGGCTGAGAGGGTTGAGGTTGTTCAGCCTGGAGAAGAGAAGGCTTCAAGGAGACCTTAAGCCTTCCAGCACTTAATGAGGCCCTACAGGAAAGCAAGGGAGCAGCTCTTGATCAGGGAGCGCAGGGAGAGGACAAGGTGTTTTAAACTGGAAGAGGTGAGACTGATATGAGATCTTAGGAAGAAACGTTTTCCTGTGAGGGTTGTGAGGCACTGGCCCAGGTTGCCCAGAGCAGTGGTGGCTGCTCCATCCTTAGAGGTGTTCAAGGCCAGGTTGGATGGAGCTTTGAGAAACCTGATCCAGTGGGAGGTATCCCTGCCCATGGCAGGGGGGTTGGAATTGGAAGGGCTTTAAGGTCCCTTCCAGCCCAAACCACTCTATGATTCTTTGACGGGCAAAAGGAAAATACCTAAACCTTCAAAATCAAACATCTTGGAAGTCCATTCCTAGGCAGTGAGGATTAAGACAGATACAATGCTTTGCAAGGTAAATAACTGTCATAGCACAGAAAATGCCACACAATTCAGCAGCTGTTTTAGACAGAGCAGAAAGTGACCTCACCATAGCAAGCATCACAATATTCAAAGCTGGCTTTCCATTTATACATATATAAAGGAGCCATTAAGCCTAAATAAAGGTCTTCGCTCATCAGGCAGTAGTCCGTGCATCAGTCCCCTCATCCCTCTTCCCAGGGCAAGAGTCTCAGCTCTTCTGCTGTCCCCTACAAGCTGGAGCAGCTGCTCCCAGAGAACTCCTCCTTTCTGGAATGGAGCTTTGTGTGCTGCTTTCGCGGCCTCCTGGATAATTCTTCTGGTTTCCTGGTGAGTACAGACCTATTCTGTGACCTCCACAGCAGTAGGGGTGCAGACTTAACTCCATTCTGCTGCTGGAGCATAAAAGTTGGCCTTGAAAGACCCAGCACTTTCTGCCACGTGCAGCATTTGCCTGTCTCAACAAGGAGATATTTCTGTTGTTTATCGTAAGTTTGGTCTATACCTATAACCTCTCTGTGTGGATTTTGTTGCTCTCCTCCAAGAGATACTCAATCTTGGACAGAAGTGCTTTTCCTCCACACATTTTGCTAGGATTTTGTGTTAAAGGCATGTCTTAAGACCAGCTAGGTTGTATTCATCCCCTCTCCTCTCTACTGCAAGTTAGTGGTATTCTTAGCTTCATAGCCACAAGTGTAATGACGCTGGTTTTCCCTGTCATATTCTTTCAATCTGGAAACTCAATATGAAGAAAAAGTCTTGGTTTTCTGTTGTGCAGCAGCAGCGCTATGATCCCTGCTGGGGCCGTGATATAGCTCAGTTAATGCACGGGCTGCTCTGCATTTTGTGCAATGCCCTGATGTGATTGCAGCCTGCTCTCGGTCCTGCAGCCACTGTGAGACCAAGCACCATGTTGGCAGTATGTGGCTGATGGGGGAGAAAGCAGTGGGCTGCTAGTGCAGGGAGCTCAGAATGCCATCCCTTCAAACCTCTGTCTTATTCTGAAGTGGGATGACTTGATTTCTGTGCAGAATTCTTCCTCTCTTCTCTCTTCATCCAATTTTCTGTGTGACACTGAACTTTTCTTCTCTTCCCAGGCTTTAAACCTTCAAGGCAGGCTGAAATTCCTTCACAGGCAGAACAAAAAATCTGAAGATGGGTCTGCCCTGCCACCACAGCTTGCTCTCTTTGCTATCTCCACCCCCTTGCAGCCCCCGTCCATTCTGCAGATCCGAACCAAGAACATGAGCTTCAGGACAAAGCACAAGCTGGACTTCACCCCCTTGTCATGTGATGCCAAGTAAGCAGTAGAGCTGATTTACCTGCCCATGGCCTTGGGCAGCCTGATGCAGTGGGAGGTGTCCCTGCTCATGGGTTGGAACAGGATGGCCTTTAAGGCCCTTTCCAATCCAACCCTTTCTATGATTCTGTGATTTCAGGGGTGATGCTGTGGGCATCCAGCATGCCATTCCATGCTCTGCCTAGGTGATGTCCCCCCTCAGCTCTGCCACTGAGGTGAGCGTGTTCTCGCTCTCCTGCAAGGGGAAGATTGTTTTGGGCTACACTGAGGCAGAGAAAAGAAAAGTCGTTGAAGTGTTCCCTGCAGTGCACCGGTGCTAACTCACGTATTAACTAGCAGGCACTATATCAACACTTCTCATTTTATTTGTTTCCTTAAACCTGTTCCAAAATTAGGCGTTACCATGGGTAAAAGTGCTTCCTTGTCATTTTCTGATACTTTTGCTTCCATTTGACCTGATATTGATGTGATTGTGTGCTGTTGAACTTTAAGATCTGCTTAGATTTTGGTGGAATGAAACATTTTGATGCCTTTGTACTGTATTCTGGGGCAAAGCTTGTTCTGGGGATGGCAGGTGCATTCTCTCTCTCCCTTTCCCCATCTGTTTAGCAGGGGAAATTCTGGTTTGCGAGCACCACTGTGCTCTCTGTGTTTGGAAGGGATCTATACATGGGACTGGCTGAGCTAACCAACATTTTCCTTTAAAGAAAATTTCAGAGGGTTTGGATTGCTGGGGGATCCCAGGGCCCTGTTTAACTGGTTCCTCTGGAGCTCCTTCAGTGCTGTGCTACTGCAGGGCAGCTTTGCTGGGCTGGGGGGAGCCCCTGAGGGGACAGGACCATGGCAGTGGGTCACAGGGCCCTTTGGGACACGTTGTGCTGTGGGGGCTGCGATTGGGTGGGGAGTGTCAGTGTCTCACAGAGACCTTGGAGACCTGCCGTGACACGGGGGCTGCGACTGGGTGCGGGGTGGCAGCGTGTCACAAAGGCCTTTGTGAGCCAAGGTCATAAAGGGGGCTTGTAGCACCAAAGCCACCCCACAGTGTCCGACGGACACGACAGGACGGAGCGGGGCTGTGTGGACCCTCTGCACAATCACTGTGTTCCGTACTGACCCACACCTGTGGCGCTTTTCCAAGCCTTCTCCCATCCCTGGAGCAGAAGCCCTTGAGGCCAAGCCTCAGCGAGATGGCAGGGAGAGCCCCCAGGTTGCCCAGGATGGCCTGGGTTTGTGGAGAGGAGGAGGAGGAGGAAGGCGCTGGGTCTGCCCCAGCATGGCAGCCTGATGGGGAGGACAAGGTGCAGCCTTTCCAGGCGGGTAGGTAGCCGAGCTGGGCCACAGGGCTGGTGGCTGCAGCTGGCACTGCCCCATCCCATCCCCCGTGGGCATCCCCAGGGAAAGAGGGGCAGAGGGAGCAGGGCTGTTCCCCACAGCCAGGCTCTAGCCAGGCTCCAGCCACAGGGCACCCCCAGCCCCAACTTGTGGCCACTGAGTCGGGAGGCGGTGACCCCAGCTGCCCCTGTCCCGGGGCCGCCCTGCCTGGGGAGCGCAGGGCTCCGCTGTGTTCTCCAGCCTCTCCCGCAGCCCCTCAGCTCTGCCTGTGCTTGGTCTTTACAGATCCTGGCTCGGATGTGCCAGAAGAGGAGCAGGAAAAGGAGGGTGAACTTGAGTGGAAGTGGGAGATGAGATGGGAGCAGGCGCAGGAGCTGGAGCGGGAGTGGGACTGGGAGCAGGAATGGCAGCTGCAGTGCATGTGTCAGCTGGAGCGGGAGATGGAGATGGAGATGGAGTATCGGCGGGAGTATGAGCCGGAACGAGAACGGGAGTGCATGTGGGTGCAGGAGCTGGAGTGGGTGTGGGAGCAGGACTGGGAACAGTTGTGGGACCAGAAGCAGGAGCAGGACCAGAAGCAGGAGCAGGAGCAGGAGCAGGGCCAGGAATATGCCACCTTGTGCAGCAGAAGACAGGTACTCACAGCCATCCCCACCTGGGCTAGGCCAGCTCTCACTGCTCACCTGAGCGCTGCTTTTTGGGCGCTCAAGATAACATCCCTCTCCCCTGCCCTTCCTTCTCCTGAAAATATTTTAGGAATCCCTTCAGTCCACTGAGCGGGAAGACTCCAGTGATGCTGTTGCTGCCCTGATGGATGGACATCTGGACTATAGAAGCTACAATGCAGAGGAGGTGTGTAGCCTATGGCCCGGGTTCAGGCCCCCCAGGGATCGTGTGCTCCCTGAAGCCAGGTCCACTGGGTGCCCAACAACCTTCTTGGCCAGCAGTTTGTGGTGGGAAGGGAAGCGCTTCTCGGGGCAGTCTGAGGGAAGGGCTCGCTGTGACAGCACTCTGACTCTCAGCTGTGTCTCCTCCAGGTGCCCAGGGACGTGAGGTTCATGTACCAGAAGCTCAGGTCCAATGAGGATGCATTTACCGAGCATGGGCTGAAGAAACCCCTTCTGTACCTGACCCTGATGTACCCTAAGGATGTGGTGGTGACCCTCCTGCGCTGTGCCCCATCATGCGACAGGTATGGGGCACCTGCCTTGACGGCCCCCGGCTTGCCAGCTTTTAGAGCCCATCAGCCTACAGAGCCCACCCCACCTGGGCTGCCAGGCAGAGATTTTCAGCAGGCTCTGGCCCTCCATTTCACAACCCTGGCACATCAGCCCCGGTGCCCGCTGCTGCGCTCCCTCCCTGCCCCTCAAGGCACCATTGCTCGAACGCCTGCTGCCCGCAGGGACTGGCCCGCTGGGTGCTGCTGGCGAGGGGCAGTGGGCAGGGGCAGGGCTGGTGGCCAGCCCAGGACATGGGGTTGCCCAGACTGTATTGCTGTGACCTAGACCCCACTGACACTGATCTCTGTGCCTGCAGGGCTGCTGTGACCATGTGGAGGACAATGCTGTCCACAGAGATTACTGGAGAGAAAGCCTTGTGGGAGCTGCTCTTGGTGCTGGAGAGCTGGCCACTCCACAGCACGTCCACCTCAGATGGGGACAACACAGCGGTCTTTGCCCTGGCTGTGAGTTTCTGGCTCTAGCCCAGTGCCAGGGTTGCCTATGCAGGCAGCTCTCCATCCTTCCATGCCACTGCTCCTCCCTGCCTCCCGCAGTGGGCAGGAAACCTTAGGGGCAGCCCGGCCGCGTGCTTCCCGTGTGTCGGCCGTGGCCAGAGCAGCACCTGAGCCTCACCCTCCCACGTTTGCTCTCTGGCAGGGGGGCATCTCGGCACTGAGCGCTATCACTGGGTGTTTTGTTTCCTGCAGGCAACCCGGGTACTGTGGGCCATGATCCAGACACACTGGTGCCCACTGGGACAGAGGGAGACCTTTCTTTTGCAAAACCTCCTCCTCGCTCTGCTCTTCCAAATTTTCTTCAGCACAAACCAGATGTCAGTGGAAGTTGAGAACTTCTGGAGGGGATGCTGTGCCTCCCTTCCTCCCAGCCCCAGCAGGTGCTCCATCTCAGTCCTCCCATCCCTCCCATGGCACCACAGATGGGGCCAGGGCTGCTGGTGTGACCTGGCGCTTTGCTCTGCACACAGATTTGTGGTGCAGACAGTGAAAGCCGTGCTCTCCTGTCTGAGATATCAAGATGTGGTGTCTGAAGTTCAACGTGAGCTTGGCTGGCACACACTCCTCCGTGCTGAGACCCAGCTCAAGACGGCGGCTCTGCTGACCAGGTGAGAGACTCCTTCTGCCCGCACTCCGTGTTGTTTGTCCCTTGTAGACGGGACGTCCCACGCAGTCTCCTTGGTCGTGGGAGAGAGGGATTTGTCAGCAAGGGATGGCCCAGCAGACTGTAAAGGCTGGGGAGAGGCGGGTGTCCAGGAGCGGTCACCTCCCAAAGTGTCAGCGTCTGCTCCCACGGGGTCTGGGCTGACGGCACAGAGCGGGGTCTGCTCAGGCAGCCCCAGCGAGGGCAGCACGGGAGGCACTGAGGGCAGGGGCAGTGCCTGGCGTGTGGGCAGGGAAAGCGTTTCCTTAGAAGGGCAGGCAGGGTCGTTTTCCAGTCTCCTCTTTAAAAGGAGCCTGCTGGTGTTGGGCGTTGCCTTTCCCCTGGTGGAGGGTGGTGGGGAAAGACCAGGCAACGCTGAGTAAGTCCCAGGAGAGGTTTGCCCACCGGGCTCCAGACTGACATTGCCTTCTTCCCCTTGCCAGAGAGATGTGGGCAGCCTCGAAGGAATGTCGTGCTGTGCTCATGAACTACGCGTTCCACACACTCAAAAGGGAAAAGCCCTGCCTGAATGTCCCCGCCATGACGTTTTTTGTCGAGGTGAGCTTGATGGCGAGCGCTACTATGCTGAGTTGCCTCCCACCACTTTGCCCTGCCCCAGCGGCACCTGTGAGGGAGGCCCAGTTGCTGGAGCTGGGGCAGATGTGCTCCGCTGTGAACCTACGGGCCACTTGCTGATGGGCTGACACTTGTCCCCACCTGCTTTTCATGCCCTGCTTGTGCCAGCTCTTGCTCTTCCATCACGGCTATTCAAGGCTGAGTGATCAGAAGCTGCCAAGGGCTGGGAGGCAGAGCGGATCCAGCGAGTGACCTGTGCCGTGTGCCGCGTGGCACAGGGCAGGGAGCACAGGGGTCTCCGCAGCTGCTGCTGTCTTCGGGCTCAGCTGCCCAGGACGGTGGCCGCATCCTGTGCTGCTGGCTGAAGCCAGCCCTGCGCGGTGCTGGAGTCCTGCTGGTCGGGCTCCCCTGTCACTGCTGTGTGTTTCAGCTCCTGGCCTGCCCTGACATGACGGAATGGGACAGTTGCGCCCTGGAGCAATTCTTAAAGTACATGTCCACACGGTGCACAGAGATGAATCGCCTGGTGCTCAAAGGCTTCCTTGTGATCTTCCGGAGACCCACAATTGTGAGAAGGGGGCGGATGACTGGGGCCATGCTGGAGGAGTGGGGTTGGGTACCACGGTAGCTTGGACTTGGCTGGGCTTTGGGAGCCGTGGTAGCTGCTCCCAGCTCTCCGGCCTCCCCGTTCAGGGGCCGAGTCCTTTCGCGAAGGCCTTTAGCTTCTGGGCCCAAGGCAGCAATGTGGGCTTGAACCGCTTGAACTTCTGACAGTTCAGCCTTTTCTGGTTCCAAGACACGACATTTTGTCCCATACAGATCCAAAGAAAGCACTACCTGATTCCGAAGACCCTGTGGCTACTGCAGAGTAAAGATGTGGAGGTGGTCACGAACACCCTGTTGGTGCTTGATGAGATGTTCCCAAGCCTTGACAGCCCAAGTCGCAGATCCTTTGTTCTGGAGATGGCTGAGGAACTCCTGCCTGTCCTTAACCACGTAAGGCTTTGTGCCCCCCACCGCAGGCACTGCACGCTGCCAGGAAACTTTGCGCTCTGGGGATTTTCAGACCCGTGCCCAGGTGGACCTGGAGCAGCGAGTGCTGAGGTCTTGCCCTCTTCCTTGCCACCAGGAGTCCAGCTCTGTGCAAGTGCTTTCCATTCACCTCTTCCGACGTGCAGTGAAATATTTAGGGCCAAAGGGAGGAAAGGCAGTGAAGACACTGATGCACAAGAGCCTGATCCCACTGCTCCTGCACTTAGATGTTGAGAACCAGGAAGTGGCGGAGGTGAGGACTTGGGAGCTGCTGGGTCCCTGTGGGAGGTTGCTCGGCTGCCTCCTGCCCTGGCTCCTCCTGCCCCGAAGGGCTCCAGGTTCCTCCTGGCCTCGGCTCCAGAGCAGCAGCTCTTGGTCTTTCGATCCTGCTGCCCCGCAGCACCAGCTGCCCGAGCTGGAGGTTGCCCCGCTGCTCTGCCCGGGCACAGAACCCACCGGCAGTCGTGTTCCCCAGCTGCTGCCCCTTCCCAGCAGGGCCCAGGAGCCGCCCTCAGCCTTGCGAAGGGCAGGGGACACGAGTCCTGTGCCCTGGGCAGCGCTGCCATCTCCCAGTCTCTGCTGCTCTGCAGGCCTCCCAGAAAACCCTGCTTCGAGTCACCAAGTTCCTAAAGAAGAAGAAGAAGCTCAGGAAGCTGCTGAAGAGCCAGCAAACATGGGCGTTTCTGGAGGGCCTGGTAAGGATGGCTCCAAAGCCTCAGAGCCAGCCTGGACAAGCCCCTGCCCCAGTGCCCAGTGTGAGGGGCTGTCAGCTGTGCCCCTGCCCACTGCTGCAGCCCATCGCCCCCAACCTACACCCCACGCTGCCTCCCTTCCCTCGGCCGTGCAGCCCTGCGGGCTCTTCTCCAGGCTCCTGTCCCTGGCCGAGCCCAGAAGTGCCGATGAACCCTGGCTCTGCTGGGCTTTGGCAGGAGGGTGGCACCACAGCTCCCCCGGGAGCACCAGCCCTGCACCCCTCCAAAGCCCAGCACTCTCCGGTGTCTGGCTGGCTGTCCTGGCACGAGAGGGCAGTGGGAAAGGCCGTGACAATGCTTCCCTCTGTCCCCCTGCGCTCTCTCCAGCTGGCAGAGGACAGAAGTGAAGACCAGTACGTGAGCGAGTTTATTCGGTACCTGCAGAGCCCCCAGGAGCCCCTGCGAGACATGGCCGTCAGGTTTCTTGGTGAGCCACGACCCCCGGGAGTCCCTCCCTGCCCACCTGCAGCTTGGCCCCAGCCGCAGCAGCAGGAACGGGCCCTGTGGCTGTGGAGCCCGAGCAGGCGGCGATGCAGGGCCCATGGGGCTCCCTGCCGCCCGCGCTCTCCCTCGCCCTTGGGTGGCACAAGGAGCTGGGCTGGCAGGGGGGAGGTTGTGCTGCTGCGGCCAGCGGGACTTGGGATGGGCTCTGTGTTCCTAGGGCTCGCTGGGCGACACATGAGGAGTGACCAGGAAGAATTCCAACTCATCTATGAAGGTAGGTGAGGGCAGCA
Source organism: Clamator glandarius (assembly GCA_033459285.1). Taxonomy (NCBI): domain Eukaryota; kingdom Metazoa; phylum Chordata; class Aves; order Cuculiformes; family Cuculidae; genus Clamator; species Clamator glandarius. The sequence goes on from JAUNZM010000078.1 coordinate 571,331, forward strand.
GGGTCTCAGCGGGGCCTGGTGGGGAGGCGAAAAGACGCTGGACAGGGAGGTGCGATCCCTGTCCCGGCTGGGAGGGCTCTGCTGCAGACATGGACGAGGGGCGGCGTAGGCAGAGCCAAAAGAGAATTCCGGGGGACATGGAGTACTTGTGGCCAGCACCCTCTGGCTCGTGCCATTCCCCCTGCTCCCTCCTGGCCACGGGAAGAGCTGGGTGGGATGGCCCTGCAGGATGGGTTCCCGGGGCCCTTGTAGTCCCAGCCTCTGAACTTGACCCTCTTTCTCTCCGTTCCAGCCCTTCAAGGCACGACAAATGACAGCAGCCCCGCCATCTCAAACCTGGCAAAGCAAACCATCTATATGCTGGAAGCTGCAGTGGGAAAGCCTCCCCCTCGATCTAGGCAGCAGGTGCAGCAAAACAAGCCCCGCAAGGCACGGAGGTGGAGACCTTGTCGCCCGGGGAAACGCTGGCTGTGCTGGCGAAGCTCAGAGCAGAGCTGATTCCCGGGCCCCTTGTGCTCTTCCCCGAATAAACAGTCCTGCTCCTTCCCCTCATCTGCGTGTCTCTCCTCGGTGGGCACAAACCCTGCTTTAACGCTGCTTCTTCGGCGGCACCGGCAGCAGGACGGGCATTTCTGTGGCGGGGCGGGCATTTGGAGGCGGTGGGGGCTGCCCCGAGCCGGGAAAATCCCAGGAAAACCAGGCGGGACCCCGACCGGCGGCAGCGGTGGGTCCCGCGGGGCCCGGCGGGAGGGGCGGTTGGGGCGGTACCGGGAGAGTTAAACGGCCCCTCGGGAGCGCGGCGGCGAGGGTCGTGGGAGCGGCAGGGAGGGGCGAGAGAGCAGCCCGGAGACACCGAAGAGCACGCTGGCCACCCGGCAGAAGATGAAAGCAGCTCTGGCTAGTTTACATACAGTAAATGGAAGTATTGTGAAGCAGCAAGAGAAGAGCAGTAACAGTTGTGATAACTCCTCATCACATTTTTTTCCTATCAATCTACTGTGTTTGCTGCTACAAGGACAAACAGAGGAGCAGCTCCAATAAACAATGCATGCACGTACTGGCCTCCTCAGTCAGTGAGCTGCATCCTGAAGTAGGAACCTTCCCCATATACAGAGCTTCATATCCCTGTACCGAAGCAAACGCCAAACCGCACAGAATGGTCTGCTCTTGTCTTCACCATCCTGGACTTACATGTTTTCACAGCAGACAGGGAACAGAATACACTCTTCTGCACAGAGGCCTTCACCCGGTCTTTGGTTCCTAGCCTGGCATCCAATAGCTGTATTCACATTGGTCACAGCGTCTCACCTGCTTCAGCAGGAATTCCTTCTCCGCCTACCTAACTACTCATCTGGAAACCTTATGAGGCATCCGCGTAAGCACCCATATATTTTATCTGAAAACCCTCGTGGCGAAGTGTATAGATCACCCCAGAAAGCCAACTGTGTCCTGGGCTGCATTGGGAGCGTGGCCAGCAGGTTGAGGGAGGGGATTCTGACCCTCTACTCCACCCTGGCGAGATCTCACCCCGGGGTCCTGCGTTCAGGTCCAGAGTCCTCAGCACGGGGAGGATATGGATCTGTTGGAGCGAGCCCAGAGGACACAAAGATAATCCAAGGGCTGGAGCACCTCCCATATAAGGACAGGCTGAGAGGGTTGAGGTTGTTCAGCCTGGAGAAGAGAAGGCTTCAAGGAGACCTTAAGCCTTCCAGCACTTAATGAGGCCCTACAGGAAAGCAAGGGAGCAGCTCTTGATCAGGGAGCGCAGGGAGAGGACAAGGTGTTTTAAACTGGAAGAGGTGAGACTGATATGAGATCTTAGGAAGAAACGTTTTCCTGTGAGGGTTGTGAGGCACTGGCCCAGGTTGCCCAGAGCAGTGGTGGCTGCTCCATCCTTAGAGGTGTTCAAGGCCAGGTTGGATGGAGCTTTGAGAAACCTGATCCAGTGGGAGGTATCCCTGCCCATGGCAGGGGGGTTGGAATTGGAAGGGCTTTAAGGTCCCTTCCAGCCCAAACCACTCTATGATTCTTTGACGGGCAAAAGGAAAATACCTAAACCTTCAAAATCAAACATCTTGGAAGTCCATTCCTAGGCAGTGAGGATTAAGACAGATACAATGCTTTGCAAGGTAAATAACTGTCATAGCACAGAAAATGCCACACAATTCAGCAGCTGTTTTAGACAGAGCAGAAAGTGACCTCACCATAGCAAGCATCACAATATTCAAAGCTGGCTTTCCATTTATACATATATAAAGGAGCCATTAAGCCTAAATAAAGGTCTTCGCTCATCAGGCAGTAGTCCGTGCATCAGTCCCCTCATCCCTCTTCCCAGGGCAAGAGTCTCAGCTCTTCTGCTGTCCCCTACAAGCTGGAGCAGCTGCTCCCAGAGAACTCCTCCTTTCTGGAATGGAGCTTTGTGTGCTGCTTTCGCGGCCTCCTGGATAATTCTTCTGGTTTCCTGGTGAGTACAGACCTATTCTGTGACCTCCACAGCAGTAGGGGTGCAGACTTAACTCCATTCTGCTGCTGGAGCATAAAAGTTGGCCTTGAAAGACCCAGCACTTTCTGCCACGTGCAGCATTTGCCTGTCTCAACAAGGAGATATTTCTGTTGTTTATCGTAAGTTTGGTCTATACCTATAACCTCTCTGTGTGGATTTTGTTGCTCTCCTCCAAGAGATACTCAATCTTGAACAGAAGTGCTTTTCCTCCACACATTTTGCTAGGATTTTGTGTTAAAGGCATGTCTTAAGACCAGCTAGGTTGTATTCATCCCCTCTCCTCTCTACTGCAAGTTAGTGGTATTCTTAGCTTCATAGCCACAAGTGTAATGACGCTGGTTTTCCCTGTCATATTCTTTCAATCTGGAAACTCAATATGAAGAAAAAGTCTTGGTTTTCTGTTGTGCAGCAGCAGCGCTATGATCCCTGCTGGGGCCGTGATATAGCTCAGTTAATGCACGGGCTGCTCTGCATTTTGTGCAATGCCCTGATGTGATTGCAGCCTGCTCTCGGTCCTGCAGCCACTGTGAGACCAAGCACCATGTTGGCAGTATGTGGCTGATGGGGGAGAAAGCAGTGGGCTGCTAGTGCAGGGAGCTCAGAATGCCATCCCTTCAAACCTCTGTCTTATTCTGAAGTGGGATGACTTGATTTCTGTGCAGAATTCTTCCTCTCTTCTCTCTTCATCCAATTTTCTGTGTGACACTGAACTTTTCTTCTCTTCCCAGGCTTTAAACCTTCAAGGCAGGCTGAAATTCCTTCACAGGCAGAACAAAAAATCTGAAGATGGGTCTGCCCTGCCACCACAGCTTGCTCTCTTTGCTATCTCCACCCCCTTGCAGCCCCCGTCCATTCTGCAGATCCGAACCAAGAACATGAGCTTCAGGACAAAGCACAAGCTGGACCTCACCCCCTTGTCATGTGATGCCAAGTAAGCAGTAGAGCTGATTTACCTGCCCATGGCCTTGGGCAGCCTGATGCAGTGGGAGGTGTCCCTGCTCATGGGTTGGAACAGGATGGCCTTTAAGGCCCTTTCCAATCCAACCCTTTCTATGATTCTGTGATTTCAGGGGTGATGCTGTGGGCATCCAGCAGGCCATTCCATGCTCTGCCTAGGTGATGTCCCCCCTCAGCTCTGCCACTGAGGTGAGCGTGTTCTCGCTCTCCTGCAAGGGGAAGATTGTTTTGGGCTACACTGAGGCAGAGAAAAGAAAAGTCGTTGAAGTGTTCCCTGCAGTGCACCGGTGCTAACTCACGTATTAACTAGCAGGCACTATATCAACACTTCTCATTTTATTTGTTTCCTTAAACCTGTTCCAAAATTAGGCGTTACCATGGGTAAAAGTGCTTCCTTGTCATTTTCTGATACTTTTGCTTCCATTTGACCTGATATTGATGTGATTGTGTGCTGTTGAACTTTAAGATCTGCTTAGATTTTGGTGGAATGAAACATTTTGATGCCTTTGTACTGTATTCTGGGGCAAAGCTTGTTCTGGGGATGGCAGGTGCATTCTCTCTCTCCCTTTCCCCATCTGTTTAGCAGGGGAAATTCTGGTTTGCGAGCACCACTGTGCTCTCTGTGTTTGGAAGGGATCTATACATGGGACTGGCTGAGCTAACCAACATTTTCCTTTAAAGAAAATTTCAGAGGGGAAATTTCCGATGCAACAAATGTGAAATGAAGAGATTTGTGTTTCCAGGGAAAATGCTGACATTTCTGTTAACACCAGTTTCATTTTTCAAAGGAGCTTTTTTGTCATTCTAACCAGAATTTGCAATTTCTTGATGATCACTTTGAGATTCTATGTGCTACATGTGATATTTTTGCAAGCTGCACCTGAAGCTCTAGGAGTTTTTATCCTTTGTTGCTGCAGAAGGATTTCTGCCAGCTCTAGGAAAGGTCCCAATGCTCCTTCTGAGTTTCCCTTGTACTGTTTCCCAGAGTCCTTTTTTAATAGATGTGTTTGAATTGATGCATCTTTCCACCTTAGTAATCAGAACCGAGTCCAGGTGATTTATAGGCAGGCTTGCCAGACCCCTCTGTCTCTCTGGAGCTGGGGTATCAGAAGGGTTGGTCACTGTGGGAAGGCAGCTTCCCATGAGCTGTTCCAGTCTTCCAGCAGAGGCACGATGTGCCACGGTGTGCCTGTGTTGTGCCCATGGCCACGGGTTAAATGAAATCTCTCGTGGCCTCACAGACACGGCTCCAAGAGAGCAGCACGAGAGTTTGGTACTGACTGGGATTTTTTGTTCCCCACGAGCTCTTACTCTGAGGCAAAGTTCTCTCTGGCCCCAACCTCTCCATCTCCCTGGGGACTGAGTCAGATCCCCAAGGTTAGGTGACAGACATGTAGCTTGGCCTAAAAATCTCACCAAAGGGATCACCGTTACTGTGCAGGGTTGTTAATTGATTTGGCAGCACCTACCCCTCTGGGGCCTCCTTTTAGGAAGTAGCCACATTCTCACTGATGTTGCTCTGGAAGAGCCTCAAACCTTCCGGTAGACTCACGAGTCAAACATGATGCTCCATGAAGCACAGGAGCACTTCTCTCAAGGCTCGTATGGGGAAATGAGATGCACAGAGCTTTGCTGGATCTTTAAGATGACAGTCTGAAGGCTCTCTAAGCATCACTGGTGGCAACGCTGTAGCCTGCCTATGGGGACACCAGCTCTTCCCTTCCCTGCCCGATTTCCCTCAAAGGCACCGCAGAGCAACATCATGGAGAGGGAAAACGTGAGAGGTGCATGCAGGTCTGATTTTTGGAGGAAAAGCCTATGGGATTTGGGTGCTTTGATCCTCTACTTCCTGAGGGAGGAAGATGCAAGACTGACAGCTCCAGGCAGTTCTTACCAAAAAGGAACTTGTGGATCGGTGACCTTAAAAACAAGCAATTCAGAACACTCCAGCTGGCAGTGGAGGAGTGGGCACTCCTCCGTCTGCCTCAGGGCCGGCCTTGGGTGACCACCGCCCCCCACTCTGGGTGCAGATGGTTACCAGGGCCCTGGAAGCCTGCTATGAATTTAATCACACAGAATAACAGACTGGGAACAACTCCAAAGGAAAGCACCCCTTTTATGGGCTGGACCTGGCCACTCTTCAGAAATTCGGCCGTACTCTTTGTCCTCTTCATCACGGACTCCAGTTGTGCAAACATGGCTGCCTGTGGGGGGATCCTGGAAAAACTTGTCCTCGGAGACTCCCACAAATGCTCTCCCAGCCAAGAACCACCATTTGTTTCCTGCCCCTGTGCTACCGTTTGGATTGCTGGGGGATCCCAGGGCCCTGTTTAACTGGTTCCTCTGGAGCTCCTTCAGTGCTGTGCTACTGCAGGGCAGCTTTGCTGGGCTGGGGGGAGCCCCTGAGGGGACAGGACCATGGCAGTGGGTCACAGGGCCCTTTGGGACACGTTGTGCTGTGGGGGCTGCGATTGGGTGGGGAGTGTCAGTGTCTCACAGAGACCTTGGAGACCTGCCGTGACACGGGGGCTGCGACTGGGTGGGGGGTGGCAGCGTGTCACAAAGGCCTTTGTGAGCCAAGGTCATAAAGGGGGCTTGTAGCACCAAAGCCACCCCACAGTGTCCGACGGACACGACAGGACGGAGCGGGGCTGTGTGGACCCTCTGCACAATCACTGTGTTCCGTACTGACCCACACCTGTGGCGCTTTTCCAAGCCTTCTCCCATCCCTGGAGCAGAAGCCCTTGAGGCCAAGCCTCAGCGAGATGGCAGGGAGAGCCCCCAGGTTGCCCAGGATGGCCTGGGTTTGTGGAGAGGAGGAGGAGGAGGAAGGCGCTGGGTCTGCCCCAGCATGGCAGCCTGATGGGGAGGACAAGGTGCAGCCTTTCCAGGCGGGTAGGTAGCCGAGCTGGGCCACAGGGCTGGTGGCTGCAGCTGGCACTGCCCCATCCCATCCCCCGTGGGCATCCCCAGGGAAAGAGGGGCAGAGGGAGCAGGGCTGTTCCCCACAGCCAGGCTCTAGCCAGGCTCCAGCCACAGGGCACCCCCAGCCCCAACCTGTGGCCACTGAGTCGGGAGGCGGTGACCCCAGCTGCCCCTGTCCCGGGGCCGCCCTGCCTGGGGAGCGCAGGGCTCCGCTGTGTTCTCCAGCCTCTCCCGCAGCCCCTCAGCTCTGCCTGTGCTTGGTCTTTACAGATCCTGGCTCGGATGTGCCAGAAGAGGAGCAGGAAAAGGAGGGTGAACTTGAGTGGAAGTGGGAGATGAGATGGGAGCAGGCGCAGGAGCTGGAGCGGGAGTGGGACTGGGAGCAGGAATGGCAGCTGCAGTGCATGTGTCAGCTGGAGCGGGAGATGGAGATGGAGATGGAGTATCGGCGGGAGTATGAGCCGGAACGAGAACGGGAGTGCATGTGGGTGCAGGAGCTGGAGTGGGTGTGGGAGCAGGACTGGGAACAGTTGTGGGACCAGAAGCAGGAGCAGGACCAGAAGCAGGAGCAGGAGCAGGAGCAGGGCCAGGAATATGCCACCTTGTGCAGCAGAAGACAGGTACTCACAGCCATCCCCACCTGGGCTAGGCCAGCTCTCACTGCTCACCTGAGCGCTGCTTTTTGGGCGCTCAAGATAACATCCCTCTCCCCTGCCCTTCCTTCTCCTGAAAATATTTTAGGAATCCCTTCAGTCCACTGAGCGGGAAGACTCCAGTGATGCAGAGGCTGTTGCTACCCTGATGGATGGACATCTGGACTATAGAAGCTACAATGCAGAGGAGGTGTGTAGCCTATGGCCCGGGTTCAGGCCCCCCAGGGATCGTGTGCTCCCTGAAGCCAGGTCCACTGGGTGCCCAACAACCTTCTTGGCCAGCAGTTTGTGGTGGGAAGGGAAGCGCTTCTCGGGGCAGTCTGAGGGAAGGGCTCGCTGTGACAGCACTCTGACTCTCAGCTGTGTCTCCTCCAGGTGCCCAGGGACGTGAGGTTCATGTACCAGAAGCTCAGGTCCAATGAGGATGCATTTACCGAGCATGGGCTGAAGAAACCCCTTCTGTACCTGACCCTCATGTACCCTAAGGATGTGGTGGTGACCCTCCTGCGCTGTGCCCCATCATGCGACAGGTATGGGGCACCTGCCTTGACGGCCCCCGGCTTGCCAGCTTTTAGAGCCCATCAGCCTACAGAGCCCACCCCACCTGGGCTGCCAGGCAGAGATTTTCAGCAGGCTCTGGCCCTCCATTTCACAACCCTGGCACATCAGCCCCGGTGCCCGCTGCTGCGCTCCCTCCCTGCCCCTCAAGGCACCATTGCTCGAACGCCTGCTGCCCGCAGGGACTGGCCCGCTGGGTGCTGCTGGCGAGGGGCAGTGGGCAGGGGCAGGGCTGGTGGCCAGCCCAGGACATGGGGTTGCCCAGACTGTATTGCTGTGACCTAGACCCCACTGACACTGATCTCTGTGCCTGCAGGGCTGCTGTGACCATGTGGAGGACAATGGTGTCCACAGAGATTACTGGAGAGAAAGCCTTGTGGGAGCTGCTCTTGGTGCTGGAGAGCTGGCCACTCCACAGCACGTCCACCTCAGACGGGGACAACACAGCGGTCTTTGCCCTGGCTGTGAGTTTCTGGCTCTAGCCCAGTGCCAGGGTTGCCTGTGCAGGCAGCTCTCCATCCTTCCATGCCACTGCTCCTCCCTGCCTCCCGCAGTGGGCAGGAAACCTTAGGGGCAGCCCGGCCGCGTGCTTCCCGTGTGTCGGCCGTGGCCAGAGCAGCACCTGAGCCTCACCCTCCCACGTTTGCTCTCTGGCAGGGGGGCATCTCGGCACTGAGCGCTATCACTGGGTGTTTTGTTTCCTGCAGGCAACCCGGGTACTGTGGGCCATGATCCAGACACACTGGTGCCCACTGGGACAGAGGGAGACCTTTCTTTTGCAAAACCTCCTCCTCGCTCTGCTCTTCCAAATTTTCTTCAGCACAAACCAGATGTCAGTGGAAGTTGAGAACTTCTGGAGGGGATGCTGTGCCTCCCTTCCTCCCAGCCCCAGCAGGTGCTCCATCTCAGTCCTCCCATCCCTCCCATGGCACCACAGATGGGGCCAGGGCTGCTGGTGTGACCTGGCGCTTTGCTCTGCACACAGATTTGTGGTGCAGACAGTGAAAGCCGTGCTCTCCTGTCTGAGATATCAAGATGTGGTGTCTGAAGTTCAACGTGAGCTTGGCTGGCACACACTCCTCCGTGCTGAGACCCAGCTCAAGACGGCGGCTCTGCTGACCAGGTGAGAGACTCCTTCTGCCCGCACTCCGTGTTGTTTGTCCCTTGTAGACGGGACGTCCCACGCAGTCTCCTTGGTCGTGGGAGAGAGGGATTTGTCAGCAAGGGATGGCCCAGCAGACTGTAAAGGCTGGGGAGAGGCGGGTGTCCAGGAGCGGTCACCTCCCAAAGTGTCAGCGTCCGCTCCCACGGGGTCTGGGCTGACGGCACAGAGCGGGGTCTGCTCAGGCAGCCCCAGTGAGGGCAGCACGGGAGGCACTGAGGGCAGGGGCAGTGCCTGGCGTGTGGGCAGGGAAAGCGTTTCCTTAGAAGGGCAGGCAGGGTCGTTTTCCAGTCTCCTCTTTAAAAGGAGCCTGCTGGTGTTGGGCGTTGCCTTTCCCCTGGTGGAGGGTGGTGGGGAAAGACCAGGCAACGCTGAGTAAGTCCCAGGAGAGGTTTGCCCACCGGGCTCCAGACTGACATTGCCTTCTTCCCCTTGCCAGAGAGATGTGGGCAGCCTCGAAGGAATGTCGTGCTGTGCTCATGAACTACGCGTTCCACACACTCAAAAGGGAAAAGCCCTGCCTGAATGTCCCCGCCATGACGTTTTTTGTCGAGGTGAGCTTGATGGCGAGCGCTACTATGCTGAGTTGCCTCCCACCACTTTGCCCTGCCCCAGCGGCACCTGTGAGGGAGGCCCAGTTGCTGGAGCTGGGGCAGATGTGCTCCGCTGTGAACCTACGGGCCACTTGCTGATGGGCTGACACTTGCCCCCACCTGCTTTTCATGCCCTGCTTGTGCCAGCTCTTGCTCTTCCATCACGGCTATTCAAGGCTGAGTGATCAGAAGCTGCCAAGGGCTGGGAGGCAGAGCGGATCCAGCGAGTGACCTGTGCCGTGTGCCGCGTGGCACAGGGCAGGGAGCACAGGGGTCTCTGCAGCTGCTGCTGTCTTCGGGCTCAGCTGCCCAGGACGGTGGCCGCATCCTGTGCTGCTGGCTGAAGCCAGCCCTGCGCGGTGCTGGAGTCCTGCTGGTCGGGCTCCCCTGTCACTGCTGTGTGTTTCAGCTCCTGGCCTGCCCTGACATGACGGAATGGGACAGTTGCGCCCTGGAGCAATTCTTAAAGTACATGTCCACACGGTGCACAGAGATGAATCGCCTGGTGCTCAAAGGCTTCCTTGTGATCTTCCGGAGACCCACAATTGTGAGAAGGGGGCGGATGACTGGGGCCCTGCTGGAGGAGTGGGGTTGGGTACCACGGTAGCTTGGACTTGGCTGGGCTTTGGGAGCCGTGGTAGCTGCTCCCAGCTCTCCGGCCTCCCCGTTCAGGGGCCGAGTCCTTTCGCGAAGGCCTTTAGCTTCTGGGCCCAAGGCAGCAATGTGGGCTTGAACCGCTTGAACTTCTGACAGTTCAGCCTTTTCTGGTTCCAAGACACGACATTTTGTCCCATACAGATCCAAAGAAAGCACTACCTGATTCCAAAGACCCTGTGGCTACTGCAGAGTAAAGATGTGGAGGTGGTCACGAACACCCTGTTGGTGCTTGATGAGATGTTCCCAAGCCTTGACAGCCCAAGTCGCAGATCCTTTGTTCTGGAGATGGCTGAGGAACTCCTGCCTGTCCTTAACCACGTAAGGCTTTGTGCCCCCCACCGCAGGCACTGCACGCTGCCAGGAAACTTTGCGCTCTGGGGATTTTCAGACCCGTGCCCAGGTGGACCTGGAGCAGCGAGTGCTGAGGTCTTGCCCTCTTCCTTGCCACCAGGAGTCCAGCTCTGTGCAAGTGCTTTCCATTCACCTCTTCCGACGTGCAGTGAAATATTTAGGGCCAAAGGGAGGAAAGGCAGTGAAGACACTGATGCACAAGAGCCTGATCCCACTGCTCCTGCACTTAGATGTTGAGAACCAGGAAGTGGCGGAGGTGAGGACTTGGGAGCTGCTGGGTCCCTGTGGGAGGTTGCTCGGCTGCCTCCTGCCCTGGCTCCTCCTGCCCCGAAGGGCTCCAGGTTCCTCCTGGCCTCGGCTCCAGAGCAGCAGCTCTTGGTCTTTCGATCCTGCTGCCCCGCAGCACCAGCTGCCCGAGCTGGAGGTTGCCCCGCTGCTCTGCCCGGGCACAGAACCCACCGGCAGTCGTGTTCCCCAGCTGCTGCCCCTTCCCAGCAGGGCCCAGGAGCCGCCCTCAGCCTTGCGAAGGGCAGGGGACACGAGTCCTGTGCCCTGGGCAGCGCTGCCATCTCCCAGTCTCTGCTGCTCTGCAGGCCTCCCAGAAAACCCTGCTTCGAGTCACCAAGTTCCTAAAGAAGAAGAAGAAGCTCAGGAAGCTGCTGAAGAGCCAGCAAACATGGGCGTTTCTGGAGGGCCTGGTAAGGATGGCTCCAAAGCCTCAGAGCCAGCCTGGACAAGCCCCTGCCCCAGTGCCCAGTGTGAGGGGCTGTCAGCTGTGCCCCTGCCCACTGCTGCAGCCCATCGCCCCCAACCTACACCCCACGCTGCCTCCCTTCCCTCGGCCGTGCAGCCCTGCGGGCTCTTCTCCAGGCTCCTGTCCCTGGCCGAGCCCAGAAGTGCCGATGAACCCTGGCTCTGCTGGGCTTTGGCAGGAGGGTGGCACCACAGCTCCCCCGGGAGCACCAGCCCTGCACCCCTCCAAAGCCCAGCACTCTCCGGTGTCTGGCTGGCTGTCCTGGCACGAGAGGGCAGTGGGAAAGGCCGTGACAATGCTTCCCTCTGTCCCCCTGCGCTCTCTCCAGCTGGCAGAGGACAGAAGTGAAGACCAGTACGTGAGCGACTTTATTCGGTACCTGCAGAGCCCCCAGGAGCCCCTGCGAGACATGGCCGTCAGGTTTCTTGGTGAGCCACGACCCCCGGGAGTCCCTCCCTGCCCACCTGCAGCTTGGCCCCAGCCGCAGCAGCAGGAACGGGCCCTGTGGCTGTGGAGCCCGAGCAGGCGGCGATGCAGGGCCCATGGGGCTCCCTGCCGCCCGCGCTCTCCCTCGCCCTTGGGTGGCACAAGGAGCTGGGCTGGCGGGGGGGAGGTTGTGCTGCTGCGGCCAGCGGGACTTGGGATGGGCTCTGTGTTCCTAGGGCTCGCTGGGCGACACATGAGGAGTGACCAGGAAGAATTCCAACTCATCTATGAAGGTAGGTGAGGGCAGCAGGGTCTCAGCGGGGCCTGGTGGGGAGGCGAAAAGACGCTGGACAGGGAGGTGCGATCCCTGTCCCGGCTGGGAGGGCTCTGCTGCAGACATGGACGAGGGGCGGCGTAGGCAGAGCCAAAAGAGAATTCCGGGGGACATGGAGTACTTGTGGCCAGCACCCTCTGGCTCGTGCCATTCCCCCTGCTCCCTCCTGGCCACGGGAAGAGCTGGGTGGGATGGCCCTGCAGGATGGGTTCCCGGGGCCCTTGTAGTCCCAGCCTCTGAACTTGACCCTCTTTCTCTCCGTTCCAGCCCTTCAAGGCACGACAAATGACAGCAGCCCCGCCATCTCAAACCTGGCAAAGCAAACCATCTATATGCTGGAAGCTGCAGTGGGAAAGCCTCCCCCTCGATCTAGGCAGCAGGTGCAGCAAAACAAGCCCCGCAAGGCACGGAGGTGGAGACCTTGTCGCCCGGGGAAACGCTGGCTGTGCTGGCGAAGCTCAGAGCAGAGCTGATTCCCGGGCCCCTTGTGCTCTTCCCCGAATAAACAGTCCTGCTCCTTCCCCTCATCTGCGTGTCTCTCCTCGGTGGGCACAAACCCTGCTTTAACGCTGCTTCTTCGGCGGCACCGGCAGCAGGACGGGCATTTCTGTGGCGGGGCGGGCATTTGGAGGCGGTGGGGGCTGCCCCGAGCCGGGAAAATCCCAGGAAAACCAGGCGGGACCCCGACCGGCGGCAGCGGTGGGTCCCGCGGGGCCCGGCGGGAGGGGCGGTTGGGGCGGTACCGGGAGAGTTAAACGGCCCCTCGGGAGCGCGGCGGCGAGGGTCGTGGGAGCGGCAGGGAGGGGCGAGAGAGCAGCCCGGAGACACCGAAGAGCACGCTGGCCACCCGGCAGAAGATGAAAGCAGCTCTGGCTAGTTTACATACAGTAAATGGAAGTATTGTGAAGCAGCAAGAGAAGAGCAGTAACAGTTGTGATAACTCCTCATCACATTTTTTTCCTATCAATCTACTGTGTTTGCTGCTACAAGGACAAACAGAGGAGCAGCTCCAATAAACAATGCATGCACGTACTGGCCTCCTCAGTCAGTGAGCTGCATCCTGAAGTAGGAACCTTCCCCATATACAGAGCTTCATATCCCTGTACCGAAGCAAACGCCAAACCGCACAGAATGGTCTGCTCTTGTCTTCACCATCCTGGACTTACATGTTTTCACAGCAGACAGGGAACAGAATACACTCTTCTGCACAGAGGCCTTCACCCGGTCTTTGGTTCCTAGCCTGGCATCCAATAGCTGTATTCACATTGGTCACAGCGTCTCACCTGCTTCAGCAGGAATTCCTTCTCCGCCTACCTAACTACTCATCTGGAAACCTTATGAGGCATCCGCGTAAGCACCCATATATTTTATCTGAAAACCCTCGTGGCGAAGTGTATAGATCACCCCAGAAAGCCAACTGTGTCCTGGGCTGCATTGGGAGCGTGGCCAGCAGGTTGAGGGAGGGGATTCTGACCCTCTACTCCACCCTGGCGAGATCTCACCCCGGGGTCCTGCGTTGAGGTCCAGAGTCCTCAGCACGGGGAGGATATGGATCTGTTGGAGCGAGCCCAGAGGACACAAGGATAATCCAAGGGCTGGAGCACCTCCCATATAAGGACAGGCTGAGAGGGTTGAGGTTGTTCAGCCTGGAGAAGAGAAGGCTTCAAGGAGACCTTAAGCCTTCCAGCACTTAATGAGGCCCTACAGGAAAGCAAGGGAGCAGCACTTGATCAGGGAGCGCAGGGAGAGCACAAGGTGTTTTAAACTGGAAGAGGTGAGATTGATATGAGATCTTAGGAAGAAACGTTTTCCTGTGAGGGTTGTGAGGCACTGGCCCAGGTTGCCCAGAGCAGTGGTGGCTGCTCCATCCTTAGAGGTGTTCAAGGCCAGGTTGGATGGAGCTTTGAGAAACCTGATCCAGTGGGAGGTATCCCTGCCCATGGCAGGGGGGTTGGAATTGGAAGGGCTTTAAGGTCCCTTCCAGCCCAAACCACTCTATGATTCTTTGACGGGCAAAAGGAAAATACCTAAACCTTCAAAATCAAACATCTTGGAAGTCCATTCCTAGGCAGTGAGGATTAAGACAGATACAATGCTTTGCAAGGTAAATAACTGTCATAGCACAGAAAATGCCACACAATTCAGCAGCTGTTTTAGACAAAGCAGAAAGTGACCTCACCATAGCAAGCATCACAATATTCAAAGCCGGCTCTGCATTTCAAAATGCAAACATCTGCAAACAGATGTTTGAAAAAAAAAAATTAATTTCAGTGCTCTACATTTATGAGTTATCATTAAAGGAGGAAGCAAGAATTACACACAAAGCTTTTGGAAATGCTTTCTAGACTAATTAAATCTCACCCATGCAGGGTTATAATAGCTGAGCTTCTGCATTGCTGCACAGTTCCAGGTAGAGTGGGAAGAAATCCACAATGCTCTTGAAGAGTCCAAGATGTGGGTGCAGGATTGGACCGAAGACTGTCTTTCTTCCAGGAGATGATGCTGAAATGCATTGTATTCTGGCACACCAGCATTACAGACTTGGGCAGGTCTGAAAGACCATGCAGTAACAAGCTAGATCTGGCTACTATAGGAAGGAAAGGGAAGAGAGATTGATTCATTAAGACAAGTAATTAGTGGCTAAAGGAAATCCATGAACAGGCCTCTTTGAGTGAAATTGAAAAGTAAAGTGATTTTGGCAGCAGCAGAACTCTTGGAATCAGGAGTGCTATTTAACAGCAGCTGACAAGGACTAATTGAACATCGGGGAGATGAGGAAAAAGGAGAGCTTGGTAATGTGGGAATCCTGCCAGGAGATAAAACAGTCATCTTAATGTTTCATCATCATCTTGTAACACGCAGAAAAGACTATTTTATAAGTTAAAAAAAAATCCTAGTCACTCCTGCTGAGATGCACTCTTGTGGATCGGTTACCATTTGCTTGGCAGTTGCTGCCAACTCAAGTTATCCTTGAGGAATTGGTACCTGTGTGAGCAAGACAAAAAAAAAAAAATCAGAGTAGAGCTCCCAGCCCTCCTCAACACTTTGCTTTCATCCTCATTCATCAGCTCGGAAAACGACATCTTGTGCAACACTCGGGATCAAGGAGCTCTTTGCAGCACCCATCCAGAACGTGGTGTCTTAGCAGAGATACCAGTTGTCAGGAAGTGAAAGCAAAGGAAACACCTGCATGGAAAATACCTGGAATGGCCAAGCCAGGATCTCCTGTTGAGGATGGTCATTGTGGATACAAGTACTCCCTTTCAGATGCGATAGCGCAATGCGCACATCTGCTTCCTGTGAGACACTAACCTCTGTGTTCACATCATGAAGTTACTACTGTGAACAGCCAAGGCTCAGCTTGAGAATCAGGACAGTTCACATGCACAAAGCTTTGATCAAGACCAGAATGCCATCTAGATAGTTTACCAGGCATAAAAACTGGAAAGGACTCCATCTTTTCAAGGCACTGATTACCTATAATGAGGGGTCATTTCCACATCCTCCATCATAAGCAGGACTCTTCTTTCCCAGGCTAGCTAATGTTAATTTATTCACTCCTTTCTATAGATTATGTTGTTAAGACTTCCAGTTCCTCTTGTGAGTGTTCCAAACACGCTCCAACCACTCCATCATCTTCCTTGAATCTTAGTGCTAACACTGGATGCTGTACCCAACAGAGGATTCATTACACTATGAGCAGCTGGAAGATATCTTTATACATCTTTCTGACAACAAAACAGTAGATAGTCAGTATTCCACGTCAGAACTTTGTCTGCAGAATTGTTGTCTCGTCAATATTTCCCTATTTTGTACCGGTACAGTCAGTAATTCCCAGCTAACTGTACAATTTGCATTTGTTCTTACTGATTTGCAACCCAATTCTCAGCCAAATTGCAGCTTCCTCTGATCTGAGCCAGTACTGCTTGGAATGGGGTTGAACCAGACAGCCTCCAGAGAGTTCCGTTATTCTACAGCCTGTTCTCTAGATGACATGGACTTCACTGCATCCAAGAAAGCCCAGTAACTGGAGGTGCTTGTAGATTTTGTTAGGTGGCTGCAAGTCATTCATAACTAAACTGAACTTCAGGTAAAGTGAATAGAAAATTATCTCTGAAAAATGGTGAGACAACGGATCCAGGAACATTTGGCACAGGTGTAAGTTGTCTTGGAAAAAAGTCCTCAACAGAAGAAGGAGCCAGGCTCTAACACGCGGGCTGATCAAGTCATTCCAGGTTATCCTTATAAACAGCTGCACTTCTGAACCTGCTTTCTTTAATGAAGGCAGGTGTTATTTGTATCCATCAATATTCTTCCTGGTGTTCAGATCCCACTGGGATCTGTGGCTCCAACTCAGTTCTTCTGCAGAACTTCAGGGCTCCTGACTAGACACTAAACCACAGCTCTGGACGATTTGGGTCAGCTCTGTGCTCTCCCAGTTATTGTATAGGACACAGGAAGGCTACAGTGACAAAGGGAAAATAAACCTTATTCCAACCCAAAATTCCATCTTTTCTATTTGGTTTTTATGTTCTTCACAGTTAAAAGGAACAAACCATTAAGGATCCAGCACAGCAGCTCCTAATATTCCAGCACAAAGGCTAAAATAACTTCGGGCTACTCATAGCTTTCCAAAGGCAAGGGAGCAAAATAAGATGCTTCATACAGTGCCAAAAATTGCTAGAAATACCAGATGGAAAACTATACTTTTCAGAAAAGAAAACAAATTAGGTAGTGAATTTAGCTCTTATTTCTCTTCCAATATCAGACAACATCAATACAAGCATCAATAATTAATATTAACTCTTCTTCTAAAGAATCTTCTTCCAATTTAACTCACAGATGCCAACAACTTTTTCAAGTCAGAGAATGGGATCAAAGATTGCTTACCCTGCTCAGGAAGCTGCTCTTGGATTTCAGCCTCAATCATTTGATTTTGCTGGAAATCTCTTTCAGAAGGCCCTTCAAATCAGAGAGCTTAAGAATTAAGGCAAAAAAAAAAAGAAGTTTTATTTATAAAAGTCAATCTAACTCATTCCAACAGATGATTGCATCTTAGGATGAAGGGAAAGGAAGAGAACCAACCAAGCAAGCAGTAGTAACTACCTTAAAATACCCTACAACAGACATAACCGAGAAAGTACTGTACATCATGAGCAACTTGTCTGAATTCCTGCCTCCCTGACTACCCTGCAGACACCAGCCACTACTTTGAAAGCTATAAGTGACTGCTTTTTGTATTCAGTAGTCACGCTGTGGTGGCAAATGAAGCAGTGTTAATATTGCTTTTCACAGGAAAGCAATGCTAGTAATTAACACAAGTAACAAGTTTTTGCCTCTCCAAATATTACACCAAAGCAACAGTGCTTGAAAAAACACTCTCAGTGATGGTTTTCATCAGTGCAATTACTGCAGTCAGTCCTAATGCATCTGTATTTCACCTAGTTAACAAGCAGGCATCATGACAGCTACAAGCTCCCACCTATACCCCAGCTCCTTGTGCACCTTCAAAACTGAGACTGTGGATCAGTGGAGATTTGTGGAGCATTCATTCTGACACATGGAGCTGCCTTGAAACTTTCCCCATGCCTTAAATGAAGTTAATTATGCCTCAGGGCATCCGTATCGAGTTTAAAGAAAAGTTCACCTCACAATCAAGGCTTCTTCCTAGGACTCAGTTACTCAAGGGCACTACTGGCTTCAGTATATTTGTCATTAAACTGAAGTAATAAATAGACAAATCAGGCAATAAAGAGGCATTACTTTTCAGTACAGAATTGAGGTTACCATATTCCATTTCAGTTTCAAGAGGAGCATCACTAGATACCTATTTGATCACTCACCATTTCCATTTCAGTCATGAAAGTATGCAATTATTCGATAATCTAAATTATTTGACAGCAATCAAAAGAAGCATTTTGAAGTATATGTGGGCCTTTTTACCCTTGGACGTCTAAATAAGTCTGTTCTTCACACTGAAATAACTCCCCACTTCAGAGGGGAAACACATAATTCCATTAAGCCCTCAAAAAAATATCCATTATGAAGGTCTTTTCAGTATCACAGTCAAAGAGTACCCTTGCACGACAATTCTGATAACAATATGCTCTCTAGTAAATTAGTAGCTTTAGATTGCTTCAACACAAGATGGTCCTGTGAATCAGATGAGAATCGGTCATTTTAATCATAATTAAAGGTCCTCCTAGCCTGTAATATGTACGGAGCATCCTTTGTTTACCCAGCAGGCGCTGCCAGCACTGCCTGCAGGCTTGCACAATACAGCTGAACTGCCGCTTCATTTTAAGCGGAAGTTAAGCAAACAAACAAAAAAAATAGGTTTAATTACCTCGTGCTTTCAGCACTAGAAGCTAAGCTTGATAGCATATGTGTTTGAGAAAGCTCTACTCTAAGTGTGCAATGCCTCTTCCCATGGGGGTTTCATGGGCCGATTGCTCAGTACAATAACGCAGTTTGAGAAGGCAAGTTATTTTCACTTCTATTCCATCAAATAAGGAATACTGAGAAATACCTCTTGAACACTAAGCAAGCATCTTTCTGCTTCATTTTCCATCACAAAATAACACTACGTACAGAATGAAAGGTGCAAAGGAACACAATAAAAAAAGCCCAAAATTGGGTCCTGGCAATAGGAACAAAGACTGTACGTGACTCTCAATGATGCTGAATTTCCTTGTGCACCAATGCCTGCCTTACCAGGCAGAGCAACACCCCCAGGAGAAGTCTGAAACACAAGTACCTTTGCATCCAGCTGTCTAAATCGATGCACCATCCTGAAAACAGAAAGAAGACACAGAGGAGAGGACTGAGTCTAGGTATTAGAGAAGCCTCAGCAAGCTCCCACCCCCCATGCAGAACTTCTTTTGTCAAGTCTATCTGGAGCTAAGAGACTTAGTCCATTTTTTTCTGGCCAAAGAGTGGAGCTCAGGCAACTACAGTTGAAAGCTGTCCAAAGACAGCCCTCTGTACGTAGTCAGATGGTTAAAAAGCAGTTTGTCTGCAGACACCCATCGTGGCCACATTGGTCTTTCACCCTTCCAAGAAGGCAGGGCTGCAGGTGGTTTGGCGTTGCTTTTATTCCAAGTATAACAACTCACAGAGGAACCGTTGACTGTGCTGCACTAGTCTATTTTCCTCGTCAAGATTCTTCTGCTTTCTGTATAAAAACTTTTTTTTTAATATTTGTTTGGCTTCTTACCCAATGCTGAGTGCTTCCCTAGGTCTTCCCTATTCATGCTGTTAAGTACAGACCTCAGTATAGATCAATGCTTTAGAAAAGCTTGATATTCCAGGTCTAACACTACATATTTTCTGCTAAATGCATAATGTTACAAAACTCATCAGCTATAGTATTGCTTTCCACCATGAGACCTCAAAACACCACAGAAAGTCAACACTTTCTCCTCTAGTAGTAAAGTAGAAAGACTCAAGTGCAGAAAGGTGAAATCACTTGAGATAGGCATTTGGAATAGGTGTGTTTAAAACTTCTACCCACCTACTGTGTGCATTTTATGTTGTTATAACCTTGCCATATTGCAGTTTGCATTTACCACCCCAATCAACCATTCCTGAGGACACTCTGCAGCAGCTGACAAAACCCCATCATTTTACATCAAAAATAAAAAGAAAAGGCACATTTATGCTGAGCTTATTTATCTATCCATTACTTTGTAAACATTCAGAGCTGCTGAAAATTAGACTTGGCTAAAAAATATTCAACAGAAAGTAAAGAGAGTGAAGACAAAGAAGGCAGACGTACTCTTCTGATGAGTCATTTGCTTTGGTATTGATTTTGACAAGGTAGTTCTCCTTCATGACAGCTTCCCATGCCAGAATTTCATTGTCCTCATTTTTTGAGCCTGGGAAGATTACATGAAGACAAACAACAACAGCAGAGTCAGTTAATTTATCCTTCCAGTGCTAAGATATAAATAGGCTGGGTTAATGCTTGCATTCAGAGCATCATGATTCCCTTTTCCACAACCACATTTGCAGCCCCAATTCCCACCTGTGACACAGCTCTGATAACCATGATGTTACTGCATTTGACTGCACGTGCCCAACAACCAGAGTTGGTTAATAAAAAAAAAAAAAAACAAACCCAAAACATGAATACAAAACCCCACAACAAGCTCCAAAAGTCTTTCTGGAATTTTTTGAGCCTTAGTCAACACGAGTGCTTTGTGAAATGCCAGCCCCTAAACAGGCACAGAGCATTCCAGTAAGTTCCTATCTAGGTGTAAGCTTTCCATTTGTTTCTACGTTATCCCACATTGAATCATTAGGAATAGCACATGAACTAAAACATTTCAAAATGATGAAGCACTGTTATCTATGAAAGTATCTCCTACTGATGCTGTAAATTAGAGTGACAGAGAGCAAATCACTTTGTGGCATCAAAGTCCTCCTCCAGGATACTACTTCTGCATTTTATCCTGTTCCAGCAGGACAGCACAAGCCACCTGGGGTTTGATAAAGTAAGTCAGCTGTGACAAAAGAAACCAACAGCTGGTAAATGACTGAAGTCCCATTTCCTCCACCCAGTGCTCCTCTGACCTCGCACCACCTCGATTGTTCTCCCAGACACCAACAGGCATTTAAGCTCTCAAATCCCAACCATTTCCAAAAGAGTTAAGTGGAGAACCCAAGATTTTGCAACAGCCAATTCATCAATGTGCTTTCTCCATGTAGTTCTCAGTTCTCGTCACCAGTTCAACCACAATGATATTCTGGCTCTAGCTAATTCTTCTGTTCACTATTAGAACTGCAATATCAACTGGACATCACTTAAGCAGAAATATTTGCCATTACACAGCCTCCCCAGCACGGAAGCCAGTGATGTGGACAGTTAAAATTATTTAGCTAGTGCTAAGGAATTTTATACCCCAAAGCAGGCATCATTCACTTCAACCAATAATAAATCCGACCTGTCTGCAGGGCAACAGGCAAGTTGATGACAGAAGTGAATAAGTCTGTCAATTAACTGAACTTATCCTGTCTCATCTGATTCTGAATGGTACTTGAAAACACTCCATTTGTTGGAGGAGAAAAGCTTGTTAAAAAATTCATATCAGTACCCTCTGACAGAGCATATAAGAGGGAAATGACTAGAGGACTGACTCAAACACTTTGACCATTTGGCCATGCCCAGAGGGCCAGGAGACTCTCTATTTCCTCACAGTCACTCACCAGCAGGCATAAGAGCCTTTGAAGACAGTTGTGATCCATTAGGTTGTCCTAAACCACTAAGCTGTCTTAGTTGGGGGATTGTAATGGAAGGACAAAATTAAATGCAGCTCCAGAAGACAAAATGGCAAACAGAGACTCCTGTATAAATTGCCCACACATTCAGAGCATGCAAGATGAGGGGTCTCTGCCACCAGATAACAGTGCAGGAGGGATGCAACACCAGATGCTAGTGACAAATGGGATTGTTTACAGTTTTCATGCAGACTATGAAGATGATTTTCAGCTGCTGCAGGCTCTAGATTAATTTATTCCATGCTCTAATAAAAAAAAAAAAAAACACCCCACCCCCCCCAAAAAAATCCCCTTTCAAAACTAGGAAGCAGCATAAGCAGCTGGTAAGGCTGCACCTCAAATCCTGTATTCAGTTTTGGGGCCCCCACTAAAAAACAGACATTGAGTTGCAGGAGTTCATCCACAGAAGGGCAACTGGGCTGAGGAAAGGTCTGGAGAACAAGTCTTACGAGGAGCAGCTAAAGCAACTGGGATTGTTTTGTCTGGAGAAAAGGAGGCTGAGGGGAGACCTCAATGCCCTCTCTGAGAGGAGGTTCGTAGCGAATGGGTGTTGGTCTCTTCTCCCAAGTGACAGAAGGAGAGGAAATGGCCTCATGTTGCACCAGGGGAGGTTTAGATTGGATATTAGGAGAAATTACTTTACTGAAAGAGTGGAGAACAGGCTGTTCCAGGGATGAAGTGGAGTCCCCATCCCTGGAGTCATTTAAAGAGTGTGTAGACATGGCACTTTGTGACACAGTTTACTAGGCTCGGTAGGTTGGGATGACAGTTGGTCTTGATAATCATAGATAATCTTTTACAACCTTAATAATTCTATAATTAATTTTGAAGACTTAATTGACGTACATACATGAGGTAATTCTGCCTCAAAATGGCTTGGACAGGAGAGCACTGGATAACTGCATAGTACTCAAGTGGAGCAGGTCTCATGGTAGAACACAGAAGCTCTCTAACCAGATAAAAGCCCAATTGTAGCTCTAATACAAGGAGTGTGGAGTATAATTCCCCACATACCAGAAAGAGCACACCTTGAGTACTGAAGGAAGTTTATGGCTGAGAAGCAGCCAGGATCTTTGATGTGAAATTTATCAAAGAGATTTCCAGCTACAGAGTGGTTTTGCATTTGATGGAGAACATGAATGAACTGCTCCTCAATTTCCAGTAGGTCTATATTGCCCTCAAATCTTTTCTGAAACACAAACTCCCTCGCTTAAGCACACTGTGCCATCGAAGAGTTGCAATGTACTTGCCACCAAGATGACTTCTAGGCAGTAAGAAATAAACCTACTCACAACAAATAGATGGCTCTTTAC
Source organism: Clamator glandarius (assembly GCA_033459285.1). Lineage (NCBI taxonomy): Eukaryota > Metazoa > Chordata > Aves > Cuculiformes > Cuculidae > Clamator > Clamator glandarius. The sequence continues at coordinate 593,796 of JAUNZM010000078.1, forward strand.
TTTCTTTCTTACAGCAGCATTTCAAACATTTCCTCATCACCATGAATATGTAGGCAAAGATGACGAAAGGGAAGGGGATAGTCAGGCGACTGCAGTATTCTTGAACCAAGAAGTAACGCTGGAACTTCCACACCTGGTCGTTGTTCTCTTGTACAGATCCAACAGTGTAACTAACAGGAAACAAAAGAGAAATACACACAGGTTAGTTATTCCCCAAAGACCTCCAAGCAGAGCCAAGGAACACAGTGTTTCTCTTTATACCAGGGTGTGTTCCCATAAAGTCATCCTAGAGCTGGTGATTTTTACTGATTAGGAGGTTATTGAGTTTGTTCTCCTTTTTAGAGAGAAAATTGAAAATGGGAGAAACTAAGGCTTTAGGGAAAAGCATCAACAAAACTGAAATTACAAATAAACTAGATAAATAGGAACAGGGAGAAAATACTCCATATAACTCCACTACCTTAGCTGAGGCAATTTTCTTCCAGTCTATATACAAGAGAACAGCATGTTTCTTTGCAAGACACTGTGCCTCATTAATTCATCAGCTAGCTTCTTTCTATGCAAAAAAAGTAAAAAAAAACAAACCACCAAAAATACTCTGAAAATGGAACATATAGAAAAAATCAAAAGCTCCTGAGAATTCTAGCAAAGATATTAAGAATGGTCTAAGCATGGATCAAACCTCAATACTGGACGATCCCAGCAGCACAGCAACCATGAGAGCAAACAGCTCACAGACTGCCTGACCTTTCATTGCTGGCAGTAAACAGCAGATGGGTGTTTCCAAAATATCTGCATCAGAATCCTAACAACCCTTACACACAATAAGCTGAAACCTTCACCTGGTGGAAGTTACCTATTGTTTTTTTGAAAATAAATAAGATCCTGAATTTCATAAGTATCTAAAACAAAATAGTCATCCTTTTCAACTAATGCAAACCTCACGCAAAGGAAAAGTTGGATTCTCCATTGTTACAATCAATCTATAACTGTAATTACAACATACAGATGCTGATTGGACTGGTGTTTAAAAGACAGTAGCATTAAAGATTGATAAATACTATGTACACACTGGTCTCCGGAGGAGCTGTCACAGATTGCCGTGTTTCTAACTACATCAAGTTAAAAAACAGCTGGGATTGCTCTTTACCCACCAGGCTTCCCGAGTTTAGTACCAAGCAGCACTCCTGCTTAATCAACTCATTTAGTTTATTGCTAATATGAACTATGCAAAGCTCCAAGAGCATCATTACAGAACCTATGTTGGGTCCTTCCACAAAATAAGTTGAACTAGAAAAATCTTTTTTACTGGCATAACTGCATAAACCAGAATATTTACCATCACACACTTATTTTAAGTGTTTCAACAAGCCGAGAGGCTTCTAGGGAAGAGCTGGCTTATCACTATACTTTTCTTTATTAACATGCATTGCTTTCACCCCGTTTTGGCAGGAAAAGTATTGTCTTCTGTCCCCAGATCCTGCACAGGTCAGGAAAAAACCACATAAAATAAACAGATCTGCTGCACCACTCCTAGCACATCACCAAAACACACATCTCTGACTGTCTCTGGAGTCCAGCTCAGCTTGGGAAGAAAGTTTCAGAGCAGAGTGGAGAACAGATCCCAAAGCTGAGGTGTTGTCAGCTCATCACGCTAGTACAGCTTATCTCAGGCAATGAAAAATTGGCAATGGCATTCAAAAAGGAGTTCGTTATAGCAGCCTTCCAGTACTTAAAGGGGGCTGACAGGAAAGCTGAGGTGGGGCTCTTGCTCAGAGAGTGAACGGATAGGATGAGGGGAAACAGTTTTAAGCTGAAAGCAGGGAGGCTGAGATGAGAACTTAGGAAGAAATGTTTTCCTGTGAGGGTGGGGAGGCCCTGGAACAAGTTGCCTGGAGAAGTAGTGGCTGCCCCATCCCTGGGGGTGTTCAAGGCCAGGCTGGATGGGGCTTTGAGCCCCTGATCCAGTGGGAGGTGTCCATACCCATGGCAGGGGATTGGGAACTGGATAAGCTTTAAGGTCCCTTCCAACCCAAACGATTCCATGATGCTCTTGAGGCAAGCCACGAGTCCATGGCAGTTCCTGTAACTACCCTTGTTGCCAAAGGAAATTCCTGCCAAGCCCGTCACTGGCGAGGTACCATCACCAGAACAAACATAGCACTATTCCTCATGCACTATTCCCAGAGTCTGTAAGTATTTTTGCAATGCTGCAAGGAACATAAAGCAGAAAAGAAGCAGGACTGGGAGGAAGAACAGAGCCACAGCACCAATCCAACTGCACTCCCAAGTCAAGTGAGACAGGAGGGCAGCAAACTCCAGAAGTCTAGTATGAAGGACTTCTCACTCTTAACCCAACTGTGTGTCAAAGCCTGCAGCATCAACACCAAAGACTTCTGGAAGAAGCTGAGACCAGTTATGGTTTGCTCTTGTTGGTTCTGATGCAGCCAGTAAATATTTGATAATGTGCACAACAGCAACCATTTTTATTTGACAAATCAGTGCCTGTGATACAGTCCGCAGTCATCAGCACCACATTTCAGGTGTTCAAGTCATCTGCACGGTGTAGCAACTCACAAGATGCCAGAACAGACGTCCTGACTGGTAGGCCCACAGACAGATAAACTACCGTATAAAAACAGAGGTGACAGCATTTTTGCAAGACAAAGTCATTCTGCATGTCCCAAGGAGATGTGCCCATGGTATAAGTCAGAACAATAACCAGCAGGTCCACCAGAACAGTATCACACTCATCATCACCACACAGCAGTTCTAGTTAGTGAAACCATAGTGTCTGTAATAATAACTCATTTACTTGGAGTTGCAAGGTCAGTTGTGCAGCAACTCATTCTTAGTAAGGCTGAGTGAACCATTGGGTTTAGACTAAGCCCACTGTACAAAGGATGCTTAAAGAAGTAGTAAAAGGATAGGCACTAATCCATCCCCAGGACATTGCACCAACTTCGATCAGACTGCTGTGAAAATGCTGAATCACGTTGCCTTTGTTCACCTCCACATGGTACCCTTCACTTGAGGTCTCTTCTAAGCTGGGAACCCTGTCCAGGAACTGCTCCCAGTAATTCCTCTGCAAAAGACAGAGGCAGAGTCCAAGACCTGGCTTCCTGCTGATTTCCAGGACTTAATTCTCATTCTCAGAGCCATATTGATCCAAGCAAGGACCACTCGCTTTATTACATACCCAAACATGGCCACGAGCAGGTTCACGAGGAGGATGTTAGTTGAGAGCATGTAAATGCAGACAAGGGGAATGGTAATCCACTCTGGGAAGCGGGGTTGGTTGTTGGCATCCAGCTCCACACACAAGGGCTTGGATTCATTCCCAGAAAAAGTGCAGCGGTCAAAGTTGTAGGTGGTACCTCAGATAGAAAGAACAGAGCAAACAGTGAGCCCCCTCCTCCTCTTTCTGTTGGGTTCAGCCCCAAGTGCTGCCACTAACCATAATATATGCGGTCTTCTCCTTCCACACCTCCCCATCAGACATAAAATCTTGCCTTGTCAAGATTTCAACGGGTCAACACAGGACTGAACAACCACCAAAAGGACAGAACCTACCACCCACCCAGATGTTCCCTCAGAAGATAGCTACCATCAACATCATCAGGGTACTGGCCAAACATAGCCAGGTATGGCTCATAGATGACAGATCGGAATATCCACTCCCAGCGGTGCTCGTTCTTCCTCAGAATGCCTTGCCTGGCCACACCAAAGGCCACCATCCACACAGCAAAGAGGAAGAGAAAGAAGAAGACATCTATCATCTGAAAAAGAACAAGCAAATGCATCAGTGCCCCAATGCATTCCTGTTGCAAGCCATATATTGCCTTTTTCCCCCCAATTTGATATCAGGGTGGAGAATAAATAGTAGAAATTCCTACACAAGTTCACACCATTTTAATATAAATTTTCGAACCACTGCTCCATAAATTTGCAGTCACCAACATCGACGTGTGCAAATAATTGACCATTGTCATTCAGGGAACTTCAAAAATGTTTATGCAACCATGAAACTTAAGATGTGTTTCAGAACATCACAGAATGCTTTGGGTTGGAAGGGACCTTGGAGCTTAACCAGTTCCAACTCCTGACCATGGGCAGGGACAACTCTCACTGGATCAAGCTGATAAACCCTCATCCAACCTGGCCTTGAACACCTCCAGGGATGAGGCAGCCACAGCTTCTCTGGGCAACCTGTTCCAGTGCCTCCCCACCCTCACAGTAAAGCATTTCTTCCTAAAATCTCATCTGGCTTCAAACAAGCATCTATAGTCCAGACACTATGGATTATTTTCATGACTTTCTGACTCTTAACAATGCATGGTTAACTGAAGGTACTATCCCAGATGAGCTTTCCCACTTGTTGCAGAGCCACCTCCACTGAGATCTGCCCTTCCCCTAGCCCCAAGCATCTTTGTTATTAGACTTACTCAAAAAACTTGTCCCTTTTGAAGAAGGCCAAACAAGAGGATGTACAGGAAACAAGTCTGTGTTGTTGCTTCCATATCATAAGGCACTCTAGGACCAGGCAATCTCTAGGCTTCATCTAGAAGTGGTACGAGCCAAAATAAAGGCTTGCTGGGTAAGATGCAGACCCTGCTGTGACTCCCACTGTCACCACAGAAATGGGTTTTAAATTCAATATTTGCCAGTCCTTTGCTAAGGCACAAGACAACCCAACCACCGCAGAAATGAAGACAGGGAAAACCTCTCTTAAGGACATCTAGCAGTACTCACTTCATGTGCCCTTTGCGTGCCACTCCATAAACACTCCTCATGTTGAGGGCACTTCCCAAATCCCTTTTCTATGGAGTGTATATGCACTTGCATGTGTGCATACAGCGTGAAGATCAGTTCCAAGTGACAGGCACAGATTCAAGCAGACATACTCCAGCTCTCCAGTGCTCCTCATCCCCACGCCTGCAGCAAGCTGTAGGATATGGAGTCCGCTCTCTTCCTATTACATTTCCCAGTTTGCTAGCAAACATCCCCTCCAGCTACAAAAGAGAATCAGCACGGCTGCTCCACAAGAGGCTCCTCACCACCCATTTCTCCACTTCCATATCTGATGGATGCAGCAGAAGAAAGAAATCCTGCTCCTATACCATTTGTCACCACCATCTTGCTTGGGAATGCTCATGGGAGCAACAAAAGTGATGGAATATACCACCAAAACATTTGAGACACATGAGACAGAAGCTACGAGAAGCAAATTTCCTCTTCTGTTCTTCAGCCTGATCTTTATGCTCTCCCAGTGCAGTGGGAGAGAAAAAGGCCCTGCTCTTAATTAAGTCCTATTTAAAACTTAATTAATCCTGTTCAGCAGATTTAAGAAAAGGAGAGAACTTGCTGCCATCATCAGAACGGTGGTGATTTTCACTCTTGAGGAAAAACAAGGCATCATATCATTTATTTAGACTCTCTTGAACAGCTGCCAGAATCTTACCATTCTCTGCAGCATAATAATTTTGGGTCCTAGATTCCTGCTAACTGTGAAAATATGGATCAGCCTCAGAGTAAAAACTATGTAGTCCAAACAGAAAATGACTCTCCCAGAATACCAAGAGCTTTCATCAGATGAGTGAAGCCTGATGGAGACAGTAAAAGAAAATGAAGAGAAGCATTGGGTAAGGCATGCAGAAGTCAGGTAAAAATACACTGAAACGCGGAGCATAAAGTGAGCACCTGGAAAACAGAGCAGAGCTACCAAGGGCCCCAAGCCCTCTCCCACTCACTCCCACCTGAGAGCAGGTGGTAGAACTGTGCCTCCTCTTCCTCTCTAAAACTATTAACAGCAAAGAAATCTTGTATCTTCAGCTACTCCCTCAGCCCTCCAAAACCACCACAGTGCAGTGGTCAGTGCTGTGCTGAGGAACAAGAACTAAGTTAGAGCTCACTGAACAACTCGGCTGTAAAAACGTGTTTCCATCACTTCTTCATCACGGTTAACTCACCTATTCATGTGAAACAGCTTACATGAGCTAAAGACATTCTGTTAGACTACCGTAGGTACAATTATAGCCTTTTTAAATACAACAAGCTAAAGCTCAGAGTCCAGATTATCACACTGAACAATCAATAACAGGAGTCAGGGAAAATGCCAAAGAAGTTCTCACTCAACTATTTGCCATCTGACCCTGCAGCGCTCTGTATAGCCCATCATGTAGGCATTGTCATGAAACCTAAGCAGATTTCAAACACCATCTTTTAAACATGCTCATGCCACCCTAAGCATTAAGAAGGGCTCTACTGCTGGCCTAGAAAGATATGAGTTCAGGAAAGCCACCTTGGATTTCAGAATAGACTCACCCTCCATTAAAGAAATGAGAACATATTGCATGCAGAAGTTCTTCCCCCATCCACCCCACTTTATTTTATTTATTTGCTTTGAAACATTGAGTGCCAAGACTTGTCAGAATTGGGGCCTTCACAGAAAAGAGTTTCACAAGCACAAACTGTTTCCCAAAATCTTGTTACGCATTGTAGGCAAAACCCAGATAGGAAGCAAAGCCGAACGTGGTCACCAAAGAAAGATACTACTCACCTGAACACAATTCCTGCTATGAAGTAGAAGATTGCTAGCGTATCCATAACATTCCACAGATCTGAGAAATACTTACTGCCATTCATGTACCACTGGAAAGGAAAAAGAGCAGGAAGTAACCACCACATGTGCTTCTGATCCAAGATGCAGATTTAACTGATTCTTTAATTGCCTGGCTCTACTTCTGAACTGCAAGTCTAGTGAGAATCTTGGCCCCTTCCCAGACTGAATGGGATCCAGCATCCTGGATCTAGAGTTCGTGCAGGAACAAAATTCTGGGTCCAATTCAGAAGTGACTCATTAGAACAATTAGCTATATGAGGAGAAACCTCCACCAAGGCCTGAAGAAACAGAGTCCCTGATGATAATTGCTTTTCGTTTTCATTGTAATAATGAAAGCTTAGTAGAGAGAGAGATCACTGAATCTCACTATAACTGGAACATCCAAGGAAGGCAATTCTGCTCTGTGTACTTTTACAGGAAACAGAGATCAAGCGAGGGTTTTCTTCTAAATGCAGAAGAAGCTATGAGCAGTGAGCCCCACTGTGCTCTCCCAGTTGCACAGTTGCTGCATTTTCACTACACGACGGGATGCGTTGCTAAAGCTGGACAGGTGAGGCAGCTACCAGGTTGTCAAGCTCAAAGTATTACACGACTTTTTTAGCATCTTGGTACCTATAAGCTTTCTTACTATTCAAGGTACCAAAGGTTGAGCATTGTGTGGAGATAGCATATCTAATGCCCAGGATATTGGGTTGTCTCTGTCTACTTGATCCCTAAATCAAACATGAGTTATCAGTGAGATGGTGTTTTAAATGACCAGCTAGATGCATAAAATCCAAATGCTTTACACAAAGCAATAACTGTATCAGGGCACTACAGCTCTATTAAATGCAGCCTCTTCCTTTAAGGGCACAATTGTGGATGGAGGAAAGGAAACAGGTATTGGTCTAAAGCAGAAACAGGGAAAGAAAACAGAGGCGGATGCATGTGAGCAGGTAAGAACAACTGAGATTGCAGTGCACTTCAAATATCAAGCAGTTCTTGCTGCTAAGAGTTAACATGCACAGAAGTTCTTTCCAGATTCCTTCTCTGTTTGAGGAAACAGTGCTTTCCTGTACACCCCCCAAGTCTACCCACTCACCTGTCTGGAGGCTACATCCACATGGCTAAGACAGTAGGAAAAAGGCATCTTCAATTTCACTATTGCCATGACAGCTCTAAATGTCCTGTCAGAAAATAGCTCCGGCTAGTTAAATATCTCTAGGACCATCAGAAGTGAAAACAGGTTTAAGCCAGAGGCTTACAGTTCAGATATGACTCTGTTTCATCATTCAGGAGATCTACCTACTTGAAATATGGAACAGCTCCTTGTAGCTGTCATTTCCAAAGACACACCACTCTGAGGGCTCATTTCTCCCCAAAACTGGTTACCTGACCACAGTAGGACCCCAGGCAACGTTACTCTTACTTTTTCTTTGATGTAAAAACAAAATCTGAGACAACCCATTTAATTTTTTTTTTAAATATTTAGGATACAGATATTATCTTCACTGCAGAGTTAGACCAGTGCACACCCAATCTATCTGAGAGGAAACCAAGGAGGAAGCTCCCCAAGAAACTTAGAGGTTTGGCACACTGCTCTGCATTTTTCTCCTCAGCCAAACAGGCTTGAGGCCAGGACACAGGCTTAAGATAACTTTAAATCCTCAATGAAGTCTCTGGTTTAGCTATCTTCTCATGCCCACAACCCAGCAGATACAGTCCAGTCACCAGCTATTAATGGGATTACTGGGATCTGACACTACCTGGTCACAGTAGTGAGAAATAGTGATTTTGGTAGTAAAAAAGGTCTCTGTCCCCAAGGCTTTCCCCAGGACATTTGCTGGGTATATATGGGAAGTGCAAGGACAGGTCTAGAGACATCAGAACCTAAATCAGCAGAAACAAACGCTCCATTAGTGTTTTCATTGCAACAGCCTTTTACTTTTCCCCATATTCCTTCAGAAGTAAAGTTGCCTTAAAGAGGGCACCACTAGAAAGAGGCCACACAGCAAGCTAAGCACAGTAACATCAACACTCAGCCACGTCATTTGAGCTCTTGTAAGAACTGTTGTTGCAGGGTAGTTTCATCCAGCAGCTCACCCACACTCACATGGAAACTAAAGCCTTACAGGACAACCAGAATGCAGCACTGTACCCATTTCTCCTTCAATTTCCACAGCATCATCCCACTACTCTGACCTGTGACTGGTAGAGAGCAGTGTGCCTGAAAGCCAACATTTTCATATGACCCCATAAAAACTAAAGGAGAGGAATGACAAATGTGTGTCTGGCTATAAATGCAATCCTGCATGCTGTTCCCAGACTACACCGGTATAATCCATGCAGGCAGCCCAAAGCTGCTTCTTGCGACTACAGGAAACTAGCAAAAATCACATTCATGATTAATAGATAAATAAAAGCACATAATGATATGTTGCTGATTGGCCAAACAAAGATTAAAAAAAAGAGGTTTGGGACATGGAGAAGAGAGGCAGGTATCACTGGATCTAGAAGCATGCATCTAGATAAATCAGAGAAGTCTAACCTCTGGATTGTTTGGCAATCAAAACCAACTTTGCTGAGAAATATCTCCATTAGCATCAGCTTATCTATACAGTCTCAAAGCAAATATACACTCCTCTGGGTGCATGGAGACAGCAGCTATCAGGATGCAAGGAGGGATTAAATCTCAGGGGAAAAAAAATCCATTGTGCCTTGAGTTTCCTGAATATATTTCCCAGGAATTTGTTCCCCTGTCGCATAGAAGCAGCCTGCACTGCTTTACACTACTAGGAAGCAGGGAATAAAATGCAAAGCTTTTAATCTAGCACTAAACTTTTTGGGTCTGCAAGCGCTGCCTACTTGTCTCACTTCATCACAAAGCAGAATGAAGACCAGCACGTAAAGGATGATCTCCAGGATGGTAGGTTCCTTCTGGAAATCCATAAGCAACACGTAGGCGAAGAGCAACAGGAAAGTGATGTAGAAGATGACATTCCAGGAGAAGACAACAAAGGGGGAGGTGAAGAAAGATACATAATATAAGAAGAGTTTCTTACTCTTCTCCACAGGCTTCTTCCTGACGAATAAAAAAAGGGAAAAGGTCTCAAAACACAGGTTGCATGCTTAGAAACATTCATGCTTTTCATCAAATTGAAAATGAGAAAGGTGCAATGTCTAGCATAGGGTGATACTTTAAAGTTAACACCAGTCTGGATCCACTGACTTCAGGCATGCAAGTAGATTGGCACATTCTGACTCCAGATCAGAGTGAAGACAACTTGTCAAAAGCTCCTTCAGCCATTAAATATCTTTATTTGAGAGTGACTGAACATGTGAATAGGTTTCCCAGCATGGCCATGGAGTCTCCATCCTTTGAGATCCTCAAAACGCAACTATACACAGTCCTGGGCAACCTGCTCTAAGTGACTCTGCTTTGAGAGTAGGAGGTGGAACTGGGTATCTCCAGAGGTCCCTTCCAGCCTGAATTGTACTATGATTCTATGATTGACTTACTTTGCTTCTGCTAATAAGAAGCCAGTTGATTACCTGAATGAGATGAAACCACAGGCTATTAAAGGGAAAAAGAACAGACACAGTATAATCTTCCAGTTCTTAGTATCTCTTGAAATCTCTCCATACCACTGCTTAGAAAGGAAATTCTGCAGGGAACAAGAAAACATTCTCATTTGTTCTAACGGCAACAAAATAACTGAGGAAAACTATTGCAGAACATTTGATCTAGTGAAAAACAACCCAAAACTTTGAGCTTTGTATCAAAATAAGTTGGATTCCTGTTTCAACAGTACAGAAAGCGTTCTGCATCAGTAACCATGTCCTGGTTCCTTAGTCCAGTCATCCTTCATTCTACAAAATGAGGAGTTCAAGGAGAGGCTGAGTGGGACTTGACCTGATTTATGAGGCCCTTGACACTGCGCAGCACATCTACAGAGTACACAGGAGTTGTGCCAAGGAAGAAGTCACTCCAGGCAATCCTTATCAAGCTTATTATGATTGTGAGGCCACACCTTGAACCCTGTGTTCAGTTTTGGGCCCCTCAGGACAAGACGGACATTTAGGGAGTGGAGAGTGTCCGGAGAAGGGGAATGGAGCTAGAGATGAAGTCTTATGAGGAGCTGCTGAGGGAACTGTTTAGCCTGGAGAAAAGAAGGTTGAGGGAAGACCTTATCACTGTCTACAACTGCCTGAAAGGAGGTTGTAGAGAGGTGGGTGCTGGTCTCCTCTCCCAGGTGAAAAAGGACAGAATGAGAGGAAACAGACTCAAGTTACACTAGGGAAGGTTCAGATATTGAGAAAAATTCTTCGACAAAAGGGTTCTCAGGCACTGGCAGAAGCTCCCCAGGGAGTGAATGGTTTATTCCCCATTGTGGAGGTATTTAAAAGATGGGTGGACAAGGTGCTTAGAGATATGGTTCACTAGTGGACAGGTACAGTTGCACTTAACGATCTCAAAGGTCTTCTGCAATCAAATAATTCTATGGTTCTATGATTTTCAAGGATATTACCTGCACTCCTGGCTGTGCAATGAACTGCTGGTCTTTAGCTTCCACTGCTAGTTCCAGACAATTGCTCCCTCCCCAGGCTTCACAGGAATAGGTCAGCAGCTGCTCAGCAAGATCTTCATCGCTGCTGTAGCACTCGGTGAACAGCTCTGGAAGAAAGGGGCAGCTCCACACTGAGCTACAACTTCAGAATTAATTTCCCACCAACCTGGGTGCAATTGGCTTCACTGACTTCCCAAGTACAATATTTGTAATATTAAAATATGCAGATACAAAAACTCTTCTCGTGTTTTCAGTAAAGCAAAGCAACGTGTGCATTGCTCTACAATCCCAGTTACAAGTATTAAGCTTTCAAAGAGAATTCACGCCTGGACACACAACTGTTCTACTAAATCAGCTCATACAAAGACAGCATTAAGCAAAGCTCTGCACTAGAAAATACAGGAAAAATATGAAGTTCTCCTACTCAAATGACTCAGTACATCTGCTTCTTTCACCTTTCTTTCACTCATTTAGCACTGATCTAATAACTCATAGTCAGTCCCAGTAGTCCCATATTAATAGCAGGGTTGAAGAACAAGGGCAGAATCTAATGGTTTTTTTCACTAGTAGAAGCATTGCAAACAGTTGTTTTAGAAGAGCCATGAGCAGCTTAATCCACCCACAGATTTTTGCCACTAACCACACATATAAAGCGAAAAAATATTTCTCTTTTCAGCTCTGGATGTTTTGCACTCTAAGGCAGCTCTTTTGGGGGGATTCATGACAGAGCATCGCTACCCTGGAGAGCGATGCAGCCTCTTACAAAACACACCAGCCTTCACTAGAAGCTGTTCCCTCTCACAGCACATTTTCCCAGGCTGTTCACAAAGAGTTGTGTTGCTGTGACTGCGAGGACACACACACAGAGCGATACTTTCAGCTGGTATCGTCACATATATTGCAATACACAAACAGACTTCAGTGGGACCTGGTTAGTCTTCAATGTCTTGCTAAATAATCTGACCTGAGGGATGCAGATCCCCTTAACAAGGCCTGTTTTAGCAGTTTTCACCTTGTGAAGTCAAATATACCTTGTGCTAACAAGATCTTTTCACTGTGGCCTTGTGCTGCTGTGAAACAGCTTCATAGTCATCCTGATATACACAAATGGAAATAAAGCTCAAAGTTCAGCAGGTCAATCTGGTCTCCATGAGCACCAGAGAAAGGAACAAATATGATCTGCTTTTAGAAGCAATAAGACAATATCCATCTGTGGAGACGTTCAAGATTTGGCCAAAAGAAGCCATGACTGAATTGATTTAGTCCTGGTGGTAACACCACCTCAAAAAGACAACTGGACTAGAGGTCTCCAGAGGCCTTTTCCAGCAACAGTGCTGTCCCTATTCAGCCTGCAGAGCCACTACACTTTACCCATCAGCTAATTTGACTTATGGGGATGACAGTAGCAATGCAGCTACAGAACTATTGCTTTCTGCACCAGGCAAGAGAACAAGGCCATAACGTGCAATAAAGCCTGAGAGACAACACTTGTTTCATTTCTTTCCAAGGCAACCTGCTAGACATGAGCCAGCACTGTGCCCAGGTCGCCAACAAGGCCAACAGCATCACGGTTTGTATAAAAACTGGTGTGGACAGCAGGAGCAGGGATCGTGCCCCAGTACCCAGCACCAGTGCAGCCACACTTCAAATCTTGTTGTTCAGTTTTGGGCCCCTCACTACAAGGAGGACATTGAGGTCCTGGAGCACGTCCAGAGAAGAGCAATGAAACTGGTGAAGGGTCTGGAGAACAACTCTTATGCGGAGCGGCTGAGGGAACTGGGCTGTTTAGCCTAGAGACCACAGATAAGCTTGAATTTTTAAGTTGTGGGTGTTACAAATTAATCCCTTTTGTGATGTCTGCCAACTGTGCTGGCTTTCATTTCACATTTCTTGGAATAATTTGCAGAATAAGTAGATACTGAGGTAACATCATCATTATGGCTCCAGAAAAGGAGCTCTCCCTTGCTCTCCTGGCATCAATTACACTCATGAAATAAGAAACTATTGGTCATTTCAGCCCACGAGATGCAGGGCTCAGTTCTGATTTACTGACAGTCCCTGCAGTAGAAGAAACTGAAGGTCATACAAAGGAATTAAAAAACCTGAGCTACATCTGTGTTCTCAGTGAGCGACAGCGTGGCTTGTCTTAGCCTAAGGAAGGGAAATGATTTTGCAGTTCAGAACTTCAACCACCGTTTACTTCTCAAAGTACTCCTGCAAATTTGGAGGATGGCTCTTCTCAACCTGAACATTACCAGCACTTATGCAGAAAGCTTCTCTTGTCCCCTGTTTTCCATGCTATGTCTGGATGTCTTTCTTCAGCCTTGCTACCAGAGCAAGGTATCTTTTCTTCCCAGTGAAACAAATTCTCTACCAATCTCACATCCAGTTTTGGAGTCAAAACAGGGCCCACAGTTTCTCCTAGGAACAGGTGGTGCGGAAGAGATTTCCAAGCAGTAAAAACACACTTTGACATTAAAGGGAAGCATTTAACGTTAGCTATCTGGTTTTATAAATAAAGCTTGCTTTCTACTTCCTTTTGAGACGTCACTTCTCTTCCTTATAAGTCAGGCTGAACTTCTGGGCAGCATTTCAGGCAAATTGTATTAATCATTTTGCCTTGCATTTTGTTGATCAAAACTAGAGTTATTTGATTTTCTGCATGAAATAAATATATCACTATGCAATCGTTGCTACACATCAGACCTGGAGAGCACTAAAAGTAGTAATTTTCCAAGAAAAGAAACAATTTCCTGACTTCTTGGATTAAATTTCTAGAAGGGCTTAAAGAAGGCACTTACCTACTGCTCTGGTCTCATACTCATTAGCGAGTTCCTCAGACTCACCAGCAGCATTTATATCATTCTTCACTTTTGCCATGCTTTTCAGGAGCTTACTGGCCCCAAGGGCTGCCAAAGTGCAACCTCTGGTCTATGGAGAGAGAATTAAGTCATACAAAGCCCTCTGGCAAGGGAAGGTAATAGTCCTCAAAAATTATCCCCTTGTTTTGCAGTTCCCAGACAATGAAATTCAATAAATGAAATCCAGTTCCACAAAACAAGTGGTAATCATCACTGTATTGGTATGATGACCTGGTAACCAGTCTGAAAAGGCTCTTTCATATGAGTTATATACCAGCTTTGCATCTCTTGCTGAAGATTCACCAAGGAAGGTCTGCTCTACCATGAGCTGCCTGACCTTTTTCACTGTCCATCAGTCTGGACTAGCTGCATGTACCCCAAAGTGCCCAGACTACATTAGCCCGCTCCATTAAAAATATCTACAACCTGAGAACTCGACATCTGAAGGTGAGTCCATACAACTGTAAGTAAATGATAGCTCGGACTGCTGAGTCACACGTGACATTAGGAAAGGAAATTATGAAATACACACACAAAACCAAAATGGGCAATATTAGAGTCATCTAGAAATTATCTCTTGTGGGTTTGTGTTTAAAAATGGATCCAGAGCCTTCAAAGGCTTACAAATCAAAGACAAGGAATGCTACTGTGCTGTTTGCAATGAGAAATAAAGGAGAATTCAACGCACTTGCTCCCAGATGACTTTAGACAACTCTTTCTTGTTCTGAAGAACTGACCAAATAAACAGAGCTTGCAGCGGATGCCTTGTGATAGGACACTCATCCTGAAAGAAAGAGTAACAACTCCTTTAATCTAATCTCACTTAATTTTTTTCAACTGGAACAAATCCCAGTCTGCCACTCTTGGTTTTCATCTTTTCTTCATTTTACAGCCACCAATCCTCTCTCAGCTCTCTGGCACTTGTCACACATTTACGTTAGTTTATACTTCAACAAAGCCTTATATTTTCCTATTTGATGGGGAAGTATCAGTCTCCCTGTTTTTCCTGAAGTGGGTATTAAAATACATTTAGGTCCATTGTCTTTTCTGCTTTAACTTTTGGCTTTAACCCAGGTAGCCTTGTTCACAGCCTGACTTTGTGTTTAGAGAAAAAGATTATCATCCTCCAAAAGGAATATTAACTTTATACCAATAGGCTTTTTGGGTTTAAGCAAGACCCTGAACTTCACAAAACAGAGAGGAATTTCTATATTACTGTCTTCTTCGCATTAGAGCAGTCAGGAATCAGGTAAAGCTATTGTAAAATGACTCCTGAGCAACAAAACTTCTAAGAATCACAAGCTCTAATGGAAATTCTCAATGCTAACCAGCATTTTCAAACCACGCTTTCCCCAAATGGTGCACGTGTTGCATCTCTGAAGTCAAAACCTGATTTCAAAACCTTCCTATCTGATGCCTGAGCTCCAGTTTTGAAACTCAGGTCTTGATCTGATGTTTGGACCTACTGTGCTGCAATAACTGAAAAGCCTGGTTCTATCTGTCAATGAAATCAAGTCCACAAGATGCTTCACAACATTTCAACAACCAAGGTTTAAGACACGAGAATCTATACCAAAATATGAGTCCAAATTCTTCTGGTACTTATGTACCAGATTCTGAATTTATATTAGCATAACTAAGTATAACTAGTGCATTGATTGCTCTGACAATATTTTAAATTAACACCCAAACAAATTCACCCCTTTTTCTTGTAGTTATAAGACCCTTATAATGCATTTATAGGGTCCATTACATGCATTTGTAAAACAGGGCAGTATGTTAAATGTAAAACATTGCTGAGGCCATTAAAGGAAATTCTGCTACACCAGAAACAGAACATAATTTTTGCTATTTTCCTTTGAATGGTCACTCAGCAGAAAGAAACTGCTCATCACTTACTGAAAGATGTATTTCCACCTCATCCTTGCTATTCTTGTCATCTCTTTTGAGACCTCTTCGGAAATCTTCAACCATTTTCCACACAAATGTGAGTGGTGCATCATTATAGGAGTTCTTTGCGATCTGCAGGTTCTTGAACACCAGGCTGCTGAAGTTGTTGGTGTACAGCTCTCTAAGGACCTCTGTGGTAAGGAACTTCCTCAGATTCAAGCCATTTTCCAGGAAGAGACGGACAAATTTGGGCCTGTCTTTCACTAGGGCTGTGAACATGACATCCTGCAGGTCAGCAGACTAGGAAGAAATGGAAAAGCAAACATCGGGGAGTATGTGAGAGACAAAGCTTACCTAAGGGCCTGACATACGTGCCTAACTGCCACATTTCCCTTCATGCTGCCACATTTTCATCAGAATCCCACTTCTCTGTAGGCAACTGCCTTTGTTGGATGGCCTAGAGTGCTCCTGCCATAGGCAGATAACCTTTGCCATCAGTGATGTCAGTGCAAGGTGGAATAGACACTCTTACTTATCACCACAGAGTCTGAGGTGCTGAGATAGTGGCTGCCGTTACGATATCTCTCTTTCCACTGCCCCCCTGTCCTGTGGCACTGTACTCAGATGGTAAAGGTCTGTACCTCCCAGTTTCGGTCGTTGGTGAAGATCTCGTCACTAGCCAGGTCCAATTGATTCCACTCTAGCAGCAGCTTCAACTGCCCATTCCAGTTATCTCTGTCATGTTCATTAGTGCTGAAAGCTACAGAGGAGGAACAATGCTCTAGGTAAGAGACCAGAGACTGAAAAGCTTCTTGGCATACTTCTATTTATCTCTGCGACTTGCACTCAACCTGGCAGGACTCCTGTCAAATGTATTTCTGCAGACTTGTGCACATATTCCTAACTGGGTTTGAAAGGATGCTGGAAGCTTAGAGACATATTTATAGTCCAACATAGGCCACAAACAAGCTGCTAGGAGCGTCTCATCAACCAAAATCTGCACATTTCCTTCAGCTCTCCAATGTCCTGCATCCTCTACACAAAAGATATTCTGCAGAATTCCCAGTGAGACCCTACCCAAGGAATGTCACGAGCAGCTATAATGTTCAGGGGCTTTCTCCATGCACAGAGAGGAAGATGAGGTGTGCCTAACAACCTTCACTGAATACCAGTTCTGCTATGTTGGAGTGGTAGAGAGCCCAGGTTCTGAACTACTCATATCAGCAAGACACTGGGGTTGCTTGGCTTGCTGACTGATCCCGGTTGTGTTGTGTACTCATGTGCAGCTCCTGGTGATGCTATCGCAGCATCCTCAAAGCTCTGCTGAACGCCTTCCCAATTATCTGAACTGAATTTCTATCTCACCCACACTAACACATCTCAAGGCTACCGCAGGATGTCCACATCACAGCCGATGAAGACAAGCTCTAGACTGTGGCAGGTGCTTAACTCTAGAGAGATGGCACTGCCCTAGGGAAGGCTGTTCTAGAAAGTCAATAGCCATCTTTGATCATCTATTGAAAAACAACAATAACAGAAAACACAATTACTTGCCTTTGTAAAGAGCAAAAGAAATGGCATTGCTCACAATTTCATCTCCAGCTTCCTCTATTTTGATAACTGTCAGTAAATGAGGGTTCTCAAGGACTTCTTTGATCTACAAAAAGAAAAAGTTCCATTTCAAAGCTGTCTAGGCTGTTTACTAGTTGATCTCCTGGAGCAACTTTAAAAGAAAGTTCCCATTACAGCACAGCAAAACTGCTTCTCATCAGTCCTATTTCTACATACAGTTAAAATTTAATCAAGTCCAGAAGCAGATAATGAGATTCATTTTAAAGTGAAAGTACAAGATTAATTATCTTCTGAACATATAGCAAATAACTGCAATTCCCTCTACACAGAACATCATAACCAAAAAGATATAATCTCAGTAATTAGAAACTACTTGTAAAGGAAAAAGAACGATTGTGGCAACAGACATTCCAAACAAGATCTAGCAGTTTATTAGAGAAAACCGCTTCCATCTTCTTTGCTCTGTCAAAAATAGAGATGGATTTTCACATAACCAAGTCTTATAAAGATGCGTTCATTGTGGCACACAGATAATAACTTGAGCCATTCCTGACTGAAGGATGAGATACATTCAAAGACAGCTCAGCAGAAGCTGTAAAGAGCGCAGCTGGGTGACCAAACAAGAAAAACTGCCTTCAGCAGCTCCACATTCCCCAACGCAGAGATCCTTCTGGAAACCTTCTGGCTCATGGGCTGCTCAGAGGGCAGTTCTTCCTCTTCAGGTTTGGATGCCACAGCCTCCAAGCTCAAAATGCAAGTTCAGACTTGGTGTCTGCAGGACCATGTCCTATTTCTTCCCTTTTCCCTGTAAGCTTCTTAACACAAAAGCAGAAAACTGTTGAGGATATGAGATAGCTCTGGAGATTCTGCTGCTTGGAACAGGGTTAAGTGGAGCAGGTTGCTCAGCGAAACTTGTAGGTTGCCCCATGGTCTCAGTCTGCCAAGCTCTGGCGAAAAGTCCTGACTCAGGCCTTACCAGAAACAACAACTCCTTAAACTTCAATAGCAGAAGCTTTGTTTGGTTCACACCAAAGACAATACATAGAGAAGTTTAAACATCTGGATGCCTCTCCAGGACCTGCAGACAAACTGCAAAGTCACATTCATAAAAGGATAAAAAAACCATAATGAAGAAGTTTGGGTGAAGAAAGATAACAAAGAAGTTTGGGTGCAGAAAACTGAGAAAAGGGGCTTTACATGTACAGGAAAAAAAATAACATTTCCCATCCCCCCCTTAAGAACTTCAGCTGAGGTCTGAATACATAATCAACCCCCTCTCTGAGCGTGGGTAGATGATGATTAACCAAGAGAGAAAAACAGATTCAGACCCCAGGATAAAGTGCTGGGCAGTTAATTGAGAGAGTCAATTAGCTGAAGTTAATGGATCGCTCAGTGAGCTGAAGTGGTTTTGGAACCAAGACTTCTGAAAAATAACTGTATATTAAGATTTTCCTGGAGCCCCATTTCCTTCTATCTGTATTAAGAAGAGAGGTATATCTAAAACCAGGTCCCTCTGAAGGTCAGGTAATCAGAGAGTCACAAGAGTCTCCTAAAACTGGCTCACACTACGCAAGATAGCAGATAGTCTCCTGATTTCTCCAGTTTTCCTAGAATCCAAAAAAATACTCTTGTAATAAACACTCATGTATAAATCATAACGGTGATGACATTCTGAGAGCTCTACCTCTGGTCAAAGAGGCACAGAAAAGCATAAGAATATCATTTTGTAGAGAAAAAATCAGAAGGGCTAAGGCTCAACTAGAAATCAGATTGGCAAAGTCGGTGAAAGATAACCAAAAATCTTTCTATAAATATATAAATAGTAAAAGGAGGACTAGGGAGACCATACAGTCCCTATTGGACGCAGAATGAACAACAGTGACAGGGGATGAGGAAAAGGCTGAGGTACTTAATGCCTTCTTTGCCTCAGTCTTTAATTGCAAAGAACGTTGTTCCCTCTGTGTACAAACCCCGGAGCTAGAGGAGCAGAATGAGGCTCCCATGATCCAAGAGGAGGTGGTCAGAGCTCTGCTAGCCCAACTAGACACCCACAAGTCTATGGGGCTGGATGGGATTCACCTGAGGGCATTGAAGGAACTGGCGGATGTGCTGGCCAAACCCCTTTCCATCATCTTCCAACAGTCCTGGCTGACTGGGGAAGTTCCACTGGATTGGAGGCTCATGTTGTGCCCATCTACAAGAAGGGTCGCAGGGAGGATCCGTGGAACTACAGGCCTGTCAGTCTGAGCTCAGTGCCAGGGAAAGTCATGGAACAGGTGATCTTGAGTGCTATCGTGAAGCACTTGCAAGAGAACCGGGTGATCAGGCCCAGTCAACACGGGTTCACAAAAGGCAGGTCTTGCCAAACTAACCTGATCGCCTTCTGTGACAAAGTGACTCGGCTGCTGGACAAGGAAAAGGCTGTGGACGTATCTTCCTGAGAAGGACCTGGGGGTGTTGGTTGACAGTGACTGAACATGAGCCAGCAGTGGCCCTGGTGGCCAAGAAGGCCAATGGCATCTTGGCTTGTATCAGAAACGGCGTGACCAGCAGGTCCAGGGGGGTTATTCTCCCTCTGTACTCAGCACTGGTGAGACCGCACCTCGAATCCTGTGTTCAGTTCTGGGCCCCTCACCACAAGAAGGATGTTGAGGCTCTGGAGCGAGTCCAGAGAAGAGCAACGAAGCTGGTGAAGGGGCTGGAGAACAGGCCTTGTGAGGAGCGGCTGAGAGAGCTGGGGGTGTTCAGCCTGGAGAAGAGGCTGAGAGGAGACCTCATTGCTCTCTACAACTACCTGAGGGGAGTTGTAGAGAGGAGGGAGCTGGCCTCTTCTCCCAAGTGACAGGGGACAGGGTGAGAGGGAATGGCCTCAAGCTCTGCCAGGGGAGGTTTAGGCTGGACATTAGGAAAAAGTTTTTCACAGAAAGGGTCATTGGGCACTGGAACAGGCTACCCAGGGAAGTGGTTGATTTACCTTCCCTGGAGGTGTTTAAGGGACAGGTGGACGTGGTGATAAGGGACATGGTTTAGTGATTGATAGGAGTGGTTGGACTCGATGATCCGGTGGGTCTCTTCCATACTGGTTATTCTATGATTCTATGATTTTGGTGCATGTACAGTGCTGAACCTCCACCTGCATCCCATGCACGCAGAACTATTAAGTCAACACTAACAGAGTCCCAGTGGAGACAGTGCTGGAATGCTGCTGTGACAAAACTCTGATCAAATAAACCGTGAGTCCTAAATGTCCCACTCCCCAGGCTGTAAGGGAAGTCTGTACTGCCGAGTGCTCAAGGGATGCAGAAAGTCAGACGAGAACTTTAAGAACAAATGAGAGAATCCTGAAGGAGATTCACTACAACTTGAAATTTCCAAGAGACAGCAGTGACAATCCTTTGTCTCTCAGCAATTCGGCAGGATTTAGTGGTGTGAGGTCGGATTCAGTAAACATCCAATTTCTCCATCATCAAAACACATGCAAAAATATTGTAACACCAATCAGCACATCAGCCAAGTTAGACTTCTAGCAGCCAGTGCTCAAGGAATCATGAGCGTACAGGGAGCAGGCAGTTACAAAACATCTGGCCTTAGCTTTCCTCTTCCTAGATGTGCTACCTTTCCAAAAGGTCATAATCCCCCAACTCCTTTTGCTCCAATCTGTATAAATTGTAAAACTGGAAATTTTTTCTATTTTAAATCCTCTCAGATATGTCATGGCAAGGAGCCCTGTAAATCCTACAGGTCTCACCAGATCCCTTATCTGGAAGTCACTAGCCGCTCCTGATCTCCTATGTCCCCTGTGTTCCCCCACACACACTTACCCATTTGATCCAGCTCTCCGTCTCCTCTTCCGAAAGCCTTGAAATGGTGCGAGGCAGATACTTGAGCAAGCTCTCCTTGACACATGAGGAAGTGAGAGCACCTTCCGCCTCCACCAAACTAGCGATAACGTCAGCGATCCGGCCAGAACCTTCCACCACAACACAGGGAATCTTACTCTTGATGGCCACGTTGATAGACTAGGGAGCCAAAGAGGGAGAAGCACGACTGTGTTATCAGAACCTGCTGCTCAGTAAGAAAGCCCAGAGATTGTAGGCTTGACAGAAACTCGTGGTCCAGAGCAGTGTTTTAATTACTGCCCACCGATACCTCAACAATGCCAGCTCTTTAAAACAGCATCCATCTAATAACAGAGAGCTGTGAAGAGCCGCACAGAAGCTGAGGGATGGAAAGCACCATCTGCCAAATTTTAGAGTCGATTAGCAGGTCAGGAATATTGCCAAGGGGAAATGGCATTCAGAACACGTTATGACACTGCCTGGCTCCAGTCACTCACTGTTTACGGCACAGCATCGCTCAAGTTACACCACAGCTGAGTACAGGGTCTCTAGCTTTATTTGCTAGAGGTGCAAGCAGCAGCCTTTTTACACAGGGATCACCTCTGCAGCATCAGGAGAACATTGAACTCGATGTTACTGGATGTCTCCAAGCAGTTAGTTACACCATTTCTCACACAACAGCGTTGTATGCTGCTTATGGGCAAGAATAAAAGGTGTGGAAGTAATGATGGAAGGGCCATTGTCCTCCTATGGCAAAGAGCACAAGAGGAGACATTTATTTCATTTGCATTAGGGCCATCAAGAACATAGGGACCGAAATATAAGCTGTCTGCCAGCACATTGCACAAAAGGAGTCAACGCAAGTTACAATCAGTCACGAGAAGGACAGAACATGCATTAGCTACCTTAGAAGACAGTTCCATGAGAACAGAAAAATCAACTAGGAGTCTGCAACTCCAAACCTAATTACCGTGAGAGTATTGTTACTGAAAATCGGACAGTAGGTTCATGATTATTCTGGTTTGAGCTAAAGCAGAATTAATTTTCTAACTTTTCAGCTCAGTCTCATCTAAGGAACTTCATTTTCTGAAACTTAACTGCATGGTTTTCAGGCAGCGTTTCTCTGTAGAAGTGATAACATGGGGCACTAGGATGCAGAAAGGTCATTCCTTACGTCTATCCCTATGGAGATGAAGGCCATCCTCAAGCTGGTGGAATGCCATAGGTGAAAGGGTCGCACTTACAGGGAAGAATGGTCAGGACAGGTGACCCAAACTGACCAACAGAGCATTCCACACCACACACCTCATAGTTCAGTAAAACTGAGGTAATGCAAGGTCAGGCTTTCTTCTTTGATGGCTGGCATCCAATACAGACTTCATCTTTTTGCCCCTGATCCCAGATCTGTGCATTCCTGAACCAGTTCCCGAGTCCAGTTCACTTCTGCCACTGAGTCCAGCCCAGGACCTTTTCCCTTGCCTGCTCTACAGCATCTGTGGTGATGTAGTCATTGAGGAGGGGAACAATTCCATGTATATATTTTATTATTAGTTAAAATTAATTAAAAACAAGGTGTTCCTTCTTGCCAACTACATCATAGGGGTTTTCTTCAGAAGGGCTCAACTAAAGTGGATGTTATACATCAGAGTTGAAAACAGAAGCCTGAAACATTTTCACTTTTCCTCTGCTAAAGTCAATTCAAGTTATTGTGTACCAGTCACAGAAGCTGGGAAAGGATGACTCTTCCCTGGCCAGCATCGCTAAAATTAAGGCACAGCAAGGACAGACGTCCACTGTGAGGAGCCTGATGTGTCACACTGGGCTGAGCAGAGGTTTTGTTTATTTCTTGAGAAAACAGCTTCACCTACAAGTGAAGAAGGCGCAGGCAAATGCCTGTGTACCAGTAACAGCAATACAGCCAGAAGACTGGCAGGAACCATGAACTGAACTATTAACCAGTTCATTTTCAATTTTATTTTCCAAATTCCTAGAAGTTACACATTTGATTTAACAAGGCTTTCAGTCATTTTGATTAGACAGATGCTAAGCCTGTGTTCTGTCTACTTTATCACGTTTCTTGTGGAATAACATCTTAAATGTTAGAGCAATGGCCCTACTGTTGCTCCTGGAAATAAGTGAAATCAATAAACTTACTTTTAAAGTCTCTTTCCCTCCACCCTGGGCAAAGCACACAATTGGAATCTTCCCTCCATAATTCGATTCTGTGAAACGGGCCAAAAGGGGGGAAAAAAGAAACCAAAAAAAGGAAAGAGATTCAACCGATTAATGCAGTTTGAACAACCTATTTTTCCTGAGTACAATAAAGTAATTTCCAAGTGGTTCACATGAACACTGACACCAGCTTACTGTTGATTTTTCCAGATCCATTAATGTCTTTTCCTGTTTTTAATGAAAAATCAGTTTTGCCTAACATTCCGCATTGCTGACTTCAGACAACCTTCTTCAGCAGATGCTTTGTTCGTCCTAAGAATCATAATTTTTACTAGCTCCAGAGTCCCCCAAGCATGGGATTTTATTGTATTTACCTATTGTTTTGACCATTAGAGTCTAGGCACCAGGTTCATATCACAGATACCTCTACTCCTCGTCTCCAGAAAATCACTGAATCAGCCCCAAAGCATGAAAGGATTAAGGAGAAGGGCACACACCTACCTGGGATAACCCGCTCCGAAATGTACTTTTCTAACTGAGTTCGTACTTTTGCCTCTATTGTTGGGTGCCCATGGGTGCCATTATCAACCAGTAACAGATGAGTGTGGTTATTGTCCAGGCAATACAAGGGGTCTCTCTTGAGATCATCCATTATGTAGCGCGCCAAGTAGTACCCCTAGAAGCACAAGCACAACGTTTCACAGGGATCCAAGGGCAGAGCATGCACAAGCCTTCAAAGACAAGCCAGTGACTGCTGAACTCCTACCACCAACTATTCAACATTAGGAGCCTGGATTTACCAACTCAGCTCACTGGTGGTCTCAACAGAAGGGGACAGTGAGAGAAACCCCATACAAGAGCACAGCATAAATATCTGCAGAGAAATCTTTTCTTCACAAGAGCAGCCTGGTTTGAGATGGTCCTCTTGTAACTGCACCTCAGCCAATGGAACACTGGACATTTTTTGTAACAGTTTACCCCTTACAGAGATCCTGTTAAGGGATGCTTGCTTCCTTCAACCACCAGAAACAGCAAAACTGCAGCAGACTTACATCCAACACCTTGTAGAATCATAGAATCACTAGGTTGAAAAGGACCAAATGGATCATCAAGTCCAACCATTCCTATCAAACACTAAACCATGCCTCTGAGCATCTCATCAAATTGTCTTTTAAACACCTCCAGGGAAGGTGAATCAACACCCTCCCTGCGCAGCCTGTTCCAGTGCCCAATGACCCTTTCCATGAAAAATTTTTTCCTAATGTCTAGATTAAACCTCCCCTGGTAGAGCTTGAGGCCTTTCCCTCTTGTCCTGTCCTCTGTCACTTGGGAGAAGAGCCCAGCTCTCTCCTCTCCAAAACCTCCTTTCAGGTAAAGAGCAATAAGTTCTCCCCTCAGCCTCCTCTTCTCCAAGCTAAACAACCCCAGCTCTCTCATAGAATCATAAGAATGTTTTAGGTTGCCAGGATCCTCATTAGATCACCTAGTTCAAGACACAAACCTCCCTAGAGCCCTCAATAAACTAAACTAGCAGGCTGCAGGAGGTGATTCTCCTGCTGTACTCTGCTCCCATAAGATCTCACTTGAAGCCCTGTGATCAGTTCTGGAGTCCTCAGCACAGGAAGGACATGGACCTGTCTGAGTCCAGAGGAGATCATGGAGACAATCAAGGGTCTGAAGCACCTCCCCTATGAAGGCAGGCTGGGAGAGGCAGGGTTGTTTAGCCTGGGGAAGGGAAGTTGTACTTAAAGGCGACCTACAGGATAGCTGGGGAGAAGCTCTTCATTAGGGAGTGCAAGGGTAGGGCCGAGAGGGAATGGTTTTAAGCTGGAAGAGGAGAGATTGAGGTGAGATCTTGGGAAGAAATATTTTCCTTTGAGGGTGGTGAGCAACTGGCATAGGTTGCCCAGAGTAGTCGCGGCTGCCCCATCCTGGGAAGTGCTCAAGGCCAGGTTGGATAGGGCTTTAAACAACCTGATCCAGTGGGAGGTGTCCCTGCTTATGGCAGGGCATGGAACTAGATGGGCTTCAAGGTACCTTCCAATCCAAGCCATTCTATAATTCTATTTATCTAGCAGGATGTTTTCTAGACATTTTCTATGACATCTAGTGGACAATAGAGAAGGGTGTCTGACCTATTGGACAACAGGATTGATGACCAAAGTCAGTAACAGAAGCAACAGGACAATGCATCTTAGTTCATGGGAATCTCCACTACAGGCTACTGTGCAGGGAATTCACAGCAGCTAGAATTGAAAACGCTATTCCCTAATACCGTGCCAGACATGAAATTGGAGCAGCTGAACTTCTACACAGACACTCTAAGCCTCCAGCTAAACCCTCTGGACCAAGCCTGCTGAGGGTCTGTCTTGCATATGAGAACACTACAGTTTCCTCCTGTTCTGGGAGGAACCTCTGATGTTTCTTCTCACTGCTATATACACTGAAAAAAAGCTGGCCCCAGGCTGATTTGTGTAGGACAAAAGTAGCTCAGAATAAGCAGACAGTGATTCTATAGAAACACTGCACTGGAAAGCAATCTGCCAAGCTCTGCTTTACTAGAAATACTAGCAGAGATTGACTGACCACTCTAGCCGGTCAGCACGTGGCTGACAGCATCAGCCAAACACAGACATTGTTATCGCTGAGAGTAGCAGTCAGTCCGGGGTATAATCTGTACGAACGGCCAATCCTCCTCTTTGTTTCCCCATGAACCGTACACATTTCTTACGTCATTATCACCACTGCGAATCAGACTTTCTCGGTTGGAAATCATGCCCCAGGCCGCAATGCCAATAGCCACCACATTCTCCTCCGAGCTCCGACTGATGGTGTTGTCTCTGACCACTTCCCCGATGTACTTCATCAGCCCGTAATGCGTGCCTCCTGTGAAAATCCAGGCCCCTGGAGAAAACATCCAATAATACGGAAGAATCCAGTGGAAAAGCCACCTTCCCAATGCATTACCTTTAAGATACCACAACCCAACCTCCTCTCAAGACCTCAGAAGAGGCATTTATTCTTCAATTCAACACAAAAGATACGCTACTTATCTTACACTATGATGAGCAACTGATGATTAGCTCTCAACCCTGTTGCTTCCAAACTGTAAGGTCACATTCCCCCAAGTGCACCAGCCAAGCAGAAACAAATTGAAAGCTCTGCTTCCCTGCTGAGCCTTTCAGCTGTACCTCTCCAATAGATTTACACAGCAATAAAATAATACAGACAAATGTTCAGGTCTTTACCTTTGGACTGGGCGATGTAGATCAACCTGCTGAAGATCTTGCGCATCCGGGGCTTGAGCGCAAAATTCTTCGCGCCCCCAGTGACAGAGATGACAAGGTTTGGGGTCTTCAGGTGCCAGTGTTGGGTCATAAGATCATAGAGCGTTTCAGAGTCTGTGTCGCATGATAAACGGATGTACTTGGGTGAGAGAAAATAAGAGAACAGATAGAGCAAGAGGTAAATAGCTGGGAACAGACCAGGAATTGCATTTTGTTCTAACGTACATTCTTAATCCAACAGCCAGTAGATAAAAGGTCATGTGATGATGAAGCCTTTGTTTCTTCCTCCAAAGCATCTTTATTCTCCCAGTAAAACTGGGCACCCAACTCACATTCCATTAGAGAAAAAGCAAGAGCACTGATGCTGGGATTCAGAGGAACAACTGAAGGATGAACACAACACTGAGGAAGTTTATGGTATAACAATTTTAACTGTAACAATGCTATTTATAGCTTAGCTTATGAACTAGTGGTGGCATTGTTATAGTGAACTAATAAGAATTGCAACTGTGTTTTGATTACACTATTAAAGCCTTAACTTAATGAATTATTCATTCCAGGCTCCACATGCACAGTCACGGTGGCCCTATCATAACATACACCCAAACCAGCATTCTAAGTATAATACATTATAACTTTATTAAATGCATAGTAGAGCTTGAACACTGTATGCGGATGCCAAAAGCACACTAGATGGATAGCCTGGCTTCAAATAGACCTACTATGTCTCTATTTCTGTAAAAGGCTCTGGTCTTTTCCTGCTATGATATTCAAGAGCTCCTTTGCAATTTTATCACTGTCAGTAGTTTAGAGTGATGGATTTTTGGAAGACAGTCATGGCTACAACCCTTACCAGGGGATGAAAAGGAGAAACTTGGACCTGAGACACAGGAGTTTTCTACAGACTGCAGAGTACTTTCAGGAGAACAAAACCAAGGGATTAGTTTGAGGAAGAAGGGTCCGTATATTGAGAGGCACTTAACTTGAACTAAAGAACATATTCACGTGTCCAGGATGGCTTCCCACAAGTAGTTATGGCATCTAGCTCAGAAGGATCCAGCAGCTACACAGGAGAGCTGCAGGACACCCACATCTTCTGCTCTAAGAAGCATCAGACACACAAAGCCTTGGCTGTTTTTCAGGACAAGGTTCCCCACAGGAGAGGGGAACCAGCCAGAAACATTCTCTGTTCCACAGACAACACCCTCACAGCAAATCCTGTCAGCTCTGTAGTTAGAAGGCGTTTCTCCTCAACCCTGCCAACACACAAAGTACCTTGAATCTGTAGGACTGCCTTCGTTCCATCAACCGTGAAGGCTTCCAGCTGAAAACTTGTTGGTTTCATCTACACGTTCAATCTACCAGCAACTCTACGTCTGGCACTTAGCACCTCCAGAGCCCTTTGCAGGCTGGACCGTGAACCCCTCTGCTCTGCTCAGACACTTTCCTTCTCCGAGGTGCAACGATGCCATCTCCTGGTACAACCGGCTGGTGCACCCCAAACATCATCGGCTCAACCAGCCCTCAAACAAGGGCCAGGCTAAGGCTATTTCAGCAGCTGAACTCAGACAGGCACTCAGAAAAGCAATTTTTTTTTTTTTTTCAGATTAAGGGCTACCACCAGATAAAATACAGCAACTGCAGGATGTTACACGATCTGAGAAACAACAATAAGAGTGCAAGCAGAACTTAAATGTAGACATTTCAGTGGTCTGATCACATCTAATATATCCGCTCAGGACATTTCAGGACTTATCCTCTCCAAAAAGTGCAATGGTACAAAACTTCATATCCCTCGTTAATAAAAGTTGGCAACTCTTAGGTTACCTTGGTTTTGAAGTTATCCTCACTGTGCTCAAGAGAAAATATTTTGTGATGTCTAACATCTGCAGGTGTCTTGCAAGGTAGAGAATAAGAATGTGGAATAGAGACATGACTCCAGACAACGTGCTGGTGGAATGGATTATATACAGCATTTGAATAAAAACTATGCTCTGAAACACACACAGTGGCCCTGAGAGTCCTCATGAAACAACCAAGGACACACAAACCCTTTTCCAAGGTGAGAAAGGGGACACGACATGAGAAAAGAACATTTAAGCTTTGAGAACTCAGAAATTTTACAACAGAGCAAGTAATTTTTAAGTAAAGGTAACCAGCAGCTTAAAAACACAAGTATGAAGCTAAAATATGCATATCAACAATTATGTGAAGTACTTGGATCTGTTTAAGCATGACACAAAGCCTTGAGCCTTACTTCCCACGCAAATGCCTCTTGTTTCTGCTACTGTGCATAAAATAAACCAAATTAATTTGCATAGCATACTCTGATTTTCCTCATTTACTTTGATTGTCCCAGGCAAGCTGCATTGGCAGTAAATATCAGCCCTTTAGATGAGGCAGATGAGCTCAGCGACGTGTGACTCCTCACAGGGTATCAGTCTAAATCATCGGAAACAGCAACACCAGCAATTTTCTTTTTTTACCCCCCTCTCCCCACACCAACGAAATATACAGGGGGGAGGGAACCCAACCACTGATTAAACAGAATAAAACTTCTAAACTTCCACTGATTTCATACATTCCCACTGAATTTGCTATCAGTGTAGGATCCCCACTGTGGGAAATACTATGTGACTTTTTTTCAGGGTTTGTGACCCTTTTTAGCTGACTCCATCTATTTCCATTAGAATAAAATTGACTTTAGCTTCATCTTTCTTGCTTTTCAGAAGCTTCCACCAGCACTGGGTTCAGGACACGGCGCACCCAGCAAGAGCCTGACGTATACCCTTAAAACAATCACCTACCCTTCCTCTTTTTCCCATATTTTCAAACTGAATGTCCCCAAAGGCATCAGTGGGAAGCTCCTTAGTGTGTTTCTTGTAGTTCCACTTTTCATTGGTATTAATCTGAGTGCCTTCTATGTGTTGATTTTCAGGGTATCCACATTTGCATAAGTTACCCCTGAAAGAAGAAAGAACATACATGAAACCCCACAGTCATCATCCTGAATACAGACAAGTAAGCACTTGATTGGTTTATTAGCAGGACAGAATTTTTTCACAGCTGACATCACTTTCAGAACTTCTGCTCCATCAGGACATTTCCAAGAAGTGATATTCAGCAGCAAACATGGAACTTGTAGAACGCAGAGTGCCTGCCCTAGCAGTCACATCAAGTGCCAAATCTGGGAGAAGATTTAGGTTGGATTAACCCAACTCAACAATCCAAGCAGCAGGTGGAGCTACGGAACCAGTTGTGTGCATGGGACTCTACTTGGATTTGCTAAGACAAATTAACAACAAAGAGGAACCAGCTCTCAGATCATAGAATCACTAGGTTGCAAAGGACCCACTGGATCATCGAGTCCAACCATTCCTAACAGTCACTAAACCATGTCCCTCAGCACCTTGTCCACCCGTGCCTTAAACACCTCCAGGGAAGGTGAATCAACCCCCTCCCTGGGCAGCCTCTGCCACTGCCCAATGATCCTTTCCATGAAAAATTTTTTCCTGATGTCAAGCCTGAACCTCCCCTGGCGGAGCTTGAGGCCATTCCCTCTTGTCCTGTCCCCTGTCACTTGGGAGAAGAGGCCAGCTCCCTGCTCTCCACAACCTCCTTTCAGGTAGTTGTAGAGAACAAAGAGGTCTCCCCTCAGCCTCCTCTTCTCCAGGATAAAAAACCCCAGCGCCCTCAGCCACTCCTCATAAGACTTGTTCTCCAGCCCCCTCCGCGTCTCAGTCGCTCAAAGATGAGATTAGACGAGATCATATCTAATCATGCTTCCTCCCTGTATGATCTACTTCTCTCTAGTGCTGAGCAACAAAGTGGAGTAGATACGAGGAACCAGTTTGTGCTGAGAGATGAGCTGACCCTTCTCGATGGGTGTTACTCATGTGAGCTCCTCCATTATCACAAACCAAGTTAGGTCACCAGCAGCTTAATTTGAAATCCTACAACTGCACTCAGAAATTAAGTGAATGAACCAGAACTTGGTATCAGACACCACCAGAAGTGACCTCATCCTCTGCTAACCTGATACATACAAGGGTTTTCTTACCCTTTTGTGCTGTCAACGCAACAGGAAAAGTTTACTATGGTGACCACTAAGCATAATTAACTTTCCATGCAAACCCATGGCCTAACTAGTGTCTAATCATGCCCAAGACATTCACAGCAAGAGGGAACGGTCGTCTGGTTTCTGAGTAGCCTTTGCTGGCAGCTGGCTTTGTTCTTGGCATGTTTATCCCATTACCACTCCTACCCGCTGCCTGGCACGGTGTGCAGTCACCACCAATGCCCTCCTCACCAGCACTGAAACTGCATCAACAGGAGGAAGAATCTGCACTTTGGTTGCACAGAACTAGTTGGGAAAGGAGGAGCAGCTGAGAGAGCTGGGGGTGTTTAGCCTGGAGAAGAAGAGGCTGAGGGGAGACCTCACTGCTCTCTACAACTACCTGAAAGGAGGTTGTGGAGAGGGGGGAGCTGGCCTCTTCTCCCAGTGACAGGGGACAGGACAAGAGGGAATGGCCTCAAGCTCCACCAGGGGAGATTTAGGCTGGAAATCAGGAAAAAAAAATTCACGGAAAGGGTCATTGGGCAGTGGCAGAGGCTGCCCTGGGAGGGGGTTGAGTCACCTTCCCTGGAGGTGTTTAAGGGATGGGTGGATGAGGTGATGAGAATCATGGTTTAGTGATTAATAGGAATGGTTGGACTTGATGATCCTTTGGGCCTTTTCCAATCTAGGGATTCTATGACCCTATGCAAGCTAGGAGAACTCTTTTCCTAGGAAAAACTGTGCACAATCCATGGAATATTCCACATAGCTCACATCCCTGCTTCCTAGAGGACTGGAAGAAGGGGTCATTGATTATGAAAGAGAGGACTGACAACTGCAGTGAGCAACATGAACAGCAATGAGAGAGAGCAAACCTGGCTCCTGCTCTCTAGTCAACAAACACCTGCAGGTAAACACTTGCCTAGTGTTAATTTTGCTAATGGCACAGAAGGAAACAAAGCAAGAGGAATGATGCTATTAACAGCACTGCACAATTTGGCCATATGGGGGTGGGTGGGATGAGGTGAAGGAATAAAAATGCATCAGCCCAGGACGACTAAGATGAGGACATTAATTTGTGTGTTTATAGTGACCTTCATAATTAGCTTGCAGACTGCAAACATGAGATCGAGCAATGCTTTCCTGTGAAGACTGCTGTGAAGGTAAGTCACAGCACATCTCTTCAAAGAAGAGAAAACTTAGCTGGCTTCTTCTGCTCTGCTGTAGCTTGCAAATAAAACCATCTTACCTTCAAAAGAGATAGACAAAAAAAACCCTAGCAAGTATCAAGTATGACTTGCAATCCTTTCCCAGTGGGGAAGCTGCTAAAAAACAGCTCTCCCATCCTTTGTTGGTCCTTTGCCAGACATCCCATTTCAGATGCCAGAAGGGGACCTTAAGTAAGACTTTCTGCAATGAGACTAATTTCCCTCCCCCCCCCCCCCCTCTCTCTCTAATTTTTTCCTCCCAACTACAAAGAATGGGGTTACTGAGAGCCTTCAGAGCTCTATATTTGGGCTTCTGCAGCTGCATTAGTTTGATCACTTTTCTCCTGAGATGAAAAATAAGGCAAGAAAACCAAAAGCAAGATTACAGTCCTCAAACTTGAATGGCAGAGGCACTTGTGCATGAAAACAGGGCAAGTGTAAAATATTTTCCTAGGAGAACATCAGCTTGGACAAAACCTAGCAATGTTGTCTCTGCTGTAAAGGCTTCTGCATGAAGTTTGTGATTTAGTTTTAAAAGACAAATTGAAATTATACAAAGCTCTGATAGATTCATACAATGTTATATTCAACACCAGTACTGGTAACTACATCCCAAAAGCATCTATTGCTACAATTATGCTTCCAAGAGGGTATTTAATATTAAAGTCCTTTAAACAGAGTTGCTGGAAGGCACGCTGACCAAGTCAGCATGAAGATCAGGCTCGTGGTTTGCAACAAGTTAGCTGTGGAGTAACTCAAGCTTATATGGAGACTTCATTGCTCTCTACAACTACCTGAAAGGAGGTTGTGGAGAGGAGGGGGCTGGGCTCTTCTCCCAAGTGACAGGGGACAGGACGAGAGGGAATGGCCTCAAGCTCCGCCAGGGGAGGTTTAGGCTGAACATTACGAAAATATTTTTCATGGAAAGGGTCATTGGGCACCGGAACAGGCTGCCCAGGTAGGGTGTTGATTCACCTTCCCTGGAGATGTTTAAAAGACAATTTGATGAGATGCTCAGAGGCATGGTTTAGTGTTTGATAGGAATGGTTGGACTCAATGATCCGGTGGGTCTCTTCCAACCTGGTGATTCCTGATAATATCAGTTTCTACTCAAACTCTTGACAGTTCAGAGCAGCAGTCTCCAAAGTGAGAAATGCATTAAGTAAAATAGCATTTGTTTCATCTTTCTCTCATCCCTTTTTAAATTGATATTTTTATGCATGCTTTACAATATACATACGATCAGTACAATATTAAATGTTTATAGTATATAATTAGACATATCTTGGTGGTATGTTCAAAATTTTTTACTGATGGGGTGTGTAACCAAAATAGTTTGGAGAGCGCTGGTCTAGAGCTGGAAGCAGCACTGCAAGATGCCTGTCCAACCATCAGACTCCCAGCTTTTTTGACCAGACTATCCCAGGCCTGGGCAAACGAGCAGTGACAACTAGAGGAGTTGTGTAAGTGAGATTCAGGTGAAGTTAACCACAGAACCAATATTTTGCTCCCCACCCAAGCCCAGCCACACAGCACAAATATCCTCAGCTCCCAGCCCCCCTGCCTGCAGAACAAAAGAAAAGTATCTGCTTACTGGGACTTGGTGTCTTTTGTAAAAAATACACATTCTCTCTTCTTAAAGTTCTCTTGAATGAAG
Organism: Clamator glandarius; assembly: GCA_033459285.1. Classification (NCBI taxonomy): domain Eukaryota; kingdom Metazoa; phylum Chordata; class Aves; order Cuculiformes; family Cuculidae; genus Clamator; species Clamator glandarius. The sequence continues at coordinate 627,508 of JAUNZM010000078.1, forward strand.
TTGACCAAATCCTTGAAAAAGAAAAAAAGAATTACTTTCAATAACGTATAAAAAAGGAGAGACCTCAGAAACAGTGCAGTCAGTTAAAACACAGAGGAGAACTGCTGCAAATTCATGAATCTCCTTTCTCAAAGTAGATGGTGAGAGGCAACTGGGAACTACTGGTGGTAGTCGACAGAAAACAAAAAGCTACTAAAATCACAAATAAGCATTCAAAAAAAAAGTGATATCAATATTTTTAGTATCTAGCATGCTTGAAGGACATAAATAGGTAAAAAGTATGGTTTCCCCCTCCAAACCAAAATCTTAAATAGCCAAACTGATTTTATACCTCTAAGCATTGCTGGAGAGCCTCTTTCAATTTCAGCTTTTAATCCAAAAGACCCACTTAGTAAACATAATATTTGAATTCAGTGGCATGATACAGTTAGCTGTAGAATATAGAGCATTGTACCCAAATCACCAGGTACCCAAATACCTCGCAGCACTGAATATTCTTCAAACAGCGGTTAACTCCGGTCTGGCTACTGCTTAAAAGACTATGGCAAACACTTTCTTCCCAAAGAAATAACAATAATAATAGAAGATAGCAACGTCCCCTTAGGTAGGAGCAATTTTAAGTCAATGCAGAAAGACTCCAGCAGGACACCTGAACAACTGAAGCAGTGCTTTCTGAGGCCAATGGAACGTGAAGTCCCTCCAGCTTGTTCAAGCAGTAACTCCATATTAACCTTGCAACTCCATAAATCAGGGGAAATCTTCAAACTCTGGAGATGCAAATTCATCATCTGCCCCACAAGCTCAGAACGTAAAAAAAAGTTTCTCACTTGCTGATAAAAATTTAGAGGTTTGGATCTTTAACTTGGTTGGGGGGTTCTGGGTTTTTTTGGCACAGCTTGAATTTGCAAGCCAAGATTTACCTTGGGATGAAAAGGAAGGACATGCAACTATAATTAGGTTTACCATTTGGATTGAACATTTGTAGTTAAAGGGCTGCTACAGGAAGTTATTCCAAGAGGAAAAGCATACTTTGAAAAGGACTGTAATATCCAAACTGAAGAAAATGGAAGGGAACATAATTAGGCAGAAAAAAATACAACAGTGAAAGACCAAATAAATGAAAGGGAGGGGGAACACCTTGCTCATCATTCCTACAAGCCCAGCAGAAGCAAAATATCTGCCAGACAATCACTCTGATCAGCAAGTGATTGAGGCTTTTCAAGGGCTGTTTAACATAATTACATGTTGTCTGCCTTGGCGAAGAGGTTGGATTCTTCTTTACAGAGCCAGAGGATTTGTCTCTAACTGAGATATGAAAAAGGACTAAAACCCAGAAATGATTAATCAGAAATGACTAAGGATGTAGAGAATAGGGATCAAAAGGAACACAATAAAACCTTAGACGTTCACCATGTGAATAAAGCACTGCTATTGCTGGAAGGGTCACTGGCTAAGAAAGCTTCACCACACAGGGAAAACTGACACATGAATCATCCTTCTCCTAACATTCCCCAGTTGGTAACCACTGGGGTCCAATCCCAAGATAACACCCACGCCGATCAAGGATGTACCGGATACTCACGGCATCACTGCAAGCCACATCCATGCTGCGAGATATGCTGGAATAGAGGAGTCTGGAACTCTCAAAATTGCCATTTCTTCTGTGTCGCATGGTGCCCATAGGAACCTGAAAAAAGCATGACAAAGGGGGAGATGAAGGCACAGTGGTTGCTAATCTTAAGCTAGATACAAAACAGCAAGACCAGTTAAGGCCCTAGGAAGGCAAGGAAGAGGTTATTGAAATCCAGTGTAAAGAATTTGCGTATTGATCCCTAAAACATGAAACAAACATTCAGAGAAAATCTTAATTCTTGTTTCTTGCCACAAAGAGCGCTTTCTTTCTTCCCCCACTTCCAAAAGGACTCCATCCAAGTCATCATGCTTTGAGATAAGAACGTAACTTATATGCCATCCCATTAAATTCATTGACATATTTCAACTATCTTTCCCTTCCCATCTCTGATGGGCTCATTGAGGAACTTGAGCTATTCAGTGTTTAAGTACAACAAGTGGTCCCTAATCCAGTGTATTTACAAGTAAAACAGGATATTGAGAAAAAACATTTCAATCACAGAGAAAATGAAGTGTGGTGTAAAAAGAGGCTGATCTGGCACTATGTCAGAAGGTTAGAGTAGATGCAGCACCTGACACCAACCCCTCAGGCCTCTGTCTGCTCCTGTAACGAGGATGCTCAACATGCGTGGCCCGAGTAGAAAGTAGATTTAAAGTCTGTTGAATCCAAAACTTAAGAAGTCACCGACAGAAGTAAACCCTCTTCAGTTCTCCACAGAGCAGATCCCCGTGCTGACCTCACTGTCTTTGTAGGAGCATCACTTCATTTACACCAAAGCACACAACAAAGTTTTAGTTACGCTAATAGCAAATACCTCCAGTCCCTTTATGTTACTTCACAAAATAATATCAGTAAAGATCTTTTCCTGGAAGTATGATTTTTCTCTCTTACTAATATTGCCACTGTATTGTGGAAAGCATCTCCCAGATAGAGAAACAGGTACACTGCAGCTCTGATGAAGCATTCCAGAGTAAGAATATACCATTTTTGAATGCCAGAAACTAGCAAGTGTGAAAAACAAGGTGTTTGAGAGAAAATAGGAATGTAATGGGCAGTGGGAAGCAGTAGTCATAAACAATGATAGGCTGTGATGTGAGCAACCCCTAAAGCAAGGAAAAAAAGTGATTTTGCAGAAGAAAATGTGTGTATTATACTTCACAGTTATTAAATACTTTGAAAGCCACTTTGTGTTGAGAAGGAGCACAATGGCCTCATGTGGCGTTGTTTACTGTGTATGACTGAAGTCCACAGCAACCTTCCCAAATTCTTCAGCATGCCCAGGAGCTCAGTTGCTCTCTCTGTCACTGTTAGGTGATGGAAGAATGCAGAAAAAGCCCTCTGCCTCCTTCCCACCTTCTGTATGTAATAAGAATGACTTAAACACAAGAAAAGGTTGGAAAGTGCATTTCATTGTATTGCAGCCCAAGTAACTGGCACAGTACAGCTGTCTCAGGTTTTGAAGCTCAGTCTCATTTGTGGTGCACTGATTTAGTGCTGTACGAGCGCAAGATGCTTTGAAAGGCACCTGTGCTCAGTTCAGGCACAGGTCTTAATTTGATCACCTATGGAAAGCCAGTGTTCACCAAAACCCTGGAAGAACAAGTGAGTGTTAGAAGGGAATGACAATGTTGTCTCTCAGAGAACAGCATTTCAAACAGGGCTGGCATTATTGTTCCACTGAGAGAAGGGGCTGTTCCAGAAGCATGGTTCCCTGTGGAAAAAGAAAGGAAGGAAAGCCCAACACCCTTTGCAAAACATAAATCCAACAAAAACAGTTAAAAACTCATCTTAGGACACCCACCACACCACTGACTTAGCTCTTGCATGCCACATGGGAATCGTGTGATACTGTGATTCAGGCACAAATCTAGTACCTGGTCTAGACATTTGGTGACATTTCACGTGGATTCTACAGGCATCTGGGCTTCTAAGCACCAAGCCACCTTCCAGAGACCCCTGTTGTGGGGATTCAGGATTTTTAGCCCAGAGGAATAACAACAGAAAAACCCTTTCCTGTGAAGCTCAGCAGCATATCATCTCTTCGTGTCTCTTCAGAACACACTAGAGAGGAAGCACTCCATGGAGAAGTCATTCATCTCCCATCACAACCTCTCCCTCGAATTTCAACTCTGAAATACTGATCCAAAGTGACTTCTCAGAGTGCGTGTCATTAAGAGCTGCGGTTGGGGTGACCTAAGCTATCCACATGGGAACTCTTTCCAGCTGCAGATAAATCTCAGGCTATGCTCAAGGCAGCAGACCCATCTCAGACCAATTTGTTTCCTCTTTCAGCACTGCAGGAAGGTGTTACTCTGTTCCCCAAGCAAAAGCTACAGAAGAAAACGGAGCATGTTCTTGCTTTGAAATCTGTAATCTCATTTGTCTTAATAACTCTACCATTTCCCACCTTCAGAGCAAGGACAAAAGTCTAGCAAGCTTTGTACCAGGTTCAGGGAAAGACTTTGCAGCAAACTTACTAAAACAGAACATAAGAACAAATCGGTGGAACAAACTGACCTCCGAAGAGGCCGCTGGCCTGGTCATGCCCTGCATCAGATATTCAGAAGACAAGCATGGCTTTATTTTCCCAGGAACTGCAAGGGTCTGTGGAAGCAGAGAGCATCGGCTCCCTTGTAGGTATTTGCTCAATGGCCTTTTCCATGCAAAGAAAGGATAAGAAAAGGAGGAAGCCATAAACTAAAAGATACAGAGAAGAAAACCTGACTGAGAAAGGAGGGGAATCAAGAGACCCAGACCCTATCATGCTAGTTGATAAGCATGTGTAGAATGTTAGAATGTTTATTCCAGCAGTCTTTTCCAATGGGATATTATGGAAAAGAGGAAAGTCATACACAAAATACAGAGAGGGTCAGACCTGGCAGGCAAACATAATGGAAACAGAGACAAGAAAAACCATGGCAATCACACTAATCGATGGGTTGTCAAGAATCTGTTTGGGAAATGGGATTTGCATCTGACAAGAACGCAAACTTGAGGCTCAAGGATGTTGGAGAGGAGCCGGTTGAAGTGTGCCAGCTGAGGAGAGTAAGGCAAAGGAGGAAAAGAGATATAAAGTGGGCCCCTTGACATGTGAAATGAGGCCTGTCTTGTGCTTGTCATGATGAGCCCTGCAGCCTCTTCAGTCTTCTTAAATTATTCTTTAACTACCTAGGGTGCAGTGCTGGTGCCCAAGGGATCTGCAGACGTGTGAGCGTGTGAATCTCTAGAGCTTGTCTGTGTGCCTGCTAGCTCAGTGGAAAGGACTGTTCAAGCATCACCAGGTTACCATAGCCCAGAGCTCCGTTAAAGGAGGATGAAGCACTAGAAGATTGCCTAGAGCAGTCAAACTACCATTTCTGCTCATTACTTTCCCAAGATCAGTTCAGGCCAATGGAGCCTCATGCTGGACACCCATGAAGTGAGGTCCAAGGAACAACCTGTGAACCATTTAGAGACTTAGTAAGCATCACTTATTCACAGACAGATGCGACACCAAACATAGTGGATCTGGCTTTATAGACTGGCTATACAATCAAGTTGAATACTTTATCTGCTCCAAGTATGGGACCCACCCATTGTCCAGCCTGCCTGGCTTTTCACTGACCCTCTGAACACCAAAGACTAACAGGGTCCTGCAGTAACAGGGTCATGCAGGGAAGGGGCTGACTTGAGAGCAGATCAAGGGCCTGATAAACAAGAAAACTGCCAACAAAAGATTGGTAACTCATTTGTGTTTCCAAACACAGCCAGCTACAAGAAAACAGCTGACCTCAGTGTTGAGGTTATGACAGGTTTCACTCAGCATCTCAAACATTTTAAAATTCCTTTTCCTCTCCCCTGACAGGACATGAGCTGTGCACCTTTTACTGAACGCGAGGATGGTTTCCAGGCAGGAGCTGCACAGGTCACAGCAGAGACAGGCTGCCAGAGGCATTTAGGTGGCTACAGCCACAAAGCAATCGCCTTGCCCTTGTGAAGGGTCAGCTTTGGAAACAACTAAGACTTGTTGTGATGGCTGAGAAAGCACTGCCCCCCAAAACACTAGGCTGTGTTGTTGCATGACAAATACGCACACACTCCCCCTCCTCATGTCACTGATTTAAGTAGAAGTGCCAACTGTGCACAGAGAAACAATTCATTATAACACAGTAAGCAGTTCTTGTCATTTCATATGATTGATGATAGGGATAAAGATGTCTATAAAGTTGTAATTCAAGATAAGAGTTCCACAGGGAGAAATACATTCTGGTCTGGATCCATTTGACACACTTACAGGCAGTGACTTACTTTACTTGTTGATTTCACAGAATCACAGAATAACCAGGTTGGAAGAGACCCACCGGATCATTGAGTCCAACCATTCCTATCAAACACTAAACCATGTCCCTCAGCAGCTCGTCCACCCGTCCCTTAAACACCTCCAGGGAAGGTGACTCAATCCCCTCCCTGGGCAGCCTGTTCCAGTGCCCAATGACCCTTTCTGTGAAAATTTTTTTCCTAATGTCCAGCCTAAATCTCCCCTGGCGGAGCTTGAGGCCATTCCCTCTCGTCCTGTCCCCTTGCCACTTGGGAGAAGAGGCCAGCTCCCTCCTCTCCACAACCTCCTTTCAGGTAGTTGTAGAGAACAGTGAGGTCTCCCCTCAGCCTCCTCTTCTCCAGGCTAAACACCCCCAGCTCTCTCAGCCACTCCTCATAAGGCCTGTTCTCCAGCCCCTTCACCAGCTTCGTTGCTCTTCTCTGGACTCGCTCCAGAGCTTCAACATCCTTCTTGTGGTGAGGGGCCCAGAACTGAACACAGGATTCGAGGTGCGGTCTCACCAGTGCCGAGTACAGAGGGAGAATAACCTCCCTGGACCTGCTGGTCACGCTGTTTCTGATACAAGCCAAGCTGCCACTGGCTTTCTTGGCCACCAGGGCCACTGCTGGCTCATGTTCAGTCAATGTCAACCAACACCCCCAGGTCCTTCTCCTCCTGGCAGCTTTCCAGCCAGGCTTCTCCTAGTCTGTAGCTGCTCAGGGTTGTTGTGCCCCAAGTGCAGGACCCGGCATTTGGCCTTGTTAAACCTCATCCCATTGGACTCTGCCCAGGGGTCCAGTCTGTTCAGATCCCTTTGGAGCCTCCCGACCCTCCAGCAGATCCACACTTCCACCCAGCTTAGTGTTGTCTGCAAACTTGCTAAGGGAGCACTCGATGCCTTCACCCAGGTCATTGATAAAGACACTGAACAGGGCTGGACCCAGCACTGAGCCCTGGGGAACCCCACTTGTCACTGGCCTCCAGTTGGATTTAACTCCATTTCCCACCACTCTCTGGGCCCGTCCAGCCAACCAGTTTTCCACCCAGGAGAGTGTGTGCCTGTCGAGGTCGGAGGCCGACAGTTTCTGTAGCAGAATGCTGTGAGAAACTGTGTCAAAGGCTTTACTGAGGTCCAGGAAGATACATCCACAGCCTTTTCCTTGTCCAGCAGCTGAGTCACTTGGTCATAGAAGGAGATCAGGTTAGTTTGGCAGGACCTGCCTTTTGTGATCCCGTGTTGACTGGGCCTGATCACCCGGTTCTCTTGCATGTGCTTCACGATAGCACTCAAGATCACCTGTTCCATGACTTTCCCTGGCACTGAGCTCAGACTGACTGGCCTGTAGTTCCCTGGATCCTCCCTGCGACCCTTCTTGTAGATGGGCACAACATCAGCCTCCAGTCCAGTGGAACTTCCCCAGTCAGCCAGGACTGTTGGAAGATGATAGAAAGGGGTTTGGCCAGCACATCCGCCAGCTCCTTCAATACCCTCGGGTGAATCCCATCCAGCCCCATAGACTTGTGGGTTTCTAGTCTGGCTAGCAAGGCTCTGACCACCTCCTCTTGGACCATGGGTGCCTCATTTTGCTCCTCTAGCTCCTGGGTTTGTGCAGAAAGGGAACAACTTACTTTACAATTAAAGACTGAGGCAAAGAAGGCATTAAGTACCTCAGCTTTTTCCTCATCTCCTGTCACCGTTGCTCCTTCTGCATCCAATAGGGTCTGTATGGTCTCCCCAGTCCTCCCTTTACTATTTATATATTTATAGAAAGATTTTTGGTTATCTTTCACCGACTTTGCCAATCTGATTTCTAGTTGAGCCTTAGCCCTTTTGATTTTTTCTCTACACAATCTCACTTCATCCTGTAGTCCACCCAAGAGGCCTGTCCCCTCTTCCAAAGCCCATAAACTTTTCTCTTCTTCTTGATATCACTCAAGATCTCACTGTTCAACCAAGCTGGTTTTTTTCCCTGCCGGCTTTTTTTTCTGTACAGAGATAAGATTAAAAGGAAACAAGGGCATTAAATTATTAATTCAAAACACTACAGGATTGCAAGTTTGTCTCACACTGCATTTGTAAATAATTGATAAGAACGAACGTGCTGCAAACAAATTGGAAAGAGTTAGCAAGAGTGCAGAGAGAGCCTGAAAAACTCAGACTTAAATTTAAATTTAGGTTTTGAAGAGCTGCATCGATACCTCATTGTTTAGTTGATAGTTGTGAGTAAAGCTCATTAACTCCATGAGCATTAGAAATAAGACAGCGATTGTACACATTTGAGATGCAGCTGCAGTCTATGGGACAGGCAAACGCAATTCATTTTCCATCACACTTCCAACACATTAAATATAGAGTAAGGCATTTTTAAAGCACAGACTACTGCATTAAAACATAATCTTCTTAAACTAACAAACAGATTTCAAGAGTAATAACCATTAGATAAACACCAGAATAATCATCTGAAGTGTAATACTCCTACTATGACTCCCACAGCACCTAGAGGAGCAAATTCCAAGGAAATCTTCAGCTTGGAAGGGACTGAAAAGAAGTGAAATAAATAACTACTTCTAAAGAGACATTAATAAATAGACTTTTAAAAACTCATCTGCAACTGAAAAAGCAAGACCAGCTTCCACTCTCAGAAAGCTTTCAGATAACCTCACCACTATTTGAATTAACGTAATTCTAGTAACTGGTAGTGAAAGCTCTTAGAAAAGTATGTTGCCAACCTGCAGCTGCACAGCTACCTCAGTTTCAGCACATTAAGGGTCTATATTCATAAATACAGAAGAATCAACATCTAATCACGTACCATGGTGGAGCACTTACCCGAGCCTCTAGGATATGCCCCAGCAATCCTACTGAAATCATTACTCCAAGAGGAAGGTTTTGATATACTTCAGCTTGCAAAGCCACACCTTTTCATCTGTGTCATGCCTTCCTTTTAAGGGAGGGCACGGAGGAAGAGAGAATGCATGGGAGCGAGCAACAGCAGGATTATTCCCCAATTAAAAATGAAGGCAGGCAGAACAGCAGCAGTACATGGGAAAGAATAGTTGAAGGTTGGTTGTAAAAGAGAAGGGCAATGCTTCTGTCTCCCCTGCTGCCCATGTCCTGCAGAGACCAGTAATGACACTGCAGCCAGTTTCTGCAATCAACAGGACCACTAAAAAGGCATTAGTACGAGAAAATGCTCATGGGAACAAATAATTAGATTTTAGTGTATGAACAAATAACGAAGCACAGTTATAAAATCAACATCTACTAATCTAATTCACTACAAGGCTGTTGACACACTAGCGAGTACACAGGATTTTACTCCTACTGCTATTTCAACCCAGTAAAGACTGTACTCTCAATTCCTTAACTTTTTTGCCTGACATCCAGGTGTAAAAAAATCTGGTTTCCTTCTATCTCTAATCTAAGGCATTCACAGTTATTTCTCTTGCTGTGATATTCCCTCTTTGGGGAGCCAGATTGTTACCAGTCCACTCTCCAGGCAGGAGACAGAGCTACCCAGTGTGCTGCAGGAGAACCTTCTTCATTCTCTCAATCACCCGCTATGGACAGATGTTAGCACCCCACCAGCTCAAGCACTCCCCACAATCCTGTTTTACTTTGCCGTGCAGTAGATGAGCACACAAGGAGAAATGCATCCAGCTCTGGATAGCAGAAGCTTCTAATCCATAAGCAATCCCAGAGCAGCAGAGGGAAAGAACACAGGTCATGCTGTCCAACAAGCCCAAGACTAAACAAGTATGTGTTGCAATTAAAGACTTGCTGTTGAAAACACAACGTTTAAAAGCAAGCAGAGGTTCTCTGGGTCTGTGCTGATGATCCAAGTTGCTCAGTGCTCCTTCCTGGTAAACACAGGTGTCTCCAAGCTGTGCAAGTGCACTCTGAAGGGTGATCCCACAGCATCCAAACTAAAGAACCTGCTGCCATGCACTGGGCGCCCTCTGCTCATCTAGCTCCAGGCTTTTCTCCCCTTGGAAACCAAATGAACGGAATGACACACATGGGAATCTGTTCCCAGCATGCAGTCATCAGGCTAGGACATGTAACTGGATAACCACCAAATGGCTCAGCAGAAGCACTTCTGTAGCTTTGCAAGAGCAGAGGTGAGGTGCAGTTTTCTCACAGGTGATGGTGAGGCAGGTACTGTGGTTCTGCAGGGACTGGCAGCACGAAGAGGCAAACCAGTTCCACCAAGTCACTTTGCCAAGAAACACTAGCAGAAGGGAGAATAGAATTGGATTTTTCAAGCCCAAGGCCTGGCCGCAGTGCAATCTTTCCTTCCATTATGGAGATACCCTTATTTACCTCAAATCTCACATTACCTTGGGATAAACACAAGGGCATTGGTAGGAGCCTTCACATCAGGGATCAATGGCTCTGTGTATACACTACAAACATAGGTGCTGCACATCAGCAGTTAATTGCTTACAAACAAAGAGCCACCATTCACTTCATGGCTCCATTTTCTTCCCTCCTTGGCTTGCGTATGCAATTGGTTCAACTATGAAATAAGTAGCAAACAGAATGAAGAAGCAAACATTAAATGTTACTAGGTTCGTATACTAACTACACAAAACAAAGACTTCACTAAAACCAAAATGACTGTGATTCCCTTGTCAGAGCTTTAGTACTTGAAATCTACCTTAAGAGTTTAAACCACTGGAGATTGTTCCAATTTGCATTCTAATTGTCATGCACTGCCAAAAGTGATGCAAAAAAGTTGATTTTGTTTCTTTGCTCAACCCAGACCCAACACAGGGCCACCATCTGTGAGAAAAACTTCTCCTAGATCAGCATGCACCAGGGACCTCTTATTTAAGTCAGGAGGGACCACTATTCTGCCTGCCTCTACCACCTGGGTGTTTAGCTCAAAGACAGAACTTATCCAAGGGACCCACTGCTTCCAAGGAACACATAGAAACAAAGACTCACAGCTAAACCAGAGACCTAAATCGCTTCTGTACATCTTCCACCATCATATTCCCCAAGAAAAGGCTTTCTGGGGGCAGGCAATAGCAATATGATCATGTACCAACATTACTGAAGTACTGAACACGGAAACTCATTGCAGTTTATACCCGCAGTAAATCCCTTTTATACCAAAATGCCAGCAAATAAACTCTGAGAGTCATTTTGGAGTTTTAAAAAACAAACCTCCTTTACCACGCCTGGGCAACACAAGGAGTGATCTCCATCAATCACATGCAGCAAAACAAGAGCCGTTACAGAACGAATTTCCCACTTCTATGCATGTGTATAAATTGTCCCAGAAATCTTATGCATATTCTATTACTTTTCAAGGTCTAATTTTAATGTTATTATGAACTTCACAACAGTCAAAACTCTTGCTAATTTGGAGCCGTCTCCAGCTCTCTGTCTGACCATGCATTAGAGATAAGAAAACATTGCAAACAGAGGTGATTACGGAAGACACACCTGTTCAGCACAGATCATACTTCACACAAGATGTTATCATCTCCAAAGAATGAACACTTTGGGAAAATACTGTTTTAAAGTAAACATGCTATCAGAGGGACATCCTAACTTTCAAAAAAAGGCAATTACTTAGATGAAACTTGGCTTGTATCAGAAACGGTGTGACCAGCAGGTCCAGGGAGGTTCTTCTCCCTCTGTACTTGGCACTGGTGAGACCGCAACTTGAATCCTGTGTTCAGTTCTGGGCCCCTCACCACAAGAAGGATGTTGAGGCTCTGGAGCGAGTCCAGAGAAGAGCAACGAAGCTGGTGAAGGGGCTGGAGAACAGGCCTTATGAGGAGTGGCTGAGAGAGCTGGGGGTGTTTAGCCTGGAGAAAAGGAGGCTGAGGGGAGACCTCGTTGCTCTCTACAACTACCGGAAAGGAGGTTGTGGAGAGGAGGGAGCTGGGCTCTTCTCCCAAGTGACAGGGGACAGGACAAGAGGGAATGGCCACAAGCTCTGCCAGGGGAGGTTTAGGCTGAACATTACAAAAAATTTTTTCACAGAAAGGGTCACTGGGCACTGGAACAGGCTGCCCAGGGAGGTGATTAATTCACCTTCCCTGGAGGTGTTTAAGGGACGGGTGGACAAGCTGCTGAGGGACATGGTTTAGTGTTTGAAAGGAATGGTTGGACTTGATGATCCAGTGGGTCTCTTCCAACCTGGTGATTCCATGATTCTACTTTCACTTAAATCAAAGATATTGAACTTGTTGTAATAGTAACTACCTCTGGGGTCACCTTAGTCCCTGCCCTGTGAAACCAGTCTGGCTGACAACAATCTAGAAGAGATAATATTGAGTATGTAAATGGAGAGCTCAATCATCCCTTTCAAAAAGCAGCTGCAGGATTGAGGAACACACCCTTCTGCCTGACTCTATTACACATCTATGGAGTGCAGACAGATTTTGGGGGGCACCTTACAATTCTTAACTGTAGCAAATCCCTCCATAGCTCAACTAAAGAGTGGGCAACCTGAGAATAAGTCAGAGATGCTCTCGAAATATGTCAGGAAGTTTTTTATCTACCAGGTTAAAGATAATCAATATATTCCATCAACAACAGCTCCTCCACTATGAATAATTCACAATTCCCAGCATTCTTGATATGAGAATACACATGCAAATATTAAAATCTATGGTAATTATATTAAATGGCTGCAAATACAGTAGTATTTACTGTATTCCAGCAAAACAAGGTCTGTCACCATCAGAGAGATTTCAGTATTTGCCCAATGGCACAGAATTTGCTGTCTTTCCCAATTAACAGAAAGTTTATAACTCCAGTTTGGGACTAAACAGAGGTGAATATTTGTGAACAAGGAAAAGCTGTTACTGCAGACACTGGTGTACTGGAGACTCCTGGAGATGAAAGAGATATGTTTCTATGATCAGTGAAGCAAGAGGATCAGCATTCAGACCACCAGCATCATTATTTATGCAGGAATGAAAACACAGCAAGTGCCTGTATTACTAAGAAATGGAAAATCACATAGATATGAAAACATTTTCCATTGTGCCAAGAACAGAGAAATGACCCTGAGGATGAAAGACTCTTCTGTGCACCAATGAACCTTATGACTCTCTAAAGAAAAAAAAAAGTTTAAAGCAAGAGACCAGATTTAAGGTAAATACTGCCTGAAGTATTTCTGAATTTCAGGAATTTCTGAACACTGCAGCTTCACCTCTGTAGAAACTCAGGTACCACAGGGTCCACAGTAAATCACCATCTGCACTAGGACCCATGAGAGCTTAAGAGGGGCTTTTTATCAGTGAGGGGAGAATTGGCATCCACTTGTTAAGTTCTCTTGTGAAATTTGTTTTTTGAGGAGTGGCCACACTTCACCACACCAAGGGAAACTTAATGCCAAGGAAATTTGCAGCATTAAAACCACCACTACTGGCCATGAAATCCTTTGAGCCATGTGTTATCACAGCATCTAAAGAGGTTTGTATATGAAGTTTCACAGCAAAGCCACCACAGAATTCAACATCTGAAAATATTCTTGGGTCATCAGTTCCTACTTGAAGCTCAAAGAAGAGCCCAAGCAAAAATATTGATAGGTTTTACAGCAATGTGATGGGTCAAACAGGGAAAAAGGTGAAATACTTATTCTGTTGAGTACAAATCACTACCATTCCATGGTCCAAATTCTGCCCAGGGATCACAAGAGAGAGCAAAATGCCAAAAACTATCTCAGAACAGCAAGGACACTCAGCAATTACATAAACTAAAATGAAGTATTACTTGGTTGGACTCAATGATCCGATGGGTCTCTTCCAACCTGGTGATTCTATGATTCTATATGGAGATTCACAAAGAATATTTCTATCACAGAAATCCCAATGGATTCATTTTGCTTAATTTTGTTAATAGTATGAACTATTAACACTGTTCCTGATGAAGCTGCACTAGAAGCTGGTTTACTGCATATGACCTGCCTTCTGTAACCCTGTTTATTGCTCACTATCCCAACCCACTTATCCCTTCTTTATCCAGACTGCAGCCACTCACCTCAAGCAGGGGGAACAGCTTCTGTGGCTCCTTACACTTGTTATGTTGTGATTTTGGACTCATAACAATGGGGGAAACAAAACTGATACTGCATTTCTCAATACGATTAAAAAGGAAAAGGGAGAAAACTATGAAAACCATGAAATATTAACTATGAGATGATAATTTAGCACTTCTTAATCTCAAAGGCACCTTGCACATAATTATCAGGAGCACAACAAACCTAGAGAGAAATAAGAACAGTTATTATGGAATGGTTTGGGTTGGAAGGGACCTTAAAGACCATCCAGTTCCAACCCCACTGCCACAGGCAGTGCCACCTCCCACAGGATCAGGTGGCTCCAAGCCCCATCCAGCCTGGCCTTGAACACCTCCAGGGATGGGGCAGCCACCACTGCTCTGGGCAACCTGGGCCAGGGCCTCACCACCCTTACAGGAAAACAGTTCTTCTAAGATCTCATCTCAATCTCCCCTCTTTCAGCTTAAAACCATTCCCCCTTATCCTATCCCTGCACTCCCTGATCAAGAGCCCCTCCCCAGCTTTCCTGGAGCCCCTTTCAGTACTGGAAGGTCTGAGGTCTCCCCACAGCCTTCTCTTCTCCAGGCTTAACACCTCCAACTCTCTCAGCCTGTCCTCATATTGGAGGTGCTCCAGCTCTCAGATCACCTTTGTAGTTTCCTCTGGGCTTGCTCTAACAGATTCATGACTTTCCTGTGCTAAGAACAAGATGCTTCTGGACACCAATGAATGAATGAAAAAAAAAAACCAAAACCAAAAAAGGAAGAAAGGAAGTATAAAGCAAGAGGCCAGATTTATTTGCCATTTCACACCTCCATGTCCTTTGTTTCATTACCTCACAAGCTCATTAAATGCCCAGCTGTTCTTAGCAAAGGTGAGAAATTCCTTGTGCATCTTTTATCATTTTCCCAGCTCCACAAAAGAGAACATCTGCTACATGTATGGCAGGTCAATATTATAGCAACAGGCACCTCACAAAAGCTTTGAGATAAAGCAGAGGGAACTCTTTAATTCCAGGAAAAAGACAAGGATAGACTTCCCCTCATATTTTTAGCAAAGAGAGAGAGCTCATATTTCTGTGTGTCTGGACCACTGGAATGATCTTACCTGCCACTACACTAAGTCTATTCCCATTCAGATAACGCAGATAATTTGTTGGCTTCACTTCTGGATTATATTAAAGCTCAGTAAAATAAGGAGCTGTAGAAAGTACTCTTCATTGCAAGAAAGGTCAACAAAACTATTCAAATAGGTGTGGTAAGTCCCCCTGCTGTATAACTTCAGCAACAAAACCAGATAGCAGAGCTACTTCGGGGGCTGGGTCTTTAAGGATCATGGAAAAGCATCAAGAGAGGCCCTCTTCGGAGAGAGCTTCTCCACAAACACGGTTCTGTGAACAGGCAACCCTTTTGGTTGCTAATTTCTTCCTGAATTCAGGAAGGCAGGTGCAGCGCTGAAGATAAACAGTTTCATAAAAGAGAGTGAGCTCCAGTAATTCTTACTCATTTTGAACGGAAAACCTCGTGGAATGGCATATTTCTGGCTGGCTGCTCAAGTCACAGGGATTTAATATTAATTACTGAAAGCAATTTTCATTTTCCTAGGCATTAGCTTTCCAAGGTATGTAACAGAAGATCCTATCACATCTATAACAACACACTAAAAAGAACATCACCTGGTGCAAAATGGCAGTATTTTGGCAATTAGAGATATCTGAACTGTGCGAAAAGGGACTGACAGAGTCCAAACCTATTAGAAGCACCTCTTAGTCTGCATGTCCCACCAGTCTCACTTAAAGAGAACAGGCTCTTTGTCAAACCTTACCGTGACCTCGCAGAGATACAAAGACCAGGTATTATGGGACCTTGAAAGCTGGATCACAACAGAGAAGAAAGCTGTGGTCCTACCCACTCTCATTACCTATCCTGCTGTTTCACAACCATTTAAAATCCCTTTTAACAATTTAGATTCCTAAATGCAGACACCTGTATTTACTTTAAGTGTAAGAGTGCATCGCATTTGCAGAACAAAGGGTGAAATCATTCCAATATGCCTGTTAGCCCAGAAAGCTTTAAAAATGCATTCTAGTGTGAAATATTAATAGGTATGAATAGAACACTGACAGATTCTGTCTGTAAAAGCCTTAAAAATAAAATAAATCCACTATAATAATTATGTAATTTTCAGCTGATGAATGTTTGAAGTGACTAGAAATTGTGCGCCCCAAGCTTTTATGCATTTGATTTGATGGAAATCTTCTAAGAAGGTGTGAAGGTGTTCAACAAGACACAAAAATGAGAAAGGGGGTGGGGGAGGAAGGAAAAGCTCAAGATACTTTAAATCAGCTAAAAAAACCCAAACAATACCGACTTCAAACACTCAAGCCAACTGAAGACCCACTCCCACCTGTTTCAATGCAGTAGGCTCACAAGCCTAGCTTTGCTACAGCTACATGGATTTCTTTGAATTTAAGTAGGATCAAAATAAAAATGTGCATTAATCCAGAATAATCCAGTGGCTGACTATCGCAAGGAAGCCTCCTGCACTTACATTGTAGCTCTTTGAGATACCGACTCCGGAAAGAAAGATTTCCAAATAAAAAACCAAAAAATGGGAAGTAGTAATAAATTCCCTCCACATTTGCATTGAAACTTCACTTAATCAAAGCCACCTTCTTTAAAAAGAAACACATGAACTTCAATAATAAAATATATTTGAATACACTCAGATTGCTTAAGAAAAATATCAAGTTCATTCTTTTTTTTTAAGGTTCTTTGCAATGTTGTTGCAAGATTCAGGAAGTTATCCTTCCTGGTATCGTTCACGGCTATGAAGTTCATAGCCGAGACTTGCTAAACAATATAGTTCCCTAGTTTGAAGTATATTTATGCATAATATTTATAGGCCTATTTCCTACCCACTGAGGTCCTAGACATGAATCAGAGCTGTATGGCACAAAGACAAGCAGTGACAAAGCTTTCATGAACTTTAATCTAATCAAAAGAAACTGCTCCAGTGAAGAAATCAATCTGGTTTTAGAAATGTATTACTAAATTATGCTATCAAATTATTCTAATTACACGCTGATAATAGGGTGCATCAGGACCTGGTGTATGATTAACCCCCCTACAAGAGGTACACTTAATCAAAGGGCCAAATACAGTATCTTAGGTAAAATGCCTTTAATCCACAAAAATCGTAGAATCAGAGTCATGTAAGTGGGAGGGTTCCTCTAGGGAGAGGATCACACAATCACCAGGTTGGAAAAGACCTCTGAGATCATTGAGTCTAACCACACCTATCTGCCACTAAACCATACCCTTAAAATCAACGTAGACCAGTACTGGACTGCCCACAGCTCAGTGTCTCAAAGAACATAAATCCCACAACCTCTCAAGACCCTTTCTCTAGCATTTGATCACTCTCAAGCTGATTTTTTTTTCCTGCTATCTCTTTGCGATTTCTTTTGTTCCAGATTGTGCCCATTGCCTTATTCCCAGACAGTTTGGATCCATTTCTTCTTCATCCTCCCACATTAGGCAGTTGCAGATACCAGTAAGATCCCACAGCTCTGTCTCATCTTAGCCTCTCCTCATGCATTATGTGCTCCAGCCCCAAGAAACATCAGCAGCTTCTGCTTTGATGCACTTCCAACTATACCAGTCTTCTTTGTACTGATGAGCCTCAAAACGGATATGGTATTCCAGCTATGATTCCAAAAACACTACAGAGAGAGCAAGGGTCCATTTGCTGGACCTGCTGGCCATAACCTTGCCAATACAGCCCAGGACATCGCTGGCCTCTTCTTCTGCCACATTGCTGATGGATAATTAACTCTTGATCCAGCAGGTCCTCATATTTCTTTGTGTCAGATGCAGCGAAGGACATTATTATTAATTGAGGACAGTATTTACCAAGGAGGGCACCAAGAGCCAGCAATGATAGACCCCAAGCTAACCGAGGTACAGATGTGTCAGCTTTTAGGAACATGCTGTCTATCACCAATCCCTGACCAGGCAACAGGTTGGCCAGTGAAGTTCAACAGCGCCAAGTACAAGGTCCTGCACCTGGGTCAGGGCAATCCCAAGCAACAAATACAGGCAGGGCAGAGAACAGATTGAGAGCAGCCCCAGAAAGAAGGACCTGGGGGTGCTGGTGGGTGAGAAGCTCACATGAGCTGGTAATGTGTGCCTGCAGCCCAGAAAGCCAGCCGTGCCCTGGGCTGCATCCAAAGCAGTGTGACCAGCGGGGCAGAGGAGGGGATTCTGCTCCACTATTCTGCCTTTGTGAGATCTCACCTGGAGACCTGTGTTCAGTTCTGGAGCCCTCAGCACAAGAAGGGTATGGATGTGTTGGAGCAAGTTCAGAGGAGGCCACAAAGATGATCTAAAGGCTAGAGCACGTCCCATATGAGGGCAGCCTGAGAGAGTTGGGATGTTCAGCCTGGAGAAGAGAAGGCTCCAAGGAGACCTAATAGTGACCTTCTGGTACCTGTGGAGGGATTGTTCACAAAGGCTTGTAGTGATAGGACTAGGGGCAATGGGTATAAACTGGAGAGAGGCAGGTTTACACTAGACAGTAGGAAGATTTTCTTCACCATGAGAGTAGTGAGACACTGGCACAGGTTGCTCAGGAAAGCCCTGGAGATGTTCGAGGCCAGGTTGTATGGAAACTTGAGCAACCTGATCCACTGGGAGGTGTCTCTGCCTATTTTATGGGGGTGGAACTGGATGATCTGCAAGGTCCCTCCCAACCCAAACCGTTCTGTGATCCTATGAGATGACTTGCCCAAGTCCCGCTGCTTTCTATTTCTGTTTTCCTGCTGCCACAGAAAAAAAATCCTCAATCCTGTGGAGCTAATACAAAAAGTTTGACAGGAGAATTGTTCAGCTGGAAGTGTGATTGGAAATGCAGAGCATTCAAAGTGATAAATCTAGGGTGCCCCAGCTTTGAAAAAACTCCACTTCTGGCAGCAGATATTGGACTATTGCTCCAAAAGCACAGCAGAAATGCAAACCCAGGCTGAATTCACACTTGCTCTGGGGTACTAAGCTCCTGTTTTAGCAAGCACCATACCTCATACCTTCAGCAACCTTTTGCTTAAGGAGTTGGACTCTGGAACTACAGGCATCTCCATTTAGCTGTGCCATTCAGCCCAGATCACTCTGAATAAGTAGTTTTCCAAAAAAAAAAACAAAAAAAACCCAAAAAAAACCCCCATAGCTATGAGATAGCAAGGACACCTTTACGTTTTGCAATACACAAGTTAGATTCAGTCAAATTCATTGAAATAGAAAGCAGTGAAAGAGTGGGTGGCAGGAAATGCTGCAAAGAGAAACACAATCCAAGAACCCTTGCAAAGTCCACAGGAAAAAAAAAGAATGATAGCCACACTCCAGGCTTGGAGATGGGAAAACTTAACAGAAATATCTAGTTTCAGTGGTCTTTACACAGAAGGCCTGACTCCTCATGCCCTCTAAAATGCTTTGCATTACTTAGGATTTTGTTCTCAGCAGAGCTGCTGCTGGAAAGTCAGTTTCAGAAAAGTAGGAGGATGGGAGGAAACTGCTTCCAAGAAAATTTAAGGTCAAAGTCAGCCAGAAATGTCCACTGAGATGAGAAAGTTCAGAAAAGTTTCAAGCTAAAAAGTGTCTTAAAATAAGAAGCACTAAGGGCAATATTAATAGAGCTCGCAGCTCTGACAAGAATTTCAGCACACAGGGAGAGGCGAGGAGGAAGAGATAGAGTCAATGGAAAAAAAATTCCCCAGAGGCTGAGGTCAGACTGATTAAGACGCTGTTTCAGTCAATATCTGCTGAAAACCATAGTTGAAAGCAAACAAACACTAAACCCACTTTTTACAGAGTCCTACAAGGAAACGACTCTCATGGAAAATGTATGAAGAAGCTTCCAAGTAATTATAGATTAGCAAAGGTATATTTCTTTCATTGACCATTATTTTAATTCATTATTAATCAGTTGCTGCTGTCAAGCCTATATGCTTAAAAACATTAAGCAGTCTGTTCTTCATAGGAGTAGTTTATAAATCAGATTTTATGTCCATCACACAGAATTAAAATGAAAGAGAAGCAATTTAGAGTAAACCAGGAATTTGATCCACTCACTTATACATTTCACTGTTTTCCCAGGACCTTAAGGAGCTTGGTGTCTGGGGAGGTGGTTGGATTTGATGGGCTTTAGGGGGAAGAACAGCATAAGCCCAAGGTCAGGCACAACGGTGTCTGTAGTTACACTTCTGGAGAGCTTCTGCAGACACTGCTGCTTCTGAGCCATCTCCTGGGCTTCACATGCAGGAGTGGAGAATACAAACCATTGCTTCCACCAAACCCAGAACCTCTAGCTGCAGCCACAACCAGCAGCACAAAGGGGAGCAGGAACACCTCTCTCATTCTCCCTGGCCTGAACAGATATCATTGATTCAGACAAAGTGTCCCTCAAGACCGCTCTGGTACTGCATACAGAGTGCACATCTCTGTGTGGGTTTGTAATTTCAAGTCTGGTCACACTTGCCTTTCCTCCAGTACACCTTCAGCAAGTCCTTTCTCCAAGATGCTATATTTACAAGGTTAAAGATCGCTCAAAGTCACAGGATAAGAAGACTAGAGTCTCATGCTACTTTTAGTCTGTGCTATATATATCCTGGTCCATCATTAACCAGCAGTGAAGCTAGGGACAGTTCTCTGGTTGCTGTGTTCCTGTCAGCCTTTCTCCCAGCTGGAAGCATTCCCTGCAGAAAGAAGTTTCACAAAACAGGCATGATAATAAAGAAGGTATCACCTTGTGGCTGAAGAAAAGACAAATGTTATCTTTGCTTCATCCTCACAGTTTAAAAAAGTCACAGTCACTTCTTTCTGCTTTATTCCTGGGGACAATGCAGTTCCTTTCAATGCTTTCCTTATATTTCTTATCATTATAGTTGCTTGTACACCCAGAACAGAAAAGGTTGACAGCCCTCAAGGTTGAAGAGGAGCCCAATGTGCCTTCCAGCTAAGGTTCTGGGCCACTTGATTGACTACAGAGCTCTGGGGACAGCAGTCAAGGGCACAGGGACACAAGAGGTGTTCTCCTCAGCCCTACTGCTGAGGAGAAAGGGCACAAGGAGGAGGGCACTCACGTAGGTCAACAGCTGGCTGGGAAGCTGGTGATGGCTAGTGTTGTTTCATTATCTATGACCAGGGGATGCTACCTGCAGATCAGCTTCTGTGTGGGGAAGAAGGGAAGCACCACTCAATGAGGCAATGATATTTTTTACAAATAGGGTGGGGGAATTGGTAAAGAGGGCATAGAACTAGGAATGACGAGGGACAGAAAGAATTATCAGCAGCCCTGTAAGGGAATGACAGACAGGGTTGACGAATAAAGGAAAAGCACCTCAAAAATTAAGAAAATGAGCCAACCTGGTCAGTTACACCATTTGATGAAGGTGTGTGATTGTGAAAATCACAGAATAACCAGGTTGGAAGAGACCCACCGGATCATCGAGTCCAACCATTCCTATCAAACACTAAACCATGTCCCTCAGCACCTCGTCCACCCATCCCTTAAACACCTCTAGGGAAGGTGAATCAACCACCTCCCTGGGCAGCCTGTTCCACTGCCCAATGACCCTTTCTGTGAAAATTTTTTTCCTAATGTCCAGCCTAAATCTCCCTGGCAAAGCTTGAGGTCAATCCCTCTCATCCTGTCCCCTGTCACTTGGCAGAAGAGCCCAGCTCCCTCCTCTCCACAACCTCCTTTCAGGTAGTTGTAGAGAGCAATGAGGTCTCCCCTCAGCCTCCTCTTCTCCAGGCTAAACACCTCCAGCTCTCTCAGCCGTTCCTCATAAGGCCTGTTTATCCTAACAAGGTTTTCCAATTGGGGAACCAATCTACTGGAAAACCAAGGCAAAAAGGGAAAACAGAAACAAAACACATAGATTTGGCAAACCCACCATAGAAACAATGACAAGAAACAAACCTCACCAGTTCCACTAACTGATGGGCTGGCCAGAAACCACAGGCAGGATCAGCATGTGTCCCAAAACCCAGCTACTGGAGGAGACCAATGTCAGCCAGGAGAGTCAGAAAACTGGCTGAGAGGAAAGACCTATGAATAAAAGCAATATATGAGACGAGTAGTTTGCTGGGATTAATCTCCCTGCTTGCAATACCAAGCATTAAGACTTTTAGGCTCTGTCCTGGTCTGCCTGAGGGCAAACTTATCCTATTATTTATTGGTAAATAATCTATTTGATTTAAAGTTCCCTTCCTGGTATTAAGCCCTACAATAAGGAAACTTTAAAATGTACACAGGACAGAGCTGAATTTCCCTGGGCTTTTTAAGCCAGAGAGAGATTTTAAGTGGGTGTTTCCTAAATTCTTCTGAAGAAATCACTGTGCATCCTAATGCAAAGCACTGTGAAACTACTCAATACAGGTTCTGAACTATTAGACAACTATTTCTGAGTAAGAGTAAGGGTATTAAAATGGAAACTTTTCACAACTGCACATCTTCCAAAGATTCCCAAGTTTGCCAAGGCTCAAGGGAGCTTTATAGCAACCATCCAAAAGTGCTGAATTGAGACTAAAACTGAGGTTGTTCAGCCTGCAGAAGAAGGGCCTCCAGGGAGACATTAGAGCAACCTTGCAGTGCTTAAAGGGGGCTCCAAAAAAGCTGGGGAGGGGCTCTTGATCAGGGAGTGCAGGAATAAGATGAGGTGAAATGGTGTTACACTGAAAGAGAGGTGATTTAGAGTTAGATACTAAGAGGATATTTTTCCTGTGAGGGTGGGGAGGCCCTGACCCAGGGCAGTGGTGGCTGCCCCATCCCTGGAGGTGTTCAAGGTCCATGGCAGGGGGGTTGGAACTGCATGGATTTTGAGGTCCCTTCTGACCCAAAGCATTCTATGATTCATTTACACTGTGGTCTCTAAGAGGAAGGGAGTAATTGTACCAGTTCCTCTCTATTTGGAAAAGAAATTGCAGCTGATGTTTGGTTGGAGTCAAGTCAAACGCACTCCTGAATCTAACTATTGCACATCTAGACCCTTTTGCTTCTCTAAGCAGTGCTAAGTCTCGGAGCAAGCAATTATAAGAGTTACTCTTCAAAGATTTGCAAGTCTTCAAGCTGGTATCTGGTCTCAGTCTCCCCCTAGAACTCCAAAGACACAGCACTGAATTTGATGAATGACTGCGGTTATAATGGAATCACAGAATATTTTAGGTTGGAAAGGACCTTTACAGGTCATCTAATTCCAACCTCCTGCCATGGGCAGGGACAACCCATTAGATCAGGCTGCCCAAGGCCACATTCAACCTGGCCTTGAACACCTCCAGGGATGGGGCAGCCACAGCTTCCCTGGGCAACCTGGGCCAGGGCCTCACCACTCCGATCGCGAAGAAATTCCTCCTTATGACTAGTCTAAATCTGCCCCTCTCCAGTTTACAGCCATTGCCCCTTGTCCTGCTTTCGTAAAGAGTAAAAATCATAGCAATGTAAAAATCATAGCAAAAGAAAGGCTGCGAGTACACTGACAGATAAGGACCATTGAGACATTGCACACAGGGCTGTGGAAGGAAACAACAAGGCTAAGAATTACTGTTCAAGTATAAGAAGGCAACTTAAAATACTTAGATTATAAATGCATATACCATCTGCTTGCATTTTTTTGCATCTCAATCAACTCAAGCATCATTCAGCTTTTCATATTGCAAGTGGCAGTATTAGAAAGATCTGTTCTGAAGTTTCACATCATCTTCAACTCTCTCGATTCTCCCGTCTATCAGAAAGCTGAAACCACAGAAATACAGCATCTGTTTGAAGCTGCCGCTCCCTCTTTTGTGAGGGAATATATTCTCAATCAATTGAAAAATAATGAAAACACTTATGATTTCCAGCTTCTCTAAAACTACAGAGAAAGGTTTCCACACTAACAAGTCATATTAGCTGGCCTGAAATCTGCAGCCAGCAACATTTAAGTAATTTGAAACTGCAAAAGTACTTTTGGGGAAAGTGTCTCAAATGTCAGACAGATCTATTAGAACAGCTCTTGACAGACCAATCTATAAGCCTTTCTTTTTTAGTGTGATATTTGTATCGATTTCTAAAATAGCTATCCCATTACTACACATTAAGAGCATGGATAAGCACCTCTCCAAGAGTATTTAGTATTACAATAGGACAAAGGGAGAACACAAGGGCAGTAATTTTCCATCACGTAGAAGGTGAGGTTAAATGGTGAAGGGACCAGCTTAACACTTGATATCTGAGAATCAAGTCCATCTCTAAAGCAAGTTTGTTGTTATGCTGACCTTTTTTGTTACCCAATCCACTCCATACATGCTACTCCGCTCCCTTCCCAGCAGTCAGCTCCAACATCCCTCTGGACTTGCTGTCCTGTCCTCTCCTGCTGCCAATCACAAAAATTCCCTTTCTGATGCGTCTAGCTATCAGTTTTCGGTGCAACAGAGGAAAAGCAGGAGCAAATGTAAATATACATGGGACTGAATCAGCATGAATGCAGGCAAAAAGATACTCTGGCAGAAGAGAAATTGGAGAGGCGTGCATTTCTTTTCAAAGTGGATTTCCAGCACCAGAAAGACAGACTCCTCCTCTCTTAGAACTTTACAGACTTGTCCCACTCATCGGAACTCCAAGGCTGACCAAATTCCCAACAGCACCATTCATAGAATCATTTGGTTGGAAAAGACCTTTGAGTTCATCAAGTCCACTACTAAACCATAACCCTGAACACCTCATCCACCCATCTTTTAAACACCTCCAGGGACTGTGACTCAACCACCTCCCTGGGCAGCCTCTGCCAGTGCCCAAGAACCCTTTTGGTAAAGAAATTTTTCCCAATATCCAATCTAATCCCCTAGCCCTGATGCAACTGGAGTCCATTTCCTCTCATCCTATCACTTGTTACTTCAGAGAAGAGACCAACAACCTCCTTTCAGGGAGTTGTAGAGAGTGATAAGGTCTCCCCCTTTAGCCTACTTTTCCCCTGGCTAAACCACCCCAGTTCCCTCAGCCACTCCTCATAAGACTTATTCTCCAGCCTCTTCACCAGTTCATTGCTACAGCTAAAATCAACTATTGCACTAAATTCTGCTGTTCTCCAGCCCAGAGATTTCTTGAGGCAGTCCTTAGCGTGCCTGGGAACGCGATACCTCCCAGTACATACGCACTTGTCTCCACCAGCTGCCAGAGATGTGTAAGGACAAGCCACTGCATCCTAGACTTCAGATAATTTTGTGATGTGATCCATCACACAGGCAACTGGCAAAACCAGTCCAGTTAAAAATTAAGAACTCGGCCTCTGAAGTTCTAGTTCAGAAGCATTTGCAGAGTTTTGGAACACAAACAAGACTAGGCACATCAATAAGAACCACCACTGTCACCCCAGGATTTCACTTTGGTTCTTATCAATACCTCTCTAACTGAAATGATGCAGCAAGTCCACTGCAGGCTCCCTCTCCGTGCTCTCTCCACAGGGTTCCTTTGCTATCCTGTATGAACCTGAGGCACAAGCAAGGCAGCTGTATGAATGACAGTGACACACCACCAACACCAGGAGGGTGCTTAAGGTTATATGGGACTAGAGCCCATCTTTTAAGAACATTCAGCAGATCAAGAAGACCTGCCAGTTAGAACCACACTTCAGATGCAACTTCTGTCTGAACGTTGTCAGGCAACAAGGAGGAGACCCTACAAGTGGAAATACACATGCATGGGTAACATATTGGTAAGCTACCAAAGTTTCAAAGCTCTCCTCTCAAAAACCAGGTCCTTAAGTTACAAAGACTCTGATACAGAATCTAGAACTTCTACATAAACAACAAGAAGAGACATAATGAGCTGGAATAGAAAGAGCATTTGCAAAGAAGCCCCTCTCCTGACCTGCAGAGGGGGGTGTCAACTGTCAAAGCCTCGCATTCTGCATAATACCAAATTCCATGGCTTTTTTAGTCGCTCTAAAAGATCTCGTGGCCTTAGGAGCCAGGCTGGATGTCTCTGAAGCCCCTGGTCTTCCTTTCTGAAGTCTTCCTGCTGCAGATGCTCTCATTCCAAAGCCACATGCCCACTCGCTCTGTGCTTTGGGAGTTCCTCTCCCACACATGTGCCTACATCCTAGAGTGCTACATCACCTCTCCAGAAGGTTTAGACAGGAAAGCTTTCCTGCACAGTGTCCAAATGAAACAGATTATGATCCTGCCACAAAACATAGACAGACCTCAAGTCTCTATCACACAGATCGAGAGATAGGAATACACCTCAGGGCCCTGCATAAGTGCAGAAGAAAATGAGTTGGGAATCAAAACAGCAGCTCCAGGACATAGGAGCTACATGCAGTGACTGTATCAAGGAGAGAGCCACCTAAACCTTGTAGTGTACCACCTGAAATGCAGCACCCCCTGAAAATCCCAGGGCTGCTAAATCAGAAGACTGCTGTTAGTAGGAAAGATATCTTGGCTTCACTTCTGTATGACAAACCTGAATTCAAGTTGAGGTCTCCTGGCATAAGACTATGAAGGTTCATAACAACACACAGAAAAAGCCCCCACCGCTTGGGCTCCCCGGTGTGGTTTGTAAGATTTCACAACACCTGGAAATAACAGCAGATTATTCATAGGGTGCATCACAGCCGTGCAGTTTGGAGCTCGCATCTCACAGGCATCACAGAATCATAGATTGGTTTAGGTCAGAAGGGATCTTAAAGATGATCCAGTTCCAGCCCCTGCCATGGTACTGATCATGTCACTCAAAGCCCCATAAAACCTGGCCTTGAACATCCCTCCAGGGATGGGGCAGCCATGACTTATCTAAGCAACCTCTGCCTCACCACCCTCACAGGAAAACATTTCTTTGTAAAATTTCATCTTAATCTTTTTCTTTCAGCTTAAGACCATTAACCCTCTTCCTATCCCTGCACTTCTTGATAAAAAGCCCCTCCCTAGCTTTTCCTCTTTGGTACCTCCAGGCTGCACAGAGCAGCATTCCTGTGCTGCAGCAGGTCTGGGTTACTCAGAAGCAGAAATTTCATCAACTGCAAGTCAACATCTTAACCAGCAGGATGAAAAAAAACTTCCGTTCCCTATGTACTTTCCTAACTGCACTTGGATCACTGAAGTGTGCAAGTACCAGGAAGGCAGCTACTGAGGCAGCATCGCCGGGCACTGCTCCCACCAGACCTCAGCTACTCCTGCTTTTACAAGCCTGCATCTCCCAGAAACATCTCTTCCCTACAACCAGTTCCTTCCCTTTCCCCCGGAAAAACCTCTGCTCGTGTTCTGCGATTGCTGTCTCAAAGTCCTCTCTTAAAAAGCCAGAAAAGAGCAACAACAATAGACCTAATTTTTGCTCCATCTTCTCTGGAGTAGCAAATACCCTTGAATATCAAGATAGAGAGAGCTTCACACATGGACATCCTGCCTTGCACAGCTCCAGCACCTCCCACCTCATTCTTGCACTGGATCTGGCTGGGATAGAATTAATTTCTTCATGGCAGCCTGTATGCTGCTGCTTTTTGAATCTGTGACTGTAAGGGTGTTGACAACACACCAGCATTTTGGCTATTGCTGAGCAGCACTTACACAGCTTCAAGGTTTTCTCCTTTCCCAGCTCTGACCCCACAGCGAGTAGAAAATGTAGAAGAAATTGGGAAGGTACACAACCAGGACAACTGACCTGAACTGTCCAAAGGGACATTCCACACCATGTAGCATCATACTCAGCAATAAAAACAAAGAGGATTTTTTTGCTCTTCCTATTCCATTCCTCATCATGCTGGGGAGGAGGGAAGGGGCAAGTGAGTGTGCATCTGTGTGGGGCTTAGGTACCTACTGAGGTTAAGCCACAAGAGAGCCTCCTGGGTTCCCAGGTCTTATGTCTTCTCAGAAGAGGCTGCCTAGCACCTACATGCACATCAGTGGTGTTACATGGCATGTGCTGGTTGCAAGGGGAGTAGTTCTGACCTTCAGAATCTGAAATGCAGAGACCTACCAGACCGCTAGGGCTCAGAAATGCTCAAAGATGTTTCAGCTAATCTTTCCATTAGGGCCTCAACACATAACCTCCCAAAACTTGGGGTCAGAGGAATATCAATTTGCTTTCTAAATGGATTCTGTGCCCTTAAGGGTACAGAACATAATGGAAAGAAAGTAAAACCTCAAACAGGTCACGTATTGGAAAGGTGATAAAGACCACACCATTAAAGCGGAGATTTAAAGGCAGTTACAATATCCTACCTGCTATGAAATATGCAAGGCTGTTACAGAAGCTCAGAGGAGCTTTCCAGCTCCACCGAAGAAGATGGTTTGCATGGGCTTTGCCAAGAAGAGTAAAGAGTTTAAAACAGGAAGCACATTCCACTGTTCCACAATTATTCTTACCAAGCCATAGGAAAGATGTGGAGCAGCCAAATGATGCCCAGGGAACCCGTTGGTGTGCAAGCTCATTACCACGCAGAACCCAGAGCTGCTCTTTTCAAAGGCACTACTTGCACTCAGTGTTTCGGCTGTCTCTCACCTCCCCCACACCTAGAAAGAAGAAAACAGAACAGAAGAGGGAGCTGTCACATCCCACGTCAGTCCAGTTAAAAGCCTAGGGTACTTTTTCCAAAAATCATAGCAAGACTCATGAACAACAGAGCTTTTCCTGCTCACTACCACCTGCATTCCCACAATTCTTACAACCAGGCTGAAGTCTGCTCCAGCTGCTGAGGAGCTCCAAATCTGTTCTTGGGCTCCCACAGCCAACACTTGGTTATACCTGAGACAGAAATACCATAAGTGAAAAGGTACAAACGTCTGCTATGAGGAGCAGCCGGGGGTCACAAATGAGACAGGGCTGAAACAGAAAACAATCTCACTCAGGTGAAACTTTCAGCAAGTTTGAAAGCTGACTCTCACAAGAGCAGGGCTAACAAAAACAAGTTGCAGTTTGTACTTGCTGCTTTCCAGCAAACCACTTTTGTGACACAGAACCAAAATTGTTTTCAAGTATTAATACTTGAAACCCACGTAGCTCTTTCAACCTTATAAACCAGAGAAAATTAAAGTTTCAGTGCCCCCTTTTCTAAATAGAATCCACTCCTCAAAGTATGGGTTTGACTCCCAAGATCCAATCTCCTTCTGGCCACTAGATGTCCCACAAGTAAGAGAAGAACCAGATGGGGAGAGCACTGTGAGCATGGATACTCCACAACTGTTACCCATCGACATGACCACCAAGCAGGTGAAACCTAAACCTGAAAGGTTCACGGCCCAGACACTGTGGTAACAGTACGGAAAAGGATCATAGTCTCACAAATGTGTTAAAAGGAACCTTAAAACCTATCCACTTCCATGCTCCTGCCATGGACAGGGACACCTGCCACTGGGTCAGGCTGCTCAAAGCCCTATCAACCTGGCCTTGAACACCTCCAGGCAATGGATAATCCATGACTTCTTGAGGGAACCTGTTCCAGTGCCTCCCCACCCTCACAGAAAACATTTCTTCCTGAGTTCTCACCACAATCTCCCCTGTGTAAGCCTGGCTGTGGAAACCCTCGCATACAAACTGATAAACTTGTAAAACTGACTTTCCCAGAGGGCAAGCTCCAATGAGCAGCATCTCTTAAAAACAGAACCCCTACTGGAATTTGAGTGGTTGGATGTTGGTTCTGTGTTTTCAGATGTTTTTAGGGTTTGTTTGTTTGTTTTTAAACACAATGCACAAACATTTAGGGAGCTACTCCACAGGCACATCAAAACAGGTGAGCAGTAAGTGAACTGCAAATTGGATTTTTCAGTCAAACTGTACAGTAAAGCTAAAGGAAAAAAAAAAAGAGGGAGGAGAGGGGAAAGCCTCTGGCATGAATGTCAACATATAGCCTTGGCAGAGCTGAGTTCCAGAGCAGTGCCCTGGGCCTAGGACTGCAGACTGTGCTGTCCTAATAGGGCAAGCAAGAAGCTTGCGACTCCTGGGAAGAGGTTCCTACCCTGTTCGCAGGCCCGCAGAGATCTGGGCATTTGTACAGATCAGCAAGACAGGCCCACGCCACTGCGAGTTTGCTCCAACAGCAAGTAAAGGCTACTCCATGAGTAGCTTCATCCACTTCCATACCAGGACTACTGGTTATGGCTTAGTACGGCTTACCCAGGGTGCATAGAATGCTTGCAGAGAGATAAAATTGGTCCACTCAGTCATTCATATTCCTTTTGCTGCCCATCAAAGTCCCCATTTTACCCAGCCCCACAGTGACCGGTCCCTCTGCAGCAATCCTTTTGCCCTTGGGCTTCCTCCCCACTTCTGGTGTAAAGCATAGAGGTCCAGAGCTGCTCTAAGGGGCAGTGCAGTCCCAGGTAGAAGAAGGAGCCCCTCTTCGGCCCCACCTGAGCCCCCTCCCTCACTGTCAGGCTGGCGGCACCTGCAGCTCCAGCACCAACGTTGCTTTCTAGCCCTCTTTTGCAAAGCCACCCTGCAGGGAGGCAGCCCCGAGCCAGCACCACCGCATCGCATTATTCCTTCCCAGGGGCAGGACATGGCATTTCCCTTTACTGAACTTGCAAGATTCCTCTCTGCCCAGTTCCCCAGCCTGTCAAGCTTGCTAAGGCAGCAAAACCTTCTAGAAGACCAGTCATTTCTCCCCCTTTTTCCAGTCCAACCCCCCCAAAGTCCCACAGGAAGCAGGGGCATCTTTAACTCAATCAGAGCCCCAACCAACCTGACCTTGAATGCTCCCCAGGATGGGGCCTCCCCAGGCAACATGGGCCAGTGCTTCACCACTCACACTGAAAAGAACTTACTCCTTATAGCCAGCTTCAATTTCCCCTTCCTCAGTTTAAGCCCAGTACTCCTTCTCCTGTCACAACAGGCCTTGTTGAAAAGTCTGCCCCCTGGTTTCCTAGAGCCCCTTCCAGTGCTAGAAGCTGCTCTAAGATCTCCCTGGAGCCTTCTCCAGGCTGAACAGCCTCAATTCTCTCAGCCTGTCCACACACAGGAGGTGCTCCAGCCCTCAGATCATCTTCATGGCATCTCCTGGACTCACTGTAACAGATCCATGTCCTGTTTGTGCCAAGGGCTCCAGAGATGAACACAAGACTCCCGGCTAGGTCTCACCAGAGTAGAGGTCAGAATCCCCTCCCTTGTCCTGCTGGTCCCACTACATTGAATGCAGCCCAGGACACAGTTGGCCTTCTGGGCTTCAAGCAAACATCATTATCTCATGTCCAGTTTTTGTCCATCACTACTCGCAATTTCTTCTCTGCATGGCTGTTCTCAAACACAATCATTTATGTCCAGTTTAAGTGCTTCTGAACAGTCCACCTGGGGTGGATTTTCTTGAAGTTTTTTCCTCCTTGCTGGGGAATCTCTTCTCACCCTTGCTCTGCTAGCATCCCAGGGACCTCCTTCAGTGAAGCTCAGGGCCCACAGACAAAAGGAAGGACGGCAAAGCCAGCCCAGAAAGCTCAACCCCAACTCGGTCCACGAAAGAGTAGAAACCACTGAAGCATAATTTGAACTGCTCAGCCTGTCACAAGGTAACAGCATCTCATGCAACATATTTTCTGCTACAAGGGGTGTGTCATTTCAGTCCAGCATGGACACCAAACCATTTGACAACCATAGAAATAAAACCTATTTTTATTTCACATAACAGCCTCCTGGATTTAGCTTCTGTCACCAATCATCTCGGCATACAAAACAAATAAAACGAGGCAGAAAATATTTTATTCATGAGCACAAAGCCCAGCTGAGTTCTGAGAAAGCTCACTGTTGCTTTTAAGGTGTCTCATCTCAGGGCATCGAGCTGTGCAGTACATCACATGGGAAGTGTCAGAAGTCCCCAGCACAATAAACTTAGCAGAAGACACGGCCAGCCACTGGTGTTTGAGAAGAGGCTTCTGTCATCTATTGGCAGGCTGGAATTCTGTCTCGACTGTATTTTGTGTCCTACCTCTTTGATCCAATTACAGGAAACAATTGCTATGGATTAGATGAGAATGTAGGCAAGGCAGTAAGCCTTGGGCCAGGTCTCAGCTGAGAGAGGACAAATTCACTTGGTAAATCTGGATTTATTTCTGCAACCATGATCTTCAGCTTAGAGTCCCAGCCTTAGCAGATAAACAACTCAAAAGCATCTTCTCCTGAGGAGCTTTGCCCTCAAAAGACTGTCTACTGTCAAAAGACCGTTAAGTGCAGAGAAAACTTAGACCTCATTAGTGTTCTGAGCTACCTAAGCAACAGAAAAAGGCTGCCTGTCATATTTTGTCCTCAATTTTCTAAGTAATACAAAGAACCTTGCTTGAATACGGAAAGGCAAAAATCAGGAATTTATTGCCCAACCAATATTTACCTGTGAAAATTTCTCCTGTTCTTGAAAGCTTGGGGAGCAACAAGATTAACAGGTAGCATCAAGTAGAGGGAAGAATCAAAGACAACCATGGGGAAATAAAAAGAGGCTGGCTCAGAGCAGAAGCAGAGATCAGTGTGCTACAAATGAGCTGGACCCTGATGGTACCAATAGGCCTTGATGGTCCTGAGCAGGTCATCAGGGGCCTCTACCTGCAGTCCTGCCCACAGTCCAGAAGCTCTTTCCTAGCTCTGCAATGTCTTGGCCAAAGCTAAATGGCAAATGGGCCCTTCTCATGCCTCTGGCTCCATCTCTCAGGTGGCCCCTTGCACCCACGGGGCAGCCTTGCCTACCTACAGCCCCAACTCCTGCTGCCCCCATCTGCATCTCTGGATGGTCCATATCCCTTTGTCTGGGGCTCTCCACAAACCCAGTTACCCAGGGGTCCTGTATCCCTGAGGCCTGCACGCAGACTATAAAGTAACAGCATCACTTCAGTTGAAAAAGACCTTTAAGACTCCAACATTTAACCCAACAGTGCCAAGTCAACTGCTGAGTGTGGTGCTTTGGGATGCTGTTTAAGTCTTTTAAACTCCTCCAGGAATAGTGAAGTGACTCCACCGCTTCCCTTGGCAGCCTATGCCAGTATTTGACAGCCCTTTCAGTAAAGGAATATCTCCCAATATCCAATCTAAACATCCCCTGACACAACTTGAGGCCATTTCCTCTCATCCTATCACTTATTTAGAACAAGAGACCAGCACCCACCTCCTCCTTCAAAAGACATGATGCTGTTCCACCAATGCCTCTGTGCCAGCTAAACACCAAGCCCTGCAGCCTGTTGATCCAAATTTCCCCTGGGCCCCCATAAAAGCCCAAAAGAGGGGACTGCCAACAGCTGGAGCTCCTGAAACCGGCACAGCTCCTTATTTGCTATAAGAAAACTGCCTGGGCTGGTCTGCACTACACATCGTAGCATGTAAGTACCAGGTCAATGCCTTACAGGCAGAATAAAGACAACTTATTTGGTAATAAGAGCAGATTGAATACATATTTCAGTCTCTCTTGACAAGATATATGCCAGCTCTACAAGGCGAATGGAGGAGAAGGCAATGAATATTTCAATAAAAATTCTAGACACAACACAATGGAACACGTTTAAATAAGAAAAATGTGTTTTGTATCATTGCTTCCTTATGAATTACTGCAATAAGAGGTCTACAGATTTGCTAGTTGAACTCTTTTGAATGGTGTTATTTAAATGCTCTATAGTTACAGCTCCAAAAGCTTGCTGCTCTTACATAAGCTTAGGTCTCCCTATATGCCTACACTTTACTATAACAAAAACTCATTATTTCCCTGGATTATTTTACCTTCAAAGATAGTACTGTGTGTCAGGCAGGATCATTGGTTTGGCAGTCCTGAAGCTTAAGTCAATTTAAGCCACAAGCCCTAAAGCTTTTATTTCTGGTGTATTCAACATTTCATCTGGCTGAAGGTGGAGCTGTTTGGGTACATGTGCTAACTCACCTGGAGAAAGAAATTGGTCCTTCCCCAGCTGAGACAGAGGCATTCCCCTTCCCAGAACAGTAAAAGCAAACCTTTTATGCTGCTACCCTCTGGCAAAAATTGCATTTGCAATATTAATGACAGCTATTTTGGTCCTGGGCACACTCAGTCCTGGAAAAGCAGTGCCAATCTCTTCCTACTATTGAAAGTCTTCTCTCCAACAAAATAGTGGAACCTAGGGAAAAGAGCCAGTCAGTTACAACAAAATAGAAAGAAGTCTACCCACCACCACCCAAAGTGCGTGTTTCTTGTATTACTTCAATAAAAATCAACATAGTTATCTCTACAGAGGTATTGTATCTATAGCAGGATAGCCATGGCCAATACTATTACAACACATTTTCAAGCTGAGAAATTGCAGGTAAGTGGTGAAAGCAGAAACTTAATACCATAGGCCTTACTAGGAGTGGCTGAGGGAGCTGGGTTTGTTTAGCCTGCAGAAGAGGAGGCTGAGAGGAGACCTTATTGCCTTCTACAGCTACCTGAAAGGAAGTTGTGGAGTGGACGGAGCTGGCCTCTTCTCCCAAGTGACAGGGGACAGGACAAGAGGGAATGGCCTCAAGCTCCACCAAGGGAGGTTCAGGCTGGACATCAGGAAAAAAAATTCACAGAAAGGGTCATAGGGCACTGTTAGAGGCTGCCCAAGGAAGGGGTTGAGTCACCTTCCCTGGAGGTGTTTAAGGGATGGGTGGATGAGGTGCTGAGGGGCATGGTTTAGTGATTGATAGGAATGGTTGGACTCGATCATCCGGTGGGTCTTCCACAACCCAGTGATTCTATAAAGAGTTTGCTTCAGGGCTGTCTGCCCAGAGGTAGATACAGCACGGCCATACCTGACCAAGCTGTCTAGGAGTCTGTTCTGCACAGGAATGAGAAATAACTCAGCCAGGATCTGCTTGAAGTAGCACTTGCATAGTTACCTCAAATAGCTGAAAAGAAAATCTGATGAGTAGGCAGCATCACTGGCTCAAGTGACTAACTTTACTCCAATCCAGGTTACCAGCAGAAACGCTAACAGGAATTACCTAAGGAAAACAAGGAAACCATTTCTCCAGTCACAGATAAAGCAACAGGGTTTTCTGCAAAGCCAGACCACATGGCCACTTTCACCTACTCCGCCTGCTTTTTAAGAACTCAAAACATGAGCTTAAATGAATGAACCAGTAGTGGATCTACAAGCTGACAAGCATGACAGCACAGAGACATTATGTCAGCAGAAAAACATTCTCTAGGGCAGCAGAGAGCTTCATATGAAACCAGTTACAGGGTGTACCTCCAACTGAGGGCACCCGTGTCCAGTCCCAGGCTGTCAATAGCCCTGCTGCACTACATCAGGTCTCACAGTGGCATGCCCGTATTTCAGAGCCAGACTCTGAGCACAGAGGCACTCCCAGTGGAGCTGATGAGAGTAAGCAGGCAGAAGAGAAGGATACAATCTAAACACCAAGCAACCTTCTCACACTAAACCGAGAAAGTCCACAGCTCTACACAAACTGCAGGAGTCATCAGTTCAAGAAACTCTCATTTCCATCTTGATATCACATGGTGCTTTCATGAAGGGAGATAACCCAACTCTACCTGCATCAGCAGCCCCAAAAACCCCAGGGCCACACTTCCACCTCCTCCCTCCCAAGTGTCACCCACGAAAGAAAAACAAAGCTTGCAGCAACTGCTGGAGGTCCCTCTCAACTCAGAAAGCATTCCAGAGAGATTTTGGGACGTTTGCCTACTGGGTCAGATAAGGTTTCACAACTTGCTTCGCCTCCTCAATATTGGCAGCTCACACACTTACAGGGTACAGGAGACTCATGTTTCTTAACACTATGTGATCTTCCTGAAGAGCTCCTGAACTAGGAGTAGTGATAAACTCATCCTCCAAGTGGGGAAAAACAAAAAAGCTACAGACACAACAGACAAAAGCATTGTTTTTTTTCCTCTGTAGGAAACTTGGGCTGAAGCAATGTTCGGATTTTCCAAAAGGCAGTTGTGGGTTGAGCAATAAATACTGTGTCCCTATGGAGCTATAACTCAGTTACTCTAATCCTAATTTACCTCACAAAAGCGCTTCTTGAAATACCAGGCCTTATGTTGATATATGAGCTTTTCAAAACAAAGTCCTTTCTGAGAGAGCTAAACATGCCCCAGTAGAGATGCTTTACCAAAACACAGTTTGACAACTGCCTCCCATCAGCACTTCTTTACTAAGAAGGAATTTGAGGTGTTCCAGGCCAGGCTGGATGAGGCTTTGAGCAATCTGATCCAATGGGAGGTGTACCTGCCCATGGCAGGGGGGTTGGAACTGGATGATCTTTAAGGTCCCTTCCAACACTAACCATTCCATGATTCTATGATGAATTTCCACATTGAGCAATGATAGCAGTAACTAAGCAGGGAAAAAACACATGGAGTGAGGCTTAATAATCACATCTTTCTTTTTAGGGCTCTCCCTTTGAATCTAAAACCAAAAACTTTTGAGCCTAATTCCACTTCTGAAAGGCAAAAAGGATTTCTGCCGAGCATTCCTGTTTCACTTGGGGAGGGATTTTCAGCTTCTTAATTTTATTCTCTCTGCCCAGGAGAAGGAAGAAATTTACTTGTATACACCTATATTATTTTCATGGGAATATTTTAAAAATCCAATGGTAATGTAATGTTACCGAAGGACAAAATTGAAACCAGACACTGGTCACAACTACTTGCTTAGAAACCCATGTTAGAGCTACTTGCATTAGGAGCCTGCTGGTCTTAAATGAAAAATGGAGACAGACCTCAGAGCCAGAAGCCTAAACCCAGCACTAGGGGCTTCTTCAATCACACAGGGTCCATTTAGCCTGTTCCATGTCAGAGACAAAGCCACTTTCACCCAGTCATCCCGAGACATCATGGAATTGGGTTTTGCTGAAGCAGCATTTTCTGGCCAGCACAGGAGGCACTAAGCACATGGGCAGTTACCTTCTGAGAGACTTCAGGCAGCTTAGTCTCAAAGATGGACCATATTCAAGCAATGCAGTGTTTTCAATTCTAAAAAGGAGGCTTCCTTTCCACAGAGGGAATCCTCTCACACACCTGGGCTCAGAGCTCTTGCTTGCCAAAGGAAGCCTCACAATCCAGAGCCCCGATTAACTGAGCTTGTAACAGCATTTAAAACACATGCCATTCATGACTGAATTCAGAAAAAAACTTCCCCTCAATTATAAGAG
Organism: Clamator glandarius; assembly: GCA_033459285.1. Classification (NCBI taxonomy): domain Eukaryota; kingdom Metazoa; phylum Chordata; class Aves; order Cuculiformes; family Cuculidae; genus Clamator; species Clamator glandarius. Next base: position 664,571 of record JAUNZM010000078.1, read on the forward strand.
CCTTCACACAGGTTCCTTGACAGGAGCCCAAGATAAACCTGCAAGTATCTCCTGGAATTATAAGGACAAAACTGGCATTAAAATCAGGTGTCCGTGCCAGCCTGCTTTACTGCATTCTTTCCTTTCTTCATTTTTTTTCCCCCATAGATAACCCAGAAATACATGGATGTGCATTCTGACATAAAGATGAACAAGCTACCTCTGCCTTTTAACTTGGATTCAAGACAAATCTCATTTTTTTCAGCATTTGAACCAACACTTCATACCAGCTTCTGTTTACCTGGATTGGATCCACTGCATCCAAAGCCTAGAGGAGTCTGTAATGATACATGTACCCAGTACCTACTGAAAAGCTATCTGCATACTTGGTATTATCGAATTTAATGACCTCAAGTGAGGACAAGCTGCTTCATGCTTTCCATTTAAGGAGTCATGGTTCTGGTGCCCAGCTGCAGGCTAGAGACAGGCACCTCACTTCTAACATACCTTTCCCATCCTCTTGCCATGAGACATTTTAGGGAATCAAGTCGTGTTTCATTCATACTTGGAGTCTTATCACAGACAGGTAAAGCAGAAAGTGCACTCCCCTGCAGAGCTCTCATGTAAAGAAGTCCTGGCATGCACTGCTGTAGTGAAAATAAATTTACTCCTTGATGCAGGCAATTCTCTGCTGTGGACTTCAGTGACAAAATTAAACAGAGCCTACATCAGTGAGTGAGAATTGATCAGTGCCATAACGGTACAAGCAGCCAACTTCATGCCAGAAGCCAAATAATCCCTGACAGACAACAGCAAGCACACACCAAGACAACATTCTAGGACTGAAAGCTCCAACACCTGCAAGGCTTTCAGTAACATGTAGTGACTAACAACCCATGTGCTGCAGGAAGGACAAACATGCACAACTCTTCCACAAAGCACCACATCTATGTGCATTTTCAGGGATGGGGACTCCACCACGTCCCTGTGCAGCCTGTGCCAATGCTTCACCACTCCTGCAGTAAACAAAACTTTTGTGATATCCAATCTGAATATCCCCTGGCACAACCTGAGACCATTTCCTCTCGTCCTATCACCTGTCACTGGGAAGAGAGACCAACACCCACCTCAGTACCACCTCCTCTCAAGTGGCTGTAAAGAGCAATAAGGTCTCCCCTCAATCTCCTCTTCTCTAGGCTGAACAATCCCAGTTCCCTCAGCTACTCCCAAATGACAAAGCATTCTAATAACAACCCTGCTTTCTAGCTTGTGTATCAACCCACTTGCAAATAGTTTTCTTCCTAGGACTGCACTCCCTAGCAGATAAATCTAGGGGACTATTCTGGGAAGCATGGACCCCACGCTTACAGCATCAACTTGCTAATTTAGTTACATTCAAGAGCCAAGACTGTAATTTGGCATTTCAGTCTGCAGCATTTGCTTTGGTAGTTTTCCTATTACTGTCGCGAATAGTGTCTGTGCTCCTGCATAATTAAGAGCATCATAATGCCTACTAAGTGCTTCTCATCTGCTAGGCTGCTTTTTCATGCAAGGGGAAAAAAAGTGGAACCAGACATTAGGAAGTGAGACACAACACCACATATTGCCAGTGCAAACAACCTTCCGTTTCTGCTCTCAGGAAAGCCCTGAAATCATTAGCAAATTCCTCTGTTCAGCCATGAGGCACCTTCAGTAATCTTAACTCAAATTACACTTTGTGCATTATACATAGCATAGAAGCTTAAAACGGTCTGGGTCATGAGGCACCTCAAAACCCATCCAGTTCCACTCCATGCCATGGGCAAGGACACCTCCCACTGGATCACGTTGCTCAAAGCCTCATCCAACCAGGCCATCCAGCTGCAGCTTCCCTGGGCAACCTGGGCCAGGGCCTCACCACCCAAATATTTCTTCCTAAGTTCTCATCACAATCTCCCCTCTTCCAGGTAAAAAAAAATGGCCCCTTGTCTTAGCCCTGCACACTCTGATCAACAGACCCTCCCCAGCTTTCCTGGAGCCTCTTTCAGTACTAGAAGCTGCTCTAAGGTCTCCCTGGAGCCTTCTCTTCTCCAGGCTGAAAAGCCCTGACTCCTTCAGCCTGCCCTCATAGCAGAGGTGCTCCAGCCCTCAGGTCAGCTTTGTGGCCTCCTCTGGACTTGCTTTAACGGATCCATGTCCTGCCTGTGCCGAGTGCTCCAAAACTGAATGCAGGACTCCAGGTGGAATCTCATAAGAACCAAATGACAGGAGGACAGATCGCTCACCCTGCTGGTCCCACTGCTTTCTGTGCAGCCCAGGATTCAGTTGGCTTTCTAGGCTGTGAGCACTTAGCCAATTCACATTGAGCTTCTCATTCTCCAGCACATTCTCTTCAGGGCTGCTCTCAATCCATCCTCTGCCCAGCTTGGATTTGTGCTTGGGATTGCCCCAATCCTAGCGCAGTTCCATTTCCAATGCTGTTTCAAGAAAAGAGCAACCAGCTGGTTAAATTACAAAGTTCAACACCACGCTCTCCTCCTTCCTGCCCTCAGTTTATGAAGCAAGAACCAATTGATATCAAGTTCAGCAAAACAAATGAAAGTATATTTTCTCCCTATATATTTGGCAGATAAAGTAAATCATTTCTTTGCACTGAAAAGACTGGTCCATCCTCCTATGGTAAGACACTGTGTTCTAGCCTTCAGTTTTGTGTCCGGGTAAACAGTACTTGAGTTTCAATAAGCAGGACAGAGATCCTGTTTATAACCAGTTGGGCTACAGCCAGATATCCCATGCCTTTGCCCCATGAAGGTCTCCCTGGCCTTCTCCCTTCTCTCCAGCCAAAGGAATCAACTTGCTTGTCCAAACAAAAGAAATAATGAAGAGGTTCAACACCTCTGTCCTGGGACTGCTCTTCCCTCAGAGAAGGTAAGGGAAGAGAAGAGAAGAGCTCCACTCCTCACACCAGTTCTCTCACAGGATCATCTCTCCCCTTACTCTCCTCCTTTAGTAATCAAGTCTCTTGCATAGGAAGCTTTTCTACCATTTTCCACTTTTTTATCCACTTTTTTCCATTCCTACTTCGTTTTTCTCATTAGAAAAACAAAAAAAAATAAGCTTTCACTTAGGGTTGTAAACAGTCCGCTTGCAGAGCTGAATTTAGCTGAGGATTTTGAATTCTGCAAGATGCTCTGGGTTGCTGAGGACAGCACATCAAACCAAGCCTAAAAAAAGCAAGAAGCAGGATGCTGACGACACTAAAAATTCAGAACCACACACATACCCTATATACATGCTGCTTCAAATAATTCACATATACCAGTCAAGACAAAGGTTTTAATGCAGCAGTGAGATGTTTTTAGTCTGGGAATGGGAAGCAACTACTGCTGTGTGTTTATCTTTTGGCAAAGGTTCATTCCCTTCAGCATCAAGCATGTCTTTTTAACTTCCCCGATAACAAGTACATTGTTTACAGCAAACACTTGCACTGAGGAATTTAGCTTGCATCCGAGGTCAGACTCTGGTAGATGTTTATTAGCACAACTAAAAACAGCTGAGGGGAGGTACAGCAGGTAATTCTGGCTCTGTTTTTCTCTGGTACAAATAAAGCAATACAGAACTGCACAGATTGTTTTGATGCAAGGTTTCATGCTGCTCCTCATTAAATCAAGTTTTATTTGTGAAAAAAGTAAGAAAATTGCTCAAATGCTCCCAGCTTCATTTGTTTTACCAAGGAAACAGATCTTCTAAGAACTGAAGGAAAGCTGGAAGCAGACTAATGAGCACAGCTATTTTAGGAAAAGTCCTGCTCTCCTGGCCTTGCACAGCAGCCAGAGCAGCAGCTCCTACCCCAAGATGGAACCGAGAGGTCACCAGAGGAACCCAGGGCAGTTGGACAAGAGGACTTCCAAAGGTCCCTTCCAAACTCCACCAGCCTGTGACAGCTCATGGATGGAGCTAAAGACACTTTAGTAGGTGAAGTAAACACCACATGCCTACGGAAAGCAAAATAAGGTATTTATTCTCTACTCCCCATCAGCAGGCAGATGTTCAGCTGCTTCTTGCTAACTAGAGCATCAGCACATGCAATTAACTTGGGAAGGCAAATGCCATAACAGTGAACATCTCACTTTACTCTTATCTCGCTTTAGCTTTTATTGCTCAGCATCATCTCATCCACCGCAGGACATACCTCAGGTTGGTTCAGGTAAGCTGTCCTCTGGCTGTCTCCCCTCCAAAGTTCTCAGCCACCTCCAGACTACCCCCTGGCAGGGACACAGCGAGGGGAAAACTAAAAATATCTTCCACATGGTGCCAGCAAGGCTCAGCAACAGCCACAATGCTGCCATCTTATCAATACCACCTTAGTCAAAACTCAGACCACAGCACCAAACAGGCTGATGCAAAGAACTTCAACTCCATCCCATACAGACCCAGCACAGCAAGACAGGCATCATTACGTTCCGTTTATATACTTTATGCTTTGCTTTTTAAATAAAGTCAGTTTAGAATTGCCACTACTTTTATATTTTAATCCCTGAGCTTTCCAAATCAACATTGGTACCACAGGCACTGAAAAAGTTCCAGCCCAGAAAACAAAATTGAAAATAAACACACCACTAAGTATCGTTAGGCCTGTTTTTTCACAATCAATGCAGTTGCAGTAAGGATCCCCCTACGTGTCAGAGCTTCTGTGGTGCACCTTTGGCACTCAGCCTGTTCTGAAAGAATTAACACTGCAACAAATTCCAGTAACAGCCAACTTACACACTCTGTGGAGCTCCTTTCACCTCAAAGGGATGAGCATTTAATTCAGTGTCAGTCCTGGACTACCCTGAGCAGTCCCACCTGGGACCTCCACCCCCAAGCCAGGATCTCCGCTCAACCCAGAGCACATGGTCCTAACTGGAGCTAAAGTAAAGGTGCATGCTGGTCTCCAGCACAACTCCAGGATGGAGGACCTACACTGTTCTCTGTGTCTCCAGCCCCATCTCTGACCCAGTCTCCTCCTGCTTGACCCAGTTCACCCTCTCACCTAGTCCAAGGCTGTCACTGGATCCTGTTTCAGCAGGTAGCACCCTACCATGTTCAGATGCTGCGGGATCACTGCCACGGGGGTGAAGGTACTGCCTTGCTGGGGTCCTCCTAGCACTTCCCCTGCTCTCACAACTCACTGATGCAAATCTTTCAACCTCAGCTTCTATTAGTTCAGTTTAAGCTGCAATTTAGAGTTGAATTGCCTCAGACCCTACCAAAATTCAACCCCTCTATTTGCCAAGACAAAGTTGGACTAAAGCATCACTTCCATCAGAGAAACTCTGGTCCCCGTAGCCACCATCTCCATACACTGTTCAGAGGCTGATAGGACCAAAAGCTCAGGGCTGCTTCTTAATGCTCTCTTCCCAAGGAGAGCTTTAGCTCTGGAAGGGAGCACAGATGACTAGACAGTAGGAAGAATTTCTTCACCATGAGAGTGATGAGGCACTGGCACAGGTTGCCCAGGGAAGTTGTGGCTGCCCCATCCCTGGAGGTGTTCAAGGCCGGGTTGGATGGGGCCTTAAGCAGCCTGATCTAGTGCAATGTCCCCACCCATGGCAGGGGCGTTGGAACTAGATGATCTTTAAGGTCCCTTCCAACTAACTAGTCTATGATTCTATGAGGCCATGCTTTTCTGGGACCATCTCACAGGGTGAACTGCTGAACTCCCTCGCTGACCATGATCAATCTTGCCTGACAGCCACACCGATGCAACAAGCCCCAGGGCAGTGCTCCTCCTGGCTAAGGTCAGCTGTCGTGGTGCCTGCTAGCATCACAGAGATTTGCCTTATTATCTTCCTATCCCGCTAATGGAACAGTTGTGAAGCAAGAAGGGATGTGCCAGGGATGGCTCCAAGAGACACAGTGCAAAGCTCAGTACATCTGACAGGCAACAAAAGGATTTCAATCACTACAGGGAAATAGAGTCCACCTCAATGTGATGCCTTCACACACACCACCCAATCATTTATAACAGCTCTAACTATAAAATCAACTATACATCCTTCCTGCTCCAGCCAGATGAACTCTTCTCTGCATTAAACCAATTCTAAGGAAAATTAAATCATTAGACTAATGTAGCCTCAAAGCTCTCCTCCGCCAAACATCACCATTGAGAATTGCGATGGACATATTTAGCACAGCTTTGTTTACAGATGAATACACATTTCTGTAAACCTCATCTTTAAGATATAAAGGCATGTGCATTTGAAGTGAGGCCACTGCATAGCACCAGTCCCTGGGAAGAGGATGAAAGAACAAACAGTATGTGACAGATGTTACTCGGTCATCTAACCCATTGCTGGGATGACACCAATATACCGCAGCTGTAAGCGCAGCCCAGGAATGCACGGAACAAGCAGTTTCGCTTCTCATTTCCTTCCCTGCTGCAGAAAAGACATCAAGATCTGTGGGACTTGAATGTTTCCCTGCAGCAAAATGTGACAAGATCAGGTACATCGCTGGCCAAGCAATTACAAAACAATGATCCCCCAAAGCCAAATTATATCTTCAGCCCCTGCATTCACTCACTCAGCACGCATGACACCAAATGTTCAACTAGGTAATTAGGACTCAATCTTTCACTTTACTGGGAAAACAATCCCCCTCCCCTGCCAAGCTAGCTTCCTCAGCCAAACATGCCTGAACTCTTAATTACAGATTCAAAGTGCTGAGGGCACAGGTTCAGATACTCCTCCTCAGGCTCAAAAATGATGGCATACCTTTTTTCACCATTAAGTGTCTACATTTACAAACAAATCCAGTGCAGAGCTCTGGAGCCTGCTGGTTTAAGCCTTTCATTGTGGCCAAGCAGATGAATCAAAGGGTATTAGCACCTCCATTTGACAAAGCCCAACTACAAGCCAGCTGACAATACTGCTGTCAGCAGACTCATCATACTCAAGAATGGAGGAAGCAAGTCTATTTTTGTAGACTACAGCAACAAACCACAGATGGGCTTGAGGGAGGACAGAAAAATGATAGAGAATTGCAGCTTTAAGGGGAACTGCTGCTCCAGTGAGAGAGCAGCCTGGCATTTCCTGCTATGCTCCATCACAGAAACACACAGGTCAGTATCTCAAAGATGTTCTATTTTCATCAGTGTTCTTGTGTCTGCTTTGGAAACAGAGTTGAGAAGTCCCATTTTAACACACTCCAAAACAGAACAGGGCTTGTGAAAAAAAAATGATTAAGCTCAGATTTGGTGCTAGCTGTACATCTGTGGCAATGGGAATTTTGGATCTTTACAATGCTGCCATCCTTCCAGAGAACTTTTCATCTGGCAAGATTCAGCACACCACAATGGCACCTCAGAAGTCCAGGCCCCTCAGTTCTGCTCTGATTTCCACCCTCATTTTCTACTCCCTAGCAAGTCATTGGCATTTTCTTATGAACTTGCTCTGTTGCTTAGACTCAGCCTAGAAGAGCTGACATCTACAGACTACTTGCATTCTCCTGGGATCATCCTACCCCACTGACCATGACAAAGTTAAGAGGCAGAGGACATTCTCAGCAGAAGATGCTCTTTCCGTCTGGAAAGGAAGGCTTTTAGGCTTACAGATATTCAACATTGTTGTTTCTGTCAGTGGGTCACATCATCCAAGCCTGTCACTGCTCTGAAGCAGTAACAGAGCCCAACATACACTGGGCAGCTGTTGGCTCACATACCATCACACCCCAGTGGCCAGCAGCCACCAAGGAGGCCCGAATTCCTCACATGGATCAGTTCACTCTTGTTCTTGCCTTGGTTGCTTCACACAGTTGCCATTATCTTTATTTTCCTCCACCAAGTCTCTGGTATTTTAGCCACTCTTAATGCTTTTGGTACAGTAACTTGTCTGCCTTGAAGAGAAGCAAGTCATCATCAGCTCTGCCAGGATGCCTGCTACTTAAATTAAGAACCTACCAAGCAAGCATTGCCAGAAGCCACTTCAGAACATTCCTACAATGGGATCTAAGGAGTCCAAGCAGTAATTCCCTTCTAGAGAGATGCTTACCTTCTAGGTTCTAAGTCCCAAGTCAAGGCTGTTTAACTGGTTCTGAAAGAGAACTAATACCTCCATGTCTTCACCTGAACTGCCTCCTGTAACCCCTTGGAATGTAACACTGGAGTTGAGTTTCCCAGATAAGTTTCACTTATCCTCTGCCTTCCTTGGAAATCCAATTACATTGCTCTTCGTAAGTGCCAGGAACACCAAAAGAAAGTCAACAAATCTGTATGAGAAACCACTTGGATTTCTTTCTAATCCTCTATTTTATTCTTAGCCTTTTGGAGGACATGCTCAACAGATTGCTAGATGTGTCACCAGATGCACACCACTCCGACCAAACAGCTCAGCTTATCTAGTTGGCAGCAGGGTCTCCCTTCTCACAGTTCCAAGGCTGAAATATCCCTGCTTCATAACTGCATGATTTATTGATGGTGCAGCCTTCCAGCTGCTTAGGATACAACCTCCAAGAAAAGTACTCTCAGAGGCACTGGCTGAGAAGAGCTCTCTTACAGACAGTCCAGTTTTTTGGAGGGTAATAAGCCACAAGAATCGTACTCCCTACAACTGCAAGTGTACTGCTCCAAGTGAAACATGTTCCTAGATCCTGGTCCTGTTTAAACTGCCTATCAACAAGAATAGACACATGAACTCCCTCCCACTTCAGCACATTTAAGCCTTCTGCTTTAACTACTAGACAGTTACGCTTGAGTATCTTGCACAAATGCAGAGCAGCAAGTCCCCAGCACTTCAGCTCCAAGTTCAAGAAGCAGCTCACGTGAAAGAACAAAACCAAAAGGCAGAGGTCCAGAAAGCTGGACAAGGGTTGTCACGTGTCATTACTCATAGTCACTAAAAACTAACTCCAGTGGAAGAGCTCACAGCAGAGCAGTGCCCCAGCTCCCCTCGAGTGCCACAGACTCACACACCTGCACAGCGTAAGTAAAAATCCCTGACCTACTCACCTCTTCACATAAAACAAGGATGGGAATCCAATGAGGAAAGGAGTTTTTCTACCATCTTACAAATCAGAGGCACCCCAGGAGAGAGCAGTACCAGGCAGTGGGATGAACATCACACCACACTGAGTTTACTCAAAGCAAAGATGCTGGCTGCCTTTGCCCATAAGACATCAAGCTTATTAGCTGCACATCCAACTTGCACAGTGATTGCAGTTGTAATTACACCAACGAAAGAGTTTGGTTATTTTCATGTGTTCTTGCTGAAGTGAGGAGTTAAACTCAGTGACATCCTACAGAAAAGAGGGACACTTCATTCACATGTACAGAAGAAATACCCATCCTAAATGCCAGGAACTCAGTTAATTGGCAGAGAATCACAGAATAACCAGGCTGGAAGAGACCCACTGGATCGTCAAGTCCAACCATTCCCATCAGTCCCTAAATCATGCTCCTAAGTACCTCATCCACCCTCACCTTAAACACCTCCAGGGACAGTGACACAACCACCTCCCTTGGCAGACCGTTCCAATGCCTAACCACCCTCTCCGTGAAGAACTTTTTCCTAATCTCAAGCCTAAATCTCCCCTGGCAGAGCTTGAGGCCATTCCCTCTCGTCCTGTCCCCTGTCACTTGGGAGAAGAGCCCAGCTCCCTCCTCTCCACAGCCTCCCTTCAGGTAGTTGTAGAGAGTAATAAGGTCTCCCCTCAGCCTCCTCTTCTCCAGGATAAACAACCCCAGCTCTCTCAGCAGCTCCTCATAAGATTTGTTCTCCAGCCCCTTCACCAGCTTCGTTGCTCTTCTCTGGACTCGCTCCAGAGCCTCAACATTCTTCTTGTGGTGAGGGGCTCAGAACTGAACACAGTACTCGAGGTGCGGTCTCACCAGTGCCGAGTACAGAGGGAGAATAACCTCCCTGGACCTGCTGGTTATGCCATTTCTGATCCAAGCCAAGGTGCCATTGGCCTTGTTGGCCACCTGGGCCACTGCTGGCTCATGTTCAGTCGCTGTCAACCAACACCCCCAGGTCCTTCTCCTCCTGGCAGCTTTCCAGCCAGGCTTCTCCTAGTCTGTACCTCTGCTTAGGGTTGTTGTGCCCCAAGTGCAGGACCTGGCATTTGGCCTTGTTAAACCTCATGCTGTTGGTCTCAGCCCAGCGGTCCAGCCTGTTCAGATCCCTTTGGAGCCTCCCTACCCTCCAGCAGATCCACACTTCCATAGATCCAGCTAAGCTCTTGTCTGGGCCGAGTACAACAAACTCATCAAATCAGAGTGGTTTAGGTTGGAAGGGACCTTTAAAGCCCATCCAGTTCAACCCTCTTCAAGAAGCAGGGACATATTAAACCAGATCAGGTTGCACAGAGTCCCCTCCAATCTGGCCTTGATTGTAGCACAGATGGGGCTTCTAGCACCTCCCTGGGCAGCCTGGGCTCTGAAACTCAAATACGTAGCAGCAAAACTAGCACTTCCATTTCATGTCTAAAAGCGCTGTAAGTCTCCTCTTGGCTCTAGTCAAGACACAGCACTACTCAGCTCACTCTCCTTGCCTCCTCTACTAGCAGTTACTGAAAGCAAAAGGAAAAATTGCTCAGCTTGGCTACAATTATTTAGCTGGGTACAGAGGTTAAGTGATAATGCACTGAGCCATACTCAAAACACCTGATACAGGGCTTAAATTTTTTCTTAGTGCTGAACTCCAACTCCAAGCTTTGTTGTCAAAATCCTCTTAGAGCAGTTGGCCCTTAGAAATCAGCCTCTGAAATCAGAAGGAACTTCAGATACACAGGGTTGCAGAAGTACTCGTGTCTAGCTTGTCCCAGACATGGTTAAAACGAGCTCTGGTCAAGTCTCAGATGCATATTTACACCTTCAAGCAATGATGTGCTGAGGGTAGAGCTCAGCAGATAGGGTCAGTCAGCGCCCTTACCTCTGCAGCTTGGGGCAGGCTCTGCCTGCTTCCCTTGGCCTTGCAATAAGCTTTCTGGCCTCAAACTCAGCAAATACACACTGAAACAGGAATAGTCAGATCTCAGCATAGTCAGCTTTCTCCTTCAGTCCCACTGCAGTTTCTTCTTTCAGCTGTTCACCAAGCCAGGTTTTCTGTTATGAGAAAACAATAAAAAGCCCTAAAGACCACGTATTCACAACCAACCATGCAGGATCACAAATTTGTGACCACAAGTTTAAGTCAACACCCCCTGTGGATTTTAAAAAAAAGCACAATATAGTCAAGTAACTGCATCCAACAGCATAAGCTGACAGTTTAGTACCATCCATGCCATTGAACATTGAAAACCTCAGCCTTTCCTCTTGATCTGAGGATTCTGATTCAAAATTGACCTGAAAGAATACAATTCTAATGCGAGTACCAGGCAGTCTGTGTGAGGTGTGGTCAGCACTTGCAATTTGTATTTAAATCTAAATTTCATATCCATTTACCCAAACAGCTTGTTTGAGCCAACTAATTGATGTGCCTGTGACAACATTTTCAGCTAAGCTATGTTACACAGAACGTAGAATTGTTTGGATTGGAAGGAACCTCAAAGCCCATCCCATTCCAACCCCCTTGCCATGGGCAGGGACACCTCCCACTGAATGAAGTTTCTCCAAGCCCCATTCAACCTGGCCTTGAACACCTCCAGGGATGGGGCAGCCACCACTGCTCTGGGCAACCTGAGCCAGTGCCTCACCACCCTGACAGGAAAACTTCTCCCTAATATCTTGTCTCATTCTCCCCTCTTTCAGCTGAAAACCATTCCCCCTCATCCTGTCTCTGCACTCCCTGACATAGAGCCCCTTCCTAGCTTTCCTGAAGTCCCTTTCAGTACTGGAAGGCTGCTATGAGGTCTCCTGAAGCTTTCTCCTCTCCAGGTTCAACAAGCTCAACACTCTCAGCCTGTCATTGTATGGGAGGTTCTTCAAAACTGCCTGTTGCATAAAACCCTATTAACTGGCTGTCATTCGGAGTGTGGTACAGTGAAACAGCTTTTCTTGTTGCACCATTACGAGCAGATGTCACCAAAGTCAAAAAGGCCTCCTCAGAGCCTTCATAACAGTTCTGGTAAAGTGGCCCTGCCTCAGAAGGTCTGGTTTCAAATCCCTAATCCATTCACTGGTCCAGTCCAGCAGTACAGTAACGGCACGCTGTGCCATCTAATGGAAGTGCAGCTACTTTTGCTGACAGGTCCTATACATCATCTCAAGTTCTGTAGATGTTTTGGTTTTATAAGCCACTTGTCTAAATATACAGCTAAAAGATAATGCTTTCTGTTAGAAAAGCTCTTTTGAGCTCACAGTTCTGATATTCAAGAAAAAAATATTTCCAGAAGTCAAATTGAGCCACATTAACCTCAAACTGTGAGCTGCTTCAGATCACTTTCTGCAGACACATCAACAAAGTTATTGCCAAGATTTGTTTTCTGCCAGCCTGAAAAAAGCCCTGCTCCAATGAACTAGACTGTCGATGCTTCCCAAGAAGGTTTAAATTCATTATTTTTGAAAGCAAGGGGAAACAAACAACTAAACCACCCTATTTTAGTGTCAAATACACAAAGGTCCCACTTCAAAAGTAACTCATCTCCAAGGAGCAAATCCCTGTGAACACAGTAAGACCTAGTTTTCAAATACACTCAATCAGCAGTTTCTGTTCTGAGCTCATAAAATAGAAAAGGTTCTAGGGCAAAACAGATCACCAAGGTCTCTTGTAGTATTTACCTGCTTTCTGAATAAGACATGCAGACTTATCAGCTGGGTGCCATGTGGGTTGCAAACAACTGGAGAAAGGGAAGAGCAGAAGCAATATAAAGCCTCACCATCTTAATGCTGTGCAGCTTCAAACCACTTGGAAGGCTTATAAAAAAATCATTTATTTCCACTGCACAACCTATTTGACATACTTAATATTTGGAACAGGAAAGGAGATGACATCATAGCAAATAGACACCTCTACCCTGAATACAAAGGGGGCTCTTCAGACCATCAAAATTAAGATGTTTTTCTAGTGTTTTATATTAAGCAATAGCAGAAGCAAGGCCAGGTTGTTCTCGCTTGCCCAGTTTCCTGCACTATGTGCTGATGCAAGGATACTCCCTCGCTGCCAAAGAAGCTCTGAGCCAACCCAATACTCTGAGGAATTCCTGGAGAGATGGTCACACAGTAAAACATTCCATTGCACAATATACTAGGAAAGTAAGCCTTTGAAGAGCAGCCTCCTTGCTGCAGGGATGCAGCTAGACAAACCTATTGTGCGCATGACAGACCACATAGCAGGAAACAAAGACACAGAGACACAGCTCTGAAAGGTGCTCTTCACCCTGGAGGCAGATAACTGTGCAAACATGGACATGGAAGAGTCACTCCAGACCACATCTGACCAGGCAGCAGCTAGGGGCTGCTTGTAGAAGCATCACCTCCACTGCTTCTGTGCCTAGGGCACCCATGAGTATCAGGATGCCCCTGTCTGTCTGCTGTTAAATCCCAGATCGAGCCTTATCCTCCCAGATTTCGCAATGAATCAGCCATGCTCAGTTTCCAAGGGTTAGATATTTAACACATGGCAACACAGATCATACTGGACCACCATCATCTTCCTAGAAAGACACTAAGAACTTTCAGATGATGAGAAAGCCATCAAGCCAAGCAGACAACTGGGGCTGTGGAGATACAGTTGCATCACTTACGATATGGAAGAAAACATCTGAGAACAACTTCATAACAGTTTAATTCCATAGTTGCATGCTGTTACACTGACAAACTACAAGGACCAGAAGTCACAACTTATAATTTTAGAGGAGTGCAGGAAAAAAAAACAAAACAAAACAACACAGCTTAACAGGTTCACTCCTGCAACAACTATTTGCAAACTACATAGGAAGTTTATTGAAATAACTTGTAAAAGTGACTTTGACAAAGCATAAGACATGTATTGGAGGCAGAGAGTTGAATCAGAAGAACAGCGGGATGCAAGGATCAAAATGAGCACTAGCAAAAAGCCACCAGCTGTTTCTTCCTTGCTCCTCTCATATTTATTTTTATTTCCATGACAGAAGATTGAAATCACACTGCAAACAGAAGATTAGGACTACTAGTAAGGAGCACCACACGCTGGAGTCTTGTTTAAAGACAGCTAACCAGAACAGTCAGGTCTCTGCAGCCACGCTCCTCTTTGAAAGAATGACTTTTCCTAGCATAGCATTTACTACAGTAAGTATGTTGTGGGATGGATGCTATTTAAATGATGTCTTCAGTTTCTAGAGGGAACAGACAAATGATTATTTGGAAAATGCTGTCTACTCCCTCTTCCTACTAGTTTCATCGCTGTGAAAACACCCTTTTTCATTAACTTGAGGCCCACCACTAAGACTTCTCGACACTGCAGCTGAATGGAGTGCCTTATGTTAAACAACTGCCATTTTCTGCCACTCCTACACAAAGTGACATCATGACAGCACAGAAAAGTCATTAGAGAATCTATGGCTGCCCCACCACTCCAGAAGATCCAATCCACAATGAGACTATTATAGAATAGGCTATCACATCTCAAACACAAGTAAGTGGAACGACAGGTGCAAGATGCTCGTGCAAGCTCAAAGTGCTTTTCATAGAATCACCAGGTTGGAAAAGACCCACAGGATCATCAGGTCCAACCATTCCCATCAATCACTAAACCATATCCCTCAGCACCTCATCCACCTGTCCCTTAAACACCTCCAGGGAAGGTGAATCAACCACCTCCCTGGGCAGCCTGTTCCAGTGCCCAAGGACCCTCTCTGTGATTTTTTTTTTTCCTGATGTCCAGCCTGAACCTCCTCTGATGGAGCTTGAGGCCATTCCCTCTCATCCTGTCCCCTGTCATTTGGGAGAAGAGGCCAGCACCCTCCTCTCCACAACCTCCTCTCAGGTAGTTGTAGAGAGCAATGAGGTCTCCCCTCAGCCTCCTCTTCTCCAGGCTGAACACCCCCAGCTCTCTCAGCCGCTCCTCATAAGGCCTGTTCTCCAGCCCCTTCACCAGCTTCGTTGCTCTTCTCTGGACTCGCTCCAGAGCCTCAACATCCCTCTTGTGGTGAGGGGCCCAGAACTGAACACAGGATTCGAAGTGCAGTCTCACCACTGCCGAGTACAGAGGGAGAATAATATGTTAATGAAGAATTTTGTCCTCTTCATAGCCTTTTTCATTCTTAGTGCCTTTCAGAGAACCAAAGCCCACATACAAAGTCAATTCAGGATAAAAAACATGTTTGCCCGCACTGTCTAGTCACACTTAATTTCATCATGCTTGGTTCCACTGGAAACAGAGTAAGTTAAGTTTCGTGCAGTCACTTCAGTTTTGCTAAATTTGTGATTATATAACAAGAGCAGCGTTTGTGCATTGGCACGAGCACACAACTGGAGATTGATTATTCCTGGTGTAATATTCATTTGTGCAAGATGTCCCACCAAAAATCAGAAGGAAGAAAAATGTCTATTCCAGGAACTATGCTGCTATGAAAGCCTTTCCCAGGCAACTTAGTCATCACAGAGAATTTGCTGCAAACGCTCTTGCCAAGCGGGTGCCTCTTTGCAACTTATTTCATCAGGCATATATCTCTGGGACTGTAACTCCCTCTGCAATCACCAGGGCAGCAAGGGCAAGCACTGCTGCGTTCTTCTTTTAACACAGCGTATGGTTTATAAACTGTCCCTAAAGTGCAATGGGCCAACACTTCTAAAAGTACCGTTAAACGAAATGCAGATCCTGTGATGAGCAAGGGGCTTGGTCTTTCCCATGTCCTAGAATACCTCTCCTTTAGTGCTGCACTGAACAAAACCATCCAATGCCCTGTCGTCTGAAGAGCCTTGCTGGTCTTATTGCTGGACTGCTCGTGTTCTTTCTTCTCCCAGTTACAAGGAGGCACAGGACTTGCAGCATGAGACCATATTTACGTACAAGAAAACAGGAGATGATAGTATGGGACCACATATGCTGAAGTAAGGATCACACCTGGCTCCACATCTGCACCAAGTGACAGTCAAAGATGCTGAAAAAGAAAGTACACAAGAACACGGGTCATCCCATCACTAGGAAAACAGCAAAGTAGGGCAGATGTGCAAAGCACATTGACAGCAGGGGAATCGCATTCAGAGTTATGAGTTAACCTCCTGGAGCAAAAAACCCACAACAACTTCAAATCTTGAACCAAGGCTACAGATAGCAATGCAGAAATTATACTTGCAAATTTCCACTTGTAAGCAATAGGATGGTACCCTGCTCAGCATGCTTAACCATCACCAGCTTCAAATCCATATCGCATTCGTGCTCAACAGTTTCTGGTGCCACAAGGCCACATGCATTTGTTACAGTCAAGGATTCAAGACCTTTTTCTGTTGCCCTTTTGGGGTCACTGCCTCTTACAAGAGTGATTCATGCAAAGGTGGTCTCCAGAGGTACTTTTTCCTTTTAGGGTAAATTTAATTTACAGAAGTGCCCCAGCAAAGCTGTCGGGTAAGCTAACAGCAGGAAGGATTACACACAGGTGAGGCACTAACATTGAATTGAACCTATATCCTTTCAGCAAAGTGATTATTAACCAGTCCTCTTTTTTAACCAACACTCAGCACCTTGAAGCACATACCAGTACCAAAACACTCCTACCAGAAATCCTCCAACTCATTTATTCGTTTGCTTGATTTATTACTGCACTAGCTCTGTTTTTGTTTTGCAAACACAATGAGGGTCTTTAGATATCTCACCACAACCTGCCAGCGTCATTTCCAAACTATTGGCTGGATGATGGAGTATTATTACAGGTCACCTTAAGCACAGGAAAATTAAACCGCTGGATAGCAGTGAAAGGCCACTGACAAAGGGCTTTGCAATCCTATGTGAATAGCATCTATAGCACTTTTAAAATACGCTTACATGCCATCAATCACTGTCCCACAATAATACACAAACATTATATTCATAACAGGCTAATTGCATGGCAATTACCATACAGCAGTAATTAAGGGGAAAGCCAGTGTGCCATCCAACACAGTTGCTTTTAAATGGGCTAAGTATACATGAAAAGTATAATTAGGCAACAGAAGGTGAGTTGTTTCCTGATAATTACATTACTGGCTGTATTTTCAAGTAGGTCACTCCCAAAACACCGAACTACTTCAGGCTTCCAAAGCCCACATGGATCTGCTGTGACTGTAGTAACAGGACCCAGGTGGCCATGGACTATGGATTTACCTACCAATCTCATTTGTTAAATACTTTAATAACAAAAAGTAGGTTTTGCCCCTTGGCAGCCATTTGGGCAGCTGCCTAATTTCTTTAATAGACTAACACAGACTTCAGCCAGCAGCAGGACTTGATCCACATCTCTGAACAAAACACTCATCTTGGAGGAGCTGAAAGTAAGCATTTTTTTCAACTGAGGCAAAATCTTGCCAAGGTGAAGCTGTAGCTGAATTTCTGTACATCTTCGTAGAGCCTTGCCAAATAAAACATCCTCGAAACTAAACCACAGATAAGATGAAGAGCTACCAATAACATTCAACCCACCAGCAGTTAGAGGAGAGGGAAAGTCAAAAAAACTAGTGTGCGACGTTCATGGGCACTCCGTAGACCCAGAGCCATGGACTAGACTTACAGGCTGCAAAGACCCGTGAGCTGGGAGGGGGACAAAACCAGGGACCCATCAGCAGGGTTGGGGGGATGACACAAAACCAAAGACCCATCACCTTGAGGGGGACAACATCACCAGCCTGGGATCCACAGCTGAGCTCTTCCACACTGGTGTCAAAGGCACTGAGGAATTCAAGGATTCCATTTAGATTCATTTAAATGCCTCAAACTCCAAGCACCAGCCCGGAGGTGGGGAATGCAGTAGCAAACCCAGTTTCTCAGGTGACTTCTCTTAGAGAAGCATTTTAACCTACTTGGAAATGCTACAGTAATGGGTGAACTTCAAAGCTAAGCTTACAGCCTTGTGCTGCTATGGCTAGAGAGTTACTGCTATTTTTATGTGTTCCTGGAAAGAGCCTTATTTTCACAAACAAGTTCAGCTAGAAGAATCACTGTATATTCACTCTCAAAGAACCCTCCCTAAGAAAAGCTACAACAAAGCACAGATGTACAAACTTGGATTTACCCTTCCCCAGGCTGTCTAAGGCACTCAGCTCTCAAACAGTAGTTGTTCTCATCACTGCTATCACCCAGTAGGTCACAAATAGCACAAAACATGATTGCAACCTAAATTTTCTCCCCATTCACACTGCTAATTTAAGAAAAATCTCAAAGGCTTAAAAACCCTGCCTGTCTCTAAGTCACCTTTTCACCATCTGCTTTGAGACTTCCATGGGCAAGTAAATGTAAGGCCTGGTCTCAACTGCAACTCACTGGATTGCAATAAAACTTCAAATCCTCCAGCACAAAAGGCACCTCCTTGCTCCCAACACCTCTAGAGGCAGCACTTCGCTTATTAGTATCCAGGATTATCAGGACCACTGCAAAGAGAACATGTTTTCAAGGTCCACATCCTCAGCCTTGGTCAACCTACCATAAAGTCTCACCCATCACTATCTTTAAAATTAGCTGAGCCTGCTAATGGCCATTTTCACACTCCACTCAGCCTACTCTTACCTGCTTTTTATGGCTTCATAGAAATACAAAGCCAGAAAAGAAGCACCCAGTACAGACTCATATGATCCCATTCCTCATTTGGTACCTCTTCACTAGCAAGGATTCTCTCAGCCTTCAAAAAAACTCAACTAATCCTACTTATTTCAGGCCTTTCCTACTTCAAGGGTCACTTTGAATTCTTATCTGGCCTCAAACAGTTTCTGCATGCCAGTGAGGCTGAGGAGAGACAATCTTTGCATGCTAAATAGACAGCAAGAGGGGTTAAAGAGGAGGCCAAGGTCCAGATTTCAGCACAGAACATCTCTTGCAGCCTTTTCTGTGCAAAAAGCCCAGATAAAACCAAAAATCTGATTATGTAGATTATTCTCTCACGTCACACTTTGATACTCTTATGCATTTTAAGGCTTCTAACATGCCTTTCAGAGAGCAGGGCTTTCATGAGTCCCACAAGGGAGAACTAGGAAGGGGAAAAAAGTGGATTTATTCTATCATTCGGAAAGCCACCGCAACCACAGCAGGAAGCTGGGGAGCCTGGCATTCTGCCAGAAGACGAAGCAGAACGAAAGCTGTTCTGCTTTTAAGCCAGCCACATTGAAACTAAGCCTACAGTTTCACTACGTTGAAAGCTGCCCTCAGAGCAGAGCTGTTGTACTCCGAGACCTCCTCTACACGGGCTCCAAGAGGCAAGAAGAGAGCAGTATGTGCAGGTTCATCATGTCTGCCACCCGCCCAAGCACAGAAATTATGGTAAACAGCAAGTTTTCAGAAGACAGAGCTGATGATCAAAAGGGAAAAATATAAAGCTGTAGCCAGACTAAAGAACAACATCATCTTACTTTGATCATGAAAAGCCCCATACACATGCTCCTCACTGTCCTCCAGCTTGGCAGGTCAGCTACTCCCAGGACCAGCTTACACCCTTTCTCTGGTTATTACTAGACCTTTCTCTGGTTATTACTAGACTGAGGGACAGCTGAAGAGCCAGAACACCCCCACCCCCACATGATGGGACACTCTTCACCAACATGACATAGTTGAAGAGCCCAGCACCTTTGACTTCTAAGCATCAGCCTCATGGTTCTCCACTCTTCAGTCAGAGAAAAAGCAGGAACAGAAAAAGTTTAGTCCTTTCCTTTGAACAGCTTCACAGTACTTGGCTGGCAGAACAAAATAACAGAGGCACACTCAATTCTGAAAATCCCTGTAAGAGTTTTGTGGTTTTTTTCTGGTGAGTCACCACTCTGCCACTCTTGCCAAAGGAAAGAAAGGGTGAGCACAGCACTGTGGTTACCCAGGGCTACCAAAACAGTTGTGGGGTTGGCATCCAAAGGGGGAGACAGCTCCACCAGAGGGGCTATACTCACAGCCACGCTGCAGCACAGCGAGGAGACAGCCCTGTCCCTCTGCCCACCCTCTTCCTACAACCACTCAACCGCAGCCCTCTCACCAGCCTTGCAGATATCAGATAAGTTATGTCTTTGTGGGAAGATGCTGGCTGGGGCACAGGACCCCACACTAAGTGCCTACTTCAACCACTGAAGAAAAGCTGAGCAAGCCACTTCCATGCTCCTCTCTTCTAGTCCAAAAGGGGTGCAATATTCCCTTACTGAAAGGCAAGAGCCATTAGCAGCTGCAGAACACTGATTACACAGAGCAGTAGCACTTCTGACAAGATAAGACTGCAGACTTGCCATTGTGTTGCCCTAAAAGCTATAAATGAGTTTTTCTCCCATTTTATTTACTTTTGTACGTACTTTCAACTCTCTCCAAGCCTTCAGTGCTTCAGTCAAGCCCCTTGCAGCAATGACCTTTGAGACGGACTACTTCTACTCAGTGCATTTAAGCTCTTGATTTACTTACCTCAAGCTGCCTGAAATCTGTGGAATTCAACTTGAACTTGTTAGACTTGGCTGAAAGCCACACTATTCCCTATTGAAGCCAGCAGTGCTATAGAAAGTGAATGTCCTCCTATTGTCTCCAGGCTTCTGTTCCTCTCCTCTTATAAAAAGAGGGGTAAAGTGGAAAAAAAAAATAAAGACATTGTGTTGGCAGTTACTTTATTACTCTGAAAGAGTCTAGAACTCGGTGCACTAGGGCTTAAAACAAGTATTGCCAGTGACAGCTTAGAGCACAACTGACATCAGAATACGGAGAAACAGGAATATCATGCCTACAGTATCCTCATCTACCTGATTTTTGTCCTTTGCTTCCTGCATTACACCACAAAGATTTTAGGATGTCTTCCATTTCACAGTCCCTTGTTTTTTAAGGGTTCATATTTTAACTGGAATTTGGCACTGATTTTACACACTTCCTCCTTGTCCCCCTTACCTCTGTCCTTTGATTGTTATTCCAGAAAAAGAGAATGCAATCCCTGCCTTTTCACTGAGTGCATTCAGTCTTTAAACTCCTTGGCCCTCCCCTCTATTCAGACCTTGCTCCGCAGAGCTCACCCACACAGAGATTCAAGCATCAGTCTCTTTGCTTCTGCTTTCTCATCTTCCCACGCTGCAGGCTGCTATCACATTCAGCTGGCTAACTCCACCTCTCCTCTTCTCAGTCTCTTTCCTCTTTAGATTCACTTCAAGGCCAACTTCCCTTCCTTGCTGCCAGGCTGACACAGCTGATAGTGTCAAAAAGCAGGGGGAGGGTAGCAGAGCAGGGAGCTTTTATTCAGCAATGCTTCCTTAACCAAGCAGCTGCTTTGAAGCCCCAAGGTCCAATTTCAACTGCTGAAGTTGCTAGTAATAAAAAACAGCTAAATATAACGCTGCTTTCAAGTGGCAGTTTTGAGATAGTGGACTCTACCATTTCAGCTCTTCATCTGAAACACAATCAGAAGCTGTAAATACACAAACCATGCCAGCTTCTATGTAACAGCTAAAAAAAACTTGCTGGGACACAGAATCATAGAATAATTTGGGTTGGAAGGGACCTTAAAGGCCATCAGGGACACCACCAACTGCATGGGGCTGCTCAAAGCCCCATCCAACCTGGCCAGGAACACCTCCAGGAATGAGTCAGCCACGACTTCTCTGGGAAGATGAAGATAAAACAAGGAGTGCTGGCTATTTTGCCATGTTAGATACAACACTAAGACAACATACCAAGGGCCATTTGGCTTTTCTTCACAGAAGCAGCACAACTACTCCATTCCATGGCCACAGAAAGCTAAATTATAAGTAAAGGAAAACCTTAGCTGCTCACTCTTGCTGCTGCATCTTCCAGAAGCTTGACCATATACTCTACCTAATGAATGCTTGACATGAGCAGGAGCTGGTAGTACTCACGCTCTTCAGAGAAAGCTCAGGTGTAACCCCAGGAACATGAGATTATCTAAAGAGTCGAGTTAGTGTAGACATGACCTGGTAGAAGACTCTTATAGCATTCACAAAGCTGTTTACAATCACAGATAAAGTTCTGACAGGAGCAAAACAGAAGCTGCCACTTCCCTTAAGGGTTTTCCCATGTTTGTGAGCTCTCAGGTGCTCCCTTACTAGATTCTGGTCACGGGTTCAAGTTGTAGCAGACTGCCAGGTAAAGCCCTGCTTTCCCTTTAGACCTGGCTGCTCATCTCAAGAATCTCACCCTCTGAAAAGCACAGAGGAGTTCTCTGCCAGGTCTTACGCTTTGCTTTGACTCAACATCTCCCAAATTACTAGAGTCAAAATAACTGAGTAAAAATAGGAACTGCAAGTGCAAAAGTAGTTATCTCTGAGTTGCAGTTTTAGACAAACCGCTTTCCACCCATTTATTTAACCACAACAAGTTATTCAAGCAGCACTTGTCCTCCCTACTGTCTTTATATAGTTATTTCTTTGTAAAATAAATGCATTTTGGCCCAGTAAAGGCAAATCACTCAAGCTCTGTATTATCCAGTCTTCTCTCTCTCCCTTACATTTATTTCTTTACTGATGCACTAAGTCTAGCTTTATGCGTGCAAGAAACACACTTGCACGATGAGAGAGAGCTGGGACTGCTCAGCCTGGAGTAGAGAGGACTTGAGGAGGATCTTATCTCTGCATCCCAGTACTGGATGGGAGGGAGCTAAGGAGGAGGTGACAGCTCACCACTGACGGGACAAGAGGCAATGGGCACAAACCAAAACATGGAATTCCATCTCAACACAAGAAAATGCTTTTAGACAGCAAGAGTGGTCAACTTACTGGAACAGGTTGCCCAGTGAGGTTGGAATCTCCTCCACCCATAGGGATGTTCCAGCCTTAAGTGGGCACAGTCCTAAACAACCTGCTCTCAGTTGCTTGAGCAGTTTTGGTCTAGATGAAGTGCCTATAGCTCAGAAAATAGGCTGGCCGCTAATACATCCTTGTTTGAAGGACAAGGACCTGATGCATCTGAACGACAGATCCTTTTTCACTCCTATTCTTTTTACCAAGTGCTATCCGTGGCTAGTTCACAGTACTTCAGCAATAATGGATATATGTTAGGTGTGACAGTAAGCAAGCTCATCACCTGGCTTAACTGCAGCTTCCTTAATTGCCTAATTCAGAAGACACCGTCTAGTATATAACAGAGGTTTTTGTTTTATTTCATAAGTCTCAGCTTACAAGTCCTGACCAGCAGCCTTGACCAGAGCCAGGAAAGTAAAGAGCTCCATTCCCATGCAAGTCAGTGTGTACCTCAGATCACTAGAGCTCACCAAGCTCTTTTAAAGCTGAAAAGAGACAGCATAAGAAACATTCCTTTTTACTGGGAGTTGAAATTAAAGGCATTCATCATGTAGGCAGCACAAAGCCATCACCTGATTGACAGCTGAGTGCAAAACAATAAAAACAGATTTGAGTTTTAAACCACGCTTCAGAGTTCTCCAGGAAAAGTTTAAGATGATAAAAAATTAGACTCATTAGATCAGAAAACCCCAAGCTAAACAAGAGTTAATTAAGAAAAATATTCATCTACAGAAAAAGCTCATCATCTTTCAAACTGCCAGATGCCTTTCCCCTCCTTTCTAGTGCATGAGCAACCCAAAGGCCTGACAATACCAATCTGCCAGCACAGATGATTCTCTCCCTCTTCACAACTCCTGCATAAGCATCATAAATCCAGGTTATTAATTGCATCCAGAAACTAACACTAGCACGATCAGGGCCATCACACGGAGCAGCAGAAGAGAGGAACCTGCAGAGAGGCTTTCCTTATATGCTATTATCCACAACATAAGCATCTCCACTGCTACAAGGCATTTGGATAAGCAAGCTGTGCGAAAGAGATAAATGCCTTCAGCTACAAACTCTTTCACCTATCCACAAGGCACAGGAAGCGACACCATTGGGCTTTAAAGCTCTCAAAGGTGTCACAGTATAAAGACACATCCCTCTCCAAGCATATGGAGAATCAGTAGCCGCAGAGTAACCCAGAGGCTTACCTTCAAATAAAGGTGCTGTTGGAGGTGCTGGCAAGAGGAGCAGGGGAGATATACATAAAAAAAATAAAGATGAAGTGTCAAGCAAAACCTCCAATAAGGATGCAGCAAGGAGTAAGTTACACCTCTACACTAAGACTCTCACTCAAAGTCACACCAGCTGACCTCAAATACATCAGATCTAAAACTGCCCCTTTAGGGGCAAGACAGTTATTTTGCTGGTCAAGGGGGGAAAACCACCTTCTCACACTCCAAGAAGTGGTCAGTCTTAAAGGCTGAATATGTTGTTGAGCCTAGAAATAGGAACGCCAGCTTGCCTTCTGTTCCATCCCTGTTCCTGCACGGGGCTCCAGATTTATTCAATGCAATAATGAACACAACCACAGCCCTTCTTTTCTTGTCAGTTTTATTATAACGTTGTATTGCTTGATTAGGTTCAACTATTTCATTTCAAGATTTACACTAACCCTAAAATAAGTAATTTTGCTATGTACAACATTTTTCTCCTAAGCCTGAAGTAAATATTCTCCCGTCTCTAAACAAAACTGCAGTTAAGGGCTCATTGCTCACAGCCTCTGAAAAACAAAGGCTTGGCACCCCCAAGAGATGGCTGTATTTAGGAGTCTGGAAAAGCTATGTCATAGCACATTTATTTCTAAAAAAGACTGTCTGACAAATGCAGTGACAGCTTCCCAACTTGGCTCTTGCTATCAGTGCTTAATGCCTCGCACTCATACTGGCACTTGAGCCCATTGCAAACAGAGGATGATAGAAGATTAGAGCAGGTTTTCCCTTCCCACATACAACCCAGAGTCTCAGGCCAGGTTCTTCTCTTATACAAAGTTGATTCTTCAGTTTTCCTTTACTTCTTGTTAAGTAAAGCAGAGCATTTCACCTCTAATCAGACAAGGCACTCCACACTCAGCTCTATGTCTAGGACTTCCACCTCACCCATTTGCTTACCAGAGAGATTATCCATTGCCCACTGTACACATTCTTGCATCTAATATGTCCATTTCTGCTCACAGCAGGCTGACTCCAACCAAATTTTTGACCTAAAGAAGATGCTGGAATTCTTTGTTTGACTACCTTAAGTTTACTTCCTAAGGCACGAAAAAGGAAAGCTCTCCTGGGACATTCCAGGTACTCAAAAGCCAAGCATTGCCAGCTGATATTTTGCTCTTCTCTGCATCAAAGACACTAGCAAAGTAAAGCTGCTGGGCAGCTCAGAAATTCTGGGCAGCTGCTCAACTCACTCTCAGAGACAGAAAATCTACTGTGTCACCTACAGCCAGCTCTTTGCCTTGGCACAGCAAGTCAACAGCAGGTACTTCCTTGCAGGGAGCGTTGCATCACTTTAGTAATTCCATATTTGCAGTGCACGGAGAGGGTAAAGTCGCAGAAAGACAGAAGAAGGATATCACAGTTCATGGTTCTGTGGCCAATCCCCTCAGGTTCAAACACTGCAGGAGGTGCAGTGCCTCGCCCAGAAACATATTCCTGACCGAAGCAGACAAAACCAAGCCAGAGACTTCAATAAAACAAAGTGAGAGATAATTTGCAGTCTTACAGCACTCAGACTTTCAGGACGCACACCTGCCTCCCTGTCTTCACATTCAGGTAGAAATTACAAGTATTTAAGCATCTTCTGGTCAGGTCAGGGGATGGTTACAAAGCCCTGGAGCCCTTCAGCTCTCCCAACAGCACAGACCCAAGGAGGCCAGCACCCAGCCAGCAAGGCCCTCCAAGAGCTCTCTAGGATAGCAGGCACATGAAATGTATCCTCAGAACCCTGTGGGCCACAAGAGATAAATCAGAGCACCAGAAAGGCAGGTTGAAGTTTCAGTGGCTCCCGTTTCCTATAAGCTGCTCTCTACTACTCCTCTTCTTTTCTAACCCACTACACATCCCTACTTCAGAGCCACCTAACATCTCAGCCTCATTTATGGCCTTGTGAGAAACAGAACGCAGCTGGCTCAGAGCCCATGTGTTCACAGCTGCCCTTACCCAACCAGCAGCACCTGAAGGATCTCTCCCACCATACAGACACCCTGTTCATTACATCTCTAATAGGGTACCGAGAGATAATGAGGGCTTAATGAGCATAGCACCCATCCCAGCCATTGCAAGGAGACCTAGGGTGACCTGGGGCCAATTATTTCATTTAAGACCCTACCCCCAACTGTAAAATAGTCCAGCAGCACTTGTGTATGATTTTTGTGAGTAACAGATAGGTGCTCAGCATCCAAATTCCATCATGAAAAAAGATAAGTCTGCCTTTCAGATCTAATCTGCTCTTAACACAACAACTCCCTAGCTTAATTCTGAGGTTCCAAGAAGAGTACATGAAGAGATAGCCATGGGATTATACCGAACTTTTATTCATTGAATTCCCAGTGAGCAACCCTACTGCAAGTTTCTTTTTATAGCAGTTCAAATTAAACATGTATGACCTGTCGCCTCAGTAGTCAGCATCAGGGTTATCTCTTTGCAGAGAAATACAACTGAGAACAACAACATTCTCTTCTGCAGCCAAATAATTTTTAATCACATTATCCACAAGACCTCTTATTGGTAATCTTTCCTCTGAGCCCACCTGGTTCTTCACACAGTCTGATAGGGAGTTCAATTAACGTAGCCCCTAAGGATAACTCTTTCAATCATTGTAAGTGAGGAAAACCATGCTCAGATGAAAAAGAAATTGCAGCCCCCAACTTTCAGTAGAAGGCCTTTGTCCTGGTAGGCAGAATACCATTATTCTCATGGAGTATGGAAAAGCTTTGGGTCTTTGCCTTGTCAACAAAAAAAGCTGGTTTTGCAGGTTCTTTGTTGTTGCTGAGGTTTCCCCCCTCCTAAAGTGGCCTGCAATCTTAATCCAGGGAAGCCCAAAGGAGTTCTCAGGGTCAGACCTGCAGAAGGTCAGTGTTGAATCCACTGCGCTGATTCAGTTTTCACCATCTGCACAGCAAACAGTTGAAAAATATGTAAATCCTATAGGCCACCACTTCTACTGCTCAGGTGGCCAGAGGCTAAAACATGATCCACTTAGGACAAAACAAGCATAGATTAAATTCCAAACCCTTTGAAGGGCACAGAAATACATTCTCAAGGGAAAACTGTATTCACATTAAAGCTTCTCTTAGTCAGAATTTTCTACTGTAGGTGAGACATTTAGCTCAGCTCCACCACATCACCCTCAAACAGAAAATTGTATCCTAGTTATGAGCATTGTGAGAGCTGGAGTCCACCACGAGCAAAAGACAAGACCTTCCCACACAGACATTGAACAAAAACAACCAGCAGCTCACTCATTCAGAAGAACGTGCCCAGCTAGAGCAGACGAGCGTTCATGGAGACAGACGCTACATAGTAAGAGAAGAAATAGGAATGGTTGGACCCGATGATCTGGTGGGTCTCTTCCAACCCGGTGATTCTATAATTCTATGAAACTGAACTGGCCTGAACTAAGCACACAGATTGCACAGGCACCTCAGAGAGAGAGAGGTGCTAACACTCCTGCAGCTGAAGCTAGTGGCTAGTTTGCATTCTCCTTCGAAGGAGGACACCAATGAGTGCTGTCTGCCTTAGGAACACCATGGCAGCATGCCATGGAGCCAAGGGACCCATCCTATTCCACACATGGCGAGCTGTGTGTGCACAGCCTCCTGTGCACCACGGTACCTGGCTGACCCTGCACTGCCATGGAACACTTTGCAGGACTGCAGAAACATCACTCTTCAAAGCTGACCTTTACTGAAGAATTCGCAACCTACCTCATCCTTCGCTCCCCACACATGTTCAAAAGCAAGTCAAACGGAGAACAAATCTGCTGCTTTGAACAGATTTGCTGCCATAGCACACAGCCTCATCTCTTTGTTTCCATTGGAGCAGAAGGCATTCTGTGACTCAAGAGGAGTAAGGCTTTAATAACACACACGTTTTCCACATATCCTGGCTCACCAAGCTAAAATATGCAGGCGCTGGGTAGAAACATATCTTCCCAAGCCATCCTGCTGTCAGCAGCTTGAATGCTGCATAAACATACCCAGGGACAACTGCCGAGTCACAGCAGCAGCGTCTCCCAGCCACAGAATATTATCCAAGGTTTGAGAAATCTGGATTTTAGAACAGAAACCACTGCCGTTCCTATCAGTTAGCAGCGAAACAAAACACAGCGTTGCGAAAAAAAAAACCAACCACCCTGAAAACAAGGCTAAACTGTTGGCTATGTTGGGTAACTTTTCCAGTCTTCCCAGATTGTGGCAGTGGCAGATGGCCCAGTCTGTAAATTAGCAGCTACCAGATGGGCCCACTAAGTAGCTTTACTGCACTAAATTGATTTGTTCGTGGATTTGGTATTAAAATGTCCCTCAGAGTCTGGGCAGTGTTTGGCCACAGAGCTGCAAATTCCAGTTGACTGCGATGAAAGCCAAGGGCCCAAGCATTAACACTGGGCAGCTGCTTCTGCAACACGTGGTGACTACGGAGTCACGTCCCCATTCACCAGTCAGCTAGACGTATGGTAGATGTTTGGCTCTGACAGCAAGAGCCAACAGTAGATAAGCAGTGAGAAAAGATGAGAGGACTTAATTCTGGCCGTGGTTGACAAATACAGAAAGCTTTGTAGTGAGTAGCTGGGAAGGACACCCTGACCTAGAGAAATATCTATTGAGTTGACACAACTCTTTCAGGACAAAGTACTCATCATTGTGGCTGCAAATATAAATAGGGAAGAAGTTCAGCTTATCTGATACTCCAGTGTTATCCCTCTGCCTCCTTCCATCTTCCTCTGTACCTTCCCCTATCCTCCAACCATTTTGGCTCCAGCTCTTCTGCTGAAGTTGCTCATGAGCTGCATTTGGAGAGTTCTGGCCCTCCGCTGTACATTTTGCTGTTGACCTTCTCTATAGTATGTACCCTGTGGTGATACCTGCTACCTTCTGGATGAACTTCAGCTCTGAAAGGCTAAAGCACCTTAATTTTTTATTGTGAACCAGGATCTCTACTCCTGTGTCAATATCTCAAAGATGATGGAATTACTGGAAAGAAAAAAACATCAATATGTTATTTTCCTCCATGTTATGATAGAGGCTGATGGCCAACATTGTCTAGCTTGGTTGTTATCCTTCCAGACAAGGTTGTTTTCCTTTCCAGGAAATTGTCTCATCAGTAGCAAGCTGGAAGCTAGAGATTGGCATTTATTGAAATGAAATATCCCACATGCCTTACATTTCTTAATAAAACCACAAACATTTCCATCTTTCTAGAGCTTCTTCGGCACGTCCTGGCATGATATCCTGTAAGCCTCAGGCCCAAAAGCCTTTGCATGCATTTTGGCGTGTGTCAAATACTGGCAAATCATGACTTAATCCTCCCAGTGGCCCTCTGTAGCTGCAAAGACTATAAAGTCAGCAGAGATGTCTGGAAAGCAAAAAGAAATTACTCAAATCTCTGTAGAAATACTGTCACATGATGGTTTATACTTCTCATATATAGCAAGATGGCAAAACAAATCAAGCAGACTTGCTACTGAAGACTAGATAGTGAAATCATTTCTCAGCCCGGAAGGTCAAATTTCCTCATTTTACATTGCTGACAACAACCAAATGGGCAGCAGGCTTGTTCCACCTCCCCTTCTCCTCCAGACAATCATTTTGAGACAAAACAATTGTCACCTACCAGGAAGAACTATGACCCTCTCCAGTCAAAGCTAACTGCTCGAGCCTTTAACTCTTGACCAGGATTTGAAAAAGAGAACAATTTCTCCCATTCTTTCAAAAGAACTGCAAGTTAGATCTCCTACCATAGGTGCAAGTACAGATTATTGTTCCTAATTGTTATTAAATCCATCCAAACATCTTTCTTTGCCAAGCCTAGTCCTTAATGCAACACTTCGTGATCAAAACCTAATCCTCAAAACACTTGGAAAGAGCATCTCTGGCTGGCCACCAATGTCTACAATAATATACTTGTTGTCTTAGTACCTTTGAATGTGTTTAGTACTGAGCCAGGCAGCATCCCAAACCACTGCTGTGCTATAAACCATTACTGCTGAATCTTGTGTTTTTCTGCTGTAAGTGAGGCAACAAGGCCACTTCTGAAGCATTTTTTTTTATGAGGGGAATGTGCGGTTTAAAGGGCTTCGTGCTCCAGCTGACGAGGCTGTTAAAATTCAGTGAGCCGTAAATACTATACACAAACTAACACATAACTATTATTCTGCAGAAAAGCATATGTTACAGCAGTGTCAGCCCAAGGAAACCACAGGCTGTGAGGCCTGCTACATCAAGGGATGAAGGATCTTGAGACCTTAGTCTCAAGGGTCTCTTCTTCACTTCCATGACTCCTCTTCTCTAACAAGTATTTTCTTTCCCAGCGCAGACCTGGATAGTTACCAGCTGGTATATTATTTCCATTTGTGTGAAACAGATGCTGTTCTCTCCATCACACCTCTCGTTCAGTGGAGAACACTGCAGAAACTGGACCACAGTGAACAAGGCACATGATAACCAAGCCCAGGGAGCTTCAGAAGCACTGGTGCAAGGAGGACTGGGCTCTAGCCCTACCTCATGCACACAGGAGAGCGCATATGTTTTTCTCTGATCTATAGGAGCCACTTGTCATTCCATACCCTCAGTCCAAGAAAACTAAATTTAATGTATTTTAAATCTGACTCCAGCAGGAAGAGCACAGCACTTCACCCAGTATCTGGACATCTGGCATGTCATGTTTTCCCCAGAGAACTAGTTGTTTCCTTTACTGTCCCACCAAATGGAGTCCTACCCTGAGAATCATGACAGATATTCCTACTGGAATGAAAAACAATCTGGCATTTTTCAGGATAACATTTGTTGCTGTCGCTTCATTTCCTGCTGGTCATTCCTCCTTCAGCTCTCCTCCACTGAATCTCAGTTTGTCTTCAGCTTTTACCCATGACCTGGTCTGACCTACCTTCTAAACTCTGTCTCTCAAACTGCTTTATAGGCATGTCCTCCTGTCCAAAAACCCCAGATATCTTGGCAGTGAAGCATGCAAATTTGCATTTAACAAATTAAAAAGCAGGAACAGAAGTCTGCATTACAGGAAATCTGTCTCCACTGCTTGTGGCTCTGTCCACCATCCTCAAGCAGATGCGTTTGCTCCTGCACTTCTCTTCCTCCTCATCTTTCTGCTGCCTTTCACACTATCAATGTCTTTTGCATGAAATCCTCAACTGATTTTTCTAGATAATACTTCTGCCATTCCAGCAGCTTATTAACGTGCTCTTGGCAACCAGCTCACCTTGCCCTTAGCTGCTTAGGGTGAGCAGTATGGAGACGTGTTCCAGTCCTTCCTCATTGAAACTAAATCCTGATTTTTCAATAAGTAACTGTTGTGCAGTGAAAACAGTCAATCACTGTTCAAAAAAGGAAAACACTCTGTGTTCAGCCAGTGCCTTTCTGCAATGCAAACCATGACAATTTGATGTATTACTTTAACTCTCATCCGTTTTTATAGGTTCTCTTATGCAATTTGAACTGACAATAAAAGGCTTTTCCTTCTTGCCAGGCCACACGCTCAAACTACTTGGGACAAATGTTTTTCATTTGTTACATTTACTGTCACACTAGTCAAGGCCATGGACGCCCATGAGCCTGGAATCTCGCCAGCCATAGGCAGTCAAATGACGCGCCAGGCTACAGCTTTGTCCCGTATGGCGTTAGTGTTACTGGCTCTAGAGCAAATGCTGGAGTTTATGCAAATTTAGTCACATTTACACATTAAGTATTTGTGAACTCGCACTATCTAGGAGTTCTCAACTGTCAGAGTATTTGACAATAAAGTACAATAACCATTTTACTGTTTTCCTGCACGGTCCACAAACTGCTTGATTTTATTATCTTAATGCCAGAAAAGAGAGAACGTGCATCAGTTTAACCTCTGCAGAGGGAAGGGACAAAACATGAGTTATCACAGTTGTGATGAAGTTTGTAGTGCTCTGCACCAAGCAGTCCAGCTAAACAGCCCAATTGGCTACCGTTCAGCCAAGTTCAGTGCACTTTTTTATTTGTAAACAGTGAAGCAATCAAGACTTGAATAAAGCCTGGTCCCACACTGCACTGGTTCCCAGAGCAAAACTATTGAACTTTGCTTTTAGGCATGAATTTGGCTCTGTTCTGTGACGTGGCACAGAGAGCTGTGCCTCAGCCTCCAACTGCAGATGTTTAAACGCTCTCCACCAGCGCTATGTACACACCAGCGCAGAAAGGGGTCTTGGCAGGCAAAAGAAAAGGAAGCCGCTCTGGAAGAAAGAGTCCTGGCAAGTACAAGCCCACACAAAGAGATGGTGGTAACAGATCTAAGTAGAACAGAGTACAGCTCTGTCTCACTGATAATAAGCCATGGCTGTGAGAAAATTGAAATGCTTAACACAGCTCCTACACGAGGCCAGGCTGAGAGAGTTGGGGTTGTTCAGCCTGGAGAAGAGAAGGCTCTGAAGAGGCCTTAGAGCAACATTCAAGTACCTGAAGGGGAATCATAGAATAACCAGGTTGGAAGAGACCCACTGGATCAAGTCCAACCATTCCTATCAAGAGAGACATTTTAAAAGGGCATGGAGCGACAGGACTAGGGAGAATGGCTATAAATTGGAAAGGGGGAGAGTTAGACTAGCCATGAGGAGGAAATTCTTCACAATGAGGGTGGAGAGGCACCAGAACAGGTTGCCCAGGGAAGCTGTGGATGCCCCAGCCCTGGAGGTGTTCAAGGCCAGGTTGGATGGGGCTTGGAGCAGCCTGGTCCAGTGGGAGGTGTCCCTGCCTATAGCAGGGGGGGTGGAACTGGATGATCTTTAAGGTCCCTTCCAACTCAAACCATTCTATGATTCTAAAATTCTATGATTCAACGCATATTCACAGTTGCAGATCATTCTGAGACCTTTGAGTACAGAAGCTTTAGTCATTTTGCTTTGCCCTTCAAAGATTATTATTGATAATTAAGAAACACTTCTTTTGAACTTTTCCTCTCTTCATCAAAGTGACATTTTCATGTCAGTTTTCCCTTTTCAAAATGCAGTTCTCCACACTGACCTGCCCTATGATGACAAATCTGCAGCGAAGAGTCAAAAAATTGAGATTCTTTGAGAATGAGAGCAGACCAAGTGCAAATCCTTCAGCACGAACACCTGAGAAGTCCTGCTCGAGCAAGGAGAAGTGCCTCTGCAAAGCAGCCCTTGGTCTTGATTCTGAGCCAGCTCATAGGGAAGTGTGCCTTTATGTGCGGATCAGAGACAGGAGGCTAGGTCTTTAAAACCATCAAGATAACAGTCCTGAGGTCAAATCGATACTTCCAAGCCTGGGGTACTGATAGCCACTTGAGCCAGGAAAAATATTCAAACAAACTGCTGGAAGGGACTCAAAGTTAACCCTTGAGGAACTATGCACGCACTTCAGGGACTTAGAATTACATCTCGTCACAAGTTTCCCATGTTTTCAAGTGCCCTTGCCAGGTTAGCCACAGAGGGCAAAGCTGCACAGCCAGGATTGTAAAAGCGTACTAAAGGTTTACGCTGCTCAGTCCAAGTAGGGTGAACTTATTACAACAGCTCACCCATTCCAGGAGAAGTGATAAAACACACAGGCTTCAACCAGCACCCTCTGCCTTGGAGCTGAAGGAAGGGTCTTGTCTCTGTTTAAAGTCTCTTTTCAGCCCCTTACAGGACTTGGCTGGAAGCAGTAAGCTATCTTTAGTTTTATTGGCTCCTGCTAAACCATTTCTATTCATTTTTTTCACCCAGTTTTATGTCTGTGCCAGTTTTACAAAAGGTCAGACTGAAATACCAATTCAGTTCCTTTCTAGAAGGAAATATTTTTTCCATACTGGTTTCTTCCAGCCTACAAACAGTTAAGATCCAATTTTATTTGGTTGACATTAGCACCTGAAGCTTTACTTTCCCTTTTGGAGAGCCCAGCTCCAGTCCTCAGCTAAGCAAACAATCACTTTTCTTCCTCAAAATATGGGGAGAGGGTCTGGCAGGGGCCTCTTGCAGCATACACCAGTTTCTTCCATAGCACTTAAAAGGTGAACAGGTTCCGCAGAGGAAAAAGGGACAAACCTCTGACTAAATTTTCAGTTTCAAGCAAAAAAAGAAGAGAAAGCACATAAAAGCATGGAATACTACAGGAAAAATCTTTTTGTTTTCAATGCATCTGATAAGATTTGGACAAGAAGTTCAATACCACTCTGTTTCTGGGGGCATCTCATTGTTTGTAACATCAACTACTCAGTATCGTAAAGCTAACAAGTTATTCAAGCTGTTAGGAATTTTTAAACAGGTTTTTAATTCATGCTTGGTAACAGTTACAAAACATCAGCTGCTGGTACAAGCCTGCTCCTTTGGATTGACTGATAACTCAGCGGTTGCCCTTTAGCCATACAGATATTCCACTGCTGACAAGTAACAGCATGCAAGAGAGGAGCACTTGACATTTGTGCCCTCCAGCTTTGCACAAATGGCTTTGCACCACTCGTGCATCGCACAAATGAGAAGGTCAGCAGTCTCCAAAGCCTTGACAGGACAGATCTCGGAAGCTACTGTAAATCCGCTTTCACTTACAGCTTGAACTTCTCTTGGAAAACAAAAGTACACATTGTCTGATGGTTCCTGCCCTGGGCTCCTCCACACACATCTGAACTGTGATTCAGCAAGGGAACGTTTCATAGCCTCCTCCTCAGAGGGAACAAACCTTACTCCTGTTATTCTGCACACTCATGCAGCCTCGCTCAGTTTAGTTGGGGTTAAAGAGGGCAGAGAACGGTCACTAACTAAAGGTTACACTAAGATGTTTCTCCTCTGCAGAAAACCACTCAAGTTTGGATTTATATTTAGCGACACTCTGGTTTTCATTAAAACCCAAATGAGTCTTAGCTTTCTTCTGTCAGATTCGGTAAGAAATGTGTGTTGCTTCTTACAGGCACAGCAGTCATGCTGCCAGATTTATGCTTTTCTTAATCCTCTCAGGGAATGAATTATACTGAGGAAACACTTGAACTCCTCTGAAACTCCAATTTCCTTGGGTGGCAAGCAGCCCATTCTATAAAACGTATCAGTATAAAGACAAATGTATTTGACGAAGGCTCCTGCTGATGTTAACATGAGACACTAGCAAGGCTGAGGGAGAAAAACCTGCATGTGCAACTAGAAATAAAGCCAGTTCCGTGTGGGAAGAGTGTAAAACACTGACGTACTGCCAGCTGCTGACTCCTGTTTGCATCATTTTAGTTTTCCACATAAGTCATTGACAGGCTTCATTTCAACGTGATTTATAGCAGCATTAAAAATTGTTCACGGCCTCGTTTTGTTTGGAGCTCTTCATTATCAGATCTGACAGAACATGGTTTCTGTGGATTGACAGACACCTCCCTGCATTTAGGAGATGGAGATGGAGATGTCTGGAAACACACATTCGCACGGAAGCAAGTTTCTTCTGGTCTTGGAAGAAAGAAGCATCATTGAGAGTAACATCAAGTAGATAAATGAAAGTCAGGAGCTGTTTTCTCAAGCTGGCCATGGCAGATGATGTTTTGTCTGGAGACAAGGCCCCATTGGTACAAAGAGCACGTAAAAAGTTGGCCTGGGACAAGGCTTATTAGCAGCAGATTGTGCTTCCAGCTGACCTTTTGTCTGTAGAGGTATCTGCAACTCCCATTCACCTTCGTGGTAAAAGATGACTAATACTCTCTTCATTCTCATAAACATTTAAGGTACCGCATCATAGCCTTCCATCTGTCAAAAGCAAAATAAATCAGTCAGAAGCGGATGCTTTACAGCCCAGCGATCTGGCAGTGGGGTTTGCAGGTTTTTGTGAACACAGAGCTGATAGCACTGGAGCAGCTCAGGTTGAATCTTGTTTTTGAGAGATGGGATGGCATAAAGCTCAGGCACTCCAGGGTAGTCTTTAGCTGAACTGCTGTGGTTTCATGAATCATAGTGCTGCCTCACCAACCAGGAACTCAAGGCAACCTCAGCTTCCCGCAGGGTTGTCTGCGATGCCATTTAGCATATTTAATAAAAGAAAAATACACCCTTAGGGGTCCTTAGCAACAGTTAGTAACACCCATTGTCAGTAAATGAGTGGTATTATAGAATTTTTGGTAAAGGAGCTCAACTAATGGCTTTAACCACAGCAGCTAGAGCTGGTTTTGAGGGGAGCCTGATACTGCAGTCTTTTGATTCTGTAATTCATTGATTCCACAATTGCTAAGGCAGTCCAAGCACCGAGCGATAAACTCTGAACAAAGACAGCTGAGTCAGTGTTTACAACCTCCTGTGTGAGAGGAAAAAAGGACACAGTGTAAATTGTCCTCATTTTGACAATAATGAAAGATGCTATAGCATCCTAAGCCATACCAGAATTCCAGTGTGTTTCT
Organism: Clamator glandarius; assembly: GCA_033459285.1. NCBI lineage: Eukaryota > Metazoa > Chordata > Aves > Cuculiformes > Cuculidae > Clamator > Clamator glandarius. Next base: position 700,913 of record JAUNZM010000078.1, read on the forward strand.
TGACTTCAGCTCCAGGTAGAAAGGTTTCTGTTGTGATAACCTGTCATGGTTGTGAGGGTACCAATAGGCCCCCATCACCCTGCATGGGGGGCATTTACCTGCACTCCTACTCATGGCCCAGGGGTTCCACTTTAGCCCATCCCTGCTTGCACAGTCCTGGCCTGAGCCATGTGATAGGTTCATCCCTCTCCAGCATGCAGGTAGCTTGTCTCCGGCACTGTCAATGCCCTCATTTGCTCCAGACCTCCTGCTTGGACTCCATCCCTGGTCCATCACCTCACCTTGCCTTGGGCTTTGGCCAGACCCTGTTCCTAGCATCTGGCTCTACCGCAGTGTTTAGTCCCTGTGGGACTGCTCCCCATTGGTTTGTGCTGGGGTTCACCTGGGTTCCCAGCTTGTCCTGGCTACAGCCCAGGTGTTTTTCTGGGAAAGGAACTCTAGCACATCACCACTGACAGCACACTCACACATCAGCATCATCTGACCTCACAGCCGCATCACACAAACCTAGGCCCACATTCCCCGTTTTCCACTATGGGCTTCAGGAACTCAGTTTCAGATACAGTTTTCTGCTATAACTGAAGTCAACGTAGTTTGAAACGCGCATGGGCAGGACCTCCAGTGACTAGGAAGCAATGAATAGTGGCATTGCTCCTCGTGAAAAGAACAAGGAACTTCATCCACCCAATAAAACAACAATGGATATTACACGAGCTCACAGTAAAACCTCGGTTTTCCTGATGTCCTGGTACTGAAAGCTGCTCTAGAAAAGCAGTATGATGACAGTGAGGCAATGCATGATCTTAAGGCCTTCTTCTAGGTCAAATCTCAATGAGAAGCCTAAAAAAGAGCCTGCAGAGGGCACATACAAGCAGGGTGCTAAAAACAACATTAAGATGGAAGAATCGGGTTTTGCTTATTCACAAATGCTACCCAAGCTCAATTCATAGTTTTCCTCATTTCTCACTTTCTCTCCTCTCTGTCCCCTCACCAATCCCTGGAGGGCATTATCAGACTCCAAACAGCTCCAAGTAAACCCTTGTATCAACTGAGACGCAGCCGCCGCTCATCGGCTAGCGTGGGTGGATTCCAGCAGTGGCATGTAGCCAGCGCCACACCAAGAGCTCCAGCTGTGGGAAACATAGAATCGTGGAATGGTTTGAGTTGGAAATTACCTTAAATCACAATGCAGTTCCAATCCTCAGCCTTCACTAGGCCAGGCTGACCCAGGGAAAGGGGTACGTCTTCTTCAGACACAACTTGCTGTAGAAAGATGCTGGCAAAATCAGCTAAAAGATTCATGTCCCTGTACAGTGGCAACAAATAAAGGAGGTTGTGCGTGGCCAGAACCAAAAAAATATCTATCTGGGCATAAGTTCATGTTTATTAGCATATGCAGTCAACAATCTTATTTTAATTCCCCGATGGCTAGCAGGCTGGTGCACCTCAATGATGCATAAGCAGGCTTTCTGCTGCTATTATAAAACAAATTACCTCATGCATGAATGGCCTTAATAGCAGTTCACGCTCCAAGCTGTTCTACTGTGCTGGCATATGTACACCCCGGTCACCCTGCACTGCAAAAGGCGCATTTGTTTCAGAAGCCACTGATCAGATAAAGCAGCAAATGGATGAAAAAAATAACATGCACAACATTAGCACTGATACATTTGCCATTATTCCATTGCCTTTGCCACAGGAACCCCTGGTTTGCTGCTCAGTGTAAATACAGGGTTCCTGGACAAGCAATGGGGCTTCAACACCTCTCTCTCTCTCTCCTTTTCCATCCCACCCTCACAAAGCATGTGTCTCTCTGCCTGTCACGGTTGTGTAGCTCTTTCCCCACTAAGATGCTTATATCTAAAGGAATAAATTTTGACCTGAGTGGTACTGGACACCTCACCTACTAAATAATCGTGTCATAGAAGCACCAGCTACTGAAATGAGAATATTATAAATAGAAATATTCCCTATAAGCGGCTTGTGACTAAGCTCACTTTTGAGCTAATAACTACCCATGGAGATAAACTCTGCAGGAAAGCTCACAGAGCTATAAATACTCAGAATTCATTAACAGATCTTTTTGTTACAAAAACCCTTTTCCGGCTGTGCATCATGACACTGGTGCTCCCAACCCCTTCTTGCTTTTCAAAAGCTGCAATTGTTTAACCCCCAGATCTGGCTGCTCTCAGAAATCCACAGGAAGAAAACATTGGGGCAGTTTTGAATATTAAGACCTTATTCTGGTGCCAAAAAAAGAAGAAAAATACCACGAGTAACATACACCGTGTCATGAGCATGTCTGAAGTTTCATACTCCCTAAGTTTTAACATTTTACTAACCTGCTACCAGTTTCAATGAAAACAGGAATGTTTTGTAAAGACATAAGATTTTATTCTATGGGTACCGAGGTAACGAGAATTGAGGTTTATACTCAATTTCTGCATCTACTGCCTGCCCAGATCTCTGCTGAAGGGTATGAACGCTGACCGATGGGGATCACTGGAGCGGCGCATCTGACACAGAGATGTTTTCGCTCCCGTGTGGTTACCCAGCATCGTAGCCACACATCAATATTTTACTTTTTAAAAGGCATTTGTGAATCACAGCATTATTTGCATCAACCCCATCTCTCCCTTGAGGTGTCCTCTTATACCTGCGCAGTGACGGTCCCTTGAGCGAGAGTTTACCTCTTGTTAGTCCAGCTTAAATTCTGCTGAATTTTTCACAAAGGCTCTAGCCACAAGAATCTAAGATTTATTTCCTGATGTTGCTAGGTAGAAGCAGAGCAGGCCTCCACCCCTAGCCACCAAAGTCACAGCTCCTACTAGGAAGCTACACCTGGCAGTGCTTTTTGCTCCTCTTTATTTCTTTAAACTGCCTAACTCACTGAAGGTCAGCACTGAGACCCAGTCCTGTTGCCATGTAGGCATTAGGTGACATCCTCTGCATAGGGATTGTGGTATAATATTAATGAGCACTTTATCATTCAACTATAAAATCAGGAGCTTCACGGTTCCTTGCCAGCAGGGCAAATTCTGTTCTTGCTTCACCCCTAAGAATAATGCCGGTACAAGGGGAGGGCAAGAGCTGAGCACGGAGCTCAACTATGCAAGTCAGACTACAAGTGGGTCCTATGGCATCCTAATCTTTGCCCTTTTGCTGCACTGCAGAATGTTTTCTACAGCTGTCTGCTCCAGACACAAGGAGCAGCTGTGGCTTGGCCTTTCTCTCAGCTCAAAGAAACAACCTTGACTCTGTCTTGTCCCAGACTGTTTGTGGTCAGTGGGGCTTTTCTCAGCCAGCTCCATGTGTGACTTCTGAATTTTAGTTCAAAAATGCCAGTGCCACAGAGTTATAATTTGACCATTTCAGTCTGATAAGGCAGCATTTCAGTACTGTCTACTGGATCCAAATATAAGGACAAACTTCCAGATACCAGGCTATTTTCAGGCATCTTCACTCCTATTAAACAGGACATGTGCCGTAACATGAGCTTGAAGACGTGAATAGTCAGAGAGTAAATGCATCAGCCGGTCCCAAGGCTGACAACCAGGAGCACACTGAGTAAATCACAGCTGGGAGAGTTAGCAGCTCGCTGTAAGCTACGGCTTTGACGAGCTATTACCCACCAAGGAGATAGAGTAATTATTCTTCAAGGCTTTCAGGAAGCAATGGACAGACTCTTCAACCTTATCTAATGGCTCATGCCTGCATTATAACACAAATACAAAGACTACCAGACCTCTGCTCCCTGTGTGGCCTCTGCCTTTCATAGAGGCAAATTATTTCAGGACTGTAGGTGTTGAGTACAGCTCACATTTGTGTATCGTTGTGTATGTCAGCACAACCAAGAACTTGCAAGTCCCTGTACTCTCACTTCATTTGCTGAGGACTATATGCTATTTTAATTCCCAAAAGCCTTCTCACTGCTGCCAGTTTTCTGTGTTGTCCCCAGGGGGGTTGCACATGGCATGTCGTGCTGCTCCAGTAGCTGCTCCGGCCTCACAGCTGCTTCCCTGTTGGCTGGGGCTCCTGCGTGCCAGCTCCTTCACCTCACACACCCTGCCATGCTGTGCACTTTCCTGCTGTTGCCCAGACTTGTTGCACGGACCTGAAATTGGTCACAGCTTGTCCTCCAGCCTCCAACCTGCTCTGTCACCTTTGAATGCAACTGGCTTCTCCTCCTCCAGGAAAAAAATGGGCTGTGCAAACAATCTTCTGTTGGAACAGCTGGTTTTCAACACTATTTGCTACTCTAGATCAGTCCTATAAAATTATTTTTAGGCTCATGTGCCTCTTCATGTCATCTACAAGTATATTTATATTAATTTTATATCCTCTCCTTGTCAGCATCCAGTTTGTGGTACAACACATCTGATTATCCTGATGTCTTCTGGTGATTCTTTCAGCAAATGTAGCTTAAGTAAACACTCCAAGTTTGGAGGTGCTACAGTTTAATTTGGACTACACAATAACTCCTTACATGATGCACTGTTTTATTTGCATTATTCTACCTGCTCAGTAAAAGAACTGCAGTTCAAAAAACAGTGGGGAACATTAGTGAGGTGATTGTCTCAGCTTATAAAGAGCTTTTTTTCCCCTAAAACCTGATCAGTGCAGTTCTGGGCACTTGCAGGACCACCTGCAGCATCAGGCCATTTTTAGAAGCGCGTCAAAGTACAGCTCTAACAAAGGTCCTGCTGTTGGCTTTGGATACAGCTCGTGGCTAAATTCTTACATGCTGGTTCAGAACTACAAGGGCAGCGATTTAGCCCAGCCAACTCGTACCTAACTTAGACCCTTCCACTTTGATCTCTATTTCTGCTGGACCTTGGCTGAAGTTATTGAAGTGTCATTACTGGAACATCGGTTTTACTACAAATGATTATGGCTTCCAATAGCTCTTCAGTTGGGAGGCAATGCTGAACTCCAGCTATCGGCAACCTCTCTGTGTTAAATTCAATTTGTCTATGCCTTTCAGACACTCGAGATTTCATTTCTCAAATCATACTTGGCACCAAGGATAAGAGGATTTTACAGACATTTCTCATTGAAGAGAAAACAAAAGCCCCAGTTCTCGCCATCTCTAATCAGGGTTTGAAAGCTATCTTTGAGGAGTTAGAAGCAGCAGTTTGAATGATCTTTTCAACATATGAAGTTAATGGAAGTCCAAAATGTTCCCACTCCTTTCATTCTAGGAGACTTCATTTACATTCCGTTTAGCTGAATCACACCTAAGCCTTACAGTCACACTGTGCACGCAGCTTGCATGTGTGTTGGTTAAAGGTGAATAAAGCTTTGCCAGACAAGTTTCCTAATTCATTTCTCATCCTCCAACTTTCCAGTATTTACTGTGGCATGCTTAAGGGTAATGCCTAATTTAGAGTTACAGCTCACAAATACGCAGGTTAATGCAGCCAAACTTGGCTTTTTTATTATTATGATATTGGGGGAAATTAAGCATCTTTACTCACTACAGTTTTGCAGACATGTATGGAAACACTTTGGAAGAATGGTCATCTAACTCTGCAAGCATTTATACCTCTAATTGTCCTCCAGTGACAATCGCTCCAATGATTACTCAGCTGCAGTTTTCCTACCCAATTTAAGTACCTGGAATGGTTAGCTGGGTTTCACAGCTCCAAAGAGGAGCTCAGAAACAATATTAAAGGGGCAATAGTTGACTCTGAATGCAGTAAAAAAGCCCTCTAACACCCTACAAGAACAGTTGTCTGACAGCACAAGGATAACCAAGGAGCTTCTGTTATTCATTTCTGGCCACCAATGCTCACCATGCTGCACTCAGGAGGTGAAGGTCTCAGTAGGATGCAAGGACTGGTTTTTATCTGAACTGTTTGCTGTAACCAAAACTGCTGGCTTACACAACCATGAGATAACTAAGACAGAATTGAACTCATTGGGAAGCCTCAAATAACATATTTTTCCAGCTAGGAATCTGAGGATACAAAAACCCACTAATGTATGGCGATCCCTCCCAAAGCAGAGATTTGGGCAAGTTAACTTGCTTTGCATTCACTGGTGGAATAAGCATTTCCAGACCTCTGTCCACACTGTTTTAACACTTTTCATCTTAACCAAAGCCCTCTCCATACTATCTCCTCTCCCTGCAGACTCCTTATAGCCTAGAAAAAGCCCTTCTATAATATATGCCTTGCATAAATATACATGGATAGCAACTGGATTGTTAAATTAACAGAGAGGAATTGAGGTGAGATAGTTTTGAGATGTACTAGTTTGAGTACCATCCAAGACAAATCTTTAATGATATCTCTGGAGATTTTATTCATACCACTGCATAACAGCAATAGTGATTCCAACTTGCACAGCCTGAGCATCCCCTGCCTTAGTTTGGAAGATGAGTTTGAAGCATGTGTATGGAGAAAATGGCCAGAAAAACAGGCTGGATTTGTAGGGACTCTCATGAACCTGTATATGATTCTCGATTAGAAATAGGTGCTTGTCTTGCATTACCTTGCAGGTGAGACTTAAAATCACAGCAGGTCAAACTTCCCTTTTTCCTTACAAGTTTAGTAATGCCCTTAAGGGAACAGCAGCACAAGTGACACAAAGGGCAGGTTACTCCCATGTCACAGCATATGAGAAGATGGAGCAACCGACATTTTACGGCTCTTTCCTAAAAGTATCCTCCACCTTCCAAAGCTGACAACCACTGTACTACATGGCTGCAAGAGTTAGCTGTCAACACTGGTTTAAAACTGAGGAAGAATTCTATCTTCTACACTGGCTTTCACTCTTTACTATTAATTATCTGCCTCTTTCCCCCTCAACAGCATTAATTTTTCCACTAGCATCTTTCCCATCAGCTATGTGACAAGGCTTTCTTTCCGCACTCAGGTCTGGGAAGGCCATTCAGTCACGGCTTGCTTTCTGGACCAGTTATTATTTACAGGCTGCCGATGCCTCATGGAGAGGGAGGTTACTAAAGGCCATCTGCCTAAAGAATTCTTGTTTATATTCCTCTTGCTTTATCCTTAGGAAAAACAGTTGCATAAAGGCAGAAGAGGTATTTAAAGCTTGACCCATCCTCCCAGATCCTGCTGGGAGCTATAATCTGTCTGTGCTATCTCAGCTGATATTTGTGTAACTGATTATGTCGCCCAAACAAGGGATTATGATTCTGGTTCAAGGAGCAAGCAGTACGAACAGAGGACGGCTAAAGGCACAAGCTATTTTTTGTTCCAAATAAGATTCTTTGAACAAAAGGGAGAGAGAAGAAATGCATTTCGCATAAAGAGCAATTGTTTCCCACTGGAACATTTCATGTTTTCCCATTAAGCATAAGCTGCTCTGGCTATTATGGAATATTTTATTAACAGGTCTGTTAATGCGATGCCCAGCCCCAGCATTGACTGCATGGGGAAAACAAAGCCAGCACAAGCCACGCTTTTGTCTTTTGATTTTCTCTTTCCAAACACAGAGGATGAATCAGAATATTATCTCTTAGTTTTTATGGTTATTGAACGAATGCTCCTGTGTCTCTTGCAGAACAGACAATTCCTGATATTAACTTCTCGATTTCTTCATGCAAATAAAGGGTGGGATGTGCCAGACTTGGCTTCCTGGGCATTGACCCAAGGAATACATTTGGTCCATGACATAACCTTAGCCACACAACTTTGAAGTCTTCAGAAGCACAGAGAGAATCAGGGAAACAACTGCACAATCTGTCTCACAGGATAATTAAGATGTATGATAAACAGGCTCTGGCCATTTTACCTGAGGGTCTGGCCAACTGAAGGGAGCTGTCGTCATCCATGGCATGTTCTAAACCATTCAGTACGAGCAAGGACAAGCCATGCTATTCAGATAGCCAAGAACACCAAGTTACTTTCTGGCTGCACAACCCAAGCATTTTATCTGCCTCCACAATTGTCTGTAGTGCTCCAGACCTCTGAGGAAAGTCAGTAGGTTTATACATCTCTACCCAAGAACTGGCTTTCTCTTCCTATAAAGTATGAAAGATAGGGAACATGCTAGACATTTATAGTATCAAGTGACATTGATTGTATTTCATAACACAGGAGGTTGAAGTCATCACAGGAAGCAAGTGGTTTCAATGGAAATGGAAGGCAGCGGCTAGCAGCACAGACAAGCTATGGAGCACTGTGGTCCAAAATGTTGTGGGTAACAGAAGTTTACAGATGTTGAAAAATGAGTATGGACAAGTCCCCATCCATGGAGGTGTTTAAAAGATGAGCAGATGTCATACTTGGGTACATGGTCTAGTCATAAGACTTGGCTGGGCCGGATCAGTGTTTGGACTTGATGACCTTAAAGGTCTCTTCCAATTGAAACCATTCTATGGTTTCATGACTCAGGGATTCTAAGTTCATAGAAGAGAATTAAAACATGAAGGGCTACTGAATACAGACCCATACGTCTGGTTCAAGAAGCCCCACCTGACACAGACAGCCAGAGGTTAGGAATATGGCAACCACAGGATAATTCAGGGCAGAAGGGACCTTTGGAGGCCATCTGGTACAGGAACTCTCACGCCTTGCCAAAGACCAGACTAATTTCAAAGTGAGATCAGATTGCTCAGGGCTTTATTTGGTTTGAATTCTGAGTGTCTCCGAGGATGGAAATTTCACAGCCTCTCTCAGAAATCTGTTTGAGGCTTTGACCACTCTCTTGATGAAGAACTTGTTTCTTCTTCCTATCCTTATTGTCTTCTTTATAATCTCCAGCTGGCCAATGTCATATTGAGCTCTTGATTTAACCAGTGGACTATCCCCATGTTCTTAACTATGGGAATTTCTAAGGTACACTATTTCAGTGAGGCAGCTCTGTTTCTTACCATCAAGAAGATAATGCATGCTGTAGTTAATTCAGATTTATGCAATAGTGCCAGAAGATCTATGATGGAGTCTTTTAATGCCCTGTGTACAATGGCTTTAGAACACTTGCTGTAGGACTCAGTGAAACAAGAGACTTTTGACTGTTTAATCCTGTCCAATAAGCTGGGTGGTGCAAGTTAGCTTGATGAGCTAAAGTAGAGATCTTACTTCTAAAAGCATTTATCTCAAGGTTCACATTACATGATAGCTGATATCCTAAGTACTAGAGAATAAACGCTATGTTTCAGAAGTAATGATTTTTTCCTTTGCATGTTACTTACTCCTATTATAGACATTGTAGCTCCAAGCCAACTGCAAAGTCTGGCTCCAGCAGAGATGCAGTGTGAACTCACAACTTCTTTCTCGAGTCAGCTGCTGGAATTGCTGCCCCACTGCCTGGGACGTTATCACAACCTCAAAGTATCCCAATTTTTGTGGCTTTTAAATCTACAGATTTGGCTCAGAGGGGAGAGCATTCCAGAGGCCATTTCTCAGCCCTGATTTGGGTCTATTTAAGGGCCTGCTCTGACTCTAGAAGGGACCAAACCTATTTCAGGTTTAACCTTACTGAAGCTAAAGTACTCTTGGTACACAGTATGGCTACTAAAAGCATTTATGCCTCTGTGTTCATAGAATCATAGAATTATAGAATCACAGAATAGCTTGAGTTGGAAGGGACCTTAAAGATCATCCAGTTCCAACCCTCCTGCACTAGGCAGGGACACCTCCCACTAGATCAGGTGCCCAAGTCCCATCCAACCTGGCCTTGAACACCTCCAGGGATGGGGCAGCCACCACTTCCCTGGGCAACCTGTTCCAGTGCCTCATCACTCTTACCATTAAGAAATTCCTCCTTATGTCTAGTCTAAATCTCCCCCTCACCAGTTTATAGCTATTGTCCCTAAGTCCTATCACTGCAAGCCTTTGTATTATATTTTCAAGTGTGAAAGAATCATAACTGCTGCAGAAAACTAATCAGACTTCCCGGCTGAAACAGAAAAGAAGGGAAATGAACAACTTTTTCTTGTTACATATATTCTGGGTTCCTTCTGAGCCCTAAATTATACAGTCGGAATACAAGAAAATAATTTGGGAGAAGTACTTGATCTCAGTTTTAGATAGCAACAGCATGCTGAGAGAGGATGGATGCCTTACCATTTTTATAGCATCAGAATCCCACAATCTTTTGTTCAGGATGGAGGTGTTATTTAACAGAACTGCACCTTGCTACTCGTGTCAAGGACAAAAGCAGAATGCCACTGCCTCAGCACAAGGCAAGTGAGGCATTATTCCTGCAGTAAATTTTTACACAACCAGCAGATATTAAAACATCCGCTTCCCACCAAGGAATTATAAGGCTTTTCTTTTACAACACTGGGCAGCAACAAATTTAAGGCTCACCGTAACAAGCCTGAATAATTAATTTCTTGTGCGCATTTCTAATAGATGTTGCTAGATACAGATACACAGTGCACTATATTCCAGTTAGAAGGATGAAACATGAAAGTCATGGCAAGCAATTTCCCAAATCCATTGCATTAGTCACAAATGCTACCTAAATTTGAGAAACTGGGCTAATCAGAGTGGAACCAGTGGTGCTATTACTGTCAGATAGCCCCCTCTGGCTTGGTCTGCTCTTGGGCTTTTTCTGGTTTCGCAATCAATCAGTAGCAGACTGATCTCAAAGAAGATGCATAATCTTTTGCTACCTTCAGCAAGATGCACACTTTGTGAGCCACGTAGCTTCAAAGCCCAGTTTCTGCTTCTGAGAAGCCACTTGCACTGTTGAGCTTCCTTTTCTAACGCACCAGGCATCCAGCTCAGCTCAAGAGAGATTTTTGGCATCTGCATGGTGTACGAAACACTGGACGTGGACTGCAGACCCTGATTCTTTCTGCACAAGCAAGCACTCAGCTTCATTTCTCATAGTCACAAATACTTTGTCTCTCAAAGTATCCATGACACTGTAGTTAAAACGACAAAGGCAGTAGCCATGCTGACCCAAAACCAAATTATGAATATATTTGAGCTGTAGCACTAGAAAAATAAGCAGCCAATAGCACTGGAGATAAAAGACATTGCAGCTGTGGAGACGAACATCCAAAAGTGTGTATTTGCTTGGAGACTGGAGATTCTGCCTTGTGCAGAGCACCCAGCATCAACATAATCCACCTTAACACAGCTAAGTGACTGAGCTCTCCACTGGAAGTATCAACTCTCCGCCAAAGAGAAATAACTCAGTACCTGAAAATCTGATCAAATAAGTTACCAATCCACTGCTGCATCACTGCTGTCTCTTTTTGAGACTTTACCAAGTTCTTGATTTCATAGGATTGGTCTAATAAGCTTGTGTCGTACTTCAGTCTCACAGAATTGCAACAGAATAATTCACTGTCAGCCAGATCCAACTTTCCAGGTAAAGTTATGCCAAGGAAATACAGAGGCTACTTAGGCAAACAGTTTCTGTTGAAGGGTCTTGGCCCTAATCAAGGATCTCCTTGCTTTTTAAGAGCTAATTAATTTTATTCTAGAACAAATGTTTTCTTCATTCTTGAGCTCAACCAACCATAGGACAGAGAGGAATGAGTGGGGCAGAGGCCAGTGTTAGTAGTTCAGGAAGATAATTTGGACACTGCAGCTGATGGTATCATGGGAAAATACAGTAACAGGTTCGACCAAGTGCAGCGCAAGCAGAGAAATGAAAGGCATCTGCACATTTGCCATGCAGGCATTAGACTGCACACATGGCTACTGGGCCACAACTTCCCAGCATGTTTAATGAAGCTGGGTTTATAGGGAAAAGCAATGTCATACCACTATATCTCATAAGCTGGAGAAGAGGCATGGAAAAGTTTTGCCTGCTGAGGAGGGAGAGCAGACTGCAGGGAACATTAAGAGACAGGCTGGCAAAGCACAGGGAGAAACTTGTTTGGCCTCATGCTGCACCATATGCTCAGCCTCCCAGAAGGACAAAAAATCAGCTGCTCCTTTCTAGCCAGTAGTGTTCCATCCGGCTGCATTGCAAATGTCACTACAACCACCTTTCCTGCAGGAAAAGAGATGGTCTCATGTAATTGCAGACATTAGAATTTGTCCAGCAGCCTACCATTATGCAACTTTATTAGACATCTCGCAGGCTGGCTGAAATAAATCAAACACTTAAGTTATCACAAGATTCAATCCTGCAATTACACTAGATGCAGCTGAGAAGATCCAAGCAGATACGATTGTGCTTCTCCACTCAAAATGTCACAGTCAGGAATACAGAGCAAGTCTTTAGTGAATGTTCAGGACTGAAAAATATTAGATTTGCTCACAAGGCAAACCTGCTGTAGCTTTGTGGGCCTGGCATTAGAATATGAAGTTCAAGTAAACAGTTTAGCACATCCTTGTTTGCTAGCAGCACATAAAACACAGAAGGAAAAACTAGGGCAGAGACAGCATAATTTCTTTTAAATAATTTCTCAGACAAAGGCTGAGCAGTAGATCGGAAGATGTATAAATTATCTGGCTGCAGCCACTCTGAGCGGGAATTCCCTCCCAGAGCTTAAAGAAGGGAAGGTAATCTATTAGCAATTACCAAACGGTGAGGATGTGCCTCTGATATTTTCCCAACATATTCTGAATCTTGTTTACTACCAGGGCAAAACTCTCTTGCCTGCCGTAAATGCCAGGAGTGTACAGCAAATGCTGACAATGACCTGGGGTTTGTTATGGGAAATATTCTTCCATTACTCAGTTAGAGGCCATTAAGTTCTATTTCCTGTAGCACCAGCAAAAAGAGACTTCTGTTAGAAAAGCTGATTGAAGCTGTTCCCTGGGAAAGAAAAGGCATGAAAACCCTGGTTTCAAAGTGGTTACAATATGAGATATAAAAAGAAGTGAGTTCTGCACAACATTCATCTTTAAAGCTCTGTGTTTTTCTGTGTTTTTCTGCAGACAGACCTACAAGGGTAGTTATTCAACATTTCCATTATCTGTATAGCATTGAGAGAGGTACAAACACACCTGAAATGGCAGTTTCTTACAGCTGTTGTCCAAAGAAGCGAACCAGTTCAAGACTTCCTGACACAACCAATTCAAAACACAAACACCTGAGCTACTATTCCTAATGCTGTGTCTGAGAGACCAGGTCCTTCTTACTCTTACCTGACATTTATTCCAAACAAACACACATCTATTCCAGCAAGAGTCACTTAATTAGGACTAAACTTTCAGAAGCAGAATCATCCCAAATAGCTGGCAGTTAGAAAATAGGTTGTTTATACTGGTTTAGCAGAAACATAACAACAGAATGAGCAGTCTTCCAGCCTTTTCAGCAACAGAAATTGTCGCTAATTTGCTGCTGAGCCATCCTTGATGCTTCACTAATGCCTATGTATTGGCCATACATTTAACAGTTAACTGAAGGCTTTACTAACTAAAGAAATTCAACTCTCATACTGAAGCTAACCTGCAAATAACTTGTCCTACAAATATATTTCCATCAAAGTTAAAAGTTAAAACCTCTTTTTTTCTTCACAGCAATTCCATCTTTTCTGTCCTTAGCTTTATCAGCTCGCTTAACTTAACTACTCTAAGGTTAAATAGGGTTCAAACTCCTAGAGTACATGAAAGCAGTAGCACAGACTTGGCAGCTATTGCCATAAAAATTCTACAGCCTGCAAAGCCAAAGCAGGACAGCGGGAGAGCCATGCCAGGTTACAAGCTGCCTGCCTCAATTCTACCATCCTCACGTGTTCTGCTCAGGCTGCTTTACGCTATATTAAATCACATTTTCTCCCTCACCTACTTCTTCTGTTTGCTGCTCTCTTGACGTTAACACACATAATAACACAAAGATTTCAGTTGAAAGAAAGGAGGTTTAGATTAGATATTAGGAAGAAGTTTTCCTGTGAGGGCGGTGAGGCCCTGGCCCAGGATGCCCAGAGCAGTGGTGGCTGCCCCATCCCTGGAGGTGTTCAAGGCCAGGTTGGATGGGGTTTTTAGCAACCTGATCCAGAGAGAAGTGTCCCTGCCCATGGCAGGGGGGTTGGAACTGGAAGGACTTTAAGGTCCCTTCCAACCCAAGCCATTCTATGATTCTATGATTGATTCCATGATAATCCTGGCACCTTCCAGACTCACGCTTTGGCCTTCTTGAACTCCCAAATTTTACTCCTCACAAGAAGAATTGCTGTGCAAACAAATGTGCTCCATCCTGACACCACAACGCTCTGGTAGCCCTGAGGATCAAGGGAACAGGGGTGGCAAAGGGCAAAGCTTACATCCTGCTTCCTAAAACATGCTTTGCAAAGTCATCAGCATCTTTATGGTGAAGGAAAAATTGCCACCTCAGCCACAATTTTGTTGTTTTCCTTGGTGCCACGTTGTATGTGCCTATGATTGTATCACAGCATAGTCACGAGGAACTAGCTGCAACTTCCCACAAGCTCATAGGATCATCTCCCATCCAGAAGGCAACAGGAAGGAGTGGGCAGAGGAATTTCTTTGCGATGACGGATGACACTGGATAACTTCTTTCGGGTATGCTGTCTTTCCAAGTCCATAAAATGAAGCTGCACCTCCTGCAGCTTCCCAAGGCCATAAAGCTGAGATTCGTGAGATATAAGAAAGCAGCAGCATTTATGATAATCAGCCACATTAAATAAAAGTATGACACCTGGATATATCTGCTTCATAAGCACCAATCAGTAACATCAAAGCAAACTGATGTTTCTAGGGTGCCAGTATTTCCCTACAAAGATGGACAGTTTATTCTCTTAATTAAGTCTCCAGAGAAAAGCTGGTAAGCAACTCCAAGTGCAGCTGAAGAGCAGCGCTGCTATTTTGCTTCTAAAAATCAACATCCATCATGCTGTTCCTCCCTGTAAATGCATTATGCTTAGCCACATCGAAAGCCATAAAATCCTTAATGGAATCAGCATGAAACACACTGTGTCTTTGGAGAGAATTCCTTTTTCAGTCTAATCACTGTGGTTTGCTTATCCTTAAATTTAAGTTTCAATGACACATTAATATTATATTTGAATCCAGCTGCAAAATACCATGCCCAGAACTCTGCAGAGCTCACTGACTTGAAATCGTAAAGAAACCTTATTATATAGAGAATCAATTAGTGTTACTTTTCCCTGACCCATATTAGCTTTGTGGGCAGAGGCTGTCTGTAATAGTTCAGTTCACTGTTGACAGAGCTCAGAGCAGACATCAATGGTACAACACACCTACTATGTAATATATTCTTAGAAACCTTCTGCTACCACCACAACCCCCACTCCTAGAATATTCCTTTCCTGTATATACAGCACTCAACACCAAGAGTTTGTCTCACCCCGACCTCAAAACCAGCACACGAAGCTGGATTTAAGGTGGTGTGAAAGAGTGAAAGATATGGGCTGAGCTGACTTATGAAATTAATTGCGCTATGGCAGAGCAACGTTTCCTTTCCCCGTATGAGCTATAAACTCATCAGTCAGGGTGGGATAATGCAAATGTGGGAGAAGGGCTTTCCCACTGTGAGGGTGACATAACAAACATATGCCTGATGAGATAAAAATATTAAGTGACTTATCTCTGCCTCAAGTCTCTGGTATGATGGGTAAAGCTTAGCTATTGCCACGATGCTCAAAGCGGTGTTCTGATGCTGCCTTTTAAAAATGAGATGCAGCCATAAGAAACCAGACAGCAATAAACCCAAGGAATGATGATGCATTTGGCTTCCTACACTTGAACCATCATGACCAAAAATACGTAGTAGTTTCCATCATTTATCAAAGCTAAGACTCTTACTGGTTTTACCAGAAGCTCATTTCCAATTTTGCGTTTTCCACGTGCTCCTGCCTTTTAGTCATTTAATTTATCAGAAAGCAGCTTGCATCTTTTCTGATGATGTACAAGTCTGTGGCTGTTGCATTTGCTGGGATGGTATATGGCAAGCTTATCATCTGCCTGTGGAAATGCAAGTCCCACTGAGAATAGAGGTTAAATCATCAGGACAACCATATGGTTGTGGGAAATGAATTCTAAGTATTTGAAGAGCAGTACAGGGATTTCACAGGCAGAGTTGTCAGCTGCAATGGTCCCATTCAGAGAGAAGTCACTCATTCTGAGACAATTTAAAAGACAATACTCTATATTTCAGGAGAAAAAAGCAGGAAAAGACAGAATTTTGTGCTCTGATTCCCAAGTTTACCAAACCTCAGTACATTTCATTCAAAAAAGTCTCTTTTTACTGCAATCGAAAATGTTAGGGTGAAGGTATGACTGAATAACTGATTGCCATGCATCGCAGTTCCAGTGTGCAGTTAGACTGGAGCCGGCATGTCCATGGCCAGCACAGTTTGTTAGAAATGGGAATTGACAAATCCAGGAGGAAAAGGCAATTGCAGCTGGACAAACTGGCCCACCAGTGTGGTAACAGATGTGATCTCGAAACAGTCATTGCTCATAAAGTTTTGAGTGCTTGAATACAGCCTTAGTAGTTTTACTTGTTAATCCCTCTTAAAATGGGAAGGAAACCAGTTGTGCACTTATAAGACAGACCTGCCAGCCAGATTTAAGCTATGTTGGCTACCACCAGAGCACACCCATACAGTAGATTAGCTTCCCTGCACACATCTCTCAAGTATCTCTACGGAAGACAAAGCTGTTTCCTGACTCCTGAAAATAAACATTACTTCATTTATATAAATAAGTTCCTGGCTCTCATTGAAGCCAGGGCAGAATTATACTTGGGGTATTCTCTACTCATTGATCAAAACTTAAGTTAAACTGCAAACCAGGCACCCTGAAGGGAATGGAAATGAGCAAGAGGGTCAGAGGCCAAAGGAATGTGTGGCTGAATATAAAGTAATAGAGATGTGACTGTTCACTAGTGAAATCAGCTGGCACCTCACTCAGAAGATACTGAGTGTTGAGCTTATGTAAAGAAATTGATAGGAAATTAAAGTGGCAATGCATACAGACTGGAGCACTAATGAGTGTTGGCTGCAGAAAAGATAACATGACAGGCTTTTTAGTTCACCGTGTCATTTAATTCAGGTCACGCTACTGTGTTCCTTTGCTTGTACCGCACTGTGCTAATAAATAAAGTTGTATTCAGGGTTACTTTCTCTGCACTGAAGTACTACTTTTCTATTGGAGTGATTTTGCTTGAACAGTAACAAATTCTGAGTAAAGCATAAAAGCCAATCATCTAATAATTTCCAGCACACAGTATCCAGTTCCATATTCAACAAATCTTAAGTGGTGCTCTATCTTGTACCAAACCTGGCACTGTTATTATTTATGTGACTAAATGTGTAGATGCTTGCACTTTACTGCTTCCCTATGTAGATTATCTACCCAAGGGGGAAATTTTCTAGTGCTGACCAGATCTCTAATGCTTAAGAAGCAATAAAGCAGTATATCTAAGTCTTCCTCATGAATTCTAGAAAGGGCATGGGCACAGAATACAGCCTGGGACTCACGGAAGCCGCTAGGGAAGCATCTTTGCTGCTTCTGCAATAGGCCATGAAACAGTTCCAGCTGCTACACCCCAAGGTTGGGCAAGAAACCACTCTTAGAGCACATTTACATTTTGCTTATGGACTCTGTAGGAGTAACAATCCCAGCTACATCAAAGGCATGTTTCTGTCTGCAACATTGCAGGTCCTGCTCCATGTTGGCAATGAGGATGCAGCTCTGTTGTGCTCTCTCAGTGTGGCAGATGGCTTCATAGGAAGTGCTGGAGAGCAAGTTCTTTGTAAGACCTACCATTAGCAACCATTATAAGCTTTCCTTCCCTCTTTGTGAACAGCTTTTTATGAATTTCCATAGGTCTGATATGAGCAACTGCTCTGGGCCATAAGCTGGTTATCCATCATATGTCTACGGTGACATTGCCTCCTGCTCCATCATATTGTGCCAAATGCCTTTGCTCAGTCCAAAAGCAAGCAAAGCAGCACCGGCTACACTGGGGTTTTGTCCTGGAAAGGTTTTACCCTGTAGGCATCTTTTGAATTTCACACACTACAACTCCAGCCAGGACTTGGTAGGGTCTGTCAGAGGCAGGAGCTAGGACGTGAATAGGACTGCAGCCTTCGCTCGCTGTAGCAGGGCAGCGAACCAACAGACACAAGGCACAGAGAAACATATTGGTGAAGTCTGGTGTTTGCTCTCACACCTAGATAACACTTCGTGCACCAGACTGGAGAAGACTGACATCAACAGCAGAATTGGGAGGGAGGCGAGTGAGACAGGGAGTTGCACAGTTATGAGAACATACTCAGGTTTCTCTATACTCTCATTTCAGATGTAGTACATTTATTCCTTAATCTAGAGTGTTGCAATTTTTCTGAACTCTCCTGTTTCACTTCTAATTTTTAATGCCTTTAAATTGGAAGGGGGAAGATTTAGACATTAGGAAGAAACTCTTCATGCTGAGGGTGGTGAGGCCCCGGCCCAGGTTGCCCAGGGAAGCTGTGGCTGCCCATCCCTGGAAGTGTTCAAGGCTGGGCTGGATGGGGCTTTGAGCAGCCTGATCCAGTGTCCCTGCCTGTGGCAGTGGGGTTGGAACTGGATAGCCTTTAAGGTCCCTTCCAACCCAAACCATTCTAGGATTCTATGATTCATTCTATGATTCTATAATTTAAGCCCAAGAACCCTTAAATTAGTACAGGGAGAGCAGGACTTACAGCTGTCATTCAGACCAAGCTTATCAAGGAATTATTTGCTCCTATTTTATCTTCCAAACTACAGCCAGCTGTATATTTCATTCATCCACTAAGAAACACAACAAACTATAATTTTGGACAGTGATAAATTTTACTTTATCAAGTTATACAACCTTGAAAAAGCTTCGAGTCTGTTGGATATAAGGTCAACAAATACCAGACAATATGGACGGATTGCACCCATGATAATGGACGAAGGGTTAAAACATCTTGCAGTCAGTGTCTTGAAAAATTAACCTGGCATTTGTCTAGCTGTCTAGACAGCTGGGGGAAAGAACCCCAAACAGATTATCTATTTGCATACAGTAATCCCCCGTCTCCCTTTTGCATTTAGCCTTCCTGTGCAAGCTGGGAATGGCCAGCTTGCTGGATAAATTTTACTTCATTATTGCACTAATTTCTCACTCTGAGGGTTCAGCTTTCATAACTGTTAGCCTAATGAGGCCTCCAACGTCACTGTAGCACAGTTAAAGTGACTTAGAAGCCGCACTAAGAGCTCTGCGGCTCAATCTGGTCTGTATATCAGAGACAATGTGGTGACAGGGACAGACAACTGTATCTATCAATTCCTGCTCAGGTTTCTGCTCACTTGACGTCCTGCTCATTTAGAAATCACTGAAAGCTTCAGCTCTAACATGGAGGACTTACATCAGCTTACAAGATAAAGCCAACTTGATTAATTCCTTGGCAAACTTCTGCAAACGCTTTGCAGCATTCCTGCATTCGCATTGAGCCCCTGCAAGGCTGCGTTATTACATCACCACACTTTTCGTCAGAGCAATGGGTGGTTGACTGCAGTTCAGAACATCACTTTACTGCCTTTATTCACCTGGCACAGACCATAATTATTTAGCTGTCCCAGTCAAAAAGAACAAGATAATTAGGAACTAGAGGCCCAGTTGTTAAAGAGCCTTCAGAGGCAGCAAGTATGTTTCTCAAAGGGCACCACCTAATTAAACTCCTGTGGAGATCTTCTTGTACAGCACACTGTTTCCTCAGGGAACAAAGCAGGTTATGAAACCGAGGCCCGATCTCACTGAGGCAGCACAAGCTGATTACCGTTCCTTCTCTGAGTTTGCTGCTACCTGGACAGCATGTCTAATGCTGTGCTGAGCCTGCTGCCTTCTCTGAGTCTGGGATAAGGCAATCCCATTGAATTAGATGCAGCGTTTGGCTTGGCAGAAAAGCCACGTGCCACTTCGCACACTCAGGGTGGTGTTATTTAAATCAGGAGCAACAGCAGGAGCCTTCTAGAAGCAACCTGGATAGTAGGATCCAGACTGGTGCACTCTGGAGCTGCAGTGGCCGCGGCATTTTGAGAAATGCCATAAGCCACCGGCCTTGCGGTACAGGGGGATCCTTCCTTTTTTGTACCAAACCTCAGTCCTCACCCTAAACTCCTTTCAGAGAGCCGTGCTAAAGTGTGGCAGCTGTACGAAAACTGGGTTTCAGATTGGAGAGGCACCTGTAGTGGATCCAAGCACCGAGAGGCTTTACATATCTAGAAGCGTTCAACAGAAGGACAGATTTTTCTCTGAAAATACCAGGCCTTCCAGCAAATGGAAAGGATGAGTCATACTGACCTCCTACCCAGCATATTAAATATGTTCAGTCAGAGACTGAAAGCTCATTTATTTTATCCATTCAGCCCTCCAGCCGACAAGGTCAGTCAAATGTCACTGTGTGCTCAATCAGACAGAATGAGTTTATCACAGTGCCAGAGACTAAGTGCATCTTCTTTATACAGCACATGCTTTTCTCTTCAGATGAGGTTGGAGTTGTGCTTTCAGAAAATTAATAAGTCCTCCTAACTAGTACTGGCACGCTGCGTGCTGCCAAGTTTTAAACAGGCATGACCATCCGTTCCCTAGATGAGACCAAGTTAGTCAGCATCCAATCTAGCACTAAGACTGAGAAATAGTGATTGTAGTATAACCACTTAGAAGCGCTCAGCAGTATCTCACTGCATCACAAGCCACCTTACTGGACCACAGAAATGAGCAGTCCCATCTAACATCCCATTTAAGCACAGCCAAAACAAGCCCCTTGGTGAAGAACTTGAGAGGAATCACATCATATCTCCCCCAGCCACGACCCGCTTTGGCTCAGAAATGGTTTTCTGTATATAGTAACATAAATAAGAAGTCCCAGCTTAAAATAACACACAGTAGCAGATCCATAGCTTTGCTTATCCTTCTGAGCTCCCTCAATTCCTGCCACTAGGTACTGAATACAGTATTCAAATGCACATGTACTATGGAATTATGCAAAATAGCATAATGTTCTGTTCAACTCCTGTTTTGTGCTTGGAGCTCATTACACATGAAAATAAAGACAGGAGGTGACCACACTGAGTGTCTTTTGCTGTTTTCCCATCTAGGCAGCATGGCTGCAGACTTAGTGAGTGAACTTCTCAGCCTCAGTCCTCACTTCCCTGGCCTCAAAGAAGTGATTTGGAACAAGCTAAAAAAACACATGGTGACAGCCTTCACTGACATTGTGCATTCTCAGGACCCCGGTAGCTCTGCCCTAGACATTACTAAGATGAACAGGAGACAGATGAATACGAATAGTATAGGTTTATATTTCATCAGCCAGTTCACTAGTGCTGGCATAAACCGATTGCACCTAGTCATTTCTCACCAATAAAAATTTTTAATCTGGTTGCTTTGCAGGAAATACACATCGGGGCAGTAGCAGTGCAGCTGCCCATGCTAGGCAGATTAAATACAAGACCTAGTTAAAACCAACGAGAACATGCACTAAGTTTAGGTCTCGTTTAGAGAAAGCTGTCTCAAGCAAAGTTTCAGCAGTCTCCATTGTTTTCAGGCTTAAAATTGTGTCCTCACAATAGATTTTCTTGCAAGAAAATCTCTCATAAAAAAACCACCTAAGGATGTGGAACTCTGAAACAGCTTCTCCAATTATTTTATTTCCTTTTATAACTTTGTAAGGAAATTGCACGCTAGATACCTGCGAGCAGCTTACGTGAGACGAGAAACTGTTTGTCCCAGAGCAAGAGCTGATGTAAAGTGTGGGAGTATTTTCTTTCTTTCAACAGAGAGAAGCGGTCTGAAGTCTAATTTACTGGGACAGCGATTCACTTGCAAGGGTTCTTTATTAGTTTGTCTAGAACTGACCCAGTCATCTTTTAACACATCTTTATGGTTTCTTCCAGTCCAATGAATGCAGAAACGAGTGTCGCCATCAGGACTTTTCAGGAAGCAGCTTGTGGAGCAGACACTCCAACGGAGCTTTTGCTGGGACTGACGCTACCGACTGGCAGACACAAAAAGTGCTCTTCCATCGTATGTATTACGCCAAATTATTGCAGTCTTTCAGACCACTAATAAAGCCTGAGATCTCTGACACACTCACGAATTTATTAAAGCTTTTGCATCATGGATAAAAGCAGTACTAGAAGTTAACCATTACTTAAATGCTAGCATTAATCACAAAAACCCCACAAGATCTCTGCTCAGCTCAGTTGCCAGATAGTCAGTAACCTGTTATTAGGGAATTAACCTCTTCAGGGCCATAAAGACCTGCTCACCCACGCACATAATGAATTATTCCCCACTTTACACTTCTTCAGCACCTTCTTTTATATTATACTCATCACTAAGCCCAGCTTGGCCATTGCTGGGCTGACTTTCTTCACAAAGATGTCCTGTTTCTATTATGCAGGTACTTTGAAGCCCCTGAGAGCAGTTTAGAGCACTTATTTTAGCTTCACAGTTCATTTTCTTCATTCAGGTTATGCTGATTTAAAGCACCTATGTGCCATGCAGCTTAAATATTGACCCTTTATACATATCCAGGCAAGCATTTCATTGAACCATTTCCAGACGATCTGTACCAGAAGGCTGAGGTGGAAGGAGGATGTGAGCTTGCTGGAATGCCCCACATGGAAAAGACTCCAGGTTTGTTTTATTTCTTACATTACCCACACCTTTGCCACTTCTTTCAATATAGATCAGATAAGATTAATGATATTTAACCTTGTTGTCCCTGCAACCCATAAGGTTCAGCAATAAGTCAGACACACTTCTATCTGACAGACATCTCGGATACAGCTCTTGTTAAATTCTGAAACACTTTACAAGTGGTTTCAGTATTCCCTTTTAACACAACCTGCTTACTGTCACCCAGCTGCCTAGGAAAAGAACACAACTCACCTTCCAATAGCAAATGCTAGCCCACAAATGCCAGTGGCCACATCAGGCCTGACTCCTTTCCCACTATATTTGTGTGCCAGGTGACACATAAGGTGTGCATTGCACCTGAAGGTTCCTAACTATTGGAATGCTGCTAGTTCACGTGTGTGCCAGGTTCTGTCCTTCAAGGCCCAGAACTGACCCATCTGTTACACAGCTTTCATGTCTAGTTTGCTCTGAACACTCCCCACAAACATCTAGGCACTGAACCGGAATTCCAGGTCGTGTTTCAAATGTCTCTTCAGAGCAGGTACAGGGTCTCAACCAGGAGGTCGTCATACGCAACTCTGGGAGCCTCCTGCAGGTACAGAGTGCATTGAATACCTTTTGTTGGTCCTGTTACAAAGTCAGCTGTTAGACAAATGTGATCAATTCTTGTCTTTAACCACCCCATTTGCCAATAAGTAGCTACACTTAAGTTGATTCTGATTTTGGTTCTAACATCAGAGGCAGTGGCGACTGCCCCTACTGCTTCACAATAAAAAATCCCCTTGGAAGCTTTCTACACTGACTGTTTAGAGGAACCAACAACTCTGTTACATCTTTGTTTCGGTTACTGTGACAGGAGAAGCTCCAAGTCACTCTTAAGACTGCTCACTTTTGCCACAGTAAATGAATTGATTGGAGGGGGAGTTTCCTGGTAAGTTACACTTCACTTCCCTGTATTTCCCTGCAATGCTGTAACAACATTCTAGTGATGAAGTTGCTTCATTTTATTCTGCCCTTCCCAGCTGCTTCCCCATTTTCATTTACAGGCGCATTTCCTCTTGCTGTTGTTTTCACAAGATTTGAGATGTAGAGTTACCACAACATGCTTTCTGCTTGAGATTAGGCACCCAAGAAAGAACTGGTTGCAGGGAATCCTTTAACGTTCAGTGGATCCTAGCCATAATCCTAGAGAAAAGGCTTGGTCCTTCACTCTGCTAGTAACTGCTGATTTACTCCAAGAACACAGAATAAGCATGCAATTGTAATCACAGAATCATAGATTGCCGTGGGTTGGAAGGGACCTTTACGGGTCATCCAGTCCAACTCCTTGCAGAAGCAGGGACATCTTTAACTGGGTCAAGTCACTCCAATCTGAGCTTGGACACCTCCAGAGATGGGGCATCCACTACCTCCCTAGGCAACCTTAGCCAGTGTTTCACCACCCTCAATGTATAATATTTGTTCCTTATATCCAATCTAAATCTCTCCTCTCTCAGTTCAAAACCATGATTCCTTGTCCTGTCACAATAGGCCTTGCTAAAAAGTCTGTCCCCAGTCCTTCCTGTAGCCCCTTTCAATAGTGGAAGCTGCCCTAATGTCTCCCCAGAGCCTTCTCTTCTCCAGGCTGACCAACCCCAACTCCCTCAGACTGTCTCGAATGGAATTTGCTCCAGCCCTCAGATCGTCTCCGTGGCCTCCTCTGGACACTCTCCAACAGGTCCATGACATTCTTGTGCTGATGGCTCCCGAGCTGGATGCAGGATTCTGGTGGGATCTCATCACAGCTGAGTAGAGGGGGAGAATCACCTCCTTTGACCTGCTAGACACGCTTCTTTGGATGCATCCCAGGACATGCTTGGCCTTCCGGGCTGTGAGCACACATTGTTGGCTCAAATCTCTACTGAAACTGTGGTTTTCACTGTTTTTCTATCTGCAAGCAGATCTTGAGAGTGACCCTTGGTTACTAACCTGGCTGCTAAACTAATTCAAAAAACAGCATGAGTATCTGTAGAACACTGTGTGCCCCAAGCTTTACAACCCAAAAGGATGTTGATCCTTACCCTGTATCCACCCCAGCTAGGACTTTGACCCCTGCTCCCCAAAGGTGGGGTCATGAAACCAATTTTTCCATCCAGGTAAGTTCCTCAGACTGGCATCGGATGCCCAAGCGTATGGGCAGGACTGGTACATCCCTGCAGCACATTTTTAACTGAAGTTACTAGTTTGTTTAGATATGAGAGCCATGAAGCAAAGTTCTTGCTGCATGCAGTTTATCTCACCATTGACTACCAGCACCCCAAAGCTCTCATCTAAGCTTTTACCTCCATTAATTCCAACAGATCATGACACGTGCATGCAGGATCTGTGCTATGCCTTAAAACAGTAACATTTTTTTCCCTTTTAAGCATGACACTTCTAACAAAAGTATTAGCTTCCAATTAAACCTATTTCACTTAAAGAACAAAGTACAGAGCTGAAATTAGCTTTTGAGACTTCTGCTAAGTATTTCGCATCAGATAACAATTTGCCCTCCAGATTTCACATTACACAAGGCAACAGCATTTCCAGATCTATTCGGCACACATAGGTCCAGCAGATGTGCACATCTGTCTGTCAGCTGTAAAAGGAATGACTTTTCTATCCTGTTTTCCAGACCCACAAACAGAACCACTGCTGCAATAGTTTATCTCCGCTTTGAGAGTGCTTTATCCCTGATTCCTTACACAGAGCTTAATCATAGAATCATTAAGGTTGGAAAAGACCTCCAAGATCATCAAATCCAACCATCAACAGGTTAATACCACAGGGTCTCTGCCTGGGATTATTTAAAGGTCTACTTACTAAACCTTTTTCAAATCAAGTAGTGAACAGGTAAAACCACAATTAAGCATTTACGGTTCTCAAGAGGGCATGTATGAAGTGCTGCTACTGGAGACCACAGCAGAATTTTTTCACTCGCTTTATCAAATTTTATGATGGCTCTTTTGACTTTCAGCCTTGCTGATCCAAAACTCTGAAGCCTTCTGGGGCCTACAGGAAAGCTGGAGAGAGACTTTTTACAAGGGCATGGAGTAATAGGATTTGGAGGAGTGGCTTTAAATTGGAAGGGGAAGATTTAGATTAGACTTTAGGAAGAAATTCTTCATGATGAGGATGGTGAGGCACTGGCCCACACTGCCCAAGGAAGCCGTGGCTGCCCCATTCCTGGAGGTGTTGAAAGCCAGGTTGGATGGGGCTTTGGACAACCTGATCCAGTGGGAGGTGTCCTTGCCATGGAATTGGAACTGTATGATCTTTGAGGTCCTTTCCAACCCAAACTATTCTACAATTTTCTGGAGCACTGAGGAATCCATAGTGGTATCTTTAAACACTTCCCACTCAGGTCATCAAAGTTCAGCTGAAGGCTTAAGGATAAAGCAGTCATACTTGCAACAGGTCAGATGGTTGAAAAGGAGCAAGTAAGAATCCATAGCATACTTTCATCTTACTTCATCCAGACTACCATTCCAAAAACCAGTGCCAAAACTCCCTTGGCTTTTGACCCTTGAGATGTGGGTCAACAGCAGCCAGTTGCATTCTGTATTGAACCGTGGACAAAGGAAAGAGGCCTGCCTGCATTCCCACCCCCTGCCTGCCACATGCATGTCCATTGCATTTTTTAAGTTTCCTCGAGTCACTGGAGTTCAAGGAGACCTAAGTCTATATTTTATCTTACATTTCAAAGTAGTGATACAAGTTGAAACTGTAGGCAAGATAAGATGACGCTAAGCTTTGAGGTGTTTCAGCTTTGTATGCTTTGAAGGTAACCCATTCCACAGTGCAGATATGTGCAAGTTTTGCTGTCTTTGGAACACTTTCAGGGACATGGCAGTGCCACGGGAGCTGTCCTAGAAGTAAAAACTCAGTTTTCTTTGAAGGGTGTCACAATTCAGTCTTTTGAGTTTAAACAAAGTGTTTTGCTTAAAATACCACAGGCCTCTTTAGAAAGCTACTGAACCACACTTGACCTCTCTTTTTAACACATTGTCCACCTTCAGATGTTGGCCAAGGGGACCAGCCCTTCCCTCTCCGGGTGTTAGGAAAGCTGAGGCAAAGTTAGCAAAGAACTCAAGGGCAGCAGAGGGATCTAAGCAAACTCTATAAAGCAGAGGAGAAGTTTTCCAGCAGACAAAATATATCTGAGCTGATACATCCAAGTCCTGACATCACTCCTCAGCTGATCGTTGCAGCAGTTACCAAAACAGACGCTATGAGCAATATCCAGCCTTTGGAGCTTCCTTTTTCTAATGTTCCAGTGTAAAGCTGACAGCAGTGGTTCTGGATAACAGCTTCTTGAGTCCCTGTTCCTACTTATTTTTCAAACTCTTGACTTCCAGTGAGTTCATCTCTTTATAACACTCAATACCACCCAAGCACAACAAGTTCCTTCCCCTCTTGAGCACACCAGCAAGGTCATCTGCATTATTCACCTTCCTACCAGCAGGCACTTGGAAACACAACTCCATTTTACACCCCCTGCTGAAGGGGCCATTTCTGGTGCCTCTGAACGCTCTGCAATGGAAGGTTGTGGGTCTAGGGCTCAGAACCTCTCAACAAAAAAAGCTGTGTTCATCTTTTGTAACATTAGGCTTTAAAATCACATCCTACACCTTCTTCAAGGGTTGTCTGTGAGCTAATGAGCAACAAGCAATGCTGCTGAGAGGCTAGAACTGGACAGAAAAGAAATCATGTGATTTGTTTTGAAGAAGGGGACATAAATTGTGCCAGGGAGGATTCATTGTGACTTGTACTCACTTCCACTCATGGGAAGAAGCACTATTCACACAGGATTTCTGGCCCTTGGTGGAAATTATGTTGATGGAGTTAATCCTAGGTGATAGAGAAACATGGAATCATTAACGTTGGAAAAGACCTCTAAGATCACAATCAAGTAAGACCAACCATCAGCCCAACACCACTGTGCCTACTAAACCATGTCCCAAAGCGCCACATCTACATATCTTACGAACACCTCCAGGTGTGGTGACTCTACCACTTCCCTGGTCCAAAGCTTCTTCACTCTTGCGGTAAAGAAATTTTTCCTAAAACCTACTCATGTGCAACTTAAGGCTATTTCCTTTCATCCCATCACTTGTTACTTGGGAGAAGAGACCAACATCCACCTCCCTACAACTTCCTTTCAGGCAGTTGTAGAGAGCAATGAGGTCTCCCCTCAGCCTCCTCTTCTCCAGGCTATATCATACACCTCAGGTTGTGCAACTTTACAAGATGCAGCTTACCCTACCCAAATTGCACCACGTCATAAACCCTCCCTCATCGAGGCAGGTACCCAGCAGCTCCCAGCCTGAACTCTGTACCAGCTTCTGGTGCCAGCTCCATGCTTCTCAGTAAGCTGGAAGCAAGTGCAGCTGACACAGTTTAGGTCCAGCAATTCTCAAAAGAACCATCAGAGGAACTGCAACGCCAGAAGGAGGATCTTCTACAATTCATACAGTGAGTAGCTAATTGAAGCACACAAGTATTCACTCCCAGGGAATTCAAACCTCTGGCTTCTTATGAAACAGTAGAATCAATAGGTTTTACAGGCATCTCCTGTTCTCTCTGTCAAAGATGTACATACTAAATAGCACATAGAGACAAGAGTTCAACTATTAGGGGGATCAGACACAACAATTTGAGTTGCAGTCTGCATATCTCTAAGAGCAAGCACAACAAGAAAGCCTCTACTTTAAACTGCAAGGGCTAGGGAAGCTTTGAAAGCTGAGGACCTGAAGTCCCTTGTGTCATTTTAAGTTACTGACTCAGTAAATTTATGTGTAGGCTCATGGAAGATGACCTAAGGTAGGACAAGACAAAACATTTCTGTATGAAAATAACCCCACACAGAAAAAAGGATATTTCTTCACTACAACCTTTACGTTATTTAGATCTAAAGAGTATGATTTGGGTACTCATCCTTTAACCAGAAGTTGCATCTTTGGCAGGTGGTTAATGATAATGGTTCTCTCTGTTTGTAATAATCACTGAATGCTTTCCAGAAGTCTCCTCACATTCAAATTGTTATTGGGTATCAAGTTTCAGTTTATCATACTTGTTCTCAAATTCATTTCACAAATGATGGAAAGTTACATCGGAATGAAAAATCACACCCAGCTTAACACAAACAATCCAAAGCTTCATTTTATTCTCTGATAACAGTTCCATAATGGGTAGACAGGAAAGAGATTTTCCAGTTCAGTATGTATTTAGCAGCAAACAACTGATGAGTGCGGTCCCATAGTGCCCTTATGATATTGAATATAAGTCTCACCGACATAAGAAGCTTGTTCAAAGCTTAGAATCAGAGAGAGCATGTTTTTTTATGTTAATGTTATGATACATAGCTGGTGAAGGGCTTTTGAACTGCAATTAATTACTGCAGAGGGAATAGCCCAGCTCTAGCAGCTGGGAACATTTCCAGAGCTTCACCATTAAGCCCAGTTTATGAGCAGAAACAGAACTAGGTCAGACAAACCTGGTCAAGCCATAAGCAAAATGTGACAGTGGAAATGTGCCAGGAGCCCTTTCTTGTCTGCAGACAAATAGCCCACGGGATTTTTTTACATCTTTATGAGGAATACACAGCCACAGAAAGGGAGCATTCAAGGTGATGCATACAAGCAGTGAGTACCAGACCCTTTCCAGGGAATTCTTCCTGGGATCTTCCCACCGAGCTCCCTGCAGTGCAAGCAGTCTGTGAGAGCCTTGCCTCTGCCACCACACTCCTCGAGCTACAAATATGCGAGTCGATACTGCGGAAGAGCTCTTAACCAGCTCCACGAGCAAGGACAGATGCACGGGAAATGGCTGAGTCACCATCCCTGGAGATGCTTTAAAGACAGTTAGACGAGGTGCTCAGAGATGGTTTAGTAGTGGACAGGCATAGTTGGACTTGATGATCTCAAAGGCCTTTTCCAGCCCGGGGATTCTATGATTCTATGAAATCACACCAGTCTCTGCTGTGACCGTGCCCTCAATGACACTAAATGGCCCTTTGGAGACCCTTTCTGACTCAGTGCAGTGTTTGGAAATACTGTCCACAGGGGATGAGGACATTCAAGTCATCCCACTGGGGGCATTTTCCACATCGGAATGGTGAAGGGCTGCATTTACTATGCTGGGTAAAGATCCGGCATTTTGATTTTGAAGGACAGGTTCCAAAGAAAGACAGTTTCAAAGGGACCTGCAAAGGGATCTGAACAGGCTGGACTGCTGGGCTGAGACCAACAGCATGAGGTTTAACAAGGCCAAATGCCGGGTCCTGCACTTGGGGCACAACAACCCTAAGCAGAGGTACAAACTAGGAGAGACCTGGCTGGAAAGCTGCCAGGAGGAGAAGGACCTGGGGGTGTTGGTTGACAACCGACTGAACATGAGCCAGCAATGTGCCCAGGTGGCCAAAAAGGCCAATGGCATCTTGGCTTGTATCAGGAACGGCGTGACCAGCAGGTCCAGGGAGGTTATTCTCCGTCTGGACTCGGCACTGGTGAGACCGCACCTTGAATCCTGTGTTCAGTTCTGGGCCCCTCACCACAAGAAGGATGTTGTGGCTCTGGAGCGAGTCCAGAGAAGGGCAACAAAGCTGGTGAAGGGGCTGGAGAACAGGCCGTATGAGGAGCGGCTGAGAGAGCTGGGGGTGTTCAGCCTGGAGAAGAGGAGGCTGAGGGGAGACCTTATTACTCTCTACAACTACCTGAAGGGAGGCTGTGGAGAGGAGTGTGCTGGCCTCTTCTCCCAAGTGACAGGGGACAGGACGAGAGGGAATGGCCTCAAGCTCCACCAGGGGAGATTTAGGCTTGAGATTAGGAAAAAGTTCTTCACGGAGAGGGTGGTTAGGCATTGGAACGGTCTGCCAAGGGAGGTGGTTGAGTCACCGTCCCTGGAGGTGTTTAAGGTTAGGGTAGACGAGGTGCTTAGGAGCATGGTTTAGGGATTGGTGGGAATGGTTGGACTCGACGATCCAGTGGGTCTCTTCCAACCTGGTCATTCTGTGATTCAAGTTACACTGATGTCAAACACGTACCCAAATAAACATCAATGGTAGAACTACTGCCTTTGGCACTTGGCCAGACCCATGTGTAATGAGCAGCAGAGCTGAACTCCAGATATTGTTCCTGCTGGGACTCCACAGCCATCCTGAGAGATCAAGCATTATAGTGCACAATTCTACACACCCACCATGACTTCCCACAACATTCAGTGCTGCCTGACAGCATTTTTCTTCTTGGCCAGGCAATCTGTTGCACAGCTACAGCTGAGTGCCTGACACTCCCTTCTAAAGCCACAGGCTACTGCTGGCTGTTTTTCCGATGCCAATATGCGTAGGCAGCACTTTCCCTGCCATGACACACGTCAAGGGCAAAAAGAGCAAGACGTCTCATCTGCAATGCAGGGAAGTACCATGCCCAGCCCTGACTACCATCCTCAGCTTTGTTTTCACATTCTTTTGCGCCCCTTCACTGGCTAGTAATAGCTCACATTCCTCCCCAGAATATCAAAGAAAATACTTTGCTTTCTTACCAGACAGATGTTGAGGTACCTAACTGGGCCCTGCAGCTGTGTATTTCGAGTTCCTACTTAAACTGTGCAATCTGTCACACAGGATCCACATTAGGGGATGCTGGCTTGGCCACTTGCACAATGTCATGCTCTTAAAATAAGTCACATGGGATCTTCACCAGCAAATGACTCAGGGTTCTGATTTCTGTCTTGCCTTCAGAACAACGGGAACTTTTGTCTGTGGAGACTCCTTTACTACCTTCCTTTCCTGGAGGGGGACAGGGAAGAACAAGGGTAGGTCACTACCTCTCTCACACCGGGAAATCAATGTTGCTTTTCAGACCTTCAAAAACAGAGCAGACTTCGTATCTCAGCAACCGGTACACCCATGCAACAGTTCTGGGATCATGATCTTCCCTGACTGTCACCTACAGGTCCCTGTTGCACAGTGTTCAGGTCAAAACTTTGCCAGACCTAGCCGTTTTGAGTTCACTTCATCAATTCCTCATACCATTTCTCCATTTCTTCTCACTGAGTGCTATAGCATCATACATGTAAAATGTTACTCAAAGTTAAAGTAATTATTCTAAAGATTGGTTTGAACTAATCTAGAGTGATTGCTCCTGTGGTTTTCCTGCATGAAACCAATAGCACGTGTCTGAAAGTTCAAAGTAATGACTGAACCTACAATTTCCCCTACAATTTAGAGCCTTGTCAGCATAGCAAAGCTGAAGTGAGACCCACACTTAACATGGAATTATCCAGTGAATCAAATATTGATTCTCTGTCAAGAAAGTGACAATAGCAACAAGTTTAGAGGCACTTCCAGTGCAATCGCAATTAGCCATGACAAGAACTCAATGAAGTGCTGAGCATCTCAGAATTGGCATATATGGAAGCCGTCACTGGATTCACCCCAGTATAAAATTCAGGATGTTGGCTGAGCCTTGACTCACAGGTACTGATATCAAATAACTTGAAATTGAACAAGTTTTTTTAATGCACATGATTCAAGTCTTTGCTGAAATGAAGCTGTCTAAGCCTTGGATAGCATGGGTAGAATTTAGGACTTCAAAACATCTTTCTTCATAGAAGAAGCCAATGAAGAGGCTGGAGAACAAGTCTTGTGAGGAGAGGCTGAGGGAACCGGGGCAGTTTAGCCAGGAGAAAAGGATGCTGAGGGGAGACCTTATCACTGTCTACAACTGCCTGAAAGGACCAGAACCCACCTCGCTACAACCTCTTCTCCCAAGTGACAGGTGATAGGATGAGAGGAAATGGCCTCAAGCTGCAGTGAGGGAAATTCATATTAGACATTAGGAAAATATTCTTCACCCAAAGGGTTCTCAGGCACTGGATCAGGCTGCCCAGGGAGGTGTTTAAAAGATGGGCAGATGAGCTGCTCAGGGATCTGGTTTAGTAGCGTGCAGATATGGTTGGACTTGATGATCTCAAAGTTCTTTTCTAACCTAGGGTATCAATGATTCTATACTCTGAGGAAGCTAATTATTTTCATTGCAAACATTTTAAATCCCCAAGTTAGAACTAGAATACAGACCGTTATCAGCCTGAGCAAAGCTACAGCACAACTCTAGATGTGAATAATATCTTTGGTTTAAAAAAGGTAACAGTTCTCTCCATCTGTAAATACTGTACATGGTTGTACAGAGAAACTAAGATTAACAAGGATCCAAAAGCTGTGCAGTTTAAGCAATGGTTTATTCTAGCATTCCAAAAAGTCTCAATTTACTGAAAATCCAAGTCCCTGGGGACAGTGCCAAGAGGTGACTCTAGGTAGACTTTCTCCATGTGGTGAACACACAGAGTTACAACTAGTTCATTGCTGTGCAGTAGAATGCTCTATGGAGTTCACTTCCAAGTGGAATGCCCTTAAAGTAGGATGACATGGCCTTCAGAAAAACAGATTGCTTTTGCTGTCCCACCTTTTTTCTAGCAGGTTTGGTACAGAACAGCATTTTCCCAGTTCTGACAGGAACACTGAGGAATGAGCTACAGCTTCGACAACTGCTTGTTGTTGCCACTCCGTAATTAGTATTGTTTGAACTAGTTGGCATTTCTCCTGGAACAGATTTCACACTCTGTGAATGAGGTTAATTCATTAGTTACATTTGTTTCAAAGCCTCTTGAGCAATCTGATCACCCTGTAATAGTAACTGACTGACCCCAATCCTTACCCAGGAAAATAACAGAATTCCCTCCGCGTTTGTTACCAGAGGAAGCTTAACCTATTTAAGTTTTTATACTGACATTTCACTGCTTAATATGACAAAGATAATTCAGGATGACCTGATGTTCCCATATCTGTTTTCCACATGGGTTTGATTTCAGTCTTTATCATGACGTCAGTATTAGTAGGCACAAAGAGGCATCTCAAACACTCTGTATCTCTTGTGTTTTTCCAGACACACCCTGCATATTAAACAAATCACTGCTAGTACCAACAGCAATTGCACGAACAGCCAGGGTTTAGGATCCTGAACAGCCCAAGTTAAGTGAGATGTTGCTTACAACTATCAACTGGACTTCTCTTACAACTTCTCTAGGATGGTCGAGGAGTCCCTGGGTTCTCAGTTTCCTCAGTTAACCCTCTTTCTGTTAGGTCTGCAAAGAATCCTCCATGTCCAGCTATCTGTGATACTTGAGTGTATTTATATTAAATCCTGGCACAGACCCAGACAGGATGCTTCAACTCCCCCCCACCCCCTGTCAGTCAACATTTCAGCTTCTGGTTTAGTAAAGAAAAGCTAGTCCTGCCTAATTCCTACTTCAGCAGATGGGAAAGCATGCTCCACCATCTCATAACAAAGCATTAGAGGCCAGAAACATTTAAATGAAAGTCCATGAGAGCTCTCCATTTCCACGATCTACACTTAAACACCAGCCTAGTGGACTGTGAACCCTGCCTGCAGCTTCTCTGTGGAACTTTACTACATTCATAGTTCTGTTAAAGTCAAACTCAGCTGCTTGTTTTTACTGAGATATTTGGGCTTGGTTCCAAAAGCACAATGTAATTGTCCACATGCCTTAAGTCCAAGTTTATCAATTGAATAGCCTCAAACTTCTTTCCTACACTTTCTGCAGTTAGGCCATGGTGGACAGACTAGGAATAGCACAAAACAGATAAGTACAGCCATCTGATAGCAGCTGGATCTGTTTGAGATGCTGATTCGAGGCTGCTATCCGGTTGCTGAATACCTTCAAGAAATAAGGTACTGAAATGAGAATGAAACCATCCAATTTAGCTTTCTGTAGTCACGGTAATGAGTGGATTTGCCAGATGGGTGGGAGGAGTAGGAAGCCGGCACAGATGGAATTTTGCTAGAGACCTGAACACAGAACCAACTGCACGGGGGTGTAGTGGGAATCTTCACCCTTGGAAAGCTTTCACCCTCAGAAAGGA
Organism: Clamator glandarius; assembly: GCA_033459285.1. Classification (NCBI taxonomy): domain Eukaryota; kingdom Metazoa; phylum Chordata; class Aves; order Cuculiformes; family Cuculidae; genus Clamator; species Clamator glandarius. The sequence continues at coordinate 735,393 of JAUNZM010000078.1, forward strand.
AAACCAGTGCCAGAAGGCTAACACACACTGGGGCTGGGGGACTACTCCGTGTGCTTTATTTAAAACCCACCAGCCCTACCATACCTGTGAAAGTTGTTTGGAGTCTCATGACCTTCCTAGACTTGGGGACAAGCAGCAATTTCAGCAGTCAAAATCATAGAATGTCATGAGTTGGAAGGGATGCAGAAGAACCAAGTCCAACTCCTGTCCTTGCACAGAACAACCCCAACATTCACACCCTGGGTCTGAGGGCATTGTCCAAATGCTTCTGGAATATCGTCTGGCCTGGCACCATGACTGCTTCTCTGGGAAGCTGTTCCAGTGCTCCACCAGCCTCTGGGTGAAGAGCCTTTTCCTAACATCCAAAGGAAACCTCCCCTGGCACATCTTCCTGTCATTCCCTTGGCTCCTGTCATTGGTCACCAGCGAGAAGAATTCATTATCTGCTCCTCCTCCTCCCCTTGCAAGGCAGATGTAGACTGTGATGAGGTCTCCCCTCACTCTTCTCCAAGCTGAACAGACCAAGTGGCTTTAGCCAATCCTCATAAGGCTTCCCCTCCCTGTCATCTCACCTTTGGCAAAAGCAGACTCAGAAAAGCTGTGAAATGCCCAAATTACCCATGTCCCAGACCAAAACCAAATTAATCTAGCTCCATTAACACTTATGGCAGTGATGCCAAAGTAATTCTCTTTGCCAATTCACATTAAAGGGTGATGGAGCATTTCAGACGCCAGACACTAGAACAGAGTTTAAGAGCGAAGAGATGTATTCAGCATTGCTTTGTGCATCGCAAGCAGCATTTCAGGCTAATCTCAGCTGCAAGCATAGGAAAATACCACTTATTGTTACAGCCTGCTTACATGAGAAATCTACGTAAGCTGCAACAGTAGCTTACATTTTACTTGAATTTTACAAAGCTTATGTGCAAGCTATTATGTAGTAAAAAATCAGGGTAGCAAAAGCTTCACAGAAGGTCTGTGGATCAGGGTGTTACAGAAAGGCTTCATATCAACACAGGGTTTTAACGCTCCAGTTATTGCTGTGTAGTAGATGCATTCATTTACAGTTCAGGCTACTCTAGGAGTTGTTTTCCTCATCTGAGCCTGCTGCAATTTTTAGAGCTGGAAGAACACAAAGCATACAGCAGCAGGGGAAACAATCAGCCCCATGTACAGCAGAGGCTCTGGCCTCATGCTTTGCTCTGCTGCTCACATTACTTATCTTTCCAGAAAATGCCAATGTGAGGTAATGTTTCTCCTCGAAATCAGAAGAGAGGGAGGAAAAGTAGAGAACCAGAGCTTTAATTTCTTGATTTTCTATGTACCACTAACTTATTCAAACAGTTTTAGGTGAATGAATGCAAAAGCCTTCTCATATTTCACAAGTTTTTACCTTCACAAACACCCAAAGTGATGCTTCCTGGCAGAAGCAGGGACTATACTCTTCATGCAATTTTTTTTTCTTTTATCTGTCAAGATCTTCCTACAAGGATTAGAAAATAAAAACAGGACAGCTACTAAAAATTACATGGATTTCTGCTGAGAAGGAAAAGTGAAGATAACTTGGGTATCTGTGGCCATATTTGCCCTTTCCCTCTCAACTGTTCAAATAAGCAGAAGACAATTTGTGCTGTAGACAGCAACCAGTGCCAAGAAAGTTTTAATCCCTCAGCTTGAATTAAAGACTTCCCTGTCTGACAATCAGAATGGAAAAATCTGCAGTAAGTGATTGTCCAGGGAAAAACAAGCTTCCTTTGGTAACTGCGACAATCAGGTTGCTTTTACTGGCTGTTCCAGGGGACAGGGAAATTGCCACCGAAACTACCTCACACTGCTGACACCCCAGGGACACGGTGAGAAGCTACCATGCTGTGTCCTCCCTCCCTGCTACCGTGTCCCCATCTGCAGATAACACCCTCAGAAGTATTTATGGCGGAACTCACATCCCTAGACAGGGATGTTGACCTCCAGAGGTCCCTAAGCCCCATCCCTCTCCCCTTTTCTTGTTGCTGACAAAGACAGTACACTTCATATCCACGCGAAGGTGAAAGTTATTCTCTGGATGTCCATTCGTCAAGTAACACGTTCAGGGGTATCCAAAAACTCAATCTCACGTCACAGCTTCCTCTGTCACCACTATAGTTTTTGGTGGAAACCACCACATCAAGAAGCCGAACGCCCAAGCATTACTGGGTCCATTTAAATATCAAAGACTATGTGCATAGCATAAATTGGCAGCAACTGCTTACCTCGGGCATAATAGCTCATGTATTATGTGACAGAATTCACTTAGAGGTGACTGATAGCAGCAGCACCGTGGTCATTATTGAAGGTCTTCCCTGCAGCTTTTGTTCAGCTCTGTCAAGTCACCATGGGTTTACAAGGGAGACCTGCAACCCAGAGGCAGTAGATAAGCCAGAGAACAAATGCTTGCTATGACACCAAGTGCTATTGCTCATGGCACAATTAAGCACTGTTTTTTATGAAATATCCATTCTCCCTCTTACTGTCAAGCTTACCAAGCTATTTTCTCTTACGCCGTTCAGGTTAAGAATTCAGTTACAGCAGCAGGAGTGCTATTTCCACCCCAGAGAGCATAGGATCTGCACCACTTACATCCTCAGATGTGCTTAAAAATAAAAAAAAATGAAAACAAAGCAGTTGGGCTTTTTTAAATATAGATCAATGAATTTGATAAATGCATTAATTTTTCAAAACCTTTAGGCTATTTCTAAACCAAGGTGACCTTACGCTGGTTTGCCTATTAAAGTTGCTCAACGTTTTACAGCTCTGGAGTTTAAATCCATAAAATCTTGATCCTAAGTTAGGATTCATTGAGTTCAATTTCTAACCCTACATGCAGCTGGCTTACAAGTGATGCTGTTGATAATAACGCTTGTGTATGCAAATGACAGCAGAAATTCATTATCCCATAATTTATCTAAACGAGGCTTTTTTTGGCGATTCCAGGCTTTTTGAGTGAGGAGGTGGTTGATTCCAGCCCTGCTGCGTCTCTGCTCAGGGCCGTGGCAGAGGAGGTTTCAGGAGTTCGATGCACAGGCATCATAGAATGGTTTGGGTCAGGAGGGACCTCAAAGCCCATCCAGTTCCACCCCTGCCATGGGCAGGGACACCTCCCACTCGACCAGGTTGATCAAAGCCTCCTCCAAACTGGCCTTGAACACCTCCAGGGATGGGGCAGCCACAACTTCTCTGGGCAACCTGGGCCAGGGCCTCCCCACCCTGACAGGAAAACAGTTCTTCCTAACCTCTAATCTAAATCTCCCCTCTTTCAGCTTAAACCCATTGCCCTTAGCCTGCCCCCACGCTCCCTGATCAAGAGCCTCTCCCCAGCTTCCCTGTAGCCCCTTTCAGTACTGCAGTCTGCTCTAAGGCTTTCCCAGAGCTTTCCCTTCTCCAGGCTGAACCAACCCAAAGAGATCACTTTATGCATGACCCCAGGTGACCCTTTCCCAGCCCCAAGTGAGAGGCTCTCAGCCCCCGTGGGTCCCCTCCTCACCACTGCAGGGTGAGGCCACTGTGCTGTGGCAGCGGCTGAGAAGGTGGTAGTGAGGTGGGTCTCTTCCCCCAAGTAACAAGCAGTAGGATGAAAAGAAATGGCTTCAAGTTGAGGTTATAGTAAAAATTTCATTACCTTAAGAGTTCACTGGCTGCCCAGAGAAGCGGTGGAGTCTCCATCCCTCGGGGTGTTCAAAAGACATGTAGACATGGAACCCTGGGACACGGTTTAGATGTGGTAAGGCGGGTGCTGGTCTCTTCTCCTAAGTAAGAAGTGATGGGATGAGAGGAAATGGCATCAATTTGCACCAGGGTAGGTTCAGAGTGGATATTAGAAACATTTTTTCATGGAAAGGGTTCTCAGGCACTGGAACCACTGGCCAGGGAAGCAGTGGAGTCCCCATCCCTGGAAGGATTCAAAAGACAGGTTCTCAAGGTTCTCAGGTTTAGTGGTACAAAAAGCAGTTATTACAAAAAAGTGGACTATTTCAATTTAAGCTAACAGATGTAAAGATGGACTTTACTATTTCGTCTGTCTCAGACACTCCTCACTGCCCTCACCAGACCTCCCTCCGAAGGAGTTTCTGCACACACACAGCAAGACTGATATAGAAAATGCCGGCAAATAAACCCTCCAAGACTCGTTTTGGAGTTTTAGAAAGCAAGCCTCCTTTCTCAGGCCTGGGCAACACGAAGAGTGAACACCATCAATCGAAGAGTGATCTCCATCAGTCGTGTGCAGTGAGACAAGACCTGTTACAGAATGGGTTTCCCACTTAAATACATATGAATGAATTTTCCCAGAAATCTTACGCATATTCTATTACTTTCCAAGGTCTAATTTTAATGTTATTATGAAGTTCACATCAGTGGGATCTCTCGCTAATTTGGAGCTTTGGAGCCAGCTCTGCCTGACCTTGCACTGGAGATAGTGAAAGACTGCAGACAGGTGATTACAGAAGAGGCACCTTCAACACTGATCAGACTGAACACAAAACGTTTTCATCTCCAAATAATGAGCGATGCCTGGGAAAACACTGTCTGAAAAAATAAAACATGCTGTCAGAGGGACATTATGTCTAACTTTCAAAAAATGCAACTACTTAGGTGAAACTTCACTCTATTTTAGCTTAAATAAAAAAAATACAATGAATTACATGAAATTCTACATTAGCTAAATCAAAAAACATAGTTACTTAGATGAAACTTTATTTTAAAAATAGAATTACTGAAGCTTGAGTCTACTATAGATCAAACAATAAATACTATTGCTTAGATGAAGCTTAATGCTACATTAGCTTAAATAAAAAAAATACAATTACTTAGATGAAACGTAACTCTCCTTTAGCTTAAATAAAAAATACTATTACTGAGATGAAACTTGAGCCTACTTTAGCATAAACCAAAAATACAATGACTTGGATGAAATTTTAATTTAGCTTAAATAAAAAAATATGATTATTTAGATCAAACAACTCTAGGTTACATAAAAAAATACAATGCCTTTGATGAAACGTAAGTCTAATTTAGCTCAAATCAAAAGATACAATTGCTCAGGTAAAACTTAATTCTGGTTTAACTTAAACAAAAAGGTGCAATGACTTAGACAAAGCTTATTTCTACTTTAGCTTAAATCAAAAAATACTGTTAGGTGGTTGAAACTTTAGTTTAGGTTAACCAAAAAACATAATTACTTTGATAAAGCTTAACTCTAGCTTAAATAAAAAATATGACTTAGATGAAACTTTAGCATAAATATAAAATACAGTCACTTAGGTGAAACTTTACATTAGCTTAAATAAAAGAAGTATGTTGACTTACATGAATCTTAACTCTGCTCTAGGTTATACCAAAATTTCATCCAATGCCTTGGATGAAATTTTAATTTAGTTTGAATAAAAAATGTAATTACTTAGATAAAACCTAACTCTAGCTTAAATAACAAAATATGACTTAGGTAAAACCTTAGCTTAAATTAAAAAAAAAATACAACGACTTAGATGAAATTTAAGTCTGTTTTAGCTTAAATAAAAACGTACATTGACTTAGATGAAGCTTAACCCTGCTTTAGCTTAAATTAAAAAATGCAATTGCTTAGATGAAACAGCTCTAGCTTAAATTAAAAATATGCAATAACTGGGATGAATCTTTGATTTACCTTAAATAAACAAATCTAATTACTTCAATAAAACTTAACTCTAGCTTATATCAAAAACCACAACTTAGATGAAATTTTAGCTTAAATAAAAAGATATATTAACTTGGACGAAACTTAACTCTAGTTTAAATAAAAAAATACAACTGCTGAGATGAATACTCTAATCTAAATGAAAAAATACAATGACTTGGATGAAACTTGCCTCTGCTTTAGCTCAAATCAAGAGAGACAGTTGCTTGGGCGATGCTTACATCTACTTCAGCTTAGATCAAAAAATACACCTGCTGAGATGAAACTTTACTTCAGGTCAAATAAAAAGGTATAACTACTGATATGAAACTTAAATCTACTTATTTTAAATAAAATAATACTTAGACGAAAATCAATGAAAAAATTGCTTAGATGAAAACTAAAGAAAAGAATGCAACAACTTGGATGACGCTTTTCTTTAGCTCAAGTAAAAAGGTAGAACTACTTAAATGAAACTTTAAGTCAAAAAATGCAATCAGTCACATAAAAACTCTAATCAAAAAATGCAATGACTTGGATGAAACTTGGCTCAAGTTTAGCTCAAACGAAAAGATACAAGTGCTTGGATGACATTCATCTCTACTTTAGCTTAAATCATACTTGCTTAGATAAAACTTAGCTCTAGTTTATATAAAAAAATACAATTACCAAGATGAAAACACTAATGAAAAAATACAATTATGTGGATGAAACTTTATTTAGCTCAAATAAAACGGTAGAATTACCTAAAGGAAACTCAACTCTACTTTAAATATAAAGACACTTAGATGAAAATCAATCAAAAAATTGGTCAGATGTAAACACTAATAAAAAAAAATGCAAAGACTTATATGAAACTTGACTCTACTTTAGCTCAAATAAAAAGACACAAGCGCCTGCGTGACACTTTAGCTCAGAACAAAAAATACACCTGCACAGATGAAACTTTGCTTTAGCTTAAATAAAAGGATAGAATTACTTGGATGAAACTTAACTCTACTTTAGCTGAAATAAAGTCAGTAACTTAGATAAAACTTGAGCTTAAATAAAAAAATATAATTACTTAGATAAAACTTACCCTAGCTTAAACCAAAAAACACAACTGGTGAGATGAAAAGGCTTATTAAAAAATGCAATGAGTTGGGTGAAAATTGGCTCTACGTCAACTCAAATCAAAAGACACAAGTGCTTGGGTAACACTGCTTTAATTTAGATCAAAAAATACACCTGCTCAGATGAAAAGACAGAGTTACCTAAATGGATGAAGAAACTCTAGTTTAAAACAAAAAAAACAGTTGCTCAGAAGAAACTTCGCTTTAGCTCAACTGAAAGAACAGTTACTTAAATAGATGAAGTAAATCTAGCTTAAAACAAAAAAATACACCTGCTCAGATTAAGCTTCACTTTAGCTCAAATGAAAGGACAGAGTAACTTAAATGGATGAAGTAACTCGAGTTTAAAATAAAAAGATACACTTGCTGAGATGCAACTTCACTTTAGCTCAAATGCAAAGACAGATTTACCTAAATGGATGAAGAAACTCTAGTTTAGAACAAAAAAAAAAAATACACTTGCTCAGAAGGAACTTTGCTTTAGCTCAAACGCAAAGACAGAGTTACTTAAATGGATGAAGCAACTCTAGTTTAAAATAAAAAAAAAAAAGCAGTTGCTGTGAGGAAACTGCTTTAGGTCAAGTGAAAAGTCAGAGTTACTTAAATGGATGAAGTAAATCAAACTTAAAACAAAAAAATGCAGTTGTTCAGATGAAGACCCTAATTTAAATGAAAAAAAAGCAACGATTTGGATTAAATTTATCTGGTTTTGAGCTCAAACAACAAGACCCGAGCACTCGGGTGTCTTTGCCTCAGGGCCAACACCTCCCACGCCATGGCGCCTCCCTGCGGCTCGGCGCCGGGACTACATTTCCCATGCCGCCCCGCGGCGCGGAGGGGGCGTGTCCCTGCGCGGGGTGGGCGTGTCCCTGCGCGGGGTGGGCGGGGCGAGCGGGGCGGCGCGCGCTGCCCCGGCGCGGCGCGCTGACAGCCGGGCCGAGGGGCCGCGCCATGAGCTACCAGCAGCAGCTGGCGAACTCGGCTGCCATCCGCGCCGAGATCCAGCGCTTCGAGTCCGTGCACCCCAACATCTACTCCATCTACGAGCTGCTCGAGCGCCTCGACGAGCCGGCGCTGCAGAACCAGATCCGGGAGCACGTCATCGCCATCGAAGGTGGGGGGGCGGGGGGAGGGATGTGCGGGGCGGGGGGGGGGGGGGGCGAGTGTGTGAGTGTGAGAGTGTTTGTGTGTGTGTGTGTGACCTAGTGTTTGTGTAAGAGAGTGTGTGAGTGAGTGAGAGTGTTTATGTGGGGGGGGAGCAACTGTTTGTGTGTGTGAGTGTGTGTGTGAGCAAGTGTTTGATTGTGTGTGAGAGAGCAAGTGTGTGAGACTGTGTGTGTGTTTGTGTGTGTGTGTGTGACCTAGTGTTTGTGTAAGTGAGTGTGTGAGTGAGAGTGTTTATATGTGGGGGGAGCAACTGTTTGTGTGTGTGAGTGTGTGTGTGAGCAAGTGTTTGATTGTGTGTGAGAGAGCAAGTGTGTGAGAGTGTGTGTGAGAGTGTGAGAGTGTTTGTGTGTGTGTGAGCAAGTGTGTGAGTGTGTGTGTGAGCAAGTGTGTGAGTGTGTGTGAGAGAGCAAGTGTGTGAGAGTGTGTGTGTGAGCAAGTGTGTGAGTGTGTGAGCAAGTGTGTGAGTGTGTGTGAGAGAGCAAGTGTGTGAGAGTGTGTGTGTGAGCAAGTGTGTGAGAGTGTGTGTGTGTGTGAGCAAGTGTGTGAGAGTGTGTGTGAGCAAGTGTGTGAGAGTGTGTGAGCAAGTGTGTGAGAGAGCAAGTGTGTGAGACTGTGTGTGTGAGAGTGTGTGTGTGTGAGAGCAAGTGTGTGAGACTGTGTGAGAGTGTGAGAGTGTGTGTGTGAGCAAGTGTGTGAGAGTGTGTGTGAGAGAGCAAGTGTGTGAGACTGTGTGTGTGAGAGCAAGTGTGTGTGTGAGAGTGTGTGTGTGAGCAAGTGTTTGAGAGTGTGTGTATGAGAGAGCAAGTGTGTGAGACTGTGTGTGACAGTGTGAGAGTGTGTGTGAGAGCAAGTGTGTGTGAATGTGAGCAAGTGAGAGTGTGTGTGAGCAAGTGTGAGAGTGTGTGTGTGTGTAAGAGCATGTAAGAGTGTTTGTGTGAGCCAGTGTGTGTAAGTGACTCTGTGTGTGAGAGTGTTTGTGTGTGGGTGAGGGGAGCAAGTGTGAGAGAGCGTGTCTGTGTGAGAGAGAGAGTGTTTGTGTGGGGGTGAGAGTATTTGTGTGTGTGTGAGCCAGGGTGCAAGCGAGCAAGTGTGCAAGCCAGTGTGTGTCTGTATGAGCAAGTGTGTATGAGCGTGAGTGTTCATGTGCAAGTGTGAGCCAGTGTGTGTGCGATCAGGTGTGCAAGTGTGCAAGCCAGTGTGTGTGTGCAAGCCAGTGCATGTGTGAGTGTGTGTGAGCCAAGGTGAGTGCGTGGGAGCAACTGTGAGCGTGTGTGTGTGAGCCAGTGTCTGGGTGCGAGTGACTGTGTGTGTGGGAATGAGTGTGTGAACGTGTGAGCCAGTGAGTGGGTGTTTGTGAGCCAGTGTGTGTTTGCATGTGAGCGACTCTGAGTGAGTGTGCAAGTGTGCAAGCCAGTGTGTGTTTGTGTGTGAGCGACTGCGAGCGAGTGTACAAGTGTGCAAGCCAGTGTGTGTTTGTGAGCCAGTGTGTGTTTGTGTGTGAGCAACTGCGAGCGAGTGTGCAAGCCAGTGCATGTGCAAGTGTGCGTGAGCCAAGGTGTGTGCGTGTGAGCGACTGTGAGCGCGCGTGTGAGCATGTGAGCCAGCGAGTGTGTGTGTGAGCCACTGTGGGAGCGAGTGGGTGTGTGTGGGAGCGAATGTGTGAGCGACTGCGAGCCAGTGTGCGTGTGTGTGAGCGAGTGTGTGTCTGTGTGCGAGCGTCTGTGTCCGTGTGGGTGAGCAAGTGTTGGTGTGCATGTGAGCGAATGTGTGCGAGCGTGTTTGTGTGTTGGTGTGAGCAACTGTGTGAGTGAGCGAGCGTTGGTGTGAGCGCGTGTATTGAGGTGCGAGCAGGTCTGAGCGTCTGCGCGAGTGAGCATCGGTACGTGAGCACGTGTTTGTGCGTTGGGTGGGTGTGAGTGTGAATGTGAGCATGTGTGTTTGTGGCGTGGGGCGTGTGAGCGTGCGTGTGAGCCGTGCTCTCCCTGCCTGCGGGAGACTCTGCGGGAAAAGTAGGTTTTTCCTGGTGCTCTGTGGGGTTCCTGAGTGAGAGGTTGGACGTCTGGGTCCGCTTTGGAGATGGGGAAACAGGAGGAACCGCTGGATGAAGCGTAGGATGCCTTGGAAAGGAGCTCAAAGCCCATCCAGTTCCAACCCCGACCCCTCCCACTGGATCGAGGGCTCCAAGCCCCATCCAACCCGGCCTTGGACATCTCCAGGGATGAGGCAGCCACCACTTCTCTGGGCTGCCTGGACCTCACTGCCCTCGCCGTGAGGAATTTATTCCTAATGCCTAACCTAAATCTTTCCCCTTCCAATTTAAAGCCATTTCTGCTTGTCCTATCACTCCAAGCCCTGGTAAAAAGCCCCTCCCCAGCTTTCCTGGAGCCCCTTTAAGCACTGGAGGCTGCTCGGAGGTTTATTGGAGCCTTTCTCCAGGCTGAACAACCCCAACTCTCTCAGCCTGTCCTCATAGCAGAGGATCCGCGGGGGGTGGGCTGTTTTGTGGGTGTTGTGGGAGAGGGTCTGAAAACAAGATGGGAGATAAGAGGCTTCTGAGATCAAACCGATGTGCATCTCTCCCTGGAGGAGCATGCGGAAACTCTGGAGCTGCTTGGGATGTGGAAAACAAGGAGAACTTGTCAGTACTGGGTATTCTGCAGTTATTTTTCTTAGCTGCCGCTGGAATCAGAAACGGCAAACCATGTTGGCCCAGAAGATGTGTTTTAAGAAGCAATTTTCGAGTTATTTCCCTTTCAAACTTTCTGAGCCTTGCGCTGTTGTGTGCTTTTGCAGTTGAGACAGTCACCGCGCTTTTGGAATAGGTTCAGGCTGGCAGAGTGTGATGTACAGCAGCTGAGAGAGCGAGCTGGTTAAAGCCATCTTGGTTTTTTGGCTTATCTCGTCCTTAAATTATATGTAATAAAAAAGTCCTGCTGGAAAAGCTGCTATTGAGCCGGTTACTTGAAAGGCTGCATTATTCCTCTGACTATTAAGCACTGCAGCTTGAATAGGGAAGGCATAATGTTTAATGCCATTAACGCTTTCGGGGGGAGGGGGAAGGAAAACCCCCCTAGTGTCTTGTTTAGCCTGGCAGTGCCTGTCGCGCATTAAATCGTGTAGTCGGATGCAGAGGCTTAGCTGGGGACTAAGCATGTGGTAGTTTTGTGGGTATTCTCTGTTCTGTTTGCGACTTTATTGCGATTATGGTGTGTGGTTGTCGGCTTCTTGGAATCTCTGTGTTGTTTCCTCCTGTGAGCCCTTCCCCTTTGCTCTCCTCTTTGACTGAAGAGATGGGAACTGATTAATATGTATCTTGGGAAGGGTACAGCACAGGCACCACCGCTCCTTTCCAGTGTTACTCGTGTTTGTATTTCTGTCGGATAGACGATGCCTTCAGCAGAACATTCTAAGTGGTAATTAATACGTGTTTACGTGGTATAAATATGTTTCTTGAATGCGATGCTTGGGATACGGTGATGCGATGCTCGGGTTATGGTGACGTGGCTGAGTTTGTGTTGACGTGGGAGGATGTGCAGAGCTGTAGGTGAAGCTCTGCATGTCGTTATCTTCACAGCGTGTGACTTGCGTTAGTCTTTTAATGTATTAGTGGTTTGTCTTACCTAACCTGTAGCTCAGTTCCATTTGTCAATCACAGAGACTTTAAAACCGAAATAGCCTGCAATTGTGTTTCAGAAGCAGAGCTGATGAGTAAAGTTTTTGTAGACAACTTGCTGGTTAACTTACTTGGGACATGATTGAACTCGACGATCCAGTGGGTCTCTTCCAACCTGCTTATTCTGTGATTCTATGACACTGGTAGAGCTGATTAATGGAAAAGATTTATCTCAGAAAGTGGGCATTTAATATCATTGCTGTACTGAGGGCCCTTCAGCTAACCCTGACCAATAAAAATTGCATATGTTTTGAAAAACAACAGCTCCCTCCTTTAGCGTACAGCTCCACTGTGTTGGGTATTTGATAAACCTCTTGTAATTAAGCAGTTATCATTGATATTGACTTTCAAACCGCTGTGGTAGTGCCTGCAGGAAGGGCTTAGAAATAATTGTTTGTTTTGTTTTGTTGCTGCTGCAGTCTTAGAAGTCTTTACTGAGCTGCAGTCTTGAGTGTTATAGCGGTGCTCCCCAAATATCACGATAGCTGAGGTGCCTGGCTTTTTCACTGGCAATGAGGAATCGTGGTGTGGCTGCAGTGACAAAATACCGAGTAACTCTTTGCTGAAATAGTGCCTTCCAGCAGAAGGAGAATTACAGCTCGCTAGTTCAAGCTGATTTAAGCTGTAACTCTGACCAACCTAAGCTCCTTGGACAGCTTCAATAGTGCTTTCCTGCCCAGGAGAGGTTTGATAGATCTGGAGGAGAACACAGTTGGAGTCAAAAGCAATGCGAGACTTCTCTCAGTGAAGCAGAGATGCTGTTACTCATTCTCAGAAGTTGTTTTTCAATACAGAGTGGGACTGTCTGGCTAGCACCTGGGGGTTTATGGCAATGTAAACCCACTTATTAGGCTTTGAATTCTGTTGTAGGAGCATCCGGACATGCTCGCTGGACCAATTATTGTTGAAATAATGTGAGCTTAGAACTGGCCTTTCAGCTGCAGCAGTTCTGAATATTCAAGTACAAGAGTTGTACCTAAAGCAAAGGAGGCAACTGCTAAACATCGCTAAATAGGGTCCTAAATTGATATGTGGGTATTAATTGCATGGGGATTTATTTTCTTATTCGTTCCCAGTAGCTGTGATGCTGGGTAACAGTTCTGTGTGATTTAGTTCATTGAGTTGTTTTTTTTTTCCTCAGTGGATAAAAATGCTAAAAATTGGCTACTTTCAGGTTCTTGCTTTTCAGAGTTGCAAAATCAAGCTTAAAAGCACTCAGCTGTGTTCTCTTTTCTTTGCATGTAGTTCATACTAAGTAGCCAAACCATTCCAGCTGCCCTTACTTAGAACATTAGCTGCAGTAAAAACTGTCTCCACCTGTTCTGTATCCACAAGCTCAGTTCTACTGGTAGATGCATTGGTGCTTGATCAGCGTTAAACAGTTCTTACATTGCCGTGTGATTAGGGACAGGTGGAAGAAAACATGGATTGACTTCAGCAGTCTTTAAACTGCTTGAAGCACCGTGGAGTTTCAGGGTGCGATGATCTGGAGGTGTGGATGTGGATATGTCAGTCCCAGTTTCTATCATCCAGACTCAAACCAGCGTTACGTTGCTGTAAAACTTCAGGAATGAAGCAAACCCAAGGAAAGACGGTGAAAAATTAATTTATAATCCTTTGTGAAAGGGTTTTAAAGCAATTCAACAATGCCAGTGTCATCTTGGCTAATAGTCTGTAAAAGCACTTTTGCTGATATGCTCATGACTAACAGATGCTAATGCAGCAAGTGTTGACTGTCTGGAGGGGCTTGATGTCTTTTTAGGCAGTGGTGAACCCATCAGAACAGGGCCTGCTTCCCTGAGGAGTTCGAGCAGGATTCCCAAACTAAGGAATAGCTTGAATCCTCTCTGAGTAAAACAGAGCTGTAATGATGAGGGTTAAGATAGCGGCCTCAGCGTGCCTTGTGAGTAATTAGAAGGTGTTCCCTGTAGTCTGTGCAGGTTTGTTGGATTTCCCCTCTCTAAATGAACAAGAAATTCTGATTTTATTTATTTATTAATCCAAGGGGAAGTTGTTGCTTTAATTCTTAGGGCTGCTATGCCAGGCATTATTCAGTTAGGAATTTCAGTGTTCCAGTGCAGTTTGTGATTTCTATTCTAATTTTTCTATTTAAAAAAATTGAGAAGTGTGTTATCAATGCCAGATTGATTGGAAATAATCATTATCAGGTGTGTAATAATGCAAGACTTGAAGAAAATCAGATCTATACTCTTGGAAACTACTTATTCAGGGCAGTGCAAAGATCTTCATAAACTGGAGGAGCGGGTGGGTGGGGAAAAAATGGTAGGAGGTGTAAGCTTTGCTTTATTTTTTTCTTTAAACGCTTCTAAAAATACTGTCTGTTGACAAAGTAATTTAGGGTGGAGGTAAACTCCTAAGGTGCATCTGCGTTAGATGCATCAGCTGCTGTGTATCTCCCCTTTGGTGAGTTACCTGTTGTGGCCAGTCTGTTCTTGGAGCCCTCTGACTTTCTAACTCCTTAAATGCTGGTATCAAGTTTGTTGGGGGGCAGTGCTACTCTGGGACTGTCTTGTAGAAGAAGTTATGCTCAAGTCTGGCATTGAGGTAATAATAGTAGTTTAATGCTTCTGTTGCTTTTGGAATCTGAGAGAACCGAGGTGAAAAATGAATATACTGTAAAAGCTTTGCTTTCTCTTGGGAAATGCAGCTGTTTTTCCTGCGGCACATACCTGTTCTTTCCTACTTGATGACAGAAGAATGACAGGCACATCCATGCTCAGTCTTCTTGGGTTTCCTGTTATGGAAGGAGTATCTTTATTAGTTGAGAATAGAGGACTTGCCAGCTTAGTGCTAAGGAGTGGGTGAATCACTGCTGTGTAGTAGCCTGCCCTTAATGCTCTGAGCCTTCCTGCAGTGTCTAGATACCTCGTGACAAGGAGCAAAACCTGATTGTACTGCAAGAGTTGGCAAAGGTTTATGTTGAGCTGCGCAATGATAGTCACTCTGAAAATGACGTGAATACCCGTCACTGCTCTAACTTGGCCAGTTTGTTGGAACAGGCTTGGGAGATCCAGCATATGGTGATCTCCATGCAAGTAAATAATTAAGTCAGGCTCTTAGGGAGAGGAATCTGGGTTTATGTTGCGTTATTTATATTAAGCAAAAGAATTATGGTATAGTTCAGCTATTTACACATAAATAAAGCTGAGCAAACCAAGTATTTCATTAGACAACTGCGTCTCGAGGCCTTAATAGCAGCCACCCTGCTCCAGCCTTTGTTGTTCTGTCTGTTTGTGCTGCGGATCAAACTGTATGGCTTGAAGTGATAAAACTATTCTGCAAACCTACCAGGATGTTATTAAAATCGGTTTTCTTGGAAGCTGGAAGATCTAAAAGTCGGTTTGGAGACTGGTTATTGCACCTCTGCTTGTAAAGCGAGCTTCGTTTTGCTTTTCAGGTCTGCAGAGTAAATAACATAAAATGTTGTAGTTTGACAGACCGAGGGAGTCTTGGGCTGAATTCTCCTTTGAGAGTAACTCTTTGCGAAGGTGCCTGGGGAGCAGTTTCACAACGTGGCCCTCTTGTTTCGGGTTTGTGGGAGAGAGGGCAACAACAGTGCGCGCTGGGAATGTGCTGCTGTTATTGTTCAGGGGGATTACGTTCACGTGATTCGCTCGGACGCAGGGACTCTGAACACATGATCTCTATCTGTGCATAAGCGCGTCTAGGTAAACTCTGAGCTTGCACATACACAGCAGGCGCTGGCTTGGGCAGTGGTCCCTGCTTCGAGAGCAGGGCAGGATGTTTGGGACAAGCCTCTTAATGCCTTTTTTCTGCTGGCGGCGCATGTGGGGCTGTGTGCGCTGAGCTGTAGGTTGGCACAGCTCAAAAACAGTGTTTCCCTGCTGCAGTTCTGCAGACCTTCAATGTGGACAGGCTGGCGAAATGCAGGACCTTTCTTATGGTTTCACTGTCTAGATGGAGAGACGTTTTTTGTTCACGTGGAAGGTGCCTTCACCAGATGAGTAACCAAGGAAATTCAAATGCTTGTTCTTAACTTCACCTCCGTGGTAAACTAAAAGTTAGGTTTGAAAGTTGTGTCTTAACTTACCAGAAAGACTTGTTCAGGGTCAAAGTGACTGTGTTCTCTGGCTTTAAGTTATGTGCCTTTTTGCTGTTCTCAGCAAAAGCGGCGCGATTAATTATCGGATGTGTTGGAGTGAGTGCAGAGATGTTACAAGTGGAGAGGAAAGCCTTAAACTGTTAACTTTTGAGAAAAACTGTTTTTCCAAAGGCAGCAAGGTGCTGTGAGTCAACTGATGTTGTTGGAACAAATATGTGGTGAGGCTTTAGGTTTTTTGGGGTGTGTGCCAGGCTTCTCCCACCGTTTGCTTTGGGGGATTAGCTTAAAGCAGCATGCAGTAAGGCTGAAACAAGAGCTCATGCTGCTGTGTATACAGATGGCTGGTTTTATTTCTGTTTAAATTGGCAAGCAAGTCTTTTACTCCCTGAGAAGAGGGGGGCACTTGGCTGTGCAGCTGACTGGACGTTGGATTCTCTTTGGTTGATCTCAGGCACTTGGGAAAGGAAATGCACCTTGTCCCATTGGTTGCTGTGTTTTTATGTTCTGCATCATACCTTGCGAAGGCCAAATTGGCAATTGCACCTTCTTAAAGGCGACAGAGATGTGCAAGTTAAATGTCTTCACAAGGTTTGTATTCTAATAAGATATATTGTCCTTGAAGTATTAACTTGACCACCTGAACAGGTGTCTTGCAGGTGTCTCTGCCCATGGCAGGAGTGTTGGAGCTGGTTGAGCTTTAAGGTCCTTTCCAGCCCAAACCATTCTATGAACAAAACAGTTTGGGTCTTGGATCATACGGTGAAAATAGATCGTAATCCCACATCAATCTCATTAATTGCAAATATTAAGGGATGCATTTACAAAAGTACTGTAGTCTGACAGTTATAAGTGAAATTCTCCCTTTCTTTTTCTTTTTTTTTTTTTTTTTTTGGAGAATGACAGAGGTTGGGAATAGTGCC
This sequence comes from Clamator glandarius, assembly GCA_033459285.1. Lineage (NCBI taxonomy): Eukaryota > Metazoa > Chordata > Aves > Cuculiformes > Cuculidae > Clamator > Clamator glandarius. Next base: position 752,035 of record JAUNZM010000078.1, read on the forward strand.
AAATAGATGAAGTTTTCCCCAGGCCTCAGGAATACTCCATTCTCTGCTGCATTGCAGCCAGAAATTGGTTTTGTCTTTACCAATGTGCAAGGTAAATGGCAGTGTTGATATTTTTGGCCAATTTTGAAGAAAAGGTGCTATAAGCTCCAAACATATGAGTCGCTGAAAGGGAGAACTTGGTTGCATCTCACCTGTGTGATGTTCTGCTGGCAGCAGATTTCAAACAGCTGTTTCTAAAATTGTTAGTTTTTGTTACGGGCATTCTTTCTGACCTTTGTGCACATGGCTTTACATCATTTGTGGAGAACATCTGCAATAATCACTGAGTGATCTGCAGTGGGTAAAGCTTCTCTAGTCTGAGAAAGTGTTGTATTAAAATTTTTTGTAATCCTGGCCTGTGCGAGAGTAAAAGATTTGCCTTCTGTGATACTAGTTGTCCTTGGCTGCCTTCAAGTGCTGCTTGTGCTTCGTGTCGACTGTCTGTGAGATAATTAAGCAAAAGCAGTGCCAGATGTGGACAAGTTGTGAAATGCTGTTGATTTTCGATTTCAAGACTTCTCAGAATTCTGTATTGTCAGGTCTTAAATAAAGTTTAATGGATGTTATCCCTCCATGGAAAGGTATGTGGAGCCCCACGGTGAGGGTGAGTGGGTGCTGCAAGGGCACGAGCCAGGAGGACAGAGGGTGAAGATCCCAAATGGCAGAGCACAGGCTTGGAGGGGGAGGCTCAGACAGATTTGGTTTGGGGATGATGCTGGGAGCCACCCCTGAGCCTGGGAATGGTGGTGTGATGAGTTGTGCTTGTTCATGGGCAGAAGAGCAACTTGGCCTGAGTGCCTGGGTCCCTGTCGCTATGCCTGGCATGGTGGATTGTGTTTTGGGACCTGTTCTAATGTGTTGTTTTTAAATATAAATACCTACTCAGCACTGATGAGGTCACTTTTGGGGTACTCGGTCCAGTTCTGGGCTCCCCAGGAGACAAAAGCATAGAGGAGAGAGTCAAAAAAAGAGAAAGAGCTAGCTTATGCTCTGTAGTTATTGGGCATTTCACTTTGTGTTATACTTGGCACTCTGTTAGCAGCACTCATGTTCCTCCTTTTTGGGATTTAAATGGTTGGTATTGAACCCCATGTTCAGTTTTGAGCCCTTCAGTACAAGAAAGATACTGAGCTAATGGAGCATGTCCAGTGGAGGGCAACGAGGCTGGTGAAGGGTCTGGAGAACAAGTCTTAGAAGAAGCGTCTGAGGGAACTGGGATTGTTTAGCCTGGAGAAGATGAGGCTGAGAGGCAACCTTATTGCTTCCTACCATTAGGTGCAGGAAGGTTGTAGTGAGGTGGATGCTGGTTTCTTCAAGTAGCAAGCGATAGGATGAGAGGGAATGGCCTTAAGTTCAGACAGAGGAGGTTTAGATTGGTTATTAGGAAATATTTCTTTACTGGAAGAGTGGTGAAGCATTGGAACAGGCTGCCTATGGAAGTGGTGGAGTCCGTGTTCCTCGAGGACATGTACATGTGACACTCTGGGACGTAATTTAAGTAGAAATGTTGATATTGTGTTAGTGGTTGGACTTGAGGATCTTAGATGTCTTTTCCAACTTTAATGATGCCATGAATCTATGATTCTCATTGCTGTCTTAGAAGATTGAGCGTTTAAATGCAGTGAGAAGATACAGTTCAACTGCAGTTATGAAATACTTGCCAGTGGGTAGTGGGCGGTGAACAGCTTTTGGCATGGTGAAGGTATTCTTAAAAGGATTTTATAAAACCAGGAAAGCTTTAATTCTCTTCTGTCTATGCGGAAAGACTTTTCACCCACTTCTCAGTCTTCTAGGCAGAATTTTTAATCTGAAGTTGTTTGCAATTAATTCGTACTTCTGTTGTCACTGTGATAAGGAAATAAATGCTGCCTGAATCTTGTGCCTGCTGTTAGAAATAAGATAGCAATGCCACCTCCCTTGGATGTATTTGGATACTAGGGATCTGTGACTCCTTAGAAAATATGGTTTAAATTTCTTATTCCAAAGTGGGAACAGAGGGGTTGTTGGGTTCCCTTGTTGGTATTGGTAGCGAGTCCGTTGTGGGCAGCTGGTGATTCCAAAGCCCTCTGGAAGTATTGGTAACTTTTTTTTTTTTTTTTTTTAAGTGGGTGGAAGATATGTTACTTAATCAGTGTGTGCAGATTCAGCCTCGTTAATGCCATTTCAGGATCCTGACTAAGGATGGGTTTGGAGCCAGCGGTGGCAGAGATGAAAGGATGTGATGATGGCAACGCACTTTCAACCCCATGAATCACTTGTCCTTTCATATTTCTTTTCTTGCTGCATAAGGAAGCTTCAGTTCACCACTTAAGGAAGCAAGTGCTAAAAATACAGGGTTGATGTGTATGATGTGGCATTTCAGTGTCTTGTTCAGCACCTTTGTTTACATGGTTGGATAATGAGTGTAAACCTAATGGTCAGACAGCTCTTTTGTGTGGTGATTTCCCCTTCTGTACCTAACAAAAATGCAGACAAGTAAAGTGACTCAGTACTACTGGAATTGCATCTGTAGCTTTTAGCTGTATTGCTTTGTATTTGTATTTATGGATGGGAAGCTTCAAAAATGAATTTTCACTCTTTTTGCATCATCTTGACGGGATTGAAGGATTAGACCAAATTGATGCTCAACGCAATTTATCTTGAAACTTGCAGGAAAATCTACTTTGTGTTGAACTTGATAGTGCTCTTATTTTCTCTTAAACTGAAGCTGCAGATGAAGTTCTTCCTGTTAGTTATTTTTCTACCGGTTGATAGTACTTTGCAACTATCTTTTTCAGTAACATAACCAGGAGGACACAGCAGGATGGTCACTGCTGGGAGATTTTGTAGCACCCTGTGACTGACTGTGGCTGCTTCCTTAAACACGTACAGTGTACAAGTCTTGATGCGGGACGTGCTCCAGCCCTCCGATCATCTTTGTAGCCCTCATCTGAACTCGTTCTAACAGTTCCATCTCCTTCGTATGTTAAGGATTCCAGAACAGGGCACAGTACTCCAGATGAGGTTATGAAACGTTCTAGACTATGTTTTCTCTTAAAGTAAAGCTGCGGATGAAGTTTTTCCTGTTAGGAATTGTTTTAAGTTTTGGTTTATACCACTGTATTTGTAAATCTGATTTTCAGTCCTGTATTCTTACATTAGAATACGGCTCTGCATGGTCACTAATGGGAACACAGCATCCTATTGGCTGTTGTAGCTGCTGCTGGAGGGACCTGATGAAACAGGTGGCAGATTCTGGAGAAGAAGCTGGGCTGTGTGCCTCTCATTTGAGTAACTTCACTGTTTAGCACCAGAACTGGAATGATAGCTTGGAAAATCTTAATAGACATAGGCATTTGGTGACACGAATTCTGATAAAGCAGTTGCAATTAATAACAAAATGGTCTGTACTTTCTCTGTTTCTGGCTGGAAGGTGTTAGTATTATACTGCCCAGGGTACAAGGGGCAACTATCAAAACTTATAAACAGTGACAGTGAAGGAAAATAATATTCCCTTGCTTTCATGAGCATAAAATCAATAATGGTAGTAGAATTTAAAAATGCTTTTGTACTAAAGCTTTGTTAATATTTTCAATATACCCTGAAATCTCAATAGGATTATTTTCTTTTTTGGTGCTGTGAACGAAGCTGAGTAATAGTTTTTCTTCAAAATGTTGGCTCTGAGAGCATTTGGTTTAGATTGCTGTTCAAGCTTGGGACTGAAGGAATCTGGAGGAGTTTCTGGGCAAACTTCTATCTCTCTGTGCAGGGTACTGACAGGCAGCTGCTTTGCGTTGCATGGCACTGTAAAAACTGACAGTGCTACTGATACTCTCTGAATATGAAAACAATCTATAACTGCAGCCTGAGTGCACATGGGACTTCCCAATAGTCGTTAATCACTTCTTTACAGCAATTCTGTTACTGGAACGTGATTCTGCAGGTTTGCCCTTGGAGCCAAGTTAATGAAAGAAGGAAGGAATAGAAACAGGCTGTGGAAAACTATTCCTCTACCCTGTGGCAACTTGTCTATTTAGTCCTGCTTTATTGACTTTCTCATGCAAAATAAGATTCTAATTGTAGCCTCCGTTATTTAAGCGTCAAAAATACTTCACCCTTATGAGGTTGCAGCATCAAGACGTATAACAGCGTGTTAGTTTATGGGTGGAGGGATCTTACTATTGACTTATCTGGAAATATTACATTTGCGTAGGGCGGGGCTGATCGAAAGGGCACAACTTGCTCAAGGCAGAAGATGTGCCGAGTACGCCGCTGCAGAGCCTCTGCGAGGCTATGACGTGTGTTCATCGGCTGGGTAACAACACCAGCCGGGGCAGATCCACAAATGTTTACAGCGGACGCTGCCTCGATAGCTGCTTAATGCACTGTAAGGCTGGTATTTTAGCTGAAGTCAGGAGAGCTATGTAACTTAAAAAGACAGCACTTCTGCAGGAATATTTGGCTTACTGGAACGTCTTGCTTCCAGCGTAATAGAGGGAATTAAGTTTGAGGGTTGCTGGATTGATTTATGATGCTAATTGATGTGGTGGTTGATGTGAACTGCGCGTACTAATTGCTCCCTTGCTAATCCTCTCCAAATTATCTGACAAAAGCTTTTAAAATGGAGCATGATGCGTTTGGTAGAACTGGTCTGCATACAAACATAAACAGTTGGGGGCTCTGTTTAGTTTGAAAATGCTTCATCCAAGCACTGGTCCTTTTTAGTCACTGTTAACCTAGTCTTGTTGTTGGTCTTCATGGTGTTTAAACAACCTCTAGAAAACACTTCTCTAGAGCATGTTTTACGCTTTCCTCAACTAGATCACTGCTATTATCCATATGGTAAGGGTGGAATATGTATAAGAGGTGACTGCAGAGGCTAGAAAAGGCGTGATGTGCTGCCTGACTTGGTATCCATGCCTTCCTGCCAGTCCATGTGGCACAAACTGCAGTGGGTAACACGGAGAAATAAAAGCAGGGTAATTTGTGCAGTGTTAATCTAATGAGGTGTGTTGGCTCTCTCCAGTTCTGGTAAAGGAGATGGATACCAAGTGGTTGATTTACTGAGAAAACCAGACAACTCTAATGTAAACTGGAACGCTGAGTGGATGGGGGGAATTCATAATGTTAGATTACGGAATCGTAGAATTGTGGACTGATTTGAGTTGAACCTCAAAGGTCATCCAGTTCCAACCCCAGTTGGAACTGGATGACCTTTGAGGTTCAACTCAAATCAGTCCACAATTCTATGATTCCTCCCACTGGATCACATTGCTCAAAGCCCCATCTCACCTGGCCTTGGACCCTCCAGAAACGGGGCAGCCACGACCTCTCTGGACAGTCTGGACCAGTGTCTCAATGATGCAGGAATATAAAAAGATTGCCTTCATCCTCACTTAAATAAGGAAAGAGTTGTTTGAGGAGAAGTGAGTAACAGCTGATCCTTCAGTTCCGAGAGCAGTAAAAGCTTCAGTCTGCGTGAATGGGGTAGCTGGACAGAATCTCATCTGGAGCTGCAGGTCTGGCAGTTCAGGTGCGTTACGGTGAAATAAAAATATCTTCATGTATTGGATTAAAGTTCCTGTCAGATGAACGTTTGACTAACTGTACGTGTATTACCTTGGGGTTAATATTCCAAGATGATTTAGACACTTAGAGTATGGAGTTTTCTAATTGCAGGCGTGCTGTGGGAGCAAGTCAGTAAGCACTGAAAGGAGACTGCAGATAGCTGAAGGGGATTAATTAGTTTAGAAGGGAAAAGGAGTGTATTCCAATAGTGAAGTGTGACTGTAATTTGAACATAGGTTGGCAATAGCAAGAGGTGAAATACCTCAGAGACCTAAAATGCACAAGTATGTCCGTAAAGGGATTACTTGATGTTAGCAAATTACATGCTGTTAAAATTAAAGCTCAAATGTACATCTCTTTATTTGTTAACAAAGCCAGTTTGGTAGCTTTTAAAAAGAGCTCTAGTAGATAAACAGGGAAAAACCAATCTTGCCAGAATTTCTGAAGAGCAAGGTAGCTTTTTGGCCTTGTTTCAGCTTTTTTTTGTAACTGATATGTAAATAAGGTGGCTTGCTTAGGCTGAGCCAGCTGCCTGCTATAAACCTGGATACAAATATTATCTTCTTGGAAGATAGTGACACCAAAGGGAGGCATTGTGGAAGTTGTCTGGTAGCCTTTAGTTTCAGTGAGAGGTGCTATCAGATGAATGTTTCTCCTGGGTTATCTAGTGTTCTGCAGCCATTCCTCTGTATCATTTGTGATCTTTTTCTACTTGGCAGATGGGAATATTGCAAGGTGGTGTTATTTGATATAAACCGTCCAGCGATCACACAATAGGTAAGTCAAATACTGATAAATAGGTCAAATTACAAATGGAGTTATATCTTTTTAAAACTAGATCAGTGATTCTGTAATCAAAAACCTGACCTGCCACAAAGAGGTATGAACGTAGCTGTATAAATTTGTGTTCTTTCCGACTTGTTTTTTTTTATTTAGTTGTATTTAATACTGCTCAGTATAACTCTGCTCCAGATGCTGTTGTTCTTGGAGTGATAAATCAGAGGTGCTTAATCCAGTTTACTCCACCGTTTACTTAGAAGATTTGGAGGCAGCGTAAAAAGAAAACCACACTAATTGTGCAGGTGTTGTAGTGTCAGGGAAAGCAATGCCTTGAAAAGCCACTTTTTTCCCATTATGTACATGTTGATTGTAAATGTGGCACTGTGTGTGTGAATGTTGGAGCTGGGATGCAACTGTTGAGCTTGGATGCAAACGTTGATGCTAATGCTGAGGGCTGGGTTCAAGACGGGCAGTCTAGGTTAGTGTTCCATGCTGTCAGTGCTGCTAACAGTGATCTAGACTGATGCTGCCTCTCCATGTGGAAGAGGTACTGTAGTTTCAAATGTGATGAATTTAGAGGTACATTTTAATGCAAATTCTCCAACAGATTTGTGTTGTTGGGGTTTTTTTGGTAGAACAGTAACACAAAAGTGAGCTCTGTGTGTTCCCTCAGTATCGGTCTCGTTTACCTCTTCCCTTTTTAATCAAGTCAGTACTTAGCTATAAACAGCCTTTTTATGTCATCAGGGAGAGGAGGTATTTACTGACCTCAGGGGTACATAATCCCCAGGCAGTGATTAAGATAAAGGTTTTACTGGGGACTGTGTGTGGAGAAAACTGCAGGATGCCAGAAAAAGCCACTGCTGTCTGGTGACACTTGGTCTAATTGGGTTGATTTGCGCTTGCCATGCTTGTAATCTTTGTGTTTGGTGGGGTTCTGGTGAAGATCACGGCTGGCTTGAGTAGAATGGATATCTGTATGCTGAACAGGCACTGGTCGAAAAATTAAAGTATAAAAACTAAGATCAAGAAGAGTGTAGTGGGCTTAAACTTGTAGATAATTGATTTAAATTTCCTGAAAAATTTGGAAAAGGAGCAGAGACAGTAACATGGAATCGTAGAATGGTTTGGGTTGGAAGGGACCATAAAAATCATCCCATTCCAACCCACCTGCCATGGGCAGAGACACCTCCATATGGACCAGGCTGCTCAAAGCCTCATCCAACCTGACCCTCAACACCTCCAGGGAGGGGACGGCCACTGCTTCTCTTGGCAACCTGTGCCAGTGCCTCACCAACCTCATAGGAAAACACTTCTACCTAAGATCTGCTCTGAATCTCCTCTCTTCCATCTTAAAACTGTTCTCCCTGTCAAGTAGTATTCAAGTAGCACCACCCTGTGCAGATTCAAATTATACCAGTGATAGTTAAGTCTTTTGTCTAATTATAGTATCATATTTTAAAGCAGAACATTAAATTTGAGTCTTTGAAGTTAGTCCAGTAAGCATCTGGAAAAGGTTGAATCTGTGATAGTGGCTCGTTTATTGGCATCCAGAGTGGGGTTTGTGTCTTGGATGCTGTGGCCAAGCTATTCCGTAAGCACTTCTGCCTCCCCTGAGAGTGATCTGAGAGCCCATTCTGTTTGCACTGCTGGTCCCAAAGCTAGAACCAGTTGCTAAAATATTTTCTATACTGAAGTGATTGTCTACAGCACAAAAAAAAATAAGGGTAGACAAATGGGATTTGAATACATGGGAGTTATGCATGAAAAAACTGTATTAGGCTTCATCTTCTCGTTGGGAAGGTGGGCAAATAGAAACTCAGTGCTGATGAAAGATGTGAGGTGCAAAGTCATCGCTTGGGGAGATCTTGTGGGATTTACTTTTTAACCATCACAGCTTGGAAGTAATTAATTCCTATGGAGCTGTAAAAATCAAATTTAATAGTCAAGATATTTATATGCACTTGAGGTATTGGGCTAGTTGGTGGTTTCCTAACTCGAAAGAATTGTTTTGTGCTTAGTGTTGGCAGGTAATGGCTGGGACAGAGAGGCCTCAGTGCACACTGGCGTTTGCTCTAGCAGACTTCTCATGTGATTGCAGCCTGTTGGCTTTTGGAAATAAAAAGAAGCAAAATTCTCATGATACTTGGACTCCAGCAGCTGTGCTTGGGAGACTTTGTGAGAACTCTGAAAGCTTCTGGATTACTGCCTTCATCTCCTTGGACTTCATGTGGGGCTTTGACGCTGGAGGTGGCTCTGCGTCTGGTCTGCACGAGTGCCAACTTTACGACTAGGTTCTGTATTTAGACATTTATAAATATGTGTCATAATGAGCATCTAATTTAAAAGCTAAGGTTGTTAACTGTAAGTAGGCTATGGCGTTTGTTTAATTTGCATCTTCCTTGTCAGGAAATGATGAATTTGCAGTTTGCTCATAAGTGTTTAAAAATAAAAGGTAGCGCATTAATGTCCTGAAAAGAGCAGTGATGGTAAATCAAGTAGTTTTATTTATGTTCCCTTCCAGTGAATATGGCAGGGGATTGTTTGTAAGAAGGAGTATATGAAGTACCCTGCTAATGACAAATTGTGACCTGAGACTGAAATAATTGAATTTCACCACTTCTGATCCTGTTTATTGGAGCAGATCGGACCAGATTGTTTCAGCAGGAGCTGAGTAGTAACGTCGCGTCCTTAGGGTGGTTGCATGGCAGAACTGATCAAGTCTGGCTTCTTCTGTTCCGTTGTCCTCCTGTAAAGAGATCAGAGATTCCGGCTCTTTGTCCACTCCTGCGTGTTTCCTTCTGTGAGCAGCCGCTAGTGAGGCAGCGTGCGCTGAGCTGCATCCAGCCCCCTGTGTGCTGGTGAATAGGGGTGTGAGGAGTGATGCTCGGCTGGCCAAGGGGAGCTCTGTGCAATGAGAATCTCTTCTTCCACTTGGAAGATGAAGTTAAACAGTCTTCTCTGTACCCTTCTTCCAGGCTTTTTGTTCTCTAGATTTTTGCTGCAGCCAAATCTGGCTGAAACCAAGCAAAGAACTCAGAATTCAAAGTTTCATGTTTACATACAAGGTTTGCTGTAACATGACATTTTTCATCCAGTGGCTAAACTAACTTGCATGAAAAGAAACCAACCGTTCTAACTTGTGCTTTATGTTTACTACTTAGCTTCACAGGGAGAAAAGGATGCAGTGTTTGCCTTGTTGTAACATGTGGGCAGTCGCTGGTCTTACGGAAATGATGTATTGAGCAGATGAGGGCTGATTAATAATGGATAAAGTTGCTGCAGCACTATGAGAGTCTTTTGAAGAAAAAATTAAGCTTTTAATTCTCTTAAAAAACCCCGCAGGGTAAATCCTCTTTTGGTCAGTCAGGCGAGCTAAATTTGTAGTCTGAAGGTTATATTTCTGTGCTCCTTTATGCCTTAGCATTCATACAGCTTGCGTTCAAGTCGAATTTGGAATGAGGTAATGTGATTCTTGATTTCTGGTTCAGATTTAACTGAAGAGCAGTACTGGGAAGGTGAAAGCTTTTTGGTAAAGCAGAGCCACACGGTATAAACCTGCTAAATCCAGTGGTAGATCATCACTGTGTGCTGAGAACAGAGCTTGAGGGGGGTAGAGCCTGTAACAATGGCTTTGCTGTTGCTAGAAGAGGGGGATCCTTCCACCCCACCAGCTCCTTTTGATGGGTTCTAACCCTTCAGAAACCAGCTTGCTGTTGAACTAAGTAGTTTTACTAGGATAGGAAGCTGAATAAGCTTGGTTAAGACTCAGGTGAGCTTCAGTGCTGTTAGTGGAACGGGTGTAGGGTGGTGTTGCAAGTGGGGACAGCTTCTTGGGGTGTCAGGGCGGTGGGTGCTTTTGGGTGGATCACTCACCTGCACTGAGACCTGGTGTTCCTTGAGCAGCAGGGGCAAGGAAGGAGATTCCTGCGCTGAATCTATTACAACTGAGCAGGAGGCTGTAAAATTACTTCCAGGCTCTAAGGAACTTGAACCGGTTTCTGTGGGAGCTGTATGTGTGTTCCTTTTATCTGCGACTGATCATAAATATGTTGAACCTGAGCTGCTTGTGTAATCAACAGGTTCTAAGTAATCTTGCCAGAAGGGTATTATACATTGTCGTTATGGTTGTTCATTTGCTATGTGCAAATTACAGAACTGTTAGCATTGTATTGCATGCAAGTCATGCAGCTAAATACTATTTTTGTTTAAGCAAGAAGAAATTATTCAAAGCAGCACTGAAAGATGTTGCAGCACAATCTCTCTGTGTTGGCTGGATGCTGAGGGTTTTGAGCCAAACACAGAGAGGCACAATTGCAGTTATTGCTAACTGGAGTGTCTGTGGCTTTCGTAAGAGTTTCTTGATGTCTGCAGAGATTAAGGAAATGAAATCTTGTGTTCAGTACTTCTAAGCCATAATCACTCTCATATTTTGATGGACCTTGGCTGTTGATAGTCCTTCTTTTTTGGAGGATGATCAAGTTGTTTATTAGAGACTTGTGATTTGGCAACAGTTTTCTTGAAAACGAAGTTCAGTTTTGAGCCCCTCATTACAAGAAGGATGTGGAGTTACTGGAACATGCGCAGAGGAGGGTGGTAAAGCTGGCGAGGGGTCTGGAGAACAAGTCTTAAGAGGAGCAGCTGAAGGTACTGGGATTGTTTGGCCTGGAGGAGGTTGAGGGGAGACCTTATCACCCTCTACTGCTCCCTGAAAGGAGGTTGTCGCTGGGTAGGTGCTGGTCTCTTCTCCCAAGTGACAGGCAATAGGATAAGAGGAAATGGCCTTGAGTTGTGCCAGAGGAGGTTTAGACTGGATATTAGGAAGACTTTCTTTATTGTTAGAGTGGTGAAGCATTGGAAGAGGCTGCCCAGGGTGCCAGGGGCATCTCCTTCCCTGGAGATGTTCAAAACATGAGTAGACATGGCACTTTGTGACATGGTTTAGCAGGCTCACTGGTGTTGAGCTGAAGATTGGATTGGATGCTCTTAGAGGTCTTTTCCAACCTTAATGATTCATTCTGTGCCTCCCATCTCAACACCCCCTATGGGGAAGAACAGAGGATTTCTAGCATGTGGTAAGTCAGTTTCCTAGGCTCAAGTGAAGCGAGAAGCACTTTGCTGATGTCGAATTGTCATCTTACGTTAATGCTGCCGGTGTTGGCTGCTTGATATTGTACAGTGGAAGCAGCCTTTAAATTGATGGGTTACTGTGGTAATTTGTTAATGTTGAGGTAATTGCAGCACTTACAGGAACAACAGCTGTTGGCCAGACCATTCAATTACATTCTCCACTGTTGGCATTTTCTGGAAAATGCTTGTTTATCCCAAAGCTTAGGAGTGCTTGAGTAGCAAGTACGCTTGGCTTGGTTTTCTTATGCTCTGTAACTGCTGTCCCCTGCCCTCGAGTGTGGATGGCTGTGCAGTGCTGGGGAGGTGACGATCCTGCCAGCACACACTTTCCATGGAAACATCTGTCAGGAAAGTTCATTGAATGAAAAAAAAGAATAAGCTAATGGGTCTCTATAAATCGGCCTTCTCATGTTGTCTTAATCCTTCCTTTTTCCTGAGTGACCTGGTTTTGAAGTGTTTCGGCAGCCTGATAACTGAGGACTGTAGATATATTCTAGTCCGAGCAGTAAGCCTGCTCAAAACTTAGACCTTAAGCTTTTAAGAAATGTGATTTTATACTTCAGTGAATAACACAGGATTTACATTTTCAGAATCTCAATAAAAGTTAAATTTGTATCACCAATTCCTAAGCTTTAGTGTAAGATCCTCAAGATGTCTCAACAGTCATCTATATATTTTTGTCTTTATTTTTATGAGAAACACTCATTCACTGGTAAAATATTGAAAATGGCAAAGTCTTTGAAGCAAAGGCAATAATATTTTTATTTTACAATTCAGCACTGAACTGGATGCCCTTCTAAAAAAGGCATAACATCTTACAGAAGCTGTGGGCATATATAGTTTCAGACAAAGAACCATATAAATTTTCAAAGAATGCTCATTATTTTTTTGTATTATCCAACCATGTTTGGAGACTTCCTTCAGGTTATCTCTTGACCTAAGACAACTACATCTTGCTAGACAACTAAGCATATCAATAAATTCTTGCAACTCTAAGAGAGTGTTTATTCTTTCAGGTTATTTATCCATGTCTGGAGGTTGTCTGCATGTTATCTCTTGATACAAGACAGATTTATGTGACGAGATAATTAAACATACAAACCAGCTGCAGCAAAACTTATCAATCAATTCTCAAATTTTTAACATGATGGGAATCTTTGTTTTATTGGTAATTAAGCTGCCTGCGTATGTTGAATTTGTTGCAAATATAAACTGTTGAAAATAAGGAAAATACATGGAATGATCTTACCCGGGAAAAGAACTTCTAGTTATCAAAGCAGACATCTGAGTCCATCCTTGCTAGGAGGAATGTTCAAGGGAAGCAGTTCCAGTTGGTGTGAGTTCCAGTAAAAGTGGGCATTGTTTAAAGGTGACTAGTAGGTGCCAGGTAATCATCATCGAGAGCATGGGACTGGCTGGCTCTGTGCTGATTTGGGCTGAAATGTGTGGGGCTTAGCAGGTCAGCGTTAGGTGCTTGTGGGCAGCATGCACGGTCCGTGGGATGCTGGGGTCGATCAGAGTGGTGTCTTTGCTGTTGTAACTGTGCAGGCTGTCAGCTCCCAGCAGTTTAGCTCTGCCTGGATGCGCATTAAATACAGGTACTTTGCGGGGCAAGGGTTCCGTACGTCAAAAGTGAACTCTGGGGTTGGAATCCAGGCAAAAAAGTAGGAGGAATCAAGACAAGTGTGTAAGTCCTGGCAGCTGAATTGCCTCACTGAAAGCTTATTTTAGTGCACAACAACTTGTTTTCTTTGCCCGACAGAATTTAGACTTTGATATCACAGAATAACCACGTTGGAAAAGACCCACTGGATCGTCGAGTCCAACCTTTCCCACCAATCCCTAAATCATGCCCGCAAGTACCTCATCCACCCTCACCTTAAACACCTCCAGGGACAGCGACTCAACCACCTCCCTTGGCAGACCGTTCCAATGCCTAACCACCCTCTCCGTGAAGAATTTTTTCCTAATCACAAGCCTAAATCTCCCCTGGTGGAGCTTGAGGCCATTCCCTCTCGTCCTGTCCCCTGTCACTTTAAGTGTTGAAGTAACTGATTGCCACTACCTTATTAATTATCCTCTTAAGCACTTAAACGTTGCAGGGAGTTCTTGGGTTGTCTTCGTAGCAGCCCAGGCTTTACGTGCTGTATAGAGCACGACTTTTCTGATTCACCCACATGTTGATTCAGGTCTCTGGTTGCTGCAGATACTGGAATTGTTCCTTATATAAGTTGATTGATGTTGATATTTAAAGCAATCAAGAGTTTCTCTGCTGCTTCTGTGCCTGTGGCACGTGTGCTGGTGGCAATGACTGGGGGTTAAAGCCTTGATGTAAAACAAACTAAACGACAACCCTTCAGATGGTTTTCAGGTGTTTTTCTTGAGGCAAGGAAAATGCTCATTTGCATCGTGTGAGCAAAGAGTCCCTGCCTGAGAGGAGATTGCTGCCTGTGTGGGAATAGGAACGGGGTAGCAGGGCTAATTTCAGGAAGCCTTGGGAATCAGGTCATTTTCCTAATGGCTTGAGCTGAAGCTTAAGTGTTTCTGCTTGTTTCAAGGTGAAGGGAGTAGCAGCCACAGCTGTGGGAGGAGAGGCTGGGTATGGCAGGGAGCCGCTAAGCGAGCTCTGTGGCCGTGGGCGACTGCCGCTGGTGACAGTTATTTGTCACGTCATTTAAGGTAACCTCTTTCTCAGGTTACCTTGAAAAAAATCCTGGTTGGCTGAATCTTCTTGTATTCCCTCTGTCTAGGAAAAGGGGCAATTACCAGCAGGTGTTTATGAACAGTCAGTGTGCGTTGAATGCCTCACTGGGACTGAGTGCTGGGTCCTGTCGCCGCTTGCTATTCCCTAGAAACAAGTAGCAAGCCGGTAGGTCTGATGCTTGCGTGTCCATGGAAAAAGTCTTTTCTGGTCGAAGCATCTCATTCAGAGCTGGAGCTGCAGCTCGTTTTGCTTCGTTCGTGGGTTCAGCAGCAGGGGTAGGATGCAGGATTGTGCTGTAGGGGGCTGTTATTTATCAGCTGGACGGTACCACTGCAGACGTTCACCAGGCGTTGGCAAAGCCACAGCTAAGGAGGACACCCCTCAACCCTTGTTGAGACAGTGGAGTTGCCTGTAAGCCATGATCTGTGCAGATCAGAGCCAGGGATCTGTCTGACTTTGCTGCTGGCTGCTACTCGGAGCCGATTTTTATTTCATCAGGTTCTGCAGATCTGCAGAATTCCTTGCCTGTTGAATCATGTCTGAGATCAGCTGTGACTGAGCACCAGGAGAAGGTGTTAAGCAAAATAATGATAGGGTTTAGGCCTTTATCCGATGCTTACTTGGCTGTAACTGCTACAAGATAATAACTGTAATAATAAAGGTTGCAAAGTGTATTTTCTTGCATTCTCTGAGCAGTTGTTATGGGAATTATCTAATTGGATTGCTGGGAAAGGGACAGGAGTGAGCTTTTGTGACTGAGCATAAGAAAAGCACTTTGACCTTGGCCTAATAACTGCACTGGGAAGAGTTTGTATTGACTTTGAGTGACCTAAGTGAAATGTAAAAACTCAAGATACCGTGACAGTGCTGTACTGCTGTAACTCATTGAGCCTTGACTAGGTTTTTTGTTTATTTTTTGAGGAATGACAGAATCAAGCTAATTGTTAAACCTTTGCCTAAGAGCAAGAAGAATGACTATGGAAAAATATCAGCTGCTTGTTTTTTAAACACTGATAAATACAATGTGAGAAAAATGCTAGTGGTGATACTCTACCTTGCATAAGCTGATGACTTTATTTTTTCATATTAAGGGCAGTATACCTGTAGGCGGAAAGGCCAGTAAGAATTTGTTGCCTTTGTGTATTGTAAGGCTTAGCTACAGGAGCTTGTTACATTTTGCTTTTTAAAAAATATGAAGTTGATGTTGTAGGTGACAGCTTGAAAATGAGCTTGTTTTCAGATCATCTGTCTGATTTTTGATCTGAAACTCATGCAGTGGCCTGAGTAAAAGATTGTGAAGGGACCTGGGCATGCTACATGTGAGACACTGTGTTCCTTTCCTGCCTGTGATTCTCCCTGCTTTAAGTGTTGAAGTAACTGATTTCCACTACTTTATTAATTATCCTCTTCTTAGAATAACCTTCTAAAGAGGTTTCTTGTTATGTGCCTCCTTCACACAAATAGCTAATAGTGGAGGTGGACAGAGGGTCTCCAGAAGTGATGTTTCAGGCTTTTATTAGTGCTGATACTTGCATGGAAGAGCAGGAGCTGCAGTGGGCGGGTGTCCAAGCTAATAAACACTTAGAAAGCGTCTTTGGTTTTGTGTGGCAGGAGAGAAGTGAGGCGCGTATGCAGCTGCCCTTCTCAACGAAGGCCAAATGCTGAGTCCTGCACTTGGGGCACAACAACCCTAAGCAGAGCTACAGACTAGGAGAGCCTGGCTGGAAAGCTGCCAGGAGGAGAAGGACCTGGGGGTGTTGGTTGACAACCAACTGAACATGAGCCAGCAGTGGCCCAGGTGGCCAAGAAGGCCAATGGCATCTTGGCCTGCATCAAAAACGGCGTGACCAGCAGGTCGAGGGAGGTTATTCTCCCTCTGTACTCGGCACTGGTGAGACCGCACCTCGAGTCCTGTGTTCAGTTCTGGGCCCCTCACCACAAGAGGGATGTTGAGGCTCTGGAGCGAGTCCAGAGAAGAGCAACGAAGCTGGTGAAGGGGCTCGAGAACAAATCTCATGAGGAGCGACTGAGAGAGCTGGGGTTGTTTATCCTGGAGAAGAGGAGGCTGAGGGGAGACCTTATTACTCTCTACAACTACCTGAAGGGAGGTTGTGGAGAGGAGGGTGCTGGGCTCTTCTCCCAAGTGACAGGGGACAGGACGAGAGGGAATGGCCTCAAGCTCTGCCAGGGGAGATTTAGGCTTGAGATTAGGAAAAAGTTCTTCACGGAGAGGGTGGTTAGGCATTGGAATAGCCTGCCCAGGGAGGTGGTTGAGTCGCCGTCCCTGGAGGTGTTTAAGGTGAGAGTGGATGAGGTGCTTAGGAGCATGATTTAGGGATTGGTGGGAATGGTTGGACTCGATGATCCAGTGGGTCTCTTCCAACCTGGTTATTCTGTGATTCTGTGAATTGCATGTGAGAGATCAGTTGCTTCAGGCAGATTTTCTAAGGACATTCTGTCCCTCTAGTTGGGTGCTAGTGGGAGGGTGGTGATTTGCATGAGTTGGTGGGTAGATAGGGAGGAAATGCAGAACACACCTTACACTTGTAGCAATTCTGGCTGTTAAGAGTAAAGCTCCAGTGGGGAGAGGATTCAGTTCAACATCTCCACTTACCCTAAACTGGACAACCCGGCTGAGCTCAGGCTATGCTTGTACGCTGGTGTCTTTGCTTTGTCTTGCATTTACTGGTGAGCTTTTCATCCCAAACTAAATGCAGCAAGAAATGAGTCCAATGTCTTCTCTGTGAATGAACTTTGTTACAGGGGAATTCCCCATCGTAGAAGGGGTTAGCTCTTAGAGGCTGTAGCAGTTGGAGTTGGCTCTTACCGATGTAATACAGACCAGATAGAGTTTTGAAATTAATGAAATTTTTCTTTCTCTGGCAAATTCTTGGATTTTTAATTTCAATGGGCTTTGGAAATAGCAGTGTGTATCTGTCTCACTTGGCTTGTTCTCATGTTAAAACAAAATTACACCTGAAACCTAAAGCATCTGTGGGAAGGGAATACGAGAGAAGTTTACTGGGAATGCACTTGCAAGGTAGATCTCCAGACGAGCTCGTGGTTTGGTTAAGACTTTGAGCCTCAACTAGCACGTGACAGCTGCCTGTTCGCTTCTGAGATGAGTTCTGTGCCCCCTAAGTAGCAGGAACACAGTTGATGTGTAAGCGTAAGAACGTTTTAGACCTGAAATACTTGGTCCAAAATGGTCTGTCATAACATTACCTGGAGTCCTGCGTTCAGTTCTGGAGTCCTCTGGACGTGAAGGACTTGGGACTATTAGAGTGAGTTTGGAGGGGGCCACAAAGATGATCCAAGGGCTGGAGCACCTCTGCTGTGAGGACTGGATGAGAGAGTTGGGGTTGTTCAACCTAGTGAAGAGAAGGGTCCCTGGAGACCTCACAGCAGCCTTCCAGTACTGAAAGGGGCTCCAGGAAAGCTGGGAAGGGGCTCTTTGTCAGTGAATACAGGGATGGGACACGGAGGAATGGGTTTCAGCTGAAAGAGGGAAGATTGAGATGAAGTATTGGGGAGAACGGTTTTTCTGTGAGGGCAGTGAGGCCCTGGCCCAGGTTGCTCAGAGCAGTGGTGGCTGCCCCATCCCTGGAGGTGTTCAAGGCCAGATTGGATGGGGCTTGGAGCAACCTGATCCGGTGGGAGGTGTCCCTGCCCAGGGCAGGGGGATGGAAATGGATAGGCTTTGAGATCCCTTCCAACCCAAACCATTCTATGATTCTGTGGCAATGTGTATGTGAAAAATGGGAGAGAAGGCTTTGCTGGAAGGATGATGGATATGTAGAACTGATGCTGTGGCAAAAGAATTAGCCCTGTGGGTGTTTTCCAGTAGCTTGAAAAAACATCCAGCTGTATGCACAGAAACTAGCAAGTAATCAAGGCAGTCAGTATGCAATGCTGAATGGTTATCAGACTGTAATAATGGAAGAGCCTTCTAAGCAATGGTGAGGGATTAATTGCATTGGTTGGTTAATAATAGTGCTTCAACAATTGGCTGTATAAATATTCCAACAAGTAGGAATTATCTTCTTTAACTAATGTAAAGAAGTCAGTATCTTTTACTTTGAAAAGTGCAAGTAGTTTACTTAAGCATTGTATATAACTGGCAAAAATATATGGCATGTTATACCTAAGTAGACCAAGATGTCATGTAATTATAATACTTATAATATTTTTACATGGTTGGTCATGACTGTTTGAAATATAATAAGCAATGCACTTAGTGCGCAATACCTGTTAAAGGGTTGAAAATTAACCAAATCGTCATGATTTGGGAGTAAACAGAAAGTCCTAAGAATGGCTGAAAACAGCATTTTTGTACACAATTGCAGCTGGAAATAAATAGTACCTCTGAGTCAATAGACCTCCCAATGTGACTCTTAAACTAAAAAGCTAGAGTTCCATTAACACCTGGATAAGTAGAAACCAAGTGAGAGAAATAAAGACTGAAGAACTGTATTAAGCTAATTTTCTTATGTCAGTTGGCTGATACAATTTCATCTAGTTTATCTAACAAATGTCAAACCTTTGCAGGTGTTTTGTAGTAAAAGTTTCAGAAATTGCTGGAAGGTGCTCAGTATTTCTTGGTCAGTTTATCTTCCATGTTGTAACTTGGGGCTGGGAGGTCAGATTTGCTTTGAGAAACACTGAGAAATGTGTGTTGGAAAAGAACCTGTAGGGTGTCTGTAACCTGAGGAGAGAATTACAGAAGGTGAAATTAGGTGGGATCTTTGCAGTCACTTTTCTGACGTAAATAGATAGATTGGTTATTTGTAATAGCATGTAGAGTATAATGGACCTCAATTTTCCCTTTCTTAGTGTACGACAGAACTAGCTCTTAAAGCACGGAAACAGTTTTAAAGTTGAGCTGAAATTGCCTGAGAATTGTGCTAAGAATCAGTGGGAGGAGGGACACTGATAAGGGATTTTTTTTTTAAAGAAATAATCATTTTATGGCTTCTGCTTCAGATTAAGTTGTGCCTTTTAACACTTCCCAGTCAGTAGCCTGTTTCTGAGCCTCTTTCGATGATCTGAGGTGGATATATGAGTCAGGACTGCAACTAGGAAGATGAAAATGGTGATGGAGTTCTCTCCATTTGGGAAAGACAAGGTACAGACGTAGGAGTGGAGAATCTTGCAAATCATAAAACAAGTTGGTTTGACCTACGTTTTGTAGCCAAACCAATTAGTGGTTAATGTAAATGAAACAGCCTTTTTATGCTTTATGTAGGCTGGCTTATCCATAGCAAACCTCAGTGATGCTGACTTTATGTACCTGGTTGAATTTGCTGTTCTTGAAGTGGGAATTGCCAGGCTAGGCTTGCCTGTCAGGGCTTTGGAAACCGGAGACTTTGCAAACATCAGTAGCTGTTCCAGTGACAAAGAGGCTGTAATTACTTGAATGAAACTTGACCGGTATATGAACAAAAGTATCTGTTGAGGGCTTATTGCTGGCTGTGGATTTGTACTTAAGTAGATATAATTACATGGACTTTGTACTGGATTGTTTGACAGATTAAATTTCTACGGAATACAAGGTAACTATAGGTCACAGTCCAAGAGGAAGGTTCCCAAGTATCTATATTCACAGCTGTGTGATAGTCTGGTTAATGGAAAACTAGTTGAATTCATAACAGTCTCATGGTGTGAAATTCAGTAGTGCCAATGCCAGTTTTCAATGAAGTCAGTGCATTAATAATTGCCTTTTACATGAGAATTGGTAACGTTTGAGTGGGGTCTGCACTTTAACATACTTGGCTGCTGCGTGAAGCCTGAAGCAGCCCCTTTACTTCTGAAGTCTCAAGAAGTGACAACTGGCACACAATGTTATGCTGAAAAAAGGATTTTTTAACCCAGACTAAGATCTAAATTATCTGCCTTTCACCGGCAGATATAGAGCACAATATAGATCTATCTGGCCACTGCAGTAAGTAGACAGGGGGTCTTATATGTGGGAGTCAATCAGTGATGCTGGATATTGAGCAAATGGACTCCAAAAGCAGCTGGTCTTCTATTTTCAGAAGCCTCTGAGCTGTTGGTCTGCTAGCCTCTGGGGTCAGCTCACTGAAGAGTTGAGTGTGGGCACGCAGCAAGGCTGCACGGCAAGTGCTGGCTCTTCCTTTGCGGTCAAGACCGTGGGTGGAACCGGTGGTAATTGGGACTTCTTCCGCTTCTGTGAGAGGGAAAAATTACTGCCTGGTGTTATGTAAGGAGCTGCATATCTGTGGGTGGCTGAAGCTGCGACCTCGAAGAGCTCTGTACTGCTCCAAGAAGATAATTTAAGGTCTCAATGATGGGTTTGAGCTAGTGTATGTACATATAGATAGTGCAGGAGCTGATTTCTGCACCTTGGTTTCCTTGGGAAGGATATTATTTGTTGCAAAGGAACTGGAAGAAGCTGGCATGTCAAACGTAGGTATGATGCTTTTTAACTTTCAGTGCAGTTTCTGTTCCGAAAGTAAGGTCTTGGATCATATTTCCTATTTATAAAGCAGGCATATTATGACTGATTTTTAAGTAATCCACTGGTGAAGGATCGCTCAGGGCACAGTAAGTTCATCTTTTCAGAGTTATTCAGGTGGGTACCTTGCAGCTATATCTGACAATGTCGGTCGCCTCTCATGATATTCAGCTGGTGCCACTGAGAAATGGAGATGGTGGCCCTGAAAGGGAGTTACGAAAACCCATTAAGTGTTGTGGCGTAGATTCAGTAATTCAATAAGATGAAGGGGTTCATATGCTGTCCTCTAAGTTTTAAGAGGCTCTTCATGCTGTGCATGTAATTTTACGTTTGTATTTAAGTTTCTGCTTGTGCAGGTGATAACCTGGAGATGTGGCTGATGTACAAGCCTGGAGCTGGAGGATTTCCGAAAAGCTTCTGTGAGACATAACTATAGCTTGAGGTTGTGCAGATAGGAATAGGTTTCTGTGAAATCATTTGTAAGCCTGGATATGCAAACACTCGTAATAGTTATAAAGGAGCTCTGGACTGCAAACCCTGGAGGAACAGACTAATTTTCAGTTAAAAATGGTTTGTAGGAGTGGAATGTTTAGAAACAGTTAATTTGATTAATTCATGCAAGCTCTTTGCTGGTCTGAAAAAAGCTTTTAGAAAGGACTGCAGACATCTGCAGTGGTTGTTAATATTTGATGGGCTTGTACAATTCTTCTTGCAGAAAATTCATGACCTGCTCTATTTCTGTGAGTCTGATTTGGAGAAAGAACGAGTGAAAGAGGTGAAATGGATTCCCTATCTTCCAATAAAGCTGTTGAGAGACTAAATCATTTTTTTGCTGATTTACTCTGCGTTTCCTTCTTGTGTCTGTTAGCTCCATTTCAATAGGTAATTTTTAGATGTCCAAAACTGAATCGCATTCTGCCAGGATGCTGCTGTTACTCACATTTGGAATAAATGCATTGGTAAGGTAGAAACCCACTGCCTGATGTTGTTAGGGTCCTGATTGCCAAAGGAGTTATTTTTAAAGCTTTAGTAAATATTCTATCCCACCTCAGCATGACTTGTACATATGAAAAGGCTTTCAAATAAAGTAAATGCATGCGGAATCAAATATAGAATCTCTAATGGGCTTCAAAAAAAAATACTTTCAGATCCAGAAAGTCTTGAAAAAATCAACTTGTTTTCAGTCTGTGGATCCTGTAAGCTCCTGGTTGATGTGCTTGCTTACGCCTTCAATACTCTCTAGCAAAGGGAAGTTTATTGACAGTGGAATTCTCAGAATGTGGATTACTCAGAAAGCTTTGGTGGTATCAAAGACCTGTAGAAGCTTACTGAAGACTTCTTATGGGATGAAGTTAGGTAAAATGAGAAAATATGCTGCTGGCATGTTTCGAAAGAGCTGGTTTTTCATAGGATTTTTTTTCCTGAGTAAGTGAGAAAGGTAAAATCTCTGCTTCTCCAGGCTGTTTACAACTTTTTGTATCAGTTTTACCGATCTTGCATAGCTGCAAGATGTAATAGAGTTGTAGTTGTAGGGAATGTGGATTTTGGTACTTGGCATGACAGTGACCATGCTACCTATATATGATGCTGTATTTCCCAACCTGAAACTACCCACAGTCTTGCTAGTCTGAATTCTGTAAGTGGTGATGTCGGTTCTCCAACATTCATCACTGGTTGTCCATAGTTATGGAGAGTGGTGAAAATGGGTTGTTGCACTTCTGGAAAGGCTTTGATACTGTCAGCCGAGTATTTAGAGTTGTTGAGGTAAAGGTACTGTGTAAGAACTCCTTGTCAGCCAAAGGAACTGACTGATGATATAGCTGTCAAGATAGCACCTTCCTCTCCTGGTAGAGCCACAATGAGCACGCATTGTGTTTCATGCTCTGCTGGAGATATATGTGTGCGTATGTGTGTAGGTTGGTTGTTTTTTATTAAATCCAAGTAGTCTGTCAGTACTTGACAGGGGCTGGAATCACAGAATCATGGAATAGTTTGAGTTGGAAGGGACCTCAAAGCCTCTCCATCCAGCTTCAAACCCCCTGCCAAGGGCAGGGACACCTCCCAGTGGATCAGGTTGCTCCAAGCCCCATCCAACTTGGCCTTGGATACCTCTAGGGATGGGGCAGCCATGACTTCTCTGCACAACCTATTTCAGTGCTTCATTATACTCACAGGAAGACATTTCTTCCTAAGATGTTATCTTACTCTCCCCTCATTCAGCTTAAAACATTCCTCCCTCATCATATCTCTGCACGCCCTGATCAAGAGTCCCTCCCCAGCTTTCTTGGAGTCCCTTTCAGCACTGGAAGCTGATCTGAGGTTTCCCTGGAGTCTCCTCTTCTTCAGGCTGAACAACCACAACTCTCTCAGCCTGTCCCTGTCTGGATGGTACCCTAGCCCTGGGATCATCTTCATGGCCTCCCCTGGTAGTTATTCAAATTGTAAATTATAGAATCATAGAATCACCAGGTTGGAAGAGACCCACTGGATCATTGAGTCCAACCATTTCTATCAAACACTAAACCATAAATGATTGCTTTCAAAGGAAAAGAGCAGTCAAATTCTTGTCTGTTAGAGAGGGAAAAAGAAATATTCATTGTTCTTCTCAGTGGTGCAGTCTGGCTGTTGCAACACTTGTGCGACCAGAGGGAGAAGGATTTAAAATACGTGGTATCTACCTGACCTACCTAGTTTAACTTTGAATGCTGCAAGCTGCATGCTTTAAGGGTAGTGTGTTAAGAGAAAAGTAGGTTAATGTACAGAGGAAAATACTTTCTGAAGTATTTGAGAAAAAAAGCTAAGTACTCATTTTGATGTGTCCTCCCTGTTCAATTCTGCATATTTCCATTGTTCTATCACAGATGAGCAAGTTAAAAAATGAGGTTTAGTATGTTGTATACCTGTCAATAGCAGAATTAATATTTATGGTGAAGAGTTACTTAAGGCCCTGATTGTGTGTTGCAGACAACTGTGAGTTGGTTGAATATCTTTATACTTCGTTTGTCCTTTTTTTTTCCTGTCTACTGAATGACAGGCTCAGTTGGCAGAACTGTGCCTGCTTGCTGTGATTGTACTTTGCCTTGTACAGCAGAGGCAATCTTGTAGTGGTGAAGTTGGAGCTTCTTTTCTAACCGTCTTTTCTATGGAAAATATCAACAGTTCTGAATTTAATGGCAATAGTTAGAAAAACCTCCAGCCATTAATCAGTCCTAAGTGGTTGCATAAATTAGTGAATAGAAATGAAGAGGTGATGTGACGTTTGTTTTTAATGGTGAATAAACCATCTCTATGGGTAACAAAAAATTTGAGCTCTTTCCTTTCTAAACTGATAACTTGACGTTTTTTTCCTTTAAGGAATATCCACCTTAAGAAATCCCATGTTCTGGGAGCCCTGATGAGTAGTAAGGCTCATGCACGTAGTTCTTTTTTTGACAGTAACAGGTAGAAGAAAATGCTAGGAGAGTAATCACAGACAACATTTGCTGTCTGCTGAGGCATCTGATAATGCACGAAACAATGCTTTTGGTTCAAAATGTCTTTTCATAAAAACAAAATAATGAAACTGTTATTTAAAAGAACCCAAACAATCCCATCAACTATTGAGAGCAGTCCTGCAGAGAAGCACTTGGGCTGCTGGTGGATGAGAAGCTCATCATTAGCTGGAAATGCGTGCTTGCAACTCAGAAAGCCAAACCATATTTTGGGCTGCATCAGAAGAGCAATCAGCAGGGTGAGGGACGGGATTCTGCCCCTTTACTCTACTGTCGTGGGATCTCACTTGGAGGTCCTGTGTTCAGTTCTGGAGTCCTCAGCCCAGGAGGGACGTGGGGCTGTTAGAATGAGTCCACAAAGATGATCCGAGAACCTGGAGAACCTTCCATACAAGGATAGGCTAAGAGAGTTTGGGTGGCTCAGCCTGGAGAGAAGGCTGTGAGGAGATCTTAGAGCAGTTTCAAGTATTGAAAGGGGCTCCAGGAAAGCTGGGGAGGAGCTCTTGATCAGGGAGTGCAGGGATAGGATGAGGGACAATGTTTTTAAACCGAAAGAGGGAAGATTGAAACAAGGTAATGGGAAGAAATGTTTTCCTGTGAGGGTGTTGAGTCCCTGGCCCAGGTTGCCCAGGGACGTTGGGGTCGCCCCAAACCTGGAAGTGTCTAAGGCCAGGTTGGATGGGGCTTGGAGCAACCAGATCGAGTGGGACGTGTCCTTGTGCATGGCAGGGGCATTGGAACTGGATGAGCTTTGAGGTCCCTTCCAACCCAAATAATTCTGATTATATATACATGGTTTTATGGATAACAACAAAAATCCCAAATAAATCCAAACCCCAGACTGTTACATTTTTCTACTTTTGGCAGTAAGTGCTAATTAACTTCTGCACAATATTAGCTCGGCTGTGCTCGGTATCAGTCAAAACAAGATGTTAGCCATTTATGATTAATAACTGAAGAAAAAAAAATCAAGCCAAACCTATTGATGCTCTGATGTTCTTAACAATTGTTGGCTGACCTCTTGGTAAATATAAATACGTGCTGATAATACTTAGGGTTTGGTAGTACAGCAAGATAATCCAATTCAATGCCTGTTTTTATAGAAGACCCTGAGAACTGGGACTGTGAGGTTTTCTTGATATTTATCAGCTTCTTGTCGATACAATTCTTGGCAGCTACTGGTGCCTGCATATATCTTGCAACCCAGAGATCTTGACAGTGAATGAGTTCAATAATGTAATAACTTTATTTGGGAGATTAATAGTGACTTCTGGACAAACCGGATCACTGGCCTGCGACCTATGACATGAGGTTTAACAAGGACAAGTGCTGGGTCCTGGACTTCGGACCTTAGAGGTCCTTAGGACTCCCTCTAGTTCTGTAATGCTACCAGCTTGGGGAAGAGTGGCTAGAAAGCTGCCTGGCTGGAAGGACCTGGGGACATTGTTTGACATCTGGCTAAAGATTAGCTGTCAGTGGCCCAGTTGGCCAAGAAGGCCAATAGCGTCATCACTTTTATCAGAAGCAGTGTGGCCAGGAGGACCAGACAAGTAATCTTTCCCCTTCCATCTCTGGAGGTGTTTAAAAGATGAATGGATGAGGTAATCAGGCATATGGTTTAGTTGTGGACAGGTGCAGTTGGACTCAATCTCAAAGGTCTTCTCCAATCCAGTGAATCTAAGATTGTTTTCAAGAATTTTTTGTAACTTTCAGAAGTTTAGGTGATAGGAACTGAGATATCAGTTTTATAGGATGTGATTTCTGCATTTATTTTCTCTTACATAGATTGCAGATACTTGCTACGGAATGATTTAACAGAGGCAGTCCTAATGTTTGGTCTGAAATGTAAGTCATGGAGTTACAAATGAACTGGGGTTCTTTATGAACTCTGCTGTATCAAAGGAATGTTGTCAAGCTGCTAAAAGCATCCTCGCTCTGGAAATGGAAAAGAGAAATTTTGATAAATTTCTGAATGCGCAGGCTATTCAGAATAATTGGAGCATTTCATTTTTGCAGGGACTTCGGTGATTAGCTCAAAGTACTTGTGCGCTGGAAATTGCGCAGCAAACTAAAAGAGAAGGAGCCCCTTAATGAGAGAAAGAACTTTCCAGTTTGTTTAAGTGTTTTCAATAAGCAGTTTTAATGTTTAAAAAAAAAAATTCTCATCATTTATGTGAATATAGATGGAACTTCCTACTTAGAGGTGGAGTGGGATTGTTTCTGTTCTGATTAGCCGTGTTGATAATGTTCTTGGTATTAGGAGACTGGCAAGTGAATGGTCGTGCTGCGTTTTTTCTATTCTTTAACTGGACAGTACATATCTGAACAGTGTTTGTTGTTGGAATGGGGTACAGGGTAGATGTTGTGCTGTGGGCAGATTGTTCTTGTTCAGTAGGTCGTACCTGTGCATAAGTACCTGAAGGAGGCCTATAGGAAAGCTGGGGAGGGAATTTACACAAGGGCATGTAGTGATAGGACAAGGTGGAATGGCTTTAAATTGGAAGGAAGAAAATTTAGATTAAACATTAGGAAGTAATATTTCACAATGAGGGTGGTGAGACACTGGCCTAGGTTGCCTAGAGAATTATTCTAGGTTGGAAGAGACCCACAGGATCATCGAGTCCAACCATTCCCATCAGACACTAAACCATGGCCCTCAGCACCTGGTTCACCTGTGCCTTAAACACCTCCAGGGAAGGTGAATCAACCACCTCCATGGGCAGCCTGTTCCAGTGCCCAGTGACCCTTTCTGTGAAATTTTTTTTCCTAATGTCCAGCCTGAACCTCCCCTGGCAGCGCTTGAGGCCATTCCCTCTCATCCTGTCTCCTGTCACTTGGGAGAAGAGGCCAGCTCCCTCCTCTCCACAACCTCCTTTCAGGTAGTTGGAGAGAGCAATGAGGTCTCCCCTCAGCCTCCTCTTCTCCAGGCTAAACACCCCCAGCTCTCTCAGCCATTCCTCATAAGGCCTGTTCTCCAGCCCCTTCACCAGCTTCGTTGCTCTTCTCTGGACTCGCTCCAGAGCCTCAACATCCTTCTTCTGGTGAGGGGCCCAGAACTGAACACAGGATTCGAGGTGCGGTCTCACCAGTGGTGGCTGCCCCATCCCTGGAGGTGTTCAAGGCCACATTGGATGGGGCTTTGATGAACCTGATCCAGTGGGAGGTGTCCCTATCCATGGCAGGGGGGTTGGAACTAGATGGTCTTTAAGGTCCCTTGCAACCCAAACAATTCTGTGATTCTGTGTTCCACATGGTTTCAGAAGATGAAATACCAATTCCTTGTGTGAATCACCTCATACATGGGGAAAAATTATCTTGGTTTGAGAATCTTTATATAAGGAGTATTTACAATTGCCATGATCTGGATGTGTACTAATCAGGTGATGAAGGAGTGAACAGAAGGGCTAGCACATCTGTTTTCAGCTGCATTTTGTGAAGTCTTGCTATTCCAGTATCCTCATATATGGCCATCTATAAATAGGGATATGGAAAATTAATTTGCAGTAAATGTCGGTGTGTTGGTGAGTTCACAATTAGTTGTACGCGAAGAGCCACGATACCAATAATTGTGTGGTGATATTTAGAAGCAGAAGTAGGTTCAGTTGAGGTTTTCCTGTAGTATCCATGTGATGAAACTTCAGCGAATTTGGCAATGGACAACCATGGGATAGGAATCCCATTACCCTTTATATTGCCTCTAGGCCATGAAGGTCTTTTTTTTTTTGGCAGATCATCTAGTGCAAGTTCATGAAAGCACAGCTGACAACACAGCTTGATGGAAAGTACAATACTCATTTAAATGTAATTAATTCTCTCTAGTCAGAAATGCAGGTTTGCTGTACAGCATCAGAGATTTATAAATGAGGTATGTGCTATGTAGAATAGAAGCAAAATCAATCTGTTTTCTGATTGTGAACTCCTTCTAGGGGAGAACTTGCTATATGGCCAATCTATGTTAAAGAGCCTGTAAGTAACTCTATGTTTATACTAGTGCTTTAGATTACTCTGAGAGTTTGACCTGAAAGATCATGCAGTTCTACCTCCCTACTTTAGACAGGGACACCTCCTATTGGATCAGGTTGCTCAAAGCCCTGTCCAGCCTGGCCTTGGATATCTCCGGGTTTGGGGCAGCCACCACTTCTCTGGGCAGCCAGTGCCAGGGCTTCTCCACCCTCATAGTCATATATGTTTTTATGGTGAGCCCCAACACAGAAATTCACTTCTTAGTACTTGTTTTATACCTTGTAGTGATGATCAAACGAATTGCTAGTTATTAATTTTGAAGTAATGATGACTGTCTCTGTGTCATAAGTAGCAGATGATGATAGTGCTGTCAGTGCTTCAATTTAATGAATGAACAACAACATAACATGCTGGTAAAGGAACGAAGAATATACAATGACTTTCTAATTACTAGAAGACTGTACTGTATGACATGGTGTTACTAGACTGTTTTGTAGTTGAAACAGGGGTGGTTACAGGAGCAGCCCAGAGAAGGCGGTAAATAAAGGTGGCACATGGTCCGTGTTCATTCACGTGTCGGGAAGGTGGGCACATCAATAACAAAACTGTGAGTAATGTTTGCAGTGAGGCAGCTGTGTCTGAGATGATAGTTATGGGAAAAAATAATAGTTACAGTTCAGCAGTCAATGAAGTTGTGATTGTGGAAATAATTCCAGATTTGTTTGTACGATAAGATAAATGAAAAGCTTTTTTATTAATTGGCACTTGCTCTGTATTCTAAGTCTGTGCAAATGCTTTGCTTAAAGGAGCACCTGGGAGGTGCAGTTCTGACGAAATATCTGAGGGGATCGCACCAATACGACACTGGGCTGTTCGGTCTTGGCTTATGATCATTTTGATTCATGATCTTTCATTCCTCAAAAGAGCTGTCAAATTAATTGGCCTTAAGGAGTGGCTTATCCAGACATAGCAGGGAAAAAAGTGCAACCTGATGTCCCCAGTGCCTGGTGCTGCTGTGAAAGGGCAGTTTGTGTTCTGAACTTCCCGCTGGATTAGTGGGGATAGATGAGGCTGGGACTGAGCATCTAAACCAGCACTGGGAAATCAAATGCCCTCTCCACTTCATCTTCTGTTACTTAATTCTTGATTCCTTTTATTTGGCGTACTCTTCCATGCTGAAATCTTCTTCGATCACCAAGTGAAATTTGCATCTTCTTGTTGTGTATCTTAAAAGTATTTGC
Organism: Clamator glandarius; assembly: GCA_033459285.1. Lineage (NCBI taxonomy): Eukaryota > Metazoa > Chordata > Aves > Cuculiformes > Cuculidae > Clamator > Clamator glandarius. The sequence goes on from JAUNZM010000078.1 coordinate 781,405, forward strand.
TTAGGTTTTCAAACTTAGTGCATCTGTGAAACTGTGGAGAATTCTAAGAAATAAGTCTTGACTTACCTAGCAAGTGCTTAATTCTCATGGAAACTCAGCTACAATCCTTACAGATCCTGATTACATACCATAGAATCACTAGGTTGGAAAAGACCTTTGAGATCTTTGAGTCCAACCGTACCTGCCCACTACTAAACCGTATCCTCTAAGCACTTCATCTACCTGTCATCTACCTCCAGAGATGGGGACTCCACCACCTCCCTGCAGCCTGTTAGTATCCATGTAAGGAAAAATCAGCCTCTTATGTGAATCCCAGGTTAAACTTTCTTTGACACCATTTAAATTCTCTTGTAGATTTTTGAAATAATTTTTCAGACGTGGTTTCTTTTCTCTCCTGCTCTCCAAATTGAAACAGACCATTTAAAATTCAGAGGAGCTTTTTGCTGTGAATCTGCCCAGTGTTTTTTTGGACGTTGTTTGCTCTTGAGGAGGCATCACCATAGCAGCAGTCTCTTAGAGAGTTTTGTGGCTCTGCTTGTGGATCTCCTAACAGTGCTGCCTTGAAATGGATGGACCAGAGCGTGGTTTGCTTGCTGAATTCCAAAAAACCAACTTATTCAGTTTTGCTATCATGAGATGGAAAGGTTTTGCATTTCCCTTGTCTTAAGTGACATGAGTGTTAAAGTTAAGAATGTTGCATGAAAAACTAGTCTCATTCTGCAGCTGCTGTGCAAAGTCTAAGTTAAGGACTCGATATGGTAGATAGGTAAAGAATCTGCAATGCTTCAGAAAAAGTCTCATTTTCGCTTAAATTCAGTGCACGAAACGATGGATGCAGTCATAATCTCCCAGTTAGCCATGTTTCTGCAGAACAGCTGCTGTGCTTGGGCTGCAGCATCACAGCAGCGCGCTGCGGTGCTGGGGTAGGGGGGGGAATTGGGGCACTGTGCTGCTGGAGAGGAGTTTTCTGATCAAATCACACACTGAAATTCTTGGATTTGTCAGCAGGAAGAGGAAATGAAAACTTCTCTTGTTATATTACAAGTGAGGAGCTTTGAGAAAGCGTGATGATTTTTACTTGGGAAGAACAAGCCTGTCAAATCGCCTGAGAGTAGAGGAAATTGGTGTTGGTTTAAAATGCTGCTTTAAATGCTGTTTCAAATGTTGCCCCCTTCTGGTTACTGAGGGCTGGGTGTGGGGAGAGGCAGGATAAATGACAATCAAAATGTCTAGGGGGAAAAATAGAAAGCATGCATTTGTCACATTAGAACAAGTAGTTTTGATGCCTTAAAAAAGGTGAATATGTCAGAAAAGCGGCTGAACATGTGGAAAGCTTTTAGGCGCCGAGGAAGCTCATATCTAATAACAAGAGTTTATGTAGGGGAAGCAACCTCCTGGAGAATTCCAGTCTCATTATATTTAAAAATTTCTGTGACTGACATGCAGTGGGTTATTTAGTTTTCTGTTCACATCTTTTAACTCTTAAAGAACCCTTTTGCAGGAGAAATGTGGTTAAGTGCCTTGTTGCTGTGTGGAGTAGAGGCTGGTGAATCATAGAATCACCAGGTTGGAAAAGACCCATCGGATCATCGAGTCCAACCATTCCCATCAAACACTAAAACATGTCCCTTAGCACCTCATCCACCTGTCCCTTAAACTCCTCCAGGGAAGGTAACTCAACCACCTCCTTGGGCAGCCTGTTCCAGTGCCCAATGACCCTTTCTGTGAAAATTTTTTTCCTAATGTTCAGCCTAAATCTCCCTGGCAGAGCTTGAGGCCATTCCCTCTCATCCTGTCCCCTGTCACTTGGGAGAAGAGGCCAGCTCCCTCCTCTCCACAACCTCCCTTCAGGTAGCTGTAGAGAGCAATGGCTGTGCCACTCTGGAGAGCTCATGCTGGCCCAGGAAAGGTGCTTGGAACGTTTTGAAATAAAGTGATTATTGCTGCTTAGAGGTAGCGCTTGGCAGTGAGCACATTCATAGCCAGTGCTGCTCACGGCTGAGAACATGAAGCTTTGCTTCACTCTCTGTTGTGACGCACATTTGGGAATGAGTGGAAACATTCTATATAGAAAGGAAGGCACAGCGTCAGTAGTGATGTGCAACCTAACCTGGACTTTGAGCTAAGCAGAATAAATAAATATGATGACACTTGCTTGGAACTTACTAAAAACCAAACAAACCATGCAATGGCTTATTGCTATGTTGTGGTTGGGAATTTGTCTGTCATAACAGGAAGGGTCCATAGGAGGCTATAAATATGTTGAGAGGGTCAGAGAACCTCTTGTGTGAGGATAGGCTGAGAGAATTGGGAGTTGTTCAACCTGGAGAAGAGAAGGCTCCAAGGAGACCTTATAGCAGCCTTGCAGTATCTGAAGGAGCTCTAGGAAAGCTGCTGAGGCGCTTTTTACAAGGGCATGCAGTGATATGATGAGGGAGAATGGCTTTAAATTGAAATGGGGAAGATTTAGATTAGACATTAGGAAGAAATTCCTCACTGTGAAGGTAGCGAGGCCCTGGTCCAGGTTGCCCAGGGAAGTTGTGGCTGCCCCGTCCCTGGAGGTGTTCAAGGCCAGGTTGGATGGGACTTTGTGCATCCAGATCCAGTGGGAGGTGTCCCTGCCCATGGCAGAGGTTTTGGAGCTGGGTGGGCTTTGAGTTGCCTTCCAACCCAAACAATTCTGTGATTCTATAAATAGCAATCATTAGTAACAGAACTGACAGATGTAATGAGCAGGGCTGATGAGGAGCCGCGCTGACAAGTTCTTTCTGGTACGTTCATAAGCTTAGTAAATGTAGCATCTGGAATTAAGAGTTCAGCTTTGAGTCATTTCAGTAACTTAAACTATGTGGGTGACCGTGGAAAGCTAGTTTTAAGAACTGTGAAGATTCAAGATGCTTTCCTTTTTAGAGCATCTCTGGTATCTCAGCTTCACAGGGCGAGACTTTTGTCTGGTTTGAACCGGTGAAGGCTGTGAACTTCACTGGTCTCTTAAATTGCCTCTGAGACTGGAAATAAATAAGAGAACTTACTTCTGGCTGTAAGCTGGCTCCTGCTGTGACATTTCAGACCAAAGGTAAATTCCATACATTGGCAGGGGTGAATGAGTTCTAGACATAAAGGTACGAGGTGCATCAGATGCTCTGTACCTGCAGGAATCTTGAGGTGAATTGGTTCTCCTCTCCCCTCTCGCTGCTTTTTTTATTGATATTCCTGAAATGAATTCTTTTTAAAAATGGTAACATATATGAAATAATAGAAGTGTTTGGTTACAAGCAGCAGCTCTTACCAGTAGATGGAGGCAATGAGATATGGAAGTCAGACCAGGTTCTCTCCTCCTTTGGGTATGAAAGCCCTGTGCTATATAGCATGAAGGAGAACCGGCAGTTCAATTCTGCATTTTGTGGGACTTGCAGAAGAAATTATGGAGCCTGTTTTTAGTAAGACTCGAACTCAAAAAACTACTGTGCAAGTGGTCCTGCATCATGTGTTTATTTCAAGGTTTTCCCTTTTTTCACTCTTTATACCAGTAATTAGTCTTCTGTAAGGCTGTTTTGGGGCTATTCTAACAGTATGAGTCATGATGAGAATTGATTCTCTGACAGCAGTTTTCTCGTTTGCCTCTTGGTTTATAACATTTCATCAGGTTTTTTAAAAATTAGATGAAGGAGGGAAACTGGTTTGGCTGAATCCAGGCTCGTGGGGTACATGCTTGAGCTGTGTGCAGGTCTGTCTTCTGGGACGAGACTTAGACTTGCTTACGGTATAAAATCCTCTTGTTTACTTCAGAACCCACTAATTCCAACTCCTGCTCTTTGATAGCTGGACGTTCTCAATTTAGCAGATGATAGCAATTGCAGCAGCATGGTGCTAACGTTTTCCTAAAGAGCATTGGGAGAGTCTACTTAAGTCCGTTCTGTGGATGACCCTATAATTTAAGTTTGCATGTTGCAGTTCCCATAGTTGCTTCACAGCTAAAGAAATACTTGCAATCCATTCTGTAAGCGAACAGTTTCAATTTGCCTGGCTATGTGAGGGTTTTCAAAGGGCTTTAAAACAACTTGATGCATAATAATTCCTTCATGTGCTACACTGATTGGCTTTTGATTTGAAAGCCTGAGATTATTCCACACTCACCTTATCTTGCTGCTACATCGGGTTAGACTTGAGCCTCTGAATCTCTCAGGCACTTGTTTTAATTGGAAAATTACCAAGAGGTGGTGGAAGTAATGGTATTAAGTAAGAATCGGTTGCAGGACTTCAGCCTCATGCCCAGTTAATGCTTTGGAGAGACATCTCAGATCCCTGCTCTCCAGTTTTTGCAACAGTGGCTTTGCATGACTGACACTGTGGCTTAGAGGCCAAGGTTAAGGAATAAAACAAGAAGCCAAACAAAGTTTAGAGATTTCTGACGGCAAGAGAGCAATGTGTTTGAACATTCCCAGGCCATTTTTACTTAGTGAGATATGTAGAAGCCTGGGTTCACAAATATGTTTTATTTTTAAAGAAAAGATGCAATTCTAAGGAAATGTTTTCCCGGAACTGTAACAAAGTTCATAGGTGTTGGCACTAACTCTTTTTTTTTAACTTGTATGCAAAAGTAGAACTTGCCATAAACTGACTGTTAATATGGTTTTGTGGGAAGTTACCACTGACGAGGAACTGTTATGTGGTAATTATGCGTTGGCTGGGAAATAAATGAACTTAATATAAGTGGTTTATGCCTAGGAAAAAATGGGTGTGCATCTGTTTCCCCTATCCTCCTGTTTTCCAGCAGGGAAAATAATGGCAGGCTTCCTAGAAGCCTGTTTGTGGAAAGCCATGTGGAAAGCAATGCCCTGAAAGGAGTGTGTGCTGATACAGAAAGAGCATCTGGAATCACTGGTTGAGTTTATACCGAGTATGATATGTATGGGATGAAATGCTCTGTTGGTCAGTTTGGGGTCTCCTGCCCATCCCTCCCTGCACATCCCACCCTTTTATGCCTCTTAGACTGAGAGTGTTCCATCAGCTCCAGGATAGCCTTGATTTCTATAGGAATAAGTGTGAGCAATGGCCTTCTTGCATCCCTGTGCCCCATGTTATAATTTCCAGAGAAAAACTGTCTAAAAAGCATGCAGATAACTTTCAGAAAGTGAGGTTACTTAGATTAGACCGAGCTGAAGTTAAGAAACTGATGCTACTTTAGCTGAAACCAGAATAGGAAGCCACTTAGAGCCTGCACATCTGAAGAAACTCCTTAAGTTGTAAGTTTGAGTTGGCACTGAGGAAGCTCAGTAAAACAAGCCTAAATGGCAGAAATAAAAGAACTATATTGGCGTAAAAACGTAACACAGCCTTAAGTCTTCCATGCCAAGTTGTTCCTCTTCAGTGCTGTATCAGCTTGTGTGCACCATAAAAGAGCTTAATCCATGGACATTTCCTAAATCATGTAATTCAGGCTTGAAATGTTGGCATGTGTAGATACACAGCCTTCAAACTAAAGGCTTTATTTTACTAGGCCAACTTTTCCTGTGTTTTCTCAGTTCAGGCCTTATGTTTAGGGTGTTCTGATGTTCAGAAAAGAAGTAACCCCCCCAGTTACGTCAAAAGGAGGCCTTGTAGCTCTGGGAGATGCTCTGATAGCAGATATCTCGGTGTGTGTTTGGTGACACTGTTTCTAAGCTTGAGCTGTGGAAGTGGATGAAGGGAGAGGACTGGTGTCCAACATGCCTCATTATAAATCCATTTCAACTGTGAGATTAGATGCAGCCAAAATAACCTCAACTTTATGTTCTGTACTTGTTCCAGCTTTTCAAACATTCTATGAAGTATAATTAGAATGCTGTTTTTATTCTAGTTGTTAGATCTGTTTGTAAGTTTGCAGTGATAGGTGAGAAGTGCAAGGTGTGTTGGCCGTTCATCTGGGGCTGGCTGAGCTTGCTAAGTAGCTGTATTTCTTTCTACCACTAAATGATGCTAAGAAGCTCCTTGGCGTGGTCACTGGAATGTTAAAACCCTGCTCTACAATTCAGACAAGGCAGTAATTAACTGTGGGGATGCAGCCGTGGGCAGATGCAAGGGCTGAGCTCAATGGTTCCCTTCTCTTTCCTGTGGAGCTGGGAGAGCGACAGGCAGTGCTGCACATGAGAACAGTTGTGGCAATGTACCTTCCGAATCTGCAGATTTCCAAACCTTCTGTATGCAGGGATTGTTAACTGAGCGCGCAGGGCTCTTTCTCTTTTGTTTTGGAGGAGAAAGCTTGGAGAAGACAACTGGAGACTGTTGGGGGAGAGGATGTGATATGAAAATCCAAAGGGAAAGGTCCTTGGCAGGGTGCTTTTAAAGGAAAGCTGGGGCTTTGGGGAGAGGCTTGAGGATGTAAATGGTGGGAATTAAAAGATTTGGAAGAAGGCAGGATTTAAGGAGGGAGAAAAAAGGAACAAGTTGTTGCTAGCATTTGTCTCCAGTGCACTGATGATTTTAGGTTTGTTTGGTAGCAGAGCAGGGACCTGGGAGTATTTTGTTTGCACTAATAGTTTTAAAAATGTTATTTCCCTTATGTTTGCAAACTCTTGGTGTTTGTGTCTATTTGACATATGAATGTAGTTTTGTGTAGTTTAGGGGAAAACAAATCCCAACACAGTAAACCTAGGAAGTGAGATAGCAGAGGTCAACGCTGGCTTGGTTTCAGGTGCTACCTGTGTTCTCCTGTGCTTGCTGCACACAGGAGGTTGCTTGAGGTGTTCTTCTCTGGGCATATCCTATTTCTTTGGCTGATAATTTCAGCCTACAGATAGGTTTTCAGAAGGGCTTGTAGACAAGAAATCCCATTGCTTTTACAAGATCCCCTGTGAGATGCCTACTTTGGTGGTTAAAATTAACATTGTAGAATTCTTGCAGATCCCTAGAGGATGTGTTTCTGTTCCTTGCTGGCTTGATAATTGCTCTGTGCTGTGTTATGGTTGTAAATATTTCCAAGTCCATAAGGAGTCCTGAAGAGGAACTACAAACAGACGTTCCTCCTGGTCTGCCTGGTATGAACTGTGGCACGACGAGCACGGGCTTCCCTTTCCTCATCCCTCCCTGGCGCCCCTCCAAAAAATACTGGGTCTTTGCTGTAAAGAGCAAAGGGAACAAATGTAAATGTATATATTGAATGTATATGAACTCTTCGTGTTTTTTCTTTACCTGTGTACGTGACTTTTCTGCCTGCAGATCAGTGAGGTGTCTGCTCAACCAGGGAATAAGGATATGCTGTACAGGGAACAAGAGCTTCCTGTGTAGGAGCAAAGATTTTGCTGCAGATATGACAACTTTTCTCTAAGCAAAATAAAGAGGTTACAAATTGTCCAGAACCGCATTTGCTGCCAGGTCTCAGGTTGTGATGCAGGAAATGCTGCCCCGTGATGTGGCTGGGGTGGGGTTCCCATGTATTTGACGTGCTGCCCCAACTTCAGAAACTTTCTTCAGTCGACCCAGATGCATGAAAACTGACTTGTGGTATCTTAAATCAGCCAAACTAAATGTTGGGAATGAGCATCTCAATATTGATGTGATAATCATTCGTTTTCCATTTGGGAATGACCGTTGCGTTCATACGTACTTGGATTGTTTTTCAGACCAGTGTTAAAACATTCTAAATTCTGTTACATGAATATAATGGTTCTTTATAAGCTTAAGACTGGATTTAATCTGAAATGGAAGATTCCACATGCCCATTTGGCAGTTGCCTTGGTGGCTGCTGTAGGCATGAGGGTGCTGTATGAGGACATATGTTGGCTTTGGTGGTGTTAATGGAATCGAAGCAACCAATGAACCTTGGTGGCTGCCGTAGGCATGAGGATGCTGTATGAGGACATTGGTTGGCTTCGGTGGTGTTAATGGAATCGAAGCAACCAATGAACCTTAGCATGTGGTGTGGTCTGAGAGAGGCAAGTGAGGTTTCACTCCACTTCAGTGAAACTGTGGTCTTGAAGCCCATTTATGGCTGCTTTGTGATGGGGAAAGAGGAGAAGAGATGGGGGAACTTGTGCTGTCAGAGATCTGATGCTACAGACCATAAGCTGTCAGTGCATCTCCCAGATGGGTAATGGCTTTTCTTCTGGAATTGCACTGTAGAGGGTAGAAACAGGCCTAAAACAGATGAGCATAAAGAGAACAAGTGTATTTTGATGTTTGAGTCTCCCTGTGTACTCAGGTAAGTTAAATGAAATACCTTGTGCTTTGGGTGCGTGTGATTAAGACCATGAATTCTTTCTTTCAGTGTGTCAAGAGGAAAGGAAGAAAATGGTCTGTGTTCTCTGTGTCATTGGCCTTCAGGTTGTATTGAAAACATGTGTCCTATCACATGTGGTGGGTAAACTTCAACTTTCAGCCTAGTGCATCGTCTTGGTTTATGGAATGGGTGTTGTATTTCAGCTCAGGTTCTGGCTTTGTTTGTGGTTGTAAAACTGGGGCACAGATGCACCTTCTGCATGTAGTGTGTGTGTGTAATCAAAAGCACTGGTTTGCAGTAAATAATTCATGTCAGCTGGGGCACTGGGTTCTGATAATGAGATCTCAAGGGCTTGGCTCTTTCCAGATGATATATGAATATTCTTTGCTGTTAGTCATTCACGCTGACAAGTACTTAGCAGCTAATAGGATTTGTGTGTTGAGGGGAAGGAAATTCCTTAAGTTTTCTAGCTGTTTTCCTACTTTCTTGATGTCTCTCTTCTGTGTCTGCCCCAGCTTTGAGCAGCTCTGGCTGGTGTGATTTGAAAGGACAAATGACTGCCACCCCTGGGTTAAAATCTCTAGGAATTGAGTTATATAGGGATGTGAATCTAAATGATGCTTTCATTGACAAAGGACTCCTACAGGATCTGTACAGAAGCTCTCCTTGAAGGGTGAGACAGGTGATGGATATGTGGAGAGAGGTTGGTCTCTCTGTACTTTCAGAGGGTCGCAAGACTGGTGATGGAAGAAAATTGCAGCTATTTTGCACACCTGTTAAACTTTTAGGGGTGTGGAGCTTTAGTCTTCGCTTTAGGCAGACTTTGGCAGGACAGCTATAGTGATAAGTGTTACGTTCCAGAACGGATAGGATGGTGAGGTAAGAAGTTGGGCAGTAAACTTTTGTTTTCACCTGTTGGCGTGATTTTTCTTAGCTGTTTGCGCTCAAGAGAAGCAATGAGTAACAATATAGGCCCCAAATCTATTGGTACTCTTGAGCTCTCAAGTCAGCAGTCTGAAACTTTTGTAAAGGAGACCTTGGGGAACAGGCTGTGGTAAACATACTACCCTAAAGCAGTAAGGACTGAGTTTAGCCCTTGTGCCGATGCCTTGTGTGCTTTTCTCCAGTTCTAAGTGCCAGATTTTGTGTGTAAAATAACAAATGAAGGGTAACAGATCTAAGCTGAAAGAAGGGAGGTTTAGGTTAGATAGAGGTTTCCTGTGCAGGAGGCCCTGGCCCTGGTTACCCAGAGAAGTTGTGGCTGCCCCATCCCTGGAGGTGTTCAAACCCGAGTCGCGTGTGGCTTTAAGCAGCCTGGTCCATTCCAACTGAAACTATTCTGTGATTCTGAACATGGCCATGGTCCGTTCCCAGCCAGTTTTTGTCAAAAGCTGTTACTAGCTAAAACTCTTCCATAGGGACTGTTCAGTGGCGCCCTTCCTTAGTGCATGGGACTGCAGGAGTCCTGACAGCTTCTGTAATTAATAGCAAATTAGCATATGACTGTGGCTTCTGCTGAACCTGATCCCATCTGGTGCTGCTGACGCTTGGCCGGTCAGTCTTCTGCGCATGGATCTGCTGAGGGGATTAAAGATGAGGTCCATGTTTTTCCCTTCCAGAATGTTTAAAATGCACAGCGCTTAAGGGACAAGAGGTTTTTTTTTTCCCTGAACTTCTGATAAATAATTACCCCCTGCTTTGTGCATTTTGGTGTTCCTCGATTACAGAAAGGTCAGAAGTGATCTGATAGATGCTCTTGTGGTGCTGTGCTTCTGCTCTGCTGTTCGTCACCTTCCTGTGAGTCACCTTTATGTTCAATGCCGTTATATCCCTGCCTGCGTGGAGCAGCGAACTTGAGTGTACGTTCAAGTGCAGTTCGCACTGACTCTGCCCACAGGTTGTTTTGGTTGCTATTTTCTCTCTGGTCCTTTCCCTTGCTCCAGGCTTTCCATACAGGCCTGATCTATGGCAGTGTGCTTGCAGGACAAGGGGTCTGCAGCCTTCTAGGAGTGAGAAGGTTTGTTACAGGTTGTCCAGAGCAGTGGTGGCTGCCCCATCCCTGGAGGGGTTCAAGGCCAGGTTGGATGGGGCTTGGAGCAACCGTATCCAGTGAGAGGTGTCCCTGCCCATGGCTTGGGCTTGGAACTGGGTGATCCTTAAGGTCCCTTTCACCCCAAACCATTCTATTGTTCTGTGAAATGCAACCTATTTGAAGGGACTCTTTTCCTGTCTGTAATTTGAAAGAGAAAAATAGGCTTGATGTGTCTGATTGACCTGTGCTATGGGGAGCTCTTCTGTTTTTCTCAAATGTGGAAATACCCGATGAGCTTATTTGTTGCCCAGATGTAGGTAGGCTCTTGGATTTGCTGTTGTAATAGGAAAAACTGTGCTGGGGGATGGGGTTGCTTTAATAATAAAGACAAAGCTGGATGTGAAGGAGAGCTCAGTATATGTAAATAACTTGCCTTTTTTCTTCCAATTCTGTGGTCCTGGTGAGCTTCCATATTCTCAGAAGCATTTATCAGTATTCCATATGAGTGGTGATGATTATTCACTGTAAGTGTTGCTTCTGCAGCAAAGTAACCCTGGTGGGAATGACACAGGCACTCCTGTTACGGGAAGGATTGGATCTCAGAAACACATGTATGTTTATTCTTGTTTTTCTTCCTTCCGAGCTTTTCCAGTAAGACCCATGATATTGTACTTCTTGTATTAAAATAATAATGTTTACATAAAAATATTTTTTTTACCAGAGATAACTTTTACAAGCCTATATGGCAAGTGAAGAGAGCTAAAAATCCTTTTGGTTCAGCTGTTTTCTGCAGAGAATGAATTAACAGAATAGGAACGTGTTCTGTTTTCGTGGGAGCTTAACATGGAGTGGTCAGATGGGTTTCTGCAGAAGTGGGTCAAAGCTATTTTCCCTCTTTGCCTCCAGCCATTAAGAGAAAAATTGGACACCTGGCTTTATAATATGCCAGACGTTTTATGTCTATTTTAACATGCCTTCATGTCAAAAAAATACAAGCCCTTTCAGCTCATGTTCTCACTCTTAGAAAACCAGAGTTTAAAAATTGATGGACACGTTTTAAGCAAATGATTTCTGGTTCAGTTAATGACAAAAATAAATTTTACTTGAAGAGATAAGTGATGATTGAACACATTGGTGCTTTAGCTAAGGCTAAAACAAGCATTCGAGGGACTTGGAAGGGGTCTGTAAATGGAACATATAGCTGTGCTTATGGAGTAGGTGCCCTATAAAATACACGCGTGGAGTGGAACTGGGAGAACCGAAGCAGAATTGTGTTAAGGGTGTGGTAAAAGCTGGCATGAATTTTGTTCATGAACCTTAAAATGTAGCACAAGACACTTGACTTGTGGCCATCTGGATTGGTTGAATCCAAACTCATTACCAATGTGATTAACTGTTGATGGGAAGGGGTTGAGGGATAACAGCACTTCAGGAGGAAATGGCAATTAAGACACCAAGAATGCATGATGAGTCTAATAAGATTTAGCAGAGTTCTTAGGTTCTGTTCCCCTCTGCTTTTGTTGTAATGACCTCAAAGCTTTACGTGGTTACGTAGTTCACATGCTGCAGTGGTACGGTGAGTTAATGATGAAATAATATTTTCAAGGTGCTGAGTTTGAGTAAATACAGCGTTGCTACCCCTGCATGGCTTGTTGGTATGGTTTCAGTATGCCAAAGTGCTTGACTGAGCTGTAAAATTGTTTTCTGTACTAACGTGAGTGCCCCGTGCTCCTTTACTCCTCCCTCTTTCCTTGTCCCTCATCTCAGAGGACTGGTGCTGTGCAAGTGTGAGGGGCTTGTGATGCTAACAGAGCAGAAGTGTTCATGAGGCTCTGGAGCGAGTCCAGAGAAGAGCAACGAAGCTGGTGAAGGGGCTGGAGAACAGGCCTTATGAGGAGTGGCTGAGAGAGCTGGGGGTATTCAGCCTGGAGAAGAGGAGGCTGAGGGGAGACCTCATTGCTCTCTACAACTACCTGAAAGGAGGTTGTGGAGAGGAGGGAGCTGGGCTCTTCTCCCAAGTGACAGGGGACAGGACGAGAGGGAATGGCCTCAAGCTCCACCAGGGGAGATTTAGGCTGGACATTAGGAAAAAAGTTTTCACAGAAGGGGTCCTTGGGCAGTGGAACAGGCTGCCCAGGGAGGGGTTTGGTTCACCTTCCCTGGAGGTGTTTAAGGCACGGGTGGATGAGGTGCTAAGGGTCATGGTTTAGTGATTGATAGGAATGGTTGGACTTGATGATCCAGTGGGTCTCTTCCAACCTGGTTATTCTATGAGTCTATGTTTGTTTTATACCCATGCATAGCAGTGGAGTAGGACTTGTTTTTTTGTGTAGGTGTGTTAACAGCATGGCATACTTCGGAGGTAAATCTTACTAGAAAGCAACTAGGTGTCAATGTTTTTAGGTAACTCAAGCCTGTTGGGTGAAGTGACAGAATTGCTGCTCTATGATCCCTGCTTTGCCATTGAGCCTTCTCTGCCCAGTACAAACTCCCGTAACTTATGCTGATTTATTTGAAGTATAATATTCACCTCCTGAGTTGTCATTACAGCTCTTGGGAACAAGGGTAAGAGAGACCCTCCCTTTCTGCCATCCACCTGCTCTTGTGAGCAATGCTGCAGGGGAAAGAACTGAGTATCAGGATGGTTCTTGTCTGTCCCGTGTGGATTGAGACACAGAAGGGCCTTAAACTGGTTTATTCCCTATCCAGGACTCCAGTGTGGATTTCTCTTACTATAGCACTGGGGGCCAAGTTGCCAGGTTTAATATTAATTATATAGCTGCCAGATTTAATATTAGTTATGAAAAACATGTTGGTGCCACCCATAGAGTTTTCACTCTGTTTACTGTCACTAATTAAAGTGACAAGGGATCTTGTTTTTAACTCTTATTGTGTGCCGACTCTGTCACATGTTGTTTTCTACCTGACCTTAGGGGGGTATTTTTACACTTAAAATAATTTCAGGAAGGAATTGGTCTGAACCATGTTTCCTTTGTTGTATAGCAGGTACTAATTCATCCATTACACCACAGCGGGAAACGCTTAAGTAGTATTAGGATGGAGGGAATGTTGTATTTAAATCCCATCTGGTGCGCCTAGCTGAGTGTGGTAAGAAAGGTCATTTCAGGTAAATCCACGTACATGTCCTGTTCAGGATAAGTGGTACTGGTGACATGTTTTTCCCCTGTTGATGTTACTGTGTCCTGAAAGAAGATACGAGTTTTTAGCTGGGAAGTGAAAGCTTATACATGAGCTCCAAAGACGATTACAGCTGCAGAAGCATTTTAGCTTGCCAGCTGAATGAAATATTAGGAAGTCACGTTTCTGTTGTGGGTTGACCTCAATTTGTTGGTTTGGAGAGTATCTGCTCGAAGTGCGCTCTGATGTGAAGGCTACGAAGGGGACAGCTGGCCTCGGAGTAAAGCTGTGAATATTCCACAACAGTGTTATTGCAGGCCTACTCTAAATATCATGTTCATGAGGACTGGCTTTTATGATTTATTTTTTCAGTGTATGGTGGTTGTTCCTAAACAAGGATTTGATAGAATCATAAAATTGTTTGGTTCAAAAAGATCTTTGAGATTAATTCCAACCGTACCTGTCCAGTACTAAACCGTATGCCTGAGCACCTTGTCCCCTGTCTTTTAAACACCTCTGGGGATGGTGCTCAATCAGTTCCCTGGGCAGCCCCTTCCAGTGCCTGCGAACCCTTTCTGTGTAGAATTTTTTCTTGATTTAAACCTCCACTGGCAGAATTTCAGGCTGTTCCCTCTCATCCTATCATTGGTTACGTGGGAGAAGAGACCAGCACCCACCTCGCTACAACCTCCTTTCAGGCAGTTGTAGACAGTGATAACTTCTCAATGAGACTTTTTCTCCAGGCCCTTTCCCAGCTCCATTGCCTTTTTCTGGACACACTCCAGCCCCTCGATATCTTTCTTGTAGTGAAGGGCCCAAAACTGAACCTCTTTAATGCTGAGTGCAGGGGAAGGATGATTTCCCTGGTCCTGCTGACCATGCCATTTCTGGTATGAGCCAGGATGCCATTGACATTGCTGTGGGAAAACAGAGAGCAATGTGTTGTTGCAAATACTCACTCGTATAGATGCTGCTGGTGTCCTGGAAGAGCTTGTGCAAGTCAGCAGGAGCTGATGTGGAGCTGGAAAAGTGTCTGGGCTACTGTAGATCAGAAGTTTGGCAGCATTCTCTTTTTTCTTGTCTAGAAAGCAGTGAAAAGTAGTCAAATACAAGCTTTTCATGACACCAGATATGCACTTTCCAAAGCACACGAGTGCAAATCCTCGTACAACACACCTGAATGTTTTCTATATGGCATTTCTGACAACTGCACCCCATTTAACTGAGGTTTTGCCTAAATGTACCATGCGCTGCATTGCCATAATAGCACTTAGATTTTAAGAAAGGTGGCTGTTTGGGGTCAGTATCTGTTATTTGAGCATATAGATTATTTGAGATTGACTTCTGAAATGGAAAATTTAGTTTCCCGTCTTTAAGTATAAGGGCTTCATTTGCCTGTAATACCTGCGATGTTAACACTAACTGTGTTTGTAACGTGGTGTTTGGGGATTGTAAATAATTCTGAAGCAGCAGGAGTGACCTACTTCTTAGAAGCATTTGCCTTCTGGCTGTTTTGCCTGTTCTGTGGATTCCTAGACCCCTCACATGTAAAGGCAGTCTTCTTTGGGTTTTAATGCTGTAAAAAGAAGTGTAATTTAAAATATTATGCAATGAAAATGCTGCCTCTTTGTATAGTTGTGATTGCACCTCCTGTAACGGGTTGAGCAGAGAAGCAAGTGTGGCAGGAATAACAACTGTGTAAACTGTTGAATTGCGTTCTTGAGTACAGGGAATAACTGAGCAAAATCTTTGTATATTAAGTTTTTCTTTACTGCTGTTTTAGGTCACTAACTGCTGTGCAAGAACAGGGGGTTTCTGTTTCTTATTTGATAGCAATTTGACCAGCACTAGATTTTATGACCCGATGTATGGATGGGGCTCTGAGCAACCTGGTCCAGTTGAAGATGTCCCTTCTTCTGCAGTGGGGCAGGACTGGATGTCCTGTAAATATCCGTTCCAACCCAAACCATTCTATGATTCTATATATAGGTTAACCTGGCAGAGTTATTCTATACAGAGTTTTGGCTTGAGGTGACATATTCTCCTTGCCCTCCTGAAATTCTTCTTTGCTTATCAATACTTCTTCCTGAGTTTGTACCATCATCTCCGGGGATATTTTCCTATTTGGTATTTGAATTGAAGTGTGCTGTTCCTCATGGCTTTAAGGTTCTAACAAACTCCTGGTGGAGCTGCCCTTCCCTTCTGCAATATTTTTGTCTGACAAAGTGGATAATCGTTGAATTTGAGTAGCTTGAATTTAAACAAAGGACAACATCTTTTGCAAAGCATGTACTTACCAAGTTAAATGAGTGTAAGATGTGGAATGAGGACAAAGTGAAGCCTATTATCCAGCATAAAACAACAGGGAAGAGCTAAATATTCATAGCATACTGGAGGCTTAATTACACAGTAAGAGAATGGAAAATATTTGGTAGCTCTCTGAGTATTGTGGTAAACATGATTGATATTGTCAGGTTACCCTAAACAGGTCTCAAAGGAATGAATGTTTTTACCTATGGATTGTTGAAAAAAAAGTCTAACCAAACCTTAAACAATAAACTTGAGGCAGAAGACAAGGTATAGAGGGACCTGGCTTTGTTATCAAAAAGTGCTGAATTGGGAGCAAGGCTTTAGACTTGTTTCTTGTTAGAGTTATTTGCTAAACAGTTCGGCATTAGAAAACATATACTTTGGAAGGCCATGGGGCTTGATGCCTTTGCTGACATTTCTCAGAGGAGCTGCTGATGTGTTTAGGACAGTGAAGGCGCTTATTTTTGTTCTGCTGCAAGCGCTGCTGCCATCTGCTTGCATTTCTGGGACTGCTGGCCCTTTCCCAAGTGTATTGTACAAGTGGAAGCATCTCTCCTCATTCAAGATTCATGTCCTTTTACTAGTTCCTCCAAAAAGATGAAATCCTGAGACTAGGAAGCTCACTGATTTATGGCGATGCTTTTGATTTTTAAAATGATATGTTCCTGTACTACTTAGTATCTTAAATGGATTTTGGAAGATCATAAACTCACAGAATGGTTTGGGTTGGAAGGGGCCTTTAAAGCTTATTCAGTCCAACCCTCCAGCAATGAGCAGGGGCACCTTCATCCAGACCAGGTTGGTCAGAACCCTGTCCAACCTGGCTTTCCATGTACCAGAAATGGAGATACTACCACCTCTCTGGGCGACCTGTGCCAGTGTTTCATCACCCTCTGTAAAAATTTGTTCCTTATGTGCAGTCTAAATCTGCCCTCTCTAGTTTAAAACCATTTCTCCTTGTCCTGTCGCAACAGGCTCTGTCAAAAAGTCTGTCCTCAGCTTTCCTGGAGCCCCTTTCAGTGCTGGAAGCTGCTTTAAGTTCAGCCTGCAGCCTTCTATTCTCCAGGCTGAACAACCCCAGCTCTCCCAGCCTGTCTCCGTATGGGTGGTGCTCCAGTCCTTGGATCATCTCCGTGGTCTCCTCTGGCCCCACTCCCTGTTCAGATGAAGTGGATCTAGTTACTGCTCACTTGGATTGCTTCCGAAAAACGAATCCTAGTTGCACCTTGTCCCTTTGCCAGTGCACCCTCAGAAGGCACCTTCCATCCCAGCAGCAGGCAGGGGAATAAGAACATTAATTTACATTCCTTTCAGCAGCAGAGCTTAAGGCTGGTTTTGTAGTGTGACCTCTGGGCTGAACCTCCGTGCCTACTCGCTCTGTTCAGGGTCGCTTTTAAAGCTGTTCTTTATTAGGCTGAAAGCTGGAGTCGCTTCAGATTCTTCGTCCGATCTTATCAGTCGCCTGTTTTATTTCCTTTCCTTCTCCCTCTCCCCTCCAGTGCAGGTTGACCCGAGGTCTTCCAGCAGGCAGCTCTCCTGCTTGTTTTTCCAGGCTGTAATTAAAGGTTTGAAGCAGAACTATGTGTTGCTCTGGTTTGTGGTCCTCCTTACCGGGGTGGTACTTTCCTACAGCAAACAGCGAGAAAATCCATGTTTCAGGTTTTTGGTTTAGCAATGCCAAATGTGTCACGTTTGCTAAAAATGCTGTACTTTGAATGGATTTGGCTTGTGTTTTGTTGCTGAATTTGAACACTTGGGTACTCTTTGCTATGCAGAACACCTCAAATCCTGGGATTTAACCTGTACTTAAGAAATCATTCTCTCAAACTGATGCAGAAATACCTGGGACTTTTAATCTGCTGTTCAGCACCTGAGCTTGGCATCTGTATGTGTCTATGGGCACATGTTAATATTTATTTTGGCTGACATCCTTGGATTTGCCTTCCAGCAAGTGCACAGCTTCCTCCCATCTTTTTATTTCTGTTCACTGTTTATCAACATGCATCAAATTAAATTGTCTTTCCTATAGACAGTGGAGGAATGTCATTTTGTTCCCTTGTGGCTGGTAAAAAGAGCCTTTATTTGGGGTACCAGAATGTATTTAAAAACAAGCTTTTTTTGGTGTGAGCGTGTTTTGGGGAGGCTTTATGGGTTGGGGTTTTTTTATTTTGTCTTTTTGAACATTTTGATTTTGTGGTTTTAGGAAGGAATGATGGAGAAAATTACTCTTCCTGCAGTTTTTCTTCCTCTGCAAATAATTTTGGAAGCTGCTTACAGTAGGTTTAAAGGTCTTAGGGCTGGAAAAAAAACCCAGTTGTGCTGGGTGCCCGTTTCTCTTCTGCCTGGGTTTTATGAACCAAAGGGGAAGCTGTTCTGTTGAGCTCCACTGAGAGAGTTAACTAGTTTAGTTACAGTAAGGGGAACTACAAATGCTCCTTGCAGAAATTCACTGCAATCTTCTGAAGGGCTGGCAGGAAGGACAGAAAAAACCCAGTTAATTTAGCTGAAAATACCATAAAATGTAATGAATCCTCCTGGATTTCAGTGTGGATAAGGAAGTGAAGAATTGGTTTCTCTTTGAATGATGGACAAGGAGCTGAGAAGGTAGGTTTTGGGAGCTGATGTGTTTGCCTGAACTCCGTAGCCGTGTGTACTCAGATGTGGAATACGGTTACGGAACAGGCATACAAAATCGGATGGGATGAGAAGGTCGTCCGGCTCTTGGTATTCCAGCAGGCACACTGGTGTATCTTTCCCATCCCTCGTGCTTGTTGTAGCAATGTTTGAACTGAAGGAGAATCTCAATTACCTGCAATGTTCTGGTGTTGTGAAAACGTGCCTCGAGGGCCTGATGTTACAGAATGAAGTACAAATCACTTTTCCTTGTTTGGAAAAATCTTGTTAAGACTAGAAATATTCTGTTGTGAGTGTGGCTGTGAGTGCGTATGCACTAAGGTCCTTAGAATGAGAGACAGTATGTAATATAGTTGGAGAGGTGGTGGTCAGATGAGGTACATGGCTGTTATAGACTTGGGAAAAGTGGCTTTAATAGGCATAACTGTGATGAACACAGGAACGTGTGTGTATGGGTGTTGCCAGAGTGAGGTAGTTTGTGTGTCTGTTGGGATACGGGCTCTTACAGCTTTGCCTCTATGGCCATAGCTGTTTTACAGTATGGCTGGGAAAGCAGGCAAGCAATCTTTGTATTGGTAATATCAGTTGGTGGTGGTGATAGCGATCTCGTCTGTTATAAAGTGTCTCATGCATAAATTGGAAAATGTAACAATAAGCATTTTTTGTCGTGTCAGGCAGACTACCAATTGGAAGAGAAGAGTTGAAGCAGCCACTTCCTAAGAGGCTGTTTTGTGTGTATTGAGTATTGGAAATATTGGGCTGGAGAGTAAGGGTTACGAGGAGCGGCTGAGGGAAATGGGATTTTTCAGTCTGGAGAAAAGGAGGCTGAGGGGAGACCTTACCACTGTCTACAACTGCCTGGAAGGAGGTTGTAGCAAGGTGGGTTTTGGTCTCTTGTCCCAAGTGATAGGTAATCAGATGAGTAGGAATGGCCTCAAGTTTGCCCCACGGGAGGCTTAGGTTGGACATAAAGAAAAATATTTTCACTAAAAGGATTCTTAGGCACTGGCAGAAGCTGCCCAGATAGGTGGTGGACTCACCGTCCCTGGAGGTGTTCAGAAGGCGTGTAGATGAGGTGCTTAGGGATATGGATGGGTACGGCTGGGCTTGGTAATCTCAAAGGCCTTTTCCAACCTAGTGATCCTATGATCCTGTGGTTCTATGAATTGGGTGGGAGAAAGCTTCATTTGTTGCTGTGCTTATGTGTTCTTTACACTTTGTTTGGAAAGAGAGCAAACTGGAAGTCTAATAGCCGTGGATACAAAAGCGTCTCCTTGCGCTCTGAGATGGCTATAAACTTTAGTGACATCTCTCTCTGAAATATAAAACACTTGCTTATGCTCTTCCTAACTAAGCATTAGTCAGTTTATTTAACTGTGGTTGGAGCGTTTCAGAAAGTCTGCAGTTACAACTTCAGTTCAAAAGTTCTTTTGTATTTATTTGATCCTACTTATTTTTAAATTACTCTGCAAATAACTTCCCATTGTGAGGAACTTGGTGCAACTGGAGGGTGGCCAGCTGAAGGCCAGGAGTTGAGTACCTGTTGTGTAATTAGTCGCATACTTTGTATTTGTCTGGCTTGTGTATTGCCCTCTTCAGCTCCTTTTACACACAGGAGTTTGGCGAACAGCTCTTCTGTTCTCCTGGATTGTGAAAGATCTTTAAGGTATCCTAAAGACAGGACATATTAGAGCCACAAAGGGATTTACAACTATTTTAGAGGGCTTCCCACCATTAGTAGGATCTGGCTTTAATATGAGAAATGAGTAACTAATCCCCCTCATCTTGGGGATGGAGGTTTTATCCTCATTTTGAAATGCAGCAAGCAACTGAAGCAGCTGTTAGCAACGGCGGTTGAATGCTTGCCAGCCGGAATACATTGATATATATTTCATTTTGGCAGTTGGAACACGCTGAACCAGAGCCAGAGGTACGTCGTGTTTGCAAGCAATATGTGCTATGCTAATGTTATGTTACTGTGCATTTACCTAAGTATTCTTATTATTTCTCATGCCGAGTGAAACAAGATCTGTCAAGTACAAGAGGTTAAATTCAGCATAAACAAATTCTCCTAGATATGAGAAACATATGGTGCAAACCATGATACGGCAGCCTTTAGCTTCAGCCTGCTTATTCCTGGTGGTCACTATGGTTGTAAGGAGGAAAAGGCACAATTCCATTTGTTTTCTGAAGAAACATCCAAGGAGGTAGAGGGAGGTGATTGTTCATCTCTATCCAGTACCAGTAAAGCCACATCTGGGGTATTGCCATTAATTGTGGGCAGCCCTGTACAAGTACGAGATGGAATTATTGGAGCAAATCCAGTGCAGGACCAAAGAATGACAAAGGAACTGGCTCGTCTTTCCTACGAGGAGACGCTGACAGCTGGCACTGCTTAACCTGGAGCAGAGAAGGCTCAAGGGTGGTGATATCACTGTGTTCAAGTACCAGATGGGAGGGAATGGAGGAGGAAGGGGCTCACCAGTGCCCACTGATGGGACAAGAGGCAACAGGCACAAACTGAAACATGGAATTCCATATGAACACAAGAAAATGGGTTTTGACAGTGAGAGTAGTCAACTACTGGAACAGGCTTTCCAGAGAGGTTCCAGTCTCCTCCACCTCTGGGGTTATTCCAACCTCAACTGAACACAGTCGTGGAGAACCTGCTTTCAGTGACCCTGTGTCAGCAGGATGTCTGGTCTAGGTGGTGTGGAGAGTTTTCTTCCAGTCTCAGCCACTCTGTGAATGGTGTAAAGAGGATTCCTGGGAGTTTTAAAACAGATTTTCTTTGCTCAGGTACTCCAGCTGTAAGCATATAAGTAGCTATGAAGAAAAATATCACCCCTTCCCTACATGAAGGCCTTTTTCTGCACTTAGTGAGCTTCCCAATGGTGTTAAACTTGTGAACAGAATCCACATCGAGTGCTCTTTTTATCATTTAACTTTGAACAACTCCATGGCTGAGATTTTAAACTTCAAGTTTATTTAGAAGCTTGTAACAAAAATTATGTTGTTAAAGTAACTATGTGTGCCTAATGTTGTTTTCAGAAGTGTTTTATGTCACAAATGCTTTGTTACATGCTGAAGTGCTCAGAGCTGGTATTTCTGCTCCATACACAGTTAAATCGGAGGCTGATTCATAATTTTTCCCAGTTGGGCAAGGGTGGTGGGAAATTCTGTGGGCTGGAGCAGCTTGGAAAGACAAACTTCCTGGGTATCTCCTCTAGAGAAAAGTTTCCTTTTGACTGAACATCTGTTCCCCTGTCTCCAGATTAACCTTTAGCAGTGTATTTGCCTAACAGTTCAATCATGAATGCGTGCAAAACTGTGACAGTTTTTCCTTCTTTACATTGTGAATACAAATCCTTGAAGAAATAGGCAAGCAAGGTTATAAGCTCCTATAAAGTAGGAGTATACATATTCAGTAATATTTGCGGCTAGGACTCTACGTATTGGAAAAGAGATGAGTTCCTGAAATAAGCAATGAACAGCGTTAAGTGTCTTTAAGTGTTCACAAGTTAAGGGCTTCATCTACATGAACATGCATTTTCAGTACACGAAAATGCCAGATGTGAGCATCAGCTTTTACTCTCAGTGGGTCATTCTCAGGCCTGTGTGAAGAACAAACTCTTTGTATGTGTTAAACATGTGGAAGAATGTAAATATTTAGATCCATCACTTCTTATTTTGCCTCCAGTTCTGGAGGCTGTCTAAAATGTAGATCTGTTCAGTTTGAGAACAGTTTCAGTTACTGATATTCCACTACCAGACCTAAGAACGCTTGTTTATGTGACAAGAACAAGGTTAGATTCAACACTACTATGAGTGTGCTCCCTCAGCCTACGTTTGGTCCAAGAAGATGCATCCGAGAGTGCTGAGAATCAGCTCTTGCAGTCACAAAGCCATTTTCTGTTGTCTCAGAAAGATCGTGGAAGGTTATGAAGAAAATTTCCAGAAGCTCTTTCTGAGGATAAAGGACAGGAAAGTGAATGGGAACAGCCGGGGTAGGCTTACCAAGGAAAAAGTTGTGCCCATTGCCTTCTCTGATCACGTGTTTGGCTCTGGGGATGACAGTGGAGCAGTGCATGTTGTGTACCTGGCTTTTAGGAAGACCTTTGACCTCATCTCCTACTGTAGCCTTATAACCAAGCTGGTGACATTTAGGATGGACTGGAAGCCAGCTGGGGGTCAGTAGTGTGCCCTCACAGAGAAGTGGTGGCGTATAGAGAAAGGGCCTCATTCTTCTTAGAGGTGCACAGCACTAGGACAAGAGGCAACAGGCAAGTTGGGAAATGGGAGATTCTGATTAGATTTAAGGAGAAATTTTGTGACGGTGATTGTAGTCAAATATTGGAACAAGTTGCCAAGAGAAGTTGTGGAATCTCCATCCCTCAGGGTATTTAAACCTTGAGGGAACTTGGCCATAAGCAACTTCCCATGACTACAACTGCTTTGAGTAGTGAATTAGAGTGTTTGATCTTCAGAAGACCTGTCCAGCGTCAGGTTTTCTCTATGTGACTGGACAGCAGAGGGGACAAGATGTGCACAGCTTGTTCTTAAGCCAGTTGGATCATCACGTATTCTGCTAGGAGTCTTTACTTGAGGTGGCAAACTAGCATGACTTAATGCTCAGATTTTAAGAGGAGAAGCGTCTTGCACACAGCAGAAAGCAACTAAGAAATTGAGGTCCTTTTCTGCTTTTAGAGTCTGCTTAGTCAACATGAGCGTGTTTGTAGGAGGTGTTGAAGTTGCCTGTTAGTTGCTCTGAGTAGGAAGTTGCATTAAACTTTCGACACACCCAAGAAAAAACAAAATTGGCTGCTGGGCTGAACGTGAGAGCTAATGCTCAGTGGTGGAGAGACAGAGGTGCCAACGTTTAGCATGACTGAGCTCTTGGGTATCTTGTTATTAACTTTGGAATATTCTTAAAGCTTACTGTTAGCTTAGGCTTAAGAAACATCTTTCTGAAGTTACCAGTCTTAAATACCTGCATTGCCTATTTTAGGTATCCATCACTCTTCTACAGCAATTGTTATTAGCTCTTACTTGACGGGGCGTGTGAGCTGTTCTCCCTGTTCCAAGTAATGTAAGGGTGTGTACGGATCTTTAATTGAACTTAAGAGGCTGAATGTCTGCCACTACAGATGTTTAACTGCTTGAGAGATAGGATTTTTGTGGTAATATTTAATCAACAGGTTTATATCTCATTAATTAAATTTGTAGGAAGAGCTGTGTGAATTTCCGAAGTTGGCTGTGGTCGTTGTTTGTGATTGGAAAGAGCAACAGCAAGTCTTAACTTTCTTTGTATATTTTTTAAATCGGGTAAGGCTTGTGGCATTATTTAAATACCTCCTTGGAGGTGTTTAAAAGACAGGTAGATGAGGTGCTCAAGGATATGGTTTAGTAGTGGATGGGTCTGGTTGGACTTGATGATCTCAAAGATCTTTTCCAACCAAGTGATGCTGTGATTCTCACAAAATAATGCTGTATGAGGGGAGTGACTTACGAGTGTGAGCGTTTGTGTGGAGGTGCTTTGCTGACTGATTGTGGTTGAGCTGGGCAGAACAGCACAATACATGACACGGGTGAGTCTCCTGCCCTAGAGGTGCTCGGAAAACATGTAGATGTGGCACTTCAGGATAGGGACACTGGTGTTGGTTGGATAGTTGGACTGGATGATCTTAGAGATCTTTTCCAAGCTTAATGATTCTATGTTTCTATTATGATCCTAATCTTTATAGGCAAATATAAAGCAGGGACTAAGCTAGGTAGAGTGCTTTTAAGCAAAGAGGGATACCTCATGTTACACATGAAATCAAAGAGTGGTGCTTTAGAGCCTCTGGTTTAACAGCTCTGTTCTCAGGAAGAATTTGGAGAGGGATCAGGCAGAAATATGCTTCCAGTATCAAGCCTGTAGGGCTGGAGTGAAAGGTGGTTTTGTGGAGAGGGAAAAGGGAGGGTGAGAGAAATTGCTCCATGCACATGGGAAAGATTTCCTGGTAAAATGTTCTGTAGCTCAAGTGATTCATGTGGCTTTTCTAAAGGTACGGGAGTGAACGCTTCCTTTGGCAGCATTTTCCTTGCTGGCAGATGATGGGAACTCAGCTCAGTGACCTCTGGCACGAGAGGCTGTGACTGAGTGACCTCGGGTTCTGCGCAGCAACGCTGGGTGTTCGGTGTGAAGCCTCTCGGTTTGGTATGGAGTGGCTGTTTGCTTTTGCTGCGAAAATATTTAAAGAAGATGGTTTGGAGTCTTTTGCGAAGAATGTTATTATGGATGTGGTTCTGCTCTTCTGTAAATGATATTCCAAATTAAAACATGATTTAGGCTTATTCATGTATGATCACTTCCATAAGGAGACATTATTACAATATTACCACGACTTTAAAGAGACCATTTCCCCATGTAACTTTACAATGTTATGAGAAGACATTTTTTTGCGTCCTTAAGCCTGAACCCCCATCAGGTAGGTGTTTGTTGTTAGGAGGGAGGCAAGTCTCTTGTGAATCGCTTTGTTCGCTGAGATTTGCTCATCTTGTGATGCACGTGTTCTTGAATTTGGCAACTGGATTTGGCCTTCGTGATTCAGTACCAGAGCATTCCTTGTACTTCCAAAGCTCTTTCTTTCTGCTGATGCTTTGCAAGCACTAGGATAGTGACTGCGAAGTTGGGTGAGAAGGTATTTCCATGTGCAGCAGGCTTTTGGCCTTAAGAGGCAATGAATGCAAGTTCAATCGACTGGAATTTAACATGGCAGAGCAGGGGAGAAACCGGTTTTGAGTAGCTTACATCTAAGAATCTTTCACTGCAGACCAGCTAGAGGGAAGAATATGAAGTGCATTTTGTCTTTGAACATGAAAGGGATGAAGTAAGGGCAGTGAAATGAGACAGTATGGTAGAAATTGTCATTTCTATGAATGTGTATGTTGAACATCGAAGCAATCATATACCCCCTCTGCTGGGATAAGGTCACCAAGTATTTATAGGCAGCGGGACCGTGTTCTGTGGGGTCATCTTGCTGGGTTTGCGTGTACTTTGAAAGCGTCTACTGACTGGCTGATGCTTTTTTTTCTCCAGTGGAACACTGTGGCATTTGTTATACCATGCAGAAGGTTAAGAAGGAGGTAGATGTTAGTTTTAATTCATTATATAAATGTATTTATACATGTTCAGATGTTCTATGAGGTTTTCATTTGATGTGAAACTTAAAATAGCAAACCTGTGTTCATCCAGGTTTAAAGCCTTCTCCTGTACTTGATAGCATCATTGCAAAATTCAAATTATAAGAGGTGACAGGAGGTCATGTAACTTAGCTTCCTGCGCAAAGCAAGGCCAGACCAAGCGTGTTAAAACTTGTGCGTTTGTGACCTGCAGCTGGAAAAAAACGTTACAGGTGTTTGAGATAACTTGCTGGAAGCATTCTTTATTCTCCAGCCCTGCTCCGCTCTTCCCTCACCCTTGGTGTTTTACAAGTCTGCAAAGCAGAAAGCTTCCTCAAACAGGTTTTCTGTCCTGTTGTTTTACTTGACGTAAGCAACAAAACTGAGATTTTCAGAGGGAGGATGAAACGGACCAGAGGTTGAACTCGGGGCAGCAGTCAGAAAGTCTTCCATGTCAGTTGGTGGGGATTTGATTCCATTCAAGCTGTATGCTTTGACACTAAAGGATTGCTAAGGTAGCTGTCTCTGTTTTCCTGCCTTGTTCGAATGTGATCCTAATCTCCTGAGAGAGTAGCCAGAGGCAAGGAAAGGCAGATTGCCTAGTGATTGCACGGACTCTACTGCTGCTGGGATCAGGTGCCTTCTTCCCAGTTGCTCCAGGAAAAGCCGTGGCTGTCAGCTAAGTGGAAAAGGTGGCAGGTGCATGGTGAAAGCCAAGTCGCAATGCTCTGTGCGTGACTGTAACCCTACGCAGCTTTTTAGGTTATTTGAAACAGAGACCTTCCAAATTCACACACAGAATCACTAGGTTGGAAAAGACCCACAGGATCATTGAGTCTAACCATTCCTATCAATCACTAAATCATGCCTCGCAGCACCTCATCCACCTGCTTTAAAAACCTCCAGGGAAGGTGACTCCAGCACCTCCCTGGGCAGCCTCTGCCAGTGTCCAATGATCCTTTCTGTGAAAATTTTTTTTGATGTCCTCCCTGGAGGAGCTTGAGGCCATTCCCTCTTGTCCTGTCCCCTGTCACTTGGGAGAAGAGCCCAGCTCCCTGCTCTCCACAACCTCCTTTCAGGTAGTTGTAGAGAGCAATAAGGTCTCCCCTCAGCCTCCTCTTCTTTTCACTGAAGGGGTCATTGGGTGCTGGCAGAGGCAGCCCAGGGAGGTGGTTGAGTCACCTTCCCTGGAGGTGTTTAAGGGTCAAGTGGACGAGGTGCTGAGGGGCATGGGTTAGTGTTTGATAGGAATGGTTGGACTTGATGATCCAGTGGGTCTTTTCCAACATGGTAATTGTACGATTCTATGCTGTTCTGCACCCTACACCACCCAGCCTCGTCATCTTAGCTGCCTTCTGTGGGAATTCTACCCTCTGCTTCCAATCAAATGCATGCTAAGACAGCAGATGCTTTGCGATTGGGTAACCCCACCAACAGCTTTTTGAATTCTAATTAATCAGTCGTGGGGTTTGTGTCCTGCAGCCAGTGCCGATGGTCTACCAGCAGTGGAGCTGCAGTCACTAAACTTGGTGTAAAATCCAGGTGTTCAATCATAGAATCATAGGATGATTTGTGTTGGAAGGAACCTTAAAGCTCATCCAGTGTCAACCTCCCTGACACGGGCAGGGACACCTCCCACTGGATCTGGTTGCTCCAAGCCCCATCCAACCTGACCTGTCTCGAGGGATGGGGCAGCAACAACTTCCTTGGGCAGCCTGTGCCACTGCCTCACTACTCTCACAGCAATACAGTAGTAAGAAAAATAACTGAATTATATCATCCTGTAAAAAGAAGTAGTGAGGATACCAAGGGCTACCAACTGCCCCTTGGTAAGCAGCACTGCAGGGCAGAGCTCGTATACCTACATTGCAGTTTCTCTGACAGTTTCTTCAACGGCCACAGTGTGCCTAATGCGAAGAACTTGTGGTAAACCTATCTCTGCAATTAGTATCAAAGAATATCATTAAGTGATCACAAAAGGGTGAGATTACCAAGAGGAACTGGCTTACCTACTCTTCCTCTGCTCTTGTGAGACGTCACCAGGAGTCCTGTGTCCAGTTCTGGAGCCTTCAGCATAAGGAGGACACAGATCTGTTGGAGCGAATCCAGAGGGGGCCACAAAGATGAGCCAAGGGCTGGAGCACCTCCCATACGAGGACAGGCTGAGAGAGTTGGGATTGTTCAGCCTGAAGAAGAGAAGGCTCCAGGGAGACATTAGAGCAGCTTCCAGTACTGAAAGGGGCTCCAGGAAGGCTGCGGAGGGGCTCTTGATCAGGGAGTCCAGGGATAGGATGAGAAGGAATGGTTTGAAGCTGAAAGAGGGGAGATTTTGATGAGGCATTAGGAAGAAATGTTTTCCTATGAGGGTGAGGAGGCACTGGCCCAGGTTGCCCAGAGCGCTGGTGGCTGCCCCATCCCTGGAGGTGTTCAAGGCCACGTTGGATGGGGCTTGGAGCAACGTGATCCAGTGGGAGGTGTCCCTGCCCATGGCAGGGGGTTGGGACTGGATGATATTTAAGGTCCCTTCCAGCCCCAACTGTTTTGTGATTCTGTGATTTTGAAGTCAGCAGAGCACATGCAACGTGAAGCAGAGCTGGTTCACTCTATTCGCATCCTGGAGTGGTTTCTGTGAGCCTGTGTTTGTAGGCGTTGAATAAGGAGTGCACAGGCAGGCTTGACTGAGTTGTAGATGAGTTGTTTGTAACACAAACACATTTTACATTGTCTGCCATTAAAATAGCTTTATATACTAAGCGTGTTAATAAATCTGTGCCGCCTATTAAACATTAATGGAGATGGGCTCTGCAGTTTGAGATCACTGTGTGGGTGATGATATGAGGCATGGGGAGCAGCACGATGCTTACTCGGTTTGGAAGCGTAACAGATACCAAGTGTTTACTGGGACTGTCTTGCGGCGTTCCCTGGTGGAATAACATGTTATGTGTCTGTGCTCAACTTCTGGCTGTCTAGTTATGTTATTGTAAGGAGTAACTCTGGGAGCTTCTGATGCATAATAAAAATGAGAATCATAGAACAAGCGTGTATGATGTCATTAGAAACAAGCAGCTGTAAATCATCCAGCTTAGGATTTCCTTACAGTGCTTTGCTGTCTGTGTTTGATTTTCCAAATGCCAACAGCAACCTATTTAACTTGGACATTAAAAGACACAGCGAAAAGTTTAAGGAGCATACTTGGAAATCCTTTCTTGATAAGGAAAATTCTTTGTTTTTTAGGGTGGACAAGACTTGAATTTCTGAATGAATTTTTGACATATCTCATTTTCTCTGCTCGGGAAAGCAAACACAATGCTTTTTCAGCTTTCATCTGCTCTGATTAATCTTAATTTAAAAGCAGCATTTTCATGTTCTTTTTGTACTTCTTGGGAATTGGGAAGTTGTGATGTCCCCTCCCTGGAGGTGTTCAAGGCCGGGCTGGATGGGGCTTTGAGCAACCTGGTCCAGTGGGAGGTGTCCCTGCCTGTGGCAGGAGGTTAGAATGGGATGGGCTTTAAGGTCCCTTCCAACCCAAACCATTCTATGGTTCTGTAACTTTGGAACTCTGGTTCACAAAGGTTGTTCCATGCTGAGATTATAACTTGAGAAGCTCTAAGGCAAAAGTTAATTCCTGCTAAGTGACCTGGACCATTAGAAAAGGCTGTGACTTTGAGTTAAAAGAACAGTTTAAAGTAGGAGCAGCAGAGTATGTCAGGATCCTAGAATTCTTTACTTTTACAAGAAATTTACTCACTGCCAACCTCCTCCCAGCCTGGGGTTTAACTACAAGTGAAATGGAAGGATGCACAGGTATCATCATCTGCGTGCAAGGATTTGTATGACCCAGTTTTCAAATGTGCACTGGGGGCCGTGCTTGGAGGTGCTGGTGAATAGTGGTGTGTGGGTGGCTGGCCTTGTCCTGGGGGTCTGCGTGACCGCTGGCATCGCTGATGTAAATGTTAGCTTGGGATCACGTGGCATGGAAGTTGGATGTTTTGGAATTGGAGGAGAAAGATGCACTTTTTACAAGGTTAGATATCGAAGTTGCTAACTCTAGGAATAGTTTAATTTCAAAGTGGCTGAAAACCAGTATGAGACGAACAGGTCTGGCTGGTGTGTGTGCAGTAAGCTTTGTAATGCCAGCAATAACTAAAGGGTTCTTCTTGGCCTGGATATCTAGTGTTGAACTCTGTTTCTTGTTGTATTTCCTTCTTTCACCTGCATGCGAACCTCTGTATTAGGGAGTGCAGTGATTGGATGAGGAATAACAGTTTTAAGCTGAAGAAGAGAAGATGTAGTTTATTAGGAAGAGAAGTTTTCCAGTGAGGGTGGTGAGGCACTGGCACAGGTTGCCCAGAGGAGTCGTGGCTGCCTCATCCCCGGAGATGTTCAAGGCCAGATTGGATGAGGCTTTGAGCAGCCTGGTCTAGTGGGAGGTGGGGTTGGAACTGGATGGGCTTCGAGGCCAAGAGCCCCTCTCCAGCTTTCCTCGAGCCCCTTTCAGTACTGGAAGCTGCTCGAAGGTCTCCTCGGAACTTTCTTTTCTCCAGACTAACACCCCAACTCTCTCAGCCTGTCTTTATATGGAAGGTGGTCCAGCCCTCGGATCATCTTTGTGGCTTCCTCTGGAGTTGTTCCAACAGATCCATGTCCTTCTTGTGCTAAGGACTCCAGAACTGAGCGCAGACTTCCCGGCCAAGTCTTACAAGAGCAGAGTAGAGGGAGGAGAGTCTTCTGTCTCTGCTGTTACAGATGCTATAACTACCATTAGCTTTGTCCTCTGGAGACTGATGGAAGTATTTGTCACATGGAATTACGAGATTTCCAGATAAATAGCATAGGTGTTCCAGGAAATAGCTTCATCGTGGCTGTAGTGGTGAGGCCCTGTCAGCTGTAGGAACTCTGGCATTATGGAGTCGTTCATCACTGTCAGCCAAATAAGAGAAACCTCTGTAGTATTAAAGTATTCATAACAAAATGGGCTCAAGTTGTCCTTCAAAATAGTTAATGCCTTTTGTGTGTTGTCAACAAATGTGTCAGTAAATAGCATCCAAGATGAAACCAGGCACAAAGGGAATAGGCTTTGAGCTGTGAGAGGGAGTCATTTTTAGCATTTTCTTTTCCCTCCTTTGGTCTGGAGTAAATGGCAGCATCTCGCACTGCGGTGTTATGTCAGGTGTTAGCAATGAAGGGTGGCTCCTGGCTTCCCATCGGAATGACTCTAATCCAGTTCTTTTATGTATGGTTTTTCAAGTAATTTTGATCATGTGCTTGAATTTGGAAAGCTGAAGTTGTTAACTGTGGCCGAGAAGGATTTCGTAAGAGCAGTTTGATTGCTGGCCTGTTTGCAGCAAGTGAAGTGTTTGACAGTGATCTCCATTGATTCTCCCTTGTTCAATAATGTGTTCATTATAATGGTATTTCCTGAGCAGCTGGGCTTGCTTAGCTTCGGAGTGAAACCACCAAACGCAAGGAAGGGAATTTTCCAACCCCCTTTTCCCATATTTTTTTGCGTGTTAGAAAAATTATGTTAATTCTTACATCCTGTTAATGAAATGGCATGGAAACCATTTGAGTAATGGGGGAGAGCAAGAGCTTAGGTGGAGGACAGGGAGGAAACGGCACGTTTTAGTGGTGTGTGTGTGAACGGGCTGCCTTCAGGAATTAGCTTATCCTTTTAGAACCAGTCTAATCAAAATTCAGTGGTGGAGTTGATGGTCTCTGGGTTAATAAGCAGAGTTTCAGGCAGAGTTTCTGAAGTGGGAGAAGATGAGTCTACTACATTGAATGAAACTCTGTGGTAGGTCAAGAGGAAACAGCCAGGTTGTTCATTGTGATGCTTCATACCAGCACCGTGATGTCAAAAGGAGTATGTGGAATGGTGGCTCTGTAAGGGAGAAAATGTACTGTCGTACTGCATTGAGACAAATACATGAGGAAAAGTTAGTGTACGAAATCATAGAATCGTAGAATAACCAGGTTGGAAGAGACCCAGCGGATCATTGAGTCCAACCATTCCTATCAAACGCTAAACCATGTCCCTCAGCACCTCATCTACCCGTTCCTTAAACACCTCCAGGGAAGGCGAGTCAAGGAAATGAATTCTTTGAAGTTGACTTTTGTGTTCAAGTAGCATCTTTCTTATTTGGAGACATACTGAACGTACAGTAATCTATTGAAAAGACTGGAGCACTGCCATTTAATAGCATTTTCCAGCTGATTTACTTTTCTGTTTTTGAGCTCTGCCTTCTGCCACTCATGCCCTGCAGAGCTGGAAGTAAACAATCAAGCCCTCCCAGCATCACTGGCTGCTTTCTCACCTTATTGGACCATCAGTGTGTTAAGGACTTGAACATTGTTGGCAGTATTGTGGTGTTTTAAGGCCTAAAATGGTGCCTAAAGCCTCTTCCATTTCCTCCTCCTCTTCCTTCTTCCCGCTGTGTGGTTATCTCTCTTCTCCCGGGTGGTTTTGCATGGAGCACCCCAGGATACACATGCAGGTAACCTTGCGCTCGGCAGGAAGATTCGTACTATGTGGTGTAATGCCCTAAAGTCAGAGAGAAGAGGGTTTGGGGGGATCAAAGAGGCTCTCTGTCTCGCTTGCGAAGGGCAGACCCAGGCTGAACCTGCAGAAGAGGCAGAGCTGTAACGCAGAAGGTAGGCATGCAGGTGCTCTCGCTGGGTAAAGAAAGGTTTTAGTTGTTTGTGAACTGAACCTGTTTGGGCGCGGTGACGGTTCTACTACTCTTGTACTTCAGTGCCCCTTGGGTCCGTCTGCACTTTAAGCACCCACCCAAACCCATCTCTCTATTTGCTAAACTTTGTGGGCTTCTTAGCTCCAGGATGGCTTGAAAACGCTACTACTGAAGTGGATTTCACATTGCATTATCTTTGCTACTGAACTGTGTTTTTAAGAACAGGCTTTAAAAAGCCTCAGCAAACCTTAAAAGCATTTTAGAGACACAGTGATGTGTTTAGTTACAGAATGACATTAGGCAGGCTTTTAATGCAAGTCCTCCATAAGACATAGGTAGGCAATTGTATACGGTACCCGGAGGGTGAGAGCGCTGAGCGCTTTCCATCCATCTGCTTTTGTACAGAACCAGGAGGCTTGCTTGTGTAATTCCATTAACGTCATGGGCTTAGCGTGCGGGTGCACTTGATGCCATATATATTGTGTATTTTGTATATATGCGTATGTAACTTGAGAGAGAGCGTTCTGGAGAGGGCTTATGTTTGAGTGGAAACCAGGACTCCCTCTCCGAAGTTAAAAAAGCGACTGTGAAGTTCTGAGTGTCCCACAAGCCTCTCTTCCCTGAGAGACGTTCAGTGTGGGAATAAGGAATAGCTGTGTCCAGAATGGTACCAGCTGTACAGATACTGAGAGTTTATCTGCCCACAGATTAGACCAGACCATACTCCCCACTTGAGTCGTGTCTTTTGCTTTATTCATTTTCTTCCCTACAGTTGAAAATCAGCAGTCCAATACGTGCTACACATTTTGAGGCTTCATGTTGCAGAGAAAGTTACAGCATTAATGTGTTTGTTGCTGGCCAAACGCGCAGCCGCAGGCTCAGGCACTGGATGGTCGTGTCAGTGACGGGGTCACAGTGTATCCCTCTTTCTTATATCCATGGTCTGACGTTCACGTTTTTAGAGTAGTGCACCTCCATAAAAATGTAAGCCTCTGGATCCATGGCACTCCAAGAGTTTGTCAGGCCTCATGGAGGCCTTGGATTATTTGTAACAACCCTTAATGGAATGTGTGGAAATGTGAGTTATTTTCTCTGTTAGTCTCGGAAGCTTTACCTATAGTAGGTGATGAGCAGCCAGGTGGCAGGACCAGTCCCCTCAGCAGGGCAGCTGATCCTTCTCTGAACACCTCTTAGAGAGCCTTCTCGCTGCTTTCCAGTGTGCAAGGTGCTCTATCTGAGGAGACAAAAAGAATTGCAAGCAGATATCTCATAGGTTATGTCAGTAGTCTACTTAGAAGCAAACTGAAGTTGTGGAATTCACGTAGCTAAAATTGTCCTGGCTGATAGATGATAGTTGTTTGTAGCTTGGGTTAAGGTGGAAGCCAAGACTTGGGATCATCTGGCAAGTTGATGACAGGGCTATGTGACTCTTGTTCCTTGCTGGAGGAGCAGGTGAAACTGCAGGTAACTCCATATTAGAATCGTAGAGGCAGGGACAAGTTGGATCATCTCTGCCAGTGCTTCAGGAGATGATCTTTGGTGCTGCTGCCTCTGTCCTGATGTTTCCTGTTAGCATGTGAAGTCCTACAGTCATTGAGGTTGAAAAAGACCTCATCCAGTTCTATCATCAACACACCACCACCATGCCTGCAAAACCATGTCACTAAGCACCATGTCTACATATTTTATTTTTTTTTATCATCTCCAGAGATGGTGACTCCACCACTGCCCTGGGCAGCTTGTTCTAGTGCTTCACCACTCTTGCAGTAAAGAATTTTTTCTTAATATCCAACCTAAACCTCCCCTGGCGCAACTTGAGGCCATTTTCTCTCATCCTCTCACCAGCTACCTGGGAGAAGAGACCAGCACTCACCTCACTACAACCTCCTTTCAGGTAGTTGTAGAGAGGTCTGTAGGCCTGTCCTGCGTTATTCCATAGAAATCCAGCTGCAGTCAGGTGTTGTGTTTTGATTTTAAGCTGAAGAGAAGCAGATGGTTAGGCAAAATATATTCATTTTAATGGTTGCAGCAGCTTAAGGACAGGTATCAGGAAGATAATCTTAGTCTTGCAGAACAACTGGAGACTTTTTGTGCTTTTCCCCTTAAAAAAATGTTTTTCATTCTGTTCTTTTAAGTAAATTGCAGTGATGAAATCTGCCACATTTGGGCATCAGAAATTATGTGCAGTTTGGAACTTGCTTGGGGCTGTCAGATATGATGCTGTTTAAAAAATATCTCTTTGAGTTGTATCATGGTAAAAAAAAATCGTAATTGATTTAACCCCTATTTTTCCCCTTCAGTCATCTTTAATGAAAGGGTATGAGTTGAAGATATTTTGTTATTTTTTTATGATAGAATAATGCCTTCTCACAAAGAATGAGCCTTGTAGGCTTTGAAGGACATGAATAGGTGTGATCTATGCGAAATGAAGTATGAAAATCTGCACTTAGGAATTAAAAATATTGTAGGCTGTATTTATCCCACATGATGTAATAGCCATGGCAGTAGAGGCATCACACCCCTTTTGCCAGGACAGCCTGTTAAAGGTGGAAGAATCCATGTGGAACCATTATTTTTAAGTCTTGGGGGCTTTGACTGGGCTTGTAGCGACCTGAACTTTCTCTTAAATACAGATGTACTTTGGTGAGAGAAAGACAGATGATTGAATCGCATTTTTACTGCACGTCCTGTCACTGTTTTTTCCCTTTCCTGCTCAGCATCCCGTGTTTTCAGGACAGGAATGTGATTTCATTGTGCTGACAGCAAGATCATTGTTGATAGCAAATGCTGACTTCTCGGTGGTAGCTCATTGTTGCGAGGTGTCTGTTCTTCAGCGCAGCAAAGAATTGCATACAGTGAACTCAGGCCTGCTTTAATGGACAAGCACATAGTGACAGAAGAGCACAGATCAGTGGTTTAATGCGAACCCTGCGGCTCGAGAGAGACCTGGGGCTGGGCTCGGTGCGGCTGGTACCCTCCAGCACAATGTTGTTCTCGTCCAGATGCCGCCTCTCGTTTCCCTGTTGAACACTGATCTGTAATGACAAACAGCGGATGGAGCACACCGTCTCCACAAGAGGAAAGTGAAATCAGGTCTGAAATATTGCAGGAATTGTTCAGGTGACCTAATTTTGTCTTCCACAATCAATTTGCTAAAGGAAGAACTACTCGGAGTGATAATGCGTGTCTGGAGCTGAACCTGCACCGTGCAAACTCATAACATTTGGGTTTGCTGCTCTTAAACGAGTGATGATGGGAGTGGGGAAGATGGGAATGACTAGAACTTATCCGATAAAAAGCAAACCATTGGCATGTAAACACGCAGCATCACAAAGGTGCTGCCGCCCCTAGAACTTGCAGCAAAACAGACTGACCTGTCAAGGCTGCCTCAGGATTGAAATTCTAGTGCTCGGATGCATGTGCGACAAGTTTCTCCTTGTCTGGGCTTTGGTGTTTGAATGGTGATTGCATTGGATCTGCTGGTAGAATGTGAAACTCTTGTGAGGGTTTAAGATTAAGGAATTAAAGAATGGTTTAGGAGCATTTTTGCAAAGAGTTCTTTGGGAAAAGACAGAACGCAAAGCTGCTTTCCATCCGATTTAATGATTTAAGAGTTAATTTCCTTTATCAAGTCAGTACCAGTAACACCAGTTGCTTACAGTGAACTTGGTCTAAAATCCTTGGAGAGCAGTTAGGCTTCTCCTGCCAGCTTGGTCACCTCCATGGCTGTTGGTGTTTGGAGTTAGTGCTGGGTGCTTGTCACCCCGTCAGCAAGTAACAGGAGACTCCCCTGTAGGCTGACGTTTGGTTTGGGGAGCAATGGAAGCTGTATTCGCAGGGCTCCTTTGCACTTCACCTGATCATTTGAGTTCTTGTCTCATTCTCCCTCTGTACTCGGTGCCGGTGAGACCGCACCTCGAATCCTGTGTTCAGTTCTGGGCCCCTCACCACAAGAGGGATGTTGAGGCTCTGGAGCGAGTCCAGAGAAGAGCAACGAAGCTGGTGAAGGGGCTGGAGAACAGGCCTGATGAGGAACGGCTGAGAGAGCTGGGGGTGTTTAGCCTGGAGAAGAGGAGGCTGAGGGGAGACCTCAGTGCTCTCGAACTCCCTGAAAGGAGGTTGTGGAGAGGAGGGAGCTGGGCTCTTCTCCCAAGTGACAGGGGACAGGACGAGAGGGAATGGCCTCAAGCTCTGCCAGGGGAGGTTCAGGCTGGACATTAGGAAAAAAAGTTTTCACAGAAAGGGTCATTGGGCAGTGTCAGACGCTGCCCATGGAGGTGGTTGATTCACCTTCCCTGGAGGTGTTTAAGGCACAAGTGGATGAGGCGCTGAGGGACATGGCTTAGTGTTTGATAGGAATGGTCAGACTCGATGATCCAGTGGGTCTCTTCCAACCTGGTGATTCTATGATTCTTTTGAATCTGGAGTATTTAATAAGTGCTTTGCTTCAGTGGGGCCTGGTGTCTCCCTGCAGGTGCTGCAAGGCTGCGGTTGTCAAGCGAACAGGCTCTGCAAGGCAGAAGTCCTTGTGGAGATGGAAACATTTTAAAGGTTTGAGACACCCATGTTACCTGTGATTCACCACGTGAATTAAATGAAATGAATGGGGTTTGCTGCAAATTGTGAGAGCAGAGTGTCTCTCTTGTGTGTAATGTGTTGATGCACTTTACGTAGTCAAGCTTGGGTTTTGCTGGCGATGTTGTGGGATGAGCCAACGTCTGGTGTGAAAAGTCAAAATGTTCTATTCCACGTATTCTAATGGCTCTTTGTTGCATCCAGGGATGTGCTGGGGTTTGTTGTTTTTGCTGAAGATGATCTATGAAGCAGCGTAGATAGGCTTGACCTCAGCAGTGTAGCGAGAAGTGGCAAATAGGACCCTTCATTGGCTGCGTTGCGAGGGGGGTTTAAATGGTG
This sequence comes from Clamator glandarius, assembly GCA_033459285.1. Lineage (NCBI taxonomy): Eukaryota > Metazoa > Chordata > Aves > Cuculiformes > Cuculidae > Clamator > Clamator glandarius. The sequence continues at coordinate 818,483 of JAUNZM010000078.1, forward strand.
CTGCTTTTCAGTGTGGGTGTCTCGGAGGGGCAACGAGACTTTGTTGGGGACAGTGTTTTGGAGGCATTTAATGCACTTGGCAGCAGGCAGCACTGCAGTGTGCCATTTTTGAGTGTTGGCGTGGGGTCAGTGTGGGTATGGACTTGTTTGGTTGGTTAAGCTGCATTTATGGTGCGTGTGCGTCCTGCTTTCAGCTGCCCATGGGATCGAAGGTAACCGGGAGCTGCTACTGAGGGCCCTTCAGGACACGGGGCGTAGGCTTTGAGCCAAGTGAGTTGTTTGGGTTGGCTGCTGTGGCTTTTGGCTGCTCTAGTCCCAGGGCCTGAGGGATTTCTCCTGTGGTGGGACCGGATCTGTGCTAATTGTGTAACTGGAGGAGTAGTCGGGCAGGAGGGAACGTGCTCTGCAGGCTACGGCAGCTGGGACCTCAGCGTGGTTGGGGTGGGCACAGCGAAGCGATGCTGCATGTGGGCTGCAAGCAACATCCAGTGAGTTCAGGTTTTGTGTAGGGCCTCTCTGGTTATTTTGGAGCTCTGAGATTAAATCCCTTATTCTATGGATGATGCCATGGCTCTCGGTACCTTGAGTGCTGTGTCCAGTTTGGGTTCCCAATATAGAAAAAAGATGTGGACAGACTGGAGAGGGCCCAGAGAAGATCATAGGACTAGGAAACCTTCCAAATCAAGCGAGGCTGAGAGAACTGGGTTTGTGCAGCCTTGAGAGGAGAAGGCTTAGGGGAGACCTTACTACCACGTACATGTAGAGGGTGTCTACCAAGAGGATGGAGACCCCCTTTTTACAAGGAGTCATGTGGAAAAGACAAGGGCCAATGAGTAGAAGTTGTTCCGGGGGAGATTTTGATTGGATTCCAGAAAATGTTTCAGTTAAGCATTGGAACAATCTCCCCAGGGAAGTGGTGGATTCCTCTGCACTTGGACATGTTTAAGGCTCTGCTTGGCAGGGTGCTGGGTCATCTCATTTAAACTATTGATCCCCTAAAAAGGTTAGACCAGATGATCCCTGAGATCCCTTCTACCCTGGCATTCAAGTTATTTAGATTACTGGACAGGGCAACCACACCATGACACATTCCTGAAGGCTGGCATGATTTTCCCTGTCATTGGCAAGGAAGGGAAGCTGGGATGTGGAACTGGTGGTCTCTGGATTGGTGGCTGCTCCGGCTGCCTTTGGAGGAGCCTGCTTGCCAGAAGGTCGAGCTGCAGAGCATCCTCCTATTGCCATTCCCCAAATTCTGCACCTCGAATCCTGTCTTCAGTTCTGGGCCCCTCACCACAAGAAGGATGTTGAGGCTCTGGAGCGAGTCCAGAGAAGAGCAACAAAGCTGGTGAAGGGGCTGGAGAACAGGTCTTATGAGGAGCAGCTGAGAGAGCTGGGGGTGTTTAGTTTGGAGAAGAGGAGGCTGAGGGGAGACCTCAGTGCTCTCTACAACTACCTGAAAGGCAGTTCTAGCTGGTGATTGATCTGCAGCATGTGTTGTGGGAGCCCAGTGTCATCAGTAAACCAACATGGGGAGTAGCATCCTCTACTTTGGGATGTGTCTGCTGTGAGACTCCCACATCCCACCTGCAAGTGCCCTCCTGGCCTGGGATGCACCCAAGGAGAAGGTTTTGCCTTCTCTGCTCTCTTGTGACTGATTTTGGAAGCCATGGTAGGAGTGAATTGCCTTGACTGACAGCTTTGGGGTTCGCTTCTGTCCAAGTTAGGTTTTTGCTTTAGTTAATTTTACTTCTTGTGGTTTTCTACTGTACTAGTATTGGTGAAAGATGACTGGTTGGGAGGGATGGACAAAGCAGTTGAGAGTAGTTGTTGAAGCTTGACTTTCAAAGCACATTTTATGTGGCACCTGGAAAGCTTATTCCCAGTATTTGTGTAATTTCTGGTGTCTGATGACTTTTTCTAATGTGAGGATCTATAATTTTTTTTTTTAATTCCTTCAGCATCCCTGCTCTGGATGGCTTGAGGACTGGCAAGCTAGGTGTGACAGGAGCACCTGTCTTGCTGTCTCCTAGCCAGGTTCTGCTGAAACTGGTGGGTGTGAAGGATGGGGAAGGCGAGGTTTTGGTGTGACTCCCTGTGTGGCTTTTCAGTTGAGCCGAGTGTTGTGGTGAACAGACATCGGTTAAGGAGTTGTCCAAGAACTGATGGATTTTTCTTGCCATTCAGACTCTTTCTTGTCCGGAAGGTGGTGTTGCCTTCATCCCAACCCTCTGGGAAGTCTGGAATGAAGAGATGAATAAGCAACAGACCTCTCTTCTGCGACTCGGCACCTAACATTTATGACCAAACATATCACTGGCAGTCAAAAGTAAAAACCAAAATGCTGAACAACAAAACAACCACACAACACCCCTCAAAAACTGATCTTTTATGGGATAGTCAAGGTTTTTTTCCTTCTCTTGTAAATTTAGAGTCTAGCTCAAAAGGACTTGGGTGTTTTTCTCCAGATTTTTGAATGATGGGATAACATTGCTGAGCTTTTAGGAGTGCATTCACTGCTAGGGAAGCCGAACCTGTAAAATACAGAAGCATCGAGCTCGGGCAGTGCTTCCTACTTGTGGTCAAATTTTCTGTGGTAGTGTGTGCACAAAGAGGGCGGATGGCCTGGAGCGAGAACACTACCTGGAACAAAAAACTGGAGATAGAGACAGACTGGATAGGTGGACACGATGGATGGAGGTGGTCATGACATGATGGACAGACAGATGAAATGGGATGGATGGGATGAGACAGGCAGGACAGATGGATGGGACGTATGGAAAGGGATGGGCAGGAGGCATGGGACGGACAGAATAGATGGATAAATGGTGGGGTTGAAACGAGAAGAATGGATGGGTGGGCGGATGGGATGAGGCAGGCATGACAGACAGGATGAGGCAGGTACAATGGATGGGACCGGCAGGATGGGTAAAGGGACAAACAGGCATGATGGACGGGATGGGCAGAATCGATGGATGAACAAAAAGGTTTGGTGAACAGAGTAACGGGCATGACAGAGAAACTAACACGATGGATGGGATTGAGATGGGCACAGTGGATGGACAGACAGGACGAGACAGGCATGATGGATGGATGGACGGATAGGTCGAGATGGACAGGCAGGATCGATGGACAAGACAGGAGGTGAGGGGCAGAATGGACAGAGAGCCAGGATGAGACAGACGGGATGTGATGAGACAGGCACGACAGATGGATGGGTGGATGGGGTGAGACGAGCGGGACAGATGGATGGGGAGATGAGGTGAGATGAGCTGGACGGGCAGGACGGACAGACAGATTGGATGGATGGGCAGATCACACAGGCAGGGTGGATGGACGGGCAGGACGGACAGATGGATGAATGGACAGGCAGGAGGGATGGATGGGCTGGATGGACAGTCGGACAGGCAGGATGGACAGGCAGCCGAATGGATGGATGGATGCGCAGGATGGACAGGCAGCCGAATGGATGGATGTGCAGGATGGACAGGCAGCCAGATGGATGGATGGCCAGACGGACAGGCAGGATGGACAAGCAGCCGAATGGATGGATGGAGGGATGCGCAGGATGGACAGGCAGCCAGATGGATGCATGGATGGATGGATGGATGTGCAGGATGGACAGGCAGCCAGATGGATGCACAGGATGGACAGGCAGCCGAATGGATGGATGGATGGATGCGCAGGATGGACAGGCAGCCAAATGGATGGATGGGTGGATGGATGTGCAGGATGGACAGGCAGCCAAATGGATGGATGGATGGATGCGCAGGATGGACAGGCAGCCGAATGGATGGATGGATGGATGGATGGATGGATGGATGCACAGGATGGACAGGCAGCTGAATGGATGGATGCGCAGGATGGACAGGCAGCCGAATGGATGGATGGATGGATGGATGGATGGATGCACAGGATGGACAGGCAGCTGAATGGATGGATGTGCAGGATGGACAGGCAGATGGATGGATGCACAGGATGGACAGGCAGCCGAATGGATGGATGGATGGATGCGCAGGATGGACAGGCAGCCGAATGGATGGATGGATGGATGGATGGATGGATGGATGGCCAGACGGACAGGCGGGATGGACAGGCAGCCGAATGGATGGATGCGCAGGATGGACAGGCAGCTGAATGGATGGACAGACGGATTCATGGATGGACAGAGGTATAGGCGGACGGGCGGGACGGACAGACAGACAGGCAGGCTGGCTCAGCCAGACGGCGCTCCCACCGCGCTGTCTCTCCGCAGCGTCGGCGCCGCTCTCTCCCCCTTTCCCCGCTCCGCTCCGCGCGGCTCCATCCCGGGTCTTTCCCGCCGCCGGCCGCGCCGCTCCCGCCCCGCGCTGCGCATCGCGGCCGCCGCGCCTCCGCCCGCGAGTGCTCGGATTTACCGGGAGAGCTGGGAGGGGGGTGGGAAAAGAGGGACGCGAGCTCCAGCTAACGTGCCGCCTCGCCGTAAACAATGAAATTGGAAGCCGCCGCTTCCCCGCTCGCTTGATTCCCCCCGCCCCGGGAGGACGCGCGCCTGGATGTGACCGGGAATTGGGCTCCCGCCGCCGCGCCCGAGGCCGGGGAGCGGCCATGTACCTCCTGGATAGCGGGGAGCCCCCCGCCTCCTCCTCCCCCGCCGCCGGGATGCAGCGGGGCGCTCCCCCGAGGAAAACCGTGTACCGCATCTCGGTCACCATGGTGAAGAAGGAGCTGCTGGGGCCGCGCCGGGGCGGCCGGGGACCGGGCTCCGCCAGCCTCCCCCGCGCGGGGCTCCTGCTGCTCGAGGAGGAGGACGAGGAAGGCGAGGAGGAGCGGGAGCGCGTCCCCAGCCCCGGCGGCCTCCGCAGCTGCAGGGCGCTCAGCACCGGCCAGCTCGAGCTCGGCCGCCTCAAGGTGCCGCGCACCGCGGGGACCCCCGAGAGCCGCCGGGGGCGCCCAGAGGCCGAGCCCGGGGACGGGGACAGGCGGCTGGGCGAGGGGCTGCAGCGAGGGGAGCCGGGGAAGCTGGGGCTGCAGCCAGGAGAGCTGGGGCTGAGCTCGGGGCTGCAACGAGGGGAGCCGGGGGAACCGGGGCTGCAGCGAGAGGAGCCGGCGCTGAGCTCAGGGTTGCAGACAGGGGAGCTGGGGCTGAGCTTGGGGCTGCAGCCAAGGGAGCTGGGGCTGAGCTCGGGTTTGCAGCGAGGAGAGCCGGGGCACAGCTGGGGATGGCAGCGGCAGCAGCGAGAGGAGCTGGGGCAGAGCTCGGGTTTGCAGCCTGGGGAGCGGGCTCAGAGCCCGGAGCCGGGGCAGAGCTCGGGGGAGCAGCCCGGGCGGTGGGGCCGGAGCCCCGGGGAGCCGCTGCGGCGCAGCTTCAGCTTCAGGCACCGCGGGGAGGGCTGCCGGTCGCGGGTGCGGCGGCACAGCAGCTCGGGCTGCCTCCCCCTCGCCCCGCTGCCCCAGCCCCCCCCGCCGGCCCCCGAGCGACCCCCCGAGAAGCGCAACACGCTGGACGTGGGCGAGGTGCTGGGGGACCCGCTGTCCCGGCTGGAGCGCTGGGAGCGCAGCAAGAGCAAGAACCGCACCCTGGATAACAGCGACCTGCAGCGGCTCTCGGAGCGCCTGGGGCGAGAGGGACCCTCTTCCACCGCCGCCGGCACCCACGAGCACCGGCTCCTGCGCTTCTTCAGCGGCATCTTCGCTCGCAAGGACGGCCCCGCGGCTCTTTTCGGCAGCCCCCACGGGCGCTCCCCGCGCGGCAGCTTCTCCAGGTCCAGGGCTTATTTCAGCAGCCTGAGGAGAGCCGCCACCGACACGCAGTCCAGCTCCGAGAGCATCAACGGGTCCCCCCACAAAGGTGCTCGTCCCCGGGGGTGGTGGGGTCGAGCGGCCGCGCTGGCTGAGGGAGGAGGTGTAGGTGATGCTGGGTGCCGGAGGGTGTTCTGCAGGTTGGTGGGGGTTGGATGATGCGCCTCTCTTTTTCCCGGCAGTTCTGATGGGGGTAGGTCCAGCTGCGTGTCTTCTCTACCAAAAAAACTCTTTATGCGTTGGCTGGTTGCATGTTCTAGGACAGTTGAGCCAGGCAAATGTAGCTCAATGGCTGTAAGAGTGGGTTATACCAGTTTGCGTGTGTTTTCCTCAGTTCTCTGGTACCTTTGATGGGTGCAGGTCAGGCTGTGTGCTTCCTGAACCAAAAACCCCATTATTTTTAGGTTGGCTGATGGCACCCACCTTCTAGGAGGAGAGCTGAGTTAGGCAAGCATTCCTTGATGCTTGCAGGAGAGTGTGATTGCAGGTTTGTAGGTGTTGGATGGTGCTTTTTTGTCTTTCCTGGTACTTTTGATGGGGGCTGGTCAGGCTGTGTGTGTCCTGAACCAAAGAACCCTTTTGTTTCAGAGTTTGCTGATTCTGGGACAGCTGAGCTGGGCAAGCGTAGCTCTATGGTTCTGTGTAGAAGCATGTGCTACTGTTTTGTAGGCGTTGGATGATGCCTTCTTTTTCCTGGCAGCTCTTTTGGGAGCAGGTTGGACTGTATGCTCAAAAAAAACCCTTTTTCTTTCCTGGTTGGCCAGCCAATGGCACATTTTAGGGCAGCTGGGCCAGGCAAGTGTAGCTCAGTGGCTGCAGGAGCGTGTGCTGCTGGTTTGTAGGTGTTGGATGGCGCTCTCCTCTTTTTCCTGGCAGTGGTGATGGGAGCCGGTTGGGCTCTGTGCCTCCTGAACCAAAAAAACCTCTCTCTCTGGGTTGGCTGATCATGCATGCTAGGGCAGCTGAGCCAGGCAAGTGTAGCTCGTTTAATTATGGAGTGGGAGCTCAGCTCCTGTGCTGCTGGATGTAGGTCACTGGGTGGCCCGGTGCTGCACAGCACTGGGACTTTACCCTTCTCAGAAGGCTTCTGTAATCCAGAAGATGGGCTGTAGTGTCCAGAAGTGTGCTTGCATGCTTCAGAGGAGTCGGTGAATGCTGATGTACGCGTATTAAAAATCCTAAACCTCTTCTGTGGCATAACTTGATCTCAGTTTGATGTTGTTTTTATTGTAGCACAAACTCAGAAGCTGTTCTTTTGAATTATTGAAATTTTTACCCTAGCCACGGTGTTGCTAATGCTAGATGGAAATCAGGCTGGGAATTCTGGGCTTCATAAATCCCAAGAACTTGAGAACAGCTTGAGAATTCACCTTGCTGTGGGATGGAAGTCAAGAGCTGCCTGTCTGCTTTCTGTCAGGATCTGAAAGGCTGAGGGTATCGTTTGGACGTGTTAAACCAGAAAGGCTGGTTGTGGGGCTCCACCGTAAGACGGGCCTGCTTTCTTCCTACCTCTGTCTTTAAAATCTTAATAGGTTTCTGTGATGAAACATTTAATTAGTAATTACAGTACCCTTTGAGCACCAAGTGCTGATCGAAGCAGCAAATAATCTGTGAGTTGCTGCTTTGCTAAAAATACCTTTCGCAGCTGGGAAGATGAGTCTTACTGTAGGGAGCAGGTAAAGCAGAGGATGTGAAGTTGGAGCAGGGGTGGTTTGTTGCAGGGAAGCGGTAGCAAGAGGTGCTTTGTAGCGTTCCCAGCCCGCTGCAGATCCAGCAGTCCTGCTGCGAGTGGAATATGCCCAGAGTTTGAGGTAAAAGGAGCAAAGCCAAATATTTAGACCTAGTAACCGAGGATTATAATATTTCATTGATGTAGAGGCATTCCTGCGTGCTCGTAATAGTCTTGACGGAAATTGTGGTCTGACCTTGGTTAAAGTTTGAGGTAACCACAACAGAGTTGCTTCATGCGACTGTTTATGCCTGTCCCGTGCCAATGCTCTTCGACTGTTACTCTGTTCTAACAGCAGTTATATCCACGGAGCACAGTCCTCCGAGGGTTAGGACACGTTGAAGATTTTAGTTAATCAGTAACCACTGATAAGGCAGAGTTAAGATGTTCTGGAGAGGTTGGTCCTGTACGTGCTCGTATCAAATTTATTTGGTGAAAGTTAGCTTCTCAGTCTTGTTTTCCAGGAGAAATGCGTCCTGGGGCCGGTGCTGTGGTTACAGGTTGGTAGCCGTGTTGCGGGATGGCAGGTCCGTTGCGCTCCGCTGCTTTCTCCTTTTCTCCAGAGAAGTGTCGTGAAGGCTTCTTGCTACCAGAAGTGTGTGCGCATACTTTCAGCTCTTGCTTATCGGTGTCTTCCAGGAAGTTTAAACTTATTTTCCTTTAATTTCTCCTGTTATTTTTTAGGAAGAAAGTTTAATGGGATATTATAATTAGCGTGCCAGATGTACTTCAGTATTTTAAGATTGGAATGAGCTGCTATTTAGCCAAGACTTGTGTTTGGCTTCTTTTAGTTGATGTGAAAAGGGTATGAAGTCGATATGCTCTTGACAATCCTCTTTTAGGGTAATGATGAAGACACAAGTCGAATCTTGATTTTAATGTCTGGAATTTTTTCCCCTGTACCCCCAGTTGCAAAAAAAGTTGTATAGCTTGAAACTTGCTTCCCTTGTGACGCTGGTATTCGGTGTGTTTGGTACTGTGTGATGGTTACTTGAATTTGTACCTTCTCTGCAAGGCCTCTCAGGATCTGTAGAGCGAGGATCTTTTAAACCATGTTGGCATTTCTTGAACATCTGTTCCTAACTGCCTTAATTATGTAATATACTTTAAAAAAAGACAAAATTTTTAAAGCAAAGGAGTAAAGACGATTTAAATCTACATATTTTTGGTGGCTACTGGGTTGGATTTATGGTGTGAGGTGGGTGAAGGTTGGTTTTTGGGGAAATCGGGCTCCGTACTGTCAGTTCACTGTCTCAGGACATTGGGCATTTTCCTTTTCTCCCCATAAACCCCCTTTGCCGTGTTGTTGTTGGCCTCAAGTGCCCTTTAAGCCCCAGTTCCCAGAGCTGCTGCCTTAGCAATTGAAGGTGAGCTGCGGTGCCAGGTCAAACCCGTGTCAGTCGAGTTCCTGTTCTACAAAAGGGGAAAAGCTGCTTGCAAGGGTGAGGAGGGTGAAGTGGCTGGATCGTCAGCTGGGCTGGTGCCTCTTTGCTGGATATTGTTGTGGGTTCCGCTGTTGTGCGGGGATTGCAGTGTGTTAATGTGAAGTCTTCTGGACTGTTGATGGGATGGTGGGAAGCTTCCTTCTTCGTGGCTGCGTTTGTGCTGAAAACACGTTGGTGTGCTTATCCGTTTTGAAATAATAAACAGTTGACTGTATTGTCCTAATATTGGAGTATTTTTCCAGCTAAATATCAAATTATTGGTTTTGAAGCTCACTTGTGCTTGGTTTTAAGTCTTATGTCATGGAATTCATAGAATCACAAAATGATATTCAGCTTGTAAGTTCATTTATCTGAAGCAAGAAAAGGTCTTATACGTGATGTTCACCACCACTACTCCCAAAGGAAACGGAAAAATGGAAACTTCCATAAACTTCAAGTTGGAGAAGCAAGAGAAACTGCTTTTGCTTTAAAACCATCTAGGAGAACTTGGCAAGGGAAGCCGTGTGCCTCATCTAAACTTTTTTTTTCCCTCGAAGTCTTCATGGCTGCTTCAGAACAAGAGGAGCTCTTGCTGCTCTGGAGGAGGAGGAGGATGGCTCTGAGGCAGCAGAGTTTTGAAAATCAGATCCTTTTCCAGTGCTTCTCACTTGACATTTTTGGTTTGGGTAACTTTGTTTGGGCAACTCATCTTTAGGACATATTACGCAGATTTGTGAATAGAAATTGTATACAACTATCAAGAGGCGTATCATAATAGGATAAACTGCTCTTTTGAGGTTTCCATCAACAGTTTGTATTAAGCGCTTATCTCAAATTATCTGTGGTTTATGGGCTTTGGAAGCAGAGGGAAGCTGGCAGGAGATCTCTGTTGGAGGCCTCCAGTCTTCTCTTGCAAAGCTTCCCTTAAGATAACTCTTGTTAGTTCTGTGTCACCTCTTGCTTGTGCCCCTGGCCTGGTCGGCACTTTTCTGTGCCGCTGGCATTCCCAGCACCAGCCCAATGAATTCTGTGCATTCTTGGGGGTGAGCAGGCAGAGTTGTGTTTGGGCAGCGGGATGCAAGTGGTCCTGCGTTGTTCCCCATGTGCATCTCGAAGGTTTTGGTGATGTGCTGGTATAACTATATTCCGTTTCAACACTGGTGAGTCCCTTTCTTTAATGGACTGAAAGACTTCTAGGACTCTTCTGGCTGTTCCAGTTATTGGGAGTGAGTGTTCTCTGGAGGCTGCTGTGAAAATGACATCTAGCAGATAAATAGATTGCAGGTGAGGTTAAGCGTTGTCAAGCATTGTCTAAGAGTGTCTTTTATTTTTATTGATTGGGTAGGTCTTGTGTCAAGCAAAATGAATGCCAGCTGCACTGGTACAGCCAGATGATTAAGAATTGAACTAGTATTAAGGTCACTGACTGAATTAGGGAATGAGATGGATTAATGTGTGCGCAGTATTGAAGGGGATGCCAGATGCCAGCAGTCATGGCCTTTGTTTTCATGTTAAAACTGAAAAGAGCTGTAGGATTTTGATGTTGCTCTGTATTAACTAATGGCAGTAGTGGGTGACTTCTTTGGGGCAGGCCCCTGAATGCTTCTGCAGGTGCTGTGCAGGATTTCATCTCTGTTCCCTCACGAACCAAGCTCTGTAAATTGCATTCACATACCTCTTGTTCTGCCAGAGCTCTGCTTGTTCTTTGCTTTCCCACTTGGAGGTTGTGATGTCTGGTTGATCCAGTCAAGGTAACCAAAACCCGATTTGCACAAGGAAACGAAACATTTAAAACGTTATATTCCTGTTCCTTTCCTCCTAGTTATTACCCTGAAATGGAGGGTGCTCAGTGTGACAAGAAGGATGAGGTTACTCTGGAACTGTTTACTAATCCTGGTGAGTCTGGAGTTAAGGTCTGAGCATTTGATTTTCAGCAGTTGAGTCTGGTTGTAGGGTAGCACGTGAGCTCTTTTTGAGACTGAAAGAAGGGTTTGAGTTGCTCATTGTTGCTGCAGATAGAGGAGAACGTCAGCTTTTGCTGGTTCAGCTGCTGGTCCTAGTTCTTCACTGGATGTGGTGGTCACTGTGCCCTAGAAATGGAGTCAGCCATACAAGATGCTGAACCTTCCTTCTCTTCGAGAGTTAAGGAGAGCTTTCAGGTGCTCCGTTTGACAAAACGTGGTTTCAAAGCAGCTCAGCCCGTGCTGTGCAGTGTCGGCTCTGTAAATACAGTTGCATCCAGACCCTGGTGTCTCAGCCCGCTGCTAGAGAATCCCGAGCTGTGCTCTGGCAGCATCTGCTGCGGGGCTGCAGTGGTACCGCTGCCCAGCGGGATACCTACCAGTCGCTGGAGCACAGCGATCCACTTACCAGGTGGCTCATGTAAGGGGGTAGCTGAAACAGCAATCACATCACTGTTGTTTGCCTTGGCGTGGTTATAATCTTAGAAATAGATTTTCGGGTGCAAATCTCTTTCAAATGGCTGTGTATTCGTTTGCACTTTGAGCTGCACAGGGTTAAATCGAGTCATTAAGGGGCTATGTTAATGTAATAGCGTTGCTTTTGATAATCAGTGTTGGGATTTCCCCTAGGCAACTGCAGTAAACACATGGAGAAGCGGTTTCTGCCAAAAAAAAAAAATAACAGAACGGGCTTTTTCTTGTGTGAGGGAAAAGAAATGTCAGTATATTGAACTGGCAAAACCATCATCTATTCTGTTCATGAGCAGCAGCCAGCACAAAGCCTTTGTCTTGATGGAAGTTTAAAATAGGGCCTTTGATGATTTTGATGTTTCAGACTGGTGCATAATGACAGTGTTTGACAAATAGTTCTGCTTTATTGACAAAATAGTGCCAAATGTTTTCCTACAGCAAACCAGGCGACAAATGCCATCAGGATAATAATCATCCAGTGTAGCTGCCTGCAATTGTATTTTACTAATGACAGATGAATCATAACTGAAATGGTGGGGTTGTTTATTGAGGTTTCCTTTGGTGCGGAGAAGAGAGCGAGCAAGGCGGGGAGCCCTGCCTCTCCGTGCTGTGGATCTGCAGTGACAGCTATCTTGGGTTAGAAACGAGCAAGAGACTGGAATAGCGCTTTGGCCAGCAAGGTTGGCTTCTGCGTTAGTCCTGAAAATCCCACTGTGGAGCGGGTTCACTTCAGTTCGCATTTAACTCCATGGGTAGGACTTGGATTCATAGGTTTTGGCTTTCTTCCTTGGAGGTTGCACGCACGGAGATGTAAAGGTCACTTGTCTGAAGTTATAATATAGAGTGAATCTCTTGAGCGTGTTGAGACGTAACGGGGAGATCTTTATAGGGAACTCCCGCAGGATCTGGCTGTCGTGTCAGATAGAGGATTTGTGGTTTGTGAGGAAGGCAAGTCCGCGTTTCCCGGTTGTGAATATTCCACTTGGATGGTATGGGGATTTCTACCTAATGGGTATGGAGGTGATGTTTGTAAATCACTGAGACCCCCTCTTTATAAGTTTTATTTTCACTGTCTTATTAGATCATGGGAACAAATGTTTTCCTTTGAGAGTGGTGAGGCCCTGGCACAGGTTGCCCAGGGAAATCGCTGCTGCCCCATCCCTGGAGGCGTTCAAGGTCAGGTTGGATGGGGTTTTGAGCAACCTGATCCAGTGGGAGATGTTGGAACTGGTTGGGCTTTAAAATCCCTTCCATCCAAACCATTCTATGGTGATTCTCTGATAATAACTAGAGAGAACTGTTACCTTAGATGTAAAAATCCAGCTATGTCAGTTCTAGTTACGTCAAACAACTTCTATTTTTAGAGGGATTGATGATCTGTCTTGGCTCCTGAGGCTGGTGAAGTTAATTTCAGCCTTAGGGGTGCTTATTATGGAATAATGTGGAAGTTTCTTGGAAGGATCCTATTGTTCACCAAGGGTTTTTGTTCTTTGCAGCAAGGTTTGAGTGCCTGGGAGCTACGCTTCCATTCTGTGAATGAAAACCCACGGTAGATCTTTCCTTCTTGGAAGCACTGGGCGCTGATGTTTTCCTACTTGGATATGAAGGGGAGCGCAAATACTGTGCTGCGTGCTGCCAGGTCTGGCACTTGGCAGTTATTTGTGCCGCCTCTCTATTTATTTGCAAGAGCTTGTCAGTCGGCTTGTCTGGCTGGTTCGACAGGGAACCTGCAGTCCCAAAAATACCATTCTGCTCACGGGGGCCTGAGCGGTTAGACACACACGTGTGGTTTATGGGGAGTTGGGAACGCTGATGCAGGCTTTTCCTCTTTATTCCCATGCAAACAGTTACTGCCCAGCAGTGCTTATGGATAAAACATAAGGGGATCTGTCTCAAACAGCAGGTGCTGAGCCACAGCGTGCTTTTTTATTTGTGCTTGTGTTTGTAAGGATATGTGATGCCTCTCCCAAGGTGCCCACGCTCCATAGTTCCTCTGCTGCTGTCTGTGGGCGCGTATGTTGTTTGGGACTCGAGAGCAGGATGTGTCATCTCTCTCTTGATGTGAAATTAATGAGTTGTTGCTTCCTTTCCTGAAGTGACACTTCTTTTTATAGATTGGACCCTGAAAAAACAGTGGCCCGTAGCGCTGCTGGGGTTGCTGTTGTGGAGCAGTCCTGCAGAGATAATGCTCAGCCTGTAACTCCCAAAAACCAAAGCTGCCTTTGGGATGAGCGTCAGAATGACATAGTGCCTGAAGCATCTCCTGCTCTGCCAGGCTGTTCCTGCAGTTGTATCAGGGATAAACTGCCTGCGAAACTGGGATATTGGCCTCGCTGTTTTTAATCCTAATTCAGAAGTGTTTCGGTTTGGCGATAAAGAAATATTTATGTTGGCTAGGCAACAGCTTTTCTGTCTCGATCTCTGTGTTCTGCAGGGGAAAAAAAAAAAGTCTTTGTGCTCATGAGGGATACAATGTTGAACTCATGTCTAGTTTTAATTACTAAAGCTATTAAAATTCAATGTGTGTTGCTCTTGACAACTCTCAGAGCATTGTGCCCAGGAACTGGAGAGAAATTTGATTTACTTTCTAACCTGGCTTGAGTTTCAAGTCACCCATTTTACCACATCCTCTGCAGCAGGTTGTTGGTTTCCTGCCTCAGGCTGCTCTTTCTCGCTGTCTGGTGTGACAGATCTGCACTGGCTGTCACTGGTATCCTCTTTGCTGTGTACAGCCCTTTGTCCCCTCCTCCTTGGCTGTCCTACGTCTCGGTTTAAGTGTTTTGTTACAGTTCCTGTCTTCAAGTTTATTGCTTCGTTCACTTCTGGCCCCCTTTCTGATCCTTCTTCGGTAGCGGGTGTTGTTGCCAACCCCCCTCCCCAAACCTGTGAAGCCCCAGGTGTTCTCTTGAGAAGAAACAAATACATGCAAGTATCTTTTCCCAGCCAATTAATGATTTTGTGCACAGATTCCCATCTGCATTCTGTATTCCTTGAAGATGAAGGTAGGGTTTTTCACTAAAGAGCTAAAAACCTTTATGTCTTAATATCTGGTGATGGTGCCCAGGTGGGAGCCAAGTCCGATTGTCCATAAGAATTTCCCTGTGGAGGAACAGCAGGTTATTCTGCCCAGTTCTGCTCCTGGATGCAGGCTTTGGTGGCTCCAGGGAACAGAGAGCGAAAATCTCTGTACGAATGCTTTCCCTGGTTGATGGTTTTGTTTAACCTTTTGGTTAGAGTGGATGTGAAGCTAAGCTAAGCGACAACATTGATTTTCAAACAGGTCTGACTTTGCTTATTATCAGGGAACCTGCTGTGTGTGTCATTGCTCCATAACATGCGTGAGAAGCTGACGTCGGCAGTGAGCAGGAGTATGAGTGTGTTGTCTTCTGTAGATTGACATCCTGGAACTATTCATACAGCTCTGCTCGTCCTTAGTTGTTCTGTTTCACATCTTTAAAAGCTGTGCAGATCTGCTGTCCATTCTGCAGCCACACGTGACCAGCACGTGTTCCTCAAAGTGCTCCTCAGCTGTTGATTGTCTGCTGCTACCTCGGGAAGGAGGTTGCTCGTTGCTGAGGAAAGCTTCACTGAAGACTAAGGCAGGCCTGGTTTCATTTAGGAGGAGTTCAGGAGGCATTTTAAACCCCAGATCACAAGCTCTTGAGAGCTTCTGTCTGCGTACCTCTGGTCTCCAAGTTGAAGTGCAGCTAGATGTGTGTTCAGGTTGTCTTGCCCTACAGCAGTTGTTGGGAGAAGCGCAACTGCTCTGCTGTTGTTGTGGTTTTCTTCTGGCCCCCATTTGACAGCTGGCCGGGCTGATGTCTCCGCACCTCCTGGTCCTTCTGTGCTGTAGGCAGTGCTGGTGGTTTCTGGTCACTTCCTCGAGTGAGAAATGAGCCCAGTGTTACGATGTTGTGGACTCACCCCAATTGGATTAGTAGTTTGGCACCCACCAGCCCTGTTTGTCTGCTGATGTAACTGAGACAAATGTGTTTTCAAGTAAGATTTCTCCAAGCTGTTACTTCATGTGGTCAATTCAGAGAGATGACATCCACGAAATAATTATTGGTTTAATTATGAAAGTGGATTGGTTCAGTGTTTTCAGTTTGCCTTGTGTGTTGATGGCCAGTTTCCTAGTACCAGAAATGTCCTTGCTTGTTCAACTTCTCAATGAAAAATTTGGGGTTTTTTTAGAAGGGGTGTAATTTTTGTTTACAGAACGTGTTCTTTTTAATTTTGTCCTGGTGATGATGAAGTTGGGGTACAACGACACTTTGCAGTGCTACAGACTAGGAGAAGTCTGGCTGGAAAGCTGCCTGGAGGAGAAGGACCTGGGGGTGTTGGTTGACGGCGACTGAACATGAGCCAGCAGTGTGCCCAGGTGGCCAAGAAGGCCAATGGCATCTTGGCTTGGATCAGAAACAGCGTGACCAGCAGGTCCAGGGAGGTTCTTCTCCCTCTGTACTCGGCACTGGTGAGACCGCTCCTCGAATCCTGTGTTCAGTTCTGGGCCCCTCACCACAAGAAGGATGTTGAGGCTCTGGAGCGAGTCCAGAGAAGAGCAACGAAGCTGGTGAAGGGGCTGGAGAACAGGCCTTATGAGGAGCGGCTGAGAGAGCTGGGGGTGTTTAGCCTGGAGAAGAGGAGGCTGAGGGGAGACCTCATTGCTCTCTACAACTACCTGAAAGGAGGTTGTGGAGAGGAGGGAGATGGGCTTTTTGCCCGAGTGACAGGGGACAGGACGAGAGGGAATGGCCTCAAGCTCTGCCAGGGGAGGTTCAGGATGAACATTAGGAAAATATTTTTCACAGAAAGGGTCATTGGGCACTGGCAGAGGCTGCCTGGGGAGGTGGTTGATTCACCTTCCCTAGAGGTGTTTAAGGGATGGGTGGACGAGGTGCTGAGGGACATGGTTTAGTGTTTAATAGGAATGATTGGACTCGATGATCAAGTAGGGTCTTTTCCAACCTGGTGATTCTATCATTCTAAGTTCCTCCGTTCTCCAGCACTGTGGGGCAGGCTGGTGGCACTCAAGAGTTAACACCAGCAGCTCAGCACTGGAGGAGTGTTCATTTCCATGTGGAGCTGTGCCGGGTTGTTTGCTGAGTGTCAAAGGAAGAAGATAAAGCTAAAGGACTCTTTCTGAAAAACCCGTTTTGAAAGCAGTGGTTAAAAGCTGGTGGAGTGAAGGGCCTCTTCCAGCCCACACTCAGGGTGTTGTAGGCAGGTGCTGTTCCTTCTCTGATGTGACAAGCATCTGTGGAAGGTGGCCTCAGCTGTTCACAGCCACATCTCCCAAACCCAACCCACAACACATCCATAGATTTGGGGGCTGGTGAGAAAGCCAGTGCTCGGAAACGTGAGACCTGGTTAGGATTCAGTGCTGCGTGCAAGAAAACTGCACCGCAGGAGCTGTCTCCCAGCAAGGACGATGCTGTTTGCTCTCAGTGCTTGACCCCTGGGGCTTTCTTGTTGCTGGCTGGCGGCTGTCAGCCTTGCTGTTCGCTGGTAGCTCTCCAGGAATGGGGAATCATAGAATCACCAGGTTGGAAAAGACCCACCGAATTATCGAATCCAACCATTCCTATAAAATACTAAACCATGCCCCTCAGCACCTCATCCACCCGTCCCTTAAACACCTCCAGGGAAGGTGACTCAACCACCTCCCTGGGCAGCCTCTGCCAGTGCCCAGTGACCCTTTCTGGGAAAAATTTTTTCCTAATCTTCAGCCTAAATCTTCTCTGATTGAGCTTGAGTCCATTAGCTGAAGGCCGTTGAATGCAATCCTTTTCACGTCAAATAACTTTATTCTTCTGTTCGCTTTTAATCCTTTAAAAATATCTGAGCGTGTCCAATGTCTTAAGAAGTTCTGGGATATTTTTAGGTTGGCTGAGAAGTCGTCGCTTAGTACAGAGGAAGGGATTTGAGATTATAATGTTGCTGTGGGTGTAGGTGGAGGTAACACAGGTGAACGTCAGGTTCAGGGCGAGGTGGGGATGGGGCCCTCTGGGAGGGGATGTGGAGGTTTCTGAAGAAATTCCTGATTTTCAGCTCCGATATCTGCCAGGCTTCCTGGGTGACTCAGGGTGAAGTTGTTATGAAGTTGTTTGAGAGTGATAGAACGTGAAAAGAGTAGGTTGAGATCAGATAAGCAAGATCTGTGTTTGGCGCCTTGGCTGCGTGTGAGGCTGTGTAAGCAGGCGGGATTGTTACTGGATGTATGTCCTGTAGGCATGGAAATACCGGGAGCACGTTTAGCTACACTGGAGACTTGATTGTGGGAATCCTTACCTTTTCTTGCCCCTTCTTATCTCGTGGTCTTGTGAACATAATGGGTGGGGAGTGCAGAAGCCTGGTTGGTTTGTTTTATGCTCAGATCGAAGTGTTCCTGAGGCCTTTACCACCTGCTTTACCTCTCCGGTCAGGCTCCCCGGGTCTGTGCAAGCTTTGCAGCAGCAGGTCGAGGTGTGTTGTGTGATCCCTGCGTGTGGAGGAATTGCTCAGCGATAATGGTGACCTCCAGCCCTTGGAACGGACTCTGCTCAGAGCCTGAAGTAGGGAGGAGGCTTCTCGATAAGCAGAGGCCGGTCACAGGGCACCGCAGTCATCTTCAGATTTGTGCTACTCCAGCTGCTGCCCCCGTTCTGAGAGTAGAGCTGATACACTAGAAGGATTTGTTCTTATAAGTGTTTTGAGACAATTTTGAATTCAAAACCTGAGGTGGTTGTTGTGGAGCGGTGCTGTAAGACTGCGGAGTTTCTGTGGGATGAGCAGTGTCACTCAGTTCATTGCTCCTCTCTGTCTGCGTGAGAGCAGTTTATAACCCAAACCACCCTGCTCATTCCACAGCTTTCCAGCAGGACCAATCCATCTTACCTTCAAGGGCAGAGAGGATCACAGCCCAGCTCTGGTTTGGCTGTTCCGCTGCAGGCGCGGCTTTCAGGAGCTCTCATTTTTCAAACAGATGCTGCTCCGTGTGCATAGATGCTGCTTGGACTGCTAATGTTCCTGATCCACGTCCTCCTGGATAGATGAGCAGGATGCCTGTACCACTCATGATTTTTTCCAGAATCTTCCACATCAGTCGCAGCTGGATTAGCACCAGGGTTTGTATGATCTGCACCAGATGCTTTGTGAAGGGAGAGGAGCTTTCTGCTGGGTGCGCTTACCAGAGCTGTCTGTGGGTAATTTTCATGTGATGCATTTGAAACTGTTCCTGGGTGCAGTGAAATATCCATTCTTGGTTCTTTTGAAGTTCTGAATCAAGTCTGAAGGTCTGTGAGGAATGAGGGACTGGTGATGATTTTTACATGGAGACTGGAAAATTTACTAGTTCTTTCCATTAGCCCTTTTCTTCTGCTCCCTTGCTACAGAAGTTCATCCCCAGCCCAGGCTGCTCATCCCTATCGTGGCAGGAGGGTGATTCTGCTGAGCCAGGTGATGTGATGGTCCATCTCCCAGCATCTGTCTGCTGCACACAACAGCTGGAACATCTGCAGAACAGCCACGATGGTTACTGACTGTCATGAGGGCTCCAGGTGGTGTAGGGGAGCATCTGGGAAGCAGGACTTTTCTGGAATGAGTTTGGTAGGGGAAACAGACACCTGTGTTTATGATAAGAGACTCCAGAACAAAGTGGGAGTTAATTGCTGTGTTAATTACAGTTTCCTCTAGGTAACTGGCTCAGTGACAGTGTGTTAACTCTCTCCTGTGATCGCACCTTTTCCCATCAAAACGGAGACTACATTGAGCTGCAGGTTATGCCCTTTAAGTCATAGGTGTTGGTATTTAATATAAGCACACTCTGTCATTCAGGCTTTCCTGTGAAATCCCTGCAACATGCGTGTTGGGACAGGGTGGGCTTTCACCTCGGAATCCTGCTGTGCAGGGGATTTAAAGAAATAAGCACACAGAGGGGATTGGTTCTCAGTTACTCCTGGATGTTACTTTGGTGGAATCATAGGAAATGTGCATTAAGGTTTCCTGCAGCAGCCCCCTCTCTCTTCTTTCCTGCAAGGAAGGGTGTTGGGATGAGGCTCCTCTTTATATTCAGAGTGCGTTCCTGCCACAGCTTGCCATAACCTCTGCCCTTGCAAGGTATGTAAGGAATTGACTGATAACAAATCCCTTTCTATCCCCAAATAAAGAAGATATCGAGTGTTTCGGGCATGCAAGCCGAGTGAGTTTGTATTTTTAGGGCCTCCAGGTTGAGGCACCAGCTGCAGTCAGTGCCATGGTGCCCATATATGCAGGAATAAAGGATGAAGGAGACGCAACATCTGCTTTGTATGGAACCAACACTGATGAGAGCAGGTTGAGGGCTTGGTGGCGTTTAGTAGCAGGCAGTGGAGCTGGCTGCTACATCCTCCTGACTTACAAAAATGTCCATAATCCTGTTTCCACAAGATTTACACCAGCCTCTGTTTGGGTCTAGTTTTCTTCGAAGTTGGTGTCCGTGTCCGGAATGCTCAGCTGCCTTTGTGGTTGTGCTGCCAGGGTTTTGCTGCCAGTTTCCGAAGCGTGTCTGCGTGTAGGGCAGTCTCTGACTCGGGATCAGCATTCCCAGCCCTCTGCTTCCGTGTCTGCGTACCATCTCCTTTGCCAGCCCACTCCCAAGGCTGCCACTGGTGTACTTCGGGATAAAGAGAGGAATTTTAACTGTTCCTCCAATCTGTCTGCAGGAGAGAGCGCTGTGCTACCCAGTGAGTTTTGCATCATTCTGTATGTACAATTCCCAATGCCACTCATTCTGCATAGTGCACACACTCAGTTACAGCAGGATTACACGGTTCAGACTCAAAAAGTAAAAAGTTCCTTTCTTTTTGGACCTGATCTGAGTTTATTTCTTGCAGAACAATCCGAGGAATGTGGCACTGTGGTCATCCCAGCCACCTCTGGCTATTTCCTTGTGCCCTTCCTTGTCCCTCCTCAGTGCTACCAGCATGATGGGAGCTCTGGCTATCCTTGGGGGAAGGATGCTAGAAGGGTTTCTTGCCGTAAAAACTGCACAGAAATCACAATGAAACCATGAAAAAGAATATTTTTTTCCTATTAAAGTTAATAAAACTGGAATTCTGTATGTTCTTTCAGCCATTCATAGGGTTATCTCTAACACGTAGTGGACTAACAAGCTGTGAGTGTTGGATGAGAGTTCAAGAAGCTCACACAAGGGGCTTCCCTGGTGAATTTAGCTAGAATTTAGCTTATCTGTCAGCTCTCATGTCCTTTTCTGCCAGTCTCAGAGGAGTTGGTTTTTTTAATTCCCTGTTTCTGTGGCTTAGCGCTTCTGGGGGATATTACATCCTTACCTAAATATGTATATTATATTTTATACATTAATTCTTCTATAATATGTAAACACAAACACGCACAGAAAATGAAAACTCAGGTTGCAGTATCTTTATTTCAGCCCCATCTCTGTGTCTCTCTGATAATCTTACAGCTGTGCCTAGGCCAGTGAGCTCTTTTATGGGGTTTTGGAGTCAGCACACTGTTCCTCTCCGTGCCTCTGTGCTCCCTTTTTGGTCTTGGAAGGCAGGAAAGTTTCCAGATACTCCTGCTTGTGAAATCACTTATAGTCGGTTCAAGCACCAATATTTCTTCGTCATGTTTACTTAGTAGGACACGCACCCACCAGGCCAAGCCTAGGAAAATGTGATCACAGAACCAATAACATGAGCTGAAGTTTCACGGCTGTCACGGGTTTTGTAGTACTTGGTTTTCTTTTTGATGTCTTTTATTCCAGCAGATGACTTGAGCTTAAAACCTTGAGCTTTGAGGCGCTTATGGGACTTTGTTTGGTTTGGGGTTATTGTTTGGCTGGTTTTGTTTGGTTTTAGGGTGTTCTTTGAGGGCTGGAAGACATTTCAGGAGCCTCTGGGACATGAAGTGGGATAATTCCTGCAGATGCAGCTTGAACTGCAGTACGGCTTTTGAAGTCTGAGCTTCTGGTCACCTCTGTCTACAGGAATGAGTGTGTCATTTAATTTCTAAAAGAGATTTTGGAGCTAGATTCCGAGAAGACTGTTTAACTTCATATAAAGTGAAAGATTACTTAAGTAGAGGTTATTGTTTGAGAATTGTTGCATTGTAATTCTGAACTGTGGTTACTGAACCTGTGGGAGGTTGGCAGCCTGTTGAGGGACATCTCGGGCGTCTCACTGGGGTTGTACAAATTCATTCAGCATGTTCTAATCCTGCTGTTAGGACAGCATGCATGAAAAATGAAACAGAGTTCAAGTTTTCAGTCGACTCTTGAGCTGTTTGCAGCTTTTATCCTTGGGCAAGTTATAAATCACTGCTGGAAATAATTGGGAAATCACCAAGAAGAACTTTAGCACCCTTTGGATTGCAGCAAGGAGGAAACATCCCATGCTGAAGGAGCCTGGAAAGAATGGCATCACATTTTGCCTTTATTGTTCATTTTATGTTTAGGAGGAGGTAGGGGGATTTCTGTGGTTTGGAGGAGTTGTGCTCAAATTTAGGTGTTGGTCTCTTGGTGCAGAGTCTGCTTTAACATAGCTTGAGGGGCTCTGTTGCCCCATGGCTGCTGGCAGGGGTGTTATAGCACGTCTGATGGGAATGGGTGTAGAGAACGCCTGTAGGTGCCTTGATTCTGTTCTGGAACAGGTGACTGACTTTCTGAGGATCTGTTCTGTTTCTGAGGATTGGGGGCACCTCTGCTATGGGGATAGGATGAGAAAATTGGGGTTGTTCAGCCTTCCATTACTGAAAGGGGTGCTACTAGAAAGCTGGGGAGAGACTTGGTACAAGGATGTGGAGTGATCGGATGAGGGGCAATGGCTTTAAATTGGAAGGGAGATGATTCAGATTAGACATTAGGAAGAAATTCTTCACGATGAAGCCCTGGTCCAGGTTGCCCAGAGCAGTGGTGGCTGCCCCATCCCTGGAGGTGTTCAAGGTCAGGTTGGATGGGGCTTCGAGCAACTTGACCCGGTGGAAGGTGTCCCTGCCCATGGCAGTGGAGTGGGAACTGGATGGATTTTGAGGTCCCTTCCAACCCACACCGTTCTATGATTCTGGTTGGACAAATGCTTTCCTGGCAACTTCAAAATACTTGAAGCTCTTTGCGTGTTTGTTGTATAGCAGGCGAGGATGCCAGCTTCCAACCTCAACCTCTGTGTCAAAGTATCAGAAACCTACATGACTCCATCTTTTGCTTACACAGAAAGTCTTGTCACTCCTCATACGATTCATGTTTACCAGTTTACTCCGCAAATTTGAACTAGGTGCTGTCAGCTTTCCATTTTTTAAAATGTGATTTCCAACAGTTCCTTTTGAAATTGAGCGTAATTCCCTTTTTTTTTGTAAAAATGATCTGTAAGGTTTATGGTGACTTTCTATTTGATGTGAAAGATAAAGCGTGTGACTCTGCAGGCAGGCTGCTCAGCTGCATCCATTCGCCTTTCAACTTCATAAGCTTGCTTTTCTCTGGATGAAAATGCCCTCTCCTTTAGCTGGATGAATGGCTCTTGGGCTGCAGTTCTCCAGGTCCCCTGACATTCTGGAGGTAAACCTTTCTCCTTTGGGGTCACAGAATCATAGAATGGTTTGAGTTGGAAGGGGACTTAAAGCCCATCCAGTTCCAACCCCCCTGCCATGGGCAGGGACACCTCCCACTGGGTCAGGGGCTCAAAGCTCCATCCAACCTGGCCTTGAACACCTCCAGGGGTAGGGCAGCCACCACTGCTCTGGGATACCTGGGCCAGGGCTTCCCACCCTCAGCGTGAAGAATTTCTTCCTAATATCTAGTCCAAATCTTTCCTTCTCCTCCAATTTAAAGCCATTGCCCCTTGTCGTATCACCCCGTGCCCCTGTCAAAAACTCCCTCCTTGGATTTCCTGAGGCTGCTTTTAGTACTAGAAGCTGCTCTGAGGTCTTCCAAGACCCGAGCAGAACAACCCCAACTCTGTAAGCCTGTCCTTATATTAGAGGTGCTCCAGGCCTCATATTGTCGTGTAGCCTTCCTCTGGACCTGTTCTAGTGGTTCCATATCCTTCTTGTGTTGAGGATTCCAGAACTGGACACAACACTCCAGGTGGGATGCATGGGAAGATAATTATTTGGTTGGGTAAACAGCAGAACTGGTGGGTTTGCATTGTTTTGGTGTTTTCTCATTGTAATTTGTGATGATGTCCACTCTTATTTCTCTTCGCGCTATGAGTAGCAAGACTTGGATAATGATTTAGACTTTGAGGAAGCAGCTGAATGAATGTTGAAGGTGTTTGTCTGTTTGATGTGACAAGTGCACTAGGAGTGGTGGTACTTTTCCTTCCCCCGTGACAGCAGCTTTTGAATCAAATTTAAGTTGGTGTGCGTGAGGTGTGTGTGAAAAGAAAAACATTGGAACTTGGGCTCGTCTTCCTCAGGGCAGCAGGTGATGGTGAATCTTATTGCAGGGAAGTAAGCTTTGTGGCTGGGGTAAGCCCAGCAGATGATGAACACTTGAGAAGGATGGATGAATAGGCTTTACGAAGCAGGTTATCCACACATACTGTAAAGCTTGAGATTACTTGAACAATAGATCAAAACTGTGTGAAATGGTCAGAGCTTAAAGTGCAGTCGTAAAGCACATACAGATTGATCGGAGGTTTTCAGTTCTTGAGGTGTTAGATGTGATGTTGAGTAGGTGTTGGATTCAGAGGCACAATTTTCTGCCTAGAAGCCATAGAGGATTTCTTATTCATCGCATTTATTTCAGGTTTTTCCTTCATAGAGACTTGTCTGGACAGAGACTTCTTCATGCAGTCACTCTTTGAGAACCCGCTCTGACAGCCTGCAGATTTTTAATTGGGAAAAAATTGTTAAGTATTTGAATGATGTAGAAGTGGGTTGTGCAAATCGTTTCAGTGGCTGCAGGTGCTGTCGACTGGCACCAATCCGTGTACGTTGGAACAATCATAGATTCATGTGGGGAGACGTGTCCCTGCGACCGTTCTCCTGTTGGTCAGCTGGAAAGATTTGAGTTTGCTGGGTTTATTTCCATGGGCAGTGTGTGAGCTTTCCAAGAAACGTCTCATGCAATAAGCAGCCTGTGCGGCGTGGGTTTTCTAGATAATGCTGGTTTCTCCTGCAGTGCTGGTATTAGGATTCCTAAACCTCAGACTGGCCCAAAGCCAGGTAGATTGAAATAAGAGCTTCAGAAGTAATTTTTTTCCTGTGAGGGTGGTGAGGCACTGGCACAGGTTGTCTAGAGAAGTCGCGGCTGCCCCATCCCTGGAGGTGTCTTTGATCAGCCTGATCCAGTGGGAGGTGTCCCTGCCGGTGGCAGAGGGGTGGAACTGGATGAGCTTTAGTGTCCCTTCCAACCCAAACCATTCTGTGATCCCTGGCATAATTACCAGTGGTGATGATCACTTTAGACTGTTACAGATGACAGACGTGTCTCATCATCTGCATACACCTTGCTTGGCTATTTAGGAACTGGGATGCAGGCAATGGTGTATGTACTGCACATACTGGACAGAATGGGGTGTGCCGTACACATCCATCAGCTGTAACGATGAGCAGGTTTAATTACCATTATTTGAAGAGAAGCACCTGGCCAGGAGGGAGGCAGGGTTTGCAGGGCAGCCGTGAGCTGGCTGAGGCAGTGGTGATGCCGAGGCTCGATGGAGAGAGCACTTGGACCTGTGTGGGAGGCAACGGTTAAAGTTTATATCTGCTATCCAGTGCTTTTCCAAATTTTTAGGCTTGTGTTCAGCATTTAATTTTGTAGTGCAAGCCAGCAAGATGATCCTGCATAAAATTGTGCGCCTTTTCTCCTTTCTCAGCATTCTGAAGCTTCTATAGTCACTACCTAAGGAAAGGGCAGTGTGATTTCATGTTCTTAGTCCATTAGGTTTCCTGATAAGCTGCAGCCCCAGCAAGCTGGGCAGCCCCACATGATACATAAATGCTGTGCGCTCATACTGGAGGCTGGCACTGAGGCAGATAAGGTGAGATAACTGTCAGGAGATATTCATCCCACTTTCTGAGTAAGAGGAAAATGAGGTGGACGATGCAGATTATATGAAAACCAGATTTTTTTTTGCCATTCTTACTGTGTCTTCAGTATGCAGGATCTGGAGCGCAAGTCTTATAAGAGGCAGCTGAGGGACCTGGGGTTGTTTAGCCTGGAGAAGAGGAGGCTGAAGGGAGACCTTATTGCTGCCTACAACAACCTGAATGGAGGTTGTAGCGAGGTGGGTGCCGGTCTCTTTCCCCAAGTAAAAGGTGATAGGATGAGAGGAAATAGCCTCAAGTTGTGCCAGGGGAGGCTCAGGTTGGATATTGCGAATTATTTCTTCAGTGGAAGAGTGGTGAAGCACAGGAACATGCTGCCCAGGGCAGTGGTGGAGTCTCCATCCCTGGAGGTGTTCAGAAAACATGTAGCTGTGGCAGTTTTTGTAGGTTTAGCAGACATGGTGGTGTTTGGCTGACGGCTGGACTAGATGAGCTTGGAGGTTTTTTCCAGCATTAATGATTCCCTGATTTTAGTAATGGGAATAACTGCATTTTAACATAATTAAGTACAAGCTCCTAGCACTGCTCATTCCGATTGTATTTTTATGGTGGGTGTTCTATTTATACCCAGATGCATCTTCTCAAATTGTTAATGTTAACTTTGGTCTCCTTTTCTCCCAGAGCTGGCAGGAATTTGCATAACGTGGTGGAACAGCAGCTTTTAGAGGCTGATTGCTATTTCTGTGAGTCAGCAGAGGCCTGAGTAATGGGTGGTTCTCTGCCCATAAGGAAATACTTTCTCAAGTGATAAAGGTGAAGTGTTAATTGGAGCCAGCTGATGCACGGTGGCCTCTGCCTGATCTTAAATGGTCTGGAGACTCCTGTGTGAGATACAGTGAATCACCCAAACCCCCTCTTATTAAAATGAGTTGGGTTTTCTTGGCTGGCTCTCGTTTGTATTTAGGATTGGAAAAGTTTTATTCATCCCTAAACATGGAAGATTACAGTTGTATGGAATGAAGAGATTTCACTATTGGGAATATCTCATTTCAGAGTAATAACTGGAGAGAAAGGCCTGTGCCTTTATTCTTCTGCACATGTGTTTAATTTGCACATCTGCTTTATCTGGAGACCTCTGTGTTATATATAGGGACCTGGACAGGTCTGAGAGGTGGGTCTGTGAAAACCTCATGAAGTTCAACAGCACTGAGGGCAAGGTCCTACACCTGGGTCGAGGCAATCCTGAGCACAATTACGAGTTGGGCAGAGAATGGATTGAAAGCAGCCTTGAAGGGGATGACTTGGGATGCTGGTGGATAAGAAGCTCAACATGAGCCAGCAACGTGTGCTCACAGCCCAGAAAGCCAGCCGTGTCCTGGGCTGCATCCAAAGCAGTGGGACCAGCAGGATGAGGGAGGGGATTCTGCTCTCATGAGACCCCACCTGGAGTCCTGCCTTCAGTTCTGGAGTCCTCAGCACGGGATGAACATGGATCTGTTGGAACAAATCCAGAGGAGGCCGTGAAGGGGATGCAAGGGCTGGAGCACCTCCCATACAAGGATGGGCTGAGAGAGTTGGGGTTGTTCACCCTGGAGAAGGAAGGCTCTGAGGAGACCTTAGAGGAGCTTCCAGTACTGAAAGGGGCTCCAGGAAAGCTGGAGAGGGGCTCTTGATCAGGGAGTGAAGGGATAGGTTGAGGGGGAAAGGGTTTAAGCTGAAAGAGGGGAAATTGAGATGAGTTAATGGGAAGAAATGTTTCCCTGTGAGGGTGGGGAGGCCCTGCCCACGTTGCTGAGAGAAGCCGTAGCTGCTCCATCCCTGGAGGTGTTCAAGGCCAGGTTGGATGGGGCTTTCATCAGCCTGGTCCAGTGGGATGTGTCCCTGCCCATGGCAGGGGCTTGGAGCTGGATGGGCTTCAAGGTTCCTTCCAACCCAAATCATTCAATGATTCATTCTGTGATTCTATACCAGCTTCAGCTTGCCTTAAGCAGAACACAGCCCTGAGCAAGGCGGCACCTCGCTTTTCCAGCTCCCTTCTCCAAAGAGCACAACTTGATGCTATTTTACTAATCTTGGGGTTAGGTGACTTGAACTCTTGAGAAAGAATTCTGGTATGCAGTTGGAACAACCTTACAGGCATCACTTGGGACCAAGTTTTGAGTGGAAACTTGTTGCTGCTCGGTGTTTTCTGCTCTGGATTTGAAATTTGCCTTTTTCTTTTCCTTGGTTATTTAAATATTGAAAGCTATAAATGCACACCGAATGCAGATCAGCTTGGGGTTGCAGATTTAGCCCTGTGGAAGGAAACTGCTTTATGAAGCAGCCTGGCTTCCTTGGAGTCCAAATGCTTATTGGTGGGAATGCCTTCCAGCCTTTCCTAGCATGCTGGATTGCAGTTCGTCCTGCGGCAGTGAACTGTCACGAGGGAGGTGACATTTTCATACTCCATATCTTTGGGAACACAATTTCCTAGAGCAAAGTGAAGACAGTTAATTTGGAAATACCAGTTTTTCCTTCAGTTTCAAACCCCTTCCTTTCTCCCTTTGCCTTTCACTGCTGAGATCAGGCTTTTGTTATCATGTAAATAATGTCCTCAATCTCTACAGTGTAATCTGCAGGGTGGTGAAACCCCCCTCGCTTCTATGAAGTGAGTGGAAGCATCAGCAATGGAAATGAAAAATGCCTGTTTTAAAGAACATGTCAGGTTTCTTAAAATAAAACCAGATCTAAGACATAGGAAGAAATGATTTGCTGTGAGGGTGGGGAGACCCTGGCCCAGGTTGCCCAGAGCAGTGGTGGCTGCCCCATCCCTGGGGGGGTTCAAGGCCAGGCTGGATGGGGCTTGGAGTAACGTGATCCAGTGGGAGGTGTCCCTGCCTGTGGCAGCAAGGCAATGCAGGTGAAGAGAACTGTGAAAAATGTACTGGCTTCTCCCAGGGAATAGAAACCTTGGTGTTGGAGAAGACAAATATCACTGAGGTTTAGTTTATGTGGATGCCCTGTGGCATTTCAAGTGCAGGAATCATAGAATCACCAGGTTGGAAACGACCCACTGGATCATCGAGACCAACCATTCCTATCAATCACTAAACCATGTCCCTCAGCACCTTGTCCACCTGTCCCTTAAACACCTCCAGGGTGACTCAACCCCCTCCCTGGGCAGCCTGTTCCAGTGACCAATGACCCTTTCTGTGAAAAAATTTTTCCTAATGTTCAGCCTAAACCTCCCCTGGTGGAGCTTGAGGCCATTCCCTCTCGTCCTGTCTCTTGGGAGAAGAGCCCAGCTCCCTCCTCTCCACAACCTCCTTTCAGGCAGTTGGAGAGAGCAGTGAGGTCTCTCCTCAGCCTCCTCTTCTCCAGGCTAAATCTGAAAACCTGCTTCCTCGATAGAGTTGTCAATGCTGCTCTGGGAGTAGTCAGGCTCTGCCTGGCTCGCGCAGTCGCCGTAGGAATGTTGGAAGGGCTGAGCGCTAAAAATATGCTCTTAACCCTGCAGCAGTGGTTTGTGTCAGCCCTCCTGATGGAATGAATCCCTTTAATTAGTAAGCCAGTACGGTTTATTGCGGGGGTTGCTTTGATTACAATTTGGGATGTGAACTTCTGCGTGCTGTAGTGTAAAATGGAATAGAATGATGTAGCCGTGACGGGGCTGCCCCAGCCATTGGCAGCATGCGCCTGTCTTTGCCTGGGAAAAAAATAAATCCATTTAAATGGGGAGGAGGAGCCAGAGCCTGTTTTGATCTGCACCAGTGGCTGATTTGATGTGCTGACCGTGTGTTGTCTTTGTAAATGCTCTCCTGGAGGCAGTTTGAGTTCCCCTCAGCTGGGTGGCACCGTGAGGGGTTGGGCAGAATGCCCAATATTTGTGCAGAAAATCAGCACGCGTTGGTTGGATAAAGATGCCGAACGCAGTCTCATCGCCACCCGAGAACAGGATTGCCAGAACACCTGAGGCCACGCTGGCTGGGGTGGCTTGTCCAGTGGTTTTGCTTTCCTGGTGTCCTTCTCCGTGAAACAGAGTGATGTGAAAGGGACGTAGGAATTTTTATAGCGCAGTCGTGTTCTGCAGAATCAGAGGGGAAGTCCCTGAATGGAAACAAGGGAGAAGTTGCCGTTGGTGCACCATGAAGAGGAAGCTTGTTCTGTGCCTGGTTGGAGTGGCTGTGTGTGAGGTAGTGCTGCAGCCAGCATAGGGCGACAACAGAGCTGCATTTTGCAGAGGAGAGACCTGCTCCTTGTGCTTGCCGAGGCCCTGGAAGTGTGTGTTTCTGCTGCAGCTTTTTGGGTGGTTGTGTTGAAATACACAGACTGTAGCTGCCTGCTCTCTGATTTTCCATTGTACTGCTTCCAAATGGCTGCAGTTCATTCTGAGTTTAAGGCTGATTGTGATAATTATCTTTTTAAGAGCGTGTGTGGTGGTGTTGCTAGCGCAGAGGCTGACACCCTTCTTGTTAGCTTTGAACTACAGTTTAGATCTTTGTGTTTTGGGCTTTTGGGTTTTTTCCAAATGTGAAAAGTTTCTCATACAGAATTTGAGTCGTGAACATCGTGGAGTTTACCATAGGAAGTGGCACAAAGGTGGAAGAGAAGAAAAGCCATGATGGGATAACTGGCCTCCAGTTTTTCTTTTCTCAGCTTGTGAAAAAGTGTTAGGTTTTGGCATTAATAAAAGGTAATTAAGAAAAGGTGCATGTGTTATTAGTACAGAACAGAATATGAAGAGAGAGTGATCTCTTCAGTGTTTGGGAGCAGGGGTTTAGCAAGAGATCAGTTGCCGGTGTGGCTTGCTCAGATATAGAGTCGTAGAATCATTAAGGTTGGAAAAGACCTCTAAGAGCATCCATTCCAACCCTCAGCCCAACCCCACCGTGCCTACTAAACCATATTCCTAAGTGCCATGTCTACATTTTTTTTTTAACCCCTCCAGGGATGGAGACTCCACCACTGCCCTGGGCATCCTCTGCCAGTGCTTCATCACTCTTCCAGCGAAGAAATTTTTCCTAATATCTAATCTAAACCTCCCCTGGTGCAACTTGAGGTCATTTCCTCTCATCTTATTACTGATTCCTTGGGAGAAGAGATGGGGCAGTTCAGGCCACAACAGCGGGAAGGCACAGCAAGGGGACTTCTGCAACAAGGGTTCTTCCTCCAAATTCTCCTTTTACTACTCGGGCTTTCTGATGTGGTAAAATCAGTGGGTCCAAAAAACATTGGAGTAGGTTTGTAAGGAAGGAGGTGCAGGTCTCTTACGTGTAGCAAAATTGTTTTCTGGTTCAGAACTCTGCCTGGGCTTCTCTAAAGATACCGTTCCTAGTAGAGTCATTAGAGTTTACCATTCTTGCCTCAGGGGATGGGAACCCGATGGGGCTCTGAAGCCATACTGGAGTTTCTTGGCTTCACCCAGGAAATACAGATGAGAATGTAGCCAGAGGGCAGGATTTCTGCCAAGACCGAGAACAGTTTTATTCCTCAGTGAATGTTGTTAAAAAAATGCAATATTACCAGTTCCAGCCAAGCTGAAATTTCTGCTTTATAAATCTCAGACAGAGAAGTGCTAGTAAATTGGTGCTTGTGTCTAGCCTGGATTGGTTTGCTTCCAATAAGATATCCTGGTAGCTTCAGCGGCACCTCTGGTTCTGCTGTGGGCTAGGTCCCTGCGATTCCACGTGTGGCTCTAGCTCCTCAGGTGATGTGGGAAGGTGGGCTTTGAGCGCGGCTTGCTGAACAGATGCTGATCTGTTTAGTAGTGATGGCAATCATTCCGTCTTCCCCTCGTAGGCGTGGGGACACATCAGGCACTTCAGACTCCATTGAGGCTTGGAAGAAGCCGTCTTTAACGTAGGCTTGCTTGTGGTTTGCAGCATCCCTTTCTCCCGACTCTAGTAGCTGCTCCAGGGCACTGAAGGCGTCCAGGGTGAGGAGGGATGGGCTTCCTGGGGTGGTGAGGACCAAGGAGGGGCAGCAGGTCTTGGTGTCACAGGGCTGGATCTGCTTCCCTTCACCTCTCTACAGACTTGCAGTTTTATCTCCCAGAAGCAGCTGAACAAGGCTGTGTGTTATAGTCACCCAGTCTGAAGTTAGGCTGAGAGATGTTTTGGGTTTCCAGAATAAATAACTCCTCTTTGCATAGGTCTGTTTTCTGAAGTGCCTTATGAGAGCAGGTGTTTTTTTAAATAGGAAGCTGGGGAAGGAAGCAGCTTTCTGAATGGAACTTTTAGTCGCATGCTGCCTTTTTTAAGTGTTAAAATTGTAGATGGGTTGGAGTTGGAAGAGGCTTTGAAGATCATGCAGTTCCAACCTCCTGCCGTGGGCACGGACACCTCCCACTGGATCAGGGGCTCCAAGCCCCATCCAAACTGACCTTGAACACCTCCAGGGATGGGGCAGCCACCACTTCTCTGGGCAACATGTGCCAGTGCCTCACCACCCTCATTGTGAAGAATTTCTTCCTAATTATGTTCTAAGACAAATGATAATGGCAGCCCTGAATCCTTCCCTTTGAGCCTCTGGCTTTGGCTCAGCTGTGCAGCGTGTTATGACACTGTGGTGATGCTTTTGTGGTTCCATGTTGTCTTAACGTTTTGTGATTTAGCAGTTTTGAAGGCAAAACAGCTCTGAAATTGCATGAATGGGCATTATCCTTATTGCAAGAAAATAACCACCAGTCGAGGATGCCCTCTGCTTACTTGGACTGTGCAGGCTGAGCCTGGGTGTCCCCATACAGGGGTAAGTAAGGAGATGGGGACATGCGACAGCACCCGGGATGCCTACTGTCACCTCTCCTTGTTGCAGCAGCGCTGGGAGACAGACGCAAACCTGGTGTTTCCAATGCTGCTCCCTGTCCCGGTTTCCTGCTCCAGGTTATTAGGAAATAAACCCTTCTATCTTTGAGGATCTATTTGCAATTGAAATCAAGAGGGGCCTCTTTTTGCTGTTTCCTCATTGCTGTAGCTGAGGCTTTCACGTCGGTTCCAGCTCGGTATTAATTCCCTTGGAGAGCACGCCTTGGAGCACATTAACATTTTTGCTTGACGTTTGACAAAAGCCGTGTTTGAACAAGTTAGATGCGCATCAGGCTAATAAACATAAACCCCATGTGATGCTTCCCGCCGTGCCGCTCTCTGGAGAGCAGCCTCTCATTTCTCTGTTTTCCACTCATCGTCTCCAAATCTTGCGTGGGTGATATCCAGTTAGGGAAAGTGGCCGTGGTTTTACATATGGTGCAGTCAGGGAAAAACCAGCTCTGTTTTGACAACCAGCACAACGATCTGGGAGACATGACTCCAGTTCAGAAAAATGTTTTCAGAAATGTGTTGCATAAACAAGTCATAATTTCCCTTGCGGAGAGGGGAAATGTTTTTCTAGATGTACTTCTGTACAAACATGCTGGACTCGTTTTCTGTAGCTGCAATTTAAAGAACTGAAACAGTAAATCCAGGGTCGAACGGTGCCAGAGGACGGATTTTGGTTGACAAGCGAGGAAGTTGAGCCATAAGTCAATTTTGAAGGGTTGAACTCGGATACAGCGTTTGCTGTGGCTGCAGCAGATGGTGTAGGGCAGGAGAAGAGTGCAGCATCCTTGATGCACCATCACTCACTCTGCAGTCTCGTCTAGCACTGCTTGCTTGCCGGTTACTCGAGGGGGAAGAGGTTTTGATAACCAGGCACGTAGACAAGCCTCGCTTTGCAAGCTCAGTTACTGGATCCCACCCATTTACTGCATTGACTTCATCGTGGGTGTGACGGGGGCAGGATTTGCTGCTGTCCCCATAAATCACACTCAGGGCATGCAGCCACCGAGAAACAGGGAGTAAA
Organism: Clamator glandarius; assembly: GCA_033459285.1. Classification (NCBI taxonomy): domain Eukaryota; kingdom Metazoa; phylum Chordata; class Aves; order Cuculiformes; family Cuculidae; genus Clamator; species Clamator glandarius. Next base: position 851,626 of record JAUNZM010000078.1, read on the forward strand.
CCCGATGGATGGATGGATAAATGATGTATTGGAGAAAGGTGGACTGGGCTTTTATGGGGAAAGTCGTGCCTCGCTTTTACTGGAGTTCCTGATGGGGACAATGAGGGAAATTTGTTTTGATGACTGGAAGAACTGCTCTCACTAGGGACTCAAGCTGAGCTGCTGTCAGATAAGAGGGAGGGTCCTCGTGTGTGTATATAGGAAATAACGTGGAGGAAAAAATAGTTGATTTTTCCCTTTGGATAAAGCCCAACAACAAGTCTTGGAGGAATCCGTGCTGCAGCCTTGTTGGTTAAGATATTGCTACGTGTCCTGGGAGAGGGGATGAAGTAGGGTGACAACTCGCTGCTTGTTCACGGTGGTGAAGAGCAGGAGGTGGCTGTGCAGACACAGAATGATCTTTTGCTTGTTAGCAGCTGATGTACTGGCAGATTAAACTCAGCGTGGACAAGTGTGAAGAGCTGGATGGGGAAGAGGGCATCCTACCTCATATATGACAGCACTGAAGGGCTTGATGGAGGTCCTGGTGTGTACAGGAACTCTGCGAATGATGAATGAATCCTGCGCAGGGCTCCGCACAGAGGGTGTTGAGGACAGAAAGCAGAACAAGCTGTCACACCTGCATTAATAGGGCGTAGCGTGCCCACCTCTGGAGGCTTTCAGGGAGCAACTGTGTCCTCCCATCTGGAAATAAGCACAGGAGAACAGAAAGGTGCTTAGAGAGGCAGCGAGTGGTCAGGCAAGGGCCAATCCAGCTAAGCAGGGTGGTGCAGCCTGAGAATGCAAAGGCAAGAAGGATCATCGTGGGAGAGGAGAAGAGTAAGGATGGATTCACTCTTGATTATCCCTTCTTACACAAGGATTAAGAAGCGTCTTGTGAAACTAGTAAGAGGCAGATTAAAAACCAGCCCAATGTTGTTTTTTTTTTTTTTTCTGTTGCTGTAATCCAAAAGGTAATTGAGCTGCGAGTCCCTGTGTGGTGGTGGCAGCGTCAGTCCTGAGCAGAGGCACAGCTGTCTGCTGATGGATAAAAGATGTGCAAGGCTGTCTTTGTATGAAGAGGCTTTAGGTGCCCCTGCAGAGCTGGGGAGAGCGGAGGCAAGGTGTGCGATACCATCTTGTCAGGTCTTGGCTGTTGCCGACCTGCGCTGCAGTAGGAACACAAGCGAGTTATTAGTCTGGGGTTTGGTGCTGGCCATGATTTTTGTGCTTTTCTCACTGTTTTAATTAAGCATGACTTGGTGGTCTGTTACCTCCTTCTTCCTCAGGCTTTTATTTCTCCAAGGTTGCTGTGGATTTGCTCATTTGTCACTACCTACTTCTCATTCTGCTGCTTGGGTTTTGGCGATGCTCAGATGTTGCCCCAGTGTAATCCCTTCCATAGAATCCTGGGGGCAGAAATCCCGAGTGGAATCACAGAATAGTTTGAGTCAAAAAGGATCTTAAAGACATTAGAGTTCAACCCCCTGCCATGGGCAGGGACACCTCCCACTGGATCAGGTTGTTCAAAGCCTCATCCAGCCTGGCCTTGAACACCTCCAGAGCATTGCTTTTGGCTAGGTTAGTGTAGTAGAGCTTTGCAGGTATGGAGCCTACACATCCCTCCACTGCCTCCAAGCAAGGTGTCCTCTCCTGCTAAGTCGACTGACTTGGTCATGGCGTACTTGGTTTTCATTGAGCATTGTTGCTGTTTTACCTATAAAGTAACTATTTTCTCCTCTCCCAAGTAGTAACCGGGTTCCCCTCATTTATTTTTTGCTTTGTTTATGAGTTACAGCCATTCTTCTCATTCTGAAAAGCTAAAAGTCCTCTTAGCCTGTGGAATGATGCGTCTCAGTCATTCTTTTTGCATCTTTGTTGTCACTCTCTTCTTTCTGGCTTGCTAAATCCAGTCTTTTTCTGTATTCATTTAGAATGTGCTTCTCGTTTCCCCCACTTCATCTTATTTCATTTATACTTTGACATTGATTCTTCTTGTGCCAACTGTATAAGCTGTCCCTCTTCATCTTTGATGCGTTGCAGGGAGGTTTCTCATTAGTATTCCAGTTGGAATAAGAAAGGGTAATTCCTTGATTCTGCGTGTAGTCAGGAAAGACAACACAGGCTATGATTTTCATGCTGTCTTGTTTTGGGTACTTGGGACATCCTTATAGGGAGGTGATTTTAATCCTCTGTTGCCACTGGTGTTCATCAGGCTGTGAGACGCACAACAGTCCCTTTGTTGAGGATGTGAGGCAACCTGTGTCCCAGGTTGCCGAGAGAAGTCGTGCCTGCCCCATCCCTGGAGGTGTTCAAGGCCAGGTTGGATGGGGCTTGGAGCAGCCTGATCTGATGGGAGGTGTCCCTGCCCATGGCAGGGGGGTCAGAACTGGATGGGCTTTGAGGTCCTTTCCAACCCAAACCATTCCATGATTCTGTGCTTTGAGTATGGCTTGTTTCAGCTCCAAATCAAAGTGCCTGTTGTTCAGTCAGTTACATGGGGGTAACGTGTTCTATGCTGGCAGAGTATCTTCTTAGCCTTTTTAGGATGGTTGGGTTTGAGGTTTTTTTGAAGGGCATGGGTTTTTGTGTGTGTGTGTGGTTTTGTTCGATGATTTTTTTTTTTTTTTTTTTTTTTTTAGATGGCTGAAGCTGTGTTATATTTAAGGTTCAACAAGTATTCTAGTGGTGCTAGATGTAACACTTGAAGCATGGAACTGGTTTTGGCAACGTACTAGGAATGATTATCATAGAATCATAGAATTGTTTGGTTGGAGGTGGCCTCTGAGATCGAGTCCAACTGTACGTCTCCACTACTAAACCATATCCCTGAACACCTTGTTTACCCACCTTTTAAACACAGGGTTGGGAACTCAACCATAATGCATGGTGTGACAGAGAAGTGCTCCTGAGTTCCTCCACACATAGCGTGTTTCAGGAAAGGCTGGCTCCGTGCCTGTTCAGGTTGTGTAGCTCCTTCCATCTCCGGTCCTCCTTTTGTTTCCATGGCAGCGCAGAGGATAATGCTGCTGCTGCAGCTGCTGTTTGCTGTTGGAAGAGAGGTTTTGGGCTTGACCTAAATATCTATTTAATACAGTTCTCGGTTACAGGGCATGGTTTGTCACACGTCAAACAGACGTGCGGATCTGATGGGGTTTGGCTTAGGTGCAGCCGAGCTTAGAGCAGTTTTCCCTCTTATAATTAGCAAGTAGCTGTTGCCAGAGATAAATCGGACCGGTATCAAACGTTTATGTTGGAACTGTAGGAGCTCTTGGGATTTTATTCTTTCTGACAACACTGGGAGGGATGGGGGAACCTTTTAAACTCACAGCTTGCCAAAATCCCTCTTGTTGTGGGGTTGCAGTTGAATTGCTGCGTGTGACTTCTTCTGCAATGTGTTTATTAATCCTTTTAACAAAGTGTAAATACGGTGTCGTGCGTGAGGGGCTGAGGCTTCCCAGTGCTCCGACTAGAGCCTGGCTGGTGTTCCCGGCTGCAGCTGTGCGGAGGAGGGCTGGGAGGGGACAGGGCCACGCGGTCGTGCTGCTTGGGGTTAAACTGCGCTGGAGGAACCACTGGCACTTGTGCAGTTGGGAGAGAAAAGGGGCTCTTTGGGGCTGCGTAGGTGCAGCAGTGATTTGGCTGATGTATGGGAGGAAAGCACGCAATCTGTAGCTCAATCAAACCTAGTGAGTTGAGAGGGGAAAAGGATCACCTTTCCCAGTTCTGATACGGATGGGTTTCTGAAAATCTGTTTGCCGCTTTGTATTATTGTTTGTAATCGTATGCAGCACCGAATATATGAGCAGAGGGGATCCCTATGAAAAACAGACTTTTATAAACTATGTAATATGAATGAAAAAAATAATACATAAAAAAGACCTTTTGGAATATCACACAGTCTTCCAAGTAATAGTTCTAGAATAAATGTGTCAGGATATTTTCCTGCTGGGCTGTTCAGGAATGGAATCGGTGCTTTGGCTTGACATGCTGGGGGCTGAGATTACCCTTCCTCGGAACACCGTGTGGTTTGTGAGCAACATGCGTCTCGACCCAAAAGATGCACGTTTCCATCTTTGCTGAGAAAAGGCTTTAGAAATTGTGTTCTGGAAGCGCTCCTGTGATGCGGCTCCAAAGAAGAGGTGTGTGGGTATCTCTTGTGTCTTTGTGGGAACTTGCAGGAATATTTTCTATACCCATTTGCTTTGGGTTTTATTTCAAAGTACGAAGTTATGCTACATATTGCACAAAATGCAGAAATTATGGAGATCAGGGTGTGATAGCTTTGTTGGTACTTAAACTTTTAACATTATTTTTTTAAACATTTTTAATTTTTTTTTAATATTCCTTTGTGTTTCTCAGGAAAAAAAAGCAAAGGATCTTTTGCTGAGGCTTTCCAGAGAAATCCCTTGGTTTTTCTTTTTTTTTTAAATAGCTTTTCCTCATTTAAAAGGACTGCAAAGGGGCTTTGGGATAGCCTGGGGGAAGCTCTTACTAAGAAGCTTTCCAAGAATCATGGAAGATTTAAGTCTTTTCATGTTGTACTGCAGAGACATCTGCCTGCTCCTCGCTCATCCCTCCTTTTGGACAGGTTTGCCATTAGAGTTTCATCTCCGACAGACAGAAAGGAATCTGTGAGCTTCTCGAGCTTCGGATTAAATTGCCAGTCAAGGGTGACGTGGTTTGGTGCGAACAAAGGACAAAGCAAGGTCGGTGGAGCGAGGGCTGGTGCCAAACAAGAAATGGAGCAGAGGCTCTGTGCTGGCCCTGCTGATCGTAGAATCATTAAGGTTGGAAAAGACCTCTAAGATCATGCAGTCCAACCATCAATTCAACGCCACCGTGCCCACTAAACCATGTACCGAAGCACCCCGTCTACATGTTTTTTAAACCCCTCCAGAGATGGGAGACTCCACCACAGCCCTGGGCAGCCTCTCCCAGTGTTTCACCACTCTTTCAGTAAAGGTTTTTTTTCCTAATATCCAATCTACACCTTCCCTGCTGCAAGTCGAGGCCGTAGATGGTTGGCTCATGATGGGCTGTGGTGTGGGGCAGCTTAGGTCCTCCCAAAGTATCAACCAGCAGACACTGTGTTGGCTTGTGGAGAGGTTTTAAGCAGGAGGGACGCAAAGGGTGGTGTGGCATAGATCTCATCAGCTCCAATTAGAAGTGTTTATTCCGTGGTTTGATCAGCTGCCTTGCTGTTGTTGCCCATGGTGGTAGATAGAGTTCATTTAGGTTAACAGAGGGCCACCAGCATTAAAAATCAAATATGGGATGAAACAAAAGGCTGAACATCTGAGTCAGGGTTTTCCTGGTGTTGTTTCTATAGTTGCTGCGGAACTTCCAAGGTTTTCCTATGTGACTTCCCTCCCTTTTTCTTAGTCACAGATGGTTATGTTGATCCTGAACCTGTTGTCTCTCGGTAGCATTGTTTTGCTAGTATTTATTTAGTTTTTAGTGATTGTTACTGCATACGAAGAAGGAAATGCGAGTTTCTGTTTAGAAAGTTATTCTAAGCAGAGCTTTTATATGCAGCATTGGAAAAGTTGGACCTTCTGGGAAGTCAGCTGCTATGCTGTGAGGTGGAGTGGATAGATCTTAGCAGGGACACCCATGAGTCCCAAGACTTCCTCACAATACTGTGTTAATGAAGAGCTAAAATGTATCGTCAACACCTGATTGTTAGTATTGGAAGTAAATGAGAGGGTTCCTCTGGCTGGAGTTATTAAACCAAAGTTTTAAAATAGCCAAGGATCTTGCTGTTGTTTGTTCTTTGGCTTTAATGATCTATAAGTGGAACAGAGGAGCTCTGAATGTAATGGTGGAAAGAGAAGAAAGGAGAAAGAAAGGAAAAAGAAGAAAATGAAGGGTTTTTTTGTGGAAAAGTAAACTTGGCAAAAACTACCACTTAAATAGTCTTCTTGATGCACGTGTTAAAAATAAACGAATGACTCCATGTATTTCTGAAGCTTTGATCAGTGATGCAGAAGTCAAATGGACAGGACATGCAACTGTGATTAATTATTGACAGGAGTCACTCCTTTCGTATGTACGAGCTGTAGTTAGATGTGAAGGTTTGAGTTCGCTTGAATTCCAGAGTTGGAAAGTAATGCAAACAAGACTCCAGTTGAGCAGCTTCGTCCATGTGGTTCTATTTATTATGCAGATCTCATCCTGCGTGTTTAAATCAACATGCAGTAGTCGGGTTTGTTTCTTCAGCAGAGTGTGCTTGTGCTTTGGATGCTGCAGTTTGATGTGTCCCATATTTCATAGTCATGCTCTAGCTAGAAGTTTTCTTTATTAAAAACGCAGGTGAATCCCCAAGCCTGTTTGTGATGTTCTGCCTGCAAGTATTTGACCTTTTCACCTTGACTTCCATGAGTCTTGGGCTTAACTCAGAATAAATCACTCCTTTCTGAGCCATTTTACTAGAAATTAGTGAGCTGGGTTCTTCAGCATCCACAGAAATGATGGGACGTTAAATTCTGGTTGCTAGAGTGAGCAGATGCTGTTCCATGACATGTTCTGTTTTCGGCTGTCATCGTTCCTTGCAAACACACCAGTCTAAACTACGGTGAGGAGGGAAGATTAATTCGTAGATATCCTAATAAAAGTTTGTTGAGCAGTTTTAAAAGGACAATGGCAGATGTTCTGTAGTTTAATTGCAAATTGAAGATAATAGTATTGGGAAATTTTAGTTTGTGTTGAGGTCAAGTTTGGTTTAACAGGTGTGTTTTTGCAATGAAATGGTATTTAAAATGATATTTCAATGTTAGAACACTCAAAACTTGTGTACCTAGCAATGACCAGGTATTCAGCAAATCAGAGAAGGTATTGGTGACACCTTGTTAAGTTGGAGTTGTTATATTTCTTGTACCCTATAGCTGATCAGAATTTAAATGCACATATTACCTGTATTGAGGGAACTGGGTGTCCGAGACTATTTGTGTTGAAAGGTCATTGTTTGGGATCTTGATGCAGTTCAGGGAAGGGAAGGACCAAGAAGGGTGAACAAACACATGGCCTTGGGCTGGATCACTCTTGCTCTTGCCAGGTGCCATCTTTCTGCTTTTGTGTTTTGGCCTCTTGGCTTTTTGTACATTTACCTTTCATTGTCTCTCTTGCCTGAGTTCTGCTTTTGGAATGTGCAGATCTTGCAAAATAATATTTAAGGCTTTACTTCATTTTCGAACTGCTTTCAATTCCGGAGTTCTCAGAATAGGAAGGACATGGATCTGTTAGAGTGAATCCAGAGGAGACCACAAAGATGATCAGAGGACCGGGACACCTTCCGTATGAAGACAGACTGAGAGAGATGGGCTTGTTCAGCTTGGAGAAGAGAAGGCTCTGGGGAGACCTTAGAGCAGCTTCCAGTGCTGAAAGGGGCTTCAAGAAAGCTGGGTACCAGCTCCTGTTCAGGGATTGCAGGGTCAGGATGAGGGGGAACAGTTTTAAGCTGAAAGAAGGGAAATTGAGATCAGCTATGAGGACGAAATGTTTTCCTGTGAGGGTGGTGAGGCCCTGGCCCAGGTTGCCCAGGGAAGTTGTGGCTGCCCCATCCCTGGAGGTGTTCAAGGCCAGGTTGGATGGGGCTTGGAGCAGCCTGATCCAGTGGGAGGTGTCCCTGCCCATCGCAGGGGGGTTGGGACTGGATGATCTTTAAGGTCCCTTACGACCTGAACAATCCTATGATTCTATGATAACGTCTTCTCTTGCAGTACCAAAAGGGTTAACCTAAGCCTTCAAGGGGATCTTAATCACAGCCTTTGGGTTTGGTTTTCCTTCTCCCTCCAGTGAGCGTGTAGGAGGCAGCTCAAGACTGTCAAATACCCAAACATGCATTTCTTTTTTCTTTCAAAGTGTTTTCATACATCCCTAGCACATGCGTGCTTCTATTTGTAGCTGAAATGTAAAGACTGAAAAGGCATCCAAGTTCACGGCAAATGTGTCTTTTTAATGTTGAGCAGAAGTAAAGTATTCAGTGGAGAACAGACAGAATGCAAAATGCACGTTTGCTTTGAGGTTGTTCTCAGTTAGGCAGTGGGAAAGCTTGCTTACAGCTAACAGTGAGGATACCAGCTGCGATGGCAAATCGCTTCCAGCTTTGTTTTTCTCTGGATCAAAAGTTAAAATGAAATGGCAGCCTTCTCCTGATGGGTGTTGTAGAGGGGAAGCAATGACTTGCCATCCTTCTGCTTGCTCATGGACAAGGCGTTCAGGTCTAACTTCTCACTTGATATTTCCTCCAGCACTGGCAATTGATTTGGTAACACTAGGACTGCTCCAGTGTCATTTAATTACCGTGGAGTTGGAGCTCTGCTTGGTAGGAGCATTCCATGCTGTGCCACACAGTCACTCGTCTGGTACGTGGGGATTTGGAGAGGGTCAGCTCAGGATCTAGAGTAATGCTGTTTGCGTTTTTAACAGACGCATCATTATCAGCTTGCTTGCAGTTGGCTGGACCATTCCAGGGGGAGTAAAACTGATAAATGCTCGAGGCAGAAAAGTCAACCATTGGTGCTTTTTTTCTTGTCAGTGAAGTTGGACCTTGGTGCTGCGTTTCCTCTGGGAGGAATCACCGAATCACAGAATAACCAGGTTGGAAGAGACCCACTGGATCGTCGAGTCCAACCATTCCCACCAATCCCTAAATCATGCTCCTGAGTACTTCACCCACCCTAACCTTAAACACCACCAGGGAAGGCGAGTCGACCACCTCCCTTGGCAGACCGTTCCAATGCCTAACCACCCTCTCCGTGAAGACTTTTTTCCTAATCTCAAGCCTAGATCTCCCCTGGCGGAGCTTGAGGCCACTCCCTCTCGTCCTGTCCCCTGTCACTTGGGAGAAGAGGCCAGCTCCCTCCTCTCCACAACCTCCTTTCAGGTAGTTGTAGAGAGCAATGAGGTCTCGCCTCAGACTCCTCTTCTCCAGGCTAAACACCCCCAGCTCTCCCAGTCGCTCCTCACAAGATTTGTTCTCCAGCCCCTTCACCAGCTTTGTTGCTCTTCTCTGGACTCGCTTCAGAGAATGATGGACCTAACTGAGCAGTTTTCCAGAAACACCCTCCTGCCCCACTAATTGTTGTTTAATTTTATGGTAAATGGCTCTGTGGGTTATTTCTGTTGAGATTGTGGTACTGAAAACCAGTGCAGTGTGGTTTTCAGTACTATAAATCCCAATAGTACTGATAAAGCAATCGGTATAAACCAATATTCTCCTGTACTGGAGTGGGGATGCTGCCACTTCTGGGAGTTGTGGTTCTGACATTACGTGTGATGTGCAGTGAAAAATAGCACAATTTTAGAACAGGGACATATTCTTTACGTACCTGGGTGGAGAAGTTTCTGCTGGCCTTGGCAGCTACAGTTGCTGACATTTAGCGTGATGAGCTGTGCAGGGTTTTTCGTGTAGGAAGGAAACGTGTCACATGGATGGGGAGCAGTTTAACCACACACAGGCTGGAAAAGTCTTTTCCAACCCAGAAAGATTGGAGCCGGTTGGAACATGTTAATGCCTGTGGTGGTGATACAGCTGGGCTTGCTGTGAGAGTGCATTTGGGCTGTGAAAAGTGTGGAACGCAAGAGTGCTCTGGTATTTTTGAGTTTTTGTACGATTATTCAAAGCCGTCCTGTTTGTCACGTTAGATTGTTGGTCTTGTAAGACTGAGAGGGACTTTTGATCTTCTGTATCCGAAGCCTTACTGTGAAATTCTGTGTTGGAGACAGTTAAATGTCACTGTACTGATCTGGTGAATGTTGTCCACTCTTGCAGATGCCTTTGTAAATAGCCAGGAATGGACGCTAAGCCGATCTGTCCCAGAACTGAAAGTGGTGAGTTTCTACTTCCTTCTGTCTCTGGAAAACATCCTGACAATGTTACGCACAAGTGAAAGTCTTCTAAGCTTCATTAAATCTGCGGTTGGGACAAAAATAACAATCAAATCTAAAAAGTAAAGCATTTTTCTCCTACAGGGCTATCTTCTATTTTTATAATAGTGCTTCAAAGATCTATTTGTTCATAATATTTCAGTTTTGACTTGTTTTACTGCATGAGACAATTGTGGGTATTCTGGGTGGGGAAGGCTTGGGCTTTGGTAGGAGGTGGAAGCGGCAGTGAGCAGCCGATGGGAAAGCTTCTTCTATCTCACTGTGATTGGTTTTCACCAGTTCTTCAAGAAATGAATGTCTTGTCTTTCTGTGGTAAACGAACTTGAAAAGGAATATTCTGTCTGGGATTGTTTGCTTCTGTTCTCTGGGGCTTTTTATTGTGCTTTATAATAGTTGACACAGTGGAGGGAAGGGATGCCATCCAGAGGGACCAGAACAGTTGTGAGAGGTGCGTCCATGTGAAAACTTCTTGAAGTTCAACAAGGCCACGTGCAAGGTCCTGCACCTGGGTCAGGGCAATCCCAAGCACAAATACAGGTTAGGTGGGGAATCAATTGTGAGCAGCCTTGAAGAGCAAGACCTGGGGGTACTGGCATATGAGAAGCTCAGCATGAGCCAGCAACATGCATCTGCAGCCCAGAAAGCCAACTGTGTCCTGAGCAGTGGGACCATCAGAGGAGGGAGGTGATTCTGCTCCTCTACTTGGTTCTCATGAGACCCCACCTGGAGTCCTGTGTTCAGTTCTGGAGCACTCAGCGCAGGAAGGACATGGATCTACTGGAGTGAGTTCAGAGGAGGCCACAAAGGTGATGCAAGGCCTGGAGCACCTCCCATATGAGGACAGGCTGAGAGAGTTAATGTCGATCAGCCTGGAGAAGAGAAGGCTCTGGGAAGACCTTAGAGCAGCTTCCAGTACTGAAAGGGGCTCGGGTAAAGCTGGGGAGGGGCTCTTGATCAGGGAGGGCAAGAATAGCATGAGGATGGAAGGGTTTTAAACTGAAAGAGGGGAGATCGAGATGAAATCTGATCTGAAGAAATGTTTCCTGTGTGGATGGGGAGGCTCTAGTCTTGGTTGTCCAGAGCAGTGGTGGCTGCCCCATCCCTGAAGGGGTGTCCAAGGCCAGGTTGGATGGGGCTTTGAGCAATGTGATCCGGTGGGAGAGGTGTTCCTGCCCAAGGTAGGAGGTGGAACTGGATGGGCTTTGAGGTCCCTTCCAACCCAAACCATTCCATGACTGGAATATTTGGAAAGTGCATAAAGTGACTTAAACCCTACAGTTCAGTGTAGAAATGCACATTGGTTTAATGGCTGCTTACAGCAACATTTTCCTTGGCTGAGCCATTTTCCTTATAGGTGGAAGAAAAGGCAAAAATAAGAAACGGATTTGGGCAAGTTTCCCTGAATTTACCCTTTAAAACATTCTGAACATGGAGGCTGGAGTCTCCTTGTAGTGGGTGTTACACCAGCATCTTGTTAGGCCAGCAACACAGAATTGTGAAGTCCAGATGCCGTGATGCTTGACATAAGCAAGTCCAGATTTAATTAAAGAACAGTCGCCTTCTCAAACCCTGCAGAAGATGGAGAAGTTGTCGATACCTCGGGTAGGGTCTGTGCTCAGCTCCTGACAGCCAGCTGTAATGGGGCCAGTGGCTCTGATCCAAACACCCAGTTGCCAAGTGGCAAAGTGTGTTGGGCAAAAGCATCTGAATTCAAGAATGAGCAGCTGGGGCTGCGCCTCTCCAGGCTGTTTCTCTTGTGTTAAATTTCTTTTTCCGAATCTGAGTTGAAAGAAGTGTTAATGGAGGTGAGAGGAAGCGTAGGTCGAACATAAGATGATAAATGTGCTCACACAGAACGGCTTTTTAATTGATGCAGCATCCTCATGACTACAGTTATGGTTCTGTTTTGATTTCACTGCTGCACAGGGTAAGTAGAAGAAAGATATGGTAGTCAAGGGATGTAAATATACTACAAGAAGGGCCAGCAGAAGGTCACTAGGTTGGGATTGACTAATGGTGCAGTTTTGAAGACAAATATTTCCTGAAATGCCTTGCACAATGAAATATTAAGAGATAGGAGTGGGAGGTGTTGGTTGGGTAGGAGTCCTGCCCACTGTGGGATTGGCTGCCTTGTGTTGGGGAGGATCTGCAGAGGGTTTCCTTGGGCATTCCCTCTTCCTCTCTCAGCCCTGCGGATTCAGCACTCAGCAATAATTTGGGATAAGAAGGAGTTACCTCAGGCTGTGCCTGGGGAGGTTGAGATTGGACATTAGGAAAAACTTCTTCACTGCTAGGGTTATTGAGCGCTGGAAGAGGCTGCACAGGGAGGTGGTGAGGTTACCATCCGTTGAGGCATTTAAAAGACAGATAGATGAGGTGCTCAGGGGTATGGTTTAGTAGTGGACAGGTATGGTTGGACTTGATGATCTCAAAGGTATTTTCCAACCTAATGATTCTATGATTCTGAAAACCTGTGGGGTTGCAGGTGAGACCCAAGCTGTGGTTGTGAGGTCTTGTCATGCAGAACATGATTTCCAAGCAGGAGGGTAATCACACAGAATCACACACACAGAATAACTAGGTTGGAAGAGACCCACTGGATCGTCGAATCCAACCATTCCCACCAGTCCCTAAATCATGCTCCTAAGCACCTCATCTACCCTAACCTTAAACACCTCCAGGGACGGTGACTCAACCACCTCCCTTGGCAGACCGTTCCAATGCCTAACCACCCTCTCCGTGAAGAACTTTTTCCTAATCTCAAGCCTAAATCTCCCCTGGCGGAGCTTGAGGCCATTCCCTCTCGTCCTGTCTTCTGTCACTTGGGAGAAGAGGCCAGCTCCCTCCTCTCCACAACCTCCCTTCAGGTAGTTGTAGAGAGCAATGAGGTCTCCCCTCAGCCTCCTCTTCTCCAGGCTGAACACCCCCAGCTCTCTCAGTCGCTCCTCATAAGATTTGTTCTCCAGCCCCTTCACCAGCTTTAATAGTCTCGGTACAGTTGTTTGTTGCATCTCCAAGGCTGCATTATGTAAATACTTGCCTTGGGTATCTGCCCCTGTCTTGTCTGAACCAGCAGTAGGAAAATAAACCTGGGTCATGTGGCTGCTGTAGAGAATCGATTTGAAGTGGTCAGCATGCGTGAGGCTCGAGATGACCGCCCAGGACTGCAGTTTGTATGGTGCTGGATAAAAGCAGAACTCTTACCATTACAGAAGTAATAATTCGATTATACTGCTGCAAATTACTGAAGCAGCACCAGCTGTGGCCGTGAACTTGTGCTCCAGCAGAAAGGGCAAATGAGGAGATCACTGAGATCTGCTCTGTCTTTCCTGTCCATCTCCCTTTGAAGGAGTTCACGCAGTGGGTTTTCCCTGTGTCCCTGCTTCCAGCTGCAGTGTTGATTCCTGTTGTTGGCTGGGGAAGGAAAGAGCCGTGTTAAAAGCCAAACCTGCCCCTTCTGCCGCAGGGCTGTCAGAACTTTCAGCCCTGAGGAGAGCTGTGGGGGCGTTGCTTCAGCTGGTGGCCTTGTCAGGGGTGTCAGGAGTGTGAGCAGCGTGGAGCATTTGCTTCCGTCGCTGTAGTGCAGCAGGGGAGAGGGAGACATGAGGCTTCATGGTGAAGGCTACGAAGGAGCCACAGCTCCCGTCACTTGAGCAGGCTCTTCTCTGCAGGAGAAGACTGCCCTCTCCAGCGAGGCTGTGTGGTCCTTAAATGGAGGTAGCGATTTGGTTTCATTTTATAGCAGCTGTTTCTGTAGCCTTAGGCTCTTCAGAGGTTAACAGGAACAGAAATGGACTCTGGGAAAGTCGGGAATACACACCAGGTTGCCTTAAAGGAAAGCAGATGGAGGTATTTTTCAATACCTTGGAGGAAGGCGTCTTTCCCTCTGCCTCCTTCTATGGTTCCATAGTGATAGGTGATAGGATGAGAGGGAGTGGCCTCACGTTGCACCAGGGCAGGTTCAGATTGGACGTTTGGAAATATTTCTTCACCAAGAAGATTCTCAGGCATTAGAAGAGGCTGGCCATGGAGATGATTGAGTCACCAGTCCTGGAGGTGTTTAAAAGACAAGTAGACGAAGTGTTTGGGGATATGGTTTAGTAGTGGACAGATAAGGTTTGGCTTGATGACCTTGAAGGTCTCTTCCAATGTAGTGATTCTGTTTTATGTTTCCTTTTTAACAATACACATTGGGATTGGTTTCTTCCCAGTTTTTAGAAGGATTATTTGTCAGATATTACCACAGGGTTTTACTTACGGATGTTGACGTTTCTGTTGTGGTCAAGAGCATCCTAGGCCAGCTGAATGAGACTGGCCTGTTTCTCAGCGGTGGCATTTCTGGATCCCGTGTATCCATGTGTAAGATAAGGTTGTATTGGGCAGAATTAATATGAGATGTACCAGAAAGAATGTACAGTACAAGAAAGACGTTGAGCCGCTGGAGCACATCCAGAGAAGGGCAGTGGAGCTGGTGAAGGGTCTGGAGCACAAGACTTACAAGGAGCGGCTGAGGGAACTGGGTTTGTTTAGCCTGGACAAGAGGAGGCTGAGGGGAGACCTCATGGCTCTCTACAACTGCCTGAAAGGAGGTTGTAGTGAGGTGACTGCTGATTTCTTCAGCCAAGTAACAAATGATAGGATGAGAGGAAGCGACCTCAAGATGTGCCAGGGGAGGGTCAGGTTGGATACTAGGAAAAAATTCTTTACCGCAGGAGTGGTGAAACATTGGAACAGCCTGCCTCGGTCAGTGGTGGAGTCCCCATCCCTGGAGGTGTTCAGAAACCACGTAGACGTGGCACTTTGTCACATAGTGTAGTAAGCATGGTGGTGTTGGGCTGAGGGTTAGATTGGCTGAGCTTGGAGGACTTTTCCAGCCTTAATGATTCTGTGATTCTATGCTTTTCAACAAAATAATTTAAGTTGCTCAGAAAAAACCCCAAAATATAAAGCACAATCAGGCTCCCATGCTGGGTTGCTTTTAAATGCCAAATGCCATCAACACATTTACACATTTTTTTTTTTTTTACAAACAAGCTTTGGTAGGATGAGGACGTTGTGGTTTGGATTTGTTTTACAGTCTGTTTTACATAGAAATCAATGATTCAGTGTTGCACAAGTCATAACTGACAGAGCACTGCATTAGGGCCTTGTTAGCTGAATTTTTGGTTTTGTTTCTCAACAGGGATATAATGCTATTTTTGTTCCCTAACATGCTTGTCATAACTTTGTGCATTTCATATGTATCCATAAATAAATAGAAATGACCCAGATTATTTGTATATAAAATGTGGGAGACAGGAATATGACTGCTGTAAAAACATGCTGGCATATTTGTCATGCTGTGGCGGATCATCCTTAAAACAAGCTTTAATCCTGATTAGGAGAGGAATTGTATTAGAAGTCAGATATTTCCCAGTGTAAACTTTACTGATCCCAGTTTCCGGAGGTTAATTGTTAGCAGACACCCAACATGGTGATGCTGAGCACTGTGCTGAACAACAGGAGGCCAGTTGCTCTGGATTTTAATGCCATGTATTCATTTGGTATCTGGTAGGAACCATAGAATTATAGAATCAACAGGTTGGAAGAGACCCAGCGGATCATTGAGTCTAACCACTCCCATCAGTCACTAAACCATGTCCCTCAGCACCTCATCCACCTGTTCCTTAATCACCTCCAGGGAAGGTGACTCAACCCTCCTTTCAGGAGGTCTCCCCTCAGCCTCCTCTTCTCCAGGCTAAACACTCCCAGCTCTCTCAGCTGCTCCTCATAAGATTTGTTCTCCAGCCCCCTCACCAGCTTCATTGCTCTTCTCTGGTCTCGCTCCAGAGCCTCAACATCCTTCTTGTGGTGAGGGGCCCAGAACAGGATTCAAGGAAGAAAGAGATAGTTGCCTTGTGTTTTCAGATACCCTGGTGGGGCCTGGGGCATCCTCTCTCTTGCTAGATGTGGATGCAGATGTCTCCTGAATGCCTTTTTCAGTAACTGCCTAAGGAAAAAGTAAAGCTGTGCTGCAACTAGTAGATTTTTCTAGCCAGGTTTGAGGAGTCTTGCTTTGGGCTCCTGTTTTCTTGAGTTGACATTAGTGCTCCTGCACGAACCTGACTGTGTCAGTGCTTTCTTTGTGTTCTCTTTTTTTTGTTTTTACAGAATCGTAGCATCACAAAACGGTTCAGTTTGGGTTAGAAGGGATCTTAAAGCCCATCCATTTCCCCCACTGCCATGGGCAGGGACACCTCCCACTGGATCAGGTTGCTCAAAGCCCTATCCAACCTGACCTTTCACACCTCCAGTGATGGGACATCCATGACTTCTCTTTCAGCTTAAAACTGTTCCCTTCATCCTATCCCTGCACTCCCTGATAAAGAGCCTCTTCACAGCTTTCCTGTAGCTCCTTTCAGTAGTCAATGTTTTCCTCCATTTAAGCTTCTAAGGACCTTTTGTCCATTTGGTCAGTACTTTGAAACTCATTTAAAATAGAAGTCCAGGAACTTCTCTTTTAAGGAGCAGTTGGATGTTGTCATCAAGAGCATCAGTCCTGGGTTATCTTTAAACATCAATGCTTTTTGCTCTCAATCTTGAGACAGCTAAAGGAGATAAATAAAAGGAGAATGAGGGATGAAATACGCTGCCTTTCTTTGTGGATTATACATGGCTTTTAATAATGTATCGTAAGGGAAGGAGGCTGTAATTCTACTACATGAGTTAGTGAAGTGGTTTCTTAATTGAAATACACATCCTGCTCCTCCTGACTGCTGCTTTCTGCATCACTTTGTAGCATCACATTTAATAATGCTCTCCCCGCCAGGGACCATTGTCTTTCTGGGTGCCTTTAAGGAGGAAGTGCTGCAAAATGACCTATATCGACAAGATCTTTGGGATACCAGGAAAAAAAGAGATAGTGTTCTCAGATCACCAGGTGTATTTGGGCCGCTGTATTTGGGCTTTGAAGTATTGACTGAAGACTGTAGCACATCCCAGCCACGGGCACAGGACATAGCAAGTTCATTCTCACTGGAGCCCAAGCTGTTGATTTTCTATTGTTCCTGGCAGTTTTTCACTCTAACACATTACATTGTTTGCACAGTTGTAATAGAAAAGAGCGTTAATTCGCATACTTGTAGGATCAGACACTTGTAAGTGAAGGTTTCAGTATCTGCTGTGACTCCGCCAGGGGAGGTTCAGGCTTGACATCAGGAGAAAATTTTTTATGGAAAGGGTCATTGGGCACTGGAACAGGCTGCCCAGGGAGGGGATTGAGTCACCTTCCCTGGAGGTATTTAAAGGACAGGTGGATGAGGTGCTGAGGGACATGGTTTAGTGATTGATGGGAATGGTTAGACTCAATGATCTTGTGGGTCTTTCCCAACGTAGTGATTCTGTGGTTATGGCTCCTGATGTAATGGAAGGGCTTTTTTGCGTTGCTGCTACACTGATTTGCTACAGGGCAGCCCAGAAACCAAAGGTCTAAAGCTGCTGCTTGCTAAGTGAATATGTATTTTCCTAAATGAAACAGTATTTTCCTGGCAAACCTATGTGAAGCTTGCTTGCTTTCCAGTTCTTCAGAAGCTGTGGTGCTCAGGAAGCGCTTAACCTGACTGCTAATCTGCAGAGCTGTGTCTATTCTCAAGACCACATCTTGAATCCTGTGCCACATCTACACATTTTTTAGCACTTCTGGGGATGTTGACCCCACCACTTCCCTGGGCAGCCGGTGCCAGTGCTTCACCACTTTGTCAGTAAATAAATTTTTCCTGATATACTATCTGAACCTCCCGTTGATGCACCTTGAAGCCGTTTCCTCTCGTGCCATAACTTGTTACTTGGAAGCAGAGGCCAGCACCTGCCTTACATAGACACTCCTTTCAGGGAGCTGTAGAGAAGTAGAAGGTCTCCCCTCAGCCTCTTCTTCTCCAGGCTAAACAGCCCCAGTTCCCTGAATAAAAAATTGATGCGGCCCTCCCTCTCCCTGTTATTGGGATAGTTTAAGGTGCACCACTCTATTGGTTTAAGGAATTTTTGATAAGGAGGGTAGTTCCTTACTATTTAGGACTAAGAAAATGGAGTAGAGAATGTTTGTTGATGTGTAACGTGCTCATGCTGTCTCTGCCAATTTGGCAAACCCAGGCAGAGCAGTGGAGTTCATCCTCTCCCCAAGGACCTTATGTTCCGAACCTTCTGGTTGGGGTCAAGATAAACATCTAAGAACAGAGTAGGCTGAAGTTTGTCTAAAGGGCAGAATAAGTTCCCATCTCCTCCCCCAAACGCAGTACAATGTCTTCAGAGATGGCAACAGAGTGAAAAAGACAGACATTTATTTGAAACCTAGGGAAGGGATGTGCTCCAGACCCTCCTGTCCCCTGGCCTGCGCGGAGCAGGGCAGGCAGCCAGGCTTGGACCTTGCCTGCTTCATCTGTCAGTCTGTTCTTGGTTGATGGCCTGGCCCGGGGACAAATCGGGGGGACTCGTACAGCACGAGGCTGCAGCTTGGAAGAGCTGGCGTGTGTGGTGGTGTGGGGGTAAAGCAGCAACAACAGAGGGAGATCTGCAAGTCTATGGCATCTGAGCATCTCTGCGAAGAAAGTGTTTTCACATAGGGCTACGTTTTACTTTTTCTGGGTTTTAAAAACAAGCTAAGCAGCTCAGCGGAAAGATCAAATGAGCTCTAAGGCTGAGTATTCATAGAATCATAAAATCATTTGGTTGGAAAAGACCCACTGGATCATCGAGTCCAACCATTCCTATCAATCACTAACCCATGCCCCTCAGCACCTCATCCACCCGTGCCTTAAACACCTCCAGGGAAGGTGACTCAACCCCCTCCCTGGGCAGCCTCTGCCAGTGCCCAGTGATCCTTTCTGTGAAAATTTTTTTCCTAATGTTCAGCCTGAACCTCCCCTGGTGGAGCGTGAGGCCATTCCCTCTCGTCCTGTCCCCTGTCGCTTGGGAGAAGAGCCCAGCACCCTCCTCTCCACAATGTCCTTTCAGGTAGTTGTAGAGAGCAATGAGGTCTCCTCTCAGCCTCCTCTTCTCCAGGCTAAACAACCTGAGGTATTCCTCATAAGACTTGTTCTCCAGCCCCTTCACCAGCTTCGTTGCTCTTCTCTGGACTCTCAACATCCTTCTTGTGGTGAGGGGCCCAGAACTGAACACAGGATTCGAGGTGCGGTCTCACCGGCGCCGAGTATAGAGGGAAAATAACCTCCCTGGACCTGCGGGTCACACAATTTCCCATTTGGATGTCAGACGTTCCCAGTGCAGATGGTTTGAGCTGGGAAGTCCAGCTGGTGCAGCAAGGGACTTCAGCAAGCAGTGGTGATCACGCCAAAGTCTTGTGTCTCTGCAGCCATGTGTGTCGTGTTTGTGCGTAAGCAGCGAGTCAGTGGAAGCCATGGAGGGCAAGGTACAGAGTGCCCATGGAGTGGGGAGCTTACAGAGGTGCTTCCATACGTGAGGGTTCAGTGATTATAGAATCCTTAGGTTGGAAAAGACCTTTGAGATCATCAAGCCCAACCATACCTGTTCACTACTAAACGATATCCCTAAGCACCTCTCCTACCCATCTTTTAAATACCTCTAGGGATGGGGAGTCAGTCACCTCACTGGGCAGCCATTCCAGTGCTTGATAACCCTTTTGGTGAAGAAGTTTCTCCTAATGTCCAATCTGAACCTGCCCTGGAGCAGCTTGAGGCCATTCCCTCTCATCCTGTCTCTTGGGTAACGAGACCAACACCCACTTCTCTACAATCTCCTTTCAGGCAGTTGTAGACAGTGGTAAGGTCTCCCTTTAGTCTTCTCTAGACTAAACAACCCCAGTTCCCTCAGGTGCTCCTCGTAACCCTTGTTCTTCAGCCCCTTCACCAGCTTTGCTGCTCTTCTCTGGATGCACTTCAGCACCTCGATCTCTTTCTTGTAGTGGGAGGCCCAAACTGAGCCCAGGATTCAAGGTGCGGCCTCACCAGTGCCAAGTGCAGGGGCAGAATCACTGCCCTGCCCTGGTCCTGCTGGCCACACTGTGTCTGGTAGAAGCCAAAATGCCATTGGCTTTCTTGGCCACCTGGGCCACTGCTGGCTCATGTTCAGCTGCTTTCCACCAACACCCCCTGGTCCTTCTCTGCCAGGCAGCTTTCCACACGTGTTCGTGTTTTTCAGTACGAGGTGACATGGTTGCTCTGCGCTTCAGGCTCCTGCCCTGAAGTCAGTGGGTTGCCCCGTGTCCACCGTTAGCGTTACTACCGAGCCTAATGGAGATGTGCTGCTGATGGGCTGGGTTTGCTCCTTGGGTTTTGTTGGATGTCTGCTCTGCTGTAGCCTTAGCTTTTGTCAGAGACTTCATCCGTGGACTTCTTCAAGCACAGAGGAGTTATTTCTGTGTTACGATGTTGCTGGAGTATATACTGAGCTTTATAGGGATTAATTGCAGTAAGGAATTCTTTCCTTTTTCCCCAGGGGATTGTGGGCAACCTGGCGAGTGGCAAGTCTGCCCTTGTGCACCGGTACCTGACGGGCACCTACGTCCAGGAGGAGTCACCTGAAGGTAGGTGGATACACAAACATCGCTAAGGATTTGGTTTTTTTTCCCCCACAAACTACATATTTATTCATTTTTAATCATGCAGGAATGAATGAGTAAAGAATCCAATTTGCTCTTTCAGTGTTCCTGGAGGTTTTTCCTTTAATGTTCTCCCTGCTTAGTTATAGATTGTATGTACAGTGGGTATAATTGCAGCTTTTTCATAACCACTTAGCATTCTTAAATACTTCAGCAACCTGTATGTGTCCATATGAGAAACTTACAGTCCTGTGTTGGGAAGAGCAGACTATTCAGTAGTGGTGCTCCTTCCAGATTAGCTGGGGAAAGCTGCAGTTTCAAGCCTTTTCATTTATGGTGTTGGGAAAATAGTGTCACAACCTTGAGCTGAAGATGTAACTTGTTCCTTATTTAATGTATTAAATCTTTGGTCTTAAAGATTTTTTTTTAACAAAATGTTCTTATGCCATAGAAAATTAATTAATACCTGAAACATTGTAGTGTTTAACATTAATCCAAGTTTATAGCTTGAAATCAAAAATATCGTAGTACCTTGTACAGGTGTATCTTACGCTAAATACTTGTTTGGTGTTTTTTATCTATTCTCCTTATGAACTTTTAAATCCATCTCTGAGACACTGAATTTCTGGTTCCTTCTTTTCCTTACTGGCTGTTCCATTCTTTGCAGATATGGATGCAGGTAACTATACATTGTCTTCATGGCAGCTCTTGTTTTGAAGAGACAGCCGGTGGTTTCTGTACTATAGCGTTTCCCCTTTGTTTTGTGTACCATTTTGATTTGTTTCCTTTTGATTTCAAGTCTGTAGTACATCTCACTGTTTTTGTCTCTTGCCGTAGTCGTCTTTTCAGCAATAGTTTGTAGCTTCATGCATCTACAATAACATTTGTTCCAAATTAATTCTTAGTAAAGGAAGCTATTAAACGCAGCCCTTAACATTTTAACAGTCTTGAATTGTAGTTAAAATGGGAGGAGAGGGATGGACAGGCCTTTTCCTTCTGTAATTGCATTAACAGCGAGGTCTCCCAGTTTTATAAGCTTGCCTTAAATGTTTTTGCTGCTTTGTAGTTAGGGGTGGTGGGGTGATGATTGAGCCTTGCAACAAAGCTGCCTGTAGATCACATTTATGCCTGCTGCTTCTGGCTGCTGATGGAGGGAAGCGGGTCTGCGGTGTTGAGATCTGCTGAATACAGGTCTTCAGCAAAAATGAGCATCCCTACAGATCTTTCTCTTCATTTTGCGGACAGAAAATATATATTTTTTTTTTTCTACTGCAAGATACAAATGTATGGATTATTCGCAGTGCTCTTCTCCGAAGCGATGACTGGTTTGGGTGGTGCTCCTTGGGAGCGTGGCCATCTGTCCTCTTTGTCTTCAAGGAGTTTTATTTACAGTAGTTGAGTGGCATACAGGCTGTTTTTCCTGAAAGGATTAGGTTACAAAAGCAGTGTCAAATCATTTCTTTGCACATAAGCGTAGCTGACAAGCCTCACTAATGACACCATTCCATTTCTTTAACAGTTGCAAAACTGGAATAATTAACAGCTCGAATTCACCTTGGAAGGGATAAGGTCAAGATTTCTAATCAAGTTAGCGTTAAAGGAAATTCAAACCATGTAAACTATCCTTAGTAAACATCCAAAGTAATGATTTGTTAGTATTTAATTTCTTTCCCACCCAAGCAGGAGCCCATACGCTGCCATTCAGTAGAAAACAGAGCAGTAGTGCAGGGAATTCTGTTGTGTTTCAGTGTAGGGCTTTGGATTTTCACATCCTGCATGGGAACGTAGGTTTTGATAAATTGAGTTAGGTGTAAGCCTTTGTGATGGAGACAACATGGATCTTCTTTGTTTCTTCTTCTGAGGTCTTTTAAATCTGCCGATGTGTTAAATTGGATAAAGAATTGTGTGTACACCAGGCTTCAAGGTCTTAGCTTGGATGCTTAAGGAAAATAGCTTACTGACTCTGAACGGCTTAATAACAGCAAAATTTATCGGCTATCATGCAATCAGTACCTAATTGGTAGAATGATTGATGCAGACTTTGTGCGAAGATGGTGATTACGAGCAGAGCTTGTTGCTGTCATCCTTTGCCTCCTCAATTACTACGATTACCATGAAACCTGCCCTGTGTCAGACAACTGCCACGTCTCCCGTAGACCTTTTGGGTAGCTTCAGCATTCCAGTCAATGAATCTTAAGTGTATAAAGATGGTTTCATGTTTCCTTCATCTCTTTAACTTTAAGAAAAGACATTTCTCTTGCTGCCTGACACCACCTCCCTTTAGAGAAGGAATCGTATAACATTGCAGTGTAAAGCAGTTTTCTGTCATTGTCTGGCCCAGCTTCTGTTTCTGCTGAGAACTAATTTTAGTCACTGGTGTGATTGCAACATGAAAACCTTGTGTTTTCTCACATTATAAACCTGACTTGGGGAGAAAAGTGTCTTCTAGCCGCCTCCTTTGTATATTTAACATGTGCGTAGCTGTACCCCTGTGTGACACTTAAAGCACATGTGTTTTGATGTAAAAAAAGAAATGATGTATTGCTCTGTAATAAGATGGAATTTATTTATTTATTCTGGGACTGGCAGGATTTTATGTAGTGATACAACAGGAAAATGATGGGAGAAAGGGTACTTAATAGAGAGATTTGCTATCTACTAAGAATCTTCTAAGTGACTGGAAGAATTAACTACTGCTAAAGAGTGTGCGGGGTGTTTTATGTATCTGAGCCAACAAGTAAGCTGTGTGCAATCTGATACCTTTTTTCGCCTGCCTAAAAATTAATTCTACCTGTAGAAAGAGAATGAAATGTGGTGTGCCTGAAATTTGAGACCCAAGTACCTTGCAGACCAAGGTGAATTGAAGTTTACAGGTATAGCAGTGTCAGGAGGATTCTCTTACTATTTGGCTTTTGGTTTCTAAAAGTCATGAAACATGACTTATACCCTAGGTTATGTTGTGATTATTTCAGTGGTTTTTCTTCTCAGTGACCCTAATTGGTTTAAAAAAAAGGAAAAAGCAGATAAATTGTCCTTCGAGGCGTCTCATCTGGGATGAGGAAAAAGGGAACAAGGAGGAATTTGTCCTCTCCCACCCTGCTGACACAGTACACAGTGAGATGCTAGAACAGACAGCTGATGTAAGCATGAACTACTAACTCTGCTAGGGACATCTTCAGTTTAAGAAAACCAGGAATGGGAGTCAAGGCCCCGTTAGGCATAATCCCTTTGAAGTTGAAGATGCTGGGAGGCTGAAACCTCCGAACAGATCAAGGGAGGTGATTCTTCTCCTGTACTCAGCTCTCGTGTGACCTAGCCTGGAGTTCTGTGTTCATCTCTGGAGTCCTCAGCACAGGAAGGACAAGGATCTGTTGGAGCGAGTCCAGAGGAGACCACAAAGATGGTCCGAGGGCTGGAGCACCTTCCATGTGAGGACAGCTGAGAGAGTTGGGGTTGTTCAGTCTGGAGAAGAGAAGCCTCTGGGAGACCTTATAGCGACCTCCCAGTACCTGAAAGGGCTACAAGAAAGCTGGGGAGGGAATTTGTAAGGCTTGTAGTGACAGGACGAAGGGCAGTGGGTATAAACTGACGAGGGGCAGATTTAGACTAGACAGAAGGAATTTCTTCATGATAAGGTTGGGGTGGCCCTGGCCCAGGTTGCCCAGAGAAGTGATGGAAGTCCGATCCCTGGAGGTGTTCAAGGCAAGGTTGGATGGGACCTTGATCAGCCTGATCCAGTGGGAGGTGTCCCTGCCTATGGCAGCAGGGGTGGAACTGAATGATATTTAAGGTCCCTTCCAACCCAAACCATTCTATGATTCTAAGATATATGAGATTTTTTTACCTGGGAGAGTAGAATACTTTTGTGCACTCAAACACAAAGGTCATGCAGAATCCTGATGCGAGCAGGCAGCTGTTCCTGTTGGTGGGGAGTTCTTGTATCCAAGTGTTGAAGAACTTAGGAGTAGAATATAAATGAGAAAGCACCGTGTGAATCTTTGCAGTACTGTCTGTTCCCCACTTTCTAGGTTGATAATGCTTAGGCTTCCCTTCTAGCACATGGTACAACAGAGAGGCACTGGAAGCTCCTACACAGCTATTTTAGCTGCTCACAGGTATCTTTTTTAACTCCATTTTTTTATCTCTGTCTATTTTTATTTACAATACCACGTTATTCAGTTGCCTTCAGTTTCTTCTTTCCCATTTTCTTTCTGCAGCTGTAGCGTTCTTTTCCTCAATGGCAGAAGGGCTGTCAGGCCATTGCGTTGGGTATTTTGTTCCGCTGGGCTCTCTGGGGCTCTGCTGCAGTGTGAGTTGGGCACAGGGGTTTGTCTGCATCAGGGTTGGAGATGCCGCAGCCCAGGCGAGCGCCAGGCTCAGCAGAACACCTGCACTCTGGGTCCCTTTGTCCCCAAGGGATGAGATACAGCAAATTTCAAGTACCTCTTACGTTCATTTAGAGGTCTCTTAGGTAGGAAGGGCTACAGTAAATACGCTGCCCTAGTAAGAGATGCAGAATAAAGCCTGTATTTGTTTTTTAGAAAGCTGTGGTCATTTACTTCTTTACAAACTTGACCAAAATGCAATTTTAAATTTGTGCAGCCTTCACCAAGTAACTTTTTTCAGTGCCTACAGCGAACAGTGTTATCACTTGAATAATAGAAATGATCATAAAAGTTACCATTGATTATTAAAATAGTGAACGAAGTGTCACTGTCAGCATTCCCTCTAAAGAAGGAGGGATGTAATGGAAATGCCATGAAAGCAAGGTGTGAGCCAGCTGCCAAAACATATAGAAATTTCCTGCTAGGTGATGAATGTTTTCAGTCACTATTGCACGTCGCGACTCTTCAGCACGGTATAATTATGCACAGAGGACTGAGAACGGCTACTTCAAAATTTGAGCTGCTTTTTTCAGCATCTCGTCACGAGATTTCTGTTGGGCCATGAACTCTTACAATATACTTACAGAAAAAGATCAGACGTGATTGATTAACCCAGATAACCTTCCATTTGGCTCATGCTGCAATTGATGGGCTCCGAGATGAAACCAAGAATGGAACTTGTTCTCCTGAAAAAGAAAGAAAAATAGGGTTTTTCTTTGCTTACATTATTTAACTTAAGCTTTCAGATAAGCAGAATGGGAAAAGAATACCGTGTTTTGACAATCCTTATGCCTGGGTGTGCTAGGAGAAGGAATAATGAGGTGGGGATCACGGTTTGTTGTTTCAGATTGAACAGAACATGAGAGCTATGGCAGAATTGGGAAGGTTCTTACTTCGGTAGCAGTGATTTTTGTCCATTCTTCCCATGGTTCACGTGCAGGGTGAAAACACAGTTCTTCCTCCTGTGAACAGTTGGGTTTGTCAGGTTGCAAATCTCCTTACAGAAACCATTAGCTAGGTAAAAATAGCTAATTTGTTCAAATATGTAGGAATATGGAGGCTGTCTTTATTAAACTAAATTGCTTTCGTAAGTGAAAAAAGGACACTTCCCAGAGTGGTGTGTGTGATCTGTTTTTCTGAGCAAGTGGCCAAAATATAGATGAAGAGCAGAGAGACTTGGAACGAGTTGCCCAGAGAAGTGGTGGCTGCCCCATTCCTGGAGGTGTTTGAGGCCAGGTTGGATGGGGCTTTGTGCAGCCTTGTCTGATGGGATATGTCCCTGCCCATGGCACAGGGCTTGGAAGTGGATGAGCTTTTTTCAGGTCCCTTCCAATTCTGTAATTCTGTGAATATGTACTTACGTGCTTTTCCACTCATGATGTCTTGGAATAAAATTATCGTTATATGTGTACAAATTTACATGCAGCTTTTACGGGGCAATTGTGCAAGAACTCCAAGTGTGTGTGAGTTGAAAAAGCCAGCGTTAACCTTGGAGTCCTGTTTTGTGGTGCTCGGGCTGCAACACAATGGGAAGCTGCAGTTTTTCTTGTTGGACTCCATCCTTGGTGCAGTGTTTCACCAGCTCACACAGCGCTCTGTGGGGCCGCAGAGGCTATCAGAGCACGGGGTTTGTCTATGAAAGCACAGACAAACACTGTGTTGTGTGCAGGAGACAATGATGGCTTCAGACATGTTTCAAAATTATCTCCTTTCAGTTCTTTGTCTTCTGTTTCGGTCTAACACTGTCAGCTGATTATTTTTATTTGGCGTTTCACGCTGACATCCAGCTATACGATAACACTTGTCTCTTTTGATCATTTTTAAGTATTGCTGTAGCTGGCTCGCTTGGGCTTTTGGAGCCTTTCAGGCTCAGCATAAAAGAGGGTTGATGTGTTCTGGGATCTCCCTTGCCAGCCTTTCCCTCACCCCATCCCCTGGGATTGACTATGTGGGTTAGAGCCTTCTTTGCAAACGGCTCAGGCTGAGACTCTTTCAAGGACCTGTGTTAATTCAAGGAAGAAGGGAAGCGTTTGCTCTTTTCCTGGGGAGAAGGTGCTGAAGCAGCAGTTTCCCCAAAGGGTCTTCCCTTGGAGGTTGTGTAACTGGAGGGTTGGCTGATCTATGGGATGTCTTTAGCAGGTCACGCCTTGCATTCTCTGAGGATTCAAGGAGGAATGTCTGTAGGATGGGTGCCCTTCTCCTCACCGGCATCCCTGAAGGCTGCAACCTAGGTAAAAACTAATTTGGATTATAGCTGCTATTAGAACTTCAGGCTCCTAATAGTAATAAAAGTGACCCTTGGGTCTCCAGTGCTTCTTGCTTTCTGCGGCTGTTGGATGAAAAGCCAGTTTGGAGTTCCTGTTGTTAGAAAAAGGGCCTGCCTTCTGCTTTCTTTTCCAAATATTACTTCTGGTGCATTTCTAAATCATAGCCCAGTGTTTTCCTCTTACTCTTAAAGCAGATCTTAGGAAGAAATGTTTTCCTTTGAGGGTGGTGAGACAGGCTGCCCAGAGCAGTGGTGGCTGCCCCATCCCTGGGGGTGTTGGAGAGCGTGTTGGATGGGGCTTGGAGCAACCTGGTCCTGTGGGAGGTGTCCCTGCCCATAGCAGCGGGGTTGGAACTTGGATGAACTTTGAGGTCCCTTTGAACCCCAGCCATTCTATGATTCTGTGTTTTCTAAACATGTTTCTTTTTCAGATTGTATTTGATTTCTAGATGTGACTTCTCCTTCCATATAATCTCACCTTGGTTTGGTGGATTGTATCAGAACGCGAGGCAGGATAGTTAGCCGATTTCATTCACAATTTGTTTAGTTCTCGAGATTTTTTTTAATTTGCTACTGTCACAGGCTGTCAGTAGCTTCTCTACCTGTTTGAGGAATGCTCAGGGACTTCCACCGTGGTCAGGATTAGATACTGACCTGGTCAGTGCGTTCCACTTTCCACAGGCTGCTGGACATGCAGAGTTTCCAAAGAGATAAGTAGCTGCCCTTGCTTCATCAGGATGAGGGAATGAAACAGAGAGAAGGGGATGGGGGAGAGTGGATGGGCTTTGCTTCTGACTTTCTGAGTGAGAGTTTTAAACTGTGAATCTGTTTTCCACTGTGCTGCTTATCTTAAAACTTCCTGTGTATTAGTGGGGCTGCCGCTTCCTTCAGGTAACATCAGTCTGAAATATAGAATCATTGAGGTTGGAGAAGACTTCTAAGATCATCCAGTCCAACCATCAGCCCGACACCACCATGCCTCCTAAGCCATGTCACAAAGTGCCTGGTCTACATGTTTTTTGCACCCATCCAGGCACGGGGACTCCACCACTGTCCTGGGCAGCCTCTTCCAATGCTTCATCGCTCTATCAGCAAAGAATTTTTTTTCCAATATCCAGTCTAAACATCTTGTGATTGACTTCAGTGCTGCTATTCTCTTTTCTCCCTCCTGCTCCCCCATTGGTTCAGAGCAATAGAAATATCAAAGGTGTTCAGTGAAATACAGCGTACAGATGGCAAATGGATTTTTCTACCCCTTAAGATACAGTGCTGTTATGTAACAATCCTTCCATTCTCATATTTGAACTGGAATATTTTGGGAGGTGACTGAAAATAAAAAAAGAGATTATTATAGTTGCTTTGTCTGGGTTTCCTGAGCAGATCTCAGTATGGTTTGTTGTGTCATCAGGCGGATTATAGTGTAATCACAGTGAGCGAAGTCCAATTTTAACTTCAGGGTTACTGTTTGTAATATAATACTGTAATGAAAGGATGGATATTATAGCAGCTGGCTATAAACTAACTATAAAGTGCAAAGGAATATTTTAAAAAAAGAGGGAAAAAACCCAAAACCTGAAATCTGTGCTTCTGTGCTTAACCGAGTTAAGTTCTTTGCCCTTCTTGGTTGTGCAGTTTAGAGCACTTGTAAGCAAGTATGTTCCGATCTTTGGAATTCTTTTGGAAGCTTGTGAAGTTGAACTTAGATACAGGAATTAAGTAGGCAGGAGGTGGTTCATACATTAGATTGAAAGGCAGGAGCTGTTTGAATGTTTGATTGGGTTAGGGTCTGGAATCTGTGATAAGACAGCTTGTAGGGAACTACAGTGAGAAAGAGCTGTGATGTTGTAAGTCCTGGGGCTACTTTGTAAGGAGCTCTGATTGGAAAGTGTTTTGGGGTGTGAGCTTTTATAACTGGAAAACACAGGTTGCTGGAAACAGGTAGGAGTAGACTCTAGTGTCACATCCTGCCCAGAGAGGCTGATGGCTGCTGTTTAGCTTGGGTTTGTCTCCAGATGGCTTGATAAAAATAAGCTTTTAAAATTAGCCCTGCTGTGTCTGTACAACTCGTGAGTGTGAGGATCTGTCTGTGTTGGCTGTCCAGAAAAGAAAAAAAAGGCAAAACCCGCAAGTAATAATGAAAAAAAAAAAAAAAAAGCTGTTGTATATGCCTTGTTTCCTATCTTATTTGTAGAAATAGAACTGTGAATTTAATTGTCACCTGAAGCTGTGGGATCAGACAGGTTCTTTGAGGGGTCCATGCCAGGACGATGATCATTACCAGGGCTCAGGAGCAGAGGGTGCTGGTCACACCCCCATAAATGGGCAAATACCTTCTTTTCCTTCCATTTTAATACCCAATAAGACATAGTTTTTAAAATACATGTTCATTTGAAGAGTTTTACTCTGTGATTAGGCGTGAACACCTGATGTTCATAGTTGTCCCCTGCTGGAATACAATAAAACAGTGCTAAGAGAAGAGATGATGGTGCTGGCCAGAATACAAGGAAAAAAAGCAGCAGTGCTGGAGTCTTAAAATAACATCAAGCTGTAATTACAGGATTCGATGTGCGGAGAAAGACCTGCAGGTGATGCGGTGTGGCTGCCTTGGGGACGTTGAGTGGGCACAAGGGATATGGGCTAGAGGAGGGAGTTCCTAGCAGGTTCATACTGGATTCATTCCTTCCCTTTAAACTGTCAGGAATATTTTTTCACGTGAATGAATTATGAAAAAGGGCATGCTCGCAACATTAATATATTCAGCTGTTCTTTGCTCAGTGCCAGCATTTTTGCATATTTATGTGCAGTCGATGTCAGATGAAAACGTGTTGCTCCATCATGGTGAGCTGATGGGTGCCTAATACCTTGTTTGGTGAGCAATTTCAGAGCCGCGAGTGCTTACCTGCAGGGCAGGTGCTTTATTGCTTTGCGGGAAACTCTTCAGAATTTTGCAGAGTCACTGATTAAAATCTCAAACCTATTTATTTTGTTTAAAAATCATCTATTGGCTGATGACGTGCCTTTCTCAGGAGGAAAGACGGCTGTATATTCTTTCCAGGCACGTGTGAGGTGGGTATAATTCTGGGATATGTGCTAAAAAATGGTTTTGTCAATACCTTAACATTTAGCATCACAGACCAAAGCAACCACGTTGCTTTGGTCTGTGATGCTAAATGTTAAGGTATTGCCAAAACACTTTTTTTTTTTTAAGCTGCTATTGAAATAGGGGTTACTTGTATGGCTTTAGCAGCAAAGGGATCTCGATTACAGCCAGCAGGGATTCTATTCCTCTGCTAATCAGTTGTGAAACCCCACCTGGAGCCCGGCATTCGATTCTGGAATTCTCAGCATAGGAAGGACATGGAACTGTCAGAGTGAGTCCAGAGGAGGCCACGAAGGTGATCTGAGGGCTGGAGCACATCTATGAGTACAGGCTGGGAGGGTTGGGGTTGTTGAGCCTGGAGAAGGGAAGGCTCCAGGGACACCTTATAGCAGCTTCCAGTACTGGAAGGGACTCCAGGAATGCTGTGGAGGGGCTCTTGATCAGGGAGTCCGGGGATAGGATGAGGGGGAGTGGTTTTCATCTGTGAAGAGGGGAGATTGAGATGAGATTCTGGGCAGAACTGTTTTCCTGTGAGGGTGGGGAGGCCCTGGCCCAGGTTGCCCAGAGAATGGTGGCTGTCCCATCCCTGGAGGGGTTCAGGGCCAGGTTGGATAGGGCCTTGAGCAACCTGATCCAGTGGGAGGTATCCCTGCCCATGGCAGGGGATGGATCTAGATGGTCTTTGAAGTCCCTTCCAACCCAAAGCAATCTATGGTTCTGCTAGTCCATGAGCAAGTTTAATTGTTTAGTAGATTCTCTGTCTTGTCAAACAGCTAATCAGATACTGGTTGTGTTGGGAACAGGATACCTTGGGGTTCAAGGGTGCTTCCAGCCAGGAGAGGTAAATCCATGAAAGGTTTTAAATACTCTTGAGGGCAGATGGTTTTAGAATGCACCTTGGCTGAGTGTGCATTCCACAGTGCCATCAGTGTTGCTGCTGGACTGCAGATCCCTAGGTTTGTATCAAGGACTGTGGTGACTCTTGAGCAGAGCTTTATGTATCTGCTTCTACTGTATATTTTTGCCTATTAGTCTGGGATTGTAATAACACAGGAACTGAAAAAAAATGGTAAAGGTCTTTCTCTTGCCCCAAAATGGGATCTGCAGATTATTTCTCAGCAAGAACCCTCACCTCTTGTCTGTCCAGGGTCTGTTCTCCTGCATAACCACTGTTCAAGTGTTTGCTGTATTTTCTAGGCAGACTTTTTTTTTTCAAAGCGATTGTGAGCTCTTTTCACTCGTTCCTTATCTTCCGTGTAATGCACTACCCGGAGGGAAACGGGGAGTTCCGGCTGAGGCTTTGTAAGCTGAAGCTCCCTGCTCCTCCGCACTCGGCAGGAATGCCCAGCTGCTCCTCCGCAGTGCCAGCGGTTTGCCATCCCACCCCCTCTCCTGCAGCTGCCTGGTCCTGCTCAGAGGAAGGCTCTGCATTCATCCCTATGATGCTGCTGTTTTTTTCACTCTGTTTTTCTAACTTGTCGCGGTCACGTTGAAGTACAATCCAATTTTCTAATATAATTGCAGTCCCTCCTGCTTCATTATCTAGAAATTAAATAGCCTGTTACTTCCACTATACAGGTCATTAATAAAATACTTGTAGGAGGCTTGAATCCGCTGCAGAAACTTGCTGTGGCATCATGGTTTTTTTGAGATGAGTCTTTGATGGGTACCAAGCGTGGCTCACCTCTGCGTCTGCACTAGCATCACTGTAACATTATGATCTAGGGGCTGGAGCACCTCTGCTGAGGACACACTGAGAGAGCTGGGCTTGTTCAGCCTGGAGAAGGCTCCAGGGAGACCTTGGAGCAGCTTCCAGTACTGACAGGGGCTCCAGGAAAGCTGGGGAGGGGCTTTTTACAAGGGCCTGGATTGAAACGACAGGGGGGAATGACTTCAAATTGGAAGGGGGAAGATGTAGATTAGACGTTAGGAAGAAAATCTTCACAATCAGGGTGGTGAGACAGTGGCCCAGTTTGCCCAGAGAAGTCATGGATGTCCCCATCCTGACAGCGTTCAAGGTCAGGTTTAATGGGGCCTTGAGAATTAACACTGAGAATTTGTACAAGCAATAATAGAAACATGGAGGAATATACAGACCTGTGCACAAAACCAAGGCTATGCCAGGAGCTGTGGCTGCCCCATCCCTGGAGGTGTTCAAGGCCAGGTTAGATGGAGCTTTGAGCAGCCTGGTCCAGTAGGAGGTGTCTCTACCCATGGCAGGGAGGGTGGGACTGGATGGGCTTTAAGGTTCATTCCACCCCAAACCATTCCATGATTTTATGCTTCTGTTAAGACTGGGCTTCTCTACTTGGCTTACAAGCAGAAAAGCAGTGACTGTCCTTTATCCTGAAAGCACAGCATGTACTGCTCTTCTCCAAGTCTTGGCTCCATGTAGTGAAGGAAACTTGCTTAGAGGCTGGCTCTTCTTTTTATTCATTTATCATGCCGGTTAACCCATCCATTTCCTCCTCCTTCAGGCTGAACTAGAACACTGAATGGGAATCCCAGCCTCTTTACAGTGCTCCTCACTTCTCCTTTTCACCAAGCTCTTCAGACAGGGAGAGAATCTACCATGGAAGCATTCCCTGCACCCATATGGCTCATACCTGAATTTGTGTGTAATGACAGGTGGTTGGCTCAAATGCTCTTTTCAGCATGTTTTGTGAAGCACCAAAATTTTTTTTGTTTCCTTTAGATGTTGGCAACTGTTTGAAGTTAATGGAAGTGGCGGCTGCTTATTTCCTTTTATTTGACTGGTGTTGAGCCAAGGGTGGGTTGCGGGATAATGTCACCCTGCTCCTCATTTCCTTAACTTGCAGCCCCAGTCAGGCAGTTCAGGGCTGCTCCACTCCGCTCTGCCTGTTAAATTTTCTGTCACTGGGGAATGAGGCCACAAACCTTTTCAGAAATGTCATTCAGCATGACTGTCCTCATATCAACATGTTTGTCCTCACAATGAAGCCCCTGCCTCTCCGTTTTCCATCTAACTGTATTAAATGGCATTAATTGTGGTCTCCGATTCTGTACAACTTGAATAGCTAGTATTCTAATTTTATAAGTAAGCTGTTTTTTCTTGAATAGTTCAAAACTTAGAATTCAATTGATCTCCGTTCAAATCACTGCTAGGTTTTGTGGACTCATGATGTCTGGTCTTCTGTGGGAGCCCTGCAAATACACCAATGGATGGATTTCAAAATCATATTATTAAATGCTGTTGTAATTCTTAGAAAATTCCAGAAGTAAACCTTCTTCTTTTCATGGAATTACAAGATCATAGAATCTTAGAATCGTTTGGGTTGGGAGGGACCTCAGAATCCATCCAGTTCCACCCCCTCCCACTAGATCAGGTTGCTCCAAGCCCCATCCAAACTGGCCTTGAACCCCTCCAGGGATGGGGCAGCCACCACTTCCCTGGGCAACCTGGGCCAGGCCCTCGCCACCTTCACAGGAAAACATTTCTTCCTAATAACTAACCTAATAATAATCTAATAAAAATCATTAATTAGTGCTTCCTTGCCACTTTGATATAATGATAAGATTGTATGTATGTATGTATTTATACATGATATCTTTGGTTGTACCTTGCTTTACTTGGACATTCTAGGCCATTATTTGATACGTGTATTTCCTAAAACATATCATAAAACTGCGGAAAAAAACAGCTGGTGGGTTTTGCAAGCTGGTAGGTTGCTCGGTTGGTTTGGGGGTTTTGACCCAGATACTTTGGAGCGAGTCCAGAGAAGAGCAACAAAGCTGGTGAAGGGGCTGGAGAACAAATCTCATGAGGAGCGACTGAGAGAGCTGGGGTTGTTCAGCCTGGAGAAGAGGAGGCTGAGGGGAGACCTTATTACTCTCTACAACTACCTGAAGGGAGGTTGTGGAGAGGAGGGTGCTGGCCTCTTCTCCCAAGTGACAGGGGACAGGACGAGAGGGAATGGCTTCAAGCTCTGCCAGGGGAAATTTAGGCTTGGGATTAGGAAAAAATTCTTCATGGAGAGGGTGGTTAGGCATTGGAATAGCCTGCCCAGGGAGGTGGTTGAGTCGCCGTTCCTGGAGGTGTTTAAGGTGAGGATGGATGAGGTACTTAGGAGCATGATTTAGGGATTGGTGGGAATGGTTGGACTCGACGATCCAGTGGGTCTCTTCCAACCTGGTTATTCTGTGATTCTGTGATTTGTTGGAAAGCTGGCACAGTTTTCTCTGCTTGTGGCTATAGTCTCATGTGAGAGCAATGATTCCGCAGTCTTTGCACTCCTGTGGTTGTGCACTCAACCACAGATGGTTTCTGAAGCAGCATCTAGTGCAATATTTACATGAAGGAAATGCCCAAAAGTTGACTTTACCTGTGTCTGGGTGATGGGTTATTATGGCTTCTCTGCTGCTGATACCAATATGAACTGATTTCAAGCACTGAGCTGAGCTTGGCCTGGCGAGAAGTTAGTTTTAGTGCTTCTTGTATCTTGGGAAATGCTCTGGAAAAACATTTATGGGGTAGTTTATTTAAACAAAAATTTTGGGTAATGATGAACTGCAACCCTAAGAGAGTTGGGGTTGTTCAGCCTGGAGGAGAGAAGGCTCCAAGGAGGCCTTAGAGCAGCTTCCAGTCCTGAAAGGGGCTGATGGAAAGCTGGGGAGGGGCTTTTTACAAAGGCATGTAGTGATAGGATGAGGGGAATGGCTTTCGATTGGAGAGGGGAAGATTTAGATCAGACATTAGGAAGAAATTCTTCATGCTGAGGGTGGGTGAGGCCCTGGCCCCGGTTGCCCAGTGAAGTCGTGGCTGCCCCATCCCTGGAGGTGTTCAAGGCCGGGCTGGATGGTTCTCCAGCAGCTTTGTTTAGTGGGAGGTGTCCCTGCCCATGCCGCGGGGTTGGAGCTGGGTGGGCTTTCAGGCCTCTTCCAACGAAAACCATTGCGTGACTGTATGATTTTATAATCTCAAGAGTAAGCAGGAGAACGGATCTGCGTGTGTTAAGGAGCTGACCCCTGTTGTCAAAATCCACGTGTCACTGGGAATCTAAAATACGGGCTTTTATGGATGCTTCAGCTTCAATTCTGTCTCTTCTGCCCTGCCCCCATGGCTGGGGTCAGCGTTCAGCTGCTCTGTGGGTTTGTCATGTGGCCAGCCCCCCGAATTTATCTTTCTCATACAGCCAAATAACTTCATCCCGATGGCAATTTGCTTGAATAAAGAGCATGGTGAATGCTGTCGAGCCTGGGGATACAGTATGAAAATCAGCGGATGCTTGGGTGAGCAATTAGGCAGCGAAACAGCCATCGGCTAGAGGAGGAGGCAGCCGGCGTTCATAGCTGGATGAAAACCTTCCTGTGTGGAATTCCCTGTGTAATATAAAGCCTTCGCAATATAGAGCATCTTTGATTACAGTGCATACAGTATTTAAAATCAGTATCACTTCTTGCTGAAGGACAGTTTCTTCCCTTCCCTGATTCAACGCAGCAACCTTTGTAGAGTGACGTGCGTAGAAATGAGATTAAGAAGCCTTTGTTGGTTCCCTCAGCCGGGGATTCTGGCTTGTGCCGGGTCTTTAGCTGTGGTTGTAAATTGCTGATGCTCAGAATTTATTTAGCTTTATATCGATCAAATCTGTAATTTTATCTGGAGCATTTTATAGTAGGAATCGGGTCAGATGCTCACGAGAGACTGAGCGAGTTTATAGGCTGCAGCAGAAGGGCTGCTCTGTATCTTGGGGCGGGTATGGAGTGTGGTTTGTACGCAGGAGTCGTATTTGCTGCCTCACGCAGAATTCTGTACGTGTCTGACAATGAGTCCATGTGAATTGATAAGGATCTTGCCCTGGAACACTGGGAACAATGCAGCGATTTATAAATACAGAGTTTTGGGGAAAACAAATAAGCCCCATACTGAAATCCTCCCAAATAAAGGCTTTCACACAGTTTCATGGACTTGTTTTTCATGAAATTGCTGTTATATTAAAATGAAAACACTTTCCAGCTCCATCTGTCTGACTGCAGAGTTGTGTAGTTAGTGGCTGGCACGTCTTTTGTGTGGCGTTAAAGATGCAGCTGGGGCTGCAGGTAAGTACACTTCAGCATCTCTGCTTTGACATTCCCGTTCGGATGTCGCAGGAGAAATCACATTACCCTTCAGAGCTGTGAACCAGGCTTGCCAGTCTTTCAGTGACCTCCTTGGCAGGTACATATGGGAGTTGGGAAGTTTGCTCATTAAGAAGCTGCGTGTGTCATAATACTGATGGGAGTGAAACAAAGCTTGCTGCGTCCCTTGGGACAAGGGCTGTGGATTTTGAGCTCATCCTTTAAATTAAGGAGGTTGTTTCTTTGGTTTTGCTGTCATCAACCTATGTGGTGTCTTGCGGTTCCATCATGTATGCAGATGTTTTCAAAAATACAGTGGTGTGTTTTGTAGCCAGGGATGGTTTCTTGATGACTTCGACAGGTTGCAGTAGTTGGGCATTTGAACTGGCTGATCTCTCTTAATTCCTGTTTCCTAATGGTCCAGAGATGGATTTTTAAAAAGATAACCAGTGTGGTGCTGCACAAGCCCAACTATCCCCAATATCACTGCCCTCGCACTTCATTTACTTGCCTGGCCTGGCAATGAGTCACATCAGAGCTCATCAAGGCAAAAAGCTTGTTGTTTACCTTCCTCTTATGATCTCCTTAGAGAGATCATAGGATGGTTTGGGTTGGAAGGGACCTTAGAACCCATTCAGTTCCACCCCCCTGTCACAGGCAGGGACACCTCCCAGTGGATCAGGTTTCTCCAAGCCCCATCCAACCTGGCCTTGAACACCTCCAGGGATGGGGCAGCCACAGCTTCTGGCATAGCCTTGGTTTTGTGTGCTGGTAGAATTCTCTGTATTCTTCTGTGTTTCTATTCTTGTTTGTATAAATTCTCAGTGTTTAGGTGGGTTTTCTAAACCTCTGTCCTGCGTCGTACCTAAGGTTATGATGTGCGCATCATAAGGATGCTGGTGTAGAAACATAAGTTAATAGGGATGCGTCCTGCTTTGATCTCAAATTTGCATAAAATAATTCTCGTTTAGGGAGTCAGCGTGAGTCTGCTGATACATTTTTGAATCTTCCAATCTGATTTGAAATGCTTATTGCAGGGTGGAAATGCAGGGCATTCTTTTAAACAATTTGGTTCTCAGAGTTATCAGATTTAAACTATGTATTATGAAGTATCTAAACCCAAACAAAAATAAACAAGGGAATGAGAGTGTGCAAGGAGCTGGTGGATATTCCAGATAATGAGCACGCTCAGCTTTTAAGGGTGAAAAAGCTGCTTGAACAGATTTAAATTGACTGTGTGCGTGTTGACTGCTCGTCCAGCGTGACAGACTGTGGTGCAGTGATATAACATGTCAAGAGTTGAATTAATACTGGAAATAAAACTGCATTATCATTGTGCCGAGCTCCGTACCCAGTGGTTTTTGAGAAGGCAAGGAGCAGGTACCCCAGCTGTTAATTTAACAGCTCACGCAGGAAGAGAGCTGCTGGATAACCTTAAGCTGTGTTAGATAAAAACCAGCACATTTCTCAAAGCTGCTCCTGTAAACAGAATCACCGGTGACCCTGAAGTGCCTCGCGAGAATAAATCTCCTATTGCTCCCACATGTAATCTGTGTACACGCATCTTAATAATACGGCCATGGATTTGATATTATTGTTTTCAGTTCTCTACTTGAGCTTTTTATTTCACCTTGTCTTTACCTCCTCTGTACCTCTGAGGATGGCGTGAGGATAAAGTGAGACTTGAAAGGGGTCCTGTTGACAAGAGGGACTAATGAACTGGCTCTTAAACGTGTCCAGTTCATGGTATTTTATAATGAGCTATGTGAACTTTAAGCCTTTAAAAAAAGGAAATAGGAAACGGCAATTACGCAGGACTTTCACTCTTCAATCGCGTATAGACTGCATTTCCATTGTTACTTACAGCTTCAAAGCCTCTCTGGAGGGCTGTATGTTAAGTAATTTATCTTATTTAACACTTCATTATGAAGCATATGCAATTAATTGACGACGTATAGAAACAATGATCTTATTAATAGAAATTCAGTTCCTGAGAGTGGAGGCAAGTTTCCTTGCAAAGTTTTACACATGGTTTTGATTATTCTTTTCAAGTTCACTAATGATGTGTATTTATCTGCCACTTGATCTTCAAAGGCAAAATTGAAATACAGTTTGTAAGTAAGATAATGAAAATCTATGCATAGGTTTTCTACTCCTTCTGTGCAATTAAACAGCCAGAAATATGATGATCTTAATTGCTGTATGTCTGGTACTGCTGAGCTGTTCACAATAGGGTAGGTTTATAAAGAAAACAACAAATAAATAAAATCAACAAAAAAAAGCCGCAAATAACAGCGTCAAAACCGCAAACAAAAAGCCTTGTTCTTATGTCTTTTATTAAACGTGAAATATGTTTAAACATGTTTAAATATTGCAGATAGCAAAGGTATTAGGTGCTCTTGATGTGAATGAAGCCTGCTGCGGTGGTCGGGCTATGGGAACAGCGGAGGAGGGTGCTGGGCTCTTCTCCCAAGTGACAGGGGACAGGACGAGAGGGAATGGCCTCAAGCTCCACCAGGGGAGGTTCAGGCTCAACATAAGGAAAAAATTCTTCACTGAAAGAGTCATTAGGCAATGGAACGGGCTGCCCAGGGAGGTGGTTGAGTCACCTTCCCTGGAGGTGTTTAAGGTGGAGGTGGATGAGGTGCTGAGGGACATGGTTTAGAGATTGGTGGGAATGGTTGGACTCGATGATCCGGTGGGTCTCTTCCAACCTGGTGATTCTAGGATTCTCATTGCTCTCTAAAACTACCTGAAAGCAGGTTGTGGAGAGGGGGCAGCTGGGCTCTTGTCCCAGGGGACAGGACGAGAGGGAACGGCCTCAAGCTCCCCCAGGGGAGGTTCAGGCTGGACATTAGAAAAGAAATTTTCACGGGAAGGGTCACTGGGCACTGGCAGAGGCTGCCCAGGGAGGTGGTTGACTCACCTTCCTTGGAGATGTTTAAAGAATGGGTGGACGAGGCACTGAGGGGCATGTTTTAGTGATTGATGGGAATGGTTGGATTCAGTGATCCGGTGGGTCTCTTCCAAACTGGTGATTCTGTGATTCTAACTCAGCAGTAATTCCAGTTTAAAAGAAAAAGGGGGTAAAGAAGGAAGTTCAGCCTGTGCCAGGGGATGTTTGATGTTAGGCTGGGGTGTGAGGCGGTTGGATGATGCCGAGCCTGGAGGCTGTGGCGCTTTGTGGAGCCTAAACACAACCCAGCTACTTAGAGAGCACCCGTCTGCTAATCCTGGCTTAGGCCTGGTCACACCAGCAACCCCAAATGTGATTTGTCAGGATCTGAAGTCTGTCCTGAGACACAGCAGGGTGCCCGAAATGTGCTTAACCCCAAAGGAAAGCAATCCCAGTTCTGCCCTTGGGCATTCGTGGAGTCCTCCTGAGGCTAGAGGAGAGGGAAGGGAGCGAGGCAGCTGCACACCCGGCTCGGTTCCTTCGGCTCGGTGCCAGCTCTTTGCTTTGCACAAGCACTCGACATTCTACGTCTCCCTGGAATAATAGGATCAGGAACAGAATTTGGCTGAAGGCTGTGACTCTGCTCTTTTTATCTAGATCCCCAAAGCAGGGCTTTAGTTCACCCCGCTGGTAAGCGCTCCAGCATTCTCTGTTCGTTCAGTACGTCTCTGCAGAGGTACCACCATCGTAGTGTTTTTGTCTAACATGTGTCTAGTTCTTTCCTCTAACTGTGGTTTGTGACTATAGAAATATCATTTTCATAACATTTTACGTGTGTGCTGAAAGAACTGGGCTTCTCTTGAGGAAAAGCTGAGGCACAGAGGAAATTTATTGCAGTTCTCATACATGATGCTATTTGTACGCAACTGTCCCATCATTGCCTTGTAGAGATGCATTTCTCACCCTTAAACAAAACGAAGGTGATGGTCTTTTATATATCAAACCCAAATACAGCTAATGTGGGAATTAGCGTTTGTAATGTAGTCAGTGGCTTTTTTCCATATTAGCCTTATTCTTAAAGTATGGGACTTATTCCTTAAGTAATTTTTGTGCATGTGCTGTGCATGTGGACTTAACATGCGTTCACAGTAGTTCTTGGATTTGTGCAAGATCTCTCTTTTTCCACAAGCGAAGCCTTTTTCTGTTTTGCATTTGTTCCCTTTTTCACTGGGTCACGAGTGTCTTTGTGTGGCAGGTGGGAGATTCAAGAAGGAGATAGTGGTGGATGGACAGAGCTATCTGCTGCTGATCCGGGATGAAGGAGGCCCTCCCGAGGCACAGGTGAGCACTGCACCCCCACAGATTCCACAGCCTAACACCCTGGTTCCTTCCTTGTATAAAGCTTCCTTTAAGAGAACTCCCTCTGTTTCATTCTTTCTGGGGTCCCGAGCATCTTTCTGCTGGGAAAATGTATACATCTAAATTGCTTGAATACAGGTTAGATGTATGCACAGTGACACACAGACCGTGTACAAATCCTTACATTCTGTATTGCTGCCGCATTTTGCTCCCTGCGCTGTTTAAGACTCAACTTTGTGAGCTCAGCACCATTGAGATCTCAGCTTTCTAGCCTGGGGTTCGTACGTTCCGTGTTACCCCTTGTATCGCAGAAGGCAACTTGTCAGGATTTGCCTTTGAGAAGACATTGTGGGTTTGTGTCCCTAACTCATAATTTTACCCAAGAGTTTGCTTATAGGACGCTTAAATCACCGCAGACTCTGCCAGCCTGGTTGCAGGCAGTGTCACTGCCATCAGGCATCCTCCCTGTCTCCCTGCTTCCTCTTCTTACCTGGGCACAGGTGGGATTTCTCACCTGTGGTGGCTGCTGCTGGCTTGGCTTTGCTCAGCTGCTCAGCAGTGGATCAGCTTCCAAAAAAAATCCCAAATCCTGCAGCAGGAACTGCGCTGTCGCCAAACAGCTGAACGGGAGCGGTGCCAGCGGCAGCAGCTTGTGTGTCAATGCTCCACTATTGCTCGTGAGCTGCGGGAGGATTAGAGCGTGGGGGAAGGTGCCCGGACAAAGGAGAAGACAGGGGAGATGGAGGAAATGGATACTGTGAGAGACATCCTGGAAGGAAGTTAAAATGAAAACAAAAAATTAGTGTCACTGACACATCTGCGGCCATGTGAAGTGTGAGCCTAAAAGGAGAGCTCTGTTTGAGGCCGTGCATCGGTTGGCTGAAGGACACAGCAGCTCCAGGCCCCAGCGCTTAGAGAACATTCTCTCCTCTAAAACCATAAATACTGGAGCTGTGAAGGTACACACAGCGATCTAAATCTTCGTGTACCTAAAGAATTGGCTTTGTAGGCTTCATTTGCACTGGCTGCAAACTGATGAACAGACACAGGCTTTGATTTGATCAGTGCTAGGTGAATTTGGGGAGTTTAATTACTGCTATGGCTGGGATTTTTTCTTCAGCAAATTACGAGTACGGAAGGGATTAAGTTGTTTGGGCTGTTTCACCTCTGAGAAGATGTGTTCCACGTGTAAATTATCTGTGGATTTTTTGGTATAATTTCAAATTGCATATATATCTTTAATCTATTTATTAATTCCTAGACTAAAATGTTTACATCTGGGTTCATAAACAGATATAACTGTATAATGAAAACAGAATAGTATCAGGAGAAAAATGCTTGCCTCCCACTGTTTGCTTATGATGTGTAAAAGGTTGGTGATCTTAGCCTTCAAGTTCTGCTTTTTGCCTCAGTACAGGCTATTTTTATGGATAATTGGGATAGAATTATGACATCAGTAAATAATGAGCTTAACTGTGGTCGTCTTGGAATTTATGACCCTTTGCTTCAGCACTGAGTCTGGCAGCTCAGGTCTCCATTCGCTGTCCCCTTGTTGGCAGAAAGGGGAGGAAAATGAGATATCTGGGTGATCTCTCTCTTGTCTAACATAAGATTGTCTGATGATGAAAATAATTCAGGGAAAAAAAGCTCATTTCATAGAACAAGAAGGGTTGAGGTGCGCTGCGCTAGGTGATGCCGTGAATGCTGCTGGTGAATATTGACCCATTTCTGTTGCTCACCAGGTTTGATTCTACTCTTGCTGTGATCTGTTACAAACGTAGTAGCCTCCTGTTGTAAAACTCTATTAACACAGCAGCTGAGCTGTAACGAGCTGCTGCATTCTAATTTCTTTTAAATTTAGAGCTTTTGTTTGTTTTTTGGGTTTGTTTCGACTTAACCTTGAACAACAGATCTGCTCAGTCACGGCAGCAAATCTGAAGATGGGTTTATATATCAGCAGCAGAGCTACCTCCCTTCTTTCAAGTTGTTCCCTGCACACTGGTGTAGATAAGACATCCTGGATTTCCAGACCCTGTGTGTCTTCCAAAATTCCTTTTGTTTTAAATATTGCAGGTCTGGTATCCACGAAGCTTAAACTTACTTTAAGAAGTAGAAATTACTGGACATATTTTGTGACTGGAGAGGTTTGTGTTGCACAACCACCCTCTGGATTTTTTTTTTTTAATAACTTTCATTAGGAGGATGCTGCTACAGTTTGAAACATTAAGAAAGTTGGGAGAGTCTGTTAGCTTCCAAACTCGTGCTTTAAAGATGTTGTAGGTGTAAGGAGGGGTTGTCATAGTGCTGCCAAGCCTTGTCCCCAAAGACTGGTTTAAAAGACCTAAACCAAGTCCACAGTAATGACGCTGTCTCTGGTTTCTTTGGTTAGATCTTCTGGTTTTAGTAGTTCACATTCCATGGTGGTTGATCTTCTGGCAGTGACTGCTATGTGCCAGTATTCCTGTCCTTAACATCCAGATGATCGTCCTCCTGACTGTCTTGAAAACCTCAAAACTAAGGCTATTTTTACCCTCTAACCGTAAGAGATGGGTTTGGTTTCAAGTACCATATAGTCTTGAATATGCACACTAACTTAAATTATTAGATAATATGCTGTATGAAAAACAGTCAAGATGTACTACTAGCTAATGGAAAATTTAATGAGCACAGCAACCTCAGTTTGTAACTTTGTACTGCTAGCTCCTCCTTCTTCCCTTTGCCTGTGCCAGCTTGGGGTGCCTTACAAAAAGCTGAGATGGTGTGAGTCTACAAACTAGTGACCGAAGCAGTTTAAATAGTGCAAGAGCAGAAATGAAACTGTGAGAGCTGGTAGGGCTGCTCTAAGTGCTTACAGACCTGGGCGAGTCTTGTGAAGCTCAGCAAAAGGTACAGAAAAGTTTCCCAGACAAAGCTCCTTGCTGTGATCCGTGACCTCAGTGGGTTCCCAGTCTCCCTGGTGTATAGTGGTAGTGATAGAAGGAAGAGCATGAATACCCATGGCTGAAACTTGTTTCCATTGGTCTAAATTTGGGTAGGAATGGACTCACTTAGGGAAAAATAAAAACAGTGAGGTAAGCCCAACTTAAATCTTGTTTTGATGTCTTGTATGTGTTTACTGTCATGTTAAATGTGTTTCTGCGATCTTATTCCACTCATGAGCTAAAGGTTCTTCACTTGCATGGTCACCTGAGCAGCACCTGGCCTTGGCCTGGGTGTGCACGTGTCTTGTAGCGGATTACTGATGCCAAGGGAGAAGAGTTGCCTTCCACACTGAAAGCTGAGCAAGGCTTTTGGTGCTGTTTGCTCAGTTAAGAGTGTTTGTATCATAAAGAATTGAAAATCTAAAATGAATGGTTTTGGGTGCTGATCAAGACGTGGGAATTACTAGTGGTGCTTGTAAAACCACAACCATAATGCTTGTCCTGGCATTGACAGAGACATCAGCATGCGTGCACAGCACAGGGTGGGGAAGCAGCACGCTGTGTGGGGCACTCGAGACCCTGGAGATAAGGGTTGGTTGACTATAATTCACAAATTCAGAAATCTGGACTGCAGTGTTGTCTTCATAGAATCACCAGGTTGGAAAAGACCCACTGGATCATCAAGTCCAGCCTTTCCTATCAATCACTAAACCATGTCCCTCAGCACCTCGTCTACCTGTCCCTTAAACACCTCCAGGGAAAGTAACTCAACTCCCTCCCTGGGCAGCCTCTGCCAGTGCCCAGTGACCCTTTGCGTGAAAAATTTTTTTCTAGTGTCCAGCCTAAACCTCCCCTGGTGGAGCTTGAGGCCATTCCCTCTCATCCTGTCCCCTGTCACTTGGGAGAAGAGCCCAGCTCCCTCCTCTCCACAACCTCCTTTCAGGTAGTTGTAGAGAGCAATGAGGTCTCCCCTCAGCCTCCTCTTCTCCAGGCTGAACACCCCCAGCTCCCTCAGCCGCTCCTCATCAGGCCTGTTCTCCAGCCCCTTCACCAGCTTCGTTGCTCTTCTCTGGACTCGCTCCAGAGCCTCAACATCCTTCTTGTGGTGAGGGGCCCAGAACTGAACACAGGATTCGAGGTGCGGTCTCACCAGTGCTGAGTCCAGAGGGAGAAGAACCTCCCTGGACCTGCTGGTCACACCGTTTCTGATACAAGCCGAGATGCCATTGGCCTTCTTGGCTACCTGGGCCACTGCTGGCTCATGTTCAGT
The DNA here is from genome assembly GCA_033459285.1 of Clamator glandarius. Lineage (NCBI taxonomy): Eukaryota > Metazoa > Chordata > Aves > Cuculiformes > Cuculidae > Clamator > Clamator glandarius. Next base: position 896,320 of record JAUNZM010000078.1, read on the forward strand.
CCCTGTCAACCAGCACCCCCAGGTCCCTCTCCTCCAGGCAGCTTTCCAGCCAGGCTTCTCCTAGTCTGTAGCTGCACGGGGTTGTTGTGCCCCACGTGCAGGACCCGGCACTTGGCTTTGTTAAACCTCATGCTGTTGGTCTCAGCCCAGTGGTCCAGCCTGTTCAGATCCCTTTGGAGCCTCCCAACCCTCCAACAGATCGACACTTCCACCCAGCTTAGTATCTTCTTAGTATCATCTGCAAACTTCCTATGAGTTAAAACCAGCATGTGCTGAGAGCAGCTGGAGTTGCGGCATTGCATACGAGCAACAGAGAGATGGAATGTGAGCGTGGGGAAAAGCCTTCGTGTATATCCCAGGTCCTCATCACTTGAAGAGCAATGAATGTTGATCTGTCATTTTAGAAGGAATATGCAACTTCTTAAGCCTTGATTATTGTCACTAACAAAGTTTCTCTGATGTGTTTTTCCCTCCAAGAAAGGTAAGGATGTTCCCTGTCGTTGCTTTTCTCACAGTTTGCCTTTTCTGTTTTCCCTCTGCAGTTTGCCATGTGGGTGGATGCTGTTATATTTGTCTTCAGCTTGGAAGATGAAATTAGCTTCCAGACAGTTTACCACTACTACAGCCGTATGGCCAACTATCGAAACACTAGTGAAATTCCGATGGTACTGGTGGGAACCCAGGGTAAGTGCGGTTTTTTGGTAACCTTATAGTCTGTTCCAAGCTGGCAAAGCCACGTCCTGTCCTTTCCTCTCTTGTGTTAGTGCTGCCACCCGTCTGATGATGGGAGCTTCTGGTTTACCAGCTGGGGAGGGGGTGGCTTTTCATGGTTTAGCCCCAGCCCAGCCAATTTCAGCAGATAAAACCAAGCAATTGGGCTCCCAGTTCCTTTCCTGCTCCTCCAGGTAAAGAGGAGAGGAGAATGTGAGGAAAAGGACTTGCAGGTTGGAAACGAAAACTGAAACCGCTTTAATAAAATAATAATCAACTAATAATAAAGAAAATAATAATAAAATACATGCAAATGTGTGAAGTCATGCCCTCCTGCCCCTGATAACTGTACATCACCATGAATGCTGCAAAGCAGACACAAAGAAAAGGGTCCAAGGCTGGGAGGGAGTGGAGCTTAGCAACTGGGATTCAGGAACTGGGGCAAACAGACAAACGAGGTCCTCACTGGACATCAGCCATCGCAGAAGAGAGAGACCCTTGTGATATCTCAAGTTTTGTACCAAGCATGATGATTTCCAAGAGGGAATGGCCTCAAGCTCCGCGAGGGGAGGTTTAGGCTGAACATTAGGAAAAAAATTTTTCACAGAAAGGGTCATTGGGCACTGTTAGAGGCTGCCCAGGGAGGGGGTTGAGTCACCTTCCCTCGAGGGGTTTAAGGGACGGGTGGATGAGATGCTGAGGGGCATGGTTTAGTGATTGATAGGAGTGATTGGACTCGATGATCCAATGGGTCTCTTCCAACCTGGTGATTCTATGATTCTGTGATATGGGATGGAGTGCTCTACTGGTCAGTTTGGGGTCATCTGTCCTGTCTGCACCCCCAGTAGGTGCAGCCCTTCTTTGTCTTTGACTTACTGCACTCTATCAGCTTGAGGGTGGCCTTGCTTTCTAGAGGAATAAGTGTAAGCAATGATCTTTATGCATCTCAGTGCCCCGTGTTGTCACTTCCAGAGAGAAAAACTGTCTGAAAAACATGGAGTTAACTTTCATAAAATGAATTACTTAGACAAGGCTGAGCTGAATTGAGAAAATTTGATTCTACTTAAGCCCAAACCACAACGCAGCTCTGCTGCCTGGGCTTCCTTGCTAGGCTTGCTGTGAGGAAATGTGGCAATGGAGAGGTACTAGCAATATTTCAGTTTCTTTTGCATCAGAGCTGCCTTTTGCGTATTCCCTGCCTTGTTCTGTCTGTGCATGGCACTCATGTTTCTGCAGTTTCCCTTACTGCAGTTGGTTTGCTGCATAGAGCAGACTCCCAAGAGCTGAGGCTGCTCTGTGCCTGGCCAGGTAGAAGAACCTCCCATGATAATTCTCACCAAAGACAAGGAGCTCCTGTGTAGGTGCCAGCCTTCAGACTTAATTTACAGAGCTGTTGTCCTGGAAGCAGAACACAGACATTTCTGTAGGTTAGAATCGTAGAATCATTAAAGCTGGAAAAGACCTGTAAGATCATTCAGTCGAATGCTCGGCCCAGCACCGCTGTGCTTACTAAACTATGTCATGAAGTGCCACATCTGCCCTTTTTTTGAACACCTCCAGGGGTGGATACTCCAGGGCAGCCTGTGCCAGCGCTTCACCACTATTTCAGTAAATAAATTTTTCCTAAACCTCCCTTGATGCTATTTGAGGCCATTTCCTCTTGTTCTATTGGTTGTTACTTGATTGAAGAGACCAACACCCGCCTCTCTATGACCTCCTTTCAGGTAGTTGTAGAGAGCAGTGCTGTATCAGCCTCCTCTTCTCCAGGCTAAACAATCCCAGTTCTCTCCTACTTCATATTAAAACTTTGCTCTCAATATATCATCAGGTTACTGTGCTGTGTTAGAGGGAAAACACGAGTGTCACAAGTTGCTCTTGTAGATTCAGCTTTGAGCATCTTCCCTTGAAGTTTATGCTGCCAGTTTTCGTGATGTTGAAGCTTTTCACTGCTTTCTCAGCTTATTTTGTGAATCTTGCTTTCCCCTGCCTGCCCGCAGAGATGCCGTGTGAAGGAAGGGAAGTGTGGGCAGCGCGGAAGGAGGAATCGCAACTGGGCTGCGGGGCGGAAACAGATGATAAAAAATGAAAAGGGTAGTAGGAACACGAAAATCCTAGGATAGCAGAAACTGCATCCAAAAAAAGCAGAAATGAACTGCTTTGAAGGGCCACCCTGTCAACTTAAAACTGGGTTTGAAAAAGAAGAGGAAGGGGAAAACATTTTCCTGAGGTGCTTCCCTTTCTGCACTTGTGACCCTTTGGCTGGGGTGGTTTTGCGTCTCAGTGTAGCTACAGGAAAGTTCTTTTTTTGTTGTAGCCCTGATGCAAAAGAGATTTTTTAAGTGCTAATTCTGGGAGTGAGCATCAGACGAAAGCAAAGGTTTTTGGCTACATTGACTGTCAAAACAGTGCAGTGAAATAAATTAAATACATAAATACACCTGTTAAAATATATATTTGAAATACAGCTGCTGGGCATCCAGCTTGTTGGTTTCGACGGATGTTCCTGACGTGAGCTGTGAAATGCAGTCTCTCCCAAAACATCAGCACTTGCCTGATGCTTCCTCTGCCTCCTCCTTCTGCAGTGAGTGGTGGGCCAGGCTGTGGCACTGGATTTGCTTCTGAAGCCCAATTTTCTGAAACTGTGACTCTCAATTCCAGTTTGCTTACGTGTTTCCAGCGCCCTCTCCTGATAAAAAAGCTCTGCTGTCAGCTCAGCTGCTGACTGCTTGGATTTTATTAGTTAGATCTCGTAAGAAGGCAGCAACAGCATCATTTGCTAGGTGATGGCGTCACGCCCAGAATCCAGCTGCAGATACAGCGTGGCCGTAGTCACCAACATCACGCTCGCATTCGAGTGATGCTGTTTTCTGAAGATTGAAAGTGGCTTTGCTAGGGAAAGTGGGGGATTTTTAGGAAGACTTTCCGAGCAGCTCTGGCTTCTGATGTGGGGTCTGGCATGGGGGCTAGGTGCGAGTGGCAGGATGCTGTGGAACCTCACAGCTTTTATTACCGGAGCCAACCAGCTACCATGATGCCCCTGTTCAAATAAGTTGCTTTTTAAGTTTAGTTCACAGTATTATCAGTTCACAAACAGTCAGACACTATAACCTTTGTAGATTCTTTGCTGCAGTGGAGTAGCAATGAACAAACTTCTCTGTCATCTCTTAGGAGATGGTGAGGGTTTTTTCTTTCCATGGTGTTAAAGTTGTTTTTCAGCTCCTATGGTAAGCTTTGGAAATTAGAGTTAAAAAGCATGCATGAGAAGTAACTCTTGCCAAGATGTGCAAAGTATTATGATTTGTTTATGAAAATAGCATTTTTACTGGCTTGGCAGTGTGTTCACACAATGTGTGAGGGGTGCCTTTACACCAAAGCCTGAGACTCAGTGATTTACGATGAGTTTCCTGGATGCAGTCTTGGCTATGACGTGCAAGTCGGGTCAGTAACGACTGGATGCAAAATCTCACTTCCCCCGTACACTGGCGAGCGCCTGCCTGACACACAATATGTACAGAGGGCGCAGGGTTCAGGCTTTGCAGAACACTTTGCTTCCAGCCCAGCCTCTCCAGCGCACCGTTGGCTCTCTGTGCCAAAGCACTGAGGCACTAGCCTGAAACATGGGAAGGACCAAAAAAAGCTCATCTGAGGAGCTGAGGAAAGAGCTGGACTTCAGCTACATAATAATCGCAATCCTCTGTACAGCAGAGTTAGAACTGGATGATCTTTAAAAGTCCTTTCTAACCCAGACCATTCTGTGCTTTCCCTCCTCTTGATTGTTTTAGCATTGGCTGGGTGGTTTCTGTGGTTTTTTTTTGTTTGTTTTATAAAAAAAGCATCTCATGTAAATCTGAATGCCTTCCCTAAGTATTACAATAATACCTGGTACCATTTGTCTCCTGGAAATATTCTTGTCTTTACAAGCATGTCACGGTTTGTGCTTCATGCTCCAGTTGGAGGTATTTGTAATTGTCCTAAAAAGCACTTAACGTGTCATAAGCCATTTGTTTTTCTAAACGTTTTTTACATCAGAGCTCACATTCTTTGGTGTGCTTGCGTATGTTTTGCAGTTAGTGACCCGAGTATCTCTTTAAGATAACCAAAAAGTGGTTCAAGTTTCTCCTGGTTTTTTGAATCCAAGAGCACGTTGGTGGTTTTAGCAGCAAAGTGTAAAGTTGGAGAGTTGCGCACCTCTGTTACCTTCTAAAAATTTTAGGAGTCTCATGGTTTGTACGTAAATTCACTGCTTGGCTATGGATACAATTGTAAGACACTGATTACAAGTTACATCTAACTATGGGTTTGTTTTTTTTTCCTTCTGCTGTCCTGTAGATGCTATAAGTTCCAGTAATCCACGTGTCATAGATGATGCCAGAGCAAGGAAGCTGTCGAATGATCTCAAGAGATGCACTTACTATGAAACCTGTGCTACTTACGGACTCAATGTGGAGAGGGTCTTCCAAGACGGTAATCCTTATTGTTTTCATCCAGCCTGTTTCACAGGGCTTTACCTGGTTTTGTAAATAATAAATAGTAAGTAGTCTGAAAACTCAGATATTTGTCCTGTTTTGCAAATGTGCAGTAGTGTTTAGTTAAAGAAAATGCTTGGGTTTAGGGCTTTATTTTGTTACTCTGTGTTAAGTGAAGTTGAGGCATCATTAAGCTGGTGTTGTGTTCCCTACCAGCACCTTTATTCTTAACTATCTTAAGCCACTTTATTCAGTCTTCATTTCTTTTTCAGTTTTCTTTAGTGTGTGTTTTGTTTTAGCGAAGTTGGCTGTGTTTGGCTTTTGTGCTTGTGGAAATGTTGAGAGGCTGTTTGTGCAAAGTGCTTTAAACTGGTCTTGCATATCTGAGAAAGTGAGAATAAATGGAGAAAGTTGATAAGAATAAGGTTTTCATGAGAAGTAACTGGCAGCATCTGTGGAATGTTAAGAGTTGACAGGCTTGTGTAGCGGTTTAGAAGTAAAGTTGACTGATTATGGGTGACTTCAAATGTCATTAGCAGCAATGTTCTAGTCTGCCTTACAGGAGGTGTTTGGAGTCATGGTGTTCCAGCTCAGAAAAGTGCTTTCTGACCCTCTGAAGCTGTTTTGGAGCAGTTTTTCTTGGCAGAACTCATGCAGCTGGCGAACGCAGCGGCCACAGTCTTTGCTGCATGAGCTGGGCTCCGTGCACCCTCTGGTGGAAATCCAGATGGGTGGCTCAGGGTTTTGCCTGCTCTTCACCGCAGCAGCTCTTCAGTGTAAAACTCTACTCAGTTGCGTTGAAATACTTCTTGGAACGTCGTAGTTCGAGGAGACGGTGTTCATTGTCAGCTTTTCATTGCAAATAGCTGCACCGTCTGTGGTTACGTGAGACAGCGTCACATCGGTACCTGTCAGAGTTGGGTGCAGGGACAGCCAAAGCTAAAAACAAAAAGGAAACATAACTTTCTGATTTTAAAATTAAAAAAAGCACAACATTCTGATTTTTAAGTGGAAAATACTGCCACGCGCTGCACTGGGTTTGATTCCAAATATGGGTGTTTTTACCGGTACTGTTGGTAGGATTTCAGACACATTTAAAGCTGTGTTTTTGTGATTTGCTCACTGTTTTTGCTTGAACTGCTTGCAGAAATTACTGTTTTCACTGCTTAGATTTTCTATTTTGAGTACAGTTTTGAAGTGTTAGGGGATTTTGTTAGTACATTTATTTTGGAGTGCTAGCTACAGTTAGATTTTTTCATTACATATTCCAAGCCACGACATTTGTGGATCTTTGTGCAATCTGCTGGGTTTTTATCTTTCTTTCTCAGGGACCTTTGGAGAGAGAAGCCCCTTGGCACAAGGCTAGTGGGATAAACTTGTAAGCTTCCTAGAAGCTTGTTTGTGCCTCTGCAAGATTTCAGTATCAAAGCTGAAAGAATTGATAGAGATCATGTGTTAAAGAAATATCAAGGTTTTGTTTTACCTACATGGCAGTCAACCAACTGTTTAATATTTGCCAGCTAATAGGATTAGGAATGCTTCTGTATGGATGTGTTGCAGTTGCCAGACATGTCTGGGACCAAATCCAATTCCTGATAATTTTTTGCTGGTTTTGTCGGCAGGAAACAGCAACTTCTTAACCCTGCTAAATGAGGGGGTGTGAATGAACAGCACAAAGTTGTTAGTAGAAACCACTTGATGGAATGATGCTTGCTGTGTGCAACTCTAGGATGCTCCCTCTTCAGAGGGTTGGTATTGTCTCTATGCAGGCCTTGGACAGGCAGGAGTGCAGAAAAGAGAACTTCTAAGTTATCTTCTTTTTGGAAAGAGGCTGTGAGGCATCACCAGGCTGTACAGCAGGATGCTGGATACTGGGAGACACGCAGGGTGTTAGCATCCCTTGGCTCCTGCCAGCACGGTATGTGCAGATTTTATCACCGTCGTGTTCGCCACTGTGAAAGCCTGTGACTCACAAGCATAATCTGAGGTTTTGACTTTTTCAGTGCAGAACAGGTTACATCCTTTGTGAAATTTTATCTATAAGTGCTGGTATCATGGACTGCACGGTGGTTGTACACAAACAGAATTGCAGAATGGTAGAACGTTTTGCGTTAGAAGGGACCTTAAAGCCTATCTACTTCCACCCCACTCCAGTCCTATCCATCCCACTGGATAAGGGGCTCAAAGCCCCATCCAACCTGGCCTTGAATATCCCCAGGGATGGTGTAGCCACCACTTCTCTGGGCAACCTGGGCCAGTGCATCACCACACTTACAGCAAAACATTTCTTCCTAAGATCTCATCTCAGTCTCCCCTCTTTCATATTCCATTTGTTCCAAGTTCCAAGTATGTTGATGGGCATGAAATATAAACCACACACAGTGACAGCTGATATAGTTTAGCTGAAGTCCCCACAGCAGCTTGGCATCGCTGACACATTGGCTGTAGCACATTCCAGGGTTTTGCAAGCCTGACTGCGCAGTCTGTTACCTTGCTGGCCCCTGCTTAGCATCACACCCTCTTTGAAGCTGCTCTTAACCTGGAGTGGCTCTTCTACATCTTCTGCAAGGGAATCAAGGTCCTTCTTCAGCAAGGGAGCCAAACATCTGCTTGGTTATCTGACTCAGACCCCATACTTATGGTTTAAATTAATACTTTTATTCATAGATTTAAATGAGAGCGAATTCTGCAATAGAACCAGTGGAGGGACTGCCACTTTGAACCTCCTTTTGAGCCCTGTTTGCCCAAAAGCAAGCACCACACAGTGTGGGTTAATAACTTATCTTTTTGGTCACATCCTCTCCAGAACAAATAAAGGTGATTATCCAACATCAGAAAGCCTGGTCTGACTGGAAAAAAAACTGCTTCTTGGTGTGAATACTGTCAGTCAAGGGAAGACAGGGAGGAGCGGTAGAGAGCCAGGCTCAAGTTCCTCACATTGTTTGCTGTTAAGCATCTTATTAATAATTTTGGGGAAATCCTGGGTCAGTGCCAGCAGCCTCCATAAATTGACTGCGCTTTTTAGCAAATTTGAAAGGAATACAGAGAAATTATTGCATAACGAATATTCTCTAATAGGTGGATGGGTAAGACAGAAGAGGTTTTATTGTTTGTAGCTGAGGAAGACTAATTCTTTACAAGTTAGCAGCTGTACACAAGTTGTGGATCTATGAAGGTTGCTTTCTGTGTATTGGAGTTGTTTCTAACCTTTGCTTCTAGCTGGGTGGATATCTGTTATTGGAATTCAGCTATTGAATTTAATCACTAGTTAATATATTCTGGAGTAGGTTGGCTCCATGTTTGGATGCTTAGTGTTTACTGTGGGATTCCTATAAGGATATTTCTGTATGTTGACCACTGTCCTGTATTTTTGATGAATCATATAATAGAATCATAGAACGGTTTGGGTTGGAAGGGACCTTAAAGATCATCCAGTTCCACCCCACCTGCCATGGGCAGGGACACCTCCCACTGGATCAAGTTGCTCGATAATGTTGATTGACATGGATTCTCTTTTGAAAGTGGATCTGCTGTAGCAGCAGCAGAGGCTGAGCTGGGGTTTGGGTCGGTCGTGTTAGCTGCACCGCTCTCATCTTGCATGCAACGAGTCCTGTTTAATAAAGTCAAACACCGTGCAATGGTTTGCATCAGCTGTGAGTTACCTTTATAGTTTGTGGCACAAACAGTCCCTGTTCTCCCTCCTCTCCTCTGTTTTTTGGGAACTTTGAATTGCCAGCGGTTTGGTATATCTGGAACTGCCTATAAACTTCCCAACCATCCACTACCAATCCTAGTGCCTGCAGACTTAAAGACACTTTAACACCCCAGTTCTTAGATTTACAGATGCTGCTTTACAGGCTTTGTGTGAATTAGAGTTTCTTGTTTCTGGTTTCTGCCCTGATGTGATGCAGACCTACCTTACAGATGAAGGAATGGGAAATGACATTGAAGGGTCTTTTGCTCCTTCGTTGAACACACATCAGAAATGAATTCTCTGCTGAACTCACTGAACTCTGTTCGTGGTCATCTGTTACGGCTTTTGTCTGTTGTAACTTATTTCCCATTTTCCCATAGCCAAGGGGTGGAATGATTTAACCCGAATGATGGTGATTATGGGAACGGTACTTTATTCTTTAGTTAAATCCAAAGACATTGTTTGCAATGCTTCGTTACAGTTGATGAGTTCACTATTGATTGTAACAGAGTAGGGTCATGCTTCTCCGAGATACAGCAATATTGCACTTTCATCTTCAGACACTCCTTATGATGCTGATGTGCAGGTAATGCACATCGATGTGTTCTTAAATAACTGTTCTTTAATGTTTTAAGATGTTGAAAACTGGGATTTGTAAGCATCGGTTGTCGGGATGGCGATCCTTAGTCTTTTGAAATGTGTGTAGGATTAATTCTGTACCCTAATAATACTTTACAGCTGCTTTGATACTGTGATAAATCTTGCAATTTCCCAACTGCAAGGAGAATTCAGGCATCCTGCAATGTCATGCTCAGCTGTTTCCTGTAAAAATGTGTCGTCTAAAGTGAAGCAGGATTTTGAACATCATAGAGAACTGGTTTTGGCTGTTTTTCTCCCAAGAAGAACAACTGGATGATCTTTAAGGTCCCTTCCAACCCAAACTATTCTATGATTTGTCTTACTTGGGTCAAATCTCTGGTGCTGTTTGAAGTTGAAGCTGCACAGGCAGGTCCTGAAGTTCAGTCTGAAATAAAAAAGAAAAATGTCAGGTTCCAGGGACTTACTGAATAAGCTGCCCAATGATAGAAAATAATGTATTATTATACTTTTTAGGTTTCAATATTAGAAACTGGGAATTGTCAAACAGGGGAATTATGTTTTACAAACAAGAGCAGATCGTAATAAGGTCCATTTTACTTCAGATTTCCCAATTAAGAATTAGGGGGTTTCCCTGCTTATCAGAATGGTTTTTTTCAATGACATTGGAAATGATTATTTTAATATTTCTTGTCAGCACAGTATTGTAATGACTGTGTACTGCCCCAGGATGCCTTTTTAATGATTTTAGCCTTCTTCAATTAGCTTGATGTACCATTAATGCATAAGAATTGCTTTTATTTTTGTTCATCGTGTATTCATAATTGCACATCTTTTCCCGTTCAGATTTTCTTTGACCCATTTGACTGTGTGCTATGAAAGTGTCTGATGTCGCAGAGGAAAAGCGAATGTTGGGATCTTTAGAGGATTAAATTTACCGTCAATGTCACTTGCCTCACTGCGTGTGAAACAAAAATGTGTTTCTGATAAAGCTTTTGGGAAGGGATTTCTGCGGCAGCAGGGTTGAGGTGCTGTTAGAGCCTTTGCGTCCTGTAAAGGTGCTCTTGGTGGAAGTTTTGACACAGCTTACTGGTCTCATATACCATGGGTAGCTTGCTGCTGCTGTTGTTTTTCTTAGGAAAATTGCATTGGTTGGGGTTTATTTAGGGTTGGAGTTTGTTTGGCACATGTCCTAAACAAGGGAAAAGGTGAGAACTCCCAATACCTTACTCTGTTGTGTAGGGGGTAGGGTGTGTGTACATATTAACTGCATCGTCAAACACAGATTCAGGAGGTTCTGCCTTGGATGGATGGTCATCGCACGTGAATTTGGAAATAAAAATGCTCAAAATAGCAGTGAACCGTAGCACTGAGGCAGGAGTTACAGGTATATGGTGGCAGAGGCCATTGCTGCCTCCCAGTCTGGACCATTACCTCTAGCGCTGTGCTGTTGTTGTTGGTTTTGGATGCTTTATTTGCATATGAAACTCATCTTTTATTATGGAATATATCTCTTGTATGTAAACATTTACCAGAATATTTCCGTTTCAAATCCAAATACTATTTCCAACATTAAGATGAACAACTGTGTCCAAAAGGGGGACCTTGAAGTACGAATTATCCATTGAGGGATGGAAGATGACAAATTAATCCTTGTACAGCTGGATTGCGGGGCAAAGTTGTCACTTGCTATCAGTATTATCAAGTCAGCTTTTATAGATATGTTTTCATTAGGAAATGTTAATCAGTCTAATGGGAAGTAAATAAAGTCTCAGTCTTGTTCTAGTCTTGATTATTGCTCTTAAATTTCTACATCAGTGACATTTAAGCTGTTAAGTGTTCATCAAAGGTTTCCAAATTTCAGTTTTTCTTCACTGCATGTGGGGGCAGGAATTTTTATAGATGCCTTGTGTACCTTAGGATTTAAACAAAAGCTTAACACGCCAACCAGGACAGCCCATACCCTTTCTTGGTAGGAGGATTTGAGACCCAAATACAGTGGAACATCCCTTTCTCAGAGCGTTTTGCTGCCTGGAGGATGTGCCTCTCTGGTTTGCTGTCTGTCTCACTACCAGCATGCTATAACCCAGTACAGAAGTGGTATTTCTCTTCTTGGTTAAATTCCTTGCTTAAATGCCACCATGTGGTATTCTGTCGTTTCCTATTTCCTATTGCTCAGGGAAGATAGGAAACATTTTAAGTAGCTGTTAATATATTGTATAAATGGTCTTTAGAGAATTTTCTTCTGAGCTTTTTGTAACTAAATCAGAGGATCCAAAGGATTTAATGATGAAAGCCAAGAGGAAAAAAGATACAAATACAGGAATCTGACACAAATTGTCTTGCAAAGTCCACTTCTGCATACATTTTATTCTGGACTTGATGTTATTTTAGTATGAAAGTTGCCGTTACTCGTAGCTGACCATAACTCTTGGGCACCATTAATAAGTGAGAAAATTTAGTTAGTGCAGTTCTGGAAACAAGAATGTAACATTATTGCTGGTTTTGTAGTGGCTCCTTTCACGTCTCTTACAGAATATCTCACCAGACACACTGATTTCTCAATAACCTCTCAAACCCACACCCTTAGATGGAATGTTCTCAACCAATTCCAGTATCATAAATCAGACTTTACATTGTTACAGGAAGGTCCAATGTTAGTTGGCAGGAGGAAATTATTCCGTATATGAAGTTAATATCATATTGAAAGTCTCCAAATGAGCTCTACAAATTGAGCACTTCTGGAGAAACATCAAGAGCATGAAGGTCTCTTCATCCTGGGGAGCAGTTAGCATCAGAAGGGGAAACCCAGGGAGCAGCAGGTATTTGTGCAAGCCACATAACCAACTATACCAGAGCCACCTCTCCTGTGGATTTCTGTTTTCTGATTAACTGGATTTCACACTTTTCATACGTTATGGTTCAAGATTTTTTCCTGTTGTCACTGGGGACTTACCAAGTCACTTTTGTGTGTGGTTTGCCTCGTGCTTGGCAGTTTGGTGTTGCAGCCACACTGTTTGTTGGGATTTGGTTCCTACTTTTCATGAAAATGGTGGGTCTTTGCAGGCTTTGGGAACTTTGAGGCTTGCACTGTTCCATCGGGCTCCTTCAAATCTGCACCCAGCTTCAGAAGCGAGAGGAAGAAAGAAGAGGAAGAAAAATCTTCCGATGACATCTGCATCTGTTATTGTCATTGTTGGAATTAAATGATGGGGTGAGGAGGTGTAGTCCAGGGTATGGCATTTAAGAAGTGCTGCAGTTTGTACAAAGGAGTTGAATGATGCATTGATAATAAGTTGCAGGGAGGTTTAGTTTTTGGCTATGTAAGTGTGTCATTCACTAGGTTACCTGTAGGAAACTGTAATCTCTGCAGAACTTGATATTAATAGCATCATAGAATGCTTTGAGCTGGAAGGGACCTTTACAGGTCATCCAGTCCAACACCGCTGCAGGAGCTTCTCATATGACTTTATAAATGGTAACGGGTTAGTTTAATGGCACTTTCTTTAAGTCTTAATTTGAGGTGTATGAGGTAAGGCGTGTTACTTGAAACCTAGAAGACAATTGTAATACAAAGCTGCTAAAGGAGGTCCGTCTGTTCTTCTTTTATGAGACCTCATCTGGAGTATTGCGTCCAATTCTGAAATCCTTGAAATAAGAACGATGTGGAGCTGTTGGAATGGGTCCAGAGGAGGCTACTAGGATGATCCGAGGGCTGGATCACCTCCCATACCAGGACAGGCTGAGAGAGTTGAGGTTGTTCAGCCTGGAGAAGAGAAGGCTTCAGGGAGACCTTATAGCGACATTCCAGTACCTGAAGCAGCTACAAGAAAGCTGGGAAGAAACTTTTTACAAAGGCTTGTGATGATAGGACGTGGGACAATGGGTATAAACTGGAGAGGGGCAGATGTATTATAGACATAAGAGGAATTTCTTCTCTATGAGTGTGGTGAGGCCGTGGCCCAGGTTGCCCATCGTAGTTTTTTTCCTAGTATCCAATCTAAACCTCCCCTGGCACAACTTCAGGCCACAACAACGCTGCTGCTAAATAGTCTTGCACCTCGCAGAGCCTTTTCCTCAATAGGGGTAAAAGAAAAACCAGGATAGAACTAAGTCGGATGTCCTTTCGGTTTGGCAGAGGTTGAATTATGGAAAAGAGCCCTCTGCTGATTCTTGTCATGCTGCAGTTGCTGCTGGAGCTGATGCCAGACGCTGAAAAGAGCAGTGGCAATTTCAGCGGTTCCTTTCGAGCCGAGTGACCTGAACAGCGAAGTGCTGACCTAGTGAGTAACGCGGTAGCAGCTCGGCTGCGAGCAGGGCACGGTGGACAGGGATGAATCCAACTGTGAGGATTTAACAAAAAATCCTGCTGAGTGAAACCTCTTCGCAAGGCGATTTGTTACCTTCTTTTGACAGCTGCTAATGATTCTGTGGTAAAGGGTGGCAGGGCTGCTGGGTTCAGTAAGGTCACAGAGAGCTTCAGCAGCACGTGAGCTCCTCGCAGTCCCACTCTACACCTGTTTTATTGTAGCCACAAGTCTTTCTGAGTTGCCTCTGATTTATTTCTATGTAAACTGTAGCTCATCTGCTTCATTTTGGGGAGCAGGCTACCTTGCCAGTAGGTCCTTGTTGTCTTTCCAACTGCTGTGCTCCTTATTGAGCTGTGATCGCTTAATCCAACTCTTCTTTCCAGATTTTTTTTTTTTTTATTTACAAATCTTAAGACATATTAACACCTCATCTGCTGCCTTACAGCCTGTGTTTCGAGCTCTCAAATGCAGAGGGCAGTGTGGAATGCTTTAAGTGGCATCTCTCTCATTATCTTCAAGATGTTGTCCCTTGGCCTTTGATTTTACCTGACCTTTGTGGGCTTAACTTTAAATTTGTCAGCACAAAATGACTTTTCTGGCTTAGTATTCCTGAATGGGAGAACAAGACTGAACAAACAAGGCGTCTTGTCTCAAGGGAGATGCCACAGAAAATGTCCCCTGTCCCTTGCTGTAAAATCAATTGAGACCCATACAACCTGCTCAAAGCATTTTGGAACACCTGGAAACAAATCCTGTGCCTGGATGGGGTGGGTAGAGAGGCGGTTGGAAAAGGGTAAGAGGAGATACCAAGACAGAGGAGGCTTCTGAGAAAACCTCACTTGGCTGTGAGAGGCAGCCTTGGCATGCGTGGCTCTGTGCATCATACTCTGGGATTTCTAGGCATCCCTTGAGGCTCCGGAGGATAATCTTTCCTCTTATGTATTTGTTATTTATGGCATACAACGTACTGAAGCTTTTTCATTGAGGTGTGTTACAGTTTAGCTCTGCCCTGGCTAATGTCAGCAGCTAAAACCAAGCAGTCCGGCTCCCAGTTCCTTTTTCCTCCCTCTGTCCCCTGGGGAAGGGGATATAAGAGGTTAGAAACTAAACTAAAACAGCTTTAATAAAATAGTAGTAGTAATAATAATAATAAAAAGACATACAAAGGAGTGAACTCTATCACGCCCCCACCACTCCCTGCAGGTGAAACTCTTCCTCATCTTTGACTTCTGACACTCCACCAGCTCGACGTTGGCCTTGGTTTCTATAGGAATAAGTGTAAACATTGGCATTTCTGCATCCCAGTGCCCCGTGCTATCACTGCTAGAGAAGAACTGTCTGAAAAACATGCTGTTAACATTGAGAAAATGAAGTTACTTAGATGAGACTGAGCTGAAGTGAGAAAACTGAATTTACTTTAGCTCAAACCACAGCAAGCTACCAAAGGAAAACCTGTAAAAATGCTGATTTTTGCATTTATATCTGAGAGTTTCTGTAAGTTTTGTCTGTGTCTGCAGTGTATTTAGTGACATTAAAGAGAATTGCTTGCTTTTTCCTCTTTATAATAAAGGGGTGCTTTTATCTGAGCTATCAAACACTTAAAACCGGTGTAATAAACATAATCCTTTTGTAACGGTCTCTATTGTGTAACAAACACATTTTAAACATCAAAGTTTATTGTTAGCATAAATTGTTCTTCAGAAAGGATTTCTGAAATGCATTGCAAATTGTTCCCTTTCAACTAATCCGCATGCATATGCAAATCCCATTGGAACTGTTTGCTTCTCTGGGATTAGCACTTGTGTGCTCCCAGTTTAAAATGGGAGTGGGGTGTCAAAGCTGGAGTAGGTGTTGGGATTAGTCTGTGGAATTCCTATGCCAGAAAACACCCAGCACTGCCACCATGTTTAAAATGCATGGTGTTTCTCTCATTCTCCGTAGCAAATCCTTACACGAATAGGATGTCATTTAACTTTGAAACTGAAGTGTGATCTGCTGAGGTTGCTTGCGGTGCTAAGTCCTTGGTGTTGCAGAAGGAAACTTGTGACCATTAAAGGGGGAAGTTTTGCCTCTTACGGCTTAGAAATGAAAGCATTTGTACCAATGTTGTAACACGATTTTCATCAACAGTAAACGCAGCGTGAATTTTATCTGCAAGCTATTCGTATGATCTCATTTTTTAGAGACAATGGTGTTGCCCTATGTGCTGAGCAGATTTAAGCTTGGAGTGCTTTGAGAGGCAGCTTTATTTGCTGTCGGTCACTGGGGCTGCTGGTGGATAGCCAGACCCACCAAGGGGCATTCGAGATGCTCCTTAAGGGATAGAAATCTTAGTTGGCTACTGTACTGGGATAGGATAGCCATTGGCATCTGAGCATCCTACGTCCTTCGCGTAGGATAAAAAGATCCCTTGAATGATGGAATTATAGAACAGTTTGGGTTGGAAGGGACCTGAAAGTCCATCTAGTTCTAACCCCCTTGCCGTGGGCAGGGACACCTCCCACTGGAGCAGGTTCCTCAAAGCCTCATCTAGCCTGTCCTTGAACACCTCCAGGGACGGGGCAGCCACGACTTCTCTGAGCAACCTGCACCAGGTCCTCCAGCAGGCCTGGTTGGTGTCAGCTGGTTGCTCCCTACAGACACCCTGGATTAATAAAGTATTTTGAGGGGATTTAGGTTAAATTCCCGTGCTGTGTTTTACTGGCAGTTGCCACCCACCTTGATGCTAGCAAGTGGTTCATGTAACTTTATCCTTTTCTTGCCACCGCATGTGCTTGTAGGCCTGTAAATGTCACGTCAAGGAGCTGGCTTCCACCAGAGCTGACTTTAAGTATCTGTAAGGAAGAGATGATGAGCTTGTCGAATGTGGTACAGAAAGCTGCCTTGAAGAGCTGTTGCTTGCTGGTTTGCCCTGCCTGGCATCTGTGATCTGGGGGGCTGGGGTGGGGTGAGAAGTGGTTTCTTGGTGGGTACCCCAACAGTCAGCACGTCTGACTTCACTCCATTATCTGCTGATAATTGGTAGTGAATGTGAAGTTGCCAAGCTGGGCTCAGGCCATCGATTTGTTGCTTTTTGTCTGCTTTTGATTTCAGGTTTCTTTTTTTTCCCTGTTCCCTTTTGGCTTTTTATTTATCACCCTTGAACGAAGTTTTCCTGTAGTTTCCAAAACTTGGAATTAACTTTTTAAGGAATCTTACACAGATAGAAAAAGAAGGTAGGATTTTTGAGCATGTTTCAGTCATACATGTCAAGCGCTCTCCTGCTTTTGACAGCAAATGCTGCATTCATTGAGGTTCCTCTACAGAGAAGTGGAAAACCCTTACCCAGTAGTTGGTGTCCATAGGCATGAGTTTTGCTGCTGTCACTCAGCCAGCATCGCTGCTTAACAAAAAACCCTTGCAATGTCCAGATTATTTACAGTCTTCTCACTGGGATTAATTTCTTTTGTGTGTTACGCCTACGTGCATGATTGAAGCCTTAATTTTCAGCAGAGCTTCTTGCGAGGAGTGTCATCCGTGTCCGTAAGGTGTCCTGCAAAGGGGAAGGTGCTGTGTCCATGGGCACGGGATGGAGCTGGCGGCACCTCCTGTCTGAGGGCTCCTACGTGGACAGGAGTTGTCCCACCTGGGGAAACCAACGCAGTCCCTTTGCCATGGAATTAAAATCAGCAATTAACGGAACTGGCCGTGAAGCAGATGTGGCAGGAAAAGGGAGATTTGTTTTCATGTGGCGATGACACATTTATGATTTGTTTGTGAATTATTTGTGTGTTGTTTGTGGAACAAACATCATTTATCTTGGGTTTTAAAAGAAGTGTTTAGGACTTATTCTCAGGGGTTGCTGTCAAGCAAAGGGAAAGCAATGCCTTGCTCGGAGCATGAGCGCTGTCGTGTCACCGGGGGGAGCTTTGCTTCCAAAGAAGAATTGTTATACAGCTGGTATAAGGCTAAAAAGCTACTAGCATGTTGTTAATCCCTGTAGGAATATGTATTCTGTTCCCCTGCAGTCTAATAGACCCCAGATTCACTCAAGATACTGCTGTGTTAGGCACTTTCTGGGGTGTCTCACTGTTTGCATGACCTTTGAAAAGGCTGAAGATGGCATTTAGAGTCACAAAGCCAATCCTACATTTAGTGCTTGAAGAAAAACAAACCTTTGCTGGTCTGCATTTAATGAAGGAATGTTATTGGCAGATGCTGAAGAAATATTTTATCCATGGAAAATTGGATTTTGTGCATAAAACTTATTAATGTTAATAAAGACAGGTCATTGCTGGTTTCTGGTCACATGCAAACTCTCAAGAGATGGAGTGTTCTAGTGAGGCTTCTGTGGGTGATACTCGTGTATAAACAAGATTGTGAAGAGTAAATCAGCTTCAGTTTAGCATAGATACAATTGACTTGCTATCATCATTTATGCCTCTTCTGATGGGTGATACCATTGCTTGTGTCTTAGGCATCGTAATTTACAGGCTTTCGGAAAGGTATGTTTAGATTTAAGCGGTGCAATAGTGTAACTAATGAGAATTATGGGAGATTTATAGCACTTGGTGATTGATTAGATAAGGTGTTAGACATTAATTGAAACGTGAGGACTCCCAGCTGTCTTTCAGTTTGAAAAAAAAAATATCTTTTTGGACAGGCAAAACTTAGTTCTTCGTAGTATTTTGGAAGTATTTTTTCCATGTTTATGGAAAACATGGTTGGTTAGAAATGTTTTCCTGCGAGAGTGGTGAGGTCCTGGCCCAAGTTGCCCAGAGCAGGGGTGGCTGCCCCATCCCTGGAGGGGTTCAAGGACAGGTTGGATGGGGCTTGGAGCAGCCTGATCCAGTGGGAGGTGTCCCTGCCCATGGCAGAGGGGGTGGAACTGGATGGACTTTAATGTCCCTTCTAGCTTAAACCATTCTATGATTCTATGAAGTGGAAAGGTGGGAGGCTGGTAGCGTTTTTTGTAATTTGCCGGTGCTTGGATAACTAATGTGTGTTCATAACCCCCGTGGGAACTGTTGAGTTCGTACCTGTAGCAGCCCCTGAGCTGTTTTACCGTCTCAGGTGACTTCAGTTGTCTTCCCTTCAGATTGTGCAGTTTGGTCTCAATTCAGTATAGAAACTGGGCTGTCGTCAGCAGTTCTACTTCCCTTCCCTGTCCCTTTTTAGCAGAGAAGCACTCAGGCCCAACTGTTGTGTGACAAATTATCTGGATAAATACTTTACATTAATCTCGCCACTTATAATACCGCTGAACCAATCATCTCTGAAGAGATGGTACAGCTCTCTCTGTGCTGTCGTTCTGTAAAAGCACCATTCTTGCTCAAGCTTAGTCTTGTGAAAATGTCTATATTTTCCCATTAAGTGCTTAAAAAGTAATAAAACTAAAGCCATTAGCCTTCACTCGTCAGATCTGTATCCAGAGAAATATTCCTCACTGCAATAAATCTGATCAAGTCTTCGACATTTATATCATGCGAATTCAGTCTCTGGAAATGGACCTTTGAAGGTAAATTGTGTTAAGTAGGGCAGTTTAAATTTTTAATACAATCTTATTGTAACTGTTAGCAAATGATTAAAGTGTAAAGAGCGAGCTTATGAGTTTTGTGAGATTTATGTTAAATGCTGTAGGATGCTTCTGCTCTGGCCAGTTACTGCTTTTATGGCAGCTCAAGGTGCATAAACCCCACAAAAACAAATAAAGAATTTAGCCTCTAGAAATAGAATCATAGAATCGTTTAGGTTGGACAGGACCTTTGAGAAGATCAAGTCCAACCCTTAACACCCAACACTGCCAAGTCCACTGCTAAGCTGTGCCCCTAAGGACCACATCTTTAGTGACAGAGTCGATTACTTCATATCTGCTCTTGGATTTGTGGAGATGATTTTTGGAACGGGCTTTATTTCATCTGCATCACCTGCAGCTGTCTTGGTAGCAATAAATTTCACTGGCTTTCTAATGGGAATTTGTGTGTCCAGGAGGTGGGTTTGGGTGGCTCAGTGGACAATGAGCTCATCAGTTCAGATGTTTGATTTGATCTTATTTAGATCCTTGGCGGTTTGTTTTCAAGAAGGCTTTTCTTTCAAGTACAAGGACATTGCTGTATGTTTTGATTTTGATGTTGAGTGATGCATATAATGTGTTTGTGCATCATCTGGGTGTTGCTGCAGTGTCGTTGTTGGGTTTGCTTTGCATGATGTTCGTGTGTTGTAACTGAATTCTGTGTAGGAGTTGGTCAACTTCAGGTGCAGCTGCATCAGTATTGCGGTAGTGAGGTTTGATCATCTCAAAAGTACCTCGAATTCTTTACTTTTGAACAGTTCTGGTGAGGAGGGGTAATGACAATGTGTATGGATGGTGCTCAGAAGCCATCCAGCTGCTGTTAGTTGGAGGTGCTGCACACTGTGAAGACAGAGCTGCTAATGTTTGAGGCCAGCTGCCAGGAGGCTGGAAATACTGTCTAGGAAGCACAGTGGCTGATTTTTTTTTTGGTTTTTTTTGTTTGGTTTTGGTTCCTTTTTTTTTTTTCCTGAAGGGAATATTCACATCTTGAGGGATAATAGTCATATTTGTATTGAGAAATGTAATACTTTTAAAATTTTGTATTTAAAATTACACCTTTGTGTGGGAGCTAACAGGATTTACGACTTTATTCTCTCATAAGGGAAAGATGAACAGAGCTCATTGATTTACTGATCAGGTAAATCCATGTGCAAAAGTCTTTACCTGTTCTCTTGACAGTGCTTGCTGTGTAAATCCTCCTGTCATAGGCTTCGACTTGCAACGCAGTTTGCATATGGAAGAAGATGTAGGTTTATTTTTTCAATTTCTTTACATGCCAGGTGCTTTCCAGATAGTTGAGCAGATTTGTCAGCATATTTGCTTAACTGACCTTGAGAGACAATGATTTGCATCAAAGCTGGGAGTAAGTGATATATGGTGTTAATCACAGTTAACTGTGGAGAGAAAGAATGTATTGGCATTGATGAGAGATGTTTAATACTGAGTCTTACTTATAACTGTACTTTGTTATTTGGTTAAACAAGAACAGTTGTTTCTATGAGCCAGTCCTGAAATACGTATTTCATAGGTTCGTAGAGTGGTTTGGGTTGGAAGGGACCTTGAAGTCCATCCATTTCCAACCCCACTGCCGTGAGCAGGGTCACCTCCCACTGGATCAGGGGTTCCAAACCCATCCAACCCATACCCCACGTAACAGGAACAGTCACACAATGGCTTCATTTCCAGCAAATCAACAGCCCTGCAAGGTAATTGAGACATAAATGAAGATAAATTTGTTTTAATATAAAGAGATAAAGGGAATTCAGGTAGGCCGCGTTATGGCTTTATATTAAAACAAATACTATAAGGAAGACAATGTGTTAACTGGAGGAGGCAGTCTTCTCTATCCATTCACAGCTAGGGAAGGATTTTGCTTCTTCTTTGAGACTTACTTGTAATCACAGACATCTATCGATGCTTCTAAAAGATTAATTTATTCTTCCATGTCCTGAAAATCATAGAATGGTTTGAGTTGGAGGGAACCTTAAAGCCCATCCAGTCCCACCCCCTGCCATGGGCAGGGACACCTCCCACTGGATCAGGGGCTCCAAGCTTCATCCAACCTGGCCTTGAACCCCTCCAGGGATGGGGCAGCCACCCCTGCTCTGGGCAACCTGGGCCAGGATGTCACCACTCTCACAGGAAAATATTTCTTCCTAAGATCTCATCTAATATAAATCTTCCCTCTTTCAACTTCAGTGGAGATAGAGGTACAGGCTGCAGGGAGAAATTACTCTGTTACTGGCATCGCGATGCGTTTGGGAAGGATAGGCAGGAATATTTGCTGTTTGTAGTGTGAAATTATGGTGAAGATGCCTTTGTTCTTAGCCAGCTATTTTAATACCATGCTCTCTGTTCACTTGCCAGCTGAAATGGTTGTATTTGCTTGGGTACTGGCAGTGTTTAATACTATGTTTCCTGTAGTTTGTCTTTATTGAAATCCCTGTGTTAATTGAGTGAGTCCTTGGAACTGCAAAAGCAGATGGTTTCACGTGGCAGAAATAGAATAACAGCTCTAGACATAAGGAAGAGTTTCTCTAGACTTAAGGAGGAATTTCTTCACCGTGAGAGCGGTGAGCCACTGGAACAGGTTGCCTGGGAAAGTTGTGGCTGCCCCATCCCTGGAGGCGTTCAAGGCCAGGTTGGATGGGGCTTGGGGCCCCTGATCTAGTGGGGAGGTGTCCCTGCCCGTGGCAAGGGCTGGAACTGGATGGGCTTTAAGGTTCCATCCAACCCAAACCATTCTATGATTTTCAGGACATGGAAGAATAAATTATAATAAAAAATAATAAATAAAATAATAATTAAGTGAAAGCTTGCTGGTTAATCTGACTGCCCAGCACTTGGAAGCGTCTTCTAGGCAAGCCGCAAAAGTGCAGATATCAGATGGATTTAAGAAGCAGAGATTTGTTACCCAACCACTTTGTTCTGTAAAGCTTCCTAACGCTTTTGGCGCCTTGCCCTATAGATACTTACATTTTTTGGTCAGATAGTTGGATTCCAAATATGAATTTACAAGAACAAGCACAGTGGCCTCAATAGCGGATACTTACATAAATGGTTCCCATTGAGAAGCATTTGTGGGTAGTTCTTGCTGTAGCAGTTATAGCTGTGGTGGGCACTTGTGGAATAGAGTTATTTTTATTGAATAGTTATTTATTGTAAACATGGGCTGTTAAACTGAATGGAGCTGCCATAAAAATGTCAGTTGCTATGTATCTTAACTTCCAAGAGTGAGTTTTCCTTAGGCAAGGATTTTCACATGAAACAAGGAAACACTGATCAGCGGGGCTTGTGGGCAGAAGCAGAAGGGTTTTGTTCATCTGATAAAACTTCATTTTGTTGCTTTATATTTAAAAAAAAAAAATCAATTGGATGAGTTGTGCTTCTTCCATTTCCCTTCTCCTTCTCCCTGCCAGGTTCTGTTGAGGTTGCTGGGATTTTTTAGGATCTGGGACTCGCAGGTGTTCGTTAAGATGTA
The DNA here is from genome assembly GCA_033459285.1 of Clamator glandarius. Lineage (NCBI taxonomy): Eukaryota > Metazoa > Chordata > Aves > Cuculiformes > Cuculidae > Clamator > Clamator glandarius. Next base: position 919,130 of record JAUNZM010000078.1, read on the forward strand.
TCTAATGGTATTTACCAACAAGGAAGAGGCAGAGACGGAGGAGATTGAGATGTTGGACGTGGGAAGAGAGTGTTCTCTCCTGGAGGTTGTTCTGATCCACCTTGAGGCCCCTTTGCTGCCGCACATGCCAAGATGGGCCTGAAGAACCTCAGCCTTGGGGAGATGGATATGCTGGTATCGGTTAAGAGGGGGTAAGGGCTGAGCAGGAGGGACAGAAGGGTCCAGAGGGGACACTACCGGTGCGGGGTCAGGCTGGGGGATGGAGCTCCCAGCCATCCTCGCGCTTGATGTTCGCAAATGGAGGGTTACGAATTTCATGTGACGTTTTTGAAGCTCTTTCCCTCCCTTGCAGTTTTAAGAACTAAGTAAATATTTTGACCTTGTGCTCATGTGAAATGAATTTTTCACGGTTTTTATCAATTAAATAGACAATTGGATTTTTTTAGTGTAAGCCTCATAATGACGAAATGTTAATTTTATTGTCGTTAAAAATATCACCATGGCCTTTGGCTGTGCGGAGGGCGTGCCCTTTTCAAAGGTGAAGAGCAGTGCATATATTGCTTAGCCCTCCTTAGAAATCATCGTCTTACCAAGTATCTTGCTCAATGCCAGTAGCAGCAAGGTGAATATTCTCTGCCTATTTTTTTTTAGGCAGAGTTCTCTTGAGGGTCTGAAAAAGCGCATATCGGTAATTGGCATGAATATTGCTCTGACCTACTAGTTTGCAAAAAGAATGAAGATATAGATCAAAAATGATTATTTTTTTTAAATCAAATTTAGATTCAAAATTCTAAATTTCAAAAGGCCAGCATTCATTTTCAGTCGTCCGTCTGTTCTTGTTAGCATTTCCGTTTCATTTCAAAGGAATTCTTCACCTTTCACAAATCCCTAGTGGGTGATGTGGTTTGAGCAGGGCCTTTCCTTGGAGATGCGCTGTTGGTTTTGCCTTGCAGAAAATGGCAAGCATGGAGGGGGCAGCGTTTTAGGGAGAAACAAGGTCTTTCTGTCAACGTTCAGAATTTTTTTTCCTTCTCCGCAGCAATTAAAATAGGTGTTCGTAGTGTTTGCCTTTTGTGTTACAAACCTCAAAGCAGCTTCCACTACTGAAAGGGGCTCAAGGAAAGCTGGGGAGGGGGTCTTGATCAGGGAGGGGAGGGATAGGATGAGGGTAAAGGGTTTGAAGGTGAAAGAGGGGTGATTGAGATGAGATATGAAGAAGAAATGTTTTCCTGTAGGGGCAGTGAGACGCTGGCCCAGGTTGCCCAGAGCAGGGGTGGCTGCCCCATCCCTGGAGGGGTTCAAGGCCAGGTTGGATGGGGCTTGGAGCCCCAGATCCAGTGGGAGGTCTCCCTGTCCATGGCAGGGAGGTGGAACTGGAAGGGCTTTAAGGTCCCTTCTGACTCAAACCACTCTGATCCTGTTGTTTTTCGACAGCCACAAACATTCCTACCTCAACTGAGAGCTATTTTCTATCAAGGAGGGGAAGAAAACTTAGCGTGCCATTTTTGTGTTCCGCCTTTTGCACAAAGTGACAGGTTTTAAACCCTGGTGTTTACTCCTGCTTGTACATACAGTGCAGATTAATCATAAAATCACCAGGTTGGAAAAGACCTCTCAGATCATTGAGTGCAACCATTCCTATCAAAACAGAAACATGGTCTTATAGAGATTTCTGTGATAAACCAATTTTTATTTAAGTTAGTGGTAACTCGACAAGGCTCTTTGCATCTCCTAAATACAGGATGCTTTTGTACCAGAGACAATTAAGGAGAGAATTACCACCAGATGTTACAGGTATTGTTTGTCTAGAGCCTTCCCTTTCTTTATTTCAAGCGTTCCTTGGTAAAATGCAACAACGCAACGTGAAGGGTGCAGGGGTAACTGTTCACTGCCTTTTGGGAAAGAGGGTGGTATCGTGTTGTTGATACCTCTGGACGTTTTGAATGACCATTAAACAGGGAAGGATCAGGTTTCGGGCAAGACAAGGTTTCCCAACGGGTCTATCGTGCGATGCTTAGGCACCTTTGTGTTGTCACTTCTTAGAGGTTTGGAGCTAGATGAGACAGTCTTACCTTGCGTCTTGAACTTCTTGTAAGGAGTGTTTTCCCCCTAGGTCTCTGCCTTTCTTGTCCTTACACTTGAATGGAGCTGTGCTAATGAGATTGGAGAGACCCGGCTGCCCCCGCCAAAGCGGCCCCTGCACTGCACAAGAAGTTGACATGTGAACAGCCCTTTGAACCAAGGAAAGACAACTCTGTCAGAGCAGTTACTCTGGCAACAGTATTTCTAATGGTGATTAGCTCCCAAACGGAGCACAAAGAGGGGTCGGTTCATTATGGAGGCGCAGCTCTGGGTTTCGGGATGAGGAGGCGACAGCGAGGGAATTGGCTCTTCCGATAGTCAGCCCAGCGCTGCTGAGAGTGGAATAAGAAAGCTTTGTTTGAGGGAAATTAGTCTATGGGTAACTTTTTTCTATGTGCAAATGGGAACAGACGTGGTTTGCAGTGCAGATCTGCTGGGCTGGAGCCTTACTCTGCGACTCGGAGCCTGCTGGACCAGCGCGCTTTCCTGCTCAGAGGTCCAATCCTTCCAGTAAACCAGCCAGGAGAAGGTGTTAGGAGCTGCTTACCAATAAGTAGTTCGACTAACAAAAAGTTGTGTTGGAGATGAAAGCAGCTGGGGGTTGGAAGGTTAATTTTGTTTTGGTGAGCTAAGTCAGGCATGGAAGAAGAGGCATTCAAGTCAAGAGCTTTCTCTCCAAACTTGGACATTTTATTCATCTGTCAGACCAGGGATTTTGCATGCTTTTACTTAACAAGTCCTTAAAGCAAAATAGAGCTTCTAGTCATTCTGGATTGTGAAATTAAGTTTAAACGTATAAAAAATAAAGCTCACTCTTCCCCAAAGACCAAGTATTTGCTGAACATCTGACCACTTAGTTTATAACTAAATATCCCAGGCATATCCCTGTTTATTTACTAAAGAGTTCTGAACTTTGCATACAAATTTTGTTTTGCATTTCATACTATAGATAGAAGGCTGATAGTAAAATCTCTGAAATTGATAGCTTAACTGAGTTTATAAAAACAAGAGAATGCCATTGCTTTTTAAAAATAGGGTGAAATGCTTGCTACTGTCTTGATGGCTTTTGATATCTGCCCCATAGATTAAGTTAGCATTCATCTGTCTTCTAAAGCAAGAATATTTACACTAAATTCAGAAGCCCAGAGTCATTCTTGGGATGAGATGGAGCCTGAAAAGTCTGGAGCAAAAATATTTTCTTGCCGTCTGTATTCACTGTATAGAACAAAGTTTGTTTTAATTGTGGAGCTTCCTCTGGACTGATGTTGCAATTACAGGCACTGCAACGTTAGTCCGAGGATTTTGACTCTGAGCAGTCTTAAATCGCTTAATGAAGTACACAAATTGGCTTTCACTAACAGCGAAAAGATGCTTGGGTATGGGCAGAGCTTAAATCAGGCATTTCTAAAGAACAATTTTTTCTTGCCTTACGGTTTCAGTGCAGATCCCACCCTGCACCTCAGCTGCCTCGACTGTGGTGGTGAGTAAACCCTCGTGCTCATGGATATGCTTTGATCGCAGAATACCCTGAGAAATTTGCTCCTAAATCCAGTGTGAACCTGTGTATCGTTCTGGAAACAAAACGTGTTGGTTTAAGGATGTTCCCCACTACCGCGATGGGGCTCGCGAGTGGTCCTAACATTGAGTCCTAACAAAGATGTAGGAACAGAAACAGGTTTGGGGGCTGCACGAGCAATGCAGCCTGGCTGTTCTCCGGTTCTGCTATTTGTTCTTCTAATTACAATATGTTTCTCTCCTGCTAGATAACCATTTAACCGTGAGTTTTTTCCTCCCTAACTACAGTGTCTGAAGATGTCAGCAGCAGGAGTCAGCAGATTGGTGGGGTTTTCAGTGCCAGCCATTTTAAGTTTTGTGTATTCCAGGGCTTTCTTCTCTGGAACAGAAGCTGTAGCAAACGCGAATTGGCAGCAGCACTGCTGAGGAGATGTGTGCTGAACCCCTTTTATTGACTTCTGATGGGCAAGATTTAGGTTTCATCTCTTCTCACACGGTAGCTTTAGAAAGAGCACAGTAGGTCTTTTGGCGGTCCGGCAGTTGCCCTGCAGATGATCAGTCACGTCTTTCATATGTTGCAAACTTTGAAGGGTCAGGGTACTCCTTTCGGTACTTTTGAAGCACCTGCCACCATCATACCCGAGGGCAAGTAGCCCTGAGCACTTGAATATGGAATGCAGTCTAATTACGAAGGGACAGCTACACGAGGCAATGAAAGAAGCCAAACCTCTCCGATGTCTCAAAGGAGAGCAGGTTGGCTAATGAAGGGAGGGGAGAGGCAGGGGGAAATCACACTCCGACGGGGGTTGTTAGACTTGTTGTCAAAACGGAGGGGGAATTGGGAAGGTTTGGCAGCTCAGAAGGGGATTTCCATTAGGGGGCACGTCATTTATCTGACAGAGGGAATAGCCAAGAGATTTGAGGCTAAGAATGGTCCATTCCGGAATTTGTAGCACAGTTTTAAAGAGGGTGCACTGGATCTTCTGCTGTAATGTTGGGATTTTCTACAGGCTAAATCACTCTTTGTGCTGCTCTGTGTAAGGTTTAGTTTCCAGCTGCTTTGTGAGTGGCTTTTCACAATTATAGAATAACAATTTGTGCCTTTTTTGCTTTAAAATATTTATTTAGATTTTGTAGTACAGCGTTCAGGTCGTGTGTTTGAGTAGGTGAGTTTAGACTGCCAGGGGTATATCTGCCTTGTGCCTTCCTGGAGCGATCATTTGGCTTCATTATGTGCATTAATGCGATGCTGCACACACACCTATATTCAGGTTGAAAGAAAGTCGTAAATATTTTCCTTGACTAATTACCTCTCCCATGCAAGAGTGGAAGCTCTTGCTGAGAAGATAGTTTTCATTCATGTGTGGTTTTAGTTCACTTTTGGTCTTAATTTAGGTCTTTACCACTTATTATAAAGACAAATCTATGTGCATATGTTAAAATCTGATCTTCAGTTTGCTCTCTGCATTCACTAATATGTGTTAAAATATTCTAATATATAGCTTTCCAGGCTCCAGATCAATAAACCAATGGGTCTGAAATGACAGAGTACTACGATATTCCTCTGTAATTTAAACATGATTAGCTGATGAAGGTTATGATCAATATGCCAGGGGAAGATAAATTAATTGATATCATCCTTTCAGGATGATAAGGGGCCTATTGGAGGTGGGATGTAACTAATGAAGCTGCTTCTTTATATATATGAGCCATTTTTTATCCAATGAATTCTCACTAAATCATGGTTATGCTATCATTCATTTATATGAAAAACATAAGGCTTGGACCAGCTTGTTATTCAAATCGCATTCATTTGATAAGAAATTGTCCGCTTGCACTGCTAAACAATATCTCTGCCTGCGTTACAATGTATTGAGGAAAAATAATCTTAGAACTTACATAAAACATAGAATCAAAGAATAGTTCGGGTTGGAAGGAACCTCAAAGCCTATCCAGTTTCACCCCGTGCCATGTGCAGGGACACCTCCCACTGGACCAGGCTGCTCAAAGCCCCATCCAACCTGGCATTCAACTCCTTTTTGTATTTTCCAAACGAGACAGATTAAATGCTGTTGGTTTAATTACAGCAGGTTGATGCCAACAGTTGATACAGTTCTGTCTCTCTGACCTATTTTGGTGGAGAAGGTGTGAGTGACTACAGACTCTCTTGCACAGGTTTCATAAAGAGCTTCACTTCATGAAGCTCACTGCATGCAGGGAAGCTAAACTTATAGAATTTATAGAATCATATTTTGGGTTTGGCTTGGAAGGGAACTGTACGAGTCATCTTAGTCAGTAGTGGTTTTGATGAGCCACCTCACCGGTCTTTGTTTCCAAAGACTGAAAATTGTTTACTTTTTTAATTAGTGACCCAAAAGGTAGGCAACACATGTAGTGTAAAGGACTTTATTTTAAAATATTTATTACCTATAAGGAGCTTTTTCCAAAAGCCTTAGCTAAACACTGAAATGAACTGAAATTCCAGGTGTCACGGGATTAACTTCTGAAACAGTTTGACTTTTCTGAATTGAAAAATTATAGGAGAGGTATGGAGTTCGCTGCATTTTAGATGAACTGCTTCCATTTTTTATTATGAGTCTGTTAAGCTGTAGATACAAGATGTTAATGACTGGGATCCCTGTCTGCATTTGATAAATGCTGGTTTTTGTTGTAAAAACTTTCTTAATAAGTCACAAAGTAAATGCGTCATTTTTCTAGCTGTGTTAGTGCTGCTAAGTAACTAAAGCTAAAACTAGGAATCAGGATATAGCTTCTTTCCATAATGAATTTGAATGGGATGTGATATGCACACTGGTGCACCACTAATCCCACTACTCTATATCAGGGACTCTTTATCATTTTTATTATTGTGATTATTTTTTGATTCAAATGCTATAAACTTGTGGTTTAAACTAAACCTGCTTGGGCTGGGAGTGACAGCTTTCCAAGGAACCTTTGCTCCTGGATATAGGATGCGTTCCAGGATTGTATACCTAGATAGCACTGAGATGCGTTTGAACTAGGTCGTTAGTGCAGAGTTGCTCATTTTTATCTTCTGTCTGTAAAGGGAAAAGGTCAAAGAAGAATGTGTATTGCTGTAAGTTTCCTTAGTGTGTGTTATAAGCACATAGCAGACTTGTTTCAGCATTCCCAGTGTTGCTTTTTGTAACTAACACACTGCCTTTTCCCTTCTGCTGGGATGTTACTTGTTCCCTGGTGCTTGCCTGGTGGAGTGGGAGTTCTGGGGTCGTTTCATCCAGGTGGAGAACAGGGACACCAGCATCTGTCATCATAACTGGATATATTGCAGTCCATTTGTGGAGCAAGCCTTGGCGGTGGAAGACCTTGGTTTTTGTGCACTCTGTGTATTTTTGACGTACTGTATTTCACCGTGTGCGCTGTATCTTACCTGCCTGTATGTTTTCTTTGTCTTTAGTTGCTCAGAAGATCGTTGCAACAAGGAAGAAGCAGCAGCTCTCGATTGGACCCTGCAAGTCTCTACCTAACTCCCCGAGCCACTCATCCGTGTGTTCTGCCCAGGTTTCTGCTGTACATATCAGCCAGGTATGGACTATAACAAACGCTTGCTTGAAAAGGGAACTGGTAGACTGCTTTTCATCTAATACTTTCAGTGCTAGTGCTCCTTTTGCTGCTTGTTAGGTAGTTGGCATTTTTTGAGAGGTATCAGGGATCTGTAGTTTTAAGCAATATTTTTCTCTTTAATTGGCTTTGCTTTGTTTCAACAAACTGCTGCAATAAAGTAGTTTGGCTTGAAAGCCATCTTTGATGGCGCTGATTTATGCCCAGCAGCCTGCTGTTCTGAGCAGGCCGATTGCTACAACAGCAGGATTTGCTGTGCTGTGGTTTAAAATTGCCTCACAATGGTTTTGGTTCTTGTTCTCATCCAGTCGTGTGCTAACAGCCGCTGTATCGCAGCAGTGGGCGCGCTGGAATTCTACATTTGCGAGCACTGCGCGCAGTTGTAATTGCCTGTCTCTGTCATGCTCCATTGACACGATTCCCCTTTAGTGCTAAGTGTTGCTATCAACTTGTAGGTTCTGTGTGGAAAAACAAAAGGAAATGCCGCCTTCCATGTGGCGCGAGGGTCTGGTGGCCTCGATGGTGTTTTTGTAAACACAGGCTTAATACCAAAGGTTTCTACCTTGCACAGTTTTAACCCACACACAGTAGTTAATGAGCTTTTCTGTACTTCCCTGTGAGCCCCTTCCTCAGTATCTTCATTTTCTAGTGCTGGAGTGTCTGTGACTCTACCATTCTGATCCAAGACCTTTGCAGCCAGGCAGGCTGATGCTCTCTGGCTGTGCACTCTCGCTCTCAGCAGATGGAGATAACAGGGCTGTCATTTTGACCCATACAGTCTGTGCTCAGAGTTGTGACCTGGTTTCCCAATTTCCAGTCAGAAATGTCCGATACTCCCCCAGCCCTCCTGGTGCATTTTTCAGTCTATACACAGTAATGCACAAGTAACATCTTCTAAGATTGTGTTGCAGCCTTGAGCCACCCACGTGAGGTTTTGTTCTGTCTCTGGACCTTTCTCCCACACTGAGTGTGTTTGCTTTTTGGCAGAAGGCACTCAAGTGTAGCAGTGTTCTGTCTTTGCGGAAAAGCTTTTGTTGGCTTTTTCCCTCTCTTTCGTTTCTTTGATTTGACATGTCTTCTGAAAGCACTCTGGCTAGATTTATACCACAGGGTGAAGGCTCTGGTTCTTCTGTGGTCATAGTGACTGATCTTCTGCGCTTTGGTGGAAACTCCATTTTGATCTTAGAGCTCTTTGCTGTCACATTTTCTGCCTCAAGCTGAGTCCAGTCCAGATACTGCCCTTGGGCTGTGACTGTCACTTCTGCGGATGACGCCAAAAGGAAACACTGACCATCAGACCCCCCCACCTTTCTAAAGCAGGTGCTAAGGTGTGTGACTCTTCTGAAGAACCTAGATGCCTTCTGGTAAAGTACAAGTTCCTCATGTGGAAGAGATTCTCCCCCTTGCTCTTGTATGTGACACTGACCATGTTGCCTCAGCCACTCTCTGACGAGTTCATTGCCACCGGCGCTTGGCTATGTGAAATGTTTTTCCTCCAACTAGTTCCCTCCAGGCAGTGGTGTATGTTCATACTTTTAGACTGAGAGGAATGATGCTGTAGGGTCTGCCTGATCCCTCTCCTGTTCAGTGGTGAAAGAGGAAAAACCCTGTCACAGCAATGTGGAGGATGAAGGTCACAGTTTCCAATGCTGACCTTACTCTTGGATCCAGGAATTGACCTAGTTTGCTCAGTCTTCCGATGACTGTGTTGTTTTTCAAGACTTCATAGACTACACTTTGTATAATGCAATCTTAGCCAGCTCCAAATCTGTGTTCTGCATTATCTTAAAGCAGTTGCGGTCACCCTTGTTAAGAAGTTTGTTTGATGAAGGACATCAAATATCTAGGTTCTCACCAGTTTCTTACCCAAGTCTAGTTTGGAAGCCAAGAGCAAATACCAAATTCTGTACAAGTACTTTACCTGCACTGCATACTTCTTGCCAGTAATAAGGACTGTTCGTGAAAATCAAGACGAGATAGATTTTGTGATAAAGATCCCTACAATCTATTTCAATAAACATGAAATCATGTTCTTTACTGCCTTTTCTAGCTGGCATAGTTATCTAAGGGGGACAATTGCAATACCAGTCAAAGATGTCTGTCGTCTGAGTCTGATGTCATGCCTAAAAGCATAGGCCATAAATCTGTTTCATGTCTTATTGCCTTTGTGCTACACTTAAAGGCAGTACGACCTTGTTTAAGGAAAGGAAGCTGAATCCTTATTGTGGACTTGAAAGAACTTTGCAACTGCAATTCCAGGTTTGAGATGATCTGGGGGAAGATTTACCACCTCTGATCTTGGCTGAAAGACTGGCTGGTGTCTTGCCCTTTAGAACATCTCTTTTGACATAATGATGTTTCACTGAAGGTTTTCTCCATGAATCAGAAATGTTATCCTTAGAGTGCCCTGCCACTTGCATTCTCCATGGGAGTGAGGGCCTTCACAAGCAGTGGTTGCACAGATCACTTCAGATAAAGTGAGGTATTATTCCTTCTCTGGTTGGATCGCTCTGGCGATCTAACTCCTGCAAACTCTCCAGAGAACTCTGCGGTCCAGCACTGAGGCTTTAGAGAAAGGAAAAAATAAAAAAGAGGAAAAAATTGTCATCTCACCCAGTCTAGTACTTAGCAAACCTAGGGGGAAATTCTCGATTCCAACAATGGCTTCTCCACCCCAGGGTTTCATTTTTCAAACAGTGAAAGACTTGTTTGTGTGTTTGGATGCATCTGTACTCATGTCGAGTAGTCCTGAGTGGACATCTCGGTAATGTCCCCTTCTAGGAAATGGTCACAGGTGTGTCTATGCTCATGCACTTATGCTTTTTCCGGAGGCATGTTTCGCAGAATGAGATGCTTACTATTCCAGAAACCAAACCCTCTTGTTTTTTGCAGTCAGTGCTGCTTCTGTTTTCTTTCTCTGCGTTTATAACACACGTGTCTGTCAAGTTGAGGGCTTTACCTGTAAACCGTTGATGGCCAGAGTCAGTAACCCTTGGTGCAATTGCTTCACATAGATCTGGTCACTTTAAGGGCAGCGCAGAATACAGACAAAGAATTTTATTCTCAAATCCGAGGATATCATTGACAATGTGTGATGGACTGAACTACTGTGTACTCTGTCAGCAAGAGGGAAGCTGCAGTATTGCTGATATTCTGCTAGGAAACAATCTGTGTGATGCATTGAGAAGTACTTCAGTCAGTGGCTCACCTTCTGCTGTTTCTGAACACTTCAAAAAGTTGTTTCCAGAGGAATAAGTGTTTTCTAGTTTATTGGAGGCCTCTTAGTGGCCACAGGGCATCTCAGGACAGGTCTTTATGCTTTGGCCAGCAAGAAGAAATGCAAATCAGGGGAATGTCTTCGACAACTCTGTCCCACCTTGCACTCCCACTGCCCCTTGCCAGTCTTTCTAGGCCTGATGTGCTTGTAGATGGGAATAAATTTTATTTCAAAATAGCGCAAGTTCTCCTTAAATCACGAGGATGTGTAGACATTTCTTTTCCCTAAAGTCATTTCTGTACCTGAGGGAGTTGCTTATCCCTTACATATCAGGAACGCATTTTTAAGGTAATATCTTTCAAGAATAGTGCCGATATCCAGCAGTTCTGAAGGGCTCTTTTCTCTGCCCAGACCATGGAAGGGGAGATCATGTTGGTCCCAAACCTGTGAGGCTGCTCAGGTGGATGCCACCTTTGTTCCTTGGTGCACTCCACCTCAGCTGAAGATGCATCAAAAACCCGTGGGTCGTAGCCCTGTACAGGACAGCCTGTTGAGTCACTGCCTGTTTCCACATTTATGCTGTTGTAAAAACAGCTGCAAAGCCCATGGCACAGCACCTGTAGTTGCTGCTTGTGTGAAGGACTTTGGGCCTCTCTTGAGGCAATCTGATGACGTGGAGGTGCCAGGTAGGAGTCCCCAGCAGCATGGGCTTACTTGTGGTCTACGGCTTTGAAGGTAGAATGAAGAGATCATTATAAGTACTTGAAATCTGGAGTCTGCCTGTATTTTCACTATTGCTGGCTGTTCTGCTGTGAGAAGGGATTGGAACGGCACCGCGGCCTGTCCAAGTGTGCCTGCACTGCTCCATGGCTGCCTGTGCTCTGTCAGGGTGGAGAAGGGCCCTGGACACCACACCTTCCACGCTCAGAGTTTAAACGTGTTCCCTGAGCAGGCAGTGAGTGTGTCGGTCACCCACAAAATCACTGTACATGTTAACTACAGTGCAAAGAAATGTGTTTTCCCGCTATGTGAGGGCATGCTGAGAGAGTTGGGATTGTTCAGCCTGGGGAAGAGAAGGCTCCAAGGAAACCTCAAGGTAGCTTCCAGTACTGAAAGGGGCTCCAGGAAAGCTGGGGAGGGGCTTTTTATCAGGGAATGCAAGGACGTGGTGAGGGAGAATGGTCTTAAGGTGAAAAAGAGGAGATTGAGATGAGTTCATGGCAAGAAATGTTTTCCTGTGAGGGTGGGGAGGCCCTGGCACAGGTTGCCCAGAGAATTGGTGACTGCCCCATCCCTAGAGGTGTTCAAGGCCAGGTTGGATGGGGTTTTGATCAACCTTTTCGAGTGGGAGGTGTCCCCGCCCATGACAGAGGGAGCAGAACTGGATGCTCTTTAAGGTCCTTTCCAACCCAAACTGTTCTGTGATTCTGGTCAGCACCTTCGCTCTCCTAGGAGATTTCCATTACACCTGGGAAAGGTGGGAAGCTCAACGGACACTTCACCAAACCACAGCTCAGTTATGGCTGCACGCAAGCTTGCTCCCTGCTGCGGATCTGTAAAGATCCATTATTTATGTCTGCACTATGCCTCCATAAAGTTTTTACTGCAACGTGATTGTCTAAATATGTAAATTAAACTATTAAAAGCAAAGCGCAGTCAGCTTAATCATCCGTTCTTTTACTGTATATGAGACTTGATTATGGATAAGCACTAAATAGTAAGATACAATTATCTTATTTACAGTGGGGGTCATTTGGGATGAAAGATTCTGTTGTAATCTTTTGGGCACTTGAATAAAGGAGAGACTGTGTTTCTTAGTGAGCTGTTACTTCTACTTTGTCACGTAATTCCAAAATGAAAGGTAAAAGAGAAGTGAAAACAATATTTAATACTATTGCTATGTACATCATAACCCTTTTGTTTTTACAGGGTCATTTCTGAGTAATCTCACTTGTTTTAAGTATGCTTTTTACAAGTGTATGTGTGTGTATCATAGAATCACAGAATGGTTTGGGTTGGAAAGGACCTCAAAGCCCATCCAGTTCCACCTCCTGCCATGGGCAGGGACACCTCCCACTGGATCAGATTGCTCAAAACCCCATCCAGCCTGGCCTTGAACCCCTCCAGGGATGGGGCAGCCACAGCCTCCCTGGGCAACCTGAGTCAGGGCCTCCCCACCCTCACAGGAAAACATTTCTGCCTGAGATCTCATCTCAATCTCCCCTCTTTCAGCTTCAAACCTTCCCTCTCGTCCTGTCCCTGCATTCCCTGATCAAGAGCCCCTCCCCAGGTTTCCTGGAGCCCATTTCAGTACTGGAAGCTCTTCTAAGGTATCCCTGGAGCCTTCTCTTGTCCAGGCTGAAGAATCCCAACTCTCCTAGCCTGTCCTCGTAGCAGAGGGACTCCAGCACTCGGATCACTTTCACGGCTTCCTCTGGACTCGCTCTAACAGCTCCTTGTCCTTCCTGGACTGAGGATTCCAGAAATGAATACAGGACTCCAGGTGAGTTCTCATGAGAACAGGGTAGGGGGGCAGAATCCCCTCCCTTGCCCTGCTGGTCCCACTGCTTTTGATGCACTCCAAGATGTGGTTGGCTTTCTGGGCTGCAAGCACACATTGCCAGCTCTTGTTAAGCTTCTCATGTGTGCATGTGTATTCTCCTTCATTCATGTCCGTAGTTTCACACACACAACTTGTATATGGAAATGCCTTCTCCAGGACTCGCATCTCGCAACTCAGTGCATCTGTTGCTGTACTTTCCTCCTTCCTTTATCCTCACAGGACCACAGTTAGGTTCCTGTATTAGTTTTTGTTACGCCCATTTTTACCTTTTCCTTTCTAAAGTCTCTTCAACTTCAGGCTCAGACTTGATCTTCTGTTAAACTTTTCAGTTCATAATGCGGTTGCTGCCACTGTGCTAATAAAGCCTATCGTCACATTTGGTTAATCAAATCATGGAATCACGGAATGGTTTAGGTTTGAAGGGACCTTAAAGCTCATCCAGTACCAGTTCCTGCCATGGGCAGGGACACCTCCCACTGGATCAGATTGTGCAAGGCCTTATCCAATCTGGCCTTGTTATTAGTAATTTCATGGAGATGACTTTGTGAACGTGCCAGCCTTCTTTCTCCTAAGAAGCTGTCTTCAGAGTTTGTTTGATGCTCTTTGGTCTATCTGACAGGGCAGGTTTGCTCTATCTTCCACCTTACTCTTACAGTGAGAAGAGGCAAAAGCTTCTGAGATGGACGAATTCTAATGTGTCCCAAAGGATGAGGACAAACTGCTAAATAGAGGAAAACAAACAACTCTTCCAAGATGAGTTGGTTTTACTGTGGAGGGCTAGACTCACTGAAGTCTCTGGAATCGTTTGTCTGGGCCTAGGTTTGAAATCTGGTGTTGTGTTCCATGGCAGCACACTCACAGCTTTCTGGATTTTGCTGAGGTGAGGATGGAGCCCTTTCCTCCGTCATCTGTCTTCAGTGGCCGTAGACTCATAGTGTGTCCTGAGTTGCTAGGAGCCCTAAAGGATCATCGAGTCCATCTCCTGTCCTTGGACAAGACAACCCCAACATTCACACTGTGAGTCCCAGGGCATCGTCTAAATGCTTCTGGAATATTGATGCCATGACTGCTTCCCTAGGGAGCTGTTCCAGTGTTCCACCACCTTCTTGATGAAGAACCTTTACTTAATATCCAACCTAGCTCTCCCCTTGCACATCTTCCTGCCGTTCCCTCTGATCCTTTCATTGCTCTCCAGATAAGAGAGATCAGTGGCTGCTCTTCCTCCTCCCCTTGTGATGAGGCTGTAGACTGCAATGAGGTTTAGCTGTGTTCACCAAAACTCCTTCAGTAGATTGATCTCCCACCTATGATGTTTTCAGATGAACGACTGAAATGTTTCATGCAAGAGAAAAATGTGTCCTAACTAAAGAACTTTCCGTGATGCTTTTGTGTTTCTCCACAAATGCCCTTTTCTATGCTTTCCCAAGAGCAGAAGGTGTAGAGAGCCAATGCAGTCTGTCCTAGGGTACATAACCTGTGTTTTTGATCAACACTGGCTTGATTTCAGTTGTTCTCTGGCTCCTTGACACCCTGGCAGTTTCTTCCCTGTTTTAGGAGGAGGACATGCTGCCTGCATTTTCACCCCAAACAGTGGTTAGGGATGATTTTCCTGCAGGGCATCTCATATATCTAGGGAGCAGAAGGGTACACTGATTGGTTTTATTGGCTTATTTGTAAAGAAGAAAAAATTCAGCTTTGTTCTTCCTGCGCTCTCATTTAGTGGTTTGTTCTGATGTTTGTACTATGTGGGATTCATGAGTCATTGGGCAATACCAGGTAATTTCTATAAGATAAAAGGTGAATGTTTCGCTGCCCTTGTATAATTAGCCACTCAGGAACGTACTGCCTGCAGATCAGAGGTTAGGTCCAACCTTTTTTTAATGCTGAATTCTGGCATGCCAGGTGAATTACACAACAGTGTGTTTACTACGGAAATCTGAACTGTGTGAAAGCTTTGAAAGTGGGGATTTGACTCAGTTCAGTACTTTCTCTGCACAGAACCATGAGCATTGCATACAAACTTCTGGGGTTTTTTACGAGATGCTGGTAGGAATCTTATTGCAGGCTTTAACACTTTCATTGGCAACATCTGCTTTTGGGTTGACTACCTTGACAGGACAGATTTGGTCAAGCCAGGCCAGGTTGGTGGTTTTATCTGAGTTGTTCTTGTCTAGTAGCACTGTAGTGATGATATTCTGCAAAATTTGTGCTTGCTGCCATCACCTTGAGTTTTTTATAGCATCAGTCTCTGTGGGAGCAAAGCTGGAAACCTGTATAGATACTGAAGATACACATTCACTGGAACAGGTTGCCCAGCGAAGTTGTGGCTGCCCCACCCCTGGATGTATTCCAGGCCAGGTTGGATGTGGCTTTGAATGATCTGGTCCAGTGGGAGGTGTCCCTGCCACGGCAGGAGGTGGAACTGGGTGATCTTTAAGGTCCCTTCTAGCCTAAACCATTCTGTGATTTCTGTAACTGGAGTATTGGCCATTCATATGAGGTCCATCCTAGAAATAACATATCCTTGAACTGAAAGGCTTCCAGGGTTTTCTCCAACGGTTTGAAATTCATTGACCACCATCAGGCTGAGTATCTTCCTAGTGACAAGGAAAGACAAGGTTGTACAGTGCACATCCAGAAGCCGACCACATTTCAGGATGGACATGCTTCCTTAATGAAGACGGTAAAATCTGTCACCAGGGAAAGGCAGACAGGCATGTATTGGTGTAAGCGGTTCTACTCTAGCTTTCCCCGCCTAGAGTCATTTGGTTGACTTCTGTCCATATTGCTGTGACACCGGTTAGAGCAGTGACTCCAAAATGGCCCTTTTTGCTGATGTCTCGAGAGCAACTTAGTTGGGAAAAGGTGACTGAAAAGGTAATGTTAAACTGTGCGGTGTCCTAGTGGGTGTTAATGTGCTTATTTGATTGATTTCGACTGCCACAAGTTTGACGAGTTTGTCTGTAGTCAGCAAATGGGTTTATATTCAATATGTGCTGTAAGGAAGGTGTTCTTTGGATTCACCAGCTTGATTTTTATGACTTGGGGCAAGCATTCAGCTCTGTGAATTATAGTTATGGCCATGTGCCCTAAATTCTGTACTGAACACCAGTGACCTTGTTAAAAAGTGCTTGCGTACCGATGGCTCCCTACTTGTCTCAACATGGCAGGGTCTCTAGACTTCTAATTGGTGCAAGCAAATAACCTGAAGGAGACCACTTGACACCTCAGCAGCACTTTAGATTCAGATGTTACCAGGAATATGGTTACCAAGTGCTTGTCTGGTTGCAGTTTTCATTGCTCCTGTCTGTGTAACTTGGGAGTCACATCTGAGCTATATCTTGTCAAACCCATTCTCTCAATTCAGGTGTTTCAGAGCAGTTTTATGTCTTTGTTAATTATTGGCACCCTCAGTACAAGTTGGAGCTTGTTCAGTATTGGTGGCCGTACTTTTATTCTGTGGAAGCCTTGAAATTGTCTACTTTTAAGTCTTTTATTAATGCAGATCAATTTTTTTCCAGCCAGTGGTTTTGCCATGACTTGTTTTGAAACCATTTCAGAGTTTTATTCTCAAAGTTGGAAGTCCAGTGGGGTTTGCATGTGGGAAGAGAAACATTACCTGCAGGACTTCTTTCATAGAAGTTGGCTGTACAGGAATGTCTTATCTTTGGGGACTGGAATACCTGAGGTGTATTTGTTTGCCTTTAGGAGTTGCTGTCTCTTGGAAAATAAATCACTTCCAAATCCATGAGGTAGTGCATCACTGCAATGAATATAAAATGATGTTGCAAGATGACAGGCGATTCAAGAAGTAGACTATTAGGGAATCCTTTCTGTGATCTGTCTGAGACAGAGGCGCCTAGGGTAGAAATCTGTTACCTGGTTTTAGTTAACAAAAGGTGGAGGCACATACCTATCGAGTTGATCAATATTCTGGAACAGAACATAGCTGCATCCCTATATTTTCCACAGCTTGCGGTTCAAATCCTGTCAGCAATGTACAACATCTGAATCTTTCTTTCTTGCCTTTTTCTCTCCTTTCTGTAGAAGAGGCTTCTAAATGTTTTCAGGCGTGACCCTGTTGTGATCTTTCTTCTTTTCTACCTCTTCACTGCTTATTGTCATCTTTTCCCCGCCCCTCCCCAGCTGAACCTTGCAGCTGCATGGCTTTAATCTTAAATGTGTTCAGTGCCTTTTCCCATTAACATTACTTCCTTAGATTTCCTTCTCCCTAACTTCCCCTGTCCCGGTTCGCTTCAGTCATGGCAGAGTGGGCAGTAGGTCCTCCCCAGTCTGGTCAGAAAGCTGTTCCTTGACACCCACATCTTTGTTTCCTTCCCAGATGCTGCTTTACAGTTGTTGAGTTTCCAGAGGTTGTCTTCCTTCTTTTGTCAGCCACATTTAAAGGCTTTCAGACCACGCTTCTCCTCTCTGACGTGTCTAGTGCTTTGAGTACTTATTTCCAAAGTCTTTGGTTGTTTAAACTCGGGAAGACTTTTGGTGACTTGAGAAGTGTCTCAGTTACTGGTTGTTTTTACATTACTCTTTTTCATGCAAGAGTCTTTCTTGTGTTTCTTCAGAGAGGTAAGCTTTGACTTGTACAGGTTTAGTGTGTCTTCATGCAGGTCGCCTGCTCTCCAGGGTATTTGGTGTGTTACACGGAGTCTCGGTAAGATGCCGTGGAAAAAAGGAGACCAAGTGTAGGGTAAATTAAAGTCACATCTTCCCAGGTTGTCCTGCTCATTTCTCTGGTGTTACGTTCTCTGTTAGGGCAATAGAATGATGATTTTGGCTTGCATTCTTTCATCTCTGTTATTATACATCTAGGTCACCTCCAAATTCTGCTTGCTGCTTCCTCTGGGCACCTGAAGGTGTGTTGGAAGATCTCTCTCCAAGTCCTCTATTTCAGTCCCTTTACCTCAGGCTTTCTGCAGCCACGCTTCCCCAGTTCAGTGGGAATGAAGGGAAGATGAAAGTTCATATATATTTAAAGTTCCTATATATTTAAAGAAAAGAAAGAGAAGAACGTTCTCCATCAAAAAGCCTGTCAGTCCTGTCCTGTAACACAGAAATAAACTGGGGAATGGATTGTTATTTACAAAGAAACAGTGACTCTCAGAAGTGGTGTTGACAGATTTCTATCCGCATTTACTGGCTCTTCAACCCAAACATGAGCTGCGTGTCTTGTGTCTCTTCCTCTTTACCCTTCTTTTCTTGAATTTAAAAAATAAAAACTAGAAGAATTGCAAGAAGACTTGAAATCACTAAAATAAACTAGCTGGATGATGGAAGGGAGGATAGTCTCCTACTTGGCTCTCCTTCAGACGTTTCATTTGGAGGGCTCGCCTCTGCTTGCACTCAAGATCCCCATCCTTACGCTGACCTCCAAGGAGTGCGTGAGAGGTCCTGTCTTGCTGTGGGTGCTTTCCCTGCACGGAAACTTTCTGTGCATGTAGAATCTGTCACTAGTATAGGGGCGATGCGGAAGGGTAGACATTGGAGTGCTTGCTTTTCCCTCTGAGCTTTACCCGATAAACTCCTACCAACAGCATTTAAGATGAGACCAGGTCATCTGTTAAGTGTCATGGGAGAATCCATCTCCTCAGGCATCCTGCAAATACCCTCTTCCTCACTTATTTTAGGAAACATGACTGCTTTATGGATTTTTTTTTCACCCTTTTGTGTGCACCACAGACCTCTGTTATCCCCTAGAAGTTTTGTGTGAGTTGTTGTGTAGACTTTCCACCCACTGCTGCCTTCCTGGTGAGCTGTTTGTCCACAGCGTGCAGAATTTTCCACCTCTCCCTGCCCCGTTCCCCATCGGCACGTACAGTTTATCTGCAAAGGTTACTCTTGTATCTGAGAAGAAAAAAACCTGTCCTTTCCAGACTGCTTCCGCTTCCTTTGTAATGATGGTTTTAGTTCGTATTGATGTTATGTGTGATAATAAAACCAATAATAATTTAAAAGTCAAGACTTTGTTCTTAATCACCTTTTTGTCCTTTCTTTTCTGTCTTCTTACTTTCCTGCTCTCAGTCTCTTGTTAATTCATTAATTGTTTTGTAATGTGAGTGGCTGCTTATTTGCTACAAGACTGTGATGTAACTTGTTTGCTTTGAGTAAACGGGGATATCTTCCTTTAAGGTTTTGTATCCCCATACCAAAGGCTTCAGCAAATGCATTGGGAAGGATCTACCTCCCTAACAGCCGTTTTACAATGTTGAATTATTGTCATTGTCTTGATTAGGTCTCAGTAAGGTCATGTCCCCAGACTAGGATTAAGTAGAGCTATGCAGTTCAGTGGCATTAGGAAGTTTTACGAGGTTTGAGGCAGAATTTGGTTTAGCAGTTTTGAAGTAGAAAAGCAGAATTTACAGACTTTTCCCCCAATTTTTTGCTTACTCCTTCATTAGTAAAACAAATGAAACTGTTCCTATCCAGTTAAGGTTAGATTGTGTAGAAAGAAAACGTGCCTGCCACAACAACAGAGCTGTCTAAGTTTTCACAAAATAATGTCAGGGAAGTTACTTAAGGGCTTGGAATTGAAATGTATGGAAAAGTGGCTGTAGGGCAGTCACAGAATCATGGAATGGTTTGGGTTGGAAGGGGCCTTAAAGCTCATCCAGTTCCAACCCGCCCCGCCATGGGCAGTCTTGCTCTGTTCCTGAGCCTGGGCTGCTTTTCTTGCTTATCAGGACTGAATAAGATACAGCTGTGGAATATAATGTCTTGAAAGCAGTGCATCACTGTTTAACTTTAATCCTTGCAGACCAGTAATGGAGGAGGGAGTTTAAGTGATTATTCCTCCTCTGTCCCATCAACTCCAAGCACCAGCCAGAAGGAGCTACGGATTGATGTTCCTCCCACTGCCAACACACCAACTCCTGTCCGTAAACAGTCCAAGCGCCGATCCAACCTCTTCACGGTGAGTGAGCCAAGGAAGAGACTGTTGCTGTATTTTACGTAGCGCTCTGTGGTGACGGCCTGAACTTCAGCCCTGTTGAGTTGAGCTGATCTAATCCAGACAGGTGTGTTGAGACAGTTCTGTAGACCTGAAAACAAAAACGTCACAGAATGGGGTGGTTCTCTTTGAGGGCTTGAAGAGAAGCTATTACAGATACAGTGAAGTTATCCTACTGGGAATTGCAGTGAAACAAACAAATCCGTGATTGAATTCTGGAGCCCTTGTCTGACTTTAAATCTTGGACCTGTCTAGATTCCCTGGTTTGGCAGTAATCGCAGAGAAAGCTGGGCCTCTGCTCCCCCATCGTACCCTTGCGCTGAGTGACTTTGCTGCCTTGGAGCTTCCTTTGAAGGCTCCAGTGGTTGTAGAGGGGTCTCAAGGTTTGTTGTGGGAATACATGTGGTATGAGAAAACAAGTACCCATACTACTTTTATGACTGTACAGTCTCAACTCACTTTTCTTTTCCAGGGTTGAGAGATGATGGAGATTAAAATTACTTTTTTACTTCCCCAACCATCTGTTTTTTGCTTTATTGAGAGGCAAAATATATACCAAGTAGAAAGTTTGACTGGTCCAATACGATAGGTCTTTGTTACGCATAAGTAGGTTGGGAAATGATAGTGAAGCTTTGAGTGATGACTTCCTTACTTTAGCAGTCTTGCTGGAAGATTTGGGAATGTATTGTGTTCATTATTGTGGGTTTATAAGCATTTTTTTGACACTTAATGTGCTTTATAACAAACACAGAATCCCTAAGGGCTCACATGGAAATCCTTTGGTAATTGTATCTGTGCGTTAGTTGTTTGGAGAGCCGCATCTTCCCTGTCATGGTAAACAGTTTCGGGGTTTTTTTGTATTCCAAAGCTGATATTGTGTTCACTTCCCTACGTTATCATAGAATCATAAAGTTGGAAGGGGCCCACAAGGATTGTGGAGCCCAACTCATGTCCCTGCCCAGGACACCTCAACATTCACACCGTGGGGCTGAGGGCATTGGCCGAACATTTCTGGAATATTGTCAGTCTTGGTGCTGTGACTGCTTCCCTGGGAGCTGTTCCAGGGCTCCACCACCCTCTGGGGGAAGAACCTTTTCCCACTATCCAACCTAAGCCTCACCTGGCACATTTTCCTGCCATTCCCTTTGGTTGTAGCCAGGCAACAGCCTACAAAAAAATTGCCTTGTACCTAAACAAAATTTGAGCCCTCAGCATTTAGCAAGCAGAAAGTTTCGGCATCGTTTTGAAGCACTGAGTTGAAAGCACAGAGCCCCAGGGATTGCGTTTCACGTGTGTCATCCCAAAAGTGAGATTTTGATTTAAAATGAGAAATGAGATCTTCCAACTCCTACAAAGGACTGAATATCGTGCGGTTGTGTTTGGATGCAAAAGAACAAAACGTACCAAGACAGGTGGCAGGGGATGAGGTGTCCGGTTTTGGCACCGCTGTTTTCAGGGATGCCCTGGGGCTGGCACTGGGCAGGCTGGCAGTTCCCAACCCCACTAGGTGTCAGTGTCAGCCTGGGAATGCCGAGATGCTGTTGCTGCTCTCCAAAGCCTTCGCCCACCATCGCTGGTCCGAAGGATGCGTAAAATCCTGAGAGGGCTGGCTGGGTGTCGGAGATGATGGGGAAACTGAGGGTGCTTTAAATCAGAGGGGACGTCAGTTTGAGAATGCGAATAAAAAGAAACACACACCATCTACAAGCACAACAAAAGGGTTGAGAGGAATGTTAAAGTCAGCTGCGTCGCTGCGAACAAATAGACTAAAGCTCTGGTTTGCGAGAACAGCATATTAAGAACCAAATTTGCTAATAGGAGAAGATGTCAATAGCTGCCTTTACTGGGGAAAAATGTGGGGGGAAAGTCCTGTGGAAAAATAAAAAGTAATTTGAGGTTTCAGAATGAGTTCTGTCTTGTAAGATCTGGGAATTATTCAGTGTTGTGTATTGACTTGCCCTGTAACCCGTGCCCTGAAGTATTTAACACTGACCCTGATTTCATGTTATATCAGCCACGTTTATCCTAGAGTTAATTAATTAAATAAGTAAATGACCAATATGTGCTGTCTAGTTATGAACGGGGTGTGTAATTGAAATATTTTACTATTATTTATATTTTACTGTGCTGCTTTTCCTCACCTGTTATTTGCTTATGTCTTTTTCATTTATGTTTCACTGTATTTCTGTTTATTTTTCTATATTTTGAGGCAAACTGAGCATTGTTATCTAGCAAAGGGATACGTCTAGTGTCCTGCATGAAGGTCTTTTAATGTTGGAAGAAAATAGGGTTAAGTGGCAAACAGATGTGATTTTTCTTAAATCTGAGACAGCTTTTGAGTTGGAATACAGCTGAGAATGTTAAGCCTCTTCATGTTGAAGCTCATTTTATGCGGTATCTGATCTTTTTGGCTTTATTTAGATTTGCAGTCAAGCAGTAGTTGTAAGAGCTGACTTTCTACTGAGGTGATAAAATAGCTCAAATAATAGCAGACGATTAAATGTCCTTTGTTTTGAGGAGTGTGTTAATGGGGACAACTCAGTAATAGTGCTTCAGGAAAGAGCTGCTGGTAGCTATGTGCCCAATCCCATATGGGGAGACTGAATGTCTGGGACAGCAAGGGGCATTCCCTTTCCCATACTCGGTGCTCTCTTTCTTAAATCTCTGCAAAATTGCAAGCGGGACTCTTTTTAAAAGTTATAACAAATGCTCTTTTTCAGTATCTGCTGTTAGAGGTCAGTTTGGGGCTCTCTGGACTGCTGATATGGGATTCTGGTTGTGCCCAAACTCAGGTGCCTTCTCCCTCTGGGACAGGAATAATCTGATTTCAGACCTGCCTTGGGTAACATGACGTGAGCCTGCGCGTGATTTCCAGTGCAAAAGAAAAAGGAGTCAAACAAGATTCATGCAGGTTTCTAAATTCTTTTGGACCTCCTCTGATTCGCTTGAATGAAGTTTTAGATAACGTACTCGATGTGTAGAAGTGACATCAGACAAAGTTCTGGCTAATGTTTGTCCAGCATGGTTTAGAGGCTGTTTTTCACTTTACAGGTTGTATTGTGTGTATTACTGATAGATACAAAAGCATGACAGCCTAGAATATCTTTCTGGTTTGCTGCACAATTTGTCTTTATAAATAGCAGAGCCTGCTAAGATTCTCCTCTTGAAAATCTTATGTATTCTTTGATTACCAGCAGATAGAACAGAATTTGCCCAACAGAAATCCCTGTGTTTCAATACTTTGGACTTTTGACAGTAGTTTGCGTATAGATAGTTCCCTTCTATGTCCAGCGTGTTCCAGATGCAGTCAATTTTATTGAATAGAAGAGGTGATGATTTAAAAAAAAAGATAAAAAACGGTGCACTGATATTTCAGTGCCTTTTCAGAGGCAGGATACTTTCTTTTTTTAAAAAAAAAAAGAAAAAAGTCGAATAAAAAGAAACATTCAAGTTGACAACTTCCCTCCCAAGGATTTGGCTACCTTCACCGAGTTTCTTTAAAATGTCACTTTTGGGTGCTTTGTGCCATTGAAGCATTGTTTTGCCTTGTATTATTGGGAAGTGGCACTTTCAGATTCAGAAATCTGTCTTGAAGGACGAGGAACAATAGTTATCCTGAACATTGGATTTCATCCCTCCCACTTGTTTTGCTTGCTTTCATTTATTCTTTGTTTAATTCCCCAGCACGTCATTCCATTGCCCCGAACCATAGTAACTAGTGATAGGAGCCTGCTCCCGGCGGAGCGGGGAAAGCGGCACGGCATCCCTGCTGGGTAAATGTATTGGTGTTACTTCCAGTCCTCCTCCCTGTATTTTCTCCCTCCCCTCCCCTCCTCTTGCCCCCAAAGGCAACTGCTTGGGGGATTTTTTTTATTTCCTTCCACCCCTCTGTATAATATGGAAAATGGGTATTAGCCATCCGCGATCCTAATGCTTCTCCTAATTTCCGTGTCTTTCAAACATCTCGTTCTGCTGAAAACGAAAAGCAGGATCTGGTGTCGCTCAGCTTTTCATTGTGGTACTGGACATTGCAAATGTATTCGTTTCATACATCATCGCCGATTTGAAAAGCACACGAAAATGTTTTCCCATTTTCAATATTGTGTGAGTAATGTTCCCATTGAAAAGTAATGGAGTGAAGTTGTCACTTGTCAGGTCCGTTATTAAGGAGGATGACTCTCAGGTCTTCTTTTTGTGCTAAAATAAATCTGTCACTATCATTATGCTCATGCGTTCTTTCGCAATAACCGACTGGAATCTGAATAACTTCTGAGAATTCCCATGTCACTTTACAAAGTCAGGAATTGAACACGGTGAGCTTACTCTCAGGGCAGTCCTGGTGATGCAGAAAACCAAGATTCAGGTTTTAAACATCAGTTACACTTTCCTCACGCTGATTTTTTTTTCTTCTTTCTGGTCAGGTAACTTTTTTCAGCATCACTCAGTACTTTTTCTTGGAATTCCAACTTTTTAAACAACCAAAAGTAGAAAAATCAAAAGTTAAAGTCAATATGATCAAACGCAGCATCATAAAATTGCATTTCTGAGAATCTAGATGTGAGTTAAGTACATGCACATATGTATCGGGAGTTTGTAAATGAGAGGCTGGAACCTGCATTCCTCTTTGGAGCTGCTGTTGGAGACTTCAGAAACGAGTCCTCTGATCCACCGGGTCTTCAGACAGTGAACCTGGAACTCTTTAAACCCAAATGCCATTTCAGACACGTGGATGGCTGAAAATTACAGGCAGTATTTCAGTGTTCTGATATCGGGATGGTTGTGTACTTTTGTAGATTGTAACCTGTGCCCTTTGAGTCTCTATTTATGTGTCAAAATGCTTTTTTTTAATTGCTTTGAAAAAATGGGGAAAAAAAAAAAAAGGCATTTTCTATGTGAGCCGCCGTATTTAATGGAACACAAACTTTCTTTTTGCTCTGCAGTCTCGGAAAGGGAGTGACCCAGACAAAGAGAAGAAGGTCCTGGAGAGCAGAACAGATAGCATTGGAAGCGGCCGCGCAATCCCAATTAAACAGGTAATGCCGAAATACCTTTTTTTTTTTCCCCCTGCTTCCCGTAGTTGGAGACACACCTCGGGTCTTAAGCGCTCTGATGGCGAGCCCCTGCGCCAAGACGCATTTGATGTGCTCCGGTGATGAATGTGGAAGTCACTCACTTGACATCAATTAGGAGAGGTTCCTGTGTGTAT
The DNA here is from genome assembly GCA_033459285.1 of Clamator glandarius. NCBI lineage: Eukaryota > Metazoa > Chordata > Aves > Cuculiformes > Cuculidae > Clamator > Clamator glandarius. The sequence continues at coordinate 944,274 of JAUNZM010000078.1, forward strand.
TAAAATAGGATCATTAGAATAAGAAGAGGGAAAATGTGACAACAGGCCTAATGAAGTGCAGTCTGCCGGCCTGCATATGGAGCGGGTTTCTTGGCTGTGGTGCCTTCAAAGCCGCCTTTGTAGAGGGGGCTTTGATTGGGCCGTGTGCCGCCGGGGCGGCGGGTAGCTCCGACTGCTCCACAAGAGCCCCTTGTGATGGCAGGAGCAGCCTGATGTGGCCCTAATTTGCTGCTGCAGACGGACATCTGAACGCGGTTTCAGGCTGGTTCGTAACAACGAGGCAATTAGTTGTGATAATCATAGCCGGTGTGTCAGCTGTGCGCTCTTGTTTGTAATTTGCTAATGAAGGAATTGTAACTTTGATTAGGTTCAGTTTCATTTAGACCTTATTATATAAGGGAACGTTTACAGCTGTAATGTGTGGCCTTAATTAAACTTCCTCATTACACAACAGGACTTGAAATCGAGGATTTGTTTTGGTCTGTTTTACTAGCCTAGATGCACTTTCATTAGCCCAGAATCTCAATGCTAAATTGGAGCTGGGAACGCTCCTTTGAAAGGCAAAAGCAATGTCGGCCTCTGATGCCAAGTAGTTGGATGAATGAGATCATTTACCTTCTCAAATTAAATCCCCCTGACTGTGTGCGGTTCGGAGCACTGCGCTAAGCGTTGGTGCGGGATGCTTTACCCGCAGTTTCTGCGACAGCGTTTGCAAGTGTTCGCTCCTCTGTGAGTTGCTTTGCTGAAGGTGGCAAAAGCACCGAGGGAAGGGAGCTTATTTTCTTCCCACGCGATCGTCCCCAGTTTCTTTTGGTGGCTTTCCTGCCTTCCAGAGGGTCTCTTGCCTCTTCTAAACTTCCTCAGTCTCTGCTTCACCTCGCCACGTGTCTCCTCTGGCATGGGCTTATAAGTTTGGGGTTTTCTTTTTTGGGGGTGAGAGGGAGGTGGGTTTGTCCCCTGACTGTTTGCAGTGGTTTTGTTTGTTAGAGGCGGTTAAAAAGACCTCTTGGGGCCATCAGGCAGCCACCGTGCTGTCGTGTCTGTGAATCTCCAGTAGACAAATTTTAATCAAACAGACCGCAATTCAGGAGAGCAGTTTGAAACCAGATAAGCTCAGCATTTGGCTCTGCGTTCGGGGGAGGAGATTCCAAGCATTTAAAACAAGCTACAATTTTTTTTTTTTTTTCCTACAGCTTTTGTATGGTACAAGATGGGTTAGACCGGCTGGAATTCTTTTGGGTGATGCTAATTAAACAAAAGCACCTGCGAATGTAGCTGAGAATGAAAAATATACTTTTCAATATTTATTCAAGGCGTAGCTCCTCTACTCTTGGAAAATGCTGTTGTATGAAATTAATCTGATTAAAAACGCAGTTTTCAGAAGAGTAGTGTAATATAAAGTTTTTTCTGAGTGATTGCACCATGTTGTAACAAAATATTCTCTGCAATCTCTTGAATTTCTCTATTGAAAAATTCTCCCTGCAACCCCTACTCGTACACTGAGTGTGACCAGTCTTTGGGGAACGCGTGCTTTTTATTATTAATCCCAGTTATGGTAATTTCATTTTTTTCACGTGCAAGCAAGGACCAGAAAATATTTGAGTGGATCTGTAGTCGGCAGATACCTCCTGTTCGTGGGGATTTGGGAAGGGTGCTAGAAGAAGGGAGGGTGAGTGGCATGGGGTGCTGTAGGGTTGCTGCTGTCAGGAGTATCATCATACTTGCATGGGTTTGGGAGCTCACAGTTTTTCTACTTTGCAGTAGAGCGTGGGAGCCCAGCACCACTGAGCCATTGAAGCCAAAAACACAACCACAAACGTAGGACAGAGTAGGAAAAATACTTTTTTGATGTGGAAATACTTAATTTAAAGTGGCTATGTAATGTGTTTTCACACTGACAGTGTCTCATTGCTGTTTAAAAACGTACATCAATTTGAAGTGGTCTTTGATTCCATGCATTTGAAGCAGAAATGGCTCCCAAAGGGTGACCAGGGGAAGCTTTTTGTGTCCCTGCTATTTAGATGGAGAGATCCCATCAGTAGGGGTGGCACCGAGTTAAATTGCTGATACAACTGTGTTCCCGGTGGGCTCTGCAGGGACAGATACTTGGGCGTTGCTCCGAGGCAGCGGAAAATCCTACCAGAAAGGATGCAGTCTCTTTTATTTTATGCATTACCTGTGAATAAGACAGAGGGAGGTGAAAAGGAACTTCTTGACCTAAAAATTTTAATGTGCCGTGCTTCCTGCAGCGAGAAGCTCTTTCCGTTGTTATTTGTTTCTGTGACAAATGGTCGGGGAATAGAAAGAGAAACCTGTTGTCAGGAAGCTGAACACAGAGCGTAGTGGTCACAGCATTGCTGTGGGAGAGCTATCTTCTGATATCACCCTATTTTCATTGGGAGGCTTTTCGTTTTAGTCTTTCTATCACCCTATTTTCCACTGTTTGTCCTCCTCTTAACCTGAATGTCACTTTGCAAACTGCTCTGTGCAGGAATAACCTCCAGTTACCTTCAACATCCTCTGACATCTTGAAGCTGCTGTTGAGCAAAATGCCTCTGTCAGCCTCGTGCTTATACTTCTTCTGTTACATCTGTGTAATGACCATGCTTTTTCATGTCTGTTCTCAGGGCTTTGGTTTATTCTCTGTAGGTTCGTACTCTCTGTGCTGTAAAAGGGGTGCTGACCGAGCTGTGCTTCTGCTGCAAGGTAGAAGTCCAAACTCATACTTGCAGACTGGGGCTTCAGTTTTCTGAGTTAAGTAGAATCGCCTCCAAAAAAATTAAGTTGCAGTTGAAACTGGGAGCCCAGTGGATTTTGTGTTCTCAGTTCTCTGCCACTTGGAGAAAATGTAATTGCAAAAAAGCAAATAGTGAAAAGAAAAATCTTACTATTCGTATGTTGGAATTAATGGTTGCTTGGTTATCCAGTGTATTTTGTGGTGCCTATGGTAGTTCTTATCTACCTCAGGGACTCTCAAAATCAGAAATACTACTTTCCAACTTAAAAAAATCCAAACGAAAACAAAAAAGGTAAAAGCCACGGAACAGTGACCAAAAACCCAAACAAAACCAAACCTGAAACAGGTTCATTGGAAGCTGGAAATGTTCTGGTTTTGGGAAAAGTGCTCTTCCAGCACAAGAAGGGCACATGAAAGGAGGGAAGAAAAGCTGTTATAATATATAAATGTATGGGAAAAAAGCTCTCTAGGAAGTGTAGAAGTGTGACGGCCAAGAGTTTGTTGCTCATCTCAGTGCAGGTTTTCTCATAGATCAGATCTGCATCGCCACTGTTGACCCAACATGCCTTGGGTTGATGCCTGTTGTCCGAGTGATGCTGTTGTGTGTGTGCAGACAGTTTAAACTGGCAGAGGAGCGAAAGGATCAGTAGGGACGTTACTTTTCTCTCCTGGTTTCTCTCTGAATGCACAGACACGTCTTGAGAAGGGAGCTACGCTGGCACAAAGACTTGCTTACGATTTGATATCACAACCTCTCTGGGACCCAGACACTCACCCGCACAGCTACTGGGGTTTGACAGAAACCAAGAGTTGCAACCTGTTCCCAAATTCTTGTTCTCAGTCCCTGGATCACTTGAGAGTTTGAGGGAAATAGGTAAAATTGTAAATTACTTATTTCCTTCCAAGGAAACATTCTCTCCTTGAGAGCTTTTACCTTAACTTAAAGCAACCGGGTCAAAAGGATTTAATGTTCTTATTCTTTCTGTCCTTCCTAAATATTAAAAACCCCTTTTCACTGCAGCGCTAAATATGGTTTTATTGGGTTAAGCCTTATAAAACTGTTCTGACAAACCTTCTTGCTCCCAGCAGAAACCCAAACGGGAGGTGGTGAAAAGTAGACACGTTTTTAAAGCGTGGCTGCTAACTTCTGCCAAAATACTCCAAGGTGAGTGAAATTTTGGGAAGGCCAGTTTCCCAGGGAGGAAATAGCAGGCATAGCAGTATTCGCATGCCTTAAATCCTGTCTTCTTGGCATCCTTTGCGAACTGTGATTGCCATCGTTTTCCAAAACGAAAGCAAAGTCTCATTCCTATGCTATTTGAATATTTTCTGCTAATGAAAATGGAGTCAGAAAGTGTCTGGAACAGCGTTAGGCGAAAGCTAAAATCCAGAGAAAAGTTTGTACTTCTGAAAAAGAGGCACTTAAACTAAAAATATTTGTTATCTTCTGTAGCGCTGCAAGTGCTGCCCTTAAAGCAGACTTAGGGTCCTGTTCGAAACCATTTATTCTGAAAATGAAGCCTTGTCCCTGCTAGCCTGAGTCAGTATTTTGAAGCACTTATTGGGCTGCACAGTTTAGGGTGACGTCTCCCTTGTAGGATGGAGAGTTCTTTAACGTTTTGGGAAGATGACTTTGTTTGCTGCAGTCTCGCAGTAGGGCATATTCGAATGAAAAAAAAAGCACAACAAGAAAAATAAAAGCAAGCAGCTCAGCTCAGCGGTGAGTGGGCTTGTCATGTATTAATTTTTCATTGCTGTGGAGAATTGTACATACATAATCACTTGATTGCAGTGGGAGTTAGCGGGCTCCTATGGTGTCATTTGCATAAATCTTGTTAAGTCAATGGCAGTTAATGAAGTACAAATGAGCCTGGAGAAGGTGACATGCAAATCGTGGGTGGCAGATGGGAGGTCTGGGTTTGGGATGGCAGCTGTGTGCTCTTTCTTCCCCCCCCTCCTTCTCCTGCCCTCACCCCCTCAGATTAGAGTGTAAATAAATACCTAAGAGCTGGCCTTGACTTTCTGCTTTCAACCCTTCTTCTACTTGCCATTTGCACTTCATCACAGATGCTCCTATTATTATTTTACCCAACTACATAACCTTGACTGTTCTTTTGCCAAAAAAGCTGGTCAAAATAGGGTTTGAGAGGTTGCCTCAGCCCTTGTCGTGCCCTGGGAGGTGCCGGCACCTCTTGTGCCCCCAAATTCCTGCATCATTTAGCAGTAGCAAACATGAAGTCTGGATTAAAAATGAGTGTTATAATGGTTACTTTTATATTGATGACAGTTGAAAACTTACCATCTATAACTTGCAAAGGTAAACTAGAATCCACTCTCTTCTCTCAGTTTGCATTGATAGACAAAGCTGAATGTCTTATTCAGGCTTTACTTTTTGGTGATGCTTCCAACGACCTTCGTTGCTTACCAGCTTGGCAGATTTAAGTACTTTAAAGTAATCACAATTGAATTAGGTATTTAGTCTTTGTTTTTCACTCTGAACTAAAAATGGCAAGTATTTTTCAGGTTCTAAGATAGGAGCTGTGTCAGCAAATGGGACAGGAGTCACAGATTTGCTTTTCATGGAGAAGAGTTTGGTTCCTGAATGCTTGTTGCCTTAGGATGGGCGTGAACAAAACTGGGACTTCACAACATACATCTGAATTTTATTAAAAAATTGCATTAAACTTGGCAAAGAGAGCTATTGGAAAATGATGTCAACAAAAGCCCATCCCTGGAGGTGTTCAAGGTATCCCTGCCCATGGTAGGGGGTTGGAATGGGATGGGCTTTACGGTGCCTTCCAACCCAAACCATTCTATGATTCTACGAAAAGTCAAACCTCACATTAAAAAAAGTCACTTTGGTTAAGCAGCTTCTGAAATATTTGAGGAGTTACAATGTGACTTATGACCCCTTACCAGCAAATTTTTTTAGGGATCTTTTAAACAGAATTCCTCAGAATTTCCTGTGAGCTTTTTTTTTTTTCAAGCCTGGCCGTTGCTTGCGTTGTCTATCCTCAATCCTTCCCAAATGCCTTAGAAGAATAGAAGTGAAGCAATTTATAAAAAACTTTCCTATTTGGGGGGAAAAAAATCTGTGCTATTTTTTTTGCTTTTTAAAGCCAAAACATGCTTTTTAAATTTAATTAAGGTTTTTTTACTACTGAACTCTTTTAATACATTGTTTGTGCACTGCACTGTGGAAAGAATCTCTGGGAAAGTGGGAACTACTTTATTTCTCAGTGTTTCTTTTACCTGGCTGCTCCTGCACGGCAGCCCTTGTCAGGTAGACTTTAGGAAATGTCTTTCAAATGAAAGAAGAGAGTTTCAACATAGTTTGCCTGAAACTTTGCTTTTAATTAGACTTAGTTTTAGTGTTCCCTCTTGCTCTGTGCCTGGGGAGAGGCTTTGCTGCTGTGCTTGAGCAACGTGCCTCTTCCAGCCTGACCAAGCAAAGCCTTTGCAGTGACTGTCCATGCTGCATCGCGCGAGGAGAGCTCTGGGTGAGGCAAGATCTTCTGGTGCTAACCATCTTCCTTACTTCTCCATGCCCTAGCTTAGCCTGTCCATTTGCTTTTCTTCCTTTCTTTCTTATCGCTCAGTTCTCAGAGTTGCCTTATTATAATCTGTTAGCCTAAACAGGCAGGACTGTAACACGTTTTTCCCTGTCAGTCTGTATTGCTCAACTTCAAAGCAGAGGTTTTTAGAGCTTCGTTTGGATTTTCATGGGCTTTGCCCCATGATGCCGTTCTGACCCCCTGCCTGCTTGGTGCTCTGTGCTGCTCAGCCTCCTCCTTCTCTGCAGTTCCCTACAGGCACAGGTCAGTCCAACTCTGCTTTCTGAATGCTTTTCGTCTTCCCAGTCTCCTTCTCCTGTGTTAATTTTTGGTTCAGGCTGGGGCTGGAGCACATTCCGTATGAGGACAGGCTGAGAGAGTTGGGCTTGTTGAGCCTGGAGAAGAGAAGGCTCCAAGGGAACCTCATAGCGAACTTCTAGTACCTGAAGGGTCTACAAGAAAGCTGGAAGGAGACTTTTTACAAGGGTGTGTAGCAATAGGACAGGGCAATGACTATAAACTGGAGAGGAGCAGATTTAAACTAGACATAGGGAGGAAATTCTTCACTGTGAGGGTGGTGAGGCACTGACACAAGTTGCCCAGGGAAGTTGTGGATGCCCCATCCTTGGAGGTGTTCAAAGCCAGGTTGGATGGGACTCTGAGCAGTCTGATCCAGTGAGAGGTGTCCCTGCCCGTGGCAGGGGGTTGGAACTGAATGGGCTTTAAGATCCCTTCCAACTCAAACAATTCTATGATTATATAGAATTATAGATTTATGTGTACAGCACCGGTGACACAATTCATGTGTGGATTAACGCACAATGCTATTTTATCTTGGTCCTTCCCATTGAACCAAAAAAAACGTTCTACCTGGAATCTGTTTTCTCCTAGAATACTGTTAGAGCATTTCAGTAAGTATGGCAGTGTCTTGGAAATAGGTTTTGAAAAGAGATGTTCTGCCACGTCTCGTCAGTCAAACCGATGTCCTTAGTCCTCCTTGCTAGCAGAAGAGCACTGGAACGCTTCAGGCAAGTGTCAGACCCCAGACCCGCCACCGTCATAAACAATAAATGCTTTTTGCAGCCGGTTTCATGAATGTAAATGTTTGCTTTGAGTCTACCAAAAGAGAGAGCGCATAAGCAACCGTCTTAATATCTGTTCTTAAATTAATTCATACGACTTGACAGAGCGAAAGAAAACAATGTAGGAGGAGCAGGACGGACACAGGACACTACAGCTGGTGCATTGGCAAGACCAGCGCTGGGGCTTGTTCTGTGTCTTCTCTTCCATCCATATCCAATACCAGGTCATGTTTTGTGATAAAAATGGGTAATGTGTATAAAGACCAAAAATGTTGTCCACGAAGGACGGCGGCAAACATCTGGAGAGCATGCAAAACTAGGATTTAATGCCTTTGCTATAGAATCATGCAGTGCCCTGAGTTGGAAGGGATCCACAAGGATCATCAAGTCCAGCTCCTCTCCCTGCACAGAGCCTAACCTCTGTTTCACTGACACAACAACCCCGCGATGCTGCAGCTGCTCTGGTTTCTACACCACAGCATTCACAGGTACCGCTGCTTTGGCGTTGGTTTATTGGTGCTCATACAGGCTCAGCAGTAGCTGGTCGCAAGCCAGCATTGGTGTCTCCAGAGAGCAGCTTTCCAAAACTCAGGAATTATGTGATTTACAAGGAAGTGGCAGATGACATAGTTGTATTTATTTATATCTAGCGTGAGGTGTAATTTCCTCTGTCACACTCCTGTCTAATGACAGTAATCAGTATCCAGCTCTGCTTGTACAAACACGAGGATGTGGGTTTTAGCCAAATACTCTTAGTGCTGAAATCTTCTGTGTAATTCCTCTGCAATTGTTTATAATCAGAACATACACATTTTGCTGTGGTTTTAATTAGCTGATTACTAGTTATAAAATGTTTTGTACTCGCTGTGGTTCTGTAAATTGTTAACTGGTAGCTACCAGTATAATTAAATATTTCGGAGCACTCGGCTATGGTTGCATTGAACTGTGAAGAAATAATGTTATATAGCCAATCAAAAAGAGATACTTGTAAACTCATTTAAAGCGTCAGAGTGTGTTAGGACTATCATGGTGATGCTTATTGCAGGAGAAATTAAAGATACAGTTTTATGCTAAGAGGCAATACAGAAATTAGTTCCTGAATTAGTTGTTAATTGATTTGGTAATTCCCTCGGGTCTGCATGCTCTTTTTTCCTTTTTCGTTGTTGCATTCAGTTAACAGTGACTATTCCCAGTGCACTTGAAATATTTTTTCCAATTAGATCAAATGTGCCCTTACATCAGAGGAACGGCTACAGATACGTGTGCCTGCCTGGAATAATGTTTCGTTTGACTGCGAAGGCTGGGTTTGTGTGATTTACTGTTGATGATTTTCAGATACCGTCCCAAGAAAAGCAGTAGTTGCTGTAAAAGTTCTTTGTGTGCGGTTTCATTAGCTTGCTTTAATTTCTGCCTCTGTGATACCAAGCAGTGGAAGGAGATGAGGATGCCATGCTCTTGGGCTCGCTGTGCTTCTCGGTTCTCACCCTGCCAGCTCCAGGTCTTAAAGCCTCCTCTGCCCGAGGCTGAGGTTTCTACCTGTCAGTCCATGGGAATGACCCTTTCTGACCTGAGCCAAAGCAGATGGGCCTGAGCAAGAACCTCAGCAGCTCTCAGGTAGGCAATTCCTCTTCCTTCGCTGTCTGTCAGTCTGGTCCACCAACTCATCAGCTTCCTCCTGCTTTTGGAGTTCTGCTGGTTTTGGTTCCTCGGGTATCTGACGGCAGCAGGAGAAAGATGTCATGGATCCCCCGTCCCTGGAGGTGTTCAAGGCCAGGTTGGATGGGGCTTTGAGCAACCTGATCCAGTGGGAAGTTTCCCTGCCCATGGCAAGGGGGATGGAACTGGATGGGTTTTTAAGTCCCTTCTGACCCAAACCATCCTATGATTCTGTGATTCTGAATCCTGGATTGCACATTGAAAATGAGAGTGGAAGGTGGTGAAGTAGTGTCATAGCACTTTGGGGGAGAGGAGGAGGAGGGAATGATCAAAAGCAATGTAGGTATAAAAGAGAACATCAATAAAGAAAGCCATAATACGACTTTAAAAATTTTATTAGAATTTTCCAGTGCTGAAATGGTGTAATATATCAAGGTGACATCTCAATGTGACACAAAGAGATTGACAGCAGTGGGGTGACTAAGGTATCGTTGTTGTTGCTCTTAGGCTAAGAATTGACCCCTGGCCAAGAGCATTTGATTCAAGATGGCTGTATCTAGATGCTGCTTCTTTTTATGGGGAGGTTCACATTAGATATTGGGAAAAAATTCTGTACTGAAAGGGTTACGAGACACTGGAATAGCTACCCAGGATGTGATAGAGTCACCATCCCTGGAGGTGTTTAAAACAAGGGTTTTAAACAGGGCTCTCGGGGATGGTTTAGTAATGGAGAGGTAGAGTTGGACTTGATCACCTCAAAAGTCTACCAACTAAACGATTCTTTGATTCTATACCCAGATGATAAAAAAGAAACGTATGGCATCACTTGGTGGCTTATTGAATGCATGATTTTATAAACAGAGAGTAGAAATAATAGACTTTTAGTTATTTTTAGTGGGTGAGATTGTGAGGTGGTTGGATCCTAGAAGCGATCTCTCACCAAGCAACAGCGAATTTAAAGAAAACGACTGCAAACTCTCGAAGGCTGAGATGCGTATCCAGAGGTGGATGAACTGTGTGTTGCATTTTAGTTAGTGAATATTTGTTCAAGGTATTCGGTGCAAAGCAAACATTCCTCTTGCAAAAACACCTTTGTTTCAAGGGGCCTCGGTGTGTTGAACAGCATTCCATGTTGGCTACCTTTGGAGGCTCTTCCTCCGAGGGCATGAGGAATTAGGCCAGAGAAGTGACATAACAAGATTAAGTAGGAGGCTTATGACAGTTAGCAAGTGAGACTGCCTGCTAGACTTGGGTTGACACGATGATTATTAATATGTTGTAAAGATGTTTGGGGGATTCCACCATATTTGTATGGTTGCCAGCAAAATGTTGACAGTTGCATTGTGGTTAATAAATTCATTTAGATTTATAAGCATTGTTTACAGAACCTGTTCGCCTGCTGAAACTCTAACAGCATCTGTTCCTTCTTACTAATTAACTGCTAATTACGAATGAGCTTTGTGTGTTTGTCAGTATAACTGGCTCATGCATTTTGTAAGGAACATTAACAAATTGATTTACATAGTGGTAAAGCAATCAAAAGAGTAAACTGAACAGCACGCATTTAAAGCCCTTTAGCCTAATTTTTTGAATGAGGCAAACTTTAGGTATTCTAAATGATTTCATAATTCTTTTGCTACCTTTTAACTGTGTGGTAATTGCATGTGAATCTCAGTCAGGAGTGTTGGCCCAAGATCCCTTGTTTCTTGGTTTTATTTGTTTTTTTTTTAAGAAGACCCTTGGCACTGTCAGTATCTGACACTTGTGAACAAGCGTTTATCCAGGGTATAAGTAGCAAAAGCAAATTAAAAATAGCAGAAGGCATAAGGAAGGAATATTGTTGGGGGGTGGGGGCATGCAGAGAAAAAGATCTTTGAAATCATAGAATTATAGTGTCATAGAATCGTAGAATGGATTAGGTCGGAAGGGACCTCAAAGCCCATCCAGTTCCAACCCCCCTGCCATGGGCAGGGACACCTCCAACTGGATCAGGGGCTCCAAGCCCCATCCAACCTGGCCTTGAACATCTCCAGGGATCGGGCAGCCACCCCTGTTGTGGGCAGCCTAGGTCAGGGCCTCCCCACCCTCAGTGAAAAACTTCCAAAAATCTCGTCTAAATCTCCTTTCTTTCAGTTTAATGTGGGTGCTCTGACTGCATCTGCTTTGTTGTTGATTGTCAACATCCCAGCTATGGGACTCCTTGCACTTTACTTAAAATACAGTTTTCTCTAATGCTAATTTTATTCTTCTAAAACCTTCAAACTGCAGTAATTATCAGCACATATTTAGCGCAATCTCAGCAGATGGGCCATATGTTGGCTCTTAAATATTTTTGATTTAAAGGGAATGATTCAGTAGTGCAATTCTTAAAAAAAAAAAAAATTTAGTTTATCTTGCATGAGTTAGAACAAGGAGAAAAATCAAATAACTGAATGCTGTGTTTGTTATAAAGGGTCCTCCACGTTACGATAAATTGGAGATGAGTCACATGGTTAGATGACATGGGTGTATTTCACTTACAGTTGTCCTAGAGCTGTAAAGCTTAGAAATGAGCCTTGCAACCAGTGTTACAGAGAAGACAAAAGTAATGCAAACACACAGCTGCAGGATTTAGTTTTCCTGAGCAGCTTAATATAACCATGAGGAGTTTATACAGACTGAAACTTGCCAGGAAAACTCGATTGCTTTTTTGACAGAATTTCAAAATAAGCACATGGAGAAGATGTAACAGATGTAAAATATTTTGGATTTTAGTAAAGCATTTTAGTACTGCCTTGCTACATTTTAATTGAGAGTTTATCCAAATGCGTTTGGCTAAAAACTGTGATGTGGATTGAACATTATCTGCAAGATCATGAACAAAAGCTGAAGCCAGCCCGTGGCTCGAGCTGGCTGGAAGGGGATTGAGCTTAGTTCAGCGCTGGGGTTGATGCCATGGATGATGGTGTTGGAAGCACAAGCAAACAAATAGCACTGACGTTAGTCCTCCCTGGCATGGAGCTGGAAAGAGAGAGGCACATCAGGAAAGAGACATGATCTGGAGCTAGTGACTATGTGAAATGGGATTTGACTTGCAAAGACACAAGTCACTTACTGGAAGCCATATCCTCCTGCTCTCTCCGAAGTGCTTGCGCATGTCAGACTTTCCTTCTTCCTTCATGTTTGCTTTTGAAGGCAAATTCTTGACAAAGCACTGGATGCTGTCTCTTACCAGGGCTATGTGGCTGCTTCCAAAAGTGAATTTTTAATCCTTGTTTCAAATCATCATATAGTTTGTAGTATCACTAAGGGTGGTAAATGGAGTTGGTGGTAAATGGAGTTAAATCCAGCTGGAGGCCAGTGACAAGTGGGGTTCCCCAGGGTTCAGTCCTGAGTCCAGTCCTGTTTAATGTCTTTATCAACGACCTGGGTGAAGGCATCGAGTGCTCCCTTAGCAAGTTTGCAGATGACACCAAGCTGGGTGGAAGTGTCGATCTGCTGGAGGGTCGGGAGGCTCTGCAAAGGGACCTGAACAGGCTGGACTGCTGGGCTGAGACCAACGGCATGAGGTTTAACACGGCCAAATGTCGGGTCCTGCACTTCGGGCACAACAACCCTAAGCAGAGGTACAAACTAGGAGAAACCTGGCTGGAAAGCTGCCAGGAGGAGAAGGACCTGGGGGTGTTGGTTGACAACCGACTGAACATGAGCCAGCAGTGGCCCAGGTGGCCAGGAAGGCCAATGGCATCTTGGCTTGGATCAGAAACGGCGTGACCAGCAGGTCCAGGGAGGTTCTTCTCCCTCTGTACTCGGCACTGGTGAGACCGCACCTCGAATCCTGTGTTCAGTTCTGGGCCCCTCACCACAAGAAGGATGTTGTGGCTCTGGAGCGAGTCCAGAGAAGAGCAACAAAGCTGGTGAAGGGGCTGGAGAACAGGCCTTATGAGGAGCGGCTGAGAGAGCTGGGGGTGTTTATCCTGGGTGTTTATCCTGGAGAAGAGGAGGCTGAGGGGAGACCTTATTACTCTCTACAACTACCTGAAGGGAGGTTGTGGAGAGGAGGGAGCTGGCCTCTTCTCCCAGGTGACGGGGGACAGGACGAGAGGGAAATGCCTCAAGCTCTGCCAGGGGAGATTTAGGCTTGAGATTAGGAAAAAGTTCTTCACGGAGAGGGTGGTTAGGCATTGGAATGGTCTGCCAAGGGAGGTGGTTGAGTCGCCGTCCCTGGAGGTGTTTAAGGTGAGGGTAGATGAGGTGCTTAGGAGCATGATTTAGGGATTGGTGGGAATGGTTGGACTCGATGATCCAGTGGGTCTCTTCCAACCTGGTTATTCTGTGATTCTGTGAAAAGACCTCTGAGATAATCCAGTCCAGCCGTCAGCCCAACACCACCATGCCTGTTAAGACAAATAACCACAAAAACAAATGCAGCGTGGTAGAATAAACTAGAGTGGGTCATGAACTGTGGTTAAGCTGAGTTAAAACCCAGCTACCCGAACCTTTGCTGGTTTAACACCCATTAGAAAGTTGTTCTGCCTTTGTATGCTTACGACATCTCCCTGAGACGCTCCAGCAGCCCCAGTGACAGGGAGCTGGGCGTGTGTTTAGAACCGGCACTCACCATCGCAGTCAGGTCTACAATAGGCTGATGTGAGAGGAAATTGGGTAGCTTTCCTTCTGAAACCCCTGTCTGGCTTCTCTCCTCTGCTCTTGCCAAGGTAGACCCTGCAAGCTCAACTTGAGAAGGGAATGCAAATGGTGAATACACTTTGAGGATAAAATGTCATTGCATCACATTGTAAAGGATGCTCAGCTCTAGCGCAGAGAATGACAAGTGGGGCGTTTGAGAGAGATACTCTGCAAGGTGTATGCAAGGTCATTAAAATGCATGGATTAGATGAAGGGTTCAAGGCAGTATGAGGGAGAAGGTCCCACCTTTAAAGCCAGATCAGTCTCTGACTAAAGCTTAAAGATAATCATAGAATCACCAGGTTGGAAGAGACCCACCGGATCATCAAGTCCAACCATTCCTATCAGGGTACGTTAACAGCGCAAGTGATATGAGTTCTTATATGAGATCACTACTTTGAAGATTAGCAAGCTAATTACAGTTGGTGACAGAGCACTTGTAATTATACATGGCAATCCTGGACACATCAAATGAAGTGTGGCCAGGAGGTCGATTCCACCCCTCTGCTCTGGTAAGACCTCACCCAAGGTGCTGTGTTCAGTGCTGGAGTTCTTAGCACAGGAAGGACATAGATCTGTTAGAGCGAGTCCAGAGGAGGCCACGAAAGTGATGCAAGGGCTGGAGCATCTCTGCTATTAGGAGAGTCTGAGAGAGTTGAGGTTGTTCAGCCTGGAGAAGAGAAGGCTCCAGGGAGACCTTAGAGCAGCTTCCAGTACTGAAAGCGGCTTCAGGAAAGCTGTGGAGGAGCTTTTTATCAAGGAGTGCAGGGACAGGACAAGTAGTAATGGTTTTAAACTAAGGGTGGGAGGAGATCTAGACTGGATATTGGGAAGAAATTTTTTGCAGTGAGAGTGGTGAGGCACTGGCCCAGGTTGCCCAGGGATGTAGTGGAGGCCCCATCCCTGGAAACATTCAAGGTCAGGTCTGATGGGGCGTTGAGCCTGGTTAAAGATGTTCCTGCTTTTGCAATTTTGAACTGGGTGACCTGTAAAGGTCCCTTCCAACCCAAAGCACTCTACGATTCTTTGAATCTACAGTGACGTTGCCAGAAAAGAGGTGTTGCTGCTGTGCTCTGAGACACAGGTAGGGGGTAATGACGAGGAGATGGTATTCAGTATTAAGCTTAATACTAAGACAAAACTTCTGAACTTCGGGGCTGTCTGACTGTATCACGTTCTGCATACAGAAACGATATATGCTTTAGTGATGTGGATTTTCTTTCACAAAAGGGGAGGGACTGTTGAGACATAAACAGAGATTCTGTAGGTAAGCGAGAGCGCCCAGTACATTTCTTTCCCCTTTATAACTAATACAATTCTTTGTCACAAAAGAAAAATACCAAGACATACCATTTGCAAAAGGGTTTATAGTACAGTATATCACCCGATTATGAATGACAGTATTTAAATGGTTGGGTAGAGAACTGGAGAACTGCTACAAATCAAGTAGCTAGATTAACGTCTAATGTTCTCCTCTCGTGTGAATATTTCAGGGGGGAAAAATTAAGAAATCTTCAAGTGCAAGTAGGTATTGGAAAGAAAAATCAATTAAAATAGCAAAGAAGGTAGTTGAATTCTGCTTCTTAAAAGTGAGCAGTACATCAAAGCAAAGGAGAATGGGGACTGCCTGAGAAGGCAGGTATCATTGCTTTGGGAATCACAGTTTTACAAGCTGTTTCATGGCTAAATGAAAATCAAAAAAACTTTTTTGTGGGGAGAGATGCGCGATAATTCCTAGACAAAAAGCAGACAGGGGAGCTTTAAGCAAACTGGATGAAAACAAATCGTGGGAGTAGACTAAGTATAGAAACACATATGGCTGATATGCTTCATGTCAACTAAATACTCAAGTCTGAGTCTTAAAATACATATGTATGTTTATTTTTTGGGCTGAGCTGAGTGTGCTGAAGTTCCTCGATGTTCCGATTTCCACGTCTGGCACACGAGCTGCGCAAACCCTTTCTGCAGCAGGAAGAGAGCTTGTGTATCCGTCCATCGCTGAAGCGTACTCAGTGTTTTGAAGATTGGCACGTCGCTTTTGTTTAAGCTAATGGCACGGCTAAGAACTTCTTCAGAGTACTTTATGAATTGGCCTTTTGTACAGCTAACGTTGCTGTCAATTTGTAATTCATGGCGATACTGTGTTTGTAGGTGAGGAATAATACGTGTATGATCACTGCTGTTAATGCTTTGATCTTGCAGCACTGTGAGAGCTGTAATTCCTGATACAGATGAAGTCACACTTAATTCAAGTTAAGTGACACTTTACTTATTTTTGATGTGATGTAGTGAAGCAAGAGTTTTCTCGCATGTTTATGGAGGATGAAGGTTGCCAGCTCTCTGCTTCTGCAGAAGGTGAGGAGGCAAACAAAAGCAAGAGGCTTTATTTCAAGGTAAGAGGAGGGGGAGAAGAATGCTAAGGCAATAGATGACAATTAGAGGGATGGAACTCGCATGCAAAATTATGCGGCTGTGAGAAGCCAAGTGAGAACCAAGGAGAAGGAAAATCTGTATGAGGTAAGAGGAAGGAGGGCAGATATTGAACAAAGACTATGAAGAATAAAAACCAGGTGGTATTTTCAATAACATTAAAAATCTTGAGTGTGTTTCAGAGAGTGGCCCACCAGTCCCTGGAGGCATCTGGTTCTTAAGGTGCATCTCTAAGCATGAAGCATGGTGATCGATTGCTAGTTTATGTCAGTGTTTGTCCAGAGGAGTTCTAGTGGTGTTGAAATAATTGTGCACAGTGCATGTGATATGAGTCTGAAACTGTGAAGAGTCAACAAAGAGGGACTGGAGAGAGTCAACATCTCTTGTAGAGAACCTGCGTGGGCTAGGGCTGATTTCCAGTGCAGGATCAGTTCACAGAAATCATACCATAGTGGATTGAACGAAGAGGTTCTGTGATTCTGCTTATGCTGGGCAAAAGTATCAGAGCGCGGCGGGTCTTTCTTGTGTAACACTTATATGTGCTTGGAGAATCCATCTGTGAGAGATATCTCATTTCTGAATTCATGGCAGATACAGGACTTAATTGACTCCAACTTCTAAAATCACACGTGGTTTAAGGAGATAATTTCTTCTCTGGACTTCCTGAATGGTGCTAGTGTCTTGGTCTCAAAGAGCTTGGTTTGTTGTGTGGCTTTGGCAGCGATGGCACTAAAATTTTACTCTCCTCTTTGGATGCTGATTTGCTTTCCTTGACTGTTGCTCGTGCCCTTTCCCTCTCCAGCACTGAGGATAATTTTTTAAGTCTTACATCTTGAAGAAGAGTATGCTGACCCAAGGAGCGGAAAACTCTTATTCCCAGGCAAGGGGTACAAAAACTCATTTTGAACACAAATTTGAGTCAATGCTACATGAAGTAAAGAGCATTGCTGTCCTAGGAAAGATATTTTGTGAGATCCTGCAGCTGCTTCCATGATTTTAAATAAATTGGTGTCACATCTGTTTGAATGCTTTTTATTACAGAAGTAGCAGTGAGACGGTAGTTTTATTAGAAATAGAATCTGTTTGATATCAAAATTCTTGGGTTTTCAGACAATGGGTCATGAATCGGTAGGTGATTTTTCAGGCCAATGAATTCTGCTGTGTAACACTTCTTTGGGGGTTGTTTGTGTGGGGATTTTTGTTTTAGTTCTTTCGTTTTTACTTTCAGTTGCTCTAGGTTTTGTAGACAATGCTTTTTGCACTTGTAATTTCCAATTTAATTTTTTTTGGAAGATGAACCAATGTCTCTTGGGTTTTCTGTTAAAAATAGAAGTCAAGCAAGTTGCAAACCTTGCATCCCCAAGCGAGAGAACAAACAAGATGCTCCGTGAACAGTGAAACCACAGAAGATAAGGTTTTTTTCTATGTTGATATTCCTCTACAATATGTTGATCTCAACTCCTATGAGATCAACCCTCTACAAAACATCTCCAGTCTTCCCACCAGCAATGATTCTTAAACCCTCTGTCACTGTGGTCTGAAATTCCTGTTTAAAAAAAAGGCATAAATTACACATTTATTTCACCTTGCCTCGTTTGAGGGGCAAGAAACAACATGTGCTGTAGCTGATGCAGAGTCCTGCATTAAAGCCTATAAATGCAAATAGCACAGACAGAGTCTTCATAGGCTGAAATCGAAGTGGGCACTTAGAATCAGGCTGAACAGACCAAGTTCTGCCCTCAGACCTTCTCGAAGCTCATGGCCAGAGGTGAAGGAGCATCCATCCTGCCCTCCTAGCAGGGAAGTGTGGGGTGGGGTGCTGTGCAGAGAGAAGGCACCCTCTGTTCCTTGTGCTGGGGCTTTGGAAGGATGAGCATAGGAAACTCAACTGGTTAGTTAGATTTGCTTTCCATTCTCTTTAATTATCTATCCATCGTGTATCCGTCCCTCATTAACGGGGGTTCTGTCTGGTGCTGTCTGTGAAGGGCTGTCACCATTAAACTGGTTATAATAGTAACAAATTAATGCGTGTCTGCCCTTTTTCTCGGGGTGTGTAAGGAATAATGTATTAGCACAAACTACTTGGAGAGGCCACGACTGAAATATTTCAGTGATGCGGGATCTACCACTTACCTGACCGGTTTCTAATACCTTGCTGTCAGGGTTGGCTTCTTACCACCCCTGCACAATAAATGTGGCTTTTCCCTGGTCGTTTTGTTTCGAGGCACTTCGAATTGGTTCCCTTTCAGCTGAAAGCTATCCCGGTGGTGGTGGCATTCGCCAGGACGCTCTAAGTAAAAATGACTTTGTTCTCTGCTATGTTAAATTGGCTGGTTAATTCTGGTGTTATTTACCCTGTAATTCATTAGTTTTACTCTACCATTGGCAGCTGACAGGCTGTAATTTCATGCCTTGCAATAAAAGATGTCTCATAATCTGCTTCATTTAGCAGCAAGAGAATTTAATGAAATTAACTGCAGTCCTAATTATGCCAGTGAATACTAAAGACTGCTATCAAGTTTCCTTAGAAAAGGACAAGGTCCACCTCATGAAGGATTTAGAGTATAATTTCCTGGGAAAAGTTGCAAATGTCTCCTTCTATTGGCCAACGAGGGCCAATTATAAGTGCTGATAGGACTTTAATGAACTAGTTTGTTCGAGTACGTCTCACAAGGAATAATAATTTTGTATTTTTGAGCAAGTTTTTAGAGATTTCTCTCCTTAGAATAGCTGATCCACAAGGATATGGTGTTTTGCTTCTGTTTCCTTACCGTTTGTGATGTCTTACGCTGGATGTTTTCAACTGAGGGAGGCAGCTCAGCTGCTACAAACTTCAGATATGGAATGAGGATAGTGGGTTTTGGAGGTGTTCATCCCAGAAGGACGTTAGACACTTTGTTCTCATATTCCATAATTCATTGGAAGGTCATAGAATCATAAAGCCATTAAGGTTGGAAAAGACTTCTAGGATCAAGTCCAGCCATCAGTCTATCACCACCGTGCCTACTGAAACACATCCCCACACCTACACATATTTTTAACATCTCCAGGGATGGTGACTCCACCACTTCCCTGGGCAGCCTCTTCCAATGCTTCACCACTCTTTCAGTAAAGAAATATTTTTAAATATCCACTCTAAACCTCCTCTGGTACAACTTGAGGCCATTTCCTCTCATCCTGTCACCGATTACTTGGTTGAAGAGACCTGTGCCCTCCTCACTACAACCTCCTTCTGGGTAATTGTAGAGGGCAATAATGTCTCCGCACAGCCTCCTCTTCTCCAGGCTAAACAATCCCAGTTCCTTCAGCTGCTCCTCATAAGTCTTGTGCTTCAGATCATAGCCCAGTCATCCAAATACTGCGATCGAATCGAAGTAAGAAAACTCGCACAGAACTACGATGGAAGAGCGCTGACATTGCACGATGGGAAAAAAAGAATTGGTACTGAGGAGCATTCGTAGGGCTGCGGAAACTTTGAGGCTGTTCGTCAGGATTTTATAAAGGGTTTCTTCTGATACCTGCTTTTTTTGTGCATATTCATACTGAAAAGGTCTTTCTCTGTTTGCTGGCAGGGTTTTCTTGATTTCCTTTCCAAAGTATTGGTTGATGTCTTTGCCAAATGTGTGCTAACTGCTTTCAAAGCGCTGCCGTGCTTAGACAACATGATGTGAAATGTAACCGCCATTTTATGGCTTAAATGATGTTAAATGTAGTTAATTGGAAAAACTTTTAACTGCAGAGAATTTCCCTGCGAATAGCCTTCATAATAACCATCTCACTATAAAATGCAAAATGCTTTGCTCACAAGGACAACTGTACTATAAAGGTGAAGTGTATTGATCAAATTACCTGAGATAATAAACTTCGGATGAATAACTCCTCTATTGATGAATGGGAGAAGTCTTCCCTCTTACCTAATACTGTTCGTGTGATGGGGAGGCAATTGAGAGAGCAGCATTACGGACTGCGTGGTTGTTTCAAGCATAGTTTATATTTTTAAGTTAAATAGCTGTGTGAAATTGTTGGTGGAAAATGACATTGAATTTTTTTTACTGTTTCTGTTCTGATTCTTTTTTTTTTAAGCTGTAATTTGTTCAAAGTACAATCATCTTCCTTCAGATAAAAAGTTATGGGACCGTATAAAAGTGAATATGTATGAGGGAAGAGCCTTAAAACAGTCAGTATTTGCAACAACTTGAAAAAACTGAACAAAGAGAGAGCAGTGAATGTCTTCATAGACATTGGTGAAAAGCGAGGCCAGAACACAACTGGATCAGAGAATTGGAGAGGTGCGTACCAAAATGGGAGAAGAGTTTAGGGCCCCCAAAAAGAGAAGGAAAAGTGATGGAAGAGAGCTCAAAAGCAAGTGAGATTCCGTGCATTCATTAACAATTCTGGGAAAGAAAAGCAGGATGATTGGCGCATCTGCCTCTCGTAATGAGTTGAGTTTAGGGCTTGACGAGAGATGTCAACTTCTGATACATAATTTGCAGCAAACCTAATGCAGACCTGCAAACCTAATGCAGACCAGGTCTCTGTCTTTCAGAAATATCTTTCAGAATACAAACAGAAAACTCTGCATTTTTATTCAATATATTGTATCCAATGTATTTTAATCAGCTGTAGTTGCACTTATGAGTGAAGAATTGGGTGAGAGCTGAAGAAAATGGGATGGCTTTTAAAAATTTGTTGATGGAGCATTTTTTAACGTCCTTGGAATTGTTGGTCAGAGTGAGCAGAGACAGTACAGAGCGTTCAGACGTGTGTGTTATTGCTACGTGTGCCATCAAGTAAAAGAGACTGGAAGTTAAAAGGAACCACAAGGAGAGGATCAGCTGTAATATTCACAGGACAAGCTTTAAAGCTGTTGCCCAAGAAGAAAAATATATGTATTTCAGGGGAAAGTACCTGACCATGAAAGCATGGGATAAGCTTTTGAACTTAATGCAGAAGGGGATAAAGGAAGTAATATGAAATACTAAAATAATAATTGAATTTAGAATTAGTTATGGTGAGGGAAAGTATTGAATTGATATTCATAACAGATGTAGAAGCTCAGGATGGAAAGAAGGTCGTGTTGTTGTTTGAGGTTTTATCTAAAAGATACTAAATGTGAATGACACTGTTCAAGAACTGATCTTGCCAAATTTTTAAAGACGGTCAAAGCAGTCAGCCTTTAGATTTAGTTGAATTTGTCCATGTGATAGGCTTAAGAACATTAGACAGAGTGCAAATTAAAGTTTTTAATTCGAGTGAAAAAATAGGTCTTAGGTTTGTATAACAGTATATTTTGTCTTCTCAGGAAAGTCTCAAAAGCTTGAACTGAACAAGCTCATATATACTGAAGGTCTCAGGTATCTGCAAGACAAGTGAGGAAGGGGATGAGATGTAGAAACAAGTCTCAGAGAAACATTGCCACATGTCAGCATTGTGGGAGTGAAATGAACCATTTGACTACACCGTTCAAGTCCAAAACATAAGTATTAGTAACGTAAATCCTTTTTAATAAGAAAACAGCCAAGACCAAATGATAATATCCAAACCAAAACTATTAGTTTTAAATGCCGCCATACAATCACGTCTTTGAGGTGAGGAGTTTGCATGATGTGTATCAGCTGGCCTGATTATTTGACTGTGTTGCTTTTCTTTTCAGTGGTGTCTACAAAACCTGAAAAATTGACCTAAAAGGCTGCACATCTCGAATGAAGCAAAATGTCATATCATAAACATATTTCACAGTAATTTGCAATAAGACTTACTATAGAAAAAGACACAGAGCTGGATTCTTTCATTCTGCGAATCGGAATAAGTTATTCTTTGAAAAGGTACTAAGATGACACGAAATATTGTGTAAGTGTGATCACCTTGTTGTTCTTATCTATCTATCTATCTATAGGTAGATGGGTAGATAGATATAGGTAAAGATAGATACAGATACACACACATATATGTGAAACCCTCATATAAAAATATATATATGTAAAAAACATTATCCTGTAGAAATGGAAAAGCTAGAGCAGAGGGCAACCAGAGTGAAGCAAGGATTTGAGAATATCTGTGTATTCAAAAGGTGAGAGCGAGACAGGTCTGCAGTCTTTGGAAAGAGATTAAGAGGAGCCTTCTTTTAATGGCCAGGATTGATTCTGCGAGGCTGTTTGAGCTCGTGTCAAGCGCAACGCAAGGGGGCAAGAACTTAAGCTGGAGAAGAGGCCAAGCACCACAGGAATGCAGGTGGAATCTGAATAGCAATAAAACAGACATTTTTTAATATGTTACATGCAAAATTCAGTTTGGATTATTAGCAAGTGTTAGCTTGGCTAAGGGTTTTTAGAGTTCATTCCTTAATGCAACTCATTTTTGCTGTCTGACCTCAAACTGTGGAAGAATAATGTTTAGTTGATACCGGCGAGCTACGCCGCGAAACTTTTAGTACCCAAAATTAAAAGCTCAGTTTAAGATGCGAACTAGATCAGAAGCCCACAGGGGCAGAAACTTGGCTGTGAAAAGGGGCTTTGATGCCCATAATGTCTATTGTTTAATGCCTACTTTTTGCTTTTAAATGCCAGTGCACAGCATGGAAGCTGGGCCCTCCCATGGTGCAACAGAGGGTGCTTTGGGTGGTAGGGGGAAGAAAAGGAGAAATCTTCCATCCTGAGAGCATAAAGTTGACAGATATGAAGGCTTTTGGAGATCTTTTTCAAGAAATTGTGCACTAAAGTGTGCAAATCCGAACTATGCTCGTGGTGGGTGTGTGTGTGCAAGAGAAAGTTAGCAGTCAGTCAGGTTTTATCTCTTAATGAATAGAGACTGCTGAAGTAAGGGTTAGGTAATTGAGTTTATAATTAATTAGCCATAACCCTCATCAGATAAAGCAGTTGTCGAGATTTTTTTTTATCTCCTTTCTCTCCCCAGGGCCTGCCCTTCTTTGTCCTTGCACTGACAGCCAGCACTTATTGTAGGCCTTCTCCAGGTCCGTGCCCATCAACCCCTCCTCCCTTGGGCTGGTTTTTGGTGGTCAGCCGAGACCCGCATTGTCCTGCGAGGCTCCCAATCAGCTTAGCTGTCGGGTGCCGGGATGATGAATTAGCGGTAGGAGTTAACGTGTAGGTGAACTCCAGATTGGAGTCCCGATAGCTCGCAGAGCGGCTTCTGTGTATTAGTCACTCTCCCCGGCGCTGATACGCCGCTGACACTTTGCAACAAAGAGGTTAAAAAGGGAGATTTAGTAAAAGAAATGGTGCATTACTCCAGAAAGTTAGGATGCTTACAATGAACCCTTAATTTCTTGTGCTGTGCAAGTCATCGCAACAATACCGAGAAAATAAATTAGATTTTGCACTGTTTCTTTTGGTGCCCTTATCTCCCTTATATTGTGGGTTGGACTGCTTTGCTTGCAGTAGGGGTGCAAACTTTAGACACGTATCTTAAAAGCATCAAGATTGTAAAAGGTGTTCGGTCTCTCTGCCCATTGCGCTGGATTAAGGGGATTCAGACGTCAAATTTATCCTCTGTCAAACCACTGTCCTTTTAGGGATGCATTGGAGAAAAAGAGCTTTCTTGCTGTGTTTACGGCAGGCTTGTGGCATCAAGATGGGTTTTTTTTCAGAGCGGTTTACCTGATGGAGGAAAAAAATGTTCAGAAACAAGTCTGTAGGTTTTCTCTTCAACTGGATTTTTTCAATTTGCGATGAAGACTCCTGCATCTTACTGTATTGGCTTCAGATGGGCACCGTTTCTCCTTAATCTGAGTGACAGCACTAGAAAATGTAACCAAGTCTCTCGATGCAAGAAAGGCTTGATTCTTTTTGAAAGTAAATAAAGCATTATTCTTCTGTGATCTCTTTAAGTTCCAAGACTGGTAAAGCTTTCTCCTTGTCATTCCAGCAGCAGCGTGCATTTTTAGATTGACTTCAGTTCTTTTTGGACTCAAGCAGAAGCTTCCCTAGGCATGCACATGCATTTCTAGGATCTTAGTGAAAGTTAAATCGGCAATATATTAGTTAACCTCCATTTAAGATGACAGTATAAGTGCATAAAAGATATTACTGATGGCAGAACAAACCTGTTCCATTTTGGAATAATAGCTTAGCAATTGTCCTAGTGGGTCTTACAGCCCAGCAGCTGCTGAGCTGAGGTGCTTGTGGTTTATCAATCTCTTCAGTTATGCTTTGTCCAAGCACAGGAAAACAGATTCTTGTGTACCACACTGCTAACTGATCTATTGGAGAAATAAAAGGAGCAGTCCTGTGATGTATGTTTTGGCATGAGTTGAGGCAAAGAGGGTCCAATTAGGGATGCAGAAACATTGTTTTTTATCACCAACAGGGCATTGAAGTATTGGAGCAGATAGCTAAAGGGGCTGTGAAAGCTCCATCCTTAGAGATGGCTCCTCAGGAGTCAACCAGACAAGGTTTTAGACCTGGTCTTTGTTGGCCGGGCTCTGTGCAGAGGGCTGGACTGGATGACCTCCAGAGATCTTTCCAACGTGTGTTGTTCTCATTCTACAAATCTGCATGGTGTTTGGGTAATGTAGTGAGGAAAGTAATGTCTTACACGTTGCTGCCATTGAGACTTCTCGATCACTAGTGTGACATGTTCTCACAGGTGACATGGGACAAGGCGAGAGGGAATGGCCTCAAGCTCCACCAGGGGAGGTTTAGGCTGAACATTAGGAAAAAAATTTTCACAGAAAGGGTCATTGGGCACTGGCAGAGGCTGCCCAGGGAGGGGTTGAGTCACTTTCCCTGGAGGTGTTTAAGGGACGGGTGGACGAGGTGCTGAGGGACATGGTTTAGTGATTGATAGGAATGGTTGGACTCGATGATCCGGTGGGTCTCTTCCAACCTGGTGATTCTGTGATTCCAAAGGGCTATGTGCAAGCAACTCACTGGTGTTTTTCACTAATACACAGCTGATGGCAAGGGAATCCTGAGCACAAAATAGTCTCTCTTCCTCCAAAATCTGTGTGTTCAGTTCTTAAACTGTGCATAGTACGTGGAGACAGGATTGCCAGTGGGAAACTGGAATGGCACGACCAACCTCTCCAGCCCCGTTTTGCTAATCCCGTGAGGAAAAACCTTTCTCCTGGTGATCAATCTTTCTGCCCCCTTTTAACATGGCTGGGGGAACCTCTTGTAGCATGCATGGGTTTTCCTACACACTGCTTCTAGTTTTGGGGTTTGCATCTGGTAACTGGAAGGGAATCAAAGGGAGAAAATGGCTTTCTTATCCCCCAAAGAGGCACTTAGCTGTGTTTTATATGTGACAGAGACCAAGCACGAATGCAATGGGAAAAAAGGAAGATAATAATTATCTCTGTAATGTAAGAACTGCGCTAAATTTTTTCCAGGTTGAAAATTTGTACTTCAGGTGACTATCAGCCTCCAATTACATTATCTCATGCAGAAGGATAACTAAGAGTGCGTTACTTTTAATTCTAGCAAACAGTGGAAGGAGAAAGCTTTTTGCTTTAAATTTGAGTCTGACATGTGAGATATTGGGAAGTGCTCTCCTTGAACGTATTTTTAAAGCAAAGCTTAAAGAGTCTTATGGAAAGATAGTGTGGGTTAGTAGGGTGGATTCAGTCTGGATTGAACTGGTGTTTACATGGTTGGTTTTGTTACGGAAGTATATTCTTGTTTATTTTTCTCGGTTTTCTTTAATTAATAGCGTATTGTAAGTAATTGTTACATATAAAAAGTAATAAATCATCTATAGATAATTTATACTAAACTACATATTAATGTAATTAATGTAGTTGTGGTTTCAAGTGTTTTCTTTCTAATATGACATATTTTCTTCTCTAATACCCATTTTACTATTGGTATTATAGAAAACCACATATATGGCAAGTAGATCAGCTCAGTTTCAGGCTTTTCAGTTGCTGGTTGTAAAGGAAGATTACATACTTCGTTCCTAAAGGAATGTTTAAATGAGATTTTAGCTGTCACCTTCAAATATTCACATCTTCAGGAACAAATGGAGTTATAGGATATATTAAAGAACGTCCATATTGTAAGTCAATACTGAAGTTTACTTATACTAAATAGAGAAGTAGGGAGAAAAGAGATAATTTTACAGCTCTTCAGAGCTTAGAAAATAGTAACATCTACAGAAAGATCACAGGGAGGATGTTAAAATTGACAGTATCTGCGAGGTACCTTACTCTGAGCAACTTGGCCATAGACAGTGGCCATAAAGTTTTTTGCTTTATAGGCAGCAGCGTAACACATTTATTGTTTTGCAGGAGTGGTGAGAAACAGCAGGTAAGGTTTTCGTGGGGCCAGTACAAAAAGATCTCTCATCTTGATGCTGTGGCACCTCACTAAAACACTTGCTGCAAAACTGAAGCTGTGGTTGGATGCGCTCCCGTCCCATGAACGTCCCCAGTCCTGACATCGGTGGGACATCAGTGTCTCGGGTGATTCTTGGGGGTGATGCACTTAAGTGAAGCCTCAAAAGGCTCTGATGACTCAAAAGAAACATTTTGCATTGAAAACCCTGAAATTGAGGCTTAGGGATGGATAGTGGCATCTGATTTTCTTTGCTGTTTTCAAAACTGGCTTTATCCTCAATATAAGAAGGATGTGGGACTGTTGGACCAGGCCCAGATGAGGCCACAAAGATGATGATAGGGCTGGAGTATCTCTGCTTTTGGGACAGGCTGAGAGAGTTGGGGTTGTTTAGCCCAAGAGAAGAAGCGAAAGTGCGAGGAAGACATTGGAGCAGCTTACAGTACCTGAAGGGGGCTGCAAGAAAGCTGGAGAGGGGCTTTTACAAGGGCATGGAGTGACGGGATGAAGGGGATTGGCTTTAAATTGGAAGGCAGAAGATTTATATCAGATATTAAGAAGAAATTCTTCTCGATGAGGATGATGAGACCCTGGCCCAGGTTGCCCAGCGAAGTGGTGGCTGCCTCATCCCTGGAGGTGTTCCAAGCCAGATTGGATGGGGCCTTGAGCTCTGGGATCCAGTGGGAGGTGTCCCTGCACGTGGCAGGGCAGGTGGAGCTGGATGATCTTCAGGGTCCCTTCTAACCCTATAATTCTCCTGGGTTCTTTTTTGCTAATTGCTGGTAACAATGTCTCTATTGTTTGAAGTGTCTGGGAGTTGGGAGGATAGGAGAATGTTTCTGGAAGACTGGGTAGGAGTTGCAAATAAATATCCTTTTGAGATGGTAACCACCACTGATGCTGATCGCAGCTGATACCGAGCTATTGCAGGACGGGTGGCTGAGTGTGCAGCGATCCTGGAAGGCTGTGATGTATCCCTGTGGCAGTCAGGTTTCTGCTCTTCCAGGGTGGAAACTCTTTGATTTTCAGTCTCTAGGATACACCATCAGGTATATACTGGTTTGTTTTGCTTTTTAAACCCTCAAATTATGCTGCCATTCTCCAGCGTGTTCTCTGGAGAGGTTCTGGGGACAGTGATGGAAGCTTTCAAATAGCAAAAGCTTTATTGTTGTTATTATTATGTTATTATTGTTGTTGATGATGATGATGATGTTGTTGTTTTAAATAACAAACTTGAAGTAGCACAAGGAAAGTTGGAACGACCGGACTTAAGACTTGTCACTTTGCAGTTAGAAATTTGAGGGCCTTTGAGGCGTTCAGACTTGCAAAGAAGTGGTTTAAGGGCAGCGATAGGGTAGCAAAACCTTCAAGTTTAGGCAGCCTGGATTAAGTTGTAGGGATGATTTAAATCATGACACATTTGCAGATCTGTTCTGTTTGTAGGAAACAAAGAGAGCTGGGGGGTTCGTTGAGAGAGAGATGAGATTTCCTGGGTGACATCGGTTCTTTTTTTCCCCACTCCAGTGATTTTAGAGCAGGGATTGATGAGCCCCTCTTCCTTAATGAGTTCCCTAAATCGATTTGCTCATTGCTTTTTGTCACTTTTGTAGAACTAACATGGAAATGACCAAAAAAAAGTCCGGCTGACGCACCCGAGCGCGGGGCATTAAAGTTGGTGGTAGCAAGTATCATCAGCAGCCATAATTGACAAATAATACCCCTCATAAATACTGCCAGTCTTTTCAATTAGTTTTCATCTCAAATTCAGGATGCAAAATGATGGCCTGTCAACTGACAATAGATGACAAAAATTAATAAATTGTCTTCTAAATAGTATGGACACTTAAGAAAAATTGGGCAGCCAATTTAGCACAGCATGAACCGGGGGGAACCTTTTGTACTGTTGCCGTGCCACTAATGTTGTCTGGGTCTTTATTAATGGTGCTTGGCTGCTGCTGACAGTTTTGTTGCTACTGGCAACTTTCTTCATTAAAATTAAAGCCAGCGTCAAATCCCATTAGCTGCACTCTGGGTCCCTTGCATTTTTATTTATGTAATTTTATTTTGTCTTTACAAACACGTTCTTTATCTATAGAAAGTTGGAAAAGATGGTTAAAAATCAAGTCTTTCATCTTGACCGTGACTGATTACTTAACTGAATAAGAGGAGATATTTGGAGGGGGAGAGGTTGTCTCCAAGATGTTATAACATAGCTCATCTACAGCCAAGTAACTGCACACAGAACTCTGCAATTGGTCTTTATAAATTACCTTTTGTGAATATAGTGTTCTGTATCACCTGCAAGCCTGTGGGTTCTCAGATACTCCCTCCTCAAATGGTAATAGCCTCTGGAGGAGAGCAGCTCACTTGTAGGGTATTCTTCTGTTGCCTGTTCAACTAAAATATTAATAGTGTTGGCGTGTAGACTTAAAATTGAGCGATCAACATGTGTCAGAGTGTATTCTTCTGGGGAAAATATCCTGTGTGTATCTTTATGTGATTTTTGGGAGGAGCAGATATCTTTGCTTCGGGAAACATCTTTTGGTTTTCTGCTTTAAAAAGCCTGGATTGACTCCTTCAGACTTAAGTAGGAATATATAACACTGGGTAACAGCCCTTGCTATACCTGCACTTGCTGCTGGGTGTTGTAAAACATGAAAATGCCGAGTGACCAGTGCATCAAATTACCTGGGACCTTTCAAAGCCATCCGCGTTCCGTGTTACAGATCGCATGTAAGGAGCTGACCCCAACTTTAAGGCTCCGCGTGGTAAAAACTGATGCTGCCAGAAATGTCTGAAACAGTCGTGCTGCCAGAAGTGCCTGAAGCAGATCATGGTTTCGGTGTGTACTGCTGCTAATGTGATGCTCTTTCTGGAGCATCGTGCTTTGCCACTGCCTTGCGTTCCATGGGTAGACATTTCCAAGAGAACTTGGTGACTGCTTCCTTTGTCACGACATCTTGTAGAATTATGGAATTGTTTGGTTGGAAAAGACCTTTGATATCATTGAGCCCAACCACACCTGTCTGCTATAAACCATATTCCTGAGCACCTTGTCCACCTGTGTTTCAACACCTCCAGGGATGGTGACTCAACCACTTCCCCCAGCAGCCCCTTCCAGTGCCTGAGGACCCTTTCAGTGAAGAATTTTTTCCTAATGCCTAATCTGTATCTTCTGGCACACTATTTTCTTACCGCTATCACTATAAATAGAAAAGTGCTGTATACAAAACACCATTTAAACGTTCACTTAAATGCTTATGTTTGGGAATGATCTTATATGGTAAGTGAAAAACAATTAACTGTTTAAATGATCTTTTAAACTGATGCACTTACAGCAATTTTTCGACTAAAATATGTGCTGCGTGGCTCAAATCTGAATTTCAATTCAGCTGAAATGTAGATTAAGTGACCCTATCACTCTATGGAATGGATACTTTATAGAAAGAAAATAAACTGGTGGCATTGAATTAGCATCCATCTAATAAATCCAAGTTACGCCTTAGCTTTTCTGCTAAATCTTCTTGGTTTAAAAAATAAAAAAAAGGGTGTCAGTAGTTAATTGTTGGCTGAAACTTAATATCTGTTGAAGCAAATGAGGCATGAAATACACTACATAGGAAGTATTGTATCTGGAGTGATTTTAACATTAAAACAATATTACAATTTTTAACTTGCTGACACAATATGCAGAATCCTTTACTTTGAAAATGCACTGATTAATGCTAAGCTTGGGAAGCGGGGAAGGGGAGGTGTTTATCCTCTATATTAAGCAAAGAAGGCCCAGGCAGAACTGGCTTGTTTCCTCAAAGTGAAAGAGGAGATGAGATCTTAGGGAGAAATGTTTTCCTTTGAAGGTGGTGACACCCTGGCCCAGGCTGCCCAGAGCAGGGGTGGCTGCCCCATCCCTGGAGATGTTCAAGACCAGGTTGGATGGGGCTTGGAGCCCCTGATCCAGCGGGATCCCTGCCCACAGCATGGGTTTGGAAGTGAATGGGCTTTGAGGTCCCTTCAGACCCAAACCATTTTATGATTTATTGAATTACTGAATTTGAGGCGTGAATTACTGGTTTGAGGCATGTTAAGTACATTTTGGGTGGTCTCAGGTTATTACTTCACAGGCTAGAGGAATCCTAATAAGATCCTTGTCAAAAGCACTGATGCATAATTTCTCAGAAAGGTGCATTCAGATGACTGACACTGGCAATGCTCGTGTAGTTTGTTAGCTGTGATTTCTCTAGCACCTATCACAGTAAGAACGGATTGCTTCTGTTAAGGACAGCAGTGGCCTGGCCTTCCTAGGGTCACACTCTAAGAACACTGCGTAACAAACTAGTGTTTGAAGGTTGTCTTTAGACTGTACACTTATATCCCAGGATAGGTTTTTCGTTGGGGTTCAAGGAGGCATTATAGATATGGAGGTACCTTGATATAGAAGAGTCTTCACATATATAATATAGATGAAGCAAGTGAAAAGGCTTCAGTAACACTGATTAAAAGTTTGTGCTGAAGAGAGGTGCTGTTCTCCTTCTGCGACCCTGCTGGAGCTGTGGGCTGAGTCTGGGAAGTTGAGAAGGTTCTTTCTTCTCCACTAGATGTTGAGTTGCTCTTGGACGAAAGGCAGAAACACACAGACTCTTGTTTTCTGTCTTCTGCTGATGAGCAGAAGTCATCTAAGGTGGTGAGTTTTGGGGGTTTTCGAGCAAAATTTTACAATGGTAAAAAGCATTTCTTCTCTCAGAGTACCCAACAGGGTGACTCAAGTCATGGTGTTTGACCGATACTAGGATCTTTGAGTTAAATTTACTGTACATTTGAGGTTAAATAGCTACACATATTTATATATTTCAAGTGAAAACCAGAATTAATTTATTTTAAGGTGATAAAATGCAGATTGGTTCATCAGCACTATCAGAAGTCACTTGCTTGAAGGAAAAAACTCACAGTTATGTATGTTATGTATGTTCTGAACAGGTTTATTTAAAAAGATGTGTCTCTGCTGCCCTGGTAGATAAATCATTAGTTTTTATTAACAATTTATTTATCTCAAAGCCAACTCAGATGCTGAGCATATAGCAAAGGGATGTGGTTGTAGCTGTCTCTCAGGTTGCCTCTGTTTGTCTGTGTTCTACATTTATCTAAGCATTTTCCTCCTGTTTAAGATAAAATCGAGAGCACAAGTGCTTCAATGCATTTGCCCCAATATAGGCTCCAGTCGACAGTTCATCATGTCCAGAATGGACTCTGGTCTTCAGAGTATGTGTTGCAACTTCAGTGTCACAAGGTGGGGGCTTTATTCTTCTCTATGTCCTCTTGAAACAACATGATGATCTCCACGTAACCGGCTCAGGCACCACCTCCACGTGGAGTAGTGCACTGTCTACATTTTTCTACACGGAAAACGGTACTGGAGAGTCTGTTCTAAGGAAAAATTATATATACGTATATTTATGTTACAACTTTATAAAAATATGCTTTCTAAAGTGATCCCTGTTGTAATAATCAGGTAATACAAGAAATATGGTTATGACTAAATGGGATTTCCCATTTTCTTCAGCTCTTTTAAGAACATGAAATATGATTTTGTGACCTTTAGGGCACAGGACTTGCCTTAAACCCAGTTATGTCAGATTTGACTCAGATGTTTTAATGAGTGATGTGTTTTAGTCTGTTAATGCAGGTGTGACTGCTCTTCCTGACTCACCTTCTGCTGAGTTATCAAACTGCAGGTATGGGACTGCCTTAAATAGAGAGATACAAGGCATTTCTAAACAAACTTCTCAAGGCAGAGGTAGCGCTCATGATCCCCCTCCAAAGTAAGTTCAATTTCTGCCTTTGGAGTTTGAGATCTTTTTGGCAGTTGATGTACAGGGGCATGAACACCTCTTCCCTCAGAATCCATCTTGGTGCTTGGCCAGCAGGAAGGCACGTTTCACTCACTGAATTTGAGAGCTGTGGGTTTCTTTTGTAATGTTCCAATAACTCCGAAGCAACTTTATGTCTGGAAGAGCCTAATTCCATATGTACCATTTCCCTTAGCAGGTAAGGTGAAGCAGTTAAAGTGGATGAAGGAATCCTTTCTCACTGGGTTCCTTCTTTTTTTCTGCCGTAACCATGAGAGGATGCTTGTTGCCCAACATGCATTAACTGCATCTCTGAAGGATTATCATCCTCATTCCTATTCCTCTGAGTGAGCTGGACATCTCAGGTGTATAAACAGCAGGACAAGTCGGGGCAGGCATTTACTCTTTCTGTATGGGTGTGTATAGACACAGGTATTTGTATTTATTATTTTTTTTTCCTTGGTCTTAGGAGCAATTTGAAGAAGGAGCATGGGGTAGCGGGGTGGAAGAGCAGTGTTGAATGAGTTTGGTGCTTCCTGGGAGGCTCATCACACCTTGAAACCATCCCGGGAGTGTTGCTACCTACCCAGCAAGCGCATGTAGTGGGGTCATCATCCTGTCGCCAGAGAGCAAGGTGTAAAATTAAAGAAAAACCCAAAAGTCAGGAAATATTGTTTAGCAGAATAACGAAGAAGGTACCCTTCCATTGGTAGAAGAAATAAAAGCTATTTCTTACCTCCCACCTACCAAAGTTTAACGACCAGAGGGGTAACTGCTGGGCAAAATTATTTTTTTAGTGCAGGACACTCCTTTTGATTAAAAAATAATACTATAAAAATATTTTAAAATCACATTATGGCACAGCGTTTCTACGCTTGGTTGTTCACGAAGACCTTTTTGCTCCCAAAATTTCACAATGTGAAGCGTGAATCCTTTCTGCACAATAATATGGAACACAGGTTACAAAAAAAAAAAGAGAGAAACACACACTTTTTTTTTTTCCCCCTCAACCAGCGTTCTTGGTTCTGTTATTCAGTAGATGCTGTATTAAATTGGATTTTGTGTCCATCATTATTAAAATGTGAAGTGTGTCGGTCACAAAGCATACATTTCAGGGCAGTTAGCTGAATAATTCTTTTCTTTATTATCCCAAATTACTGCTGAGCTCTGGAGAGGTGAGCAGTTTAGCCAATTATTGCCATTTGAGCTGGATTTGTGGGTGATTAGCTCCTGGTCGAATTCAGTCCTGGCAAGGGCTTTGAAGCCCTCGCTTGTGTGATTTTCACAGCAGTGAGGTAGGAATAGACGCGGCTAATGACAGGAAGGTCGCGTGGGTGATGTGACCTGTGAGGGGGGGGCTTGGGTTTAGCAAATAGGGCATCCACAATAACAAGTGTGTCACTAACCCCGCCGTGCATAATCGGAGTTTTATAGGATTGTTGGAGATGCTGACAGCTCAATTAAAGTGTAACCCTTTGTACCATATACCCTGGCACAATGACAGAAATATTACCAACAAAAAAGGGAGGGGGCCACAAGGGAACTGGTTAAAGATCCAGGATTCTTTTTCTTTACCCCCCTTCATCGTAGCCTGCTCAGAACGAGCTGCAGAAAGCATCCATTTGTGAAATAATAGGTTGTCCGGGGGAGGGGTACGGTGCCAAACATGGCTACAAAAAAAAAGCTGCTCTTAAGTGGTCTTCCTGATGTTTCTATGGAAACACTATGGTATCAGGATAGAAAGTTAAAATTGGGTTTTAAGCTTTTCATGGCTTTTCTCCCACGAAACCCCCCTTCCCCCTCCCCAAATCCCTACTTTATATAAAATATGATAAAGAGAATTTCAGGGTTCAGGGAATGGAGTGCTACTGTAACGAGAGCCGTATCGTCTACCTAGAAGTAGCAATGCCTGCACGATGGTTCCTTTCTTTATCTCATGCCCCCCAATGCTCCATTTGTTTAAGGGCAATATTTTCTTACTTCTTTTTCATGCCTGACCCCGCAGCCGTTCTTACAGCCGCAAATCTTTCCACTCTGAGAGCCTTTTCCAAATTAACCGAACCACGCCATCATGTTTACTTTAGCTTCCTGACACTGTTTTTCCTTTTAATTTTAGTCTTAAGGAGCAGCGTTCCACCGCGCTGATTGGCGTTGGATGCTAACTTCATTTGTGGGCAGTGTAGGCAGAAGGCAGCGCGTGATGCTGGAGCTGCAGCGAGAGGTAAGAGTTCAAACGGAGCCGATCGCTGCCGGCTCCTCTGCTGCTGCCTTAGACCCCTTGGCATCAGCCGTCTGCTTTCTCCGACACGAAGATAATGATTTGCATCGCAGTGCATTTCACATTAGCACTGACGATGGTATCCGGGAAACCACAACGGCCAATGCCAAGGGGTTAATAAACCAACTACTTGAGATTATTAAGGGCTGTGATTATTTTTTTTTAGCAGTCCAGGGTAAGTGGAACAAACCTCAGAAGGCGAGAGAGGCAGAAACTACTGTAAGGCAGAAAAAAATTGAGAGTTGTGAGGTGCTGTGTCTTGTTAAGAGTGGTAAACTGGGTGTAGAGCAAGAGAGATGCCATTCCTTTAAATACACAATAGTGTTTTGTAACACTCTTATATATTAAACCCTGTAGATAGGACCACAGGTAACTGTGGAGTATGCAGTGTGCTAATGATTTTATAAAGTGTAATTTTAGAAATGATCATAAACCAAGCCTAACGAAAGAGCGTCCATTTCACAAAGCTTTCAAGTGAAGGAGTACTTAGAAAGTTTCCTACTTTGGTAAGCATCTCCATCCTTTAACTATGGACTCCACATTGCTTTTAAGTGCCTGTTTGGGTGTCTGAGCGTTATCCTGGCTGCTGTGCAGG
This sequence comes from Clamator glandarius, assembly GCA_033459285.1. Lineage (NCBI taxonomy): Eukaryota > Metazoa > Chordata > Aves > Cuculiformes > Cuculidae > Clamator > Clamator glandarius. Next base: position 979,409 of record JAUNZM010000078.1, read on the forward strand.
TAGGTGCAGCTTTGGACTTGGGATGTTCTGCCAGAGCAATGTGTTTATTGCTCCCTGGATGCAACAGCAGGGCTGGGGCTTGGCTTCCCAGTCAAACTCACCTTTGGGCACTAGGATCACTATTCTTGAGTGATCGTCATTTTGCCTCTTCAAGCTGCTCATTGAGTGGGTGAATGTGATGTGCCACATGATGGTTTCATTTATTCTACTCCACAAACTGCAGCCCGGTCATCTCTTCTCAACCACATCATGCTTAGAAATAAAGCTACTAGGTTCTTATGCTCAGCAAGATCCCAAGGAATCCTTGTCCATGCCATGTTGGAAATACATAGCCTACATTTAAAAAAAATGACAGCTGCAAGCTGGGGAGTTGTGAAAACTTCCCTTGAAATTATTTGCTGCATATCGGAAGAACTTGTGCATTACCCACAGCTGGCAGGTAAGGTCAGAATCTGGAGGCTGAATTGTTGGAGCAGTCATTAAAAATAAAAACGCAATAACAATGAGCACAGAGTTTGTTCTTCCCATTTATCCGCCTTTAGCGCTGAGGTTACTTGCAGGAATTCAGTAACCGTTCTTTGTTAGAGGAGGCAATCTTCATTGCTGGTGCTACAATGAACTGTAAGACTTGCTTAATCAGCACGGGGTTTTTTGGTTTTGTTTTCTTTTTAAGTAAAGCTTTCTAATTTTTTTTCTTTTAGTAGCCTGTGCGCAGAGAGCTTGGAAAGTAATGGGTTGCAGGTTGATTGTCCTTCAGGTTTTAGCAAAGCTATTATCTTTTTCTCCAAGTCAGATCTTAGAGTCTCTCCTTTCTTTGACTCTAGATGGAAATAGTGGCTGATCAGCCTTAGCATTAGGTAACCATTCATGGTGTAATTACCTGCTGTGCTGAGTTACTGCCTTGTGTTTAGGGGATGTTAGAAGAGAATTGTGTTCAATGTTCTGATTTCACTTCCTCATAACAGAAATTTGAATAGTTTCTTCAGTGGGGAAGCATCTTTGAGTCTGTGGCAAAACTCTGCTACTGCTGTAGTGCCAATTTTTAAGGAAGGCATAAGGGATTTTTTCTGTGTACCTGCCTCCGGTAAGAAGATAGGGGGTCTTTTGGGAGGTGCTCACAAACATTATTGTTCAATATTGAAGTCTCAGAACATCTGAGATCTCCTGATTTCAGATCACGTTAGAGGCACTCTTCTTTCTTGTAGCCTTTGTTCTGTGGCTCAGTTGGTTCCCAGTTGTGCCCTGCTACTGTAAGAGATGTTTACTGCAGGTTTCCAAGTGTAAAAAGTTAAACAGCTTCATAGCTTGTTGTCAAAAAGGCCAAGCAGTATTCCCTTAAATTCCTGGGAGGGAAAAAAGACTTTAATTTGGGAGATCGAGAAAGCAAGTTACTTCTGTATGGAAGGGTTCTAAATACATTGAGCATCTTCAGAAGTTGTTTACTTAGAGAATTAGTTGTGCTCTGACATCTGCTCAAATTAATTCATCATAGAATCGTGGAATGGTTTGGGTTGGAGGGGACCTTAAAGGTTATCTGGCTGTGGGCAGGGACACCTCCCACTGGATCAGGTTGCTCAAAGCCTCATCCAACCTGGCCTTGAACATCTCCAGGGATGGGGCAGCCACGATTTACCTGGGCCAGTGCCTCGCCACCCTCACAGGAAAACACTTCTTCCTAAATTTTTATCTCAATCTCCCCTCTTTTAGCGTAAAGCCATTGCCCCTTGTCCTGTTCCTGCAATACTTGATAAAGAGCGGCTCCCCAGCTTTCCTGGAGAACCTTTCAGCACTGGAGGCTGCTCTGAGGTCTCCCTTGAGCCTTCTCTTCTCCAGGCTGAACAACTCCAACTCTCCCAGCCTGTCCTCGTACGGGAGGTGCTCCAGCCCTCGCATCAACTTTGTGGCCTCCTCTGGACTCACTCCAACAGATCCATGTCACAGAATCACAGAATGACCAGGTTGGAAGAGACCCACTGGATCTGTCCTTCCTGTGCTGAAGCCCTCAGATACATGGTATGAATTTTGGAGCTGACCTATGCAGGGACAGGAGCTGGACTCACTGATCCTTGTGAGTGCCTTCCAGCCTAGGATATTCTGTGATTCTATGAACGGAACGCAGGTCTCCAGGTGAGGTCTCACGAGAGCAGAGCAGGGGGGCAGGATCCCCTCCCTCGCCCTGCTGGTCCCACTTCTTTAGATGCAGCCCAGGATTTGATTGGCTTTCCAGGCTGCGAATACACGTTGCCAACTTGTGCTGAGCTTCTCATCCACCATCACCCCCCAAGTACAAAATTAATAGCGAAAGAGAGAACATCAATGACCATACGCTTGCTTTAGCGTGCGAGTATTGTTTGTACGTGCAATGGTTCGAGCTGGTGTCTACCATATGCTGGAAGAATGGACTTTAAGACTGGGATTATTCTCTTGTTTTTTCTTAGAACAAGCAAGTTTACCAGTGAATAAATACTGGTAAATCCTCCAGGTCTGCTTGACCAGTCAACTCTAGGTAGACTGGCCAGCAGCACTGGCACCAGTCTACCTAGAGTTGACTAGTCAAGCAGACCTGGAGGATTTACCAGTATTTATTCACTGTGTTAACAGATTTAAAGAAAGCAGCTCTTTTATTGACCAGAATCCATACATGATAGCTTGTGATCCTGTTGCTATTGCACTTATTGGAGGGAGGATGTTTCAGGAGGAGTTCTTCTTTTGTGAACCAGATGCAAATGACAGAGCTGTAGAAAATTCATAGATAGCACTGCTAGCTGCTAATCATAGATATGAGAACTAAAGACTTGAGTGGAAAATGAAGAATTTATGCTGTTAATGATTAAATGTGAGATTACATTTTCCATTCTGTCAAAACAGCATCAGGGTAACAGTATGGGGTTGGCTCAGAATTAGGGAGGGGAAGGAGGAAAAGTCTGCCTGCTGGCAGTACCTCAGAGAAAGAGAAATAGAAAGAGAATAGAAACCCAAGTACTGTGTTTCCTTTTCCAGAAGGTCCAGTCTTGGTGCTGCTGGGCTCGAGGGCTCTGCTTGTTTTTCCTTGGTGTGCCAAGATAAGTCAGAGGTGCCAAATCTTATTAAAACAAACAAAACCCCCAAAACCTCAGGTCAAGTGCTACGACAAATGCAAAAAGCCATGTGGTCAGTTGAGCTGTGATCACTGGTAATGTCTGTTTGTGAAACCCTCTGTGCCTGGTGGCTGCCTGGAAAACCCAAAGTACACGGGAAAGTGGGAAAATTGAAATCATAGAATCACCAGGTTGGAAAAGACCCACCGGATCATTGAGTCCAACCATTCCAATCAATCACTAAATGCAACAGAGCAGGGCATGCAAAGTATGTTGCTTCTCACACGGTGTTAATTCTGTGGGCCAAGAAGTGGCTGTAGACCTCTCTTGATGATCGGCATGGGTGTTATGACATTTGTCTGTGGGAGGGATGTAAGTCTATCCTTCTACCATCTCTCCAGCCTGTTGAAAATATAAGGCAGCTCACCTATCAGCATCTTCAGTGCAATATTGGGCAACTTCAAGGGGTCACTAGTGTAAATGCTGATAATTTACTGCTTACAACCTGAAATATTTTCATAAAACAAACTCATAATTGTTTCACCATTTGTCTTCTCTTGTTGTTTAAGCGAGCATGATTTGTAACTCATGGGAAGGCATCTGGAGCAGCGAGATTTAGCCGCTCGCCGCGTATCCAGAGGAGTTGTGTATATTATGCCTAGTGGTCCCTTGGCTGGGGTTGGGTGGGTTTTTTTATCACCTTCAGTCCAATCAATCCTGCAGTGGCAGCTTTTCATTAGCTGCTCCTGCTCTCACCGTAATGATCGGGACACGGAGCCTGATGGCAGTCTGTAACTTCTCCTGGTGCCCCGAAGCTCAACAACGTGAGCCGATTGACTCAGTTAGGGCCTCAGTCTGTAACAGCAAATGCAATCAATAAATCTTTGTTGGTAAATAATTGCTATTGAACAGAGTTTTAATATAAATTTATGAGTGGTGTTTTATCACAGCTTGAGGCTACGGCAAGCCACTGAGTGATGGATTTCAGATAGCACTTACATTCATTACATTAACTTTGTAAGTTATTTAAAGCTTGTACACTTAACATTGCTTTTGGCTTGCAATGACCTCCTGGGACTAGACGTAGCACACACATTACTAATAAAGAGCTCGCAGGAGGTACAGGCGGCTTCTCCCTTCGCTGTGTACGGTAACACGGTTCCTCCAGCAAAACCCAAGAACCCACATTTGTGCACTTTGGTTGAAGTCATTTTCCTGTGGCTCATTAAAAGCAGAGCTCGGGCAGTCTGGCAGGAGAAGCGTTCCTCCGTTAGACGCGGAGTTGCGGTTTTGGAGGGAAGGTGGTAAAATATTTAATTTGAAGTGTGAAATTCTTCTCAGTTTGTGAGCAGATTGGAGGTGTTAAATTCTCGGTGTTGAACTGGGAGGCTTTGGGTCAGCTACGCTGAACTGCGGGGCTGAAGTCGCAGATGGAAGGCTGTAACGATGAAGGATATCATACAAATCGGGAGAAATAATGTTAACCTTTTAATAATATTTTGACCAAAAAAAAAAATCAGTGTTTTGAAGTAGAAGTTGATTTACACAGTCCCTTACCGCACAGCATGGAGGCTTGATGTGATGTCTGTGATCTGCTGTGTGCATCCGGGACCCGTTTTGCTGTAACTGGAGACGAGCCCAAGCTACCTCTGAATTGCCTCGGAGGTACCAAAGGTCAGTGGGAACCCACGTGTCTCGTTTCCGAGGCAGAAGATCTGATGTGACTTAAATGTAGACATAATGTGACTGAAGTGAAGGGCTTTTTCTTTTTTTCTAAGTAACATTTCTTGTCATATCTGGGCCATTTATTTTTTTTTAAGTTTAGTTAATGCTAAAGTGCATTTATAACTGATCTAAACTCTCGTACTAAGAGCATTTCTCCAGACCATTCTATATAATTACCACAGACAAAGTGGTGGTCTCTGGCCTTGGGGGAAGAAAATGTGGTTTATATGAGCTTCTCTGCTTTGTAACACTTCAAGTTAGCACCTTGTATTCAGAGCAGCTTCCTCTGCAGGTACAGGAAGGTATTTTTAATTCTCACATAATATAATAATCTATTCTTTTTGCCAAAGAACTTTCTTTTCTTGCCTAAAGAAAATGAACTGGGAAGTCTGGTTTGTTAGTTAGGCACAAATAGGTAGACGGCACATATTTAATGCTGAGTATTATCTTTTACGAGCACACGAATCCATTTTAAAAGCAAAGTGAAACCTCATTTTGAATTATTTTCTTCATTTAGATCCAAAAATAGAATTTTATAATTCATATCTAGATAGCAGCAAAACCTCTGTGTAGTAAAAATCAGGAAAGTATTGAGGTTTTGCTATTTATTGAGTTTATTATTGCTGTGAAATGAAAATTACCAAAGCAATGATATATTTTTTGTATAGGAGCAGCCAAAAGGTATGAAATATATCTATTACTTTCTTTAAAACTTCAAAAAAAGGCAAGGGGGCAAGAAAAGAAATCACTGTTGTGATCCTCACAGCTTTTTCCCCATTAAAAGGTCTGAAGAACAAACCAGTGCAGGGGAACAGTAATTTTTGATCCCCACAGCACAGCGCTAAGTAGAATCGGGTTCCCTATAACGCGAACAACCGTGCTGCAGGTGAGGTATGAAAGATTGGAAAGGTGAAGCGAGGATCACCTACTATAGACAAACATAAGCGTCAAAGGCAAGACATAAGCTTTCATTTTTTAATAGAAGAAAACAACGTCTCTAACCACTGGAAGACGGTAATTGGGATGTGCGAATTGCACTTGCAGAAGCTTTTGTAATAAAGTGTTTCAGAAACCCCATTCTCTCTTGTAAAAGTTTGACTTGTAGCAAGGAACAGCAAAAAAAAAAAAAAAAAAAAAAAAGGCAACGTGACCCTGAGACGATCAGAAAGTTCAGAGTTTGTACCGCTGTGTAATTCAGTCATCCGAGACAAGCTTTTCTTTATGGTCCCGTCCGCAGATTGCTTTGAATTGTGAAGGATTCTTCTCTGAAGTCGTGTGTCCGGGAACAAGCGGTTGTGTACGTGGCTTTTCCACTGGGATTATCTCGGCAGCTCCAAGAGGAGAGTTGTCGGTTCGGTTCATGGAGGTTTTGGCGAGGGACTTCAGCCAAAAGTTGTAACACCTGGCATGGAAGGGAAAGAAAACTTGCCTGGCTCTGGAGGACTTCTCCTTGCACAGAACTGCTCCTTGTGCTTGGCTTTGGGATTGGCTCTGCAAAGACATGGTTTAATAAAGCTGCAGGTTTAAAGGGAGAACAGATATTAATTTGCTGTCAAGGTTTTAACCTCCTTTAACAAGAACAACTCTTTAGGAGTCAGAGGCACCATGCTTGATAGTGCATATTTTTATGTTCTGCTTTCCTATCTTTTAAATTCTATGGAAAATGAGAATGGAAAAACTCAGTTTGGCGCCCTTCAGTACAAGAAAGACCTTAAGTTGCTCGAGGATGTCCAGAGGAGGACAACAAAGCTGATGAAGGGGCTGGAGAACAAGTCTTAGGAAGAGCTGCTGAGGGAGCTGGGATTGTTTAGCCTGGAGATGAGGAGGCTGAGGGGAGACCTTACTGCTCTCGACAACTACCTGAAAGGAGATTGTAGTTATGTGGTTGTGTTGGTCTCTTCTCCCAAGTAACAAGCATGAGAGGAAATGGCCTCAAGTTGTGCTAGGGGATGTTTAAATTGGGTATTAGGAAAAATGTCTTTACTGAAAAAGTGGTGAAGCATTGGAACAGGCTACCCAGGGAAGCGGTGGAGTCACCATCCCTGGTGGTGTTCAAAAGATGTGTAGATGTGGCGCTTGGGACGTGGTTTAGAGGCACAGTGGTGTTGGGTTGAGGGTTGGGCTGGATGATCTTGATGGTCTTTTCCAGTCTTAATGATTCTACAATTGGAGTTTGTGTTAGTTTAGATTCCTGGTTCTGATTTAGTGAATATAAGTGTCTGCTTTTGTCAGAACCTGATGTGTGGAGCTAGTCAGTCCATCTGGTAGTACTGTATGTAGTGCCTCCACCATGACAGTTCAGTAAGACTTTCAACAGCCAAAGTAGTATATCATTTCATTAAGAACTGTTTTCTGATTTGATTTTGGAAATTCAAATTTCTTAGGGAAATGCACTCCTGAAGTACGGCTTGATTTACCACCTTCAGTGTGCTACAGCAGCTTATGTTTTGCTTTCTATTTTTAAGCTGAGAACAGGTTAATATGCGGTAGTAGATCTTGTCCGTTTAAATGCAAGGATGACTTTTTAACTTCACCTGTTGATTGTTACCATTCATCACTGATGTTTATGTTGAACACTGTGGAAAGGTGAGTTGCTGTGCCCATCTCCCTTCCTCTCTGATCTCACCTCTTTCATTAAAGTATAGAAATGTAGAATGATCGAGGTTGAAATGGACCTTATAGCTCATCCAGTTCCTACACCCTGCCATGGGCAGGGACAGCTCCCACTGGAATTATCTAGAATTTGTGTTTGCCTTGTTTCCATTTTGCTGCTTTTTGCTGGAATTGGTGTCTTTTGCTGGAATGAATAGCTGGGATTTCCATTGCAGTGTCATCTTACTGAAAAGAGGATAAACAAATGTTTTTCCTTCTTTTTGGAGAGGTTAAGCCTGGAAAACAAGGAATCCCCAGGAACACACTGAAGGGAGTACAAGCCACGCAGTACAATCATCACTCATCCTGAAGTCCATCTTTTATTTGAGAGGGCTAGGAAATACAATGAGTGTGCTGCCTTTGTCACCTAGGAGCACGTATGTGTAACCTTACCCTGTGTCACGTTAAAATGTGCTTTGCTGAGGTGTGGAATTCGCTCCAAAAGGGTTTTCTCTACCCACTGGACAAAGCCAGCGCTGATACAGTGTTTGTGGTTTCTGTGACGTGCTTTATGAAAGCTGCACTTGGAGCTTTTCCTCCTGAATTGCAAGCACTGAAGCTGCTGATTGAGAAAACACGCATCATGGGAGAAGCAGGGGGAAATTAGTAACTTGCAGGAGAAAGCGCATCTAAAAACATTGGCCATTACGTTTATCTCTGTTTTAAATGGTTGTGCATCGGTAGAAGTGTTTAATCTTTTTTTTTCCTGTGTTCCTCTAATAGGGGATGCTGCTAAAGCGAAGTGGCAAGTCACTGAATAAAGAGTGGAAGAAGAAATACGTGACGCTGTGCGACAACGGTGTGCTGACCTACCATCCTAGTTTACATGTAAGTCCTAGATGTGGTAAAGAGTGAGGGAAGTTTCTGGTGTTTGTCAGTGTCTAGAGTGGTTATGGTTTGTTTGGAAGGAGTCCTAAGCAGCCTTTTGAAAACAATGTAGCTTTTAATATGTGTGCCATAAGACTTTTTTGTGCTGAGACATCTGTCCTCATCTCTGCCCAAGCATCCTATCTGTCCCTCTCAGTGTGTGTAACACAATTCCTACATATGGTTTTGGGGGCTCAGTGTTCTGACTTAGAACTAGGCAACCCTATCTGCCCTGGCCATGCCAGCAGGAGGAAAGGTGGCATTTGTCAAAGTTCGGTCCATGCCAGAGCAGTTCAAAAGACAAAACCCCTGTGGAGACTCCATATCTTGAAACTGGTTCCCAGCTCCTTTGCATTCTCTGAGGTACTGGCAAATGGTAAAATTCAAAAAAAGTGGTGTTACCCTTACCAAGTTCTTCAGAATCATATCTGGGTTTATATAGAAACCATATAAGAAAATCAGAGGGTGACCAGTTGTAACATTTTAGGGCCAGCTGTTTCTAAGCCTGGTGGTGTCATTTTGTGCTCCAGGGAAACTTTCCATTAAGGAGTGAAAATCAAGATTTCCATCAGCTGCAGGTCTGTAGATGTGCACTGGAGCTTCTAGACCTGCAGGTGGAACTGGCAGGAAGCTCCTTCTTGGGACGGGTGGTGTCTGAGAAGCATGGCCACGCTGATGTGGTGCTTGCAACAACTCGCTGTTCCCTATCTGCTGAATATTAGCACTTTCTCTGGCTTGACACAAGATTTCATAATCTCAGATCCTGCCGTAATAATGCTTTGCTGTAGTTTCTGGTGTTACTTCCATGTCATTTAAAAAATACTTAATAAGATAGACAACATCTGTGTTCAAGGCATTGCTGTTTTCCAACGGAAATATCATCCCTTGTGTTCCAGAGCAAGGTTTTGCCCAGCTTTTCACTGTTCCCTTTTGTGACACTGGACGAGTCTGCCTGACTTGTTTGGCCATTCTTTAATTTGGCTGAATTCTGCTGTGAAGTCATCCCCAAATGCCTGAATTGTGTATCGGTGTTGCTCACAGAAGGGAAGAACGGATACTGCGTGCCATTGGCAGCCCCCATGGAGCTCCCACATGAGTTTCTGTTGGCCAGCTCTGGGTCATCAAGCGAGGAGGAGGCAAGCTGCCATTGTCTGTGCCCAAGACCCCTCCTCACTTTGTAGAAGTGCTCTATTGTTTGTGGCAGTAGCTGTGCATGTGTTAGTTTTTCATTGCCTCTTGCAGACAATAGAGTGCTACTCCTGTGTAGGCTTCCCTGGAGCTGCTTACTCTCCCCCAGAGTGAGGATCCATTGAGATTAGAGGTAATTACTTTGAGATTAGAGGTAAATCCATTGGAGATTAGACAGAATCCATTTAAAGAAGAAGTAATTACTAGCCTGTAATTGTTTCCCTCTATCCTCCACCGTGTACCCCCACCCCCAAGAAAAAAGGTACACTGCTCCGTATTTCCATTTGCTCAGACCTCTTTGCATAGATCGGAGAGGTTCATAACGCGTGACTTTTCCCTTGGATGATGTGGGTAGGTGGTGGTGAGGGGCCACACTTAGCTCCTAGCCGAGAAGGAGCTACTGGGTAAAATGTCGTACTCGTTCAGGGGCTTCTTGAGACACCTTTGCTGAATCCACTTTAGGAATATCTCGAGTTCTGCTGTGTTAAAATCTTCCCACGGCATAATTTCTTTTATAAATTATACTGGTTCAATGCCTTATTTCTGTTGCCTTCAGCCTTTGAAGAGTCACTGCACTACTTCAGCAGTACATTTCCATACTGTCAAGGGACTATTTATTATCAATTAACTGTTGTTAATATACCCTGCGGAGCATTCGTCATCCATCAGGCGATAGTATGTGAGTAGCATCATCCCTGCCTTGTGCAAACCACGGTGGGAGGAAGAGGCAGGACCAGATATTTGAAGTCAGCTGCACTCCAACTAGTTTGTACAAAACTTTTTAGCCGCGAAAGTCAGAATTTCCTCTTGGGCCGTGACAAGAGAATGGGTTTTCCCCCAAACTATTGTGTTTTGGGTTGGTTTTCCTAGTTTTTGTTTACCTGTAACTGCTTGGGTCTTTTTTCCGCAGCAAGCTACAGAAACTGATGAGATTTTAATACTGCGCTTGCATTGCTGTTTGGGATAATGTCTTACATTGCTTTGAAAAATAAGGACCGTATTCCTACCAAGCTTCCCATTAAAGAGCATTGAAGAAAAGAACTTCTGTTAACGGCCTAAAGCCAGTTTTCTAAACCCTTACAAAACCTGGCTCTAATCTGACCCATTAGTTGGGTTTGGGTTATCTCGAGGATGCAGGTCATTGTGGTCATACAAAATTTAGCAGTTTGTAATTCTGTGAAACGAAAGGTGGACTGGCCTCTAGAGGTGGCAGGAAGAAGGGAATTTAGAAGACAATTCAGTGTTCCCAGACTGTATTTTGAGGCAGAAGATAGAATCATAGAATCGCTAGGTTGGAAAAGACCCATCACATCATTGAGTCCAACCATTCGTATCAATCACTAAACCATGTCCCTGAGCACCTCATCCACCCGTCCCTTAAACACCCCCAGGGAAAGTGACTCAACCCCCTCCCTGAGCAGCCTGTTCCAGTGCCCAAAGACCCTTTCTGTGAAAAATCTTTTCCTAATGTTCAGCCTGAACCTCCCCTGGTGGAGCTTGTGGCCATTCCCTCTCGTCCTGTCCCTTGGGAGAAGAGGCCAGCACCCTCCTCTCCACAACCTCCTTTTAGAATTTTATTAAAAATAGGATTTTATTGAACAATTGCATTGGAAGAACCTGTTATAATAGTTAATGGCTGATAGTGAGTAGTGTATTAAATAATACTTGAGCAACGAAGCTGGTGAAAGGGCTGGAGAACAGGCCTTATGAGGAGCGACTGAGAGAGCTGAGGGTGTTTAGCCTGGAGAAGAGGAGGCTGAGGGGAGACCTCATTGCTCTCTACAACTACCTGAAAGGAGGTTGTGGAGAGGAGGGAGCTGGCCTCTTCTCCCAAGTGACAGGGGACAGGACAAGAGGGAATGGCCTCAAGCTCCACCAGGGGAGATTTAGGCTTGAGATTAGGAAAAAAGTTCTTCACGGAGAGGGTGGTTAGGCATTGGAACGGTCTGCCAAGGGAGGTGGTTGAGTCACCGTCCCTGGAGGTGTTTAAGGGACGGGTGGACAAGGTGCTAAGGGGCATGGTTTAGTGATTGATAGGAATGATTGGACTCCATGATCCAGTGGGTCTCTTCCAACCTCGTTATTCTATGATTCTATGATTTGGCCAGCAGTGGATCAGTTGTCTCCACTGCAAGATGTGTTTAGTGGCAGCTCAGGCTTGGAGGCAATAGGTTTTGATATAGTGGATCTGTCTATATTGCAGGAATCTACTGTTGTCCTCCTTGGATAAAGGACTCGCTACATAATGAAAGGTATTGGGATGGGGAGTGAAAATCAAATTAGTGCCTCTCTTACAGAGGAGGAATCCCTGGAAGGATCAGGCCTGTTTGGCCGGGCAGCATGTTGAAATGACTGCTGCATGGTGCCAGCTAAATGAGTAACTACGATTGCCACCAGGCTGACGTTTGACACAATACCTAAATTCATATTCCTCCTTTTCAAGAAAGTCAGGGGAGAGAAAGACGGGAGAAGAAAAATATATGTACATAAGCACCCTACTGTTTCCTGACTTGGTCACGTCAGTTTTCTTGAAGAGCCTCAAACCTTCCCGTCCCTTGGGATGCTGAGGAGCTATGCTAATAGAAGATGGTGTGGATAATGAGAGAGAACTTTGACCCGCAGGCTTCAAAGTTCACCATAGCTCCCTATTCATCTTACGCGTGTGGAGCAGAGCGTTGAGTGGATGACTAGCATCCTGGCCGACAAATTCAGTGTCATCCTCCCCAAAAGGGCCCGGGGGGATTTGCCTAGGCATCTCTTGGCTTTTAATGGCAAGAATGCCATGTGCGAGGGCTCCCAAAATGTATTCGCCAGGATACCTGCTGGGCGGCATTACAAGCCCCTTCTTTATCTACATCTTATCCTGATGAATAGCTGATGGTGTTTCACCGATGTCTGTCTGCCAGAGGGTTGCCATCACACTGCAGTCCGTAGGTGACAAAGCTTTAGCTGCGGATGTCTGTTTTCTGCCTTTGTATCCCCATCATCAACACTGCCCTTCGTTTAGGAAAAAGAATAGCTGAAAACTGCTATTTTGCAGGAAGGGCACTTTTTTCCCCCCTTAAAGCTGTTCTAGATTTTTTCAAATAGATACTTGCAGTGTTTTTCTTAAAGCTACAGTTGAAAGTTTCGACCATTATCAGTTCTTAGGATTTTCCTGGGTAATTTGGGACTCAAAGGATGCTTGCAAATCAAGTATTCTGTCTCTCCTCATTTTGGTTTTAAGCAGAAAGAGGAGAGAGTTAGATTATCTTTAGATCTTAGGAAGAAATGTTTTCCCGTCAGGATGAGGAGGCCCTGGATTAGGTTGCCCAGAGCAGTGGTGGCTGCCCCATCCCTGGAGGTGTTCAAGGACAGGTTGGCTGGGGCTTGGAGCAACCTGATCCAGTGAGGGTTGGAACTGGATGATCTTTAAGGTCCTTTCTGACCCAAACCACTCTGTGATTTTTACGGCACGCTATGCTAGCTGGACTCCATGAGGTCTCTGTCCATGGCCGGTTGACAGCAGAGGTAACGGATCTGGGTGTTGCTCTGGCCAAGGGAGCAGTGCAGTTACAAATAACCACCTACAGATATCGCTTCGGTTCAGCCTTATTTTCAGGGTTGCATTACCTCAGGCTGTCTAATAGCTCCAATGTGTGTTGTTTGTGTTCCTTTAATAGAAATATTCATGCTCTTATGTATTTCTAAAATACCATCATGTATGCCCTTTATTTTTACCTGGTCTTACTTCAAAGGAATGTAAAGCTGGATATTGCCTGGGTCTGAGAGTCCCTGTAGCTGGCCTTTCCTATCAACAATTGCTCCTCAAAGCAGGCTTTGGTAAACACATATTTGAGCTGACAAAAGGATGTGTTGTTTTTCACATAAGATATAGCTCTGCCTCCTGACAGAGCAGCAATCGGAGCAAATCTTACAGAGCAAAAGTGAGGATATAGGTTAAGTGATTGTGCCCCTGTACTCAGCATTGGTGAGGCCACACGTCAAATCCTGGGTTCAGTTTTGGTCCCGCACTCCAAGAAGGGCGTTGAGGGGCTGGAGCGTGTCCAGGGAAAGGAGCAGAGCTGGTGAAGGGGCTGGAGCACAGGCGTTATGAGGAGTGGCTGAGGGAACTGGGGCTCTTTAGCCTGGAGAAAAGGAGGCTGAGGGGAGACATTATCGCTGTCTACAACTCCCTGAAAGGAGGTTGTAGCAAGGTGGATGCTGGTCTCTTCTCCCAAGTGACAGCTGGTAGAACGAAAGGAAATGGCCTCAAGTTGTGCTAAAGAGGTTCTGATTGGGCATCAGGAAAAATTTATTCACTAGAAGGGTTCTCTGGCACTGGTAGAGGCTGCCTGGGGATGTGGTGAAGTCACCATTCCTGGAGGTACTTAAAAGACAGATGGATGAGGTGCTCAGAGATCTGGTTTAGTAGTGTGCAGGTACGGTTTGACTTGATGATCTCGAAGGTCTTTTCCAACCAAATGAATCTGGTGATGAAGATCAATCTGTCTAAAGCATTTGGAAGTTTTTATTGTCATTATTGCATCTGTTAATACACCTAAAACATTGGTTAAGATAGAAAAACTGAGTAGTAGGAACAGGTGCAAGTTACGTGTATGTAATTGCTTATTACATTTGATGAGCTGATGTGTGTTTCTCCCACTCACCACTACTGGTGATTCTCGTTCTGGAAAGCCTTTTCATCAAAGCCACATTCTGAGCAGCATTCTCCTTTCTAATGCTCTTGACTTAAATTTCCCAGAGCTTTCTGTTCTTAATTCTGGCACGTTTAACTGTGAACTTACATTGCTTCTAGGAATAGCTAAAGGATAACTGACCTTAATGAAAAAATGAGTTTTCATCAGGCTGCTGTAACTTTCTTTTTTGGTAAGGATACCAAACGTAACAATATAACCTACGATGCTTTAAAAGCAAAAGAGGCTTTTATAAAGTGATAGAGCTGTGGAGATCACTCATACTCATTCACTTTATTGCTTCCCAGAAAACATCTTTACTATATTAAGGATGTAATGGAGTGAAGATCAGTTTGGGAGAATAAAAACGGATGGGGAAAATAGGAGCTGAAATGTGTTTGCAGTCCTTAAGTGAGACCTATCATTTGGGGTAGCTGTCAAGGCAAATTCTTTTCCACCCCCATGGCTTTGTGGCTTTTCAAACTAGAAATCTTCTTGCCTGACCCACTCCGCTCGGTGAGAGATCGGGTTGTTGTCAGCGACGGTCAGCGAGCCACCCTACAAAATGCTCCTTACGTGCCTAATCCCGGCTGATGGGGAAGGAGAGACTGATTATTCTCAGGAACTCCTTACCATCACTCCCAGGACTTGTTACAGATACTCACAGGTCACCGAACGCACAAACAAGGCGAACTGGAAGCATTTTTAGTTCCGAGCCCGGCCAGTTCGGAGGGCATGACAGGATTTATCACATCATTAGCGTAGGGCATGGTAGCGAACACAATGCTGCCGTTGCAGAGCTGTGCGAACCCGCAGTGTGTGGGAAGGAGCAGCAAACATGCTTTTCAGTGTCACATCTCCTCTCTTTTCAAAAATTTTTGATATCGGAATGAGTCGCAATATAAATGGCGAAAGCCAAGCTATTACTTAATCATGGGGTTTTGTAAAACCAGAGCTTCCTGTCCAGCAGAGCTAACTGCTGCGGGTATAAATACTTCATAAATTACTCAGGATGGTAAAACTCTTAATTTGTCTTTTACAGCAGCTCTTGTTACAAAGTCTGAATCAGAAGTGAATTGGAAGGTGTCCCTGCCTGTGGCAGGGGTTTGAACTGGATGATCTTGAAGGTCCCTTCCAACCCAAACCGTTCTAGGATTCTAAGTGCAGATGGAAGAATTTTCTTAAAATTTTATGAAAACGAGTGATCCATTTGAAAAAAACACAAGGTTTTGTAGAGCTGCTTTTGTGTTGAGAGTGTTGCCCTGAGTGCCTCTCCTGCCCCTGCAACACTGATCGAAGTGATTAACACAATGATATGGATATAGCCAGTGCTTTTTATTACCGACATTTAATGTTCTTGATCCGTAATGTGAATAAAACAGATTTGAGATGACCTTCTTTTTGTCAAGATGGAGTGCTTTAGGGTGATCAGTGTTTTCCAGAATGCATTTTCACTCTGATGTTTTCTTCAGAAAACAACATTTCATTGCTTTTCTTAACTATATATTATGAAGCCGAATGGTATTATGCCTGTATTTATATGCGAGAAGGGAGGATGGCTAATTTCACGGGAGCATTTGATGAATATATTCCACTGTGGCTCATAACCTGACAGTAGGTTTGTCGCTGGGGTCCTACCCGGGAAACGGGGTGGGAGGGAGAGGAGTTGGAGACTTTTGTTTCTTCTTAGGTGTGCCTGTGGCCCCGAATGGAAACCAATCAAGGAGCGATTTATGTTCATTAAGTGCTTGTCAAAACTGAAAAATTTTCTAATCAACAGCAATCTCGCTGCGGCCCCTCAATGGCTGGGAGTGTCGCCTCCGCAGTATCGGCTATTTGCCTGTTACAACTCTAGGCTAGAAATCCGCTGATGATTACATTAGGCTAAGCTGCGAAGTAAATGAACCATGTCTTATTTAGGTGCAACTAGCTTCAGTGTAGTCCTGCCCCGCAGGGCACTTTATAGCGTTTTATGGCTTTAAAATTAGTGTAGCTTCCCATTTGCTGCAGGGTGCTGCATGTTATGCCTTTGAACTCAATAAGCAAAGGGAAAGGGGCCTTTTGTTTTTTTTTTTTACCTCCCCCCCTTTTCTTCTTTTTTTTTTGCAGTTTAGCAATTTTGTTTTGCATCTTTTCCAGACGGCGTTCTGCAATAAAATTGTCTGACTGCCACGTCGAGGCACAAAAGTCGAGGCTCCATCCATTTACTGGCCTGCCGGGGCTTTGGGGACTTTGGTCTGGTTTGGGGGGAAGGGGATCGGGTTTTGTTTTTCAGAAGCAGTTGTTGCTGAGGGTGAACAATAGGTTTTTAGGTCCAACAGGGCAGATCACGAAACTGGAATTGTGTTGCAAAAAATATGCCACCCATAGTCTTTAAAATGGCATCCAGAGGTGCAACCACAAACTTTCTTTTCGATAATAATTTTTATTTCTCCTCAGATCAGGAAACAGTGTCTCAGCCTCAGGAAGCTAAGCCTTAAGAGTTTTTTGTCCAGTTGAATGATGACAGAAAATGGAAGTGCTGGTTTTTTCTTGGTCTTGTTTGCTCAGAAGCTCAGTACAAACCAAGAACCGATCTGGGAAGGATTCTGGGCCTGGACCAGTTCCTGTTTTGGGGAAAACAGGCTGCTTCTGAGAGACTGTAATAGCTCAAGATGAGAACAAGTGTCTCATTCTTCCTTGTGTACCATTATAGGGGTGCAAAAGCACTGCTGTCAGAGAGAGTCTCTCTAGTTTGGGTTGATGTGCGTTGGAAAAGAGCGGAAGTGGAACACGTACATGGTGGAAGAAACGCGTGGGAAGGCTTTTCAGGAGGAAGCAGATATTTTTTTAAATGTTAATGGTATGGCACATGGCAATCCTGGGATGAGCGGGTTTTGATGTGATTTTTGAATCGCGTTCACCTAGTGCCATGATGTAAAACATACCCCTCCAACAAAGGGGTTTCTCTTTATCCACAGTCCAACTGAGCCCGGCCACAGGAGCTCCAGAGTGTTTTCTTCTATAGCTTGATCCTTCCTGGTGACATTTTTGGCCAAGAAAACATTAGCCATTTCACTGCAATCCCAGCACTGAAGTACAGTCTGAAGCAAGTTCAATCAGAAAATGTCCAGCTCAGTCTTCTCATGGTGCTGGAGCAGAAGTGAACTTACCTGTGTGGGCAGGCTGCCAGAACCTGCCCGCTTTGGCACAGCTGAAACTTGTCTGAGCACAGTAGCTCAGCTCTTGTTCTTCAAAGGCTTGTTTTCCATTACTTTGGAAAATACTTTACAGTTGTGTAAATCAAGAGGAAAACATAGGGTCATGGAATGGATCGGGCTGGAAGGGACCTTAAAGATCATCCAGTTCCAGCCTTCTAGTGAATCACAGAATCACTAGATTGGAAATGACCCACTGGATCATTGAGTCCAACCATTCCTATCAATCACTAAACCATGTCCCTCAGCACCTTATCCACCGACAGTACTCCTACTGCATGCAGGCAGCTGTACAAAAACACATGGGGGATTTAGCTCTCGAGGTCCTAAATATTTTATTCACTAAGTCAGGATTCATAGGCATTTTCTTGCTTAATACACTGGTAATAAAATAACTATGGTTTTGAAGTACAGCCTAAGTAGTAGAAAGGCTTTTGTGTGTGTGTGACAAGGGTAACCGTCTCTTGTATTACCGACAATTAAAAATCCTTAAGCTTGTAATGGTTTTGCTAGCTACAGTGTTACATACCTCATGTGAGCCTTGTCTCTAACTTAAGGACGATCCTAGGGAGATGCCACGTTGCTACGTGCTCAGTGGCCCTTTAGTGAAGTACTTGGGAGGTATGTGTTAGACTTGGATGCTGCCAGTTGGAGTCCAAGCTTCATGGGAGCAGCAGCCAGCACATTCTTCCACCTTTCCCTCAACCTGGTCCATATGTGCTGCCTCCCCAAAATAGGTCTGAACAGGCAGCAGCAACGCTAAGTGTGTCTGTGGAAGAAGAGGTGTTTGGCTGTTGTCTTCAGTCTTCTAAACTGGGAGAAAGCAAGCAGGTAGCTGGAAGCATTGCATAGCTTTGTTTGGGCTGCCCAGGGAGGCGGTTGAGTCACCATCCCGAGAGGTGTTTTAAAAGACAAGTAGATGAAGTGCTCAGGTGTATGATTTAGTAGTGGACGGGTATGGTTGGGCTTGATGATCTTAAACCTTGATGATTTTCCAACGTAGTGTTCTATGATTCTGGCCCTTGCTGGTGTGTCTTGGTCCTTTTGACTTCTTGCTAAGATTTCTTGACCAAGAAGGCTAAATTGCCATAGTAGCCATTTCCCTGCAGTCCCAGGACAGAAGTTCTTTGAGAACAATCAGAAGCTATTGCGAGGGACAACAAGCTTAACGACCACTGGCATCTGAAAACTAGCCCCCCCCCCCCCCCCCGCCGCCCAGCTTCTTTTTGGTGAGTCTGTTTAGAAAACACGATCATGTCCGTTTGCTCAATTTGCATGTCTGAATGGGTTCTATTCAGTTAATTGGTTAAATTAATTTCTGCTGTTGTAAACAGCTGTATTAAGAGCAGAACTGAAGTAATTCTGCTTTACATTATTCTGTGTCATGGCACATCGTTTCTTTCTTACTCAAGGCAATTCATTTTGCAGTGCTGTCAAATAATATTTTGTGTCATCTTCAGTCAATGTAGCTTTTACAATTCTCGCTGATATTTTAACAGTTTATTTAGTCCTCTAGATAATGGTCAATGGCCTTGAGTAGTCAAATTAACACCTCAGCAGCACTATATTTGAGCAAACCGCTAACGGTAACATCAGAATGAAAAGCGATGAGAATCAATATAGCGAGCGTATTTTTAGGGATTATTGATTGATTGATGTGTTCTGGGCTTAACTTGAAGAGGCAGCGTTGCCCCACAGCTGACTAAGATTAAGTTGCCAGTTACTGCTAACTGCAGGCCATTACCTGCATAGTATTTCACGAGCGCGGAGATTAGATGGAGACCTTTTATAGTCCTCAGCTGAAGAAACCGTGGCGTTCGCAGGGTCTGTAATACCTTCTCTGGCTCATACCAGCCGTTGCCGTGAGAACTGGAGACGACGTTGATTTGATTCAGCACTGCCCGTTATTCCTGTAGGGATCGATTTGGGACAACTGAGGCACTAATGGCTTGAATCCCCCCTGCCTCGGAAAGCAGCTACGCAGAAGGTGGGAGCCGTGTTAAGCTGTGCTGCTGTCAGCAAGCTGAGAGCTGTGGGTCTCCCCGCCGCAACTCTCAATTGCTAGCAGGTTTCTCTCATTGCACCTCATTTGCATCTGGGACATCAATTAGCATGTTTGTTGAGGCTAATTGAATGAAACTCAATCATAGCTCTTAATTGCTTGACTATGTGAAAAGAAATCACATTAATGCAGCTAATTAAGTGTATGGCAATAGATGCAACATAATTAGGAGCAAAATGTAAAAAACAAGCGATGGTGAAGGTGCAGCGCGGGGTATCGGGCGCTGGCTTCACCCGTTTGGGGAGGGTTCCTTTCCCTCTGCCACTTGCTTTTTTTTTTTTCTTCTCCCCCTGCACTGCTGAATGATGAACATGGACAAGTTGAGAAGAAAAATGCAAATGGATTTGCAATTACTACTTTTTCAAGCTGTTGAGGGGCAGAAGATGGCACTTCTGGGGTGGCCCACTGTTGAGTGGGCTCTAGGGACTTGTTAAGTGCTGTTTAAAAGTACTTGGCTTTGAATTACCCTCATGCCTTGTTAAAGGGTTTTTTCCCCTTTTTTCTCGGATCAGCATTTTCTGCAACTAACATCTAGGGGAGTTATATCTGTAACATTTGCATATCAAAATCAGGCTTGCTGTCTTCTCTTTAACACGGCATATTCCAGATGACAGCAAGACCCTCATCTGTTCTAATCTGATCAAACCCTCCATTGCACTTCTGAAGGCGCGACATTAGTTTGTAGTTCTCACTTTTATTCCCCAAGTGCAGATCTGAAGGAGCGCGCGTGGGGGTGGATGCTCCGCCGACTGGAAACTTGGTGCTTGCCTCTCCTCCTCGGGGAAATGCAGAGATTATCGCTATGCATCTTGCACACAATGAAAGAGGCTTTATTATTTACATTTGATATATCCCTATAAATATTTAAGCTGACGTTAATACCTATGCGGCATCTGTTGTGTTTGGGAGCTTTTGTATAATAACGGTGTGGCTGCTGTGCATTTGTTTCCTCTTTGCCGACATTCACTTACTCTTGCGAATGGTTTATAGCTCACCTAAGCCTGGTTTACTCTCAATTAAAAGGGCTTTAATAATGCCCTATCACATCTCACAAGTTGGCAGGGTGGCTGGGATATCATACATGAAGAATTTGGAATATAAACCTCATCCTCAAATTTAAATGGGCTATACTGGTTGTTGTACGTTAAATAAAATGTGCCTATTAAAAGGGTGTGCATGCTGAGGTTTAGTCGCTATCTGATTAAGCCTCATTTTAGAGCCCATAAGCAATAAATGCTCAATTATGTTCTGCTTATTGTATTTTAATTTGTGAAGAACTGACGCTGAACAAGAAAGTTAACGCCAACTTGATAATTTATGGATGAAAATATTATATTCCTTTCCATCTAACACCTCGCGAATTAGTTTTGGTACTGGATTGCCTTTGTTTCTTTTGGCAGCAGTGCTCTGTGTCCTCACCCCACACACTGTTTTTTACTGTTAAGAGTTCTCACTCAGCTGGGGTTAAAAAGAAAGCTGGTGTGATGGCTCTGCTTGGGGTTTTATAGAACTGTTAGTATTTGATAGGAATGCTTGGACTTGATGATCCGGTGGGTCTTTTCCAACCTGGTGATTCTATGATTCTGTGAAAGGACCTTCAATATCATCGAGTCACACCGTGCCTGCCCACTACTAAACCAGATCTCTGAGCATGTCATCTACCTGTCTTTTGACTCAACTACAATCCTAGGCAGCTCTTCCAGTGCCCAAGAACCCTTTTGGTGACCAATTTTTTCCTAATATCCAATCTAAACCTCCCCTGACCCAACATGAGGCCGTTTCATCTTATTCCTTCCTACTTGGGAGAAGAGACCAGCACCCACCTTGCTACAACCTCCTTTCAGGGAGTTGTAAACAGTGATAAGGTCTCCCCTCAGCATCCTCTTCTCCAGACTGAACAACCTCAGTTCCAACTTTTCACAGATTAATGTTCTCTGCGATGAAAATAATGATGGTCTGTTAGTGTATTTTTGATGTGTTTTGGGTGGAATATATAACCTCTGTTGTAAAAAGTGTTAGAGTTGGAAGGATTGTGGTGGTAGTGCTGCAAACATCTGGTATGCTTTTAGTCCATTTGAGTGTAAAATGATGCTCTGGTGATGTGCAGGTCTGTGTGCTGCACGTTTAGAACCAGCCTAGTTAAATCTTGGTAGCCATTCATAGAATACCTTGTCATCTGGCTGAATCTTGCCCTGGACACTTGGACAATGGGGAGCTATGTCTTTGCTGGCAAGACTTTGCACGTTCAGATGCCCACAGCGTCACCCAGGCCTCTCTAAATTGGTCATGTTCTATCTGAAAGGAATTAAATTTTTTGCCCCAGGTACTCTGCATGGAAGGCTGCTCAAGCATACCACTCCCTTGGTTTCCATCTTAACTCAAAAGCTTAATCCCAGATCTTTTCCCACTCTTTAGTTCAAATTGCTGTTTTCCTCTCAGGGTACAGATACTCAGATGTACTTTGGTATAATGCTCTTAATCCTTTTCAGTCTTTTGCTGTCCTGTGCTAACCACCTTGCATATCTTCTCATAAAATCCAATCTCTTTGTGCCTTTTAGTGTCCTCACAGTTGTTCCAGTTTCAATTATTTTTAATGGAATGCAAGCAGCTACAACCATGTGTACCCAGAGGTGAAAACCCTGGTGCCTTGTGTGCTGGCTTTAACGTTCTCCATCTCTCCTGGAAATATCTCTTCTGATATATCCCTGGAATGCAGCCTCAGGGGCTGTCGCATCATAATGAGTTGTCAATTGCCCTCTGATAAAGACGCCCATCTCTATTTGCTTTTCTGTTTTCCTCTGAAGAAACCCACAGACAATCTATAGAATGCCTTCAAAGCTGGAAAGCAGAATCTCAAGAGCTTATTTTTCCAGAAGCTATTTACAGTTTGAAGAACTTTCTCATGGATTTCTTTGGAAGCGGTGCCTTGGCTCCAGTCAGTTGACCTCCATCTTCCCACAGCTGACTCAGTTTGTCTGCTTATTCCCTCTTTGGAGGCTTTCCAAACAAGAATTAGGAAAAGCCTTTTCCACTTCTGGCTTTCAGCCTTTAGTTTCTTTAATCGAATCAGACGCAATTTGCATAAATTTCCCCCTTCTGTGGTTTTTATGCGTGTATGTGTGTGTGTGGAGGAAGGATCATATTCTAAGGAAGCGATGTTATAGTTGCAGAAACCTTACCAGTCAGTGCCCTTTCCTAACTCCTGTGCCTGCTGACCAGTCTTGGCCAAGTTGGAGGGACAAAGAGGTGCCTAAAACATTGGCAGAGATGAGACACAAATACGCCTGCTCATGAGGGACAATCAGCCTTCTAATTCCCTTCTGTTTGGAACCTGTTAGCTGGGGAACTCCTACATGTGGCTCAACCTGTCCGGCTGTGAGTTGCCTCTTTAACCCCAGCTGGTAGTTGGAGGATGTAGTAGAGAGCTGAAGAGTTTCAGGAGTATTTGTAGTCAGAAATGTGGAAGAGATTATAAGGAAAAGAAAAGAGAAAACAGCGTCGTGGGTGGTGGCAGATGATACAGGACAGATGTCTTGTGAAATCAGGCTTTATTAGTTTTAAGAGCTACCTGTTTGATATTGGGGTTTGTGGTTTTTTTCCCTCTCACCAGGACTATATGCAGAACGTTCATGGGAAAGAAATCGACTTACTGAGAACCACTGTGAAAGTCCCCGGGAAAAGGCCACCCCGAGCTACATCAGCCTGTGCACCCATTTCCAGTCCCAAAACAAACGGCCTCTCCAAGGACATGAGCAGCTTACACATCTCGCCAAATTCAGGTAAGAGATGACCCTGCTAGGGAGAGAAAGGGAAAGGCTGCATTGCCAGTGCCTGTAGTCCTACACTGCTGGGGTGAGGATGACGTCCATCAATAACTTACAAATCCAAATAACCACTGATGTGTAACTTCTGGAGCCCTAACTGCAGATATGCCCTCCACGAGAGATTGTAAGTTGCTGAGTAACCTTCAACGTCAATCTGCCTATATTTGTTACCTTGTACTTGCCAAAACCCTACACAGTTTCTCAGAATTAGCATATGTGAAGAACTGATGTTGCTTTATACTGATCTATTAGGTCTGATGCTTCAGAAAAACAAGAGGTGTAGCATTTGAAAGGGCTTTTTGTGACCTCCTGGTAGGATCTACAGCATTTCCTTCCACTGCCTTTAGAAGGATGCATTATTCTGGACTTCTCAACAACAAGATTCTATAGAAAGCTATTTTAGTTTGCTTACGGAAGTAGATTATAGCTCCTCGTGAGCTCTAAACTAAGAAGTTTATTGTTCACTGGAGCACTTGTCCATACAGCAAAGCGCATATCAAAAAATGCAGTAAAGAAAAACATTTAAGACAATTCATCTTGTAAACACACAACTTAGAAATAATATTCTTAATGGTTCAGTGTTGCTATGACAGTTTCATCAGCATGTTTGGGCTGATGTCTCTAAAGTTCCGCGTGTCTTTTACATTTATGGTTACCGTAGACACCTCCAGCATGAGCTGACAAAACCGTGGAAAGACACTTCTGTCCCTGTGCAGTACACACTGCGCAGGTAGGATGAGAATCTACTGGAAGGACCTCGGTCTCCCTGCTATTCAAGAGTCTTTTTGTGGTTAGGTTATCTTGGGCTTCAAGTCAAGATGCAATTCCTTGTGCTTTTGCAATGCGTGGTTTCCTGTATTAAGGGGGGGAGGGAGAAGGATTTTCTTTCCAAGTGCTGCTTGTTGAGTCGAATGTTTAGAAAAGGAGAGAGAAAAAAACAAAAAGCCTTGTGGCTTTCCAGTGGTGCCAGTAAACAGCCATCCTTGGGGATCTTGTGTGGCATGGTATGTGAGATTAGCTGAGGACCTGAAATGTCTGAAGCTGCGGTTTCATCAGACTGTTTTTCAAGAAGCACATTGGCATTGTCACTGGAAGAGTTCATAGGGGAAAATTATTCATGGTTGGCCTGGGTTTTCCTTTTGCTATTTAATTTAGATGGCCAGAGGTGGTGCTGGTTTTGTTTTTCAACATGTTCCATAATTTAGAGAAGAAAAGTGCTGGACTGAGTCAATAAACCAGCAGAAGGATATTTAAATAAGATTTCTGCCTTTAAGACGTTTGAACACAGGCAAAAACTAACTTGATTGCTCCAGAGAAGTAAATTTCTGAAAACATATACAGAGGTACATGTGAATATGAGGTTTATATTATGGAATTTACGTGTTTTGGCATATGCTTGAGTGTCCAGGTCAGGGGGAAGCAGCTTGTGCATGAAAAGTGCGATACTCATTTTGCCTGGGACACACGCACAGAAGTATATGCTTTCTGTGCATGAAACTGTACAGTAGACACCCCTTTCTGGCACTGTTGGTAGCTACTGTGTGTGTAACCTGGTGAGCCTGGGGTTTTATCACACAGCAATACCTTTTGTCATGCTGCTTAGAAATACAAAAAAACTTTTCTGCTGTTCATGTCTGGTTACCACCGTTCAAGACATCATAGGATCATAGAATCATAGAATGTTTTGGGTCAGAAGGGACCTTAAAGCCCATCCAGTTCCAATCCCCCTGCCATGGCAGGGACACCTCCCACTGGATCAGTTTGCTCAAAGCTCCATCCAGCCTGGCCTTGAACCCCTCCAGGGATGAGGCAGCCACGACTTCTCTGGGCAACCTGATCTACTGTGGTGACATCGTAAAATAATTAATGCTGTCATAATATATAAAAGAGTTGTTTCCAAGGGAAGTCAAACCTGATTTCTCTAGCACTACCGCCTGGAATACCTTCCTTTACCCTTTCATGCAGCTGGGACACTATGCTGATCCTTCTTCAACTTTAAGCAAATTCTTTACCTGCTTATGTTTGTGCGGTTCTCTTTCCAAAGATAAAGCAAGGATTGACGTCTTAATTATGTTATCCCTGTAGCTGGCTGGAAGCATCACAGTGTTGAAGCATCTTTATAACTTGCTGGGGGGAGCAGGTGAAGACAGGCTGGACTGAACAGCTTTTTGCTCTGTGTGGCAGCCGGCCAGCTTGTTCATATACGTCACTGCCTGCTGTCTCATGCCCACTTTGGGTGTTGGAGGACATTGAAGGAGGGTGTCTAAGGTTTTGGTGTGAGAGGAGCGTCAGTGAAGAATCACACATCTCTGTAATGTTGTGTTTCATTAGTCCCACTGAATAAACATGCTTATTTTCAGACCCACTTTAGTCTTTTTCCCTTGCAATCATTGCTTCTGAAATTCAGGTCAGTACATACAGCATATTATAGAATCATTAAGGTTGGCAAAGACCTCTAAGATCATCAAGCCCAACTGTCAGCCCAGCATGGTCATGGTATCTCCTCTTTGGGGTTTTTTCTTCACAGAATTTGTTTCTTCTGAAGAAGCTGCCTTCATTGAATCTTACTTAAAGGTCACTTTTGAGGTCTATCTGGTGACTGCATGCCTGGACGGAATGACCAGCAGGACTGAGGGGCTTTTTAGAAAGCCGATTAATCCACGCAGCGCTTAATCAGTTAAAATCAAACGGAAGAAGGAACTTCTAATCAGTGAAGTATTACATTAAAAAAAGATGGGGAAAAAAATAGTAGCAGCAGAGACTGAATCTGGGAATTCAATGTTGGCAGCTCAGAGCTGTGTCGCTCTCAGTACCCTTGTGTTCAGGGAAGACTGAAGAGCTGCATTGCAGAGAGTGGTTTTAAAATATATGGGGAGTATAAGTACTATAAAAAAAGACCCCATCACAAGCTGTGCTTGGCCTGTTAGTCTGAACTTTCATGTGGTCAAGCATAGTCACAGTGGGTTTTATGCAGAGGGTCCCTGTTTCTGTTCGGTGGGAGACCTGTAGGTACTCAGTGCCCTGCTTCTGTAGCACCAGGAGGACTTCAGCGGCTCTGCAGTTGCCCGTCATTCAACTAAAAACCATTGCAAATTACCCCTTGCGGTCTGTGGTGCTGCCTCAGAGCTTTTTCTCAGTTGTTAGCGCTGGCAAAATGTTGTCTTCATCTTGAGCGATGCTTTAAAATTGATCGCAGGGCTGAAATGCTCTGTTTGTGTCTCTTTGTTGGGCGGCTTCTGTACAGAGACCTGCTCTACGGAGGTTTGGTCCAAGCACAGAAAGAAGCAGTACTTGTTCTTTTCATGTTTAGGCATGCAAATACATTATATTCTTACTGCCTCGAGTGTTACCTCTTCCCCAAAATGCATTTTTTTCTGTTCTTCTGTACTTCTTGCCAGTGCAGTCTTGGTACCTGGAGAAATATTCTTTGTGCTGAGAAGCAAGGACTGTATTTCATGTAATTGTTTGTCAGGAAAAGACTAATTTTCCTTCTGCCATTATGTTGTTGAATACAATTTAGTGAAAAAGCTAAAATACTAAAAGTATACCACTATTCAATTAAAATGTCACATTTAAGATTGACCCTGGAAAATAGCATTACTGGTCTTTGCTTTTACATAGTGATAGCACAAGCCAAATAAAAGCATTTCTCGGCTGAGATTACCTATTTTCCACTAACTTGTGTTCCTAAGAATGTCTGAACTTATTTTCATTCAAAAATGAAAACAAGAGTCAGTACATTTTTGTTGTCAAGTAACGCTACACATCTGAAGTCACTAGTGCTTTGTTATTAAACCCTGTTCACAAGATACCCCTTAACTATGGGTTTCAGTGCTGACTTTGCCAATAAATATATGTATTCGATGTCTGATTGATTGCCTAGAACTGACATGTTTTAAATTCATTCCTTCATGAGAGCTCGGCAGATACTTTTCTCCATCTCTTAGCGGAATTACTTACATTTTGGATAGATGCCATCGCATCAGCTGGTCTGATAAGGAGGCAAAGACAAAGCCGCTTGCCTATCGACCAGTAGGTTATAAAAAACATGCTGTGGAGATGCTGTCTTGGAGACTGGCACCCTACAGCCTAAGTGTCGGAGATAGCACATGGACAGACTTGGGATAGCTCAGGTCAGAGACAGGGAGCAGGAGCAGTCATCTCACGAGAGATATTGGGGACAATTTTTAGCTCCTACCTCCCGCTGGCTTCCTGAAGGGAAAGACATCGACACCTTGTGTCTGCGCAAGGCAGTTCTTGCTGCTAGAAGTGGAAGACAGCACTTCATCCATGAGAAAGCTCAGAAGTTCTCTCAGCTTCTCTTCTAAGCCCCACTACAGTCTGTGAGGCAACAGGGCACCTTGAGCTCTTCCTTTTATTCGTGACCTTGCCTCCCTGGACCTGTAGACTCATAGAATTATAGAATAGTTTTGGTTGGAAGGGACCTTTAAAGATCATCTGATCCAATCCCCAACCTAAGGAATCCCTTCCCTCAAACACCTTCACCCGGGTGGACGAGGCGCTGAGGGGCGTGGTTTAGTATTTGATAGGAATGTGTGGACTCGATGATCCGGTGGGTCTCTTCCAACCTGGTGATTCTATGATTCTTTCTCCCGCATGTTTAAGCCTGGTGAAGATCTTCCCCAAGGTGATTCCCATAGCCTTGCTATGAGAGAAGTAGGAGGAGTTAGGGTAATTGGGGAGATTAATTCAAGAGGAGTATGCTCAGTTGTTGGTAATACGATTTACGAGATGGTTTTATCTGTTAGACCCAGTTGATGCAGATGTCACATGTGAAAGGAGAAGTTTAAAAGCATGTCATTCCTAGTACATTGAATTTAGTCATGCTTTGTAGCACTTCTTGTCTAAACAAGAGCATTTTTCTGGTTTTAAAGACCGTTTGATAAATACAGACAGATAATAATCATCTCTGTGACAGCAATCCTGATCTTTAAATGTGTTTACATCCCAAACATCTGGAAGCGGATATCTCTAGGACATAATCATCTTAGTAGAAATAAAAAAAAAAGCCAAGTCCTTCTGAGAGTGTCTTGTTTCAGAGATGTAAAAGAAATAAAGACCTGTGTGAGAATTTACAAAGAAAAGAAACAACGATGACTCTTCTGCTGGGTTTTCATATTGGTACTAGAGCTGGGAAAAGCTTTTTCCTTGATGTGCATAGTCATAGTAGGACAGGAACCAAACTGGAAGTGAAACAGCAGTGGGGAAAAGGAGTGTTTTCCATACTCTGTCAGAAACCAGACAAATCAGTAGAAGCTGAGGCTGTTTTTGCTGTTGTTAAAAGGTTGATTTATCTCTCCCTAGAAGTTTGGCCACCTTCAAGGTTGAAAACCAGTCTCTGGGCTTTCTTGGGTTCCTGGAGGTACAGCTTGGGTTTTATCCTGTACAAACTGGGGTGCTGAGTGACCACTTCACCCAGGCAGTACAGAAAGGTGGGGGTTGTTTTAGTTTTGTTATATGTAGACTTTAAATAACAATTTTTTAATTGTGGCTTTATGACAGGCGCTCGTATGCTAATTTTGTGGGAATCTCTGAGTTGAGGGAAATGGAAATTTGTCCCATTGATTTGAAGCTCTGTTACTTTTGGGATATCTTAAATCAAAGTTGTTGAATGATACTTAAGCAACTGAAATTTAAATCGAATTTGCATGGCAGTAAACGTTGTTCTATTGATGCGTCTCGGTTGGAAGTACTTCAGAAAAGGGTTGCTTCTGAACTTGCTGAGTTCCAGCTTCACCTGTTAGTTGGTAGCGTTATCTCAGCAATGTCGTAAGGGCCAGCATTCCCGTAAGTCAGCCAGTGGCCAGATCTCTCTGCCTTTTAGAAGCTGACTGTGGAGCAGGAGTGGGTCTGGGTTTCAGATACTTCCAAGTTGGATTGGAGTTGAGCTGGCGACCCGAAGGTGAACTCATTCCTGACATCTCTCCCAGGAGTCATTTATTACTTCTCCTCTACAAACAACCCAAAGCCTGAGCTCCATCGAGAGCTACTGATGTAGAAAGTTCACATCCAAAAATAGCCTGTGGTGTAGAGATAAATTGTTTCCTGATTAACACTTCATTTCAATAATTTGGTGCTATTAAATTTACTTAGAATAGTGGATGTACAGTATGTGAAGTATCCTACAATGTGTTAGCTACATAGTCATCGTTAAGTACGCTAAATGTTGTTATCTGCTAACTGCATGCGACACTTCAGACATGCTACAAGAATGGCATCTTCACATTGTTATGAATGTGAGTTTTCTATCTGTTACTAATTGTGATCATCTATCAAATCAACGCAGTGGTCATTAAGTAACCTTATTTTACACTGAAGTGCTTGGAATCAGGCTGAGCCGGAATGGACTGCCTTCCAGATTTTGCTTTTGAAAAGGTAGAGGATTGGTGTTTCAATTAGACCAATACACTTCAAAGTAACATTTCTGACATGGTGTCTTTAGATTTTAATACCAGTCTAATGATTCTGCTCTCTAACCATTGCATTTTTTCCCCTCTTAAGCCTGCCTCACATCTACAGCCTTACCTGTCACGTTCGACAGCCGTTTCCTACAATATCTGAATTAATAGCTGCTGAGTCCAGAGAGAACCAGTGCCCTCTGAAGCGTTGTGTGCCATATGCACGAGGTGAAGCATGATGTAAAACCATGGGTAGGATCACTCCTCTGTTACGATGTGATGTGAATTCAGGTCTCAATCCAAAGTAGACTGAATTTATCACTATTTTATAAGTCCTAGTAATAATCCCTCATGACTGGAAGTTACTGTATGGATCCAGATCTTATGATGAGGTTGGCAACGAGCAAAAGCATGCATCACGCCAAGTGCTTACTAGTATAAGCAGTTGTTTTAATCCTGTAGATCTTGGATGCTTTGGCAAATAAGTGCAGAACCAAGACTTAAATAGGTGATTCTGCTCTGAATTCCTCACTTGTGGGTGACTGGGGTTGTGTACTGGAGCAACATGCTGTGTCTGACTTGGCAGTGCCAAGTTTTATCTGGTGGAGTTCCCATGAGGTACGAGGTTGGTGGTTGGTAGTTGTTTGTTACTGATTTTGTAATCTAGTGTAGTACATGAGGTGACTTGACTCAATGCGAGTCATTTTCCGCCCTTCAACTTATAGAATGATAAAATCGTTAAGGTTGGAAAAGACTCTAAAATCATCTAGTCCAACCATCAACCCAACACCACTGTGCCTACTAAACCATGTCCCAAAGTGCCACACCAACATGCTTTTTGAGCATGGAGGAATGCTCAATGGAGACTCCACCACTTTCCTGGGCAGAACTTGAGTGTGGGTTTTACTGTTCCTCCCCCAGATCACAAATGCAAGTTTGGAACTTACTTTTGTCATTAGTCACTCAAATCAATTTTCCATTTGGTCTGGTTTACTGTTAGTTCAGACACACGCAGCTATAACAAACCAAGGGACAAGTTGTCAGTTTGCCCATTTCAACGGGAAGAAAAGCCCAATTTTAAGTGCATGGGAGATTATCTTTTCATCCCAGCGAAGGAGGATCCCTCAAGGTCATCTTCTCCAGGTCCTTTGGACCAGGAATCACCCTTTCCTGAATAAAGAGAAACAAACTTTAAGTGTTAGTGCCCTGATATTGGGCAGAAAAGGAGCAGGGCAAACATTAGTATTAATGAAATAAATATTTGGTGAAAACACTGCGTTGTTTACATATAGGAAAAAAATTAGTTGGCTTCAATTTTCTCTTTGGGGAAAGAAGGAAAACAATGAACTCTCTTAAAATTCTTTCTTATGGTGGGCAAGTGGTGCCCATCTCTGATGACGATTAGGTAGATAAAAGATAGAAATATGCTGTGATGCTTCAGGCAGATGACTGTGGATGCCGGACAAGATGCAGTCGTTGCTGCTCATCCTGTGCCTGTTTCACCCTGGTTGATTTTCATGCCTCTGTTGCACCGTATCCTGAATAAAATCACAGATCTGTCTTGTCTACCCGATGCAATCTCACCGAGTTTTGATGGTTACACGTTGTAATATGAACCAGTTGGATGTTAAGACCTTTGCAGAATTGCTCGTTCTTTTTCCCCCAGTGATTTTAAAATATTAAAGCCATCAGGAGGGTTGAAGCTGATTTACCAAAAGGGAAAAAAAATGCACAAATGTGTTTTGAGGATTGAACTGCCGTTGACATCTAAAGTCCCAACCATGCTGTTTTCCTCCACACTCCAGCAATCAGGACATCCAGCAAACCCATAAAAAACCAAACTAATAGCATGAATATTCAGTGACCTAGAATACTAATTATTGTCATGAATATTAATGTGATCGGACTTGCTTTTTCCTCTTCTCTTTCTCTCTGGCTCTCTCTTTTTTTTTTTTTTTCCACTCAGCCGGCTCTAAAGATGGACCATAATGAGAGCATTTAAGAGAGAGAGCGCTCTCCGCCGTGACAGGGACCGGGGTAATAAGGAGAGCTTGATTAACGTGGTGCACTTGGGGGAGAGATGAGAAGATTCACGTGGGCCTGTTGTGGGGGAGGCAATGAGGCACCGGCGGCTGTGTTGCTGCTCCCTCAGATTAATGAGGCCTAAGAGTGCATTAGGAACAGTGACAAAGGTTTGATCTAATGGGCTCAGTCATTTTTCCTTTGAGTGACAGACGCACAGAAGTAATTGGCTGTGCAGAATGGCAGCTCATTGGCAGTACTTAAGGATACATTATCCCCGTTGTGTGGCCCGCAGAGGCTGTTTATCAAAACTGCTCACACTGCAGACATGCATTCACTTAGCTGCTGTTACAGTGGCAACGGCTATTAAAAAAAAAAGTCATCTCCCATTCTTATCTATTGTCTCTTTTTCAAAAAATAAAGTTTCTTTGTTCCGTTTTCTTAAGTTGGAAGGATATTTGAATACCAGTAGTCATCCCTCCCCATCCTGAAGATGCTCTGGTTGCCGCCTAAGGATATTTGAGTACCAGTAGTCATCCCTCCCCATCCTGAAGATGCTCTGGTTGCCGCTCAAGGATATTTGAGTACCAGCAGAATCACAGAATCATAGAATCACCAGGTTGTAAAAGACTCACTGGATCATCGAGTCCAACCATTCCTATCAAATCATCCCTTCTCATCCTGAAGGTGCTCTGGTTGCCGCTCGCAGGGTTTGGGGAGGTTTGTAGGCTGGTGGAAGGCTCCTAGAGTTAGTTCAGTTCATCTCACCTGGTTTTGATGTAGCTCCAGCACGTACGTAAGACACTCCCCTGCCACACACCTCCGATTTCATTGTTAGTAACTTCCACAGGCAGTCAAAGGATTGGGAAGCATTTTATACATAGTTCGCTTTACACACAAGCAGCACAATACCCCTGAATTAGTTGATTTTGCACTGTTATTTTTTGCTAAGTCAAATCCAGAATCATTAACGGGATTTACAACCAAATACCAGCAATACAAAGTAGAACATTTGCTGGTTTAATATGGGTCACTGCTGGGTCCAGGTTGCATTTTCTTAACAAACAGGTAACCCCAAGCAGGGCTTGTCCAGAAAGCACAGTGTGCCTTATTTATTGCTTTTATTTGTCAAAACTACTGAAAAAAATAGTAATATGCATACTGAGAAAGGAAAGCAAACTTTGATCCCAGCAGAATGAATAGTGTGGATCTTGAGCAGAAGCCTGTGGTGAAGATCTTGTGTTTAACTTCCTTTTAGAAGAGATGTCTCCTCTGATGACTTAATTTTCCTCCACGCTTGCTGTGTTGGTTTGGCATGCTCCGAGAATAATAGCTTTTCTCGTTATACTCCCAGCGCCATGTCCTTCACTGCCAGGATATTTCTTGGCATCGCCTTGTTTGTTCATTAGTATTGACCCTTCTCGGTTTGTACGCTACTAATCAAGTCCAGTTTGCAGAGGCTGCCCTGCCAGGCACTGAGATATAAGGTCTTTGTCGATTAATAGCTCCTTATTCTCAGGAAATATGTTGACTAAAGAACAAATGCTTTTGGGGGAAAAAAAAAAGTCTTAAAAATAAGGAAAAGGTTCTTCTCCCAGAAGGTAGTGGTGGAGTGCTGGAACAGCTCCCAGGGAAGCAGTGACGGTGCCAAGCCTGACAGTATGCAAGAAGAACTTGAACAATGCCCTCTGACCCACGGTGTGAACATTGGGGTTGTCCTTTTCAGGACAGGAGTTGGACTCAATGAACCTTGTTGGGGCCCTTCTCAAGACATTCTCTGATTCTATAACATGCTGTGCGCGCGCTGCTCTCAGATCTAAACAGAATCTATAGCAAGAGTTCAGTAGTTTTTTCCCCATGAATAGCCCCAGTCAAGGCCCTGGTTATGGAAGTTGGAGTTCTCCAGCCCTGATCCCACAGCTGATCACCCTGAGAACGCAGCCAGATAGTGTTCTTACCCCTGGGCAATGTCTTCCTTTCCAATGCGAACTTACTCCGCTCAACTGGAGAGGCACTTTTCCCAGATTCCAGTGCAGGTCACGATCTCCAGAGTTTATAAGAGAAAGGGGATGCATCTGTAAAACATGAATTCTGGGAGCTGAGGCAGCAATCAGATGGAACCCAGATTGCTATCCACAGTTTTCCTCAGCTATAGCAGGGGTTGTCCTGGTGTTTATATGGCTTGGATGGTCACTCACTTCTCAGGAAAGGTTTGTCCCCTGGGAAGATTTGTGCGCAACTCTGGGAATTAATTCACGAATGTAATGCAGAACTGAAGAAAGGGCCACAAAAATGATCAGAGGGCTGGAGCACCTCTGCTATGAGAACAGGCTGAGGGAGTTGGGGTTGTTCAGCCTGGAGAAGAGAAGGCTTCATGGAGACCTAATAACAACCTTCCAGTAC
Source organism: Clamator glandarius (assembly GCA_033459285.1). NCBI lineage: Eukaryota > Metazoa > Chordata > Aves > Cuculiformes > Cuculidae > Clamator > Clamator glandarius. The sequence continues at coordinate 1,013,521 of JAUNZM010000078.1, forward strand.
CTGGAGGGGGCCTACAAGAAAGCTGAGGAGCAATGTTTTACAAGGGCCTGGAGTGATAGGACTAGCAGAGGTGGCTATAAATTGGAAGTGGGAAAGTTTAGATTAGACATCGGGAAGAAATGTTTTCCTGTGAGGATGGGGAGGCCCTGGCCCAGGTTGCCCAGAGCAGTGGTGGCTGCCCCATCCCTGGAGGTGTTCAAGGTCAGGTTGGATGGGGCTTTGGGCAGCCTGGTCCACTGGGAGGCGTCCCTGCCCATGGCAGGGGGTTAGAATTGGATGGGCTTTAAGGTCTCTTACCACCCAAACCGTTCTGTGATTCTATGAATGCTTTTCATCTTTTTGCAAGTAGGAAAGAGGCCTCTTCGTCTTTGCTGAAGAACCTTTAGGTTGCAGTATTGGGTACGGGTTTTGAACAGGCGACCAACAGCCAATCTAACCTACTTGACAGTGCCTTTTGCTGAATTAGAGGGCATTTCAAGAATAGGCAGCGTTCCTGCAACATAAATTGACCCAACACGATTTGAAACAATTAACCCTCTGATATCAAGAGTCAGGATTTCCTGACCCACAACTCTAATGTATTTTTCATTAGTTCTAACAGCTGGTGAGCACAGCCCTCTGGCCTTAAGAGGTTTGTTTCTTTTTTTGGAAGAGAAACTCATCGTGAACACGAAGAGTGTAGCACAAATAAAACAGTCGTGGTGAGACCCTGGCAGTAGGCTGTAGTTCATCTGGTTCAGTGTCTCTGTGATTCTGTGCGGCCGCTTACTGTGAGTCTCCTACGCTGCTGCTTCATGGAGAAATATAGTTCTGCCTCATGACTCTTGCAATGTCTGCTCCTCTCATAAATTCAACAGTATATTAGTTGCACTCCAGAATATAACTTCTTGTAACCGATTTATTTGGGAGAAACCATGTGTCTGCAGGAGAGAACGGAGACCACCTGCATGCGTTTCAGTCACTTGTAGCTCGCTTTTTATGGTATAGCTGTGAATTATATTCATTCTGCATTTGTAATTAGTGGGTGGCATCGTTGGTGAAGGCTTATTTTAAAGTGATGTCTGCTAAAATAACCTGTGCTGCCCAGAGATGATTCACTGTGTTGTTTTTGTTAAGTTAAAACATGTTGGAAGAGGAATTGCTAAAATGCTATCCACCTCACTGTTCCATGACAAAAGCCCTGAATGGTTTACTTTTTCATTTGGGCAGGTTACTACCTGTACGTGAGATAACATTTATGTTAAACCTTATTTAATGTATATTTTATTAGCATTTTTGTAATAGACAGTGTCTTTATCTTTAGGGTTTTACTGACTAGATGCGCTTGTAGTATCTTGTATGGCCTTTGTATGTAAATCTCTGTTGTTTTTATAATGTTTCTAAGTATTGTCATCTGACACTGCACTTACTGAGTCTGTAAATCTGAAACAAGTGTGTGTGAAGAGCCAAAGTGAGTCCCTCTGTGCATAGAAAACTGAGAGCTGTTCAGCCCCCAGTGTGTTTGTTTCCATCAGCCTCTCAATATGTACATATATACACAGGCATGCACTCCTCTGCTTAATTCCACTTATGCTGAGTCTCTTGACTTTACTTGCTCTTTGCTGTTGGCAGCTGTTTATGCCAAAGAGATGGGTATATAGAGGGGATTTTGTGTGAACACACTCCCTTTTCTTAGAGGCTCTTCTGCTGAGCATCGACCGAACCTGGAAATTACCTTGAATCTTAATTGGGATGGGTTTTGTAGAGCTTAATTGTTTGAACGTTTTGTAAGCGCGATCATAACAGGGTATTTTATAATGTCAGAAAAGATAGTTTTAATAAAGCTGTCTCGAGCTAGAAAGAGGAACTCTTCCTTTGATGCTCCTTTGGTAGATGAAAACATTTTTGTTCAATAGGAGACCAGCATCTTTTTTTTTGCTCATTTGAGACCAGTTCTGGCAACATACTGATATTCATTCAAATATAAATGCCATATACGCTTTGAAATGCAAATTGTTTAAAGAAAAATAGCATATGGTAGAGGTAAGTACCTTTTCAAATCAGCTCCCACACTTTAGGGTTGTGAGTATGGCTAAAATTATTCTTTGGAAAGAACCCGGAGCCTTTGACACATTGAAGCTTGAACTAATCAAGGCTTCCCAGAAAGCATATACACATATCCATATCAAGGAAACAGTGCTGAAAATACATGGATTAGCATAGTAATTTAACTGCCCCCTGCTAATCAACTTAAGTAACCAGCTGATGCATGGACGATGTGTTTGAAGAGGCACTTTTTCACAGCTCCAGGATGGGTCAGGTAGCTGATCATGGATTTCGTCTTAATGTGGAGATGTATATCTGTCTGTCTGCGAATAGATAGATGCACATATGTGTGTATCTATGTACAGATGGAGGGGACAACAGATGCAGAGTGCATCAAGGTGTTGCTTGCAAGAGCTTGAGGGAAAGGCTTCATGTTCCTAACCCAATATACAGAGTTTGCTTTCCAATGGGAGTTGCTGGCCTCCTCTTTTTAACTGTCTTTTCCTTGTCTGCTGAGAGACTGAGATGATTTCTGCTATTGAGGCTTTATCCTTGAGCAAAAATAAACGACAGTTGCTTTGTGGAGGTCTTAGGAGGCGGAGGGGAGACCTCATTGCTCTCTCCAACTACCTGAAAGGAGGTTGTGGAGAGGAGGGAGCTGGGCTCTTCTCCCAAGTGACAGGGGACAGGACGAGAGGGAATGGCCTCAAGCTCCGCCAGGGGAGGTTCCGGCTGGACATCAGGAAAAAAATTTTCACGGAAAGGGTCATTGGGCAGTGGAACAGGCTGCTCAGGGAGATGGTTGAGTCACCTTCCCTGGAGGTGTTTAAGGCACGGGTGGATGAGGTGCTGAGGGGCATGGTTTAGTGCTTGATAGGGATGGTTGGACTCGATGATCCGGTGGGTCCTTTCCAACCTAGTGATTCTGTGGTTTGGGGTTTGGCTGTTAAAGATGGGTAAAAAAACATAGGAGTGTTTTTGTAGAAGGTTTGTGCAGCATACAAAGCATGCAAGAGCAGCAGCTGACTTCTAGTAGTCCTTGTTTTGGTGTGACAGCATCAATGCCTACTGGGGGGGGTGGAATACATGTCCCGGGCAACTGCAATTAGGCTGAGAAGTGGAAAAATGAGCAGTGGTTTGGGAAATAATGATTTTTAAATAAGGTTGTAAGTAAAGAGTTTGTGCCAGAGCTGAATACATTCAGGAGGGAGAGAAGAAAGGGCACCCTCTCTTTTCTGTAGTCCAGCCTTTCTGATATCTGCTCACGGGTTCTGGTTTGCATTGTCTGGTATATCGTGAAAATCTTACAGCACATGAACGAGGAATTTCACCTTGAATAAATGTTATCAGAAGGGTTGCAGGGTTATCAGAGTGCCGCAGTGGAAAAGACAGAGCTGAGTTGTATCACTGATCATTGAAGTATTATGTGGTGGAACTTGCCACCTGTTTGTTGCCACCAGCCCATAACTTTCAGAAAAGTAAAGGAAAAGAAAACTTATGCAGTTTGCAGAAGTCGTCACTTCCTCAACAGGTTGATGTCATAACATGGGGTTTGGAGTTTCCCGAGATGGCATTAAGGTGGAAGTAAAGCTTCTGGTGCTGATATGATGACGTAGAAATCTTGTTAAAATTATCTTTTTAAGGTTTTACTTTTGCGTCCTGTCAATGTGCAAATATTGCTGCTCTCGGCAACTCAGCCACCCAGCACAGAGTCATGGGGATGTGTCATCCAGGCAAAGATGTCCAGTCATTGTTCCCATTTTCCCATGAAAGCTGGGAAATGCTCCATTTCAGCATTCACGTACCAGTTTTCTCCTTCATGGTCTTGGGTACAAAGATGCATTTGCAGGAGTTTATCACATGTAGCTTCCCATTTTACTAGGGACAGTGTGAAAGATGACTACAGGCTACAAGTGCACTTCTGAGGCATTGCTTGGGTCCAGCAGGGTAGAGGCTTGTGAAAAGCCAGTTATCATCTAAAGATGTGAGAAAAAAAAAAAAAAAGGTGCTACTGCTACTCAACCAACTGTTCCCCAGCCTCTAGTACTACACCAGGTTGTTCTGCCCCAGGAGCAGGGCTTAGGACTTCTTCTTGAACTGCGTGTTGTTCAGGTTGGCATAAATCTCACTTTTCTAGACTATCTGCTTTCAAACTCTGTCATTTGTGTCAGCCGCTTCCTTTAATTTGTCTTTATCATTGCAGTAATTTATTAGTGTCTGTGTTTTTTCTGGATTGTGGAAACCAAAGGAATACCCTGCTGGTTTTTTTTTCAAAGTAAGCATCAGCAGCATCACGGAAGTTCATTTGGAAGGAGGTATTTCTTATAAGAGGCCTCAAAAATATGTACTGTCACCTAGCTTTTCCATTTTCTATTGCGGCTTTAAGGTCCTAAGGTATAATTTGGTCCTCTGCTTTGTACCTTCATTTCTGTAGGCGTGATTTCTTTGCTGAACGTTTCTTTGGAAGGTGTCTAGAAGGTGCTAAAATACCAGCATTAGCAAATTGCTCTCAGTTGATGGGGTCAAGCGCACAATGTCCTGAAGAGGAGCAGTTGTTGGAGGCATAAATTTTTTCAACAGTTTAGCAGGTGATGCTTTGATTATGGAATTCTTTGGTAAAAAAGGGCTGCCCAGGGAAGATGATTAGAGAAGAATTATGCGCCAGTAGCTAAAGCACTGCCCTGAGAGGTCCCAACATGGTTCCAAAATCCACCTTTAGGCTTTGCATAATTGAGCAAATTAGTTTTTCTGCGTGTGTTTCATGTCTACAAAGTAGAGATTGCCAAACAGAAGTTCTTGAGACTGAGTAAGTGCATTCAGGACTCAGGTGAACAGAGGCTGTAGTGATGGATCTGTGTTAAAGACTAAAGATGAGACTCAGTCTTGGGAAAGGGGAGGAGATGAAGGGACAATTATGCCAACTCTAATAAACACAAAGTAGTTCACTAAGCTCTGCTGTCTTCCCAAAGGCTGCTCTGGGAAAAGACATAATGATAGAACTGGGAGTCAGGAGATCTGGGTTTTATTTTCAAGTCTGCCACAGTCTTCCTTTGTGGCCCTGGGTCATTTAACCTCTGAAAAATGGGGGAAATGATAGCAGATAATTAACAACCTCACAGGAGCATTGAAAATTAATTCATTAATTTTTCTGAACTCATCAGTAGAAGGTTCAATGGAAATGCAAAGTGTTAGGGTACTTTATAAATTGTGTCTGTTCGTTTCCCTTCACGTGTGTTGTTAAAGAGTTTTCTTAAATCTATAGACAACTTACGTGGTACCTTCTGAGGAGCTGTCATGAGCAGTGAAACCAGCATTATGAAATATCAGTATCTTTATAATATTCAAGTCCTGTGCCAGAAATGAATTAAGATGTGCTCGGAAAGCATAACTGTAGAGCAGACTTTGGCCCTTAGCAAGTTATGAGTAAGACCATCAGAAACCTGAGTTTCTGGAAAGGTTTTAATTGTTTCAACTCTAAAATTCATTCACCCAGATCACACTTCTCCTGTTTTATGGTGAGAAACCTGTCCCTGATGCTCCCTCTCACACGTACCTCCCAGCATTTTATTGCCCTAGACCTCACTGATCATGAAAATACTCAAATTGTTTCATGTTTACTGGGTGAAGGCTGTTCTTTGTATCTTGTCTTTCGTGTAGTGGGTCTTCAGTTAGAGTTGTGATGGATGTGTTGCTGTGGGACAAGGCAGGATTTATATTTGCAGTCAGTGGAACAAGCCTCTAGTGTGTGCTTTGTGTCACAGAACTGTTTTAAGGTTAAAAATCTAAGTAAGCTTTTTGCTTGGTCTCACAATACTGGTCATCATTTGCTCCCCATGACTATGTTCTTGCCTTCACTTGAGGGACACACGTGAAATATTATTTAGTGGTAGGTTGTTTCGAGCCTGTTGAGTTGGTTTAGTTGTCTTGTCTTGATTGCTTTTGTAAACAGTGGTTTTCAGGAAAAAAATCATCTTCTATGCCCAGTCTGTCTTTTGTGCTCTGCCTGTAACAAGTGGAGAACCTCTGCAGAATGGGACTGGGTTGTGGAAGATGGTGTTTTCTGGAAGGTGAATGAACAGAATGAGCTGATATCTTGAAAATGTAGGCTCTTTTGTCAGAGTCCATAGCTGGATTTGACTGAGCTTCTAAAATTGCTGGTACCTCAAGGTGGTCACTAGACTGTTGGCTTCAGAGTTTCAGGGAGGGCTGCAGTGGTTTTTGTGTTGGCTAAGTAAGCTCGTTTTCTGCTCTGTTAAGATGCACCCATCCACCTTCATGCAAATCAATTTTTGTCTTCTCTATTGACGCAATTTGTTTTCCATTTATGTCTAGGGAACGTGACTACTAGCACATCTGTGTCTCAGATGGCCAGTGGGATCAGTCTAGTCTCCTTCAACAGCCGTCCGGATGGTATGCATCAGCGCTCTTACTCGGTCTCCAGTGCAGATCAGTGGAGTGAGGCAACAGTCATTGCAAACTCTGGCATTAGCAGTGGTAAGAAACCTGGAGCTGGGAGGGGTTACTTGCCTTGGGGCAAAGGGGGAAATTGGTGATTTGCTTTTTTAAAAAGAGAAGAAAAAGAAAATTGCTACCCGATCTTCACTCGGGTGCTCCAAACTTCCAGCATCTGAGAGAAAAGGGAGGAATTAGATAAAAGAGAACAGGTCACTACACTGCTTTTTTAGAAGGAAGAGCTAAGGTAATTATAATAACTGCTTAATTTCAATTTCAGGTACATAGTGCAGGTTGTTCACTCAATATTCTTCTTTCCTTACTCTGTGTGATAGGTATTAGCAGTAAATTATCCTCCGGGTCTTTCCATCAGCTTGTCCTTTCTCAGCTGTGTTCGTGCTTTAATGTATTCACACTCCTGGCGTAGCCGTAGTGTTTTCTCTGTGGAGTGTTTAACAGTATTAAAAGGAGCAAACACTATTCCAGATGGTGTTTTGCAATGATTGGGCTGTAATAGTGAGGCAGGGGTTGTTGTTTTTAAAGGCTACAAGTGATATTTGGGAACGAAAGGATGCAACTGGACTCAGCGGAGCACGTAGGGTAGGACAAAGATGCAAAGGTGTTCACCTATAGCTGACCTGCTGCCCAGGGAGGGGGTTGAGTCACCTTCCCTGGAGGTGTTTAAGGGACGGGTGGACGAGGTGCTGAGGGACATGGTTTAGTGCTTGATAGGAATGGTTGGACTCGATCCGGTGGGTCTCTTCCAACCTGGTGATTCTGTGATTCTACACAAATGAGAAGATCCTTGGAGCGGCCGCAGTGGGTGAGCTGGGAGCCGGGTGTTTCTGTTGTTGGGTGCTGAAGAGATGGTTCATACCATACGTGAAGCACACGTGTCCAGGAGCACTGGATTTAATAGGCAGCTGGAGAAATGGTAGGGAGTTCATGGAACAGAGGGGAGGTGTATGTGTCAAAGAGAAGAATGAACTGAGAAGAAACAGAGGGTATGGATAACGGAGAAATGTGAGTGGGACAGGAGCAGGGAGGAAGAAACCTGTTTCTGATGGCTATCCCTAAGATAGTGAGAATTACAGGAGTGTTAAAACTGTTTCACATGTTCCAAATGGAATCACAGAATCATAGGATGGGTTGGGTTGAGTTGGAAGGGACCTTAAAGCCCATCCAGTTCCACCCCTGCCATGGGCACAGACACCTCCCACTGGATCAGGTTATTCAAAGCCCCATCCAACCTGGCCTTGAGCACCTCCAGGGATGGGGCAGCCACCACTGCTCTCTGCAAATGTATCTTGTGTGTTTGTATGTAGGTGTTGGTATAAGGTTTGCATCTGAGTTTAGCCCTGATACTCTCTCTCTGGAATTTTAAGCAGATCTGAACAGCTTTTTCAGTGCCACCGTAAGACAACAGAGAGTTTAGAATCTTGATCACCTTGGCTCTGTGTGGCATTATCTCTCACATTCATAGTTCCTGAGGCGCATACATTTCTGTGGGCAGCATCTTCAGGAATGTGATATTTGCATCAAAATCGCACAGATTTTGACAAAGAATTTTCTAAAGCAAGCATTCTTCATTTCAGCCTTGGTGATAGCCAGATGTACTGCTAAGTTTCAGGGCTGTTTTCTTCTTTGCCCACCCAACTCAGCTACTCCTTTGGACGCTCATTCCCTTAGAGTGAACTGGTTGTGTACTTCAGGCCATATATTTCTCCTTTTTTTTATACACCACGCTGCTTCGTGTTTTTTAACCAACCCCAATTCTACTTCCCTTTTAAAAGGTTGTACCAAAGGCCCAGCTTCTCACACCCTTTCATACTGTAGCTCTGCAAAGGGATATTGAAGAATATTGGATTTCTGCAGTAGAAGGAAAGCAAGTGCAGACTTCTTCTGGAGTCAAGAGGAAGCCACAAAGGTGATTCAAGGGGTGGAGCACCTCCTCTATAAGGACAGGCCGGGAGAGTTGTGGCTGTTCATCCTGGAGAAGAGAAGACTGCAGGGAGAAGGGACCTGAACAGGCTGGACTGCTGGGCTGAGACCAACGGCATGAGGTTTAACACGGCCAAATGCCGGGTCCTGCACTTGGGGCACAACAACCCTAAGCAGAGGTACAAACTAGGAGAAATCTGTCTAGAAAGCTGCCTGGAGGAGAAGGACCTGGGGGTGTTGGTTGACAGCGACTGAACATGAGCCAGCAGTGGCCCAGGTGGCCAACAAGGCCAATGGCATCTTGGCTTGGATCAGAAACGGCGTGACCAGCAGGTCCAGGGAGGTTATTCTCCCTCTGTACTCGGCACTGGTGAGACCACACCTCGAATCCTGTGTTCAGTTCTGGGCCCCTCACCACAAGAAGGATGTTGAGGCTCTGGAGCGAGTCCAGAGAAGAGCAACGAAGCTGGTGAAGGGGCTGGAGAACAGGCCTTATGAGGAGCGGCTGAGAGAGCTGGGGGTGTTCAGCCTGGAGAAGAGGAGGCTGAAGGGGAGACCTCATTGCTCTCTACAACTACCTGAAGGGAGGTTGTGGAGAGGAGGGAGCTGGGCTCTTCTCCCAAGTGACAAGGGACAGGATGAGAGGGAATGGCCTCAAGCTCCGCCAGGGGAGATTTAGGCTTGAGATTAGGAAAAAATTCTTCATGGAGGGGGTGGTTAGGCATTGGAACGGTCTGTGAAGGGAGGTGATTGAGTCACCATCCCTGGCGGTGTTTAAGGTTAGGGTAGACGAGGTGCTTAGGAGCATGATTTAGGGATTGGTGGGAATGGTTGGACTCGACGATCCAGTGGGTCTCTTCCAACCTGGTCATTCTGTGATTCTGTGAGACTTTAGAGCAGCTTCCAGCACTGAAAGGGGCTCCAGGAAAGCTGGAGACAGACCCTTGAGTAAGGACTGTTGTGACAGGACAAGGAGTAATGGTTTTAAACTAAGGGAGGGGAGGTTTAGACTGGGTATAAGGAAGAAATTTTCTACTATGAGGGTGGTTGCCCAGGGAAGTGTTGGAGACCCCATCCCTGAAATATTCAAGGTCAGATTGGATGGGGCTCTAAGCAACTTGATCGGATTAAAGATGTCCCCTAAAGTACCTACAGACAGGGGAGCAGGTACCATCCTTTAGGGCCAGATGGGGCAACTGAGGCAGCAGTAGAGGAAAACATTCAAAATTCAATGAGTTTCTGAAAGTGGCAAGTAATTAATACGTGGAAAAGTGAAAATACAATCTAAATTCCTGCCTCTTCCCTTCCCCTTTACTAAGTATTAGTGTTTCTGCTTTGGAGACATTGGCTGGACTTGCCTTTTGCTCCTGATGCTGCGCTTCAGCTCGTTCTAAATTCCTGGTGAAGGAAACCTTTTCTCCCACACGAGCTCTGTACTCCCAAGTATGTGCAGTACCTTTTTCTGACTTGACACTCACATGTGATTACTTCTGGATCAAAAGAGACGACAGCTAGAATTATCTATGAAATATTTATTCCGAAAATGCAGTGGGTGCTTCGGAAGAAGCCTGACTGGAATCATTTCCTGCAGAGGTTCTGATTTAAAAACAAACAAAAAAAAAAACAGTGAAAAGTTGTGGGTTTTTTTTTTTGTTAAACTGTGGAGGAAATTGGACTGATGTTGAGTTTCAGGCTGCTAAGAGCCATCAGAAACAGAAGTACTGCGATGAAATGCTACAAAACCTCAAGAATAATTCATTGCTCTCCGTGTATCATCTTGTGGTAAGCTCATAGCCGTCCTTTCTGCTGGCAAGTTGACGCATGAAAAATCCTTTTTAATTTCAGGGTTTTTTTCTCCATTAAAAGATTTTTGAATTTTAGTCATAAAAAGATAATACTGTGAAAACAGCAGGTACGGTGAGAAGCGAAGCATCTTTTGGAATTCAAATGCCGATGTACTGGAGAATATGCCTGCTTATTGTCACATGGTTTTATTGTAGACAAAATAACATATTGGGATTCAATTTTTCTCTGCACCTTTTTTCACATTAAATTAATACTTTGTGTGGCTCCGGAGAACTTTTCAAAGTCTTCCAAACCAGACCTTTGGTTTCCTGGGGCTTCTGTCTTTCAAGCAGCTGTGAACATCTCCTAATTAGATAAATTACTTTGTAGTGGGCAGAGCCACAAAACAGGAGGTGCTGGTTAAATTAAAGGGGAAAAATAGAAAAATCCATTCTCTGAAATGGAATGCCCCACTGCTTTATGACTATTACTGTTGTAAGGTTTTACATTTAAGTACCTGAGGTTTAAAATTAAATGTCTAATATAATTTGGCACCAGTAACGTGAAGCCTGTGACTGCCCTCAGAGAAAATCTAGACAGCTTAGTTCAGTGTTTCAAATTGCTGTCTGCCTGATACGGAGCGGCTCGTGCGACTGGCTCACTATTTCGCTCAATACCACCTGCTGTTCAGCATAATTTTAAATGCAGTAACATATTTGCCTTAAAAACTCAGAAATTTCCAAAGACTCTTCCAGCAGCACATGAAAAATTAATTCTTTTGGGTTTTTTTTCTTACTCTTTTAAGTACTTGACAGAAGTAATTTTAGCAGCAAGAGAGAATAAAAACCGAGGGCAGTAAATCCCTGTCCGGGAACCTCTTGTGTAGATTCTTTATGGACCCAGAATTGATCTACATGTCAGATCCTGATGTAGTTTAAACTGTTTATCACCCTAATGGTCGTAGAGAAACCATGAACATCAACTTATAATCCTCCATGAAAGAAACTGGTGTTTGCAGTCAATGAAGGAGCAGCTTAGCTTTATTGATAGATTTGGAACAATTACTGCTGCTGCAGCTATTGGCCAAGAGGATTTCCTGGATCGCATTGGAAGCCTGCGATTTTGTTTCTTTGATAAATCTTTTCCGTGGCAGATCATTTTTTTCACCTGGAATTATCTAGAGTTGTGCTCTGCTGGGGAAGAAGAGGGTTGTCTGGGCTCAGGGGAGTGGTGTGAGGAGCAGCTGAAGTCACTTGGTGTGTTCAGCCTGGAGGAGCCCGAGGGGAGACCTCATCAAGGTCTCCATCTTCCACAGAAGGCGAGGAGGAGGAGCAGGCGCTGAGCTCTCCTCTCTGGAGACTGATGATGATGAGGGAATGGCAGGAAGATGTGCCAGGGGAGGGTGAGTTTGGATATTAGGGAAAGATTCTTCCCCCAGAGGGTGGTGGAGCACTGGAACAAGCTCCCAGGGAAGCAGTCAAGGCACCAAATCTGTCAATATGCAAGAAGCGTTTGGACAACGCCCCAAGACACGTGGTGTGAAGGTTGGCACTGTCCTGTGCAGGGAGAGGAGTTGGACTTGATAATCCCTTGTGGATCCCTTCCTACTCAGGGCATTCTGTGATTCTAGGAGCCGTTTGTAACCCATTCGGGTGTTGGTTTGGTTTAGGAATGTGCATCTGCATGGTTCCTCCTTGGCAAATTCGGCTGTCATTTTATTCCATACATTCTTCTTCTTTGGCAGATTTTCTTAGCTGGAAAAGCGGGACTGTTCTGAGGAGTGGAGGAAAGGCTGGCTGGGAGTGCTGTTGTGTGATATCTCAGACTTGAGTACAAAATGCAGGTTTTTTTCCAATGGAAAACAGATGAATATTAACTAGCAGTGTTGCTGCCCTTAATAAGCGATGGTGCTATCTCTTTTGCAGTCATCACGATTTGTACATCTTTAAAGAACTCGAGAGACAGATCCTCAAGCTTTACATCAGAGGGTTTTTTTTTTTTATTTCAGTGGCCAAAACCACAGTCAGCTGTATTAGATTGCAGAAATTAGGTTCCTGAGACTTAGCTCAGAGAAGACTAAGGATGTTATTTCCTACCTGGGAATGAGGAGGTAGCTTGTTCGTTCTCTTTTAAATGTCACGTTTTATAGTTTGGCATCCAAAACTGTGTCCTGAGAATATCAAAGGGAAGAAATTCTTTCTTAAAGTTACAATATTAAGCTCTTCTGAAACAGTGCTGCAAGCAGTAGTTTGCATGGGACAGGGATTTCTTTCCACTGGACTTGTAAATTGTCATTTGAATTTTAGCGTGATTTAAAATTCTGCAGTAAATCAAATATCTGTTTAAATATCATCCACTTAGGCTTTATCACTGTACAATTGCCTGTACGGGCCATTTGATCTCAGCTGTAATTTATGTAAGCTGTAATTCCTGATGCCTTTTCAGTTTCTAACAGTTTGGTGTTCGGGTTTATTAATGTGAAATTGAGTTCTCACTGTGCCATGGGGTGTGAGAGGTCATCGGACTGTTTCTGTTAATGCAGACCTTACAGCTTGCCTTATTCCTCCCATCATAAGCACGAGAGAGGTTCCTGCTATACATTGAAAAAGGAAAGGGTTCAGCTTGCTTCTTACAGTCATAATGCTTCCGTTTCAAATGCAAACTAGAAAACATCGTATAGCGTTGGTCGGATTCAATAGGTAACTTCTTGACTGGGATAAATTCTGTCATTTCAAATAGGTTGATGGGATTTCAGATTTCTTTGGCTAAGTGTGTGTAGGTGGTTGAGGTTGGAAGAGCTTCTTCCTCCTTTTTAAAGAAGGAAATAATTAATGAATTGCAAATATACAGTAATTTTCTCTTTTTTTTCTAGCTGCTCTGGAGCAGGGAGATTTAGTTGAGACATTAGGAAGGAACGTTTTCCCGTGAGGTTTTCCCTGGCCCAGCTTTCCCAGAGCAGTGGTGGCTGCCCCATCCCTGGAGGTGTTCAAGGTCAGGTTGGATGGGACTTGAAGCAACCTGATCCAGTGGGAGGTGTCCCTGCCCATGGCAGCAAGTTGGAACAGGGTGGACTTTGAAGACCCTTCCAAACCAAACCATTCCGTGATTCTGTGATTTAATATTGCAAAACACAGGCTGCCCAAGGAGGTGGTTGAGTCACCTTCCCTGGAGGTGTTTAAGGCATGGGTGGACAAGGTGTTAAGGGGTATGGTTTAGGAATGGTTGGACTCAGTGATCCGGTGGGTCTCTTCCAACCTGGTTATTCTATGATTAATTAAAAATTTGTCATGTATAAGACAGTATTTGTGCAAGTAGCTTACTTTGTCTTTAAGAATAAAAAGGAAAAGGGAATATTCATGTGCATTTCAGACTTTTTTGTGATCAGTAGACAAACTGCTTCTGGCAAATACTTCCAGAGGGAAGCTTTGTCAGGGTGGACTCTGCTAAGAACAACTTATTATCACCTTTGCTTTCTAAATACCTTGAGGAAACCTGGATTATAAAGCACTACTTCTTTGCCATGTCTGGACAATGATCCCCTTTCAGCATGAGGCTGCATAATCAGAAACTTCCAGTAATAAAATTTAGTTGACATTTTTGGCAAACTCTAAACTGAAGTAGCCCAGTCAACCAGAAATATTAAACAATCCTGTGCAACTGTGTCTCACCAGCGTAGTGTCTGTGCCTTCACACAGGCAACAAAGGGAGGAGGGAACTGATATTTTCTCAGAATTGCTGTGGCATCTTCCTTGTGGCTAATAACGCATGGCAAGAACTACCCTGCAGGACTTCACTCTTCAGATGGATTTTAATTTATACAGGAGGAGATGCAGCTTCGCAACCTGTGGTCCCCAAGATAATGTTTTACAGCATGCAGAGCAGAGTGATTGCTGTGTGGGGGTTGACAAATAGGTTTCTTATCATAATAAATTGGTCTTGAGCTTCATCCTTGGTTTCAAAGCAAATTAGGAGTTGCTGCTCCTCTGTTTTGAGAAAAAGAACGGGAATATCCTTCTTGTATTTTCACAATTAGTGAGATTTCCCAAACTGCCCAAGCAATTGGCCCACACTGACTATAATCCCAGCAGTTCTCAGTTGTGCAGGTTTCATTGTCTCTTAGCATTGTGTATCTCCTCCTGGATCCTCACCATGAAGTAGGTGATGCAGAAACAAGACATTTGCAGCTAGATGTTCTGCTGTATTATTCTCATATTGTGTCATTCATCATTTTTCCATTGCAGCATAATGAAGAGCGGAGTACCAAAGGCACTCTGATATTTAAGAAAGACCCTAGAAGCAGTGGTGTTTGATGCTCGTTTCTAGAACTTTTTAAAGGAGGAGGAAGTCATATCATTTCAGTGCTCAGCTAGAGAGAGGAGGTCAGCAAGGAAATCTGATTTTTGTCTCACAGCTTGTGCATTAGTCAGGAAAGTGTCATGTTGCCTCCACCCTACCTGAGCTTGAAGGCAGATGGAGAGAGGAAACATGAAGCTTCTGAGTTTGGACAAATATCCCATTTGTCTTTTCACTGAGTTTTCTTCTCCAAAATGCTGTTGTCTCAAGGGTAAGTTCTCGGAAATGGATTTCAGGGTGTTAACCTCTGTGATGCTTTCTGCCTGTGTTTATTGTAGGAGTGGATTAGCATCCGGAAGCAGTAGGACCCATTCCCATTGTGTAGACCATAAGGTTTTCTACTGAATGGGAAAAGTTAAGGTTGCCTTTCTTTGGGATGTTCCTAACAGGTGCACAAAATGCGAGCCTTACCTTGTGTTCTTTGAGGATGTGCTTGTGGCCAGAATGATGGGAAAAATCTGTCCCATCATAAAGATGAAGAGCACTGTGAGACGTTCCTGAAATTCTGCCCAACTCCCTGTGCTGAAAAAACACCCAATTAGGGGGCAAAACCTCTGCAATCTGTTATCTTGGTGCAATCGGGGTTCAAAGGCTGCTGGTTGCTTACTGTGTTCGGCGTGCTTTTCACCAGGTCATCCAGGTTGTGGCTTGCTGCTCAATGAATGCCGGACTGTAGATGAGCCATTGCCGTTCGGTCCCACTGGACTTCGCATCCGTCAGGGAACGCATTGCTTCGTGATGAGTTAGAAGAATGAAAGATAGGAAAGCAGTTCTTCTGTTTCTGTGTCCTTGGTGAGGCGGGGAGATGGCACCAATAAACCTTTGAGCTGTGTCGTGGTGTTGATTTAAGGAGGATATTGGGTACAGGGGCGTTTCTGTGCAACTTCTCTGGGTTTCAGCTAAGTGCTTCTGTATTTACCTAGCTGTGCTGCTTAAATCCTGAGCTATATTATATGGATTTTTACATTCTGCAGTTCTCCAGAAACCCATTTGCTTTTCTTGTTTAAGATCCTCTTCTTTCTGTCCCCTCCTCATGCTTAAAAAACAAAGAATTGTTGCATTCCACAATTAAATCCTGTGCTTGATTCCAAAATGACAAGAAATGTGTGTTTTCATCTTCACGTAATTTGACATTGGCAGCCTCTTGCTCAACTTAATCTCGTTCACAGCCTTAAGTGCCAGATGACTGTCAGTAAATTGTTGATGTGACTACATTAACTTTTTGAGTGCAACTATAAAGTATTATTTTTTTCCCCCACATTTACTTATGAATGCTTAAATACTTATTTTACATTTAGTTTTCCTTAAAATTGAAACTGAAACAGGAAAGCGTGTGGCATGTTCCTTATAACAGGAAAAAAAAAGGTTATTTTTTTGGTGGTCACTGATGTTGATTAATCTGGCTTGATTTTCTAGCAGTGTTCGATACATCAGTGCTTTTCCTGCCTGTCGCTAGGGTTGGTTGTCACACCTTCTCCGTCCATCCCCGCTCACGAGAAAGGAAACAAAAACCCTCAAACCAGAGCACTTTATTTTTATTATGGAGCATAAACTATAGCCTGAGAGGATAATGTGAAGAGTGGCTGTTCTCTTTACGGAGTCTTGAAGCACATGTCGGGAGGGCGCTCACTGTCAGGCACAGGGTTCCCCGCTTCTGGCTTTTAAACCCCACAGCAAATTGGTACTTACCGAGTGAGGAAAGCACATACCCAGCACTGAGCTCACTAGGAATAGGGGAACTTCTAACTTCAGGTTGTGTTTATATATATGTATATTATCTAAAGGAGCTTGATGTTTGGTGGATACAGCACTTAGGAGTCTATAAAATATATCCCATTCTCTGTGTCTGTATCAGTATCTGTCAGAATGGAAGTGTTAATATTATATTAAAGGTGGTGCCCCCCCTGTACAAAGTGACTTCTTCATAAGGGAAGCTGTCCCGTCATCTCATTTGTATACAAAGACTTTAATCTTTCAAAGGGCTTTTTTGTCTTTTTGTACTTAGAGGTTGCTTTACTCTTCAACGTTTGCGCTTTGGAACGAGCTCTCCTGTGATGTTTCTTGGCAGGTCAGTCACTAGTTTGAGACAGAGGATCAGCTGTGATTGTTTTTCTTGGTATCTCAGGAATAAGTGCGATCTGTGGTCTTAAAATGCTTAAATAGTAGCTGAGACATCAACACACCGGCTGCATTCAGCAGCAGGACAAATGTTCTGGTGGTAGCTGATAAAAGTGGAGGAGCTGCCTTGGCTCTGAGGATGCCTGTATCGATTCAGGAGAGATGTATCTCGATGAGCTCTAATTGCAAGGAGAAAGGTACGTGAGCTGGATTCGCACAATATCCCACAGGACTTTATGAACTTTGAAAAATATAATCATGCTTACAGAGAATAGTGTAAATATTAAAAGTTATAATACATCGATATAAATAATTTAAATTGAGAGACACGTTATCAAGTAAACATACAGGAAAGACATGATACTGTAAGAGTAAAATATGGCACTATAAACTCTTCTAATTCAAATAATATGCTTAAAAGTTTATTAAGCCAAATGGATTCCATTTTTAAGTTCCTTACGCAGGCAATCAGTAAACTTCCCCAATCAGAACACTTGTATTTCACATTTTTGTTTCAATTCATATAATTAGATCCATTATAATTCTAATGTAATTAGAATTAATATAATATAGATTTTAAATTTCGATAAACTTTAGCAAAGTTTTAAACATAAAGCTGGGAAAGGAGAAAGTTGATGCATAGCTACCACTGGAGTAGATCCCCATTTCAGAATTGCTTTTCCTGCCCATACTTTGGTAGTTCAAATAGATGGTCGTAATAATTAGATTTCTCGTTTCATGTATGTGCAGAAGCACACCACTTTGTTTTGCCAGGATCTAGACCAAGTGTGTGCAAGAAACACGCACAACGCTTTTATTTCTTCGGTTTAATGAAGTTTCTGTTCCAATTAACATGAGAGCGGTTGTCTCATCAAGCATGTCTGTTTGCAGGCTCGGTTTCTTTCCAGTCCAGATCACAGAGCGTGGGGGACAGGGATGTTGTGTATACGTTACCTATGGAATCCAACACTTCAAAGCTTCTTCACAGCATATACAGTTCAAGGAGTGAAAGAAGCCTCTGTGTTAAATCCGATACGCGACTCCTTCACAACCTGCCGATTGTTGGGGGGAGAGCTGAAGCACAGAGAGCTGCCCTTCCTGCAGGTGGAAGAGCATCTCCTTTCAAGTCGCTGGGCCCTTCATTTGTTACAGCCGGTATCATCCCTTAATTCAGCGATGGTGTGGGCCACCCACGGGCCGGGTCGATGAGGAGTATCCAGTTCACAAGTCGCTCTAGGCGAGTGGCTTTTCTGATGCGTGGATTTTATGAGGGCAAGAGAAAGGCCCTGACGGGTTATCTAAACCCTCAGAAGGACTGGTCAGAGCTAGAAAGAGGGCTTGATTAAATTTAGAAATTAATGACAGCGTGTCATCCGACACCTGTAAAAGCAAAGACGCAGCTTTGTGTCTAGATCTTTACTTTTCAGCCATAGGTTTCTGCAATGGGAAAATGTTTGAGCTTGCCTTTGTTTAAGAGCATTTTTGCTGTTGCTTCTGATATTTCTTTGAACAGGTCTTATGAGGAACAGCTGAGAGAGCTGGGGGTGTTTAGCCTGGAGAAGAGGAGGCTGAGGGGAGACCTCATTGCTCTCTACAACCTGAAAGGAGGTTGTGGAGGGGAGGGTGCTGGGCTCTTCTCCCAAGTGACAGGGGACAGGACGAGAGGGAATGGCCTCAATCTCCGCCAGGGGAGGTTCAGGCTGAACATTAGGACAAAGTTTTTCACAGAAAGGGTCATTGGGCAGTGGAACAGGCTGCCCAGGGCTGGGGTTAAGTCACCTTCCCTGGAGAGGTTTAAGGGATGGGTGGACGAGGTCCTAAGGGACACGGTTTAGTGATTGATGGGAATGGTTGGACTCGATGATCCAGTGGGTCTTTTCCAACCTGGTGATTCTATGATTCTGTGATTCCTTTCTGGCACTGGTGCTCATGGCATATGTTCCCAGGGAAGCCTCGGCATTTTCCTACCTGATATAGTGCAATTAACTGTACAGCTTTAATTGTAAAATGTTAATAGTGAAAGCCTCTTGATTTTTCCAAAACACCGGTATCAGGGCTCATCGCTGAAGTCTTGTAGACTGACAGCAGAGAGTTTCCTAACCTCTTCTCAATTACCAGTGAGTGGATTTGATGCTTGAAGTTATCCACAGGTTATACAGAGTGAAGGTTAAAGTACAAGAGCAGAGAGACAAGAGATGTGGCTTTCTTTTTGGCTCTGAGCATTTCTTTGAAGAGAGTCAGTTCTTTCTTTCTGTCTTATTTTGCCCATCTTGAAATACAAGGTAAATATTCTAGTAGGAAATGATTCAGTAAGGCATGGGTTCATTATTTTTCCAAGTGCCTTAAGACATCTAGGCTGTATTTCAAAGCAAAATATTGTTAAATGAGGGAGTTTTTGTAATTAGAAGACAATGCTGATTGTTAGATCAGGGTGGAGCTCTGACCCCTCTATGTAAACTTGAGCAGAATTTATTATACATTTTGAACAAAGGTTTAAAATAGCGTTTCTCCCACAATGTTTTTTTGTACTTGATCATGATGGAGCTTGTTATCCAAGATGTGTTCATTTAGTGGTGGTCCAAGTGTTTGTTTTTCTCCAGATCACTATTACTTGAGATGGTCTTGATGGGGTCACTAGGTCCTGCGTGCCAAAGTTGAACTACTCGTGAGGTGTCTGGTTATCTATCTGGCTTTGAAGTGGCAGAGAGATTACCAACCCATGACCTGGAATCAAGCCAGCATCCCTGCCCATGGTAGAGGGATTGGAACTGGATGATCTTTAAAGTCCCTTCCACCCCAAACCATCCCATGATTCTACGATATTGAAATACTGCCTTGAAACCACTCCATGGCTGTACAGTTTGTCTTCAAAAGGACCACCCGTCTTCTTTCTCCCTCATAGGGTGCCTAAGAACTAGTTACCTAGAATTAATCCCCATAACTAGCTGCCTTTTGTAATACTCCTCACGTCTCTTTTTATATACAGTTGATAGCCAGGAGAAGCAGTGCCCGTAGCATCATACGCCACATGTGTAGCAATTCAGGGTGACACCATGCAGGAACTGCATCTTTTCAACAGATCTTATGCTGCCCAGTGAAAACGTGGTTGCCAGAAGAATTAGAGATGTCCCTTGTACATCCAGACTCTAGATCTTTTCTGCGGGAACCGTGAAGATAGTTTGCCTTGGGATGTGGTGGCATCCTGCAACATCTAAGACTCACATCTCTTTCTAGTTCGTTGTCCTTATGTATTCAAACAACTTGTCACGCTTGATCTTTCCACAGGGCATATTCAGCGTACAGTAGAAAGGAGGCGAACGCAAAGATGCAAACCATGTTAACTCGGGGAGGAGTTTATAATGTCTCTGCCCCTGATCTAAACCTGCTTTAGGCAAGATGTGCAGAGGAGTGATTAGCATCTCATTTTCTGAGTTCATGTTCTGAGGCTCACTGGTCTCTAAAATACAGCCAGTCTGTACTGCTTGTGCCTGTCACCTTTATTGGCAGCGCAGGAGGGCTGCTTAGGAATAGGTGTTTCCTCTCCTTGTGTCAGATAGTAAATTCCTTCAAGAGATGGCTTTGAAAGGGAGCTAACAGGATACGGTTGCTTCTTTTCTGGTGAGCAGCACTTCGATTTCTAGAGAACTTGATGGTGTTTTGCTGGCACTGCGACACATTTCTCCTTAGGAGGGGAGATGTAGTGAGCAATTTCCTTCTGTAGAGGGTTTTTTAAACGCTGTATTGCATTTTTGCTTTCATGCTTCCTTTACCATCACTGAACATTATGTGTTAATCGTAGAATCATAGAATAACCGGGTTGGAAGAGACCCACTGGATCATTGAGTCCAACCTGTCAAACACTAAACCATGCCCCTCAGCACCTCATCCACCTGTCCCTTAAACCCCTCCAGGGAAGGTGAGTCAAACACCTCCCTGGGCAGCCTGTTCCAGTGCCCAATGACCCTTTCTTTAAAAAATGTTTTCCTAATGTTCAGCCTAAATGAGCTGGAGGTAACTTTGCCATTTCTTTAGGTAAGGGAGATTGTAACAAGGGCCTTCCTATCTCCGAAATTCTTGAAGATGATCCTTCCGATACCTGTGCCTCACTGCCATGAGACCAGCTGGCGCTCACAAGTCTGGGGATGATGTCCCTCGCTGGTCACAAAGGGGCTTATTAGGCTGCCGAGTGGAAATGATCCTGTGGTGCCAAACATGCCTTCAGGTCTGCCTTGCTCAAGGCGCGCTGCAGCCTATCAGGAGCCCAGACCCCCCAAAAGCAGGGAGAGGGGTTTTTTTTGTCAAGAAGGAAGCTTTGTTTTTCTTACTTAACTGAGATTGCTGTTAGAGGAAAGGAGGCAGTGGCTTGGGCATTCAGTGGGGCTTTCTGTCTGTGACAGGATAGCTTTGTGATTTACAGGCTCTAGGCACAAGGCTGGAAAAATGGTAGACGCTGTGGAAAGAGAATACTCCTGAGGCACTTTCATCTCCATCCCCCAGTTCTGCTCAGAGCTTCCTTTTAATTTCGTTCAGTACAGCAGGTTAATTTAAGCCCTCGATAGCTTGAGCATCCAAGCTGAATTCAGCCAAACGGTGACCGGATGCGCCCGTTCCTACCAAGGGTGTGAGCTCCGTTTACTTGGAAAAGATTTGCCTTTTTTAGTCTGTGATCTCATGCCACCCCTTCTCCCCGACTCCCAGTGTTTATTGCCATCCACAGACTTCTGCCAAACTGCCGTTCTGACAGGATTTGAATGTCAGTCCTGTACATCCAGCCTTCTGCAGTCATTGTGCAATTGCAGCATCCCTTTAACTTCAGTTTGAGGCCGAGGAGGAATATAAAGAACTTGATAGAACATTTATGGTAATAGCTGTAAAGGGAAGCTGTAGAGCATTGGATTTCACAGCCAGAAAAATCTCAGCTCAGGGAAATGGGTCTGAAATACAACTACTGATGGTTTTAGTCTATTGCTTCCCCTGTTTAAATAAAAGGATTGCTTTTTTCGCCTCTATTTAAAACACATGTGTAGAAGATGAAAGTGTCCAGCTATTTTTTTATTATTCAGTCTACCAGCTACCGACATCCTTGCCTTATTTCATTTCAACACTAATGGCATAGTCAAAGTTCTGAAACACCCTCTTTGGATTCAGCCTTCCTTGGGTCGCGGCAAAGATTCCTGCTGCAGGCAGAGCTGTTGCTGTTGTTTTCGTCATCAGCGCTTTCTTTTTCCCCTTGAACCTGGTGCTCTTAATTGTGTTGCTGCTTCTGCTCTTTAATTGATCCCATTCACCAGTCGCACTTTTGTAACATCTGACTCCTTGTCACTTCGGCAAATCAAAACCCCAAATTAATCAATCTCCAGCCACTTGAGAATAAGACCGCGTTGGGGAGCTGGACCTGACAAAAAAGTCTAATTTCACTTTGAAAGCCTGTTGGAAAAATCTAACAAGAAGATGCAAGAAAAATGTAAACCAGATAAAGCTCGACTTTGGTCTGTGGAGAATAGCGTCACCTGTTGAGTTTGTTTCAAGTTTTTGTAAATAGGTGATTTGACAAAAATATGAAATAAATCAAAAGGCACGAAGATAGAAGAGGTCAGAATATTCTTGTTTCCACTGCAAATGGTTACCCAGGAGAGAGGGTTGTGTGTGAATGAGAGAGAATAGGAGCCATGGGCCAAAGATGAAGCTCCGCTCTCGGATTTTTGTAGCTCAGCCTTTGTGCTGTGCTATTCCGGTACCTTATATGTTGTCTCTTTTCCTCAGGCTTTTTGCACCCCTGGGCCTTTTTCCCTGGCTGGGGGCACTCGCACCTGTTTATTGGCCCTCGTATTCTTGGCATCCTTGGTTCCTGTCTTCTGCAGCTCAGCTGTGCGAGCACCACAAGTGGTGAAGGAGAAATGGCTTCAATCCAAATCCAAGATGCTCTCTGAGCCGATGCTTGGGAGTTTGGGATTCAGGCCGGTTGTGTCTCCTTCTAGGAGCACCAGGCTGGGTTTGAATTGGATTTCTTACCCCTTCCAAATCCTGGAGGGGTCTCATGACATCCTTAGAGGGCACAGATGGAGTTGTCTTTAAGGTTTGTTTCTGGAGCACGTGCGGTTTGCAAATAATAAG
Source organism: Clamator glandarius (assembly GCA_033459285.1). Classification (NCBI taxonomy): domain Eukaryota; kingdom Metazoa; phylum Chordata; class Aves; order Cuculiformes; family Cuculidae; genus Clamator; species Clamator glandarius. The sequence goes on from JAUNZM010000078.1 coordinate 1,036,309, forward strand.
AGATAAGAAGTGGGTCTCATGCAGAATGTTAGGTTTTACAAACATCATGTAATACTGTAAGAGGATATCTAACATAAGTGTTTCAAATGGCAAAAAAAGCACAGTACAGCAGCACAGCCCTTGAGGATTGGTTGGTTTCATTTTTCATTTGATGTTCTGTCTCATAATTCTGGGCTGTAGCTGTAGACAGCATACTTATTCCCTTCCGACTTCGTTTCTCCTACAGGATTTGTCGTAACTGAAAGGAATTTCTCTTATGCCTGTAATTATAAAATGCATCTAGGGGAGAGTCTGGCATGGGACCTGCTTTGTGGAATAGCGGCTGCATTGGCTTTTGTCTTATTTGTGTTTGTAATTTGTAGCAGGCAAGGGTCAGACTTGGGACAAGCAGAATCTTTGTCTTTTCCCATATGTCAAGCGCCTATAGAGAAAAAATCACCGTGCTAACAACAGAGTGGTGGAGGGGTTTAATATCCCAGCTCTTGGTAACTTACAAGGTTTGGTTATCAGGTGTCACTTGTTGCTCCTGGGCATGGAGTGAGATACTGCGTGGGTTTAAATGGCCTCAAATAACTTTCCTAGATGTAAACTTGCCCTCTGAATTAACTACATTTTCTGGAATGTACTTCGGGTCGTACTACTTTGGGTAGAAGCTCTCCTATGCCTTGGTATAAGGTAGGCATTATTTCATGATACTGTGAAGCTAGAAAGTCACCCTTTGATGAGAAACGTGGTATGGAAAGTCACCAAACATGCGTGTGAAATTCACGCTGTCCTCCTTATCACATCATGAGTGTGCGGAGGTAAGCTGCAAGGACGTAGCTCCTGTCAGCGATCAGAGGAGTTAATAATTGCACTGGGGAGGGGAGGGCGGGCTGTTTGCCAGGAGAGAGCATGGGCATCTCTAGGTCACTTCTGTAGGTTGCAGGAGGGCTGGAGTATGGTGATGCTCCGTTTTGGAGGAGAAGACGTTTTTCAGCAGCTGGTTGCACCGTATCACTTCAGAAAGTTGGCCCAGCAGTTGCAGAATCAGGGATGTCAGGACAACCCCAGCTGCGTGGCAAAGAGAGAGTTTTGTCCTTAATGTTGTAGAATATAGATATACACCCTGCAAATGATGACCATCATCAAGGAAAGCTGCACGTACAGTCCATCAAAACCTGCAAAGCTAATGATGGGCTGGGCAGATAATCGTGGGAGAGTTAATTGTAAGGTTCGATACGGCATCTTGTCAGCAGAGATAAGTTGTCACGTTTTCCACTTGAGCTGAAACTAAATGATTGTAAAATAAGTTATGAGTGTCCTTGGGCCTGTCTGCCAGAATGATGGCTAAGAATACATTCCTGGCCCATCAGTCTCAAGCAGCCCGCTTGATATTTATGCGAACTGAATGTTATTTTATTCCCCCTCTAGTCATGCTTGTCATCTTCCCGAGTGAAAAGTGAAACTGCTTCTTTGACTCATACTTCAAGTATTGAAGCTCGGAGAGGCTGCAGATTGTTATTATTATTACTAGTATTATATATTTTTTAGGGTGTGCGTTGAACATTGATGCCCGATTGGGAAGAACTAATGGCTGACATTGAACGCACGGGATGGCTGCAAAACAGCCCATCCCAACCTAGTGAAACGCATCTTGCGAGTTCCAGTGCCTCTGTCAAAGCTGGTTTAGATGTGGAGTAATGAGGCGCTTGCTTTTTTAATTTGGCATGCCTTTTGCCTTGCCTCATTTTTTTTTTTTTATTTTTTTTAACTATATTTAATAGTGTCGGCAATGCTCGTCTGTTCTCAGGCGTGGTAATTGATACCAAATAAAATGCGTTATTTGTATTCAGTCAGGAGTATGAAATTGCATTCAGCGGGCTGGAGCCTGAACTCATTTACAGTTTTCTGAAGCCCGGGCTTTCAGGAGCCCTCTTTTCAATTTGAAGAATACCTTGTCAGCCAAGAGAAGTAGTGGGAAATGGGAAAGCACAGCGTGCAAGCCTAGTGCCTTTTGATTGCTCATATTTTAAACCGGGAGAATGTTAAATAACTCCCATCTTCAAAGGGTGGTCTCCGAAACCGGGAATACGGGGCATTAATACACCAACAATATCAACTCGGTACCCGTTTACGAGTGACTCGCATTTCTTTTCTGGTTGAGGGGGAGGGAAAGCTTCGGGCTCTTCACTTCAGAGCTGTTTGACCCAAGGACGACAGGTTATTACCAGGAAAGGGCTGCGAATCACAAGGATTTACCAGGGGAGGTTAATTCCTCAGCTCTCTGAGGCCGGTAGTCAGACTGTACGTCTGTAAGCATCTTCATTTTTCAGAGTTCACGAGCAGGTTTTGTTGATGCAATTTATAGCCTAGAAATTATACTGAGCCCCGATAAGCCTATGGATTTACCTTAGCATCTTTTAACAAGGGAAAAGAAAGCTGTATTCTCTGGGTTTGTGTCAGGATGGGGTTTCTTTACCACGTTATGGGTTTGGGGCATCACGGTTGGCACCAGCGTTGCATGTGACGATGAACGCAACCCTGGTACTCGAGCGCCTTGTCACCTGTCTTGGAATCACGAATATTTGGAAAGAAGATTTTGGTAAAGTCTGGGGAAGAGAGATAGTGCTGTTTTTTCCTGGGTTCTTTTTTGTCTTCCCTTGAGTGAACGGGATAATTCTTCTTAAAGCGAAAGCTGAGAATGAGGCCTCTCTGTGTGCTTTCTGAGGGGAAACAGGGAATCATTGGGAGAAGTTGTGTTAGACGTGAGCAAGGCTTCCTGGCTCATGTGCTCACTGGGATTTTGCCTTGACGTTTATGGATTTTCTGGATTCTTGCAAGCAAATGAAAATCAGCGAGACTGATTTTTGGTACCCTTCGGCAGAACTTGGAGCTGCAGCTGGGCCCCTTCCTTGTGGTGCCGGGCTCTGCGGCTCACTTGGCTCAACACAGCAATTTCCCATCTCTTTGCTGTAGCAGAAGGCGTTTTTTGTGACTTGCCTTCTTACGTACCCGACATACGAAGCCTTCTCAAGTCTCAAACCGGGGTCAGTATGTAGAACTAGCAGTAATCAGCTTCCATCTGCGATCATGCCTTTGGATTATGGAATCGTAGAATCATTTACGTTGGAAAAGGCCTTTAAGATCATCAAATCCAACCCTTAAGGTAACACTGTCAGTATTGCCAGCGTCTTCTTTTGCGTCTTCTCTTATTTCAGTGCTAAGGAGGAAAAGGTATCCATGTCCCAGGAACATGCTGAGCACTGACATGGATTCTCATCAGGGTTTGCTACCTCTTCACCTGGAAACAGTGCCAGGCAAAATGTTTGAGCGTTCGTGCATCAGATACTTAAAATCTGCTGTACAGATGCACACTAAATATATTCCCACAATTCCCTTTGTGGTTAAGTACTTGATGATTGGTTTCAAAATAGTGCACATAGGAAAAAGAACAAAAATCCCTAATATAAAGCATACATTTGATTTGGTCTCTATTGCCAGGCAATTAGCTACATAATTTATCCGCCACTAATAACTTGCAGCACAACTGTATTTAGCGAGTAATTAGTAAGTAAATTTAATAGCAAAGACCAAAATAAGAGTGGCATTTTTTTTGTCAAATAGGTAGTTGCATGGCAATTTAATTACTCAGAAATAAATAAAAAGTTACTTTTCTAAATGGTCTTTGACTTGACATTTTTCTATATCCAAATTCACTTTCTTAAGTGAAATCCGAGTATCGCACTTACGTGCAATCTGGTATCTACCAAAGGTTCTGGGAGCAGCTTCACTTTAAATAGCAGCAAGCACTTCAAGAAGAGTGTAAGATGTTATGTTAAATTTCATCATTAAAATCAGAACTGAACCATCAAAATAGAAATGCTTTTAGCACTAATCATAGCCAAAAGATTGGTTGTAGTTCAGCTAAAATTCTATTACCAGCCTTGGCGAACAAAACTGGATTAATGTTACTTCAGTGTTGGCTATGCAATAGGACCCAGTTGGAGACTGGAATTTCAAGTATGTCTTCATTCCCTAAACTCTGGTTAAATATTGCTGTTAGATGTTTCTTGACTGCAAAAGAGGAGAACGACTCGAAGAGATGGTGTTCTTGTATTACCAGTGGTTGCATGGACCCAGGAAGGGACTGTGGTTCTCCCCTTACAAAAGAGAACATCATAGACCTTAGTTTTGATTTGGTTGACCAAGCTCATTGGTTGGAGAGCGGAGAAAATTACTCTGTCATTAATTCTTAGACTTGTTGTATGTTATGCTCATATAGGGGTTGGAACTGGGTGGTCTTTAAGGTCCCTTGCAACCCAAAGCATTCTATGATTCTGTGTTTCCGTGATAGCTAATACAGTGGGAAACCAAACTGATGAACATGAGTTTATTGGTTTTGATTGGGAGCAGACACTGACTGACCCGTTGTCACACAATATTCAGTTGTACTGGACAGTCACATCTCATTTCCCACCTTTATTGCCATTACCACCTTTTCTACGTGTGTCTGTCTCTAATATTAATGAAGGCAGGTAGCATTCAGAGGTCGTTGGGGTTCCATTAAAATGTCCTAGTGTTACAGGACTTAATTTGAGGATCAGTAAGAACTTTGTAAGAAACAGCACTTGGAAGCAATAAAGTGATTTCCCGTTGTTTTTTGTGTGTTCCAGCTGGCCTGCTTCTAAAATTGATGCAGAGTCCTGTTGATTTAATAGGGCTTGAATCAGAACTTAAGCCAAATTGCTTTTTTTTGTACCTCTTTGAAACAGTAATGGATATTTTTAGGAAGCTCTCTTGTAGCCTTTGGAAGTCAGTGACCTCAAGAAGTCAGCTGTTAACAGACAGCAGGGGTTATATCTTGGATTCTAGAAATCATTAACTGAAATTATGCAATATTTTTAGTTTTCCTCCTTTGTTTATTTTTTTACTTCTAAACTGCAGATACCGGGTTAGGAGATTCTGTCTGTTCAAGCCCAAGTGTATCCAGTACGACGAGCCCCAAACTCGATCCACCTCCTTCACCTCATGCCAACAGAAAGAAGCACCGCAGGAAGAAAAGCACGAGCAATTTCAAAGCCGATGGTATCTCGGGCACAGCTGAAGGTAAGTTGACTCCGTGGTGGAAGTCTGAATTTTTAAAATATCATTCCAAGGAGTGCTGTTAAGTACAATTCAACTACACATTTACTCAACTCAGTATACTCATATACTCAACTATATATATGTGCTTTGCATACAGAAAGTAAAGAGAGTAGAGAAATTAAAGACTGATCTTTTAATGATGAAGTGGAATAATCTGAGGCATCATGATGGTGAATTCAGTTGTCTGAAAATGTTTTGAACCGATTTTTTAATCAATAAAAACGTGTACCCAAGCTAGTATGGAGCATTGTTAGCCGTAAAGGTAAGGAAAAGGCAGACTTGTGAAGTTAAAAAGGAAGAAAAAGTCAGGTTCACTCAATAACCCATACTTCACGTTAGAACTTGTGTATTTCTTCAGTAGTATTAAATCTTACGCTTAAACTCATCCTGGGCTCTAGAATCGCCAATGCTTCTGATGCCTGTTATTGTCTGAATATTCAGCTGCTCATGGAAAGATTGTGTTATTTGAGGATAAAAAGAAAAAGGGGAGAGTTTAAATGTTTGGGTTCTTTTTTAAGAACGAGAAAGCAAAAGCCAAAAAGAACTTCTTTTTTCCCTTAGGTTAGCTTACTATTTCCAACATGAACATTGCTATAGCTGTTCAATGCCCTTCTAAAGGGGTAACAATGTGTATAGTAGCCAGATATGATATAAAACATGCTTGTATCTTTAGAAAAGAAGAAAAGAAACATGCTAGGATTCAACCAAAAGAGCTCCAGAAAAAAAGATGAACAAGGGTAGTTGGAAAGCTCAGAAACTGGGGAGTCAACACATAAGGAGAGATGAAAAACGGAGACAATGGAACAACATTGTCAGAAAAGGGGAGTGTTGAGTAAGAAAAAGATGCGGTTGTAAGCATCGGAGAGTGAAAAACAGCTAATTCAGTATCAAAGAGCGTTGGAACAAGTTCTGAAAGAAGGATGACAATTGCGGACAGCTGAAGAGACATTAAAAATAGATGTGATAATAGTATACAACTGAGAAGGGGCATGTTAACTATTACTTAGTCATCCTTATTTTCCATTTATTTAATTTCTCAATTGCACTTCTGTCACACACGGAATTTATTTCCCCGGCTATCTATACAAATCCTTTTTTAAAAGCCATCAGCTTTTTTTCATAATAGCTCCTGTTGCGTTCTCTTTCCAGTCATTTAAGTATCTTTGCTGTTAGTTTCCCCCTAGTTTATGGCCTGAAGCCAAATTTTATTTTAACCTTTTATTTTTAATTTGTCTTTTTTGTTGTTGTTGTTAACAATCCCTTTTACACCACTTATTTTCCTACCTCAGGGACAAGTTTTAGAAGGGTTTTTTCAGAGCGCTCACCATTGGTCCAAGAATATTTTGTTGAAGTCAATAGGAATCAAGACCAGCTGGATATCAAGAGCCTTTGAAAAGTCTCTTTCTAAGTAGTTAATACATGTATGTTTTCTTTCTCCTGGGGAGATGGTTTATACAAGTCGCTGGAGCCTGTGAGGTCCCGGTCTGCGAGTGTGGACTTACGACCCACAGGGAGCAATGGGGGATTGGCAGTTGTGCATCTTGTCCTCGAAATCCCTGTTCTGACAGGAGTAGGGAGTACGTGCTCCTTCATCCTTCTCTGTTCCTGTTGCTTTTCTCCTTGTCAGCATCGTAACGTGCCGGCCTGAAATCCTTTTGAGAGAACTCAACAAAACTGTCCCCTTTCTTATAACGGGATAAATCTACTTCCATAAGGGCAAGAACCTGACAAGCGGCATCCAAGTAATTCACAGGGGGCCTTAAAAGTAGCAGTGAGTGCTACCACCTGCTTTTAAGAGTCTTTGTATCTCTACATTAGCCCATCAGCTGTCTTTGACCTGCCTCTTCTTACGTGTCTTGTGAGATGGGCAGTCTTTTCTGGCTTGGGGTTCCCAATCATCTGTCATGGGTGGCCACAGTACTTGAGAAATTACTTATTTTTATAGCATCTCTTTTAAAGCACAGCCGGTTGAAAAAAAAGGAATGGGCCACAGGGATGGAGTCGCAACTCTCCAAGAAGCATCCGTGCCGTTTGTGAGAGGGAGTCTGGGCATCCTGCAGTAGCCAACTGATCTTATTGGCCCTTGAACCGTTGGCAAGGTTGGGAGGGGACAGCAGAGAGCTGGGACAGTCAGCCTCATCCATCAGCTGAAGGAGGAAGCAGTGAGGCATGCTGGAGGACCCTGTCCTTTAGAAGGGTGTGTCAGAAAAAGTAATAATGATTGTGGATTCCCATGAAGTACTTCATTGGAAAGTCTGACAAAGGGTTCGGATTGCTTTTTTCCAAATCCTGGCAAGTAGGCACCTGCAACCTTAGTATTTTCCGGTACTCAACCTTGGTGCAGGCTGGATGTTACGTTTGGGATGCTTTGTGGCTGACCAGACGGGCAGTGTTCATCTCTCCGAGTTTGCTCTGATGCTGAATGGTGAGGAGTAACTCCAGTCCTGGGACAACCTGTGTCACGAGCCAGGCTGCTGCTAGTGGGGTTTGGTTCTGAGGGACTTCAGGCTACTACGGATTTTTTTCTCCAAGTAGTCGTATGTAGCATTTTCACATCTGTCTTGCAATTCAATGCAGTTTTCAGTTCAATAATTCAGCCTTCCCTCGGAAGAAGGCTTATTTCCTTGCTCTCCCGTGCTTGTCTACAAATCCATCCAATAACCTAAAAGATTTGCTTTTTGATTTTTCTTCCTCTACACTTGCCATGAGCATAGATTTAAACCCTCTGAGGATTGCTGCAGTTCTGAAGACCACAAGTCCAAATCAAACAGTAAAAGGAAGGTGTTCTGAGAGATGCATGCTTTGCCTTGGCAACTTCTATCAGGTGTTTGAGATACAGCAGGTGACATTGAAAATGAGGTGCGGAAGCTGTAGAGATAATTGTCGGAGAGCCATATCTTCCTTCCTTCTGGAAATCATGAGCTCACTGTGAAGAGGAGGAGGAGCAGGATCCTCCTGCAGTAGCTGTTCTCAGATAGTTACAGTGGATCAGAGTTAAATGACTGGGCTAATTCCAGAGTTTGTTTTGCCTTCCTTTGGGTCCAGGCACGTTTTGGTTGTCAGCTTTCAAACACGAATACTGGCTTCCTTCATTTTTGTCTGTAGCGAAGCTTAGGTGCTCAGTGAGGTTTAAATCTGATCTTTAGCAAACTCTAGCATTTTTACTGCACTTTGTGGTCTTTTTCTCTCCTTGAACGTGCCTGCTTTGATCATTGACCTCTGCCCAAGTATTCAGATATCACGATGATGGACACTAGTGAGCCCAGGGTGATTCACTAATTCCACGGACCTGATGCTCATCTCTTTTATGCCCTTCCATAAAGGTCACACTGATTCTTCTTTCTCCACCCTGTCTGCACCTGCACAGCCCTCTCTTTCTGGGACTGATCCTTTCATCTTACCTGGTTTATCTTTCTACAGGTTTTCTGAGACAACGGTTGCAGCAACAAATACTGAAGCAGCACTGCTGCAGTTGGATGAAAATTAAAATTCAATTCCTATTTTGGAAAAACAGATTCTTGTAAAAATTTTCCAGTGCAGTGAAAAGCGGAGAGAAGTTTTCTAGTTCTCTGTACAGAACTTTTCACTGCAAAAATCTCTGGTTTTGAGGGTAACAGCAGGAATGCTTACATTAGGCAAGGTGCCAGCAACCAGCAGTGTTTTTCTCACCATGCTGTCCAAAGTTGCTCAGAGCAGAATTATACGATGCTGTGTTTCAAAGAGGAATAGCTGCTCAGAGCCCAGTCTGTTTTGGTACTCCTGTGCTGCTGCATTTAGTGGATCAGCTAGTGACAATCGGAAGGTTTTGAAGCTTGAAAACATGTAGATAAGTTAAAGAGCTTTCTTGGAAATACTCTTCACAGAAACACCTTTCCCAGTGTTTATTTCCTACTCTTGTTATTGTTTTAAAACTTACGGTTTTATGTGGTTTTATGTTATGTGGTTATGCCAGCTGGCACCTGCCTGCTCTCCATCTCTGAGATTTTAGGAGCTATGGGAAGCCCAAGGTGTGGCTATCGTTCAGCATCACCTTTAGATCACACTGCGTGAGTGTTTTGCTGCCCAAGAGCTCTGGGCAACAGGGCATTGCTGACTGCTCCCAGGGAGATGGGTGAATCCTCTTCTTCAGTCAGGGAGGTGCAAGGCAGCTGCAGGCAAAGCACTGATAATTTATCTTCTCTCCCGGCAGCGTAGGCGCCACAAGCCTAGCTCTATGTTCCCATTCATGCAGAGGGAGCGGAGAAACAGGACTTGATGAGGAAGTAATGCAAGTGATTAGTGACTCAGAAGACTTTCTAAACTCTGTGTTTTCTCTGCAAATGTGTGTTGCACGTTCTTCTTCATCACTGGCTTCCAAAGAACTTTTGACAAGGGTGGATCTTTTCTGGTTTCTTGAGGACTCTTCTTAACACAAAGATTTGTCCTCTGCCTCTGGTAAAGTAATTGCTTTTCCCTGTGCATTCCTGCACAGTCTAGCACCCAGCTCTAGGTGTACACTTTCTGGCTTGTACCTAGTGATGAACCCCAGTTTCCTGAGAAATTGTAGGGGGTTTATTTTCCTGGGATGAACTGGTGAAGGTATTTCAAAAGCTCGTGTGTTCGCGTGCCTGTTTTATAGCACTGAAGTCATATTCGAACACGTTCCTTAGGTGCGCAGTTCATGTTCTGAATCTCAGGGAGTGTTGAAGATGAGCTGTAGTTAAGTTGGAAATGGAAATATGTCAGTTTGTTTTCTGTGGGTGAAAACTCAGGGTTTAGTCAAACTTCTCAGTTGTACTGTTATCAACAAGTAAAAATTCCATTGCTTTCCTCTGGTTTCTCAGCTGCGTGGGGACTTGGGTCCAGGAGGGTGGGACCAGGTGCAAAAAGCCAAAAGATTTGCCAGTTTATTCCCAAGACTTACTAGCCCCTTCCTGCAATCCTAAAGCCAGAATGACAAAGCAAATTAGGGAAATGCAGCTCCTGGCACTGGTCTCTGAATCAGTATAACACCTGAAAACTTGATCTCTTGTGTAAATTGGAAGCAGTACAGCTGTGAACTGAAACGCAGTGTATGATACATGGAAAAAACTGCGCATTTCCCTGTGGCTTCTCACCCTTAGCTTTCCTTGGTGTCCCTGACGTGCCACTTCAGGTTTAATAGGCACGATGGTGTTGGGCACAATTGGAGTGGATGATCTTAGAGGTCTTTTCTGACCTTAATGATTCTGTGATTCTTTGATTATGTGCTGAAAGGATTTGAGCATGCTTGGCTCTGTACGTGGCTCTGTGCATAGTCTTCTTCTCCAGCCAATTTTAGCTCACGCTTCCTTAGGTGCGCAGTTCGAGTAAGCGTGCTGTGAGCAGGCTGAACTCAACAAAAGGAAGTGTCTCTGACCATGTATTAAAAAAAAAGGTTATTAGGAATTCAGAAATCTAGTAGGAACAATGAACCAGATGTAAAGAATGAGCTGTTGTGTTTGGGTTCTTCATTTGACAGATGGGCTTGATGTTGTTAACGCTAATACTTATTTAGAATACATCAAATTGAACAACATGATGAAGGGATATATTTTTACTTGGTGCTCTTGGGGTTTTTTTTGCTTTTCATGGTTTGGAAGAAACCTTCTGACATTGTCAGAGGACAGCATGTTCAGAAACCTTCCCAGCACAAAAAGTCACAGCATCGTCACTCCCTTTTCTCTGCAAGGACGACGTGAAATCAAATATCTTGACCTGCAGCTGCAGCAAGGGCAAAACTGCTCCCCTATTAAAGAGTTTGTAACCTTTGGAATCAAATCTATTAGATGTCAAGGTCCCTGTATGGATTGTGTTGCTTGAAGTAATGCGCAGAACTAAGCTGCCACCAAAACTTCTTCGAGTAAAAGCTCTTTCCAGTCTGTTACAGGATAATCAGGTACTCTACTGCAGGAAAATAGATGTTGCCCATGTCAGAAATTGACTAAATTTATTCCTGGTGATCTTATCATCCTAGTTATTTTACTGTAGTCTCTTTAAATTAGCTATAAAAAATTACAAGCTACTATGTAGTATGGGTAGGCACAGAGGCATTCATGGAGAAGTCCTTTTTTATTTCAGTAAGAAGATATTGTGAGATGAGTGAACGTGTGAAAAAGAAATAAAGCATTAGTGCTAGCGTTAGGGAAGAGTTGTCATCATACTCCTCTGGCCTATGTGTGGATGTATCAGCGTGAATTAAGCTAAGACATTTAGAAGCTGTTTGTCCCTCAAGCCCCCAGCACCCTACCTGTGTGTGTAGCCTCCTCTGGGATGCTGCTGTGGCTGTGAAGCGCGGAACAGTGCAAATAAAAAATCCCCAAACATGGATATAATTTAGGAACAGCTAGTTTTCCCTGCTGATTATCCCCAGATTTTGCACTACTGTTTTACTACGCATGGGGAACACATCAACCCACGTTAGCGTGCTCAGGCAGCACTTGCATTGTGGCAGAAGTAGTGTCCCGGTGATTAAAAAAAGATATCTTAATAAGCTTTTTTCCCAATAAAAAATACATATAAAAAAATTAAGAATCCAAGAACAGACTGGTGTCATGCAGGAGGGCAGCGTGTTTCATCCTGTTGTGCAGTATTTCAGTGAACAGTTTAGTGAGAGCAGGTTTTGTTTCTATTTCTGATCTCTCAAGTGCTTAACGTTTTAGAAAGTAAAAGTTCTGCAGTTTTCAAACATGCTCTGCAATATTTAAAGTGAGATTGATACAAAAACTGTCGTTTTGACTGCAATGTTGAGTGAAAAAAAAAAAGCAGCATTTATTTGCAACAGGCAAGTTTTGCCTTACAAGCAGATAGCTGGGAGCGTGCGTGTCGGGGGGTTGAGCAGTTTTGTAATTCTGAATTTCTGCTGAATTCTGTTCATGTGCAATTTGTTGATCGTAGTGTCATTTGTGTAGTTCTCATGTGCATTAAGCATTTTTAAACATTCAGCATTTGGCTGAATTTCATGCTGCACACACTGAAAAACCCACGTTGTGCTTTGCTGATCATCACCGAGTCTGGAGTTAAACAAGCCGGGGTTTAGGGGGGTTTTAGGAGTGTGGTTTGTTAAATGTATGCATCCTTATTTTGAGGGTTGCCATGGAGGAGTTGCAGGTCTGTCCTGATCCAGCTCTTTTCTGCTCTGGCTGCTTGGGACGTAAACATTTCTTTTTTTAAAAGAAAAACCTAAACAGATCTTAGTTGGCATTAAAAATGAAACACAAACGAGCAAAATATCTGGCTGAGGTTTTTTTCCCCTCTGCATTTGAACTTTAAAATAAATCATCACTAATACGTGACCTTATTTGTTGTCTTTAATGCCAAACGCTTGTTTTGATGTAAGCGTAGAGCAGGCACCTTGGAGGTTAACACCTACTCATTGTTAGAACACTCTAGTTGTAATTCTACTGATCATCAGTGACTTCATTCACTGCTTCGGAGGAGATTTAGCACTGGCCGATTGCTGTACACCTGAGAAACAGGAGGGCAGAAATTAATAAAATAGAGGCTGAATCTTCAGAGGCTTCTTTTCAACCAAGGCATAAAGGTCACTCGTTGGGAGCCCTTCAGCCTCAGTCCTCACAGCGTATCTGACATGAAAGGTTCGCTGCTGAAAGACATTTATGTTGATGCTGAGGAGTGAAAGACAAGGGAGGTGAAGCTCATCTATTGTTTTAACCTGTTTCATTGCAGGCTAAACAAGTTGAAAGATTCCTTCTTGTCTTTAAAACCACCGATAGCCCAGGGTTGGAAGAGGCTGCAGGTTCCGCCTACCTGGTTGAAAGGAAAAGTGTCACAGTGGTGGTTGGTGGGAAAGGGGATTCTGGGAAGGATGAGTCCCGGGATGAATTGGTGGTGGCTGTACACACATCTGGATAGTCAGAGAAAGATAGCACTTCTTTTTCTTCGTTCCTCTAAAAAGCGTTCCCACTCCTGGTACGTGAAGTGCTCTGCTTTGTGAGTGCAGGATACACTGTGTATCCTTACTACAAGGGCTGCACTGTGATTTGGCCTGATTTTTTTTGGAAAAGGAAGAAGTTTTAAGTAGTTTTATATGAAAACAAATGATACCTTAGCTTTTTACCGGCTTTAGGTCATTACTGTCCCTAGAACTATGCTGTCAGCCCAGGAGAGATACTTTGATTATGAAAAAGGTTCTTACTGTTCACAAGATGATGGGAGCACCTGGAGCACCTCTGCTGTGAGGGCAGGCTGAGAGAGTTGGGGTTCTTCAGCCTGGAGAATAGAAAGCTCCAAGGAGACATTACAGCGGTCTTCCAGTACCGAAAGGGGCTTCAGCAAAGCTGAGGAGGGGCTTCTTATAAGGCCATTGAGTGATAGGATGAGGGGGAATGGCTTTATGTTAGACATTAGGAACAACTTCTTCACGATCAGGATGGTTCGCCACAATCCTTGAATCAAGGTGTCACAGTTTAAATGAACAGGCCCTTTTGGTGTGAAAAGAAGACTTACTTAATGAAAGATTTCTTATCCTCAGCTTTTTATGTAGGTAGACCTGTCATAGAATCATAGAATGGTTTGGGTTGCAAGGGACCTTAAAGCTCATCCAGTTTCAACCCCCCTGCCATGGGCAGGGACACCTCCCACTGCATCAGGGGCTCCAAGCCCCATCCAGCCTGACCTTGAACCCCTCCAGGGACAGGGCAGCCACAGCTTCTCTGGGCAACCTGGGCCAGGGCCTCCCCACCCTCACAGGAAAACATTTATTCCTAAGATCTCATCTCAGTCTCCCCTCCTTCAGCTTAAACCCTTCCCCCTCGTCCCGTCCCTGTACTCCCTGATCAAGAGCCCCTCCCCAGCTTTTCTTTCAGTACTTGAAGGCTGCCATAGGGTCTACCTGGAGCGTTCTCCAGGCTGATCAAGCCCAACTCAGAGGTGCATTGGGAATAAGCTGCCTTTAAAGGGTAGAGTCCTTAGTAATTCTCTCCAGAAGACATTAAGCAGCTGCTGAGGGAGATGGTTGAGTCACCTTCCCTGGCTTTGTTTAAGGGGCGGGTGGACGAGGTACTGAGGGACATGGTTTAGTGTTTGATAGGAAAGGTTGGACTCTATGATCCGGTAGGTCTCTTCCAACCTGGTGATTCTGTGATAGAACACAACCACTGGTTTAGGGAAATATGAAGGACGAAAATTCATGAAGGTCTCAAAATAAAGAATACAGCCTCTGCCACGCAGTCCCCAAACCACGGACTGTTCTGGAAGGCGCGTGGGGGTGCATGTTGCCGTATCTGTCACCATTCTGCCTGTTGTAGGCATCTCCCACTGGTTGCTGATAAGGGAATTGTAGGGTAGAGGGACCTTATGACTGGGCTTTTGTGGCTGGTGGTGTGCTCTGCTTCTCTACGCCATGCCTCGCTAAACGATGCTAAATTTGCCGTAGGGGGCACAGGGCAGCTTTGAGGGGAGGGTTGATGGGTTGCCAGTTGATTACAGGCATGCTTTTGTATTTATAATATGTGATGTGAGATGAACGACAGTGGCTTGATTGTGGAGGTTTGCCATCTATAGCGCAGACCTGGAAATCAAGGGGGAATGTGTCAATAGGTCTGATCTACCCTAAGGTTACAGGACACGCTCTTGGCATTAAGCTAAAAAGAACTCATAATCAAGAGGTACACAGAAAACAGAATGTACAAATAACAAGTTAGTCATTTTTTTATTGCAGAACCCTACATTTTAGTCAATTATGGGTAAGCCCTGAAGAATGTGTGTTGCTACTCGGTACCTTCTTAAGGCTAAGAACTGATCTGAGCATAGTGTCGCAAAGTACTCCTTGTGTAATCGGCTTCCTTGCTCCAAGTTTGAAGAACCCCAGTGGGCAGTGAGACCTCAACTGCCTTTAAATCCAGGTGAAACATGTGATGATCTCTCCCTAATTCCAAGCTTTGTCGGTCATCTCCCCTGTGTGCTCCAAATAAATGTATTCCAGGCATGGCTTTTAGCAAGGGAGGTGTGGAGAGTCTCGTTTGGTAAAGTCTGTGAATTTGAGTGTTGCCTAACGCTGTGTACTTCCAGGGAATTGTGAGTGAAGATGATGTTTCCAGCTGATTCCAATTCAAGAGGCTGCATACAGCTGATTTGCCCAGCATCTTCAGTCTGACAGTGTCTTTTTGTACCTTGCAGGCATTAAAGGTTTGGGGAATTTGCTGATTTTACTACACACAGATAGACCCTCCATATTTTGCTGGTTGCACCCAAATGCTTCCCCTGCTCCCTTGTAATGCTGGTGGGATTTTTTTTTTTTAGCTCTCTTAGACGTTAGGAATTAATAACAACCTATAGGTCAAGGAATATTTGTGCCGTTTTCTTTGTCTAAATGCTTGTGACACCTTTTTAAAAGCAGGTCCAAACCAAAACTGAGGCCAGTAATGGTGCACATGAACAATTTTACTAAATAAGTTGAGGAATGTACACAGATTTTTCCCAGGAAATTTCCTTTAAGAAAAGTGGGCAAAATGCAAAAGCCTGAGAAATTTAAAGTTCTTCCCCTTCAAGAGATTATGATTCTTCTCTCAGTTTCCCTTTGTGATTCTGGTTCTTCAGAAGTTAATTAATCATGAGACTGATGTTTTCAAGCATTTTTTTTCTCATTTCTTTATATTAATGGGTGTTAGTCTCTTCCTGCTGTGATTTTCAAGGAGTAGGTTGGGTCACCTGGGCATGATGTTTCAATGTTTCTTGGACTACAAGTTGCAGTATCAGCAACACGCGCATTGACAAGTGCTGTACACCTCTGGTTCTTGCACGGTGATAGAGCCCGTGGGAGTCATAGAATCATAGCATCACTAGGTTGGAAAAGATTTTTGAGGTCATTGAGCCCAACTGTACCTGTCCACTACTAAATCATGTCCCTAAGTGCTTGATCTACCTGTCCTTTAAACTCCTCCGGGGATGGGGACTCAACCACCTCCCTGGGCAGCCTCTGCTAGTGCTTGATAAACCTTTCGGTGAAGAAATTTTTCCTGATGTGCAATCTAAAACTCCCCTGGTGGAGCTTGAGGCCATTCCCTCTTGGCCTGTGTCTGTGTGGTGTGGAGTTGGACATCCTCATCTTGCCATGAAGATTCGCCTCCAAATGGGATGTGTTTGAAAAGGTGACCAGCTATTATGAGAAGAGGATGACGTTCTAGATACTGAACAGTAAAGTGGAGAGAACCATGGTGTGGGATTTAATCTTTCGTGAATGCAGGTGCTGTAGGTGTAGGTGGGCTTTTCATAACCAGTCTGACTTCTTCCCCGTAAGCAGCAGCCTGTTGTCTGACCGTAGCAGCCTTCTTCATTTGAAAAATGCAGCTCTAGACCAATTGCGGTTTTGATGCTTTCTGGTATTGATGTCAGGCATTTATAAGACAACCCTCTAACAGTGATGTAGACTTCTTTTTATTTCCTGCTCCTGACCAGTCAGTCATTTCAAAGCTGTGTTGTTTTGCCAAGTTTTAATCAAATAGTTGCCTTAAATTAGCTGTCAAATTCAGTGAGCGGGTACTTGGTATCGTTCCATGTGAAGCCTCTACTGCAGATAGGCGTGCTGTGCATGAGATTTCGATGGTGAGCGTCCTGCATGTTTGTTTTATACTCTGTGCTTTAATCTCCTGTTTTCAATCCCTCCACCTTTCTCTTTACAGATGGGTAACTTGTGATAGATGTTATGCATTCTGTGTAGTGGGCAACTCTGGTGAAAGGAGTGGGTAAAAAGAAAACTTGAACAGGTCTCATCATTTTCCACCACCTCCTCCCTCCCAAAAGGGGGGGGGAAAACGAAATTAATAAAGGTTTCTTTTGTGAGCATGAGATGGAGAAAATTGGCCATTTGTCTGTGAGGTAATAGGCTTTGGTATAATATGAAAATCTATCAAATGACTAAATTCAATGACATTAAATCACAATTCATGAAAGGAGAATACTGCACAGTTTAATTCTATTTAATTTTTGAGTGGGGGAAAAAAAGCCAAAAAAAAAAAATGTTTGAGTTTCTCTTAAGCTGATTTCTCTGTGCTCTTTCTTAAAAGTGCCTTTCTAGTTGCCACACAGTGATGTGATCATTATCTGTCACCTCGTCGCCTTGCTGCCTCAACACGCAGTAAAATACAAAAAAAAAAAAAAAAGAGGGAGAGGGGAGAGAGAAAAAAAAAAAAAAAAAAGACCAGAGGAGCTTGTGAAGTATGACTTCCTATCCCAAGACTCATTGCCTGCGATTCGTACCGCTTGACAGTAATGATCTTATTACAGTACTCTGGACCTTGAAGAGATTTCATGAGGAGAGCGAAAGGACGTGCCTCCATGTAATCAAGTGGCGCTGAATATTCCACGCGTTTTTGATCACACACTGATTGGGCACAGTTTTAGCCCATCTTCTAGTCAATTATGCATGGCCCCTCGTGCTCCTGTGATAGTCAGAAACATTGATAGCTGTTGTCTGGGGGTGGGGGGGGGTGCTGGCAGCCAGCCAGCGGTTTGAAGTGCAGTCATTCCGGGAGAAGTGCTTTTTAGTTGGAATTGATTACCTTTCTTTAGGTTTTTGCTTAATGGCAAAACTGTATTGGAGAGGGCTTCAGGTGAAAAATGGACATATTAGCCATTTAGAGTAGCTGAACTCCTAGTCAATTTTTAGCTTTCCTCTGTTTCCATCTAATTTATATTTAATGATGTAACGTTTGATAATGTTTAAGATATTTCATTCCCAGTTGCTGCTGAGCACACATGTTGAGCACATGTTAAATTGCAGTGCATCCATTTTCAGGTTTTCAGAATTAATCCAGGTTAACCTGCAGGCTGTGAGAACGTGTCTTGTTTGACACCGGTTCCAGCAAGCGTTGGCTTTATCCGTACGTGGTACAAAGATGACGGTACCGAGCAGAGCGAGTGCCGCTCCTCATCCTATAATGAGGATAAATCCCCAAGCTTTGAAAGAAGCAAAGGGTCGGTAGCTGGGTCCGTAGTTTACATTCTCTTGTCTCAGAGGCTGATGAGGCTTCTGTTAATTTCTTGCCTATAAAAACATCACGTGTTTCTTAATTCAGATTCCTCCTAAAATGAAAACATTAAAGGCATGCATATCAAACTTGAAGCATCGTGTAAGAAAATACTTAATCATAAACGATGCTTCTTGTTCTGGTGCCACCGGTCTTGTTTCTCACATTTGGATATCCTACAGTATCTAATCTTTAGAATTGTAGAATGTCCTGAGTTGGAAGGGACCCACAAGGATCTTTGAGTCCAACTCCTTTCCCTGCAGAGGACAACCCCAACATTAACACCGAGTGTCTTGGGGCATTGTCCAAACATTTCTGGAATATTATCAGGCTTGGCGCTCTGACTGCTTCCCTGGGGAGCTGTTCCAGTGCTCCACCACCCTCTGAGTGAAGAGCCTTTCCCTAATATACAATCTCACCCTCCCCTGACGCATCTTTCTACCATTCCCTCGGGTCCTGTCATTGGTCACCAGAGATAAGAGCTCAGCGCCTGCTCCTCATCCTCCCCTTGTGAGGAAGCTGTAAGCCGTCATGAGGTCTTTTCTCAGTCTCCTCTTCTCCAGGCTGAACAGACCAAGTGGCTTCATCTCTAAACCCTTCACCAGCTTCTTGGCCCTCCTCTGGACACTCTCCAGTGGCTTGATAGCCTTTTTATCCTGTGGTACCCAAAATTGCACCCAGTATGCGAGGTGAGGCAGCACCAAGGAGCAGTAGAGCAGGACAATCCCCACCCTCGCCCAGCGGGCAATGCTGGGCTTGACGCACCCCAAAATACACTGGGCCCTCTATTGGCTCATGTTCAACTGCCGTCAACCAGAACCCGCAGGTCCTTTTCCACAGGGCTGTTCTCCAGCCTCTCACTCCCTAGTCTACGTGGACATCCAGCTGCTGCATCCCAGGATACGGCAGCATTTTGGATGCATGTGGAGTTCAGAAAGATGGGAAGAAGACTTTACTGTAGACGAAGTTCACTATGTTGTGTTGGCTTTGTGTCAGATGAAGAGCTTGCATTTCCCCTACTTGGAATACTGTGACTGGCAGTGAAAAGATGCTGTCAAATTACTCCAACGGCACCCCAAATTTTTACTTCTGTATAATTTTTTATATTTATATGTATTTAATTCTTCTCTGCCTGCCTACTACTGGCTGAAATAGTAAAGCAGCCCCGCAAAAAGGCATGGCAGGCTCTCCGCCGTTCCTGAAGATTCCCACAGAATCAATAAGTTGGAAAAGACCCACAGGATCATCAAGTCCAACCATTCTGTGACCGAATGTCTCCCTCGTGAGACTGCTTCCTACCAAGGTCCAACAGAATTTACAGGGCTGCTTAAACAGGTGAAATCGCAACAAAAGCTCAGTTGCTCCTAAAACCTGCAAGTGAAACTTTACTTGTGGACACTACCGCTCTTCTGCTCCTTTTAATGGGGTGAGGTAGGTGTGTCCCAAAACTAATCCTGTGCTGACCAGTCCTGCCCCTTAAAAAGTAGCTTTAAGTTTTTTATATCTTCGTTCTTTAAGATTATTTCTCACTTCCCATATGGAGGCCAAATCAGAATTGAGAGCAAAAAAAAATAGGCAGTCTTGGTGGGCTTTTGCTTCTTGAAAGAGAGCTGTTGGGGGATTTGCTCCAATGATTTCGGGCTCAGCTATTGTCTGAAATTCCATATCATAGTTTTGGGGGTTTATGTGTTTTATTTTGTGGTAACGTTTTACTGTTTTACGCTCTAGCCAGAGAGCTAGAGCTATGAGAACCTTTCTATTTCCTTCTCATAGTATATTTAACAGCATGATGTAGGCAGTGACATTGGCAGTTCCTATGAGGCTGAGACATCCAACCTAATGATTCTGTGATTCTATGACTCTATATTGTGGCAAATTCCCTCTTTGAATGAGATGCTGAAATGGGGGAAATAACTGTCTGTTTTTTAAAAGGGATGTTTGATAGAATATGATTCTCAACTGGTATGCTCCAGTTTCTAGAGTACAAGTGAGAAGAGGTTGTTTGGCTTCTACTGCCACACCTACATGTTCTTCATTGAGGTTTTCAAACTGCAGTGGCATTGACTTGACTTTGTCTTCCTTTTCACCTTCTTCCCCACTGCTTTGAATCTTTTTAATCCAAGGAGGAAGTGCTGCGGTTCATGGTGATGGATTACAGAGCTAGGCTGGAGTAGTTCTGACTCTGCTTCATTTGACAAGGAATTGGAAGCTCCCTTGAAGACTATTTCAGTTCCCTTTTATTTCTCCTTTCCCAGTCTCCTCCTTTTGGGACTCCAGTGGCTGAGCGCACAATGTGCAATTGTCATGCGAGCTAGTATTTCAGGGCGCAAAAAAAGGACATTTTATATCATCATTTGAGAATTGTTAGTGATGGTGACTGGTTTGTGATTATCATAAATGCTAATGCTTTTCGGCCAAGGTAACACTTTTTAGCAGTAAACAAAACACCAAAGTGATCCAGCCCATTTCCAGACAACTTGAATGCTTTAGCCAACATATTTATACATAAAAATACAGTTTATGATTTACTTAACCTTAAAGTTGCAAGCAGCCCTATTACATTGAGCTTAACATCATCATTGTTGCGCACGTAATTACTATTTGGTTGGGTGGTTGCCAGTCAGCGGGCTGTGAATAGTCAGTTATAAATAACTTTTTTTTTCCCGCATTAAACCAATTCAAATTTTATGGAGAGATGAGCTGTGTATCACATGAATGTTGCAGCAGTCTGAGCTGAGAAAGATGGATTTAGTGAAGGAAATTGTACAATACTTACCCAGTGACTGACTAATCCCTGTCTTGCTGGTTCCTGCTACTTCTGCAGTCCCTGGAGGTGTCTCACAGCCAATAGTGTTGATTGAGTGATAAATTCTTGGTACTCTTTGTTTGGATCTTGTGTGGTTAAGGGATATGCTGACTTTCAAGTGATTTAAAAAATTGTTCTTTGACTATCATAGAATGGTTTGGGTTGGAAGGGACCTTGCAGCTCATCCAGTTCCAAGCCCCCTGCCACAGACAGGGACACCTCCCACTGGATCAGGTTGCTCAAAGCCCCATCCAACCTGGCCTTGAACACCTCCAGGGATGGAGCAGCCACCCCTGCTCTGGGCAACCTGGGCCAGGGCTTCCCCACCCTCACAGGGAAACATTCCTTCCTAATATCTCATCTAAATGTCCCCTCTTTCAGCTGAAAATCATTGCCTTTATCCTATCCCTGCACTGCTTGATCAAGAGATCCTCCCCAGCTTTCCTGGAGACCCTTTCAGTTCTGGAAACTGCTCTAAGGCCTCCCCAGAGCCTTTTCTTCTCCAGAATGAACATCTCCAACTCTCTCAGGCTGTCCTTATATGGGAGGTACTCCAGCCCTCCGATCATCTTTGTGCCCTCCTGTGGACTTACTCCGACAGATCCACGTCCTTCTTATGCTGAGGGCGTCAGAACTGAAATCAGGGCTTCAGGTGAGGTCTCAAGAGACACAGACTCCCTTCCCTCACCTTGATGGTCCCACTGCTTTGGCTGCAGCCCAGGATATGGTTGACTTTCTGGGCTGTGAGCTCATGTTGAGCTTCTCATTCACCAGCACCCCAAATCCTTCTTTTCAGGGCTACTCTTAATCCATTCTCCACCCTCAGGTGCACGACCTTTGTTGAACACTTGGCTTTGTTGAACTTGGCTTTGAGATTTGCACAGGGTCACCCCTCCAGCCTATCAAATTCCCTATAAATAACAAGTGGCATGCATTTTCATCCTAAAACTAAGTGATCATTAATGATAGACAGTCAAAAACTTTAAATACCACCAAGGATTCCCAAAGAACTGTTCTTGGAAAATCCCTGCTTGCTAGGCAAGGTACCCGCATTTCATGGAATACTTTAGAGTCTTCGGTGTTTAATTAAATTAGAACAAACCTGATGCTAATAAATCATAGATTAATATGTGCTTAATGTATTTAATAATAAGGAAAAATATAAGTTAATACTTGCCAGGTTATTTAAAGAATCCAGTGTGAAGATCCATAGTGATTATGAGGAGTATATGAAAATCAATTAATTTTTAGTGATTTGTTAACTCTGTTCTTTTTTTCACAGCCTCTCTGTACACAGTGAGATACCACTTTGCCCAAGCAAAACTCACATTAATAATTAGGTCACTTTTGTTCCCTGATGTGAAGTGGGAAGGTAAACTTTGGTGAGAGACCATTAGTGCTCTGTGGAGGAATGGGATGCACTTGAATGCCGGAGAGGCTTCTTCTTTAGGGAAGTGAAAATGCAGTCTTTGACTTACGTAGAAAGGCAAAATCAAACTGTCTAACAGTGGATGACCTTCCCAGAGCAGGTTTTTATCTGTGAAGTTGTTCTGTTTGCCCTGTCATCTTAACATTTGGACTGTTGTGGGAGGTGTTGGGTTTGCCCTACAGATGCCCCCAGTTCGGGTAAGACCTCATTTTGTCGTTACTGATGTTCACTGTTTTCTAGAGGCGCGATTTTGAGCTGTGGCTGATGCTCCTGAGAGCAGGTCTACATCAGGATCTGCTTCTGTAGACTGATGTGTACCAAGGGTTTGAAGTGCAGTAGTTTATTACTAAAGATTGCAAGTTGGGAGTTATTATGACATGAAAATATACGTAGGGAGGAATCTCAAAGTAGAGGTTTGCTTTTTTCTTAACCATTTTGATAATTATCTGCTGCCTTTAGTAATTAAGATATCAATATTCTTCATTGGGTTTCTTCTCTATTCTATGGATGTTATTAAAAAGCTGTTCCCGGGCAAACAGCCGATGACACTTAAAGAATATTTGTAAATAATCCTTTAAAAATGAACTCTTTAATATTTAATAATCTATTAATAAGGAGTTCTGCAGCTTCTCCGCCTGCAAAATATCCCAACATCTTCACGAGCTGGTTGGTATCATGGACATCAGGCTGTTGCTTTTGTCACATTATGTGTCTTCTACATGTGATGCAAGGAAACCCTCCTGCTTTGTAGTTAATTGAAGTACTTCACCATCTACAATGCCTTATACTAATGAAGAGGGAAAAGTTTCCTTTTTGGCCAGAAATATTTCTTTCAGGCTTTTTATTTCCTCCACAAGCCTTTGACTGGAGGACGTGTTCTTTTTACGTATCGTCAGGTCCCATAATTTATCATAATGCTACTCAATGGCTTGTCTGAAAATGTAAAGGGGCACTGTCAAGGTGGTTAGGCACAAAGTTTAACCTACAACACTTGTGAGAAAGAGAAGAAAAGATTGACGTAAACTGGCCCCCAGAGCCTGAACAGAGCCAGAATAAAATCCAAAATGATGTTCTGAGCAACACAGGAGCCAGCGTGTTGGTCTCTTTGAGTCTCTGCTTGTGAAAATCGTTCTGTGCTTCAGTCCTGAATGTAGGAGGACATTGAATATACAAGAAACTTAACTCCACGATGTGTTAAGAAGAGAGGATTCTTGTTCATTCCAGCTATCGCTCTGGAGCGAAATAGGTCGCGGGGACCCTGCGAGGTACAGAGGGGTTTTGTCATTTCAAGGGCAATGGCGCGTTCGGCATCCAGGAATTGTCACACACACCTCCCGGCTCTTAGTCCCTACCTGGTGTTCATTTTTCATAGCCTTATAGGTCTGTCGTAAAACATTAGCCAACGCAGTGTGCTGAAGCCTGCGATTTTGATTGACAAATCCAAAATAATGTTTTTTTTTTTTTATCTCCTTTTTTAACTTTTAGAAGGCTTTGGGGAAAGAGGAGATGGAGATTTTTATCTGCAACTAAAAGGTACTGCAAAACGCCATACGGCCTCTGTAATGCTAATACAAGTCAGAAGTCCAGCCACTTTTGCAAGGGGGTGGGAGGAATTAACTAGCTTAAAATGAGAACTGTGGAAAGGCTGAGAGATTTACTAGGAAAAAATCCCTTTAAATCCCTGTTTATATCTCAGTTGTGTGTCTCTGGAGACAGGTTTCATTATTTCCCCTCCACTTTTTGGGTGAAACTGCATCCTGGCGAGGTCTCTGCTAGATCAGTCAATACGGTGAGGTTCTCCTCTTTGCCAGTTATACTGTCCTGAGTGTTTAGCTCAGTTACTTGTGATTTTTCAGTCCATCCAGTACAGCCCCATTTCAAGCAGGAAAAGCTGGCGGTATCAGTTACAGCATTTGTAAGGATTTTTATACATTACAACTTAAACAGGGAAAAATGTGTTTTATCACTCTGGCAGGAACCCAGCAGATCAGTCTCGGGTTGATAGTTCTGATTTTCTCATGAGCAGGCTTCGCATTACCTACGATAGCACGTTGGTTTTGCTTGGGTTTTCATGCTTAGTTTCTTTACCAAACCCTTTTGATCTTGCCCACCATGCAAGCAGCCCTGAGCTCGTGTGTGTGTGCAGATGTGCCCAATAAAAGAAAGACCCTGCTCGTCCATCAGCCTTTATTATATTTGATTGCACAGTGTTTTGGCAGTAATCTCGTACTATTATGTGTCGTGGGTTTTCTGTGCCATCAATTACGGCGCCTACCTGCGAGTTAACTCCACGTGGAAGGGTGAGAGCCTCTGCTTTCTTTTAGAGAGCTGATTGATGGGTTGGAAGAATTACAGCGGGATCGTGCTAATGCCTTACGATGCCTGGGAGATGTAGAGTAAATAATTAAATGTCGTTAGTCCCACTCCACCTGGGCAATAAGGCATGTGCTCAAAGTTGAGATTGTGTAGTACGAGACAAGCCTAATTCCTCTGCTGTGAGCAAACACGGCATAGTTCTCTTAATTAATACCTATATATACATTCACGAATTGGAAGCTTTCAACAGGCTTATGTTCTGTAACTGAGAACAATGTGGAGAGAATCTGGGGGAGGAGAGGTTAAACATCATTATGTGGATAATCCGAAAATGTTTAGGAAAGAATAAGCACAAAAGGCCTCCCGTTCTCCACTCAAAATGTTGCTTGTGTTTTAAAAAGCATTATGATTACAAATGGAAGTGGAGAAAATTTAAGAAAGCTTTGAGTGAGAAGGATAGGGAAGGTGATGGCCACAAATGTGAATCAGCAGATAGAAAAAGTAAGTTCTTGATGAAGGAAATTAGAGATATTAGAAAGAATTGATGGTCTGTAGAATGGGATGTCTGTGTAGGCAGATGAGATAGGAATTTCTTAAATTCATCAGTAACAAATAAATCCTAGCCATGATGTGGATCTGACACTTGCCAAAAGACTGTAAGAGTGAATCCTGATTTCAGAAAGGAAAAGTTAGGATATTTCTGTCATTGGGGGAAAAAAAGAATTCACTTTACCTTAGATTTTTATTTCTAAACAGTTATGCAACAGCTTAACACAATCAAACAAAAGGTGGTTTTTTGTTCTTTAACAACAACAACGATGATGATGATGATGATGTCTGGGCAGTTCGATTAGCTGTGGTCAGGTGTCCAACAAATTTGACTTAAGAGCTTTCTAATCACCTGTCATATAATTTTTAAGGGATCTTGTAGCAGTATGAATGTTTCAGAGAGCTAGAAAAATGGATACTGTGCTTGTAGCTGAAAAGAGGGAAAGGATCCAGAAGAACCTGTGTATCATCTAACCTCATATTGATCCCGTGCAAAATAATGGGGAGGCTGATACGTGATATGATCAGAAAATAATTTCCAGTGGCAGAGTAAGTAACAGCATTCTCTAAATCTCTTACAGGAGATTGTCAAGGGATAAAAAACTGAGCAATTTCTGATGCTTTGTTATCACAAATATGTCTCAAGAGCAAATATATTGAGTTACTTCTGCTGGATAATGTGAACTTTAAAAAAAAAAAAAAGCTGTACAAGCACTAGAAATATAAGGAATGTAATGTAAACTAAAAAGGTTTGAAGTGGCTGACCAGTAGATCACAAGAAGCAGTCGTAAAGGGATATCCATCATCCAAACATAGGGAAGAGTTGGCTGGGGTTAGTTAGCCATGTGCTGTTGGTGGTGTGGGTGATTTTTTCCTTACATGCCATAATGCTGGTTATCTCCATCGAGGCGAGTGTTGTCTGTAAGGTTTTCAGCTCTCCAGGGTTCTTCCATGACTTCTGAAGAAAATTCTATCTCTGCTTTCCCAGGTACCATTCTTCTCTTCTCTGTGCAGTCTCACATGCGCAAACGCAAACTGAACTTTCATCCTTGTACACTGACTGGGAGAGGTTTTCTTCCTTGGGGCTTTGTGTAGCGACCTCCCAATACCTGAAGGGGCTACGAGAAAGCTGGAGAGGGACTTTTTACAAATCCTTGTAATGATAGGACGAGGGGCAATGGGTATAAACTGGAAACATAAGGAGGAATTTCTTCATGATGAGAGTGGTGAGGCCCTGGCCCGAGTTGCCTAGGGAAGTTGTGGCTGCCCCATCCCTGGAGGTGTTCAAGGCCAGGTTGGATGGGCCTTGGGCAGCCTGATCTAGTGGGAGGTGTCCCTGCCCATGGCAGGAGGTTGGAACTGGATGGGCTTTAAGGTCTTTTCCAACCCAAAGTACTCTATGATTCTATGATATTTGGTCCATCACTTTGTTTAGTTGGCAAAATTGGAATGCTTTTATTCTCCCTCTGCATGTTTTTTTCTTTCATTAAGCTTTTTTTTCTCATTAAATAGAAGAAAGCAAGTTTTTTTTTAATAGGAAGAAATCAAAACTTTTGGGAGCAGTGCTGCAAAATAATGCAAGAGGAGGAAAACTCCAGGAAGCTCAGCACTCTGAGGGGTTTGGTGCTTTTGAAAGACAGGCTTGACAAAACACATTTGACTTCTGCAGGAAGTAGGATGATACCGGTACAACAATGAAATAAAGCTGCTATTGATGGACTGCTTGTGAATATAAAGCTTCATTCATTTCTCAAGGTGGGGAGAATCCTGTCTCACACTGCCTTAAGAGCAGCAACATCCCTCTCTCCCCTCTGAGGGGATTTGCAGTACGCAGTAGGCGATGTGATCTTGTACTACAACACAACAGTCTCGACAGCTCCGTATGATGCTGCACTTTGGATTTTGCCATCACGAAAAATCTATAAACTATACAGAGCTTTCTGAAATCATTAACACCTTCGTTGTATTGATGATTTCATTTCTGCGCTAGAGGAGCGTGGCCAATCTACCTCGCTGCAAGCTGCAGCTTCCCATTTTTATGATCCTCCTCCTCTTTCTCGCAGTGTTCTCCCTCTCCCCCCCCAACAAGAGAAAAAAAAAAAAATCCATTGCGTAAATTGATTTGGGGATCAGCCTTGATAAAATACCAGCATTCAGCCCCTCGCGCCGGCGCAGTGGTATTGTTAGCTGTTCTTGATTATTTGGCTGCTCCAGGAGAAGCTGCCACATCCGAGTCGGAGGTGTGCAGAGATTAACTGGTGTCTATCCAACCATTTGTCATACAAATAACGGTGCCAGTAGAGTGAAATACTATAAATCATTTTTTTCCAGGATTGAAACCTTTTATCAGTTGTGTCACTTTCATTATTCAATAAGCGATTAGTAACAGCCATTGTCATTTAGCCAGTTAGTAGTTAACAACTCGGAGCTTTGGCTAGCAAGGAAGCCTTTGACATGATGTAAATGCAAGGTTTAATATTTATCTTTCCAGGCAAAATGCAGTTGTTACTCAGTGTTTTGCTGAAAGACGAAAGGCAGCACAACTCTAAATTTCTTGAGCCTCCTGGTTTTGCTTTATCGCGCAGCCGTGTGGTGTTTGTGTGCGCCCTGATGAAACAGGCAGTGTTTAAAATATGCAAATGTAAAATCGCATCCTCCTTTTTTTCCGACTTCTTCATTCTAAAGCTAATCACAGCATCTCCCCAGGGATTTTCTGCTACCGAAGCTTTTCAAAAAAATCAAATTACAGGAGTGATAACCTTCGTGTAAGAGCAGTCGCAGATGTTAACCCTGAGCTTGTTGGATTTGTTCAAAACAAATCTGGCCAGATGCTGGGTGATAGCACATCAAGAATGTCTTCAGTTTATGATTTTTATGGTTTTTTCAGGTTCAAATGAACAACTTCAAGTAAATCTGGTGAACCCCAGTAGAAGCATAGGTAATGTAACTTCCTGCATGTGAAGCCCTTTGCAATCCCAGTGTGATCTGTGGGGAAGAATTTGGAAAGAATTTTTCTATTCCCACCATAAGTTTAAAAGGAATGGTCTTAATAATTAACTTTCTCTGTAGGTAGAAACCGGGGTTGAGGCTACTGGCCCAAAGAGATGGAGACCACCAGCCTCCTTTGTAGGTCACTGTAGTAGCCACTGGTTGAGCAGTGAGTTTGGCAAGTTAAGTTGATCAATCCATAAACTACTTACAAAAGGTCCAAGGTTCTTTATCCCATTGCCCACTTTGAGTTAGGAGCTTTGAGTTAGCTAGCTAGCTGTTTAATTTTGCAGGCTTTGGTGAGTCCTAGACTGCAAATTAATAAATGTACTGCTTGCACACCCAAGTGCAGATGTTGTGGGTGTGCTACTAGATAGGAACTTCTACTTAATTCCCCCAACAAAGCCTCTGTGCTTTAGATTGTCCTACTTGCAGTGTAGGACCACGCATCTGTGGGTCTGTGTTCTCTGTTGAAGCCAGGGAAAGGAACTGAAAGACGTCTTCTGTGTCAGTGCAGGCTGATGTAGAAGCTCAGGCCAACGGGGAGATGGTGACCTTCCTGTTTTAGCGCAAGCGTTCAGGTTTATAGAGAAGTAATCATTACAGATGGCTTAGTAGTTTGTAGGAAAAGACCTTGACTCCATAAATCTCTCCAACCAGAACGTCTCCAGTGAGGAATCCCTCTACTAACGTGGGATGTTGCACCACAGGCAGAATACGCACTGTACTCTTAAACACCTAAAACTGACATCTTGTCTCCTGCTTATTTTTACAAGTGATGAAAATTAATGAAGAATTCACGTTATAGGTAGCTCCAGTGGGAAGCAGTGCTGTGCTTGCTCACATATGGACATGATTGCCCAACAACAAACAGAAGTGGTTTGTGCATGTGTGCTCCTGTGTGCTGGAGGGCAAGCTGCTAATGAGCCTGGATCACAGGGTAGAGTTTTCCAAAGGGTGTAAACGCTTGAAACAAGCCCGTTTTTAGGATGCCTCATGGATAGCCTTTTCTAAATCAAGCTGTTCTTTTCATAGAATTATAGAATCATAGAATAACCGGATTGGAAGAGACCCACCGGATCATCCAGTCAAACCATTCCTATCAATCACTAAACCATGCCCCTTAGCACCTCGTCCACCTGTCCCTTAAACACCTCCAGGGAAGGTTACTCAACACCCTCCCTGGGCAGCCTCTGCCAGTGCCTAATGACCCTTTCTGTGAAGAAGTTTTTCCTAATGTTGAGCTGGCTTGCGTTGTTGAACAAGGTTTGTATCCTCTGGTGAAGTTCTCTTGCCCATGCTTTATGTTCTTGCTATCATAGAATCGTAGAATCACTGTATTGGAAAAGCACTCTGAGATCATTGAGTCCAGCCATACCTAGCTAATGATCCTTAGGAGCTAACATGGACAACAGTTGCTTTTTCGAAAGAGGAAACAACTTGTGAAACCTTATGCAGCTGTGTTTTTAATTCAAGTTTTTATTTCCATAGCATGAGTTTACCTTTTACGGTAGGTTGACTGGGATGGGTTAAACCTGTGGGGAAAATGGGAGATGGCAAGAATGGAAATTCTGATTTCAGTTCATTTTTATAGTTGTTTTAAATTTCAGAATAACTAAAAGCTAGAAGTTACAAAAGTTACAACTACCTAAAAGGAGGTTGTGGAGAGGAGGGTGCTGGCCTCTTCTCCCAAGTGACATGGGACAGGATGAGAGGGAATGGCCTCAAGCTCTGCCAGGAGAGGTTTAGGCTGGACATCAGGAAAAAAATTTTCATAGAAAGGGTCATTGGGCACTGTTAGAGGCTGCCCAGGGAGGTGGTTGATTCACCTTCCCTGGAGGCGTTTAAGGGACTGGTGGACGAGGCACTGAGGGTCATGGTTTAGTGTTTGATGGGAATGGTTGGACTCCATGATCCAGTAGGGTCTCTTCCAACCGCGTGATTCTATGATTCTATGAAAATGGCTCTAATCCCTAATGTAGCTTTATGCTACCTTAAAAGACTTCTGTAGACACCTTACATGCCTCCTTTGATAACAATGAGAGTAGTGAGAGTTCTTCCCTATCATTTTATTAAATGCCAAACAAGATAAATCCAAGATGAGCACTATACCCAGGTGTTTGGAAAAATCTAACTATTCATCTGCATGTACAAAAAATATCAAGGAAATGAGATCTATAAGAATTACATAAATGCTAATGTTCTCTTCTGCCTGCACGCTGCCTGAGCTTTGGTTTGTTTCTTGCCAGATACCTTGACAAAAGTTGCTGTGAAGCACATTGATCATGCAGAGAGCACCTTCCTGTCCTACTTCACGCATAAATATTTATCTTCAGACAAGTTATGGCTTTTCTACCACATGGGAAAACAAACGTGCTCGTTTTGGCTTGAGTTCAGTTCAACGATACTACTTTATTGTAGTATATTTCATTTTTAGTTTGCAATATTTCCACTCTGACGCCTAATATTCATTGGAAAAGAAATTTTGTGGGAAAGCAATGGCCAATGACTTGGGAAATTTCAAGATGCCTGCACTGAGTGTATCTCTTACAAGCAAACAGTGAGAGTATAACTCCTTTGAACAGAAACAGCTCTTTCTGTTGTTTGGTAACTGTTTTCTTGACAGTAATTGCTCACACCATCAACAAAATGTGGCTGCTTTTTGTTCAGAGGGAGAAGGGCACGGAACAGTGTGTCTTTGGTTAGTGGATTTAAATGCTCCTTGTTTATCAGCCTATAACGGGCAAGATTGTCGTCTCCCTGCCCGTAGATGAAACTGATGGTCCGAAACAAGAATAAATCCATCATGCTATAAAAGTAGTGGTTCTCTGCGGGGTAAGAAAGGAAGCGCTGCCTCTTTTCTCTGAGTCAATACTGCTTCTAAGCAGCAGAACAGAGGTAGGCTGATGGCAGATAACATGCGTCCCCCCTATGTCCTGCTCTTGCTCCTCTCATTTTCCTCTCCTTTG
This sequence comes from Clamator glandarius, assembly GCA_033459285.1. NCBI lineage: Eukaryota > Metazoa > Chordata > Aves > Cuculiformes > Cuculidae > Clamator > Clamator glandarius. The sequence continues at coordinate 1,067,479 of JAUNZM010000078.1, forward strand.
GGTCCCAGAGGCTTCTCCCACGCTCTGTTTCTACTTCAGCCGTACCTGTGTGATGCTTTTTCCTGCTCTCCTTCAAAATCCATTGGGTTGTTTTTAACGGTGGTGCCTTTTATAGGATATGGTGGTCACCTTGCCAATGAGGACCTCAAAAACTAACCAGTTTTGATGTCTCTGCAGACAGGGTTTATTGTCACAAATGTAATTCTGGCCAGGTGTAGCCGTGTGAACAAGTCTCGGTCAGTGTCCCTTGTCATCTTGGAGTTGTATTTGGCTGCAAGGTGCAGCATTGAGAAGGGTGGCTTCCTCGCGGTGTCTGGTTTTGAGAGCGACATCCCAGGTGGTGGCGTCACTTGAGCTCCAGTGATACTGATTACAAGACGAAACTATCTTGAAATCAAGATGTTGACTAGATAACTGAATAGGAATTCAAATATCTTTGACATTCCAGAGGGCTTGGTATCTTGTATCAAATCCAGTTGCATAGCTAAACTTAAAAAAAAGTATTTTTGTGAAAGAAGTGTTATAGTAGTAATTCCTATTACACATTTGATGCTAAGATCTAATAACACATGCAGCTTTTCTGTAAGTGCTTTGTTACTTATAATAAGACTAGTAATTAAGACTAAGCCGACATGTGCTGTGCACTGTCTTAGCTTCTGGATAGCTCTGGTAATTCATACATGATGATGCTAAGTTATTTTTCTCATGTATCCAGTTCTAAAGGGTGTGTTCTAAACAATGGAATGGAATCAGAAGGTCTGATTATATGCTTCTCGACCTATCCAGAGTAGATTAATATGGGCAATAAATAATTAAAAGCAATTAAGATAAAAAATATAATTTTCAGTAGGCACATTTGGAGGGTTTTTTACGTTTGAATTACTAGAGTGGGGTCAGCCAGGGTTTACAGAAAACTGTGATGTGGCATTAAAAGTGAAAAAAAACAGTGATGAGTTTGACAAATTGCATCTTGTCAGGGAAATATTTTTTTTCCTCTCAAATTTGTTCTTTTTTTTGTTGGTTTTTTTTTAATTTAATACAAATGTGTACAAAAAAGCGGAGGCAGAGTGACAAACGGATGCTCTGATTCCTTAATTACTCAGCTGGCCCTGTGAAGTCGACCCAATTGGAGGAACTCACCTTCCAAACCGGTCGATCAAATGCTACAAGCAAAGTACTTGTTTTCCACTATTGAAGCTGGTGGTCTGGTGATCACAGCCAAGCAATTACAGCCCTGTTAGATAGCATGAGTAGTAGTCATTAAATAATTATACCTTTGATTAGCTGCTTTAACTGTTCTGTGCCTTTGAAATATGATAGTATAATTTAAAGCTTTTATTAAAAGACAATTTTTCTAGGTGGTTGAAAAGGATTTTTGTGTGTGTATAAAAGACCCATAATTTTCTGCTTCAGATAATGAAAAACTTAGAAAAATGTTTCCAATTAACATTTACTTTTGTCAGTTTGAATCGTGTCTGTTTATAGTGTATTGGGAATGCACTGAAATAGTTTAGCAGGTCCTTTACCCTACTGCAAAAATTTTGATGGAGAAATCTTAGAGAGGCGGCGGGGGCAAGAATTAAAAGCATGTTTTAGAGATGTTTAATTAAAGTAACTTTTTTTCCCTGTTGCAAGTAGAAATATGAATGTGTTTTCATTTTTTTCCCTTCATGTGAAATGTTCAAATCTGAGTCTAAGCCAAACGTCATTAACTATTAATGTGATTTGAAGTATGACTTTTACAGTGTTTTGCGGGTTTGAAATAGAGCGCTGGAAGGGATTTTCCATCTCAGTGGGGAGGAGGTGGGTTTGTATGGAGCATACAATTTTACTTGTGTTTGGGCTGGGCAACTTTACTAACTCAGCACGCTTAGTGATCTCCTTTGATGCCCAGCAGCTTGCTTGTCTGAGCATTCCAGTGTCCAAAAATAACATATTAAGGGCTGTTATTATATGGAATCTTTTGTATTTTTTGGTCTGTTGGGATATATGTCCTACTAACACCAATGCACTGAAAGGAAATGCTTGGGAACTCTAGAGTCACATTTAAGATCCTTTACTTTGGAAATCTGGTTTAATAGGTACTGCTGTGTGCATTTGTTAGGAATTATGATAGAATCGTTGAATGGTTTGGGTTGGAAGGGACCTTAAAGTCCATCCAGTTCCACCCCTCTGCCATTGGCAGGGACACCTCCCACTGGACCAGGTTGCTCCACGCTCCATCCAACCTGGCCCTGAACACCTCCAGGGGCAGAGCAGCCACCACTGCTCTGGGCGACCTCTTATGTATTATAGAATTATGGTAGAAATCAGAATTATAGAACTATATAAAAGTAGTGTACGTATTTATGAGACCCTTGCACTTCATTTTTATTTTAAAATTTATTGTTAGTCAGATCTAGAAACAGTTTATCCAGATTATTTTTGTTTCTGCATGTTGTGTATTAGATATGCCTAGTAGTATTTTTTTCTGCTGGTCAACATGAGAGAAGAATCCCCAATCTGCCATTTTACAGCCCCTGAAGAACCCACACACAGTGCAGAGTGAGTTGGAAAAGAGCAAAGAGAAGGTCTAAAGGGCAGAACCCTTTCCGCAGTGAGGTGGCAAACTGATGGTCCTGGAGTTTGTCCTTAAATAACCCACCGATGCTCAAGTTTGCCTGTCATCCAGAGCTTATACACCCCTATTTTTGTAGATAGGTGTTGCACAAGTATTGCATGAAAAATGTTCCCGTGGCCTGTGCTATGGGAATTTCCTCATATATATCTTCTCGGTCTTTAATTGTTGCCCAATAAGAACAAATAAACAACCATCCTTAGGTGAACGGGCATTGTTATTTATTTTGTGTGGATGATGATGATGACGGCGACATGTTCTGAGAACTAAGTGGCTCCTGGCTCCATTCCCAGCCCCCTTCCTCCGGCGTAGGTGAAAAGATCCTATTATTTCTGATAATTGATGCTGAGGGCTGTGGCGTGCCTCATTTAATCAGCGCTGTTCAGCACACTCCAGGGATGTAATTCATGCACGCTTTAACATCCAACATGGCTGACAAGGCTTGGACACACAACCTAACGGCTACATCATTTTTTAATCAGCTATCTGAGAACTATTTATCTAATCAACAAAGAACTCCGTCATGTGAAGACCACAGGTGATGTTAAAGCCTCTGTAGTTTCGCGGTACAGCAGCGGAGGAAGATTTTTAGGGTGAGACTGTGGCTATGAAGATTCTCCAAAGAAGAAAAGCGTATTTCTGCTTATCAAAGCATATAAAGAACTGAACTTGAGCAAGCTGAAGGCAGTTATTGTAGAGCACGATGTCTTAAGCATCCTTAGATAACTTCACAGGTATCACACAGCTGTATCCTCAGATCACACATGGGTACGTGTGCTTTCTGAGAACATCTGCTGCTGTTAGAAAACACTATGGGAATGTAAACATATTTACTACAAAACGTAACTAATCAAACTAGATAGGAAAAATAGATTCATTAACAGAGAAGAAATAGCATCCCTATTAAAGAAAGCAAACACGGAAATTCTGTCTGCAAGGGGTTGGCCGCAGATGTGAAGTTATTGCCTGAACAAATATAAAGATATGTGGTAATTGGGAGTGATTAAGTTTAATTGAATCCCAGTTACTCCATATCTTAACAAAAGGTTATGCCGTAGCCTAATTTTCTTTGTATGCTGACATACCTACTGTCATTTCAAGATGGACAAATTTAAAACATATAAGCGAGTTTATTTTGTGTTAAATGACTATAGTTCAGCTCACGAAGTGGAGTACCCAAAAGCGTCAGCAAAGCAAGGTTTGCCTGGGTCTCTAGGTACAGCTGGATGTCCTCCTAGAGCTTCAGCTGAAACAGCAACCTACGGCCACCATTTCATTGTAATGGACAGAAACCCAATATGAAATCATCTCCCATTAGATCTGAGTATTTTCTATTTTGGTTCTAGTTTTACTGCTCTCTTCTAATGGTGTTTGGGTGTTCAAAGACTTGTACAGCCATTAAATAACCTGTCCATCTTCCACTTCAGAGAGGGTGCATTATAGTCCCTACCTCCCAACTGCAACATTAGATCTAGGTCCTAGAAAAGTGAAATAACAGTGTGGAATTGCCTCTGTTCAAGCACAGCGAGTTCAGTCAGTACTTGCAGAGTCATAGAATCATGGAATGGTTTCGGTTGGAAGGGACCTCAAAGATCGTCCAGTTCCAGCTACCTTGCCATGCAAGGACCTTCGTGACTCCCATGCTCTATGTGCTCTGCAGCCACAGATCCTCTTAGTTTGCAGTGGCCAGTCTGTAGTATTTCTTCGCATCAAACCACAAGTATTCTAAGTCATGTTTAACTTAGATTAAATGAGCAGAAGTTTATTTGGAACAAAAAAAGTGGGATTCCCTGTCCATGGAGGTGTTCAAGGCCAGGTTGAATGAGGCTTTGAGCAACCTGATACAGTGTTAGGTGACCCAGCCTGTGGCAGGGGGTTGGAACTGGGTGATCTTTAAGGTCTCTTCCAGTGCAAACCCTTCTACAATTCTGTGTTTTGGTGGAAGAAGGGGACACCTTTCTAATTTCTATATTACTAGGAGGGGAAAATTCTCTCCTCAAGGTTGGTATATGGGGCTTTCAAAGGCTGAGCTGATGCTTCTGTTTAGGAAGCTTGTGATTCTTTTACAGCATGTGGAGATTCTCAGCTAGCTGCTAAATATTTTTCTGGGAGAACTGAACAATTGCTGACCTCTGTTATATCTGAGGAGTAACTCCTGCTATAAAAAAACTAATAGTGATATGACCTGTTGTTCCATTTGACACAGTGTCATTCTTTCCTCCTTAGAAGCCACTATGGTGGATTACAAGTCTGTAACTGTACATCACGTTCAGCCAGCTGAACTTGAGCCAGCGGTGTGCTCAGGTGGCCAAGAAGGCCAAGAGCATCCTGGCTTGGATCAAAAACGATGTGGCCAGCAGGAGTAGGGAAGCGATCACCTCTCTGTATGCGACGCTGGTGAGGCCGTACGTCAAACCCTGTGTTCAGTTTTGAGCCCCTCAGTACAAGGATACAAAGCAACTGGAGCGCGTCCAGAGGAAGGCAACAAAGCTGGTGGAGGGTCTGGAGCACAGAGGTTATGATGAGTGGCTGAGGGATCTGTTATTGTTTAGGCTGGAGAAGAGGAGGCTAAGGGGAGATCTTGTTGCTCTCTTCAACTGTCTGAGAGGAGGTTGTAGTGAGGTGAGTGTTGGTCTCTTAAACCAAGTAACAAGAGATAGGATGAGAGGTAATGCTCTCGAGTTGCACTGGGGGAGGTTTAGATCGGAGGAAAAGTTCTTTACTGAAAGAGTGGTGAAGGACTGGAAGAGGCTGCCTAGGCAAGTGGTAGAGGTCCCCAGAGGTGTTGAAAAAAACGTGTAGCTGTGGCGCTTCTTGGAATGGTTTAGTAGGCGCAGTAGTGTTGGGCTGACAGTTGGACTGGGTGATCTTAGAGGTTGTTTCCAACCTTAGTTGATTTTATGATTCTTCCTTCCATGATTCTAAGATTCTGATTCCATCTGAGCCAGGTATCCCAGTACGCATGTACCACACAAGAAGTGCGTCCTGTCATAGCTGGTAGAGTTGAAAGCAGATTCCTTGCAAGAACTCGAGAAATCAATTCAACACTTTATCTTAAACAAACACATCTCAGGCTCCCAGAGTCAAAACTTGGGTCCTTTGTGATTTCTTTCTGTGGTCGCTACTGTGAGGAATGGATGGACAATGGCTTGCATCAAGTCGAAGACTGCAATAATCCCAGCGTTGTTTTGCAGAGTTGTTAAAAGCCAAGCTCTCTGCCGTTGGGTGACAGCTAATGACTTCTTGCACTGGTCCAGGTTGAATATTAGAATGCACAAATTAATTTGCCCGGTGAAGATAGGAGTTTAATCTTGACGATCTGAATTTCTGCAGTTAATGAGCTTGGGTAAGAGCAGAAACTGAGCTGCTGCACGATGTCTACATGCTGTTCGGGAGGAGGGGACTGTTGGTTGGTGCGAGGTGTTGTTTTTCTGTCAGCAGTGAAGCCAGAGATCAGGGCAAGTGTCAAAGTTAATAAAAGATTTTCTTGAAGTGTTATTAAAATACATTAGTCATTCAGATCATGGTGGCACAACATGCTAGGCAGAATACTAGATGCCACTTCAGGGTAATCTAAATTAAATACCCTGTGTCTTCTGGGAAACTGTTAACTTCATGCCAGTTTTTTGATGTTTGAGAAGGGTGTTTGGGTTTTTCTGGTATATCTGCCTAGTGGCTTTTTTGAAGAATACAAGCTTCCAGAAAACACTTAAAATCAATCCACCTTATGGATCTTTCTAATTAGAATCATAGACTCATGGAATGGTTTGGGCTCTTTGGTCAAGAGCCCTTCCCCAGCTTTCCTGTAGGCCTCTTTCAGTACTGGAAGGTGCACTAAGGTGTCCTTGGAGTCTTCTTTTTTCGAGGATGAACAACTCTGACTCTCTCAGCCTGTCCTTGTATGGGAGGTGCTCCAGCCCTCAGATCATCTCCATGGCCTCCTCTGGACTTGCTCTGACAGATGTATGTCCTTCCTGTGCTGAGGACTCCAGAACTGAATGCAGGACTCCAGGTGAGGTCTCACAAGAGCAGAGTAGAAGGGCAGAATCCCCTTCTCTCCCTGCTGCTTTCATTTCTTTGGATGCACTTCAGGACATGGTTGGCTTTCTGGGCTGACACACACATTGCTAGCTCACGCTGACCTTCTCATCTACCAACACTCCCAAGTCCTTTTCTTCAGGACAATTCTCAGTTCATTAGGGAGCTTCGTTTGCTGTTATATAATAAAGTAAGCATTTCTTACAGCTTTTTTTGGATACCAGTGGGGGTTTGTTTGTTTGTTTGTTTGTTTTAGTGAATATTTGCTCCATATAGGTATATATCCAGAGCTGGCAACAAGAGCTTTTGTTGAATTAATTTCTGAATGGCCATGTGAACCCAAAGTAGGTGTCCTGAATATTCTGTGATATAAGTCAAAGACAAATAATGACCTCCAGTGCCCGTTAAGGCCTTGTTGGTAGGTAACAAAAATGAGTAGGCAGTGTGCGATTTCGAAGGCAGGCATGGTAGGATGGCTAAGCTGGGCGCTGGTGTTCACGCACACATCAGTCATCCCATGGAGTCAGCACTTGGTAGTGTCCAAATCCTTCTGCTGACAATATTATTGAATCCTCAACGGCAGCAGAGCACGAGGAAGCAGGCTGGAGCCTAATCGATGCTAAGGGATACATTGGGATGTATCGGGACCTCAGCATCACTGCGAAAGACGTCCATTTGTTTAAAGATAAGAGAAAGGCATGACACTTAACGCATTAAAATGGATTATTTCATCAATAGGTTAATAGAAAACCAGGCTGCGAGTTCACTTCCTACTCATACGGACATACTCTAACGTGCCATTAAGGGGTGAAAAATGAAAAGGGACTGAGAAAGGGTCTTCCTGTACTAGAGACCAGTCTTTGCTTTCCAAGGCACGCCAAGCCTTGATTTTACCTATTTATATGTAAATGTTTTGCAGGAGAAACAAGTTTTTTGCTGGGCAGTTGTGCCTTTCTAACTACTGGGATTCGTTAAAACGGTTTTAATACTGAAGATTTTTTTTTTATTGAAGGATGCACCCAATGAAGATATTTTTAGATTTGGTGAACTTTAGTTTTTAGATAGATCTAACTTAGCCTTCCAGATGTTGTTACCTATTTTCGTTTCAGCGAGATGCATTCTAAAGGCTGTCATGCAGACATCCAGTTCTCCTTTTGAATATATAGCCTTAAAGCCTGCAGATGGCTTTATTAAAGCAGACCATAGCTTAACAGTCTAGGATGTTTAGCCTCTCTCTTCCAGCCTTAGCTCTTTAGCTTAAAATCATTTTTTTGTGTTAAAGATTGGAATGAATTCACATCCCTGGTTGTTTTCTGTGGAAGAGGAAGTTTCATGGGGCATTAGAAATATATGATCATAGAATCATAAAAGAGTTTAGGTTGGAAGGGACCTTAAAGATCATCCAGTTCCAACCCCCGTGCTGTGAGCAGGGACACCTCCCACTAGCTCAGGCTGCCCAGGGCCCCATTCAACCTGGCCTTGAACACCTCCAGGGATGGGGCAGCCACGACTTCCCTGGGCAGCCTGTTCCAGTGACTCACCACCCTCATTGTGAAGAAATTCCTCCTCATGTCTAGTCTAAATCTGTCCTTCTCCAGTTTATAGCCGTTTTCCTCGTCCTATCACTACAAGCCTCTGTAAACAGCCCCTCTGCAGGTTTCTTGTAGCCCCTTCAGGTGTCATTGTCTTAATCATTGATGAAGATGTTAAAGAAGTTCTCTTGTAAATACAAAGGGAAATTCTAAAATTACTGTATCACAGTACTCGCTGTGCTGTGTGGTGTTTGTGTCATCCTAAGGGGTGCGGAGCATCTCTGGTGAGGGGAGAATGGTTTTACTTCAGACTTACCACTTGAGTTTCTTAGTAACAGGTGCTGAGCTGAGTAGGAGTGGAAGACTGTTCCATTTTCAAACACATCTTAGAAATTAATCAGAATTTATGTAACTGGTGCTGTCGTTTTTAGCAGTCACACACCCAAACTCAAAACTCTCCGCTGTCTGCGGGCGAGAGGGCTGGGTGACTTGCTGAGGAAGGTGGCTCAGGAGGAGGGCTGGATGCTCTTCCACTTGTCACTCACCCCAGTGATCTCTTCCCTGCTCCTGTAAAACAGATCCTGTAAAACATTTGCATGCCAGGCGGTGCTGGACCATTATTTCTTGATTGGGTAAGCTGATGCAGTGGCTGGAAAGCCCACAGAGAGAACACTTCTAGCAGATCTCTGGTTCCCTCTTCACATTTGGGGATGTCCATGGGTGAAGAAGAGGGGACATCTCTGCTACTTCAGTCACTGTTAGCTGCCAGCACATTGTGATGTGCTTGGATGTTTCATACTGCTTCTGCCTGATGAAACTCAAGTTAAACATGTTGATTGAACGTACTCCTCACTCTTGAAGCAAAGCATGTCGATATTGAAGAACATGAAAATGCATTCGCTGCTAATGAGCATGGGAAGGGAGGGCTTCTGAGCAATATTTTCTGCTAATCCTAAAACGGCAGCTGAGAACTCAGAGAATCTCAAAGTTTGGGGCAAATTCAGCAAAACAAGAGTGTTAACCTCTTGCGTGAACAACATACTTCTTTAACTTTCCAAATAAACGCTTTGATTTTGCAATGATTGCCTAGAGAAGGAAGGGTGGACCTCATACATCAATTGCATCAATGTCTACTTGACACTTTTCAAAATAAGTAAGTAATGCCTCTTAGCTCAGTGCTACAAATGACATGCTTTGTTGTTACCAGGATTTAAGGCTGTTACGTCATCACCTCAGCTTTTAAAAGTGGTTTAAAGTTGAACTACAGACCCCCAGTGATCAATGTAGGCTTTGGGAGGAAGAGGAGCTCTTGTCTGGCCATGCGTTGCTGTTAACTAAATCTCATTTTCCAGTACCTGTTTTGTCTAGCCGTGTGTCCTCTCTACAAATACCTCCTGCATTTTTCACTTCTACTGGTCTGGTTTTGTCTGTTCCAATAGCAGATCCATTTAATCTTGTCAAATCGTGTCATGTTGTAGTGACTTCAAGAAATCACTCTCAATAAGCAGCTTTCTGTATCGGATTGGAGAGGCTGCAGAGTCCCGTGTGCATTTTCTGTGTGTAGCTCTTCATGTGCTAACAGGCTTGTGCTTGTATTTTACTTCACATGCTATTTTGATGTTTCTTTTTTCCCCCTTTTCATTTATTTTTTTCCCTCCTTTTTCTTTATTTTTATTCTCTTTTTTTTCTCTTCCCCTTCTGCTCTCTGGACGCAGCCAAACGCAAAGCTTGGAAACTAAACCGTGTTGGTAGCCTGCGAAATATATACAGCAGCAGCAGCACCAACACTGAAGGTAACAAACCCACCCGCTTTAGATGAACACCTCCTCTCTTACCCCCTTTTTTAACCTGCTTTTCCAAAAAAATTGTCCCCCTTGCATCTTTCCCTCACCCAGTGTGGTCATGGAAATCAAATTTGCCCAAAGCATGCGTGCTTTCATCTCGTGTTTGCAGAGTCATTCCGGTTGGTCTTTTCATCTTTTTTGTTTGTGCGTTTTATTTTGCCATTCATGTTCCTTTCAGCTTACTTAAATTTTGACCTTTCCCTCTAGTCGTGGAGTGGTGATGTTTAAATTACTTCAGGAACTCATTTTCTTCTTTTATTTATTTATTTATATATATATATTTTTCCCTTTCTATGTGTGGGCACTCAATGTAATATTTCCCAAGTTATTACAGTTTTTAAAAGTGTTAGTATCAGGTGTAATGATCTGTAGCCAAATACAATAGTGTGCCGTGACATTTAAGTAACAGTCTTAATTTGTTTTGTGCAAGCCTTCTCCATAATGCTCTTTGCAGCTCTAATCCAAAGGCGAGACAGTGCCGGGTCATTTGCATGTGCTACTCTTGCTTGTAAATTCTGTATATTGTTGTATTTCTAAAGGTCACCTGGTGCCAAAGTTCACAAATTGACTTACATTGCTTTTTTTCCACCGCAGACAGCCGTCAGGGCTTTTGTATAATAGCACATTGAATTTTTATATATATTTTTTTTTCCCCTCTCCACCTTCATTTGAACAACACAATTATAAACTTCCTTTCTTTTTTTTTTTTTTTTTTTTTATGATTATGTCAAAGGTCAGAATTACTTGGAAGCCAGGCAAGGAGAAGGGGGGAAAAAAATCCTCCACCACCATCTCCAGCAGCATTGTACGAGGGATGGTGTAAGAAATAGGGAATGCAAAATAGGTCACAACTCAGTAATCTCGGTATAAAGGAGGGGTTTTTTTTTTCCTTCACTTAAGTGCGAACCAAATGGGTCAAGTAATCGCAAGCGCATGCCCTAACACTAATTGACTTATTTTGGAATGATTATAACTGTAATATTTTTCTTAATGTCACTGTTTTCTGGGCTGTTGATTTTAGTGATTGCCAAGCGGTGGCATTAAATCTCTTGTAAATTTTAAATTGCATGCTATTTCTGTAAACAAGTCCCTCTGTTCACATCCTGATCATTAACCTTTGGTGATTTATATCACCGTCCTTTTTTTGCACAATTACGGCTGTATTGCTGTCGAATGCCTTGCTCTCGCTGCCAGACAAAGTCTACGTAGGAAACAAAAGTGTGATTTTTTACGGCAGCTTGTTAAGGGAGCTTTTTTAATTATAGTTTCGGTTTATTTCTCAGCGTAAGGGTAAAACTATTACCTTTCAGAGCAACAGTTGCAAAGGTATTTTCATCCTTTTATTACCTTTCGAAGTGCGGAATCTGAAATGAAGGAAAACGATTCATTGATAAGTTCGGGCTTTTTAAATTCCATTTAATAAGAAACTAACTAGATCCTTTTTTAATTATTTGTAATTTGGGATGTATTCACTGATTTTTATCTCTACTTCTAATCAGCACACGGGCATGTTTGGTGTTACAGGTTTACTCCTTGAGAAGCTTCTGATTTTATATCTACCTGGTACTAAGTTGCAACAGGGAAACAAGTATAAAGATTTCCCCTCTGTTTTACAGATAAAGATTTCATTTTTTTAGGACTTGTCTAGTCTGAGGAATCTTTTTATCTTCTGATCAAACTGAGTATCAAAGGCACCTTGGGTAAGCGTATGGGAACATGTTCCTTGTAGCCATGCTCCAAAGAGTTTTGAGACATAAAATCGGAACGGAATCCTGAAATTAGCAAATGTATCTTTTTTCAAAAGCTTTGTCACCACCAAAAACTGGCTGTTCAATGTTCTCCATAGCTTTGCATCTTTGAGCTGGTACCTTAAGCCTTTGTGTGAAAGCTGGAACATTTGAGTCGTGCAAATGGCAAGTTAATGAGCATTGTAAGTATTAAAAGCCACATGTTTAGATAATTATGCCTTCAAAAAAGAGGATGATGATAGGAAATGACAGTCCAGAATAACAAATCTGCTTTGGTCTTTAGCACGTGCTTGCTCAATTGCACTTGAACCTTTTTACAGACCAAAGCTGTTCCATCCGCCAAAGTTTGATCTAGAAAGCAGCCTGTCCCTTAAATTTTAACACCAGTTCTATTATTCAGGTATTCTGCAGGTAGCAAAATCTCTGATTAAGAGGGAGAAGTCTGCAACTCAGGTGCTGCCGCTGCCCTGTAGGTGGTTGGCAGCAGCAGGTGTGTGGATGCTCCTCAGCATGGTGGATCTCAGACGCTTACACGGGGTCACCTTGTGGTGTGTATTAGTATGTATGGCAGGCGTCTTGGTCCCTTGAGCTAAACCAGCCTTACATCAGCTTTGTCACTCACGGGTAGTGATACAAAATAGTAGATGGTACATGGGTGCAGGTACGTGGATGCTTCTCAGCATGGTGGGTCTCCAGCACTTACACAGGGTCACCTTGTGCTGTGCACCATGCAAAGCAGAGAGTCCTTCCTGAGCAGAGCTCATCTCCCTTAGCTGGGTGATAGCAAAAACACCACTTTTCTGTTGTGTCTTTCCTGGTTGCAGGGGGGTGAGGAAGGGTAGGATTTTCACAGAGGTAGCTGGGTGTAAGATCACAGCTAAAGGACGCTCACTTCTGAGGGTGGAGAGGACCGGGCCATCGTACAGCTCTGTCCTCAGCTCTCCCTTTGCCAGTTTTGTATGACTGCAAGAAATCTCACGTTCTATAATTTTAGAGTTTGCCTGAAACTCCTTGTGTTCAGATTTGGTTTTTCCTATAGGGAGTCACTGGCAAATGAAGAAATCTCACCTGCTTCTTATTGCAGGCGGCCAGGCTCTCAGCAATCCTTCGATTCTCTAGAGGAAACTATGTCATGTCCATGTGTTATACTTAACACCAGACCCTGCTCTGTGTTATATTTAAAACCAGACCTTGCTCTGTCTTTCAGACGAGCTGGAGCTGCCTGTGCCTACTGTCATGGCAATATTGTTAGAATACAGAATTCTTTTTCCTGCGTCAACAGATTATGCAGCACAGTGGAAAGAAATATCTTTACGCCACTAAATGACTGTGCTCGGCATCCTATGGTTTAACATATATGAAGATCTTCAATCTTCATTTTTCCTCTCGTCGTGGTTACGTATGTGACGTGCTAAGCAGTGCTGCGTCTGAGTTGCCAGGCTCTCGTGGAAAACGTTTCTTTGGCGTAAAGGCCAGTTTGGATGAGGCCTTGAGCAACCTGACCTGGTGGGAGGTGTCCCTGTATGTGGCAGGGGATTGGAACTGGATGGGCTTTGGTGTCTTTCCCAAATCAAACCATTCTGTGATTCTCTGGTTCTATGAATCTACGGTATTTATTAACTCCCCAAATACCTTTTGATTAACAGTGATGCTATTGCTGCTGTGGTGCTGTGCCGATGCACAAAGTTCGCTTTTGCTGACCATGGAGGCCGTTCAGAGGACCTGAGATAAGCTCTGACCAACAAACCTGGCTTCGCAACTCCTCTTGGCTACAAAGCTCTGCGACTTTGAAACGCATATAATTTAAAAAGTAAACCGCGGGCTTGAAATGTGTTAGGATAACACCTAATGCAAGTGTAGACTCATGTATGGAATGAACTGAATTTTAGAATTCCATCATGGGTTTCTTCAAACCATGTTGTCTTGACCTCCAAATAAAACACAAAGTACAGATGGCAGGGGGGCTCATTCCCTTGAGGTAGAAACCAGCCTTTCATCACCCGTTTGTCACTCACGGGTAGCGATACAAAAAGCACCACTGAAAAATTCTTCCAGTGGAGCACAACCCTTATCAAGAGCTGTGGGCAACCGATAGCAGAGCTATATTGTCCTGATAGGGTTGATTTTCAAAACTAATTAGATTTAGACACTGGGTTTGGAAAGGGGAGAGAAGCATTAGCATAGTCATGCCCAGTGGGACATGGCACAAATATTTCCTTAATTGAGGCTGCTAATAAACATACTTGTCTTCCAACTTACAGGGATAATTTACAGCGAGTGGCAAAAGGTAGCGATAGTTAACATTATATCGTACATAAGTAACACGCGCCTTTGTTGTAAACAGATTGTATATGGTAAACATTGAATGTTGATCGCCTGGGTGCCTCGGCGTGTTTTCGTTCTCATCCTTTTGAAAGATGAAGGGTTGTTGAGGAAGAGTGCTTGAGCGGCAGTGATTTTTGCGAGAGGGAGGAGCACGTGATAAAAAGGGAGTTTAAATAGGTCTCAGTGTTACTTGAGGCAGGCTTGGCTGGGTTTCAAGCTGTAACCTCAACTCCTGAAGATGCTTTACGGGTGCTTGAAATAGGCCATTGAGAGTCTTTTGGTTCTGCACTTGGCTTCTTGTTTCTGGAAAGTGTTTCCTCTGTGAGTGGCATCATCTACTAGCAACACGACAAGTTACTGTTAACTATCAACAGCACCAGCATCCTCTAATGGCAACTAGAGTGGGCAAAGATGCAAATGCACCATCTGGCACTGAGTGAAAGAGGCTGGTTGGCTTGGGAGACAGAAGATCCAGTTTTCATTCCAATTCTGGCAAAATATTTATATATGACTCTGAGAAATGCCTTAAGCCTGGCAAGTCTTTATGGAAAAGTATGTTTTAAAAACAAACTTTGGGGATGGGTGTAATTCTGACTGCAGAGGGCCTAATGGAAAGCAACCCTTGTCTAGACTTGTGGTTACCCACCACTGATGCACGGTGTTGGTGACTATTTATGTAATAAAAGATGTGGGAAGTAGAAATTGTGAACAAAATGATACATGCACACCATTTAGAACCTCTCTTACAGGACACCAAGAGGCATAACTGCTTCTGGACGTGTGTTTTCCCTACATTTTAGTAGACTTAATTGAGTTCTCTGGAACAAGTTATAGACTAATTGTGCCCTGTAGTTATTTTCAGTGTCGTTTTCTAAGTCCGATCTCTGTTACATACTATAAACACAGGCGTTTGATATAGAAAATACAGTGAGACCGTACCTGAATGTTTTCCCTTGCACAATTCTTTTCTTTTAAGAAACTGTAGATCTTGTTTTGCATAACCAGGTGGGCTGTAATGATGTCTGTCTTTTGGCAGAGCAAATTCAGTGTTAACTTGGGTTAAATGCAGTAGCTTTACTATAAAAAGATGATGGTGAAGACAATGTGTGCAGCAAAGACAGTGAATACCATGTGGCTTCTTGGAAGCGGTGTGGTGGCCTTCCTAAAACTCACTGATTGCGTGCCCACTTCTACTGGTCCTCTAAAACAAATCACTTAGGATCGATATAATCATAATTTTACAGTTTCAGCTCATTTCCCATCCTAACTGCCCCTTCCCACTTAAAAAAAGGGGGGGGGGGGGGGCAAAACAAACAACAACGAAATTGTAGACATCTCCTGTTGATAATAACTTCCAAATGGAAATCAGTTGCAGCTGGTTCTTCACTCTTTAACCCTTTGTCTGCTAGCCTTCCAGGAAATAATTGATGACTGATTGGCCCATTAACCTTTTTTTTCAAAAAAAAAAAAAAAAAGTTTGACAGCCTGGACTTGTGTAATGAGGAGGGATTCCTGGTGAAATCAGGTTGATGGCTGAGTTGCTTGCCCCTGAGGATGCAAAATTAGCCCCGCGGGACCTCGTCTGCATAGAAACTGGACACAATTAGTGTAATATCTGGTGTTATTAATGTAGTTTGGAGTAATTGGGCAGGTTGATTTCGACAGGTTGATGGTGCTAAAATACTATTATAGTGGACCTTGCTATGAATAACTGTTAAACATGGAAAACTGTTTAATAAAATTCTATGATTGGGCTCACAGGGATTTAAATAGCACAACCTGTAATTTTACTGAAGAGTAAAGCTGAACAATTCCATTCAGCTGCCTGGATTTTCCTGTTCGTGTGTGCAGTGGATAAAGACATACACGTTCTCCACTCATCTTTTGTAGGCATTGCCCTGTGGGTGACATGGAGCCGGCACTGCTGCTTCTTTCACAGTTGTGCATACCAAATAAAATTTGTTGTATTTAAGCAGAAGTCGTGTTATTGAACACATCTTCAGCTGGCTGAGTTGCTTTTCAGCTGAGCTTTTTCACAGAATCATAGACCTTAAAGGTAACCCAGTTCCAAGCCCCTGCCATGGGCAAGGACACCTCCCACTGGATCAGGGTGATCAAAGCCCCATCCAACCTGGCCTTGAACACCTCCAGGGATGGAGCAGCCACAACTGCTCTGTGCTACGGCCTCACCACCCTCACAGGAAAACGTTTCTTTCTAAGATTTCATCTCAATCTCCCCTCTTTCAGCCTAAACCCGTTTCCTCTCCTCCTATCCCTGCACTCCCTGATCAAGAGTGCCTCCCCAGCTTTCCTGGCGCCCCTTTCAGTACTGGAAGATGCTCTAAGGTCTCCTCAGAGCCTTCTTTTCTCCAGGCTGAACAACCCCATCTCTCTCAGCCAGTCTTCCTATGGGAGATGCTCCAGCCCTCTGATCATCTTTGTGGCCTCCTCTAGACTCCTTCCAACAGCTCCATCTCTTTCCTGTGCTGAGGAAGTAAACCTGAAGCTTCTGTGAATGTCAGCGAGTGAAAACTTGTGTGTTCTTAATGTATGATTTTTTCCGTGATTTAATATATGATGACCAAGTTTTCAGCTACTCTACTGATGAAACGGAAATGTCCTTCCAGCCCAGCGTGAAATCTCGCTGCAGCCCTCGTAACCCACAGCGGGGCCGTGCTGGGACGGACTCGCCAGCGTGTGACGTGGATTTTGTTATCCCCAGCCACAAAGGCTGTGCAGGGTCTTGACAGCTTTTGTCATGGTGTCAGCTGGTCGGAGCGGAAAAGGTCAGGAGATGAAACAGGGGAGCCTCTCCTTTGGGAAAAGGAGACTCGGTGTATAAAAGAGCAACCGCGGGAAGTGGCTGGGAGGTGTTCCCTGAATTGCACTCCAATTGCCTGAATAGTCGGCCTGTGTCCTCTGCCACCGGACTGTATGAAGAGGGATAACTTTGTGTAGTGTTTCTGGAAGACAAAGTGCGGAGCAAACTCTGCCAGAGGCACTGGAGAAGCCCAGGGAGGTGGTTGACTCGCCTTCCCTGGAGGGGTTTAAGGGACAGGTGGATGAGGTGCTGAGGGACATGGTTTAGTGACTGATGGGAATGGTTGGACTCGATGATCTGCTGGGTCTTTTCCAGCCTAGTGATTCTGTGATTCTATGATTCTTGTTGTCTTTGCCTCCCTACAGGATCTCCTCCCTGCTGGAAAAGGGGGATATTGGGGAATTGTTACATGAGGTCATTTTGCCTCTTTTCTCCAGTGGGCAGCTCCTTCAGCTCATACCGAGCCTTTGGCTGCGGAGAAGGTGTTGCGGTGTGTGGTCAGGGGAGAGAAGGGCTGGGAAAAACGATGCAGGCTGGCACAGAGCTGCGAGCAGAGAAGGGAAGGGCTGAGAGAGAACAGTATGAGGTGCACGAGGTGCAGTGAGGCTGAAAAGGGCCTTTGTCCTAGGGGATAGAATCATAAGAGTCATAGAATCAGGTTGGAAAAGACCTCTTAGGATCATCAAGTCCAGCTGTCACAGGTTGCCTGCTGTAACAACAGGTGTCTCAGCACCACTCATACAGAGTAATTAATATGAAAGGGTTATCTGGATGTTTAGTGACCAGCATTTAAAACTCTCCTGTAGTAAGACTTCAAGGGTGCAAAGTTTTATCACTTAGAAGCCGTTGAAAAATCTAAAAACAACTGAACTCTGCACAGGGTTACTTCACTACTTTAGATGGGATTCGGTTTTTCATGTTCTCTCTGTTTGCTATACCCTGTTTTCCTGAACGCGTGCACAACTCTGCATATACCTGCACCCTCCCCGTGACCATCTGCCTTGGCAATTCTGCATAAGCAGCAGGCTCCGGTCCTGCAGGAGACAGCTCAGTTCTGGAATCCTCAACTCCAGACATAGGTATGTTGGAGAGGAGACCACGGAGATGATCCTAGGGCTGGAGCACCTCCCATGCAAGGACAGGCTGAGAGAGTTGGGGTTGTTCAGCCTGGAGAAGAGAAGGCTCCAGGGAGACCTTAGAGCAGCTTCCAGCACTGAAAGGGGCTCTGGGAAAGCTGGGGAAGGGGCTTTTGATCAGGGACTGTGGGGATAGGACAACGGGGGATGGGGTTAAGCTGAAAGAAGGGAGATTGAGGTGAGATCTTAGGAAGAAATGTTTTCCTGTTAGGGTGGTGAGGCCCTGACCTCAGTGCCCAGAGAAGTTGTGGCTGCCCTATCCCTGGAGGTGTTCAAGGCAGATTGGATGGGGGGTTGATCACCCTGATCCAGTGGGAGGTGTCCCTGCCCATGGCAGGGGGTTGGAACTGGATGGGCTTTAAGGTCCCTTCCAACCCAAACCATGCCATGATTCTGTAGGACAGCGCACAGGACTGTTGAGTGGATCCTCTTACATCTTTCTCATAAACTCTTGAAAGCTCTGATAAATGTGGCTTTTTCATGATTAATCGTAGCATTTTGGATAGTCTACCTGTTTTCTTTTAACACAGCCTTGCTGAAGTTCAGAGTAGTTGTAGCTGTTCAAGTGCATCGTTTCTCTTGTCTTTCTTCTCCCGCTTACCCCACACTGTATTTTTTAGTACAACTGCTGCATCATGCAGCTCATGCACCTGGAAATAACCTTCACCTCTCTGTTTATTCTCACTTCACAGTGCAAAGTAACCTTCTGCTGGTTTTGAGGCATCATTAAAGCAGTGCAGGCACTGGCCTTGCTAACGTGGAGTTTATCAAAGAAAGCCAGTGAGCAGCAGTGCTGCATTTAAAGGCAGTGCTGGATTTGTCACTTACCTTTGCATGCTTATGGGTGGCAAGATAATGCAGGAGTTTCATGACTCTGAATATATAGTAAGTCATTAGCAGACAAGCGGGTGTAAATGTTCTTTCTAAAGCCCATTATGGCTGATGTTCACCAGAACTTTGTGCTCTATTATTCTGTTCCTTTCATGCTTCGTGCCTGCCCTTCCCAATTCTACTTGCTCTGCTTCGGCTTCCCTGATTTTTTTTTAATTTGACTCTGGCGTCCCATGTGTAGTCAAAGCATGTGTCCATTTAGTTCAGCTCTGCTGGTATTTTCATCCACTGTGGTCCTCTGGCCTAAATACTTGTCCTTATAATCCAGTAGCCCTAAGGATATTTCACTGACCCTTTCTGTTAGCTTCTCAGATCATTTTCTCATCTCCTGTGTCGAACGTGAATGTTGAATAGGTTGAACTGATTTTTATCCTGTATTACAACCCAGTGTATTTATACTGTAGACAAGAAAATGTACACAAAAATGTACAGATACACTTTTAATATATCTGTGCATGTGAAAAACTGCTTGAAGTAAGAGGATAAATTGTCAAATTTTCTATATTGACAGCTCTTAGTAGTCCGTCCATCTTTTAAGTTACTGTGTGACACAATTTGATTTTTACCTTATGTAGCTCTTAGCAGCTCAAGTTTAAGTTTAGGTAATGCTTGTCAGCCACTTAGTGTTCAAGAAAGGTATAGACTTGATACCAAACTCACAAACACACAGAGGCACTGAATAATTACCCCACACTGTACTTTATCTACCTCATATTTGGAAAGAAAAGAGTTTCGCAGGGTGGTTGGATATATCTAGCCTCAAATGTCCAGCCCTGCGTTAGCTTGTTATGTTACAGAAACGCTCACCAAACAGGACTCCCTCGATATCCTTACACTTAAAACTTCTCTTCCTATTGCATGTTTTTTACAGAACAAGAAGAAAACTTTGAGTTTATCATTGTCTCTCTCACCGGCCAGACTTGGCACTTTGAAGCTACCACATATGAAGAAAGAGACGCGTGGGTACAAGCCATTGAGAGTCAGATCTTGGCCAGTTTACAGTCATGTGAGAGCAGCAAGAACAAGGTATGGGACGCAGAGGAATATTGAAAAGCATTAACGGGTGGACGATGAAAACAAATCAAAGAAATCTGAATTTTAACCCTCTACTCCTAGAGATATGCATGTATTACACACAACAGAGCTGTGTGCGTATCAGATATTTCAAGACAGCTGGTGCTGTAGCCTGTTCTACCATTTTTTTTACCGCAATCAAATTAATGGAGCTCCTGGGTTATCTGTTTCGCCGTCAGTTTTGCTCTTAAAATTGTGACTGAAACCCTGGGATGGATCATGGACTCTCCCTGCTGAGAAGCTGCGTAGTGTAGGAGCCACTGCTGCAGATTTAGGTTGATTTCAGGTTAGAGATGTGCAGAAAGCACTCAAGGAAAAATCTATCTTGGAGAAGAGCAGAGGGAGACTCAAACCCCAGCATATTTACTGGTTAAATCTCTAGTATGAAGTCCACAAAGCTCCCACATGGCAAAATTGAACTCCATATTCTGGTTGCCCTGACCACAAATGTTAAGTAGCATTCGGCCGCAGGGCTCTGCCATGACTAAGTGGTACAAATCACTGAAATCAAATTTAAGCTACTGCTTTCGTGTCTGCTGCTTTACAAAGCATATGCATGATTTTTCTCATCTTTAGTTACACTGAATTAATTTTTTTATGATTTTTCTGCCTTGAGTAATATAACAGAACGCAAATCCAGGATCAGTTCATCAGAGCTTTTTTAGGGGTAGGTGAACATTATCTAAGAAGTACAGACCTTCTACCTTGCTATTATTTTATAGGATGACAGGAGTAATTTGTTTTCCTTTTCCTGTCAAAATAAGTAAATAAATGTTTAAAACCTGAGACTTCTTCAGCTACTGCTCACTTTTGGAACGGCAAGAAAACTGCTTTTCAAGTCTCTGTGTTTGCAAAACCTTTGCAACTAGAGAGCAAGGTGTTTAATGGTAGTGGAGGGAGAAAAGCGAGAAATAATTATTCAGACCTATAGTTCCTTTAACATTATCCACCAAGCTGATGTCTTTAATGATTTTATATTGCAAGGAGGAGACTTGTTTTGAAATGGATTCCTGCTTTCATTGCCCTTATCTACCAGAGTAGATCAGACACCAGTAATTATCATCATCAACATCGTATAATTTACTTAACATTTGCTTGTAAAAAACTGTTAAAAAAAATCCTTTCCAGTAGTTATTTCCGAGATATTAAAAAATTTTTGCTCATGTGGGTTTTTGCCTTTCCTGGATTTATGCATTTGACTGTATGTTAAGGGAGTGCAACAGAGACGTGTACACTCGCACCCATATAAAAATACTAATGCAAAAGAAGATAAAGAGTTCTGGTAATATTTACTGTGCGGTACCCACAGGGAATGTTGGCCGCTGTGTATATTAAATAGTCTTTTGAAAGGAAGAATCCCTTGGTAAGATTATGCTTGTACAAGAAGCTTTGGGGATTATATATCCAACCCACTGCAACGCTCAGAGAGGGTTTTTTTTCTGTAAAGTATTATTGAGGTCTCAAAACATGTCAGAAGAAGTAGGTGGAATAGCAAAGTGGAGTCAGTTGGACAGGTTTAGTGGGTGTCCTGTTGATAGATCAGGAGGACGTACCTCCTCATGGCCATACTTACAATCTGGTCCTCATCTTGCTTAAATCAATTCATTGCAAAGAGTCCATTATTTTTGCAGTTAACCATTTTCTACTCACAAGATGGTTTAGTAGAGCTGAACTATTTGTACATCCTGACAGTCTCTCTGAGTCCCAAGTAGAGGTCATTGGCAGGTCATCGTGGAGAGAATTTAAATGGGAGCAGTCTGATTAAATCTGACCTTTTGATGATAAAAAGGTTTCGGTTGCTTTCGCAAACCGTCCTTTAGTCTTCATTAGCAAAAGCATAAATGTCAATAAAAGAAATTGATTTTATGAAATAATATTCTTGTCTAATTTATCTCAAGAAGTAAACCTACACTGTGACTGCTTTACTTGTGAATGGCAGGGTTCATTTGGAGCTCAGTTTTCCCCTGTGCGGTCTCCCCACTTGTTAGAATCCAAACTGGACACCTCAAAACACTGGGAGCTCCTGGGCAGGGTGGAGAGAGCCCTGAGAGAAATCCTGAAATGTTAGAAATGTGGGAGGAAAAAACAATCCCTTCTCGGCAGGCTTGGACGTGTAGTTCTTGGAGATGTCAAGGGATCGCCGTTTCTCGAGAGGCAAACCAGGGACTTGGGTTCTTTGATCATTTAATCTTGATACAGTCTTGGGTTTTGCCATTTGTTCAGCTGACGGTTGTGTCTTCTCACGCTTTTTATTGGGTTCTTACTTGTTGCTTATGCATTTCTTTAAATCTACACAGTCCCGCCTGACAAGTCAAAACGAAGCCATGGCCCTTCAGTCCATAAGGAACATCAGAGGCAATTCCCACTGCGTGGACTGTGAAGCACAGAGTAAGTACGGATACTTGCTTTCAGAAAACTGACCTCTTCTCCATCTCTTTGACCAGGACCTAGGTGAAAAACCGCCATGGGCTTTGTCTTTTTTGATATTACATTCCAGATATTGTTCGAAAGTTTCTTTTTTGTATTTGCTTAATCAGACTTATATATGTTGATTCATACTTAATATAGGCTGTGCCAGATGCACCCTAATTTTTTTCCTCGTGTTGTTTCACATGCCACTTTAAATGTCAGCATCTCTTTCCTTTCCTTTGAACAAAGTTACTTCCCTTTTGACATCGGTTACTTCCATTTTCATCTCAATTTTCATGGAGAGGGCACATGTGCTGAGGCAATATTTTCAAAGATGTAGAGCTTGATTGGTGGGGTTTTTTTGTTTGTTTTTTTTTAGGGTTACTTGCCAGAAGAAACCAAAGTCATTGCTCATTATATCTGGATACCAAAAAAATGATTTGGGAATTTTTCCCCCCCCCCTTTGTGTTCTTTCCCTTTTTTTTTATTTTCTAAAACATATACTTAGTGTTCAGAAAAGTGTTCTTGAGAATACTTTGAGCTGTGGTTCACCTCACTAACCCTGGCTGAGGTCATTATTCTGGTGCTCTTTAGTTTCAGGGGTTTGCAACAAAGCCACAAAAAGGAAGTGCTCTTGCTCTAAAGCAATTAGTTTGAGAAGCAGAAGGATTGAGAATTTGTGCATTTTTGGGGTTTTGCTGTTTGGAAGTCAGAACTTTACTTGTGATTTTTACATGAGCTTTAAATGGGAAGATACTGAAGTCAGAACTTTTCTTGTGAATTTTACATGTGCTTTAAATGGGAAGATATTCATCTATTTTTCTTTGAGTATAATTATCTTGTAAGACACCGTTCAGGATTTTGACTACAAGTCTAAGCCATTCTAACATCCCACTTAACTTTAAAATGAACATGATTATATTGTTATCTGCATGATTAGCCGTTTAGCCAATTCCATCGTTCACCAAACAAACCTTTCCTCATCCTCAGAAGGCTTGAATCATAGAATCATAGTGTCTGAGTTAGAAGGGAACCATAGGGATCATCGAGTCCAGCTCCTGTCCCTGCATCTCCTCTTCTCCAGGCTGAACAGACCCAGTGATTTTAGCTTCTCCTCGTATGGCTTCCCCTGTAGACCCCTCACCAACTTTGTGGCCTCCTCTGGACACAGTCCAGTAGCTTTAGATCCTTCTTATACTGTGGTGACCAAAACTGCACCCAGTGCTCCAGGTGAGGAGCAGAGCAGGACAATCATCTCTGTCTGTCGGCTGATAACGCTGTGCTTGAAGCATCCCAGGACACACTGGTTTGCACATTAACAGCCACTTAAAATGGAAGAGATTTTTCCATACCATCAAAATCTGCTTCACGGACAGGCTGGTTTTTAATCGGTGCATTTGAAATCTCTCAGATATTTGTATGTCATCCGTAGGAGATGGATCAAGAACAAAGGCAGCTGCCCTGTCCCCAGCGGTTCAGCACACAGGGATGTGAGCCCTGGCTGGACCACGCTTCAAGCTCCAGGACTTGGGATGCTGTCAGAACAGCTTGTTTACACGCTAGAGGGAGATCCCAAAGAGATTTCACAGGGACTTTTCACAGAGAGAGAGAATTAGTAGCCACACGGATAAATTAAGGTCTTTACTTTCCACTGATTGGTAATCCAGCAGGTGATAAACAAGGGTAAATGCTGGTTTGGTTGGTATTTTAACAAACACAGCCCAAAACGACTATTATTTATTCACCTTCTTTCATATTGACCCGGTAGTCGTTCAGTTTTACCCCAAAGCTTTGATATAGTTCAAGTAAAAGACACAGAGGATGCTGTGCTCTCTAGGAGAAGGACGGGGTCTTCAAGTGACCTAGATGTATATTTAGCTCATTTGAAGTACTCGCTGCTGTCTGAGCAGACCGCGATGGCAGTGCTACTGATTTCTGCTTCACTCTATCTCTGTGGCTGTGGGTGGCATTTTCCCAGATCCTGCTCACTGCTCACTCAGGCTGAGCAGGAATCCACAATCCCTTCCCTGCGGACAACTTCTGTGTTCCACGGCTGAGAGAGCTGGGGGTGTTCAGCCTGGAGAAGAGGAGGCTGAGGGGAGACCTCATTGCTCTCTACAACTACCTGAAAGGAGGTTGTGGAGAGGAGGGAGCTGGGCTCTTCTCCCAAGTGACAGGGGACAGGACGAGAGGGAATGGCCACAAGCTCCACCAGAGGAGGTTTAGACTGAACATTAGAAAAATATTTTTCACAGAAAGGGTCGTTGGGCACTGTTAGAGGCTGCCCAGGGAGGTGGTTGAGTCACCGTCCCTGGAGGTGTTTAAGGGACAGGTGGACGAGGCGCTGAGGGACATGGGTTAGTGTTTGATAGGAATGGTTGGACTCGATGATCCAGTGGGTCTCTTCCAACCTGGTGATTCTATGATTCTATGTTTTCAGCTCGGCCCAGAGTCCCCACACTCCCCAAGGTGCATTTCTCTCCCTCGTCGTACTCATACCGCAGTCTTGCTCCTACGCAGGTATTCATGCAGCCAAACTAGATATTTAATCAGGAAAATGACTGTACAGGAAAGCAGCACCTGTTTTGGTTGGTTTTTTTAACTTCTCTTTCAGCCAGGTTGTTTTTCATCCAGATTGCTTCATGGGTCAAGCTGGCCGAGTGTACCCAGTGCCAGCAGAAGGGATGTGCCAAGGATATATTGCAGAGAGAGGGCAGGGTGGGACTGCCCTTCTTGGCAGCGCTCAGCGCTTGGCTCTGTGGCTTTTTGGGCGACAAGGGGTGATTTTGGAATCCCAGCTGGAACCTCTCTTAATTATTTGTGTTGTTGGAGATGATTTAAGCCCTCTTTGACTCTTCTTGCTATTTGGCCTTCACATTTTTAAGCCTACCATCTTTTCTTTGGAACAATTTGAGTTATTTCCAAAGTGATGCATCTTAAAATGTAAACGTGTGCATGAGGTGAACCTCAGCCTGCTGCTTTTTCTGCCAGGGTTTGCGTTATTTGCTTCTCTCCCTTTCCCCCTTGCCCAGGCAAGTCCTTACCCCCGGAGCACTTAGCATCACAAACACCAGCCCTCTTGTGGAAGAGGGCTTACGTAGTTTGCATCTTCACAAAGCCAGATGTTTGGGAGCAAAGGAATATGAGATGTTGCTGTCCCTCAGCTCTATTCAAGAGCCATCAATCTTCCACTTCAGAAGTCTCATTCTTCCCCTTCCTAGAGCTCTTTGCCTTTTTAGCACTTCATCAGAGCACTTTGTTTCACCGGGGAATTTCTGCCTTGTATCTTAATCAGCAGCAGCAGTACCAGCAGCATCTCTGTGCCTTCTGGCCCTTTGGCAGCCTCAGACTAAAGTCCTTTCTTTAACATTGCTATCCCAGAGCAATAGGTAAGGTAAAGTGCTTTTTAAGTGCTGGAGTTTTTGCCCAAGAAGATGGCATTTCATGTTTCAGAAGGAAATGCCTTTTCCCAGAGCATTGCTGACTTGTAGGTCTTCCAGTTTCTCTGCTTAAAGAGCAGATGAGAGGAAAAATGGGGGTCACTTTTCCAAGATATCTGCAGAGCGTGGTATATCAAGTCTTTACTGTTGTAGAAGGAAACAGGGACGTCTTAAAGAGGGAATGTCTCATCGTGAGTTTTCCAGTATTGGTATTTTGTATTTGAGAGCCAAACACTGAAGCAATAATTTGGGTGGCACTGAGGAGCCTTGTCAGACCCATCACAATATTCACATTTTTAATCAGAATAGGGCCAAAAGTGCCTTCTAAATATTAGAAATTATGTCAACTTCCCTCTCTTTTGCTGCAACTCTTTGCAAGATGCCTTGAGTCCCTGCTTCTCCTTCTTTCCCTGGCTCTTCAGCTCCTCCTTGCCCCTCTTCTGCTCAGCCCAGCACTATCCTGCGCCTACCCAACTCATCAGGATTTATCCTCAGCAGCAGCCTCGTGTCCAAAGGGATGGAGGAAGTGGTGGGGAGGGATTTTTCTCCTACAAAACCTGTTCTGAGAGCTTTCACCTTCAAATGATCAACCTGATCGAGGTGCAAGTCAAAGCCAGGAGGAGGTTTGAGAGAACAAAGCACCTTTAAGAATATGGGCAGCTGAAATTTGTGATCTGGGAGTATTCAGTGATGTTTAAAAGGTCACATTTTGTTTGACAAATTGTAAGTAAAACAAAGAAAGGAAATCAGATTTATAGCACCTATGGCTACAGCAGAGGGGCTTTTTCCTTCCTTTACCATCAAATTTGGATGTATGCATACTGGAGAAAAGCCTGCCACCTGCTTTTAAGGATTCTACGCATCCTCCAATTCACCAGCAGCAGGAAAAAGGAGCTTATTATTTTATCATCCTTTTAAAAAAAAGGAAAAAAACCAGCTGGAATAGTTATGGTTTACTGACTGCATGTAGTTCTTTGCAGTATAAATCAGTGGTAACAAATTTCAAGCATGAGACTTAAAAACTACTCAACTGCATATGGGAGGAGAAAGGTGCGGATAGGAGCAGTGAACTGAAAACAGACATCCCTGAACATGTGGTTTACAGCTTCCCATTGTTCTTGGTGGGTAGTGACTTCTGTCTTCTAGCATCCCTCCTTTTGAGAACAATTTTTCATGTGCATACACTGAAACAGGTGTGGTAAGTGACATCATGTCAGGTTTTTTCCCAGAAACCATTGAACAATGCCACTTAGAATCATAGAATCATCGAATCACCAGGTTGGAAAAGACCCACTGGATCATCAAGTCCAACCATTCCCATCAATCATTAAACCATGCCCCTCAGCACCTCATCCACCCTCACCTTAAACACCTCCAGGGAAGGTGACTCAACCACCTCCCTGGGCAGCCTGTTCCGGTGCCCAATGACCCTTTCTGTGAAAATTTTTTTCCTAATGTCCAGCCTAAACCTCCCTCGGTGGAGCTTGTGGCCATTCCCTCTCATCCTGTCCCCTGTCACTTGGGAGAAGAGCCCAGCTCCCTCCTCTCCACAACCTCCCTTCAGGTAGTTATAGAGAGCAATGAGGTCTCCCCTCAGCCTCCTCTTCTCCAGGCTAAACACCCCCAGCTCTCTCAGCCGCTCCTCATAAGGCCTGTTCTCCAGCCCCTTCACCAGCTTTGTTGCTCTTCTCTGGACTCACTCCAGAACCTCGACATCCTTCTTGTGGTGAGGGGCCCAGAACTGAACACAGGACTCGAGGTGCAGTCTCACCAGTGCTGAGTACAGAGGGGGAATAACCTCCCTGGACCTGCTGGTCACACCGTTTCTGATCCAAGCCAAGATGCCATTGGCCTTCTTCATAGAATCATAGAATGGTTTGGGTTGGAAGAGACCTCAAAGCCCATCCAGTTCCAACCCCCCTGCCATGGGCAGGGACACCTCCCACAGGATCAGGTTGCTCCAAGCCCCATCCAACCTGGCCTTGAACCCCTCCAGGGATGGGGCAACCACAGCTTCTCTGGGCAACCTGGGCCAGGGCCTCACCACCCTCACAGGAAAAAAATTGCTTCCTAATGTCTCATCTGAATCTCCCCTCTTTCAGCTTAAAACCATTGTCCTTATCCTGTCCCTGCACTCCCTGATCAAGAGCCCCTCCCCAGCTTTCCTGGAGCCCCTTTCAGTACTGGAAGCTGCTCTAAGGTCTCCTTGGAGCCCTCTCCTCTCGCCTGAACAACCCCAACTCTCAGCCTGACCTCAAAAAGATGTATATTCCTAGTATGAGACTTAGTATGGACAGGAACATTTTAAGCAAAAGATCTGCTCAGGTGAGATAAGATGGAGAGAGGTGGTTCTTCTTGGGGATATGGACCGACTTGAAATGTCAGTCAGTGCCTTCAATGAAATGTGTGACTTTGCAATTAAAATATCTGCTTTCCTTTCATATTTTTTGTCCAAGTATGACACATGACAAAGAACTGTGAAATGTTTTGTTGCCACATATTTTAGCCGCCAAAAATAACTTTTTGCTTTTGGGTTACAGTAAGTAGAAATGAGTCTTTGGATGAAATTTTCCCAAATGGAAGGGGACTCTAAATTTTATTTAGTTTTAAGTAAAAATTGCTTGCCCTCTCAATTAATCAGCATTTTGCTGCTTGGCATTCATGAGAGCCGACTAGTTCTTCAGAAGGCCCAGGGTATGGCAAGAAGAAAGATCTGACAGCAGGGGGGAAGAACGAAAAGCCACCAAAAATTCCTCCCAGGCATTTGTTAAAATGAATGTTTGTTGGAGAGAGGAAGATTCATACAAATCTAGATTTAAATAGCACAGGAGAGCGGCAGAAAAGTGAACCATCTTGGGGAATGACTTTGAATTTCCCGGCTTTTGTCAGGTTTGTCACAGCCTTATCGTTTGCAGGGTTATTTTTTTGTGTGTGTGTGTGTCGGTGGAATCCTTCTGGCTCGTACACGAAAACTGGGACTGTTCAGAGTATCACATTTTCATCTTAGTACTCATCTCCCTGATCTTAGAGATGAAAACATACCCCATAGTGTGTTAGATGTAAAAGCCATATGTAGGTGATGATATAGATGGTTATTAAGGGAGTTGATATAGTTAGCAACAGAGACATTGTATCTAGTCACTCCTTTTTTTTTTTTCTCCTTTTTCCCTTGTAATTGGCTACGAGTGGCTCTAGATTCCCAAGGAGGGGCTTTCTCCATTAGTTCATCATCCGCCGCCTGCCACTGTGTTGATATTTTCTTTGTTTCTTCTTTTCCTTCTAATTCCGATTTTTCTTTTGACTGGATGTGGAACGACAGATCTTTTGAGACCCCCTTCCACAATTTTTTTACTCCTTGCGAGTTCCTCAGAAGCGTTGGTGACTCCACAAGGCAAAACTGACCCTACTGGAAGACCAGTCAACTGTACTTTTGGACAGGACGCCTGCGTTTTTTAACTTCCAAGATAAAATCTTTATCTACAAATATTAAACAGAAAATTTTGTTAGGCATTTTATTGAACTAATTTCTTGTGTCTCTTTTCCTGCAGACCCCGACTGGGCCAGCTTGAATCTTGGAGCCCTCATATGTATCGAATGCTCAGGTATTCACCGAAACCTTGGCACACACCTTTCCCGGGTCCGCTCTCTCGACTTGGATGACTGGCCGATAGAGCTCATCAAGGTGATGTCTTCTATCGGGAACGAGCTGGCAAACAGCGTCTGGGAGGAGAGCAGCCAGGGCCATATGAAACCTTCGTCAGACTCCACAAGGTAGGCTTCTTGTTCCATCTCGCCGTGGCACGCAGCAGGCAGGTGCTATGTGACACTGCACGTGGCTGCGAGGTATGTGCTCATAAATCCTCATCTTGGCATTGCAGTCAGAGGTGGTAAGAGCATTACCACATTTTACAACATGGACTTACAGAATTCTTGGAGAGAATTCTAAACTTTATTAAAATGACAGAGTATTTGTCTTTGACTGCATCCCAGGAAGAACGTGTGTCAAAGGAGGGGGTGATGCTGTCAGAAGTTGAGTAAACCTGTTGCTTTTTCGCTCTTGAGAAGGTTTCCTCAGCAGCTCTACAATTTTTTTGTTCAATTACCCGACCAACAAAGCAGCAGGAGACTGAGAGCTCAATCTAAACAAATACTGTAATGCGTTTCTTTGTTTCGGTGGTCCACAAAGCTCCTGACTCTTGGACCATCCCTTTCTGATTAATAATCTGCTTTCGGTAGTTCAGGATCACTGAGGGATTTGTATCTGGCCACCAGGTCTTTGAGTTCTCATCACAGATGTTGAAAATCCAGCTCACTGTGGACTTGCTTGCTTTTTTTATGTGATATATATGAAATGCGAAGTTGGGGAGGGGCGGTGTTTCCTGTGAGAACTGTTTTTTACCTACCAATCATAGCTCAACACAATCAAAATCTTCTTTCTGTGATGCGTTGTTGTACCAAAAGCCATTTTTGCTTAATTTATCTAACCACTGTCAAAGGAAGATGTTTTGAAAATACTTCCTGATTTTAGTAGATTTGAGATGCGAATGCTACCAGTTACAACTAAGGAATTGCCTGGGGGAAGCAGAGTGTTCTCTGGCAGACAGTGTTTCAGCAGGAGTGTTTGGGCAGGAGAAGGACCTTCTGGGCTACTTTGCACAGTTGGACCAGCCCTTGAAGTTGTCTGAAGAAGTGTGTGGTAGTTGTCTCATCCGAGCACTGGTTGGTCCCAAGTAGCAAATGATGGACATTTGACTTTCAGTGTTTGCTTCCTGCATATGAAACAAATCGGAGGGGATCATATTCTGGTTTTGTTTATGTATAGTTGTGGATCCTGCTTTTTCCAGTACCGGATCAAGTGAAATTATAACCCAGGAGCATGTACCCGGGCCACCTCCTGTGGTGTAGGAGTAGGTTTGTCCTGTTGTCTGTAATAAAGTCAACTGTTTCTTATTACATTATTTCGTTAG
Organism: Clamator glandarius; assembly: GCA_033459285.1. Lineage (NCBI taxonomy): Eukaryota > Metazoa > Chordata > Aves > Cuculiformes > Cuculidae > Clamator > Clamator glandarius. The sequence continues at coordinate 1,098,321 of JAUNZM010000078.1, forward strand.
CACTGAAAAATGAATTTGTGGTGCCACCTTTGGTTCATCGTCGAGAATGAAGCCAGTACATTAATCAGGCTACTTAGATGAATGACTATGCATATAAAAATGTTCAGGGAGACCCACGCAGAGATTTTGTTCATACATAAGCTACTGTATTCCTGTATATTATTAGACAGCTGATATAATGATTTCATCAGGCAGATTGAAATCAATTTATTGCTGCTTTGCAGTCATTAGTAGTACTTTAATCTAGAGATTTTATATTGTTGCAACTAACAATTACAGATTGCTCCTCACTACTGAGGTGAACTGGAGGGATACCTCAGTTCTAAATACTTTTAAAAGGAAAAGGCATACACACAATTGGATTTTTTATTTTTAATATTATTTTAGTGTGGATATAATAAAGATGTTATTAGGAAGAATCTAAAATATACATGACTAATGAAAAGAGAACTGTCCAATTGAATTAAATTAGTCAGGTTTTCATGTTTGGAAGTGAGTTTTCCTTGTAAAAAATGAACTTCATTCTCTTTGTATTTCATGCTCAGAGCTTATATTCATTCATCTTTCTTTGTTTCTGTACATCTTCGTGTTTAGGTTCAGCTATTTATGTTTGTCAGTGTCATCATTGCTTTTTTCCCTGGACTCTGAACACTTTTTAACTAAAGGCATAAAGATGCAATTTATAAATACACAAGTACAAGAGCACATTTACACTATGGAATAGCTGTTAGAAAAAAAGAGAATTAAGATTATGTGAAAACTTTTCCACAAAGCAATTGTAATCTTGCTTTGCTAGTCCTGTTTTTTTCCTCTGTTTGCAGCAGGGACTGAAGTGATATTTGTCATCTGAAAGTATCTGAAAGGTCTGCGTTTTGAAAATGCCTCCTTTTGTACTTTCCTTTGGTCTCTACTAGCTTCATAAGCCTTCTGTCCAAGGTGCGACAAGAAAAGGAGTCCAGGTTCTCTAGGTATAAGATATGCGTTCCTTTTGTCGCTGCTGCTGTCAGTTTTGCGCGAGGAATCCCATCAGAAGCAGTTGCAATGGACCCAAAGTGGAGTTAAACAACCCCCCCGTTTTTTATTGTTGCAAGATTGAAGGGAGAAGAGGCAGCTAAAGTTGAGAGACTGGGGAAAGAGGTGAGAAAGTAAGCTGGTAGAAAGTTGACTGGGAAACTATGATTTAGAGTTCTGATGGAGGAGGGATGGAAGGAGTCTGTGTTTTCCTCCAAGTTTCTCCTGAGCTTGTTCATATCCCCATTCCCTTCTGCAGCTCCACTTACTACATCTATCCCATGTAGCGATTCCTTTTTTAGTTCCACTATATATATATAGTCATTAATCTACCCTCCATGGCTTTCCATGTTTGCTCAGACCTTCCGGCTGTGCCTGAAAAGTGTTGGAAACACAAGAATAGAAGATTCCCCCAACTGATTCCGAGGCTTAGCACAAAGCATGAGTAGAAGACCTTAGACAAATAGTCTTTCCATGTGTTTCTTTATGATAGTGCCTGTCTTAATGTCTCTTAACTCTTCTGTCTCCACAAAGCACCAAAAGCTGTCGGTGCAGTGATGGGCCCTTTGTTAACAGACATTTGTAGAGGGGATCAGACATACCTGGGTTTCACCAGTTCCTATTGTGACTTTGGAGATGAAGCCATCAGTAGAAACCCCCAGGCTTTCTAGGGACAGAAAAAAAAAAGGATTATTGACTGTTCCACAAACACTGAATCCGTTGGGCTGGAAGGCTTGAGGAGCATTCACTTGCTGGACTAAAAGGAACCTGAAGGTCTTGACATGACTTCAGCTTGGGAAATGTCTGCAATGATCACTGAATCACTGAAGTGGCATCCTGTGTGTTTCTATTGAGTAGAGGGAAGGGTGGAGACATCCAGGGAAGAGGGATGTTCTGCAGGAGGGATTGCTAAGTGGCTACTGTAGGCCACGGCATGATTAAGGAGTCTTACTCAGGACGGTGTCATCAATATTTATAAAAATAGAGTTAATCCAGGCTGTGAGTAGAGCTTGCATTTTTAATTTTGTACCTTCAAAAATAATTTGAACTGATACCAAATATAAACTACATCAAATATACCAAAGCTGTCCTTTCCTTGTCCATTCAGATTCTCTTAAAAACTCCTTCTCTGAGAAAGTCTTTGGGAAGGGTAAACCTGAAAATGTATTTTGAAGGTCAGAAAGGCTGTCAGATTGGAAGGTGTGAGCTCACATCCTTAGAGTTCTGTAGCAAAAGGCATTACTCCTGTTACATCAAGTACATTGCCCAGGTAGGTCCTCTAATGTTAACGCATGCCAGGTCTCATCAAGTCTGAGAGGCTGCCTATAAAGTAGAATCATGGAAGAATCACAGAATTGTTTAGATTGGAAAAGACCTTTAAGGTCATCAAGTCCAGTCTTTAACTCAGCACTATCAGTTCCACTATTAAACCATGTCCCTAAGCAGCGCATCTCCACGTCTTTTGAAAACCTCCAGGGATGGTGACTCCACCGCTTTCCTGGGCAGCTGGTTTCAGTGCTTCAAACCTTTTGGTCAAGAAATGTCTAAACCTCCCTTGGCACAACTTGAGTCCATTTGCTCTCATGCTATCACTTGTTACTTACTACAAGCAGATCTGCAGGTCGTTCAGTGCCTCTGGATCAAAGGCGACACCTTGGATGGTCTCTAGTGTGAAACTGGAAAGCAGTAAAGGTTATGGGGTCACAGGTGCATGGGATCCTCAAGGAACCAGCGTAGTATAAGCAGTAGCATAAGGCAAAGTTCAAACTGAGGGTGTTGGCGTGAGTACAGAGAGGAAAGAGGAATTAACACAAGCTCCCAGTGAGCATGAAGAGTTGGTGAAGCAGGTGAAAACCCAAGCGTGGGTGAATACGTGCATGGGGAAGGGGAAGGAGACCAGCTGGCCTCTGAGCGGTGGTGTCCGTGGGTCCCTGATTAGGTCAGCTTTGGAAGGCTGATAATTGGTTCCAGCAATTACCAGCAGCCCTGAGAACCGCCGCTCAAACTTCGGGAGCCCTGTGACAAATTGAAGCTGACTGCTGGTGAAGGAGTATTGACTTCCCATTTCTAAACAGGGGGATCATTAGTCAAGAAAAGCATCTTTTAATTACTCGCAGGAAGAGGGGGGAAAAAAGGGAAAAGATCTTTCAGTATAGATCCTGCAACAACTGCCGTTTTTTTCCCAGTGCATTCAATATTAAATTTATTGTCTTGGAGGGGAGGGAGTGAGCGAGGAGAGTTTGCCTGCGGTCCCTCCTTCAGTAATGTGGGTTTAATTTGGAGTGAGAAGTCAAATTAGAGTAAATCAATGTTGCGACAATTAACTGGGTCTGGGGATGAGATCAAGATTTTCCCCTCTAATTGCTATTGATACTGTTTAAGCACACTCTTAAAACATTGATTTGGAGTGGTGCGACACAGGAGTAGCTCCGTGGGGCAGAGGCAGAATCGCTCCGCAGAAGAATGTTGGAGCTGTGGTGTTTCACCTGGCCTTTTGCAGTGGTATGTAGATCTCCTATGAGATATTTAACTTTGTTCTGGACACAACTCACGTGCTTTGCTTTCTCCTTATTATTCTTGCCCACGTGGTTTCTGGTTTGGAGGCTTGCTTGCTGCCACTAGCTTCCTAATGTGTTGTTGGCCTTTTCCAAATGAGATCAGAGAATTGGTTGGTTGTGTAAGATCTGTGATATCATTGAGTCCAACCATACCTGTCCACTACAAAACGAGATCCCTGAGCACCTCGTCTGCCCATCTATTAAATACCTTCAGAGATGGGGACTCCACCACCTCCCTGGGCAGCCTCTGCCAGTGCCTGAGAACCCTTTCAGTGAAGAGGTTTTTTCTTAATATACAATCTGAACCTCCTCTGGTGCAACTTGAGGCCATTTCCTCTCATCCTAAATGAGGTGTCACCATCCCTCTGCCTGCACCAGGAGCTGATTTATCTGGTCCTTAGCCCTCACCCTCTTTCTCCGAGTTCCCAAGGTCTCCGTCTTGGTCTCGTTGGGAGTGCTGGAACGTGCCAGCAATGAGGCCAGCTATAATTTGCTGGCCAAGAAGAGGGAGTACAGCATGATATCCAGGCACCATCCCAGCCATGCTGTTCTGCTCAAGTGATGCTGAATATTTTCATTAGCTGTGTGCAAACCTCACAGGTAAAGGGCTCCACCATTTCAACATCATTTTGAGAGGATTCATAAATAGGAAGAACCTCCAACTCCATTAAAAATGTAATTTTCAAGTGAGAAATGAGCAGTTAGTAGAAGCTTAGGGGTACTTTTAAGCTCTGCCAAGGCAGCCCCAGGCAGCAGCTCTTTAAAGGGAGCTTGGAGGTTGGAACATCCACTGCAATTTTGCTCGGGTAGTCTGTTTGCATAGCAGTCACCCTGTTTATTCTGTGTACCAAAGGTTACAAGAAAATAGAGAGGTTCTTAAGAGCTGCCCGAGAAGTCTGGAGTTGGGAGCTGGCAGTGTTGGGAATTGACTTTCACCTTACGACGTGAGATCCAGTTTGAACCCTCGCTCACTAATGAACTGAATTTAATGGTGTCAGAAGAAACATTACGCAGCTCGACTATATTTAACAGACTTTTACAATCCTGAGCTGAAGCCCGGCTTGCTGTTTCTAGGGTAGTGTCTGCTACACCGAGCATTCACTGGGTTCTGGGGGAAACGGGGGAGAAACTTCTATGAAAAATATTAAACCATGCCTTCTTTTTATTGTAAAAGTGGTTATTCCTTGATTACGGACAGGGCAGGTAAAGGGCAAGCCCAGGGAAAGGGAGTAGTTATGATGCTGGGATTGCATCCTGAATCTTGCAAGGATGCTCCTTTTCATCTCTCATTTCTTGTTCCTATTGGCCATCAGATTGCTCTTCTAGTCCTGTTGGGCTCCGGTTCCTGGCATAAGGCCACGGCGTCGCCAATGGGGCCTGGGGGAACAGCGGTACCGCTCTCTCCGCAGTTGTCAGGTCTGGTTTCTTAGCGGTTCTTGGCCTGATGGTACCGCTCTCTCCGCAGTTGTCAGGTCTGGTTTCTTAGCGGTTCTTGGCCTGATGAGGTCAGTGTTTTGTGCCTTTTGAATGTTCCTCCATGCTCGACACCTTTCCCATTTCAGAGGTGGGGGAAGGGTGTTTTTAAAAATAAATAAAAAAATAAAAAAGAGAGATTTTATTGTGAAGGGCTGACCAGAACCCATCTGCAGTTGGGTGGCATCTGCTCCCCACATGTCACTTCCCTCATTAACAAGCAATTGAATTAATTAAATGCTACTCAGAACACGCATAACAAGCTACCGGCAGTGTCCAAATTAGCACTGATAATCAAGGATGATTTCCTTTATTATCCTGCTAAGTGGTGTGCAGGCTCTGATCTCCCTGTCTGCCCTCATCTATTTACATACCCCCAGCTTCTGCCTTTAGAAGCTGAGGTTATCTTACCTAGTTAATTTGCCACGATCACCAAGCATGGCGGATTGATATTCCTGCCTCTGCTGAAGCAAACCCCCCCCCTTTCTCCCCCTTTCCTTCCTCCCCAAGCCTGGTCCTTTGTATCTCAAGCTCACTGATAAATTAAAAGCCACCCCTGTGGTCTCTCAAGTGAGTAATAGAGGCAGAAATTTCATTTTGCAACTGGCTGATTTAATGATCCAAAGGGTAATTAATGGCCTGATTATCTTAATGTTAAATATGTCCGGCAGCAATTACTGTGACCTCCCGCTTGTCAAGGTCCAGGCTATGCTCTTCTTTCAATTAAGTTCTCTGGGGCTTAATGGTATGAATAAACTCCTCTGATTCTATCATTCCGGACTCTGAGATTTAAGCAAGCTAGGGGCTCGTTTGGAGTTTTAATCAGCCCGTCTTCTACTTGAGCGATCAGAGTTAACAATTATAACAAGGACAGTTTAACTTTCTTTCTCTCTCATCCTCCCCCCCATCTTCCCCCCCCGCCTTTCTACTTCTTTATATTTTCATTTTATTATTTTCTTGAAGCGCTCGGAGGGGATTTTGTTGGCTGCAGCGGCGGCTTTGCTAGGCTAGTCTCTCCCTATATAAATTATCATGTGAATGCCGCTGTTTTTCCATTTGACAGGCTTAATTAATTGGCAGGAGCGCCCAAAAATGACAGTGCCACTAATTGCAACTCCAAGTCCATTTCTGTCATTGCGGCACGCTTGTCAGCGGGCATGCCCCGCTCCTCGCCGCGGCCGGAGTTTGTTGACGTTTTCCATTTCGGTTTTCACATCTCGTCGGGGAACGTGATGGGATGTGATAGCCCAAGATGTGCCTTTGGGTTCTGCAGGCATGCGGTTTGTGCGCAAGAATGACATTCCCTGCCAATAAAGTTTAGACAGCTGGGCTTCTGCAGACCCAACAGCTGCTGGGAGACTTAAGATTTGACTTAAGATAGTTCAGCAAGTCTTAGGAACCGGGGAGACTTTGGGAAGGAATTAATAGAAAGGAAAACAAAACTGTAACAACCAACAAACCCTGGGAGTTGTAACTCACTTCTGGTCTTTGCGGTGGATGAGCGACACTGAGCAGCTCATCTCCCAGTGAGCTGGAGTTCTATTAGCTCTGGTTTGGACAGCAGATATTTCATAAAGATAATGAGGAAAATGCATAAATTATTAGTTACAGAATGTTGTGTTTTCAAACACAGACATAAATAAAAAGACTGATTCATTGCTGCCGGTAAACTAAAACCCTTCCCGGTGTAACTGTTGAAATGAACTGATTCTGACGTGCTAGGTCACGTGCTTTCAGATTAGAGGAATTGTGATTGTTTTAAAATAACACTTAAAATGAAATAAAATGTGTCGTTTACCAGTAGCTTCCAGGAAATGCATCCAATAAGCATCAGTGAGTGAGGCAAATGAAATGTCAGCTTGGGTGGCCACTGGTCCGATTCCACCGTTTGGAGGCCTCAGAAGCTCAAATGCCGTACTCCAAAGGTGAAGGTTAGCAGTAGTACAGCATATTTTATTGTCCTTGTAGCTGCCTGGCAGACCTTGTCATCCAAGAGCTGTTCCAGTAAAAGACTGGTGCCTACATAGCGTCTGGGAGATACCTGGATGATTAAAAATAAAAGCAAAACAACAACAAAAAAAACCCCTTCAACCTTGGTTGTCCAAGTTAATGAGCACTTTAGATTAAATGCTCCCTGGTTCAGTTGCATATTTCTTATGTTCAAATCTGTCTTTGATAAAAACTCAAACACTTTGCAAACAGAAGCCCAGTTTGCAGTTATTATTGTAGTTATTATTCTCCTTGTTGCCTGTGAAAGAAGAACCTGCAAAAAAGAAGCCTCTGTTTCCTTCTATAGTACATTTGAGCTTTTGTTAAAAAGCAGAGCTGTAAAAGCCACGTTACTATTTATATTTTAATCTAAATAGCTTAGGTACCACTTTTATTAACTTCTCTGAATATTTAATTTATCGTAGAATCACAGAATAGTTTGGATTGGAAGGGACCTCAAAGCTCATCCAGTTCCAACCCCTCTGCCATGGGCAGGGACACCTCCACCTGGACCAGGTTGCTCATAGCTTCATCCAGCCTGACCTTGAGCACCTCTAGGGTTGGGGCATCCACGATTTATATGTGTATATGGACCTGACACATCGCTCTCTGTGTTCATACCTTGCATGGAACATCTGCGTGCTCTGTGGTTGCTGTGGTGAATGTTATGGACCCATATGGCCCACGGTCAGCTGAGATTTCCAGTTACGCTGAGTTTATGGTATGTTCTTTTCAGCTTGCTTGCCAACTACCTTCTGGAGAGTTTGCCCAAACATTGCTGGTGTAATTTGGAGGGTTTTGGAAAGGAGAACCAACGAAATTGTTGGTTTTGTTCTCTTCTCGTTTTCTCTGCTGTCTCATGCGTGAGATTATCCATACATCCATTTGCTGTTCATCCTTTGGAAAATACTTTTGCAGAGGAGAGCAGGGTGTTTTGGCCTTTTTTTTTTCTTTTTTGGTAGCTGCTGGCTAACATACCTCCTAGATAAGACCCTAAGATCCTTCCTCAAACCCAGATTCTACGGGTATGGTGCCAATCCAAAAAAGAAGATCAGAATAGGAGGCCAGAGGCAATGGTCAAGCTTTGAAAACGGAATAAAGAGAAAAAGAATGGAAGTCCGTTCAAGGGATCTTGAAGGCAAGTAGCTTTGCTTTCACGCAGCAGAGGAAGAGGAAGGCAACAGTCCATATTTTAGCATTTTTTTGCCTTTTCCTTAGAAGTCTGATGACATTTGGTGGGTTTCTTCCCACCAGGAATTGTGGAGAACACTCACTCCTCGTTTTTGAAGCAAGTTCTCAGTGTTGAGAAAAAATTAGAAACCCACTCTGGATACAGAAGACTTGAAGAAAAACATCCTTGTGTCTGTTAAGTTTACAAATCAGATCTGTTTGAAGACAACTTGCCTCTTGAGGGTTGTGCAGTAGGACAGGTGATAAGAGACTGAAATGTTTTACCTTGGACGTACAGTCAACTCAAGGTACTTTTATTCTGCTGAGATTCGTGACTATTTGTGGTTCTGGTTTTGTGTAAATTCGGCTACAACCCTGAAAAGCACCGAGTTAAGCTGAAACTCCCTAAAAAAAAGAAGCTCTTACACTTTGGGAAATCCAGAATTCAAGTTCAGGTCTCAATCAAGGAGGATTTCTTTCTGTTGTAATGAGTGAGAGTGGGGAGATATATTGGGAAAACAGCATAAATGATTCAGTAATCTGTTGTCAGAAAAAGTCGTTTTGGGATTTGCTGGAATAAGAACCACAGTCTGTTGGTTGAGTGCCTGTTCTAGAGGTCTCAAAGCAGTGCAGGATCTTGGCTTCAGACTTAATTTTCAGTTCAGATAAGGACTGTTTATTTCTCGTTCTGTGTTAGTTCTTTCCTAGCAGAGCTAGAGAGCATTTCAGATCTGAAGACCAAAGTGTCTTCACTGTGACTACATGTCTGCTTGGCCATAAGCTACTCAGAAAGGTCAATGCAGAACTGGAAAGGTCAATGCAGAACTTACCAACAGAGAGATAACCACCACTGTGTTTGTTAGAAAATACTTGGACCAACGTGTAACTGTGGGACTACAGCAGAGGAGTGGAAGAGCTAATTAGAAGAGAGAGATTAATTTCAAATGAGAAAAGATTGGATATTTTGTTTATAAATTGAGGGGCAGTGTGGCTTACATCAAGTAGATGGCAAAAGGCTGGTACCACTTACTATGAGTCAGATGCCAGCCGCTGTGGGTTAATCTTTCCCCAGAAAATTCCTTGATACCTCAGTAAACATTTAGAAATTAAACATGAGGCTCAATCACATGCCACAGCAAGTTCAACCATAACAACAAATGGACAATGGTGCCTGTATGACAGTGATATTTCCCACTCCTTGGTGACTGTAGCCTCCCATCCATTTAGCTGCAGCCCAAAATCATTGCGTGCTTTCAGAGGGGCAGATATATAAGCAATGTCATATGTAGTCCAGAAGCCAGACCAGGATGGTGGTTAGCTCTTCTGCAGAACTGCAAAGCCCACCGCGTAAGGTAGTTTTCTTTAGGGTTTTGAAGAGGTCTGGAAGCCTTCTACTGAGAAAGCAGCATCGGGCTTGGATCGTGTGGTGTATGTGCTGAAAGGGGCCATCCATCCAGAAAGCTCTGGAGAGACTTCGGAACAGCTTCCCTCTACTTGAAGGGGCTACACGAAAGCTGGAGAGGGGCTCTTGATCATGGAGTGAAGGGACAGGATGAGGGGTAGTGCTTTTAAGTTGAAAGAGGGGAGATTTAAATGAGATATTTTGAAGGAATTTTTTCTTCTGAGAGTGGGAAGGCCCTGGCCTAGGTTGCCCGGAGCAGTGGTGGCTGCCTCATCCATGGAGATGTTCAAGGCCAGGTTGGATGGGCCTTTGAGCAACCTGATCCAGTGGGAGGTGTCCCTGCCGATGGAAGAGGGTTGGAACTGGATGATCTTTAAGATCCCTTCCAACCGAAATCATTCTATGATTCTCTTTCCTTCCACCAAAAACCATGTGTTTCTGTCCTTTCCCCCACAGCTATGCAAGCATAAGCACGGTCTGCTTATGGATCCCATCACAAGCTAGAGTTTTGGTGTGTTTGGAGTTCTTTTTGTTTCAACAAACAGGTCCCTTCTGTTCTTCAGGCTGTGTGAGCCCTATGTCAGTATAAAGGAAGCACTGGGAGGTTGGCGGCGAGGGATGAATGAAGGCAGATCAGCCCTTCCAGCAGCAGCCCCCGGCTAGAGCAGACTCAGTGTGAGGTGAAACCTCATCCTGCTATTGCTCATTTGAGTCCAAGTATGGATTGGTGAGGAATAGCTGTGAAATAGATAAGAGGTGGACTCATGAATACTTTTTCTACTTGATATGGTTAAGGAAAAGAGTAAGAATTGTTGTGTTGCCAAGCTTGGAATTGGCTGCGTGGGCTGGGGGTGAAAGCAAGCTGATGGTGAGATGTTATTTATGGTGCTTATTTTAGCTGTCTAATCAGAAATACCCAAATTAGGAGTACAGTGTAGTGCAGCTTTACAGTCAGAACTCTGAGACAGGGCAAGCACTGCATAGGCGAATATCTAAAAAAATACAACCACCACCAGAAACTGGATGAAGCTCCCGTGCTTCTTATTTTCAGAGAGATCCCATCAGATGGGATGGCGTTTTGCTGGGAGGACAAGAGTCTTCTGTTACTCTAGGAGCAACCCCCTGTTCAAAAACACAGAAATGATTGAACTTGGCAACAGAACCATTCCAGGGGAGTACGTTTGCATTAGCTAAGCTTGCCTGGACTTAAGTTTTATTATTTACAGTGACGTAAAGTTTCACGCTGCTCAGTGCATGTGTGTGTGCATCCACATTTCTGCTATTCCATCACACTTTCAGAATGAATATGGAGAGTTGTATCTTAAATACGGCAAGATAAAAGCAGCTAAAAAAATGGAAGTTTACTGTATAAAGCATTGAGCAGCCTTCCCAAAGTGATCTTTGCCCTCAGTGTCTTTAATAGCAGCTGTTTTATTCGTTATTTCTGAAAGGAGAAGCATTTCACACTTGTGTTGCTCTCGAAATTCGGATGTTTGCAAGGCTGAAGCTTGTAATAATAAAAAGGCCAAAAAAAAGCAATTGAGGGGAAAAAATGCCAAATGCCAAGCATCAGTTATTGCAAGGTTCCTTGGGTCAGATTTGGAGGCTCGTCTATGAGATGCGTTCAACTTTGGGAAGTATTGTAGGTCAAGCACGTGTTGCTGTTAGCTGGCAAAGCAAATATCCAGCAGATTAAAACTCATCTATTTTTGTTAGAAATAGACCTTATGTAAAACATTTTCTTTTTATTTGAAGCTTTTCCATGTACTTGGTATTTAACCTGTTCTTTTCATTTCTCCTGCCCTAAGGTGGTGGTTGACTGGCAGATCTCACCAAACATGAAGCTGTTTCACTAAACATATAATTTAAATTGGTTGCTAAACGTGGCATAAGAGCAGTTACTCTAAAGCAAATTTATTCCTCATCTGTGCTGCAAAAGCTTTGTTTTATAAATTATTTTAATGTTTCTATGCATTTTCTGCTCTTAACAGATGCACAAACCAGTTGTGGTTGAATATGAAGAGAGTGTCACGGTTTAGCCCCAGCCTGGCCCAGTTTGGCAGCTAAAGCCAAGCAGTTGTGATCCCAGTTCCCTTCCCACCCATACCCAGGGAAGGGGGAAATGAGAGGAAAAAGACTTGTGGATTGGAAACTAAAACAGCTTTAATAGTAGTAGTAGTAGTAGTAGTAATAGTAAGAGGAGGAGGAGTAATAACAATAATAATAATAACAACAACAAATCTATTCAATTGCACCTCCACTCCTCGATGACTGTGTCACCTGAAATGCTGCAGAGCAGGCACAAGAAAAGGGTCCTGGACTAGGAGGGAGCTGGACTCAGGTACTGGATTCAGGAACACACGGATCTGGGATCAGGGGCTAACAGGCAGACAAGGTCCTCGCTGGACATTTGGTCATTGAAGAAGAGGGCTTGGCCTTCATGGTCCCCCAGTTTTATACCAAGTATAAGGTGTATGTGATGGAATTTTCTGTTTGTCAGTTTAGGGTCACCAGTCCTGTCCATCCCTCCCTACAGATGCAGCCCTTTTTCGCCTTGGACTTACAGCCTTCTGTCAGCTCCAGGATGGCCTTGGTTACTACAGGAATAAATACGAGCATCCCAGTGCCCTGTGTTATTGCTGCTGGAGAGAAACACTGTCCAAAAAACATGCGGTTAACTTTCAGAAAGTGAAGTTACTTGGATGAGTCTGAATGGAAGCTGGAAAACTGATTCCCCCTTTAGCTCAAACGACACCAGACAGGCTGTTGCCAGTTAGGCTGAGAGGGTGGGAAGGTGGTCCTCACCTCCTTTTTCGGGGCTGAACTCGGATGGGATGTTACAGGAATGATGTGTTGCAAGGGCAGTGGTCACCAGTGATGGTGGTGGTGATGTTCCTTAGTCCTCCTGTGTTGGTTTTGGCCGTTTCAGCCTTTGGAGGTTGTTTGGGTGGCAGGTGGCTTTGTTTGAGCGTGTGGTATAGCGGAGCCTGCCTAGAACCAGCAGTGGTGATGCTGAAGAGTACTAGAAAAAAAGGCAGCGCCTTGCTGTGCTGCTGGTGGCTTTGCTGGCCGGTGACACTAGGCACAGAAGCAGCAGCAATGCCTTTGCTTTGGTCCTGGCTACAGAACCCGCAGGGCTCCATAACAGTAACTGTGACCAACTTTCTCTCTTTTGTGATTTTTTTCCTTTTTTTTCCTTTGTTTAAGAGGGAGCTTTGTTTCTGGCTCTGCAGGAAGCTGGTAGCCTATGGCAAGGGACTGGGGAGGTAAGACTTCAGTAAGATAACTAAATGAAAAGGGCAGCAGTGAAAAGATGGTGCTGGCTTTTGACTGGACTGAAACTTGATACACACATCAGCCCCGATGCCGTTTCCCCACAGCTCTCAAATATTATCTGTTTTGTCCGAGGCAGTGTGCTTACTGCTGGATTTTTAGATGTGCAGGTGCTGGGGGGGGAGCCAGCAGCGAACCCCTGAAAGAGAAGAGTGACCAGAAGAGATAAGACCACCATCACTCCAGCTTTAAAGTAATTAAATAGCAGGCTAAAATGTGTTGAGGTGAACACAGGTGACGAATCGGAGCCTTTAGAGGGTAGGAATTAGAGTGAAATGAAATGCCTTACTGTGCCTATTAACTAGATTGTGCAGACAGTGCAAAGTCCTGTCACTGGAGCATTTTTTTGTGCAAGTCTGCAGAGACATAAGGCAGTGAGAAGGAGCCATCTCTTAATAATTGGTAAGCCTCAAAAGGTAGGGATGGGATATGCTTGAAAAAGTCTTCATGCTGAACAGATGATTATGTCATGGCCTAGAAATCTCCCAGCTAACTTTTCTTTTTCCCCAAAAGATTTAAATGTTCCTGGTTTCATCCAGGTCAGAATTTCTAAGCGATGGTTTTGTTGTATTTTCATTTCTTTACAGCACCAGCCAGACTTGGAAAACTGAGGTGCGTGCACAATTGAATCACAACCTCAATAAATGCTTTTAAGACTCCTCCACACGTGGAAGGAGTAGGATTGTGTCACTGTGTGCTGGAACTGAAGAATATCTTCAGCCGCCAGCTTGAGATAATAATCAGAAGTTGACTTCTTTTTACCTTTCTCATCTCAAGAAGCAAAAAATATGCAGGTCTGTTCCTTTGCTAATTACATGCATGTGCTCCTGTCTGAGCAGAGCCAGACTAGATCTGCTGTGGCCACTTGTGCCACTCCCGCAGCTCAGACTGGTCATAAATAGATACCCGAGGTGCTTGCGTTGGCCTGTTGCATTAGGGATAAAAAAGCAGCTACAGAAATTAAAGTTACTCTTTGGGACCTCCAGTCAAGGAAAAATAGAAGGTTTAATGGATTTTAAAGATGACTGCAGTTGTGGTAGGTACAGGTTAGCCCCCCTGAGGTTTGCTGTGGCTGGAGAGTGCTGGTGTAGGGCAGTGCCTGCGATGTTTGGCATCCCTCTGAGGAATCAAGGATTTACTGCCGCGTCTACGCTGTGTGCACACAGCAAGTGATTTGCATGTCCATGGTCTCTGGGAAATGCCCAGCCTTTTGCTGGTGCATGGGGTGACCACATGCAGCAGAGGTTCCTTGCGTGCAGCCTTTCCTTGCTGTTCAAATCATAGAACGTTTAGGGATGGAAGGGACCTTTATCCAACCCCCCTGCAGGAGCAGGGACACCTCCCACTGGATCAGGTCGCTCAGAGCCCCATCCAACCTGACCATGAACATTTCCAGGGATGGGACCTCCTACCTCCTTGAGCAACCTGGGCCGGTGTTTCACCACCCTCGTTGTCAAGAATTTACTCCTTATATCCAATCTAAATCTCCCCTCGCTGGGTTTAAGGTATTTGTGAACGTGGAATGGTTTTCTGCTGCCTTAGGTGTGTCTGGCTGGTGATCCCCACTGCAGTTTATAAAACAGGACAAGTTTCCCAGCTCTGGAGAGCGGCAGAATATGGTCTGCAACATGCTAATGAGCTGTGGTGGTCAGCAGCGCTGCCCGTGTTCTAGCTGAGGATAGGGCCCCTTTCAGTTGCAGAGTGAAATCTTTCAGTTTATCAGGTCGCTTCTGGAAATAATGGCCATTCTCTCCTGTAAAATAAGTCTTCTGTTCAATTATAATTTGGTTGGATCTTCTCTCATTCACTTTCTTATTTAAATAGAAATCTACTGGCATTAGCATTTAGCAGACAGCTAGAATTTTTTCTCCATGGAGCCGTACTGGAAAATACTGCTGAGTTTACATGTTCAAGAACCTTGGTAATAAAAAGAGAAAGAGGAAAAAGAGAATATTCCATAGTTTCAAATGGGAGTGGGATAGGAGTGGCGCAGAGACAACTTGCTTTATACTTTTAAAGTTCGTCATCCTCATTGCTTGGCTTATTGCTCAAGGGCAAGTTAATTAAAGCCAATGGGAGAATTTTAAATTGAGAAAGGGGAACATTTCTTAATTAAGTTGTGGAATTCCTTTCTAATTCATGTGTCCTTTCGAAACTCAGTCGCTGTGAAGCCCCTTGCCCCTGGCACCCCATGCTCATCAGCCCCGGTAGCTGGCACTACAGGTTTGCTAGTGCCTCCATGGAATGTATTTGGAGGTGAAACCCAGCTGTGTAAGGTCCCTTTGAAGTGCAAGGTATCTTTTTGTATGGTTGGTGACAGTTCGGTTACAAATAAGTCACCAAGATTTTGAATTTTCTTCACGTGGACATAGCGTGGTTTCACATTTCCAGGGGGTGTTATGGTGTTTGGAGGGGACATGTGGATAACCAGAGTAGACTTAGGGATGCATAGAACATGCAAATGGAATGCTTAAAAAGAAATGAGAGAAGAGGGTGTCCAGACAGTGACTCCCAACACTTTATCAGAGGACCTGAAATTAAAGTCTCTCCAAATCCCCTGTTTTGGCTGGTGTTTATTGTCACATTTGCATTTTTGTGCTGACAGACGGACGTGTGATTGCAGCCCAGAAACCAGCCGTATCCTGGGCTGTATCCAAACAGAGTGGCCAGCAGGACACGGGAGGGGATTCTGCCCCTTTGCCTTTGTGAGATCTCAGCTAGAGCCCTGTATCCAGTTCTGGAGCCCTCAGCACAGGAAGGACTTGGATCTGTTAAAGCGAGTCTAGAGGGGTCCACAAAGATGATCCAAGGCTGGAGCACCTTCCAGGACAGGCTGAGAGAGTTGGGGTTGTTCTGCCTGAAGAAGAGAAGGCTCCAGGGAGACCTTAGAGCAGCTTCCAGTACTGAAAGGGGCTCCAGGAAAGCTGGGGAGGGGCTCTTCATCAGGGAATGCGGGGATAAGACAAGGGGGAAGGGTTTTCAGTTGAAAAGGGGGAGATTTAGATCAGATTTTAGGAAGAAATGTTTTCCTGGGAGAGGGATGAGGCCCTTGCCCAGGTTGTCCAGGGAAGTCGTGGCTGCCCCATCCCTGGAGGTGTCCAGGGCCAGGCTGGATGGAGCTTGGAGCAACTGCATCCAGTGGGAGATGTCCCTACCCATTTTGGGAGGTTGGAACTGGATGATCTTTAAGGTCTCTTCCAACCCAAACCATTCTGTGATTCTGTGATTCAGACAGCTCATTGGATACCAATATGTGTTAAAATGTAGAATAAGCAAGAGAGAAGAACGTGAGATGTTGTGGTGTAAATTTTACTGAAAGCTTGAGAGGGGATGTTTCAGTTGTGCAAGGAAGATACCCTTTTAAACAATGGCCAGCATCAAACATGGCCCTGTATTAAGAGGCAAGTGCTTGTGACATCCTGGTAGAGAGAGGCTGGGGTCGTATTTAGAATCATAGAATCACCAGGTTGGAAGAGACCCACCCGATCATTGAGTCCAACCACTCCTATCAAACACTAAACCATGCCCCTCAGCACTTCGTCCACCCGTGCCTTAAACACCTCCAAGGAAGGTGACTCAACCACCTCCCTGGGCAGCCTGTTCCAGTGAAAAATTTTTTCCTGATGTCCAGCATAAACCTAATTTTTAACAGTTGAGACGCGACAGACCATCTCGTAGCGGGACATGCAGGAATCAACTCAGTCCACAGCAAAGGCTTTTAGGATGCAGCACAAAATAGCGTTGATAGCCCAAGAGTTATAAAGTAATTAAAAAAGAAGCTGTTTTTTTCTGTTCCTCAAATTAAAGACAAATAATGTGGGCTCACAGACAGAGCTGCTGGTATCACAGAAAGGTGGGAGACACACCAGAGCTCCAGCTCAGTGAGCAAGAAGAGGAGTATGTGTTTCCAAGGATGGGAATAGGATGCAGTGCCTGGCTTCTCTGCGGGGAAACTGGTTGAGTCTCAAGTTAATCATGAGAATAATTTGTCAGGCAGTATTTAATGGACATCTTGTGAGTGTGTATGTGGGCAGGGTAGCTTGTAAATTTGAACGTGCCTATTTTCTTTGACAGCAATCAATAACTGTGCTGTTCATTAATGTACTTTGAGAGTTCTTCTCAGACTTTTTATGATCGTTCTGGGCTCTCTCAGATCAGTCAAAAAGAAATGTCAAAGCAGTCCAAGGCCTCTGTGTTTGCAGTCGATATTGTGCTTTTATTTTCATGCAAATTGAGGAATTGTAATATCTTTTTGCTTGGGTCCCACTTATACCACTCGATGCAAGGCAGCAGACTTGATGAGCAGGTTTGCATCATGAAGGAGGTGCCCAAATCTACATAAACATTCTGGTCTGAAGCAGGAGGAGGCACTAGTTTGGTTTATGAGATGGGCTTGGTGCTGGCAAATGAGATTCCCTTTGGAGAAACCCGACTGGAAGCTCCACATGCACCCGATGTGCTCCAGCCCCTACGTTGAAAAATAGGTGTCTGACCCATGGTGCTCTGAACCTCTTGTATAGTTGGGATTGTTTGAATCAAAGGATGGAGGCTCCATCAGTTAAAGGTAATGCTCCTGGATCGTTAATATATAGGGTTCTTGGCAGCACCTGCTCCAGCCTACACGTCTGTTCCTATTGGACTGGTTTGTTTGTTGGTGGAGGTAGAGCCTGAGTTTTCCAGACAAAGCAGTCAATTGAATTATGCCACCTGGCCCAGGCCCAGCAATCAGCTCTCATTTGAAGTGCTTGCTTCCAAGTCTCTTTGGGGTTTGCAGTATAATTTGAGGGCCTGTCTCTAATGTCCAGTTCTTGCTGGCTTTAGAGTAATTGATTGCGGCTTTTGACTGGAATCTCAGTACGTACAGTTTTGTCTGAGATGTGTATATTTACCAGACATCTATTTATCATCAGAGCAAAATAATATATGTTGAAATGAGTCCAAATGAGTCCAGAATAATATATATTGAAGTGAGCTGAGATGATCTGAGGGCTGGAGCACCTCCCGTACGAGGACAGGCTGAATGAGTTGCAGTTGTTCAGCCTGGAGAAGAGGCTCCAGGGAGACCTTAGAGCAGCTTCCAGTGCTGAAAGGGGCTCCGGGAAAGCTGGAGAGGGGCTCTTTATCATGAAGTGCAGGGATAGGATGAGGGGAACAGTTTTAAGCTGAAAGAAGGGAGATTGAGATGAGATCCTAGGAAGAAATGTTTGGTTGTGAGGGTAGGAGGCACTGGTCTAGGTTACCCAAAGCAGTGGTGGCTGCCCCATCCCTGGAGGTGTTCAAGGCCAGGTTGGATGGGGCTCGGAGCAACCTGATCCACTAGGAGGTGTCCCTTCCCATGGCAAGGTGGTTGGAACTGGATCATCTTGGAGGTCCCTTCCAACCCAAACCATTCTCTGATTCTGTATGGAATATTACGTATATATATTGCCTTTCTGCTAGTAGTTCAACGTCCATGAAAACTAGTTTCACTGCCTAAAAGAAAAATATAAGCATTTTGTAGAATATTCACTTTTTTTTATCCCAGAGTACATTGGGTAACAGTTTGCAAAGCATGTAAATAAGAGTTGGATCATTTAAGGAGGGCATGCATCTTGGGCATCAGTTTAAAACCTGAGCTTCCTTTAAGCCAGAGTCACATCCACAGTGAAATTGGGATGAGACTCGCACTATGTCAGCCTGATACAGGGATCAAAGTGGATGCAAGCTCTACCTAAAACTTGCCAAAATTGAAAGATAATTTTGAAGAAGAGCTGAAAGAAAGATTTCAAGTCTTCAATTAATGTCTCCAGGGAGAGATGCTTAAGGGGGTCGATGAAATTATACTAATTGGGGGGGTTGGAGGGGTGTGCAGGCATTTGGAGGTGGGGAAGTGGGCTCTTGTTGTTCTTGTAGTTCAAGAAAGTGCTTTTAGGAGCAGGAGATGAAATAGAGAGAGAAGTGTTTGAACTGGTTACCTTAATCTGTGCAGTCATCTCCCAGGGAAAGCAGTGAATCCCACTGCCAGTAAGACGTGATGGGGAGCAAGGCAAGGGGCCAAATGATCAAGGTGGCCTTTACTTTTCCAATTCGCGGCATCTCTGATAAGGACTTGCACAGCGTTCAACAGTGATAGCAGATATTTATAGCAGATTCCTTTCTGTTCCATGTTGAGTCCTCTGCCACCACAGAAGGCTACAGAAATCAGCTGAAATCAAGATCTAATTCCAGTGCTCTTTCCTCCCATGTCCCCTGCTCCCCTCTTGCATCCGCTGGATGTCCATTTCTGTAAGTTTTCCCTTCAGAACAAACCTATCATTTTTCACCACAGGATATTTACAGCTTCAATCAGTGCCAAATTCAATTGGCTTCTGATCTCATCGCTGGAAGTTATAGATGCAGATATTATTTGCACTGCGGTTAATTATGGAGCAATCAAACTTTGGCTTTTCCACTGTAATTTCCTCTGCCAGCTAATTTAATTAATCACCCCCAGCTCAGCTCTTCCAGCTGCGACCGGCAGGGTCATTAATTAGACATGTGGTGGTAGCTCATAGACCAGTTCCTGTTAAGGGGCTGCTGCCCACTTGATCTCTAAGGGAGCAATAGCTTTTTCAAACCATCCAGGCAGGATTTGAGGTAGCTGCCAGGTTGTTGTATTCCTCAGAAGTGGAAGTGAATCCCAAAAGGTGGACTGCAAGCAAACAGCTGAATCGCTGCTGGCGCTCAGCTCACCGGGAATGGTTTGGTGAGGCAGGATTGGAATCGTTCCCCCACAAGATGTGACTGGGGATCTGACCCAGCAGTTCTCCATGGTCCATCCCTTCCAGCCTGGTCCAGGAGAGAAGATGCTCAGAAACATGATAGAGCTCCTTCTGACTGTTTACAGGAGCTGCCTGGCATTTTTCAGGTGAAAAATACAAAATTTCCTAATGCAGACAAGAAGTAAAAGCCTGCATTTTAATTGCAAGATCGCATCTATAACAGTAATGTCTTTTTCCACTATAAAAGCTGTAGAAAACAACTGGCTACATTTGTCACGTTGTTTGGATCTCTGAAAAAAACAGTAAGTTTTGATTTTGAGGGTGGAAGGACGTTTTGCAGTAGACAAAATCTCGTTTCCTTACAGCTTCACGATCTCATCCTGAATATTGTCAGCAGAGAGCAAATGATTTTCAATGTGATAGCCCAGCCTAATAGCCCTGCAAAGTCCAAGCACTGTGTAGGGGAGGACAACAAATCCATGGACTTCACTCATTCGTGGTCTGTCTTGATAGTCAGCAATAACAGACCTTGCTGCTGGGTTCCTCTCTGCCTCTGAAATATCAACACATCCTCCAAAGCCTGCAAATGCAGTTGTAAGTATCCTTTTATTGCCAGGATCTTTATCCTCTTCAGAGTGCCAGCAAAGCCACTGGTGTTCCCATCACACCCCATACTGGTTCTTGGAGTAGATAAGCTGGAAGAGCTGAAAATCCCCAGGAGAGTTGTGACTCTCGGGAAGCTTTTTCAACAACATACGACAGCTCACTAGTTTTACTGCACTCAGATTTTGAACCTGTCGCAGAGCTGTCATTTCTAATCAGTGCATCTGTCTGCCAGCAGTAGATTGCTGATGGATTAGTTGGAGTCTCCCCTACTTCTTTTCAGAATCGACAAACTCCACTCAAGACAACTGTTTTAATCATCTCAGGTCATAAAGCCTCCTTTCAGACTCTTCTGTCCAAAACATCCATCAACCCCACCCAGTAACAGTAAACTGAAAATAAAAGCTCTCTTCTCTTCACTGTAACTCTGTATTTTTCAGTAGCAGAACAGCTCTGTGTGCTGGGAGCTTCCTTTTTTGAAGGAGGAGAAGGTGCTTCTGATGCAACCCTCCGTTCAGATGCATCATGCTCTTCACTGGTGGCTTTTTTTTCTTCCTTGCATCTCTCAGAAGATTCCCTTAGTCTGAACTGTACAGAGAAGATGCTTTCAATACAAAGTTCCTTCCTTGCTTGCAGTCAGGGAAAGCTCCAGGGATTTTCACAAGTTACAGTTCAGCAACTGTTTCAGAGTGGAGAGGTCACATCTGCTTCAATCATCACAAGAAGTTTGTTGACATGTTATTGCCGTCGAAGTCCTGAATAAGAGAGATTTGTAATTGGTAAGAAAGCAGCCTGACTCTTCAGAGAAGCTCTGCACCTTGCTTTGGAGCAAAAGTGAGTACTTCTACTAGACATCGGTGCATACAAACTAGAGCAGGTAGCAGTCAGATCACTGTGCTAAGAAAGCTCTTTTTGGAAAGCCTCTCTTAGCCTGAAGTCAAATAGTCTCCTGGCTGGAAGGAGTGGGTCCTGTGGGGATCTCGTATCTTTATCTTAAAAAGATGAGGGGTTGGAACTGAATAATCTTTAAGGTCCCTTCCAATCTAAACCATTCTGTGATTCTGTGAAATAATTTATGGCCCAAGAATAGAAAAACTGCCAGCATTAAGTAGAAGATATCTGCAAGGAAAACCTGAATCTGGAGCGGTCCTTAGTTCCTCATTTAAGAAAGGCAAGATCTGAAATTCCTAACGTAACCTTCAGCGTTCTTCTATAGGCAGGCTGGAAAATTAGTTTGTTTTTGTTCAGAAAAGATTAGAATTGCACTTGGTCTTGATAAGCAGATTGCAATCACCCTGTGCTACTTCGCCTACTCATCTCAGTTGCTTTTGTTTTATTTGAGCAATAAATATCTTAAATCCTCCCAGAGCTATTGCATGTCTTCTGTGAAGACTCATCATAGTCCTGCCAGGCATTCATCAAGGCTTCCAATGAACCACCGTACTAAGTGTTCCTCTGCTCCTTATCAATCAAAACAGTTTACTTATAACTTTACTTTTTCCTCCTGAAGTAATCAAAATTTGATATTCCACAGATTGCAGAAAATTGTCACTGCTGTACTCAGTGCTAATCCATCACATGGAAGAGGCATTATTTGGGCACCAGGAGAGCATTAAATGTTCAAATAAGCAAGAGCCAGTCAATGAGAGAATCCATTAACTGCTCCAGATGACAGGGCAGAAAAATGTTTGGATCGCAGGTGTGTTGGGAATCGCAGCACAGACCTCACGGAGCAATGGGGCATCTCCATTCTGCAACAGGCACAAGGTTTTCTGTACCCTTTGTGGTACTGCTCAAACATTCAAAAGAAATGTGTACGCCAACAGTGAGGCATGATTTGATTTAGGTTAAGCTGCAGTGTGAAGCTCATCCAGCTCTCTGTGGAATATAGTCGAGAAGACTTTATTTTCTTCTACCCTTGCTTTCGTCTGTAAAAGCTGGTATAGAATCATAGAATCATTGAGGTTGATGAAAGATCTCTAAGATCATCAAGTCCAACCTGCTGAACAATACCAACATACCCACTAAACAATGTCCTGAAGCACCACATCTACAGATTTTTCAACCCCTCCAGGGATGATGACTCTGCCACTTACCTGGGCAGCCTCTGCCAATGCTTAACTGTTCTTTCAATAAAGAATTTTTTCCTAATATCCAAACTAAACCTCCTCTGGTGCAACTTGAGGCCATTTCTTCTCATCCTATCACTTGTTACTTGGTTGAAGAGACCAACACCCACCTTGCTACAACCTTCTTTCAGGTAATTGTAGAGAGCAATAAGGTCTTTCTTGAGCCTCGTCTTCTCTAGGCTTAACAGCCCCAGGTCCCTCAGCTGCTCCTCATAAGTCTTGTGCTCCAGACCCTTCACCAACCTCACTGTTCCCTTCTGGACACGCTCCAGCAGCTCAGTATCTTTGTTTTACTGAGGGGCCCAAAACTGAAGACAGGATTCAAGGTGCAGCCTTACCAGCACCAAATATAGGGGCACAATCACTTCCCTGAAATCACTTTCAAGAGTAGCTTGTCTATTAATAATGACAGAGGGAGGAAAAGGAATTTTTATCCTGTAGACTTGAGCAAAACAAGCCTGTTTTCAGTTCTTGAAATTGCTGCTGTGATAGTAAATGCAATGGGCAGGCGCTGTGTGATGAGACCGGCCAGTGTAGATGTGCATAAGACGTTTCATTAGTTCTTGAGAAGTGCTGGGGGAACTTGGGCCCACCTTGGACTTTGAAAAGCGATGAGACTTGTCATGACGCTTCTCAGCTGGAGAGTGGCTGCTGTATTTCCCAATGAAACACCAGTTCCAGTGGGAGAAAATCCTCCACAGAGAGGCTGTGGATGTGGGGTATCTTGTGCCTTTTTTTTTTCTGTGGCAAGGACCCAATCCACGAGTCTTCTTGACGGAGGAATGATGGTCTTCTGGTGAGCGCTGTGATCCTCTTGGGATTTGGCAAAGCATTGGCAATGTAGATGTTGAGTTGTGGTGGATCAAGGACATGATCTGTGTGTACTTGTAGCCCTCAATTCTGTCTTCTCGTATTTGAATGAATCTGCATTTTAAATTAATTTCTCCTTCTAGTAGTAAGGACATGTAAACCATTTCCCTTCCCTTGGCATTGTAAACAGAGTCCTTTCTTTTCAAGGGGAATAAATACTACGTGCGATCACTGGAGTTCTGCAGCGCCAGGGTGTTTTGCACCAACCCAGGGACACATCTTCACTCCCAGGTAGAAAAAGACCTATTGTAATCAGAGCATAAGCCACCTTTTAAAAGGGTGGCTGGCAAGGGGGAATTATCAAGACTTGAGACAGTAATTATCAGCCACTGAAAACAGCAAATCAAGCTGTCCATACCAATATCCCAGAGGAGGGTGCCCCAGGAGCCGCGGAGAGGGGTTAGATTAGAGGCGCCTGGGCACGAGCCCTCTGAGCCGCGGAAGGGGCTGATTGTAGTTGTCAGTTTGCTGCTGTTAGAAGCTCTCCTGCTGTAAATACAGCCCAGCCACCCTCGCCTTAAAAGGATCCTTAAACCTTCCTCTTCCCCCCTTCCACCGCTTCAAAACCGCAGGGCTGACAATCCAAATGTTTAAAATAATTGGATTCTGCATTCTAATTCATCTGTAAAGTATTCGTTGATTAAATTAGCCTAATAGATATTATTTCTTACATGACTGCATAATTTCATCCTGATTGGATCACTGTGGCACTAACGAGTCCCCCCATTTACTGTTGACTTCAGAATCACAGAAGGCTAGAGATAACTACCATCTTGTTTCCATTTTGTTTCTTTCCCAGGCTAAAAGTTAAACTGATTTATACTAAAAGGGGCGTAGAGACGCTGCTCAGGTATGGTTGTGTTTAAGTCTTCGAGACCAGTGTTAGAATGAAAAAAAATCAGTTTATATAATCCTCAGCCCTCCTTTATTTACTCAGTGGGTTTTTCTGAAGCAGAAAGATTAACTGACCATTTAAATTCCTTTGGGGGGAAATGGAACTATTTTTTAAATAAAATACATTTTATTATCTCATCAAAACACATAGGCGCATTGCAAATGAACCTCGTAAGCACTGCACACATTCAAGGAAATGAAAATACTCCTTTAAAGATAATGTTTCAACGAAAGTGGTTTTAGCCTCTATTAGTAAGATTTTCTCTTCGCGCTGTAATTTGAGTGTAACCAAGAGAAAGGAAGAGGAAAACGAAATTATGTTTGGTTTTCACGCTAAATGAGAGCAGATATTTCTTTCCTAAGTAAGAAGGAGCTACCTCGGGGTTCCGCTCATCTGCCCTAAGGATGATGGGTTCACGCTCCCTTTCGCTCTCCGCGTCGAACCACCCACCCAACCCAAGCAAGGCGTTTGTTGGGAAGGGGTTAAAAGTCCGATTGGTTTCTTCCCCTGCCCCAGTGGCTGGAAACAGCTGGTGGGTTTTGTGCAGCGCCGGTCAACTGAGCAGTCGAAAGACGTTTTTGGCAAACATTCGGCCCGCCCGGGACAAGAAGAGGTTGGTCAACTCAGGAAACCGTTTTCATGAGCAAACGGGGGAAACAATGCCCGCTCAGCAGGAACAGAAGGGAGACCCGCTCCCGCTGAATAGCTCCCCCCAAAAAAATCTGGCTCAAAAGGAAGAAGGTCCATTCGCTTCTGGGAATCCAATAAATTGTTTCAGGAAGTGAAAGTCTGTCCAGGCTAATGGAGCCGTGATTGACAGGTGGTTCTCATTACAGTGCCCATCAGGGGACAAAGTGAATTCCAATGTTATTTAAGAGGTTAAGTAGAAATAAGATGCAGGTGACAGCCCAAGGCTGGAGCATTGCACACTGCTCTTCTTAAGGGTTTTTTTGTGGAGAGGCTCCACGAAATTTAAAATGGGTGGGGGCAGGGCCAGTTTGGCAAGTAAACTTTGGTCCTACCATGACAAACAGTGAGCATACCTGGCTGAGCGTGAGATGGAGCAAGGAAATGAAGGTTGCTTTGGTAATTATTGCGTTGGAAAGTTCCTGTTCCTTACGTCAGAGAATCATAGAGTGGTTTGGGTTGGAAGGGACCTTAAAGATGATCCAGTTCCCAACCCCATGCCATGAGCAGGGAGACCTTCCACTTGATCATGTTGCTCCAAGCCCCATCCAACCTGGCCTTGAACATGTCCGGGGATGGGGCAGCCAAATCATCTCGGGGCATCCTGTGCCAGTGCCTCACCACCCTCGCAGTAACAGATTTCATAAGTTCTCATCTAAGTCTCCCCTGTTTCAGCTAAAAACCGTTCCCCCTCATCCTATCCCTGCACTCCCTGATCAAGAGCCCCTCCCCACCTTTCCTGGAGCCTCTTTCAGTACTGGAAGTTGCTCTAAGGTTTCCCCAGAGCCTTCTCTTCTCCAGGCTGAACAACCCCAACTCCCTCAGTCTCTCCTTGTACGGGAGGTGCTCCAGCCCTTGGATCACCTTCGTGGTCTCCTCTGGACTCACGCTAACAGGTCCATGTCCTTCCTGTGCTGAGGACTCCAGAGTTGAACACAGGACTCCAGGTGAGATCTCACGAAAGCAGAGCAGAGGGGCAGAATCCCCTCCCTTAACCTACTGGTCACGCTCCTTTTGATGCAACCAAGAATATGGTTGGCTTTCTGGGCTGGAAGCACACGTTGCCAGCTCATGCAACGCAGATGTAAGGTCTGTCAAGGAGTTGCAGCGAGGTGAGCTTCCAGCCCTAGCTCTCATGTTGTGATGCTTTTGAGCATCCCAGTGTAGAAGGAGGGGAACAAGGTGCTGTGAAAGACTATGGTGATTTGTTGTTCTTGTCACAAAATCAGGAGATCCTATGACCCTCTTTCTGAGCCCTCAGAAGCACATCTCAGAATGCTCAGAGCCAAAACAACTACAGCCGACAGTTGTCTGGTACTCGTGCTCATGCTGTGGCAGCTGATGAGAGCAAATCACAAAGCGTTTAGCTCAATCAGAACAAATTTGAAGTTGTTTTGAATTGAAATATGCAGAGGCCACCTACGGTTGGGTTGGGTTTCTGGGTGCATTTCTCTGAGGCCCGGAGCAGGTTTGAGAAGGAAAAGAAAGGGAAATTCCAGGTTGTCTTGTGTTCCTGACCCTGAGGCATGTTTGTACCGACATAGGCTGCCCTGTGGGTCTCTTCCAGCTCAAGATGTTCTGTGATCCTATAAACTGAAGTCAGTTTCTAGCCTTATTCAGAAAAAAAATTGAGGTAAACTTGCTTTGCGAAGCATCCAAAACATAGTGTTGTTTGCATGGACTATAAACACTGAGATATTTAAGCTGTGACAGGAGGTCTGATGTAAATCAGTGCATATACTCAAGATGCTAAACCACATAGACTGTGTATTTCTCGCTGCTTCTCTATTCTTCCTTTTGTTGAATGCCCAAATGAGCAGCGTCGGGTGTCTTGGCACTTGTGGATGTCATGGGGTGGGAACCTGCTTTGAGACACGGTATTGATAGAATATTGCATGGTGCATGGTCAGATACAAGGATGTAATTTAACGAAGAGGTTCACGGCTGGCTTGTGAATGACGGTGAAACTCCCGAGTATGACGTGTGTAATAAATCTGGTTCGATGCAGAATTAATGTGATATTCAAAATGATTATTTACCATTTGAAGTTCAGACGTGCCTGTGTAGGAGAAGCAAATAGCTGTGCACAAGGCGTTGGGGAAGGGCACTTAGAGGGGAGAAGAAAAATACCCTCTTGCATTGTTTCACAAGTGCATTCCTGGGTAATACTAATGAGAATTGCACTTTAAATGCAGGATTGATTTGTGATGAGATCAGCTCTAAAGAGTACATTTGTGGCATGATAACCTGATTGGTGGCGCTGCCTCTTGAAGGGCTGAAGGGGTCTAATTGGCATATAACGCACTATAAATTTATTAGCAGCTTCTGCTCTCCCATTGGTGGGCCTTCTCTTGCTAACCACCAGGAAATTACCAATTTTCAGGAGTTAGTCACTCAAGTCGCACCGCGTCTGGGTTTTAAAAAGAAGCCTACATCACCGCTTTTATAAATCCTGGCTTAGAGCTTGTACATCATTTGACTTGATGATCTTAGAGGTCTTTTCCAACCTTAACAATTCCGTGATTCTGTGATCAGCGAATGGCTGGAAATGGGTCGCTTCTGTAATGGGCAACTTGAACGCCATGTGTTTGCTGTTCAACTTCTGCCATCCTTGGCTTGTTCCTCCTTCCCACCTCCTTGCAGCAAACCCAAGTTGCACAAAGCCCATTAGGATGGAACTAATCAGTTTGGCAGCCCTTGGGCTGCAGCTGCCACGAACCAGAAATTACAATTTTTTGGCAGCTCACGTTCAGGACTTTGATGTCCTTATTGATACTTTCAGCCCTGGGGCACGTCGGGCAGAAGAGGACATACCTACTATTTATTTTCTTTCAGGAGCACAAGAGAAATATTCAGAAGCCGCTGTAATTATTTGAGTGACTTTGCTTTTAAGATTGAGTCACAAATTAGAAAATAATATTCACATGTTTCTTCTAATTGGGAACAGATTAGGGCTATTTTATCTCTTTTAAATAATTTCCAAATGTGTCCTGAAGAGGGGTTTGCAGGGAAAGGAGCTGAAAGAGAGAGAGGACACTTATGCACTGAGAGCGCTTGGGCAAGAGGCTTTAATTCTGGCTTAAATTCTGGCACACGGCTTTTAAATCCCTGCACACCTCTCTCCAGAGGTGCTTTCCAAGTGGAACTTGCTATCACTTTTGGCAGGCGTCTCCAGTGCGGATTTTCTTTGCTGTCAGGTTTTATGCGGGTTTCCCACTGTTAAGCACCAACCGTATGGCTTGTAAATCATAAAAGCCTAAAGGTTTGCAAGTGATTAATAGTCAGAAGTGCACAATTAGAAATGCCTCAGCAGTACTTGAGCACTTGAGTGTCTTTTGAAAGCCGAGTCCATTTCTAATCTTGCCTTTTGGGGCACATTTAGGTAACCCCAGTGTTGCCTGTCCCATTGCTGAAAGCAGGCAACCAAAATACCAGCGTCAAGGTTTCATTTCTTAGGTACAGAGGGAACTTCATGGATTTCTATGGGTGTTAATTGCTCAGGATTTCTCTTTTTCTTTTTTTCAGTCTTAGTTACTCGAGTTAATTCTTCATCTCCTTTCCTTTTTCAGAAACATGAGCTCATCTGCCAACAGGCTTTTTTAACTACATATTATTTGTGGTTTTAGAAAGGCATCAGACCCCTTCATCACACTAAATCTGAGGTGGAGGGAAGTCCTATCACTTGCTGAAAGGAGATCTAACTTGCCAAAACAAGCATCATTTTTACTAAATAAAAACAGACATTAAAAATGCAACTAATGGAAGAGTCTGGTGATGTTGGCAATTTCTGTAGATTTCTTAGCATCAGTGAGAAGTAAGAGGCAGCCAAAGCAGCTGAAGAAGTCACCATTAGAGGTGGCATAGTGGACATGCAGCGGTATTAGATAAAAAGGTGTAGAAGTGGCACTTCAGGACATGGTTTAGTAGGTGTGGTGGTGTGTTGATGGCTAGGCTTGATGATCTTAGAGGTCTTTTCCAACTTTAATGATTCTGTGCTTCTGTATCATGGTGGAGAATGGAAGATGTGTCAGAGAGGAGGAGGAGGGTATGGGATATATTGGAATTGCTGATAAGATGTTGGAAAGAGAGGGGGAGAACTCCAAGTCACTAAAGAAGAGTTGAACAGCAGAGAGATCTCTGTAAGATCTCAGGAACGTGGGTCATAGAGACATAGAATCGTGGGTTGGGTTGGAAGGAACCTTAAAGATCATTCAATTCCAATGAGCAGAGACACATCCCACTAGATCAGGTTGCTCATAAAGGCTGCCCAATGGGGACAGTACAGGCACTTCCCAGCTCTCTAAACCTTGAGCTGCAAACACACCCGCCTTTCACTACTGGCTTGCACAGAACAAGCATTTGGGTTTATTTGCTTGCTGCTCCAAATGTGCTTTTCTCTGCAGTCTATGTTCAAATACAATGTTTATTACTTGTATTTTCTCTTTTATGTCTTATATAAATTATGTGTAATGTTGAAGGGTTTTTTTCCAAATACTCCGAAGAGCATCATCTTATTGCTTCTGCTGGAATTAAGATAATATTAAAGCTCCCTGAAAGGGCTTTTGTTGATCCTTGAAAACCAAACTATTGGGTTGCTCAGGAGTAATTGGTAACAAAGGAACAACATTGTCAAGAAAGCGTTTGGAGGTCTTCGTGAAGCGTTGTAATTACACTGTCCTCTTCCAGTTTGCAGTCCTTGGGTAAGGATTGTATTCACCTTCTGCAGCCCACAATAGATTTTGTGTCACTGAAGCTACCTTTGTGTGCTGAGCAAGCTCTCTTCCAGTACCTGGAGGGAGCATACAAGAAAGCTGGGGAGGGACTTTTTAGAAGGGCATGGAGTGATAGGACAAGGGGTAATGGCTTTAAATTGGAAGGGGAAAGATTTAGATTGGACATTAGGAAGAAATTCTCCACAATGAGGGTGGTGAGGCACTGGCACGGGTTGCCCAGGGAAGCTGTGGCTGCCCCATCCCTGGAGGGGTTCAAGGGCAGGTTGAGTGGAACCTTGAGCAGCTTGGTCCGGTGGGAGATCTCCCTGCCTGTGACAGAGGGGTTGGAACTGCGTGATCTTTAAGGTTCCTTCCAACACAAACCATTCTGTGATTCTCATTTGAGATCTCTTTAATGTCTCCACTGCGAGTCTCAGCCCTTTGGGTAGATCTCAGAGGGTTTCCCTCTTCCCCCCACCCCCCCATTATTTATAAGGCATTGGTGTACTCACAGTTCTGCTACTTCTCCACTTAACAGCACTATGAGCAGAGGAAAAGCTCCATTTCTCTTCTCTCATCTGTTTATGATGTGATACGTTCCAAAGCAGATCACATCAGCGACTGTTATGGTATCCTTAATGCGCTGTGATGGTCGCATCACGGGAGGAGCCGCTGGGAAGCGCCGCGCTGATGTACGTCCCTGTTACATGCCACATTACTCAGGGGCTGTGGGAACCTCACTTGGCTACCTCGCTCCGTCTCTCACCTGGCACAGATTATTGAGATTTATGCATTGAAATATTTGCGTGTCACTTACCCCCCACGCCCCCCCTCCCCACTTTGAATGCTGTGCAAGAGCTTCTTCTAATGTGAATATAAGAGCTGAAGCCTGGTTTGGGGTGAAAATAGTCAGTTTTTTAGACATCAGTAACCAAGATATCGGACGACCTTCATTTCCACAAAGCATTTCACAATAGGTCATTTTTAGTTCTGTTACTACTTCCACGTTTTGTGTGAGAATTGATTTCATATCGAATTTTCATATTTTTTCCTTTAAAAAAGGGGAAAATAAGATGTAATGATTTCTTAAGTTCTATTCAAAATACTGTTGCATTAAGTATAGCCTTCCTATAGGAGCAAATTAGTGTTAGCAAATTGCAAATTAACAGAATCTTCCAACCTGATTGATTGTGTATCAAATTGTAAATTGAAATTTGCAGTCTGTGTTTAGGTACTGGCACAATGCAATTTGATTTATACACTTAAGACATCAGGTTAAGTATGGTTACACATGAATAATGAAATGCATTAGGTATGTATTGGCAATTACTGTTTTCTGCATATATATATATATATATGTGTGTGTATTACTACAAACAAGCAAGAAGCAAATATACTCAGTTTCAGCATTTGCAAGCAGAGCAGCTTTTGGCTTTCGTTAGGTAATCGTAGAATTGTTTGGTTGGAAAAGACCTTTGAGATCATCAAGTCCAACCATACCTATCACAACTAAACCATATGTTCAGCCCATCCTCCACCTGTCTTTTAAATCCCGTCAAGGATGGGGACTCCACCACCTCCCTGGGCAGCCTCTCCCAGTGCCTGAGAACCCTTTCAGTGAAGAATTTTTTCCTAATATCTAATCTGAACCTGCCTGGCACAACTTGAGGCCATAATATATGTAGTATTTCCCAAGTGTTGAGGTTGGCCACCCAAGAATTGCGTGGGCAGCAGGACCTGGGAAGACATCCTTCCCATGTACTCAGCATTGGTGAGGCTGCAGCTCAAGTCCTACGTTCAGTTTTGTTCCTCTCACTAAAAGAAGGACATTGAGGGGCTGGAGCTGGGGAAGGGGCTGGAGGGCAAGTCTTATGAGAAGCGGCTTGGGGACCTGGGGTTGTTTAGCTTGGAGGAAGGGAGGCTGAGGTGAGACCTTATCACTTTCTACAGCTACCTGAAAGGAGGTTGTAGAAAGGTAGGTGCTGGTCTCTGCTCCCAAGACAAGTGGAAGAAGTGTAGAAAGGAGTGGTCATTAACAACTGTATTCCACATTCTCATAAGGTCTTTCATTGCACATCTTAGCAGAAACCCATCTTCCTCCACCGTTCACAGTGCTTTCTTAATTGTTTTCACCAAAGTATGTGTTTAAAATCCTTGGAGTTCACCCTTGTTAAGTTTTTATTTCCTTCCTAAATGTTTCTGGCAATGCTGTTTAAAAAATTCTGGGGCTTTTGGGGTTAGCAGAAAAGTACAATTTGCAGCAATCTTCAAGGTTTTTGTTAAATCTCTAGGGACTGTTTTCATTTTACATAGTTGGCACGGAACAAAAAAAAGCTTCAATTTGTATTGAGAAAAGATTTAACCAGCTTGCAGGGTTGTCACACTTAGGATTTTATTCTCAACTTAATAAGCCTTTTCTTAGTATCTGCAGTGTTCCTGCTGTTGTGTGTCACATACCTTTGCTTAACTTCATACAGAATAAACCTCAGCTGTGATATATTTGATGATTAGAAGGCTGGAGCACCTCCCGTACGAGGACAGGCTGAGAGAGTTGGGCTTGTTCAGCCTGGAGAAGAGAAGGCTCGGGAAACACCTTATAGAGGCCTTGTAGTACTTGAAGGAAGCCTACGGGAAAGCTGGGGAGCAACTTTTTATTGGGGGGTGCAGGGATAGGATGAGGGGGGACGGTTTTACGCTGGAAGAAAGAAGACTGAGGTGAGATCTTAGGAAGAAATGTTTTCTTGTGAGGGTGGGGAGGCCCTGGCCCAGGTTGCCCAGAGCAGGGGTGGCTGCCCCATCCCTGGAGGGGTTCAAGGCCAGGTTGGATGGGGCTTGGAGCCCCTGATCCAGTGGGAGGTGTCCCTGCCCATGGCAGAGGGGTTGGAAGTGGATGATCTTTAAGGTCCCTTCCAATCCAAACCATGCTATGATATTCTACTGAGTATATCTTAAAAATTACTAAATCGAGTGTTGCACAACGAAAACATAAGTTTTCTGCAATTTTATGTGGTATATCAGAGCCCATTGTTGCAGGATATTTATCTAAAAAGCCTGAAGTCAGGGAAAACTTAATGTCTCAGCCGGGCTGATAATTAATATTGTACAGTAAAAAACCTGCAGGTGTCTTAACACCTAAGGGAGAGCTGCTGGTTTCTCAGTGGCATCACTGGAAGGCTAACCAAGAAGTGCAGAAATAATAGCTATTTTGGAGCCCCATGTATGCGATACTGTCAGAAGAGGGCAAAGAAAGTGGAGAAGCTCTGCTGAATCCAAATTATGATTATACCAGTAAGTGTCGTGCAAGAGATGACTAATTTGAGCAGCACATTCAGCTTTGCACGTATGAGCGATCTCTGTCTGTCATGCACGGTAGGGCTTTTTTTTTTTCCTTAAACACAAAGCTATAAAAGGAAAACTGAAAAATGTAGTGGTAGAGCTAATGGTGGAGAAGATCCTGACCTGTGGGCTTCGGCAGACAGATCCCTGACAGTGCAAGGGGCTTTGGGTATGTTTCTGGCAGGGAACAGCTTTTATTTGTGTCTTTTCATGAATGATAGAATGGTTTGGATTGGAAGGAACCTTAAAGCCCATCCAGTTCCAACCCCTTGCCATGGGCAGGGACACCTCCCACTGGATCAGGTTGTTCAAAGCCTCATCCATCCTTCTCTGGACAGATCCATGTCCTTCCTGTGTTGGAGCAGCGTTTTGATTTGGATTCTTGAATACGTCTGATGGCAGGAGAAGTCACTTGAATATTTTGTGGCATTGAATTCTGTCTGTCTGTGCTGGAAGACCAAACTTTGCAGATTTGACAAAATCTTGGACTCTGTCCCCAGCCAGGTGTCTTCCCTAGCAAAGGCAGTAATGAAATCATTTCCAAGCTGGGTTACTGCACTGCTCACCTGGAGAGCCCTGGTCCAGAGTCCAAGACAAGATGCAGGTTGGCTTATCTGCAGCCTCTCTATAGGGCTGCTCTTCATCCATCAGGGTTGTTTAACTTGTAAGATGTAATAAGCTTAATAGGTTGACTTTATTTAATTATTAATGATCCCTTTCTGTCCTTACAGCTCATAAAACACCCTGTAGGTTGGCAAAACACTCATAATATTGATCAGGAGCCAGAGAGATATTTATTTCCTCTTTGCCCCAGCGCACATAAATCTCGGTCCTTTGCCTCCTTTTCCTCAGCAGGCGGGATTTACAGTGGCCCTGTTTCTTACAAGCTTTTTTGTAATTAAGGAATAAATACCCATTGGTCTTTGTTTGCTGTCTGGAGCCCTGTTGTTTGCCAGGGACCTATATATCCTCGGTGGGCTTGTGCGCCTTCCCCCTTAGCAACGCAGCCGGGGAGAGAAGGCATGCATGCTAGGAAGCAGTCAACTGCTAAGCACTTACTTTGCAATAGAGTGGGGTCTTCTCCTGCAGAGAGAGGAAGCCCCTGTGTTTTCTCAGCATATTGTTCCCAGCTCCTCTTCCATGCCTCTCCTCCCAGTTCCTGCTTTGCTTGGGGCAGGAAGACACTTTGGAAATTCCTTGCTGCTAGCCCTTTCTTCTTGCCTTCTCTTCTCCTCCCTTTGCTCGTCGCAATTAAAAACATCATGAACCTTCCCCAACGTTTCAGTCCTGTCGCCCCCTCCTACCTCGGTGTTTCTCTTCTACTTCGGCGTTTCTCTTTTACCTGTCACAGAATTGCATCGCCTACTCGAACCAAAGCAATGAGTTTATCGAGTGTCGAAGGGCTGAGTTTAAACAGCAAACCTGGGCAGAAAAGGCTGCTGGTCATTAGATGATGCATGTTTCTTGTATGCTGGACCACGAAGCTAACGACACGTTCTGGGCCTCTCCAGGAGTTTGCGAGGGGCGGAGGTTAGATTTCCTTCATTTTCTTGGAAGAAACACATTAACCTTGTCAGCTGGCCAACAGGAGAGGAAATTTGGCAGTGCTCCTGCTGAGCTGGCCAGGTTACTACTGCGCTAAACGGTTGTACTTGAGTGAGCAACCAGAAATGGCAACACGAGGGCACGGCACCTGCACAACGACGCGAGAGAGACCATTTAGAGGCAGTAACGCAAGCGTTTTCTTTAGCGAAAGAGAAGAAAATATTTTAAAAAAGTGGTTTAGTATTGTCCGAGATGTGGAGGATAAAATTTCCCTTCAAAATGCCTGCACCGAGACTACTTGGTGTTTCTGCTGGTGGGAAATCAATGCTCAGCCATGGTAAATACCTCCTGTCCAAAAGGTTTTAATGTGACCTTTCAAAATTTTGTTGAGCCTTTTAACAAACGGTGGTTTTAGTTAAAAAGCAAGTGACACATCTTCATCATCCTTGTCATCACTTTAGCTAGAACAAGGCTGCTCCTGCGCTGAAGCTGCTGAATTTTGAGCGAGTCCAGAGAAGAGCAACGAGGCTTGTGAAGGGGCTGGAGAACAAATCTTATGAGGAGCGGCTGAAAGAGCTGGGGGTGTTTAGCCTGGAGAAGAGGAGGCTGAGGGGAGACCTCATTGCTCTCTACAACTACCCAAGGGGAGGCTGTAGAGAGGAGGGTGCTGGCCTCTTCTCCCAAGTGACAAGGGACAGGATGAGAGGGAATGGCCTCAAGCTCCACCAGGGGAACAGGCTGCCCAGGGAGGTGGTTGATTCACCTTCCCTGGAGGTGTTTAAGGCACAGGTGGACGAGTCGCTGAGGGACATGGTTTAGTGATTGATAGGAATGGTTGGACTCAATGATCCGGTGGGTCTTTTCCAACCTGGTTATTCTGTGAGTCTATGATTCTATGATGGCAAGTTCTCAAGTCCTCTGCCCATGTGCTGTTGTCTGCAAGGTTCCATATGAACACAGCTTGGATTTCTGCCGTGCACATCCTTTTCTTATTTGCCTTAGTATATGCAAGGAACAAGGGAGGTTTAGGTTGGATATTCAGAAAAGGTTCTTCCCCTAGAGGGTGGTGGCGCACTGGAAGAGCTCCCCAGGGAAGCAGTCACAACACCAAACCTGACAATATTCCAGAAGCATTTGAGCAACACCCTCAGATCCACGGTGGGAATGTTGGGGTTGTCCTGTGCAGGGACAGGAGTTGGACTCAATGATCCTTGTGGGCCCCAAACAACTCAGGGCATTCTGTGATTCTAAGTTGAAGGCAGAGGTGAACAGGAACGTGGAGGAGTAGGATGGAGAGTCGATGCAGTGGTACAAGGCTCCTGCTCAGATCTGCATCAAGTGTAAAACTGCACACATTTAACCACACCATGCACTCTACGGGGCTGAGCTGTGTAGGATAGGGGCTCCTAGGTGAGCGTCTCTGATGCAAACCCGTAAGTGGAGAATGCAGTGTAACTCCTGGAGCGAAGCCATGCTCTGAGTAAGTCTGCTTTTTCTGTTCTCTCGTGCTACCTAGTTAGCCCAGTATTTACGTTTCCAGATAATAATGATGTGATGTGGCTGGCAGAGTAATTTAAATAATTGGACATTATCTTGAGAAGCAAGCACCTAATTAGATCAAAATAAACTGAGAACTGAAATTTTCATGTTTCTAATAACCCTTTACCAGTACAGTATTGCTGCCGTGGCAGAGATTTCATTATTCACAACACTATGTACTCAGAGTTCACTGGGGATGGGGGCTTCTGTTTCACTAGGGCAAAGATTTTGGTGGGACTGGTTGGCCAAGGCTTAGTGGCTTCTTCCTCTTGTGGAACCTCAAGAGTATTGTGCAGTTACACTCTGTTGTATTTGGCCCTTGTATAACCAGTGAGGTTCAAAGTTTGCATCAGCAGTCTGGGGTTGAATGCTTAGCTGCAGAAATAAAAGTCTCAAAGAAAGTCTGACCTTATAACTGTATTTTTTCTTTCTCAAAGTTTATCTAGGAGTTTATAATCTATTAATTCATTTGTGCATATGAATTTGAAAAATAGCAACTGGCATGATCACTGAATTAAAAAGAAGCCCTTTTAGTACATACGAGGAATCATAGAATGGTTTGGGTTGGAAGGGGCCTTAAAGATCATCCAGTTCCAACCCCCCTGCCATGGGCAGGGACACCTCCCACTGGATCAGGCTGCTCAAGGTCCCATCCAACCTGGCCTTGAACACCTACAGAGATGGGGCAGCCGCAGCTTCCCTGGGCAACCTGGGCCAGGGCCTCACCTCCCTCATTGTGAAGAATTTTTTCGTGATATCTAGTCTAAATCCCCCCCCTCCAATTTAAAGACACAGGCAGCTCACACATCCTCCAGCACTGGGTATCATCAGGATGATCTGAGCACTAGATGATGTTGACTCTCCAACACACTGGCTTTCATCTGGTCCTGAGAAAAGGACTCTGCTGGATGTTAAAAGTTCAGAGTCTAGTTTTGGCTTTGACAGCTACAGCTGAAACTGTTGAGGGGGTCATTTAGAGTGGAAATTATCAAGATAACAGCTAAGGGAAGAAAACGAGGAAAATATTTACTCACCGATGTATCTTCCCTTTATTTTTAGGGGTTGGTTCGGTGTCTTTCTCCTGATTAGTTGCTCTTCCTCACATTTCCTCATCCTCTTATTCAGTTGATTTATTTAAAGGTATGTCAGCACTGGCTGAAATGAAACACCGTGCCTCCTCTTCCTGCTTATTGCTGACCGCTCCAATAATTCATTTTTTAGCTCATTAGCTAACAGGGGATGTGAACAGTGGTCCTCCAGGGAACTGCAGTGAGGTTAAGTGATCTACTGCTGACAACTCTGCTCTTGGACTGGCCTTCCTTGGGGGAAATGAAACCTCAACCAAGACAAGCCGTGGATCCCAGAAGTGAAACTGGGGCATCAGAAAAACAATTACAGTATTTATGTCGTCTTGTCGGGATTTCCAAGATGAATGTGAGCAGCAGAGCTGCAGCTGTCTTCCGGAGAAGTCCCCAGGACTTCCCATTCACAATGAAATTATTTGTACTTAGAGGTGTGGGGAGGTTGTCCGTGGATGCTGGCTTTCTAAATACTCATTGAGAAACAGTCCTTCTACATTATGGCAGTCTGGCAAGTATGCTTTTTTTCCTGCCTCTATGATAAATTATCATTTTCTACCAGAACATGCAAACGACATCTTTCTTGTGCCCAGTTGATGCAGGTAAGAAAGATCTAAATCTCATTTGATAGCTTGAGTCAGTGCCACACTGCCCCCAAATGTCTGGGGCTTTTAAAACACCTTTACTTTTTTTTTATTTTTGCAATGTTTGTTGTGTTCCCACCACAATCCCTAATGTCACTCCAGAGGTGGAATCTCGCCTTAATGAATTGAGTCTTTTGTTGGCCTTTGTAGTCAAGAAAAAACGAGGCAGGTTTTCTGACAAGGGAAACTGAAGTGAGGGAAAATAACCACGTGTGAAGGTTGATTTTTTGAGTGAGCTTAGCCCAGTGACACAGGCTGTGGGGTCCTGCTCTGGCCAGGCACACCTGAGCATCTCCTGAGGGATGTATCCTGAGCTGCTGCCCAGCTCTGCAAAAGGTTTTCTCTGGGGAAGGGGTAGATCCTGACTGGAACATACAACTGGTGTTAATTCAGAGCATTTACAAGTTACTTGACCCTAAAGAAAGGACCATTTGCATCCTGCCCATCACTGATACAAGTGGTAGCATGTTCTTCTTCCTCGAGGTTAGATTCATTTTTAAATGGGTTTTCTGTTCTTTTCCTAGTCTTTTGAGGCAGTAGCATAAATAAACTTGAGCAGGATCACAGAAAAGATCACAGATCACACAGATCACAGAATGACCAGGTTGGAAGAGACCCACTGGATCGTCGAGTCCAACCATTCCCACCATTCCCTAAATCATGGGATGATGGCATCTCTCCTGCTCTCCTGCAGCCTTCCAGGAGCAGCAGGATTGCCTTTGTCTGCTCCCATGCGGTGGACAGCAAATGTGAAGCTCATGCTGATGGATTTGGAAAGCTTGGAAAGCCTCTGCCTGAACTTGGCATTTATTGCTTCTGTTCTGGTACACACCGTAGCTCACTGTTACAATAGAATCATAGAATCACTAGGTTGAAAAAGACCTTCAAGATCATCAAGTCCAACCGTACCTGTCTGCTACTAAACCATATCCCTAAGCACTTCATCTCCTCGTCTTTTAAACCCCTCCAGGGATGGTGACTCCACCACCTCCCTGGGCAGCCGTTCCAGTGCCCGAAAACCCTTTTGGTGAAGAAATTTTTCCTAAGGTCCAATATGAACCTGCCCTGGAGCAACTTGAGGCCGTAAATTTTAAGGTGAATTGTGGTTAGAAGTGGGAGATAATGTAAAACAGCTTGTTTTCTAAACAGAAAGAGGCTTCAGGCTGTGGTGACGGCAGCAAGCGATGCTCTGGCAGGAACCAAAACTAATCATCTCTCAAAAGATCATCTGGAGGAGAGGGTGGTCGTTTGTAGACTCTGTGTACTTAAGAAACGTATGAAAGCTTTCCTAAATGTTCTCAAAGATAACACTAGATGGTTAGTGGACCTGGCAGTGTTGGAAAAGTGCCCATTTTATTGTAAATAATTGCATGTAAATATTACTTTATCTTCATTGAACTGGCTGTGGGGTTTTTTACCTTCAAAAAAGTACGAACACAAAAGCCGTGAGTTAAGGATGCAATGCTAACAGAGGTCCTTTTCTTCCTCCTCTCCATCTGGAATACCTGAAATGATACTCTGTTTATCAGATCCTGCCATCAAAGGTTAATTTGCAGCTCCCCAGATGTTTGGAGGGTTGTTTTTTTTTTGGTGTGCCTTTTAGCTTGCAGGAGTCATTCAGTGGTTTGATTTAAATGAAGCGCTCTTTGTGTTAATTTTCTGTTTGCACTTCTGCTCTGAAGAGGAAAAAAAAAAAAAGCCTTGGACCTGTTTTTAAGGTGAATTGCGGTGGGGTAGAGAGGGGAGGCTTTGGGAAGCGGTGCCTGAAAGCATCCCAGGGAGGTCAGGGCAAGGTCACTCCGCATGTACCAGGAAATGATGCAAAACTAATCCAGATTTGCTGTTGGAAGGATCTGTTTGCATAAGTATTTAAAAACAGATTAGGGCTAACCTGACACTAGATTACTGAGAGTAGTGTAAACAGGGCTGAAGGTGTAAACAGAGCTTTGCCTTTTGTACTCCAGAGGAGAAAAATCTGTCAGCAGTAACCAGTTGCTGGCTTAGGTGATGCAGTATGGTTTTCACAAGCTGGACAGATTACCTGAGGTGCTTCTAAAGGGGACTTTGTCTGGGGTGAGATCTCTCAGATCATGTAATTGTATGGTAATTTCTTTAATGGAGACTTGAGGGAATTGTTTGTAGCCCTTGTTTTCCTGTAACCTAATATCACCCAGAAAGCTTTTGATAGTTCTTTGGCCTATCAGGAGGAAATGGTGCTTCAAAGTATTGTTTTGGTGGTTTGCATTTTGGAAAAACAAACAGAGGAACCATCCCTATGCCTTTTGCACTGGAAACATCACACCACTTGTAGATGGAAAAAGCACCCCTGCAAGCCAGGCTGTATCTCTCAGGGCTTGCTCTCCTATCTGAAATGCAAGCCCAGCTGCTTGGTTACTTCATAGACTCATAGAATAACCAGGTTGGAAGAGACCCACCTGATCATTGAGTCCAACTTCTGGGCTTAGGTACAGAAATTTGGTGGTTTTGGTAGGTAGTATATTTTGCAGCGCACCTTAACCCCAACGTGGACCTAGGCTGCCTGTTGACTTTGGTGAGGGCTTCTGCACGGACGTCTTGCCAATCCTCAAGGCATCCTGGGTTTTTTTAAGACCTCTTGGCTGTTGTGTCGTTATGACCCTGTAGACGCAGCATCCACCAAGAGGGATCTCAGATGTTGCCATGATGTAAGGATGAGATGGGTGACGTGAATATCACTGCAAAGATAAAGTTCAGATAAATGCTTCCACGGGGGCTTCCTTGTCAAAAATTTGAAGGAGGGGAATAGTTTTCCTTTTGGTTAAGTGCTGTTTGCTAGTGTAGCAAGAGCCAAACTGCCACCAGGTAGAGGCAGTGAAATGGAGTGGGAGATGTCCCTGCCCATGGCAGGGGGGTTGAAACTGGATGAGTTTTAAGGTCTATTCTAACCCAAACCCTTCTGTGATTCTATAACCTATGTCTTTTGGCTTCTCTAGGGAAGAAAAAGAGCGCTGGATACGTGCAAAATACGAGCAGAAGCTCTTCCTTGCCCCGCTGCAGTGCCTGGAGCTTTCTTTGGGCCAGCATCTCCTGAGGGCTACAGCTGAGGAGGACTTGCGGACGGTCATCCTGCTCCTTGCCCATGGCACTCGGGAAGAGGTGAATGAGACCTGCGGAGACGGTGATGGGCGCACTGCCCTCCACTTGGCGTGCAGGAAAGGAAACGTGGTGTTAGTGCAGCTCTTGATTTGGGTAAGTACTTGGTGTCCAGGGGAGGGGGCTGGCTGGGTTGGCTTTTGCTTGGCCGTGTACCTCAGTGGGATGTTCCAAACCCCCACCTGCAGATTCCACAAAGCCTTTGCTGGTGTTCCAAGTCTGGTTGTTCCCTCAAAAGATAAAAAGATATCTTTCTGCCTGTCTGCTGTCTGCATAGGACATGTAGAAGAAGAGTCTCCCTGTTTGAAACACCACAATTCATGGCAAATTTTGTTACACACACGAGCCTGTCCCTGTAGAAACCTTTATGTACGTGACTCAACGCTATTCACGTTGTCAGGCTCGTATCTTTAACTCAGTTAAATTCAAACAGATCTGTCCCAAGTCCACCCTCTCTGTTTTAATGCTCCGTTGGCACCGCGGCTTCCAACAGCACCTCTCTTCTTTCTGTAGTACGGTGTTGATGTGATGGCTCGCGATGCCCATGGAAACACGGCATTGGCCTACGCCCGGCAGGCCCCCAGCCAGGAGTGCATTGACGTTCTCCTGCAGTACGGCTGCCCTGACGAGCGCTTCGTCCTCATGGCCACTCCAAACTTGTCCAGGAAGAACAATAACCGGAACAACAGCAGCGGAAGGATGCCCACCATCATCTGAGGAGCTCACTCGTGGAGTCGCTGACCTGAATTACATCCGCAGCCTCATATTCCTCCATCCCCATCACAGCTCTGCTCTGTGAGACTGGTAACTCTCCTTTTCCCTTTTCCCTTCGGTACATCCCTGTCCCATCCGGAAACGGCACGAGGGGATGAGAAGGAGCACAAGGGGCTGCAGAGAAAGCAGTTGTTTCAGTGACAGCTCTCGAACGATGGAAACAAGGGGGCAAGAGCGCGTGGGTTGAGCAGGACACGCCACGCGTGGCACCGGGACCATGGGAGA
The DNA here is from genome assembly GCA_033459285.1 of Clamator glandarius. Lineage (NCBI taxonomy): Eukaryota > Metazoa > Chordata > Aves > Cuculiformes > Cuculidae > Clamator > Clamator glandarius. The sequence continues at coordinate 1,140,167 of JAUNZM010000078.1, forward strand.
GCGGTCGTCCCTGGGTGGGGGGACGTCGTCTCCCCGAGCGTGGAGGGAAGGGGCGGAGGGAGAGGCGAGCGAGAGGAGAAGGAAGGAGAGATGGTGACTTTCCGTAACTGACAGTTAAGCACATCAGTACATTTCACCTCTACCAAACGCGACGCCTGGATTTCATTCTCTTCTCCGAAGAGCTTGACGGCATAAATCAGAAGCAAGCACAGAGTTTGTCAGGTTTGAAGCTCCTATGATGGTATGTGTCAAATCAGTTGTAGCTAATCTGTCCGGGGAGAATACTGGCTTCATTACACTTGTATAGTTGAGTTCTTCCAGCATTACCGCTGTTTAATAGAACATGATTAGTCATCACGGAGAAAAAAGCATATTAGCTGAGGAGGTAGTTACATGGCACGCTTCGGTGATTGCTTGGATGTGATTGCAATATTCTTAGAAGCATCATATTATCTCAGACATGTTCTTTCAAGCCCTTGGAGCCCTCCTTTCTAAATTCACTGTCATAATTTAGTATCTGTTTAATTTTTCAGTCCAAAGAGAGGAAATGAGTTGCTGAGTGTTATTTGACTGCAGTCTCCTTGGTGTAAAAACAAAATGGAAAAAATAAATAAGAGTAACTATGAAACACAAAAAGGAATAATGAATACCGCTAAGGAAAAACATTTCAAGTACCGTTAGTGAAATTAATAAACGCATTAAAGGCTAATATTTTTTCTGCCAGCAGAAATAGGTTCTGTCATTTTGCCAAGGTAAATGTGTTGAGTTTTTGGTCACTCCTGTGATGCATTGCCTAACTTATACAGATTTTTTGTATTGTGTCTCTAGATTATATGTATGTAAAATCTATTTGAATAAAAAAAACATAAATATGCATTGATTTTTTTTTTTTGTACAGAAAATGACATCTCTGTTAATTTATAAACTGTAATGGATGTGAACTAAATAATGTGCAACTAGTTAGGATCTGTGGGCTACAGATCATTGTACATTGAAAATATTCCCAGCAGTGAACTCTTGTTTCCATCGCAAGCAGTTGAGGAACTTATCAGAGGGAGATGATGGCACATGAGAAAAAAAAAAAAAGGTGTATGAGACCTTCTAGAAGGGAGGAGGAGGCTGTTTCTCAGCACTGTAAATATATTTTACTCCAGAAGTCACGAAGCTTTCACAAGCCAAGACAAAAAGCCCTAGTCTGGCTGTGAGAAGATCAGATTTGATTAAGTTCAGAATTGATAGACTTCAGTGCGGCGGGCAGGGCACGGCTGCACTTGACTCCCAAGTTGGCTGCTTTCGGGAAGAAAAATGGCTTGTGAAAGTAGCCTGGACAGTTCATTTGAATTCCAAGTTTTAATACTTGATTTGATTATTTTGGTATTACCAGGCAGATCCGAGCTTCTCCTATTTTCCACAAACTATGATTCTGGCACGGGGAAGCAGGTTGTATGGGTTTTGGCAGGCAGAAAAGGGATTTTTTTTTTTTTTTCCAAGTGGCATATGGCAATGTTAGGATGGGGGAAGGGTAGATCACGGAGAAAGTTGAAAACTCAACTGAATTCGATGGCAGAGGAGCAATTATGTGAAGGCAGTGAGGTGCACACAGCATAGTAATTTGCAAATCTACCTGCTCTTACGTATTTCCCAAGCCTTCAGTGGTGTTCTTCCTTGGGGCTTTGGATTTTGTTTGGCATACAAATGGGAGGAACGTAGCGATTGCTAAACAAACCCAATGTGGGCCAAATGTGAAGGAAAAAACGTAATCTGGTTATGTTAAGGGGTGGGGGGGGAGGGGAACCCAAACCAAAAAATTACAGATTTGATGTAAAATCATCAAATTGTGGAAGAAAAGTGAGCCTCAAGGTGGAAGCACAAGAATATTGACCAGCTTTTCCTACTTGGTGGTGTTCTCATTTTGTACCTTGTTACTGTATAGACCTTTGATTATTTGGGGGGGTTGGAATCTTTCTTCAACCAGCCTCCGCTGGCTGCAGCAGACTAATTCTACAGCTGATTTTCTTCGTACTGGGATAGTTCTAATTGTTTTTATTCTAATTGAGGAATGGTGTCTGTTAGAATTGCTATTTCTTCAGCATTCCCAGGCAGCTCCCTGAGCTTTGGTACTTAGGGCTGGTCCTCCAGTGACGGGAGAGCCCATCTAATGTGCAGCTGACGGGGATGCTGGAAGACCCACTGTGTCTTGGTGCTCACGAGCTTTACACCTCTACAAGAGGATGCAGCGGGGCTTCAGGAATTGCAGCTACCGGTCCCCCAGGTGCTATAGCTGCCTGCTCTTCCCGTGAAGCATCAAGAGCGTTTATATCCCAAAAACCAAGCCCCATCAAATACGCGGTGGGCAGATTGGCCACCGTTAAGGTCTCAGTGCATGTTCTGTTTCCAATCTGTTTTTTCCTAAGTCAAAATGTTTTCTATACGCAATTTAATGCTCTCTTTGGACCGCCTTCCTCTTATAAAGCTGAGAGTGATGTTTGAGAAAGAAGGGCAACCAGGCTGTCATGCAGATTTCAGGTAGAAGGATTATGTGCTCCTTTCATAAAAATGTTCTGAAGGCAGATCTTGGAAAAAGCAGAATATTCTTAGGAAAGGAAATTCCACTGTATTATAGGAAAAATTATATATCCAGCCAGCTAATAGCCTCGTACTTCAATTAGGCAGTAGCACAGTTTCTTTTAACCTAAACAGTTTTCTCTTGGATGTGTAAGCATTGGCAGTAACTGTGTTGAAGCGGTGTAGACTGTGTGGTGCTTCCCTAAGTGTGTAGGGGTCTGTGAGGAGGATACCCAGTTGTGCACACAGCTGTGATCCCTTTGAAAGAGGGAGATCTCCCAGCACTGTCTCTCCAAGTCAGGAGAGACCTCTAGCACCATCGCTGGTGATGTTTCAGCCACGGGAGAACAGTCTCTGGGGGTCTGTGCCTCAGAGGTGTTGGCATCCCCTCTTAAATGGTTTGGTTGGTTGGTTGGTTGGTTGGTTGGTTGGTTGGTTGGTTGGTTGGTTGTGAGAAGCTTTGTGGCACCTCCCGAGCTAGTGAGATGGGCTACCTGGCAAGGAGGTCAGTGTAGACTCCATCCCCTTCTTGTCTGGGGAAGGAGGAGAGGGGAAACCCCTTGCCACCACTGCTGAAATAGGGATGGATGATGTTCTCTGTGGCTGGATCACGGCGGGGCTTGGTTTTTTGAGCCAAGGTCTCCAGGCTCTACGTGCTTTTCAGGGAATGCGTTTGCACTTTGCAGAGGATGTTCTTGGAACCGTCCGGGTGCAGAAACGGGCAGTGTACACTGACACTTGGAGAACCTGCAGGAGTCGTTCCCCTTGCTTTCACTCTGTTAACGTGTCCATTTTCTGTTCTTCGTCACACGTTTAGCCCCTCTCGTTGCTTTCATGGAACCCACTTGCCAGGCTGTTTACGCCATTTAAGCGTGTTATGAGCAAATTAAAAACAAATTGAGATCCAGTCAAAAAGAAATCCCAGCAGAAATGTGTTAGCTAAAGCTGTTTTCTCTGAAAACGCAGTCCACGGCTGTGGTTTTCATTGCATCCCCCATTTAACACTTTTCATCATCCCAACCTTTAAACCAACCTTCCTCTGCACTTTATCCACATCGACTAAAACACTAGAAGCGAGTCAGCCTTTGCTGTTAACATCAGCACTTTCTTCTATTTATTTTAAGCTAATTGCTGTTGAATAGCGAAGGTGTCAGATGTGTCTGGACCTCGATGTTCCCGGGACTGAGGAGGGTTTGCCTCTCCTCACCAGTTATGAAGAAATAAGATCTAATCTTGGGAAAATTCAGGGTCCTGCCAGTGCAGACATTTGGCCAGTGGCTCCCGTTACCAGATTTCCAATTTTGTTGCAAAAAGAAAAGCTATTTTTGGACAACTTTAGTATCTTCTGGGCTAGAGGCTGCTCAGAAAGGAGAGGTCCAGGAAGGTAGAAAGGATTTTTAAGCATTTGGGCATAGTGTATAATGACTGTGTAAACAGTAGTATTGTTTAATTTCCCATCTTTTCCCCATTTCCTTAAATTATGTGTATTAGTACATAAAAAAAAAAAAACTTTAGCTGCACTTGGAGATTTCCCCTGGCCAGAGGAAGCTGGGTAATGCAGGGAGAAGAAAGTAGGTGGGAATGCAGATACGGGCTTGGAAGTGATCTCCGGCACTGTAATGTAGTATAATTAGATTATATGGGGTTTGGATAGCTTCAGCTTTTATATTTGTATGGAGATCGGGAAAAATGAAGTAATTTGTAGTTTGTAGTAGAAAGTAGTAATAGTGGAGACAAGCACAGATTTCACAAGGGGGTCCTGAAAGGGCCCTTTCCAAACGTCTCGGGGAGCCGCGTTTGCACCTTAACGGGGAACACATGGTCATTGTGGCTGAGGGGACTCGGGGTAAAGGAGGAGAGTGGCACCGGGGACCAACCTTGGAGCAGCTTGGCTGGATAGGAGACAACTTGCCCATCCGCATCTCGTTTTCGGGCATCTTTGTTTCCCCTCGGGTGGCTGCTACCGCGATGCGTCCATGGGATCTCCGTCTATTTGTCTTGGATCCTCAGCTCAACATCTCCTTCCGTTCTTGGTGATTTGTGGGTCAAGTTTATCATGTAGAAAATCATTTTTGGATGTTCTTGTGTTTGCTGCGTAGCAGGAGAAAAAAACCTACTCCAGATTAAAGTCCTTTTTAAGGTAGAAAAACACTAATCTACCCCAAATTAAAAGGTTCTGCGATGAGTTTTGACTTACTAAATTCTGATCGAAAAGAAGAAAGTTGGGTTGAATGGGTTTATTAGAAAAAACATAGAGATAATAGAGCAAAATATCCAAAGCTGTAAGTAGGTAGATTTGTTGTGTTATGATATTCAAGGCTTGGTTTTGTTGTTTAGCATGGGCCAGTTATTAAAATAAATATTGGGTGATCTCATCTCATGACAGTTTACCTTGAGTTGACTGACTCTGTCTCACGTTTTAAAGGGAGGTTTGAAGGGGCTTGGCCAGGATTTTCAGGAGCTGTGAATAGTTCGTGTTTTGAAAGGAGGATTGCACGATTTCTGAAAATAAAAGGTTGGTTTGGGTTTTTTCAGTGTTGTCTGAAGCCCCGAATCACTAGGCATGCTTTGGGTCGCCTCGGACCCTGTGTTTCCTTTGAGGTGACAGCAACACGTGGGTGAATTTACTCCCATAACTTACTGTACCGGAATGTTCAGAGGGAATTTTGCTTGTGGGCAGATGGAATACAAGTGTCTTTGAGCATTTCAGTAGTTTTAGGCTCTTCATCTCTCCGTGCCCGCCTGTCTCCCAGATCCCCGTGGCATACACAAGCAGTAGCGGTCCCTGCTGCCACCAGGCAGAGCTTCAGCTTTCTCTTGGCCATGAACTTTCTGGATGTGCTTTTAGCTTCCAGGATTGCCTGGTTTGCAGTGCTAGTAATTTTTACCTGTGTGTTATGTACAAAACGTGAAGGGGGGTGGGTGGGGATGCTTACCAAGGTCTAACGGCATGCGTTCGGAATGACCACGTTGCTTGCTGGCAGTGAATGCACCATCAGCTCTTTTGTGTATTCCCCATTTTCCAGAACCGATCGGTGTGGTTTTTCATTTCTGAGAACTGAAGTGGCTGAAAACACTTCCCTGGTCCTCTTGAACGACAAGGTACATGGGGTAAAACCCCTCAGAGCAGACAGCTTGATAAGGTCTGATCTGTGCTGAAGACAAACCTCAAGCTCATGCAGGACAAGAGAAAGGTTTTGGTGCTGAAGGTGGGTTGTTGTTTGGCAGCTCGTTCCCGGATCTGGGGCTTGAGTCGAGTTGAATTGGTGGATGAAGTGCAGTCGTGGTGCTTTGAGTCCTAGAGTAAAGGCAACGGATCGCGTGGAGGTTGCTAACCATGCTTTTGCATTGGATGTGTGTGCTTAGATACGCTTAAATTCTTTACATTACTATTAGCAATTGTGGGAGTGTACGCACGCCCATTTACACGTTAACCAAAATCAACAGCCAATGCCACGATTTCAGTTAGACGTTTCTGAGCGATCAGATTTCCCAGTTTGAGTAAGACCAGCCTTTTCCAGGGGTGCGGGAAGCAGGCACGGAATGGGGGACACCTGCTTGATGGACGGAGGAATACAAGGTGTATGGGCTTGCTGTGACTCTTGCAAGACGTCATTCAGGGCTCTCGCAGATACCTGCTTCACAGGTATTAAATCCAGCTCCTTCAGACAGCAACACTGAGCTTGAAAAAACCTGTAACTTGGCCAGCAGGACTGAAGTAGCTCCCTGGCTTAAGAGAAGAATTCCCAGTTCACCAACCCTGGGCTGTTATCATGGGAAACACCAGGGATGGAGATTCCAAAGGTGAAAAGGGTGGAGGGCTAGCTGCTGAGAGTCACTCTTTTTTATATAAAATTGCTTAAAACTCAGCTTATTGGCTGAATTTTAAGTGCAAGACCAGATGGCTGCCCACCTATAGCTAGTTCAGCAACGCTTTGTGTCCCGTGCTGTTTGTGGGGCTGTTGGGGAAGACAGTGGTTAGATGTTTCTGAAGAGCTGTCTCCAGGCGGGTCCTTCCCCAAGAGCAGCTCGTCATCCTTCCCTCCACGAGTTTGTGGACATTCTGTGCTCTGAGGGAGCCAAGCTAAAGCGTGCTAAGGCTTTGTGTGTACCCAGTAGTCCAGGAAGACTTGACTGAGTGTCGTTCACACCTTTACTTGCTTTTGATTCATAGTCATATCGGGGGGAGTCAACAGGGAGAGGGCAAGTCTGGCAGAGCAAGAAGGGTGTTGGTGCAAGGTATGGTAGGAAACATGATGGGGTGTATGTTGGAGACAGCAGGATCTTTCTTTTCCCCTTCTTGTGCCTACGACAAAAGAATTTGTTTGGAATGCTGTTGAAAACCCCTCTAGGTGTTTTTTTTCTGATGTATCCAGAGATGCAAGAGGCATCTCCTGAGCTCATTTTGCCAGTCCACAGGGAAAACGGGATGTACCCGTCCTCTTAAAAGCACGGCCCTTTGCTCTGTGGGAATACCAAGCTTCCAGGGAACTGCGTGCATTCGATCCACCTCTCTTTAATTGTTTTAATAGCAAGAGCATCTTTCACTTGTAGGCAGCTTGTTGAGGTGGGTGCGTAAACTGAAGGGGATATTTGGAAGAGAAGTGTCTTCTCTCACACCCAGTGACTCATTATGTGTGGCCGTTGCCTTTGGACTCTGGTTTGGGATTGTTGGGGACCTGACTCTGCAGCTCCTGCTGCCTTAAACCTCCCAACTTCAGCGGGATATGAGCATATCCCGAATGCTTTGCCAAATAAATTTGAGGCAAAACAGCTTTGAATTGGGCTTGGATGCCTCTCTGAAGTCTAAGTTTGGCCCCTAGCTCCAGCGAGGTTGTGATTTTGAGGCTCAATCTAGCCAGCACCTTTAATTTTGGAAGCGGATGCATATGCTGTTCCTTCCTTTTATTCCTTAATACCCTGTGACCGCCTGCAAAGGCTGGATTTTGTGTTCGGCTGCGTTTAGCCCTTCCAAGTCTTTCAGTTTTTCTGCTTTGTGATGTTTGTCTTTCTGATTGGGATGTGGAGAAAGGGAGCCCGGGTGAGTAGGGACACCTGAGACCTGTGTTTGGGGTAGAGGCAGAAGATACCTAGCACATGGCAGTCTTTATAGCAAGTTTGGGTTTGGTTTTTTTTTTTTCTGTTTTTGTAAATAATAATGTATAAATGATGATGAAACAGTGTGGAAATTATTAAAAAAAATACGTCTTTTGTTGTTGTTTTTATATTACCTCATTCAGCAAGTTTGTTTTACAATGACTCAATGATGCTTTATTTATATTGTTTGTACTGTAATTAAACCGATTGACAAACATTTCACTTTGCTTGTTGTTTCATATGATTTTGGTTTGATTAAGTATGCCAGTTTGTATTATGTTTCCCTTTCCTCTCTCTCCCCGCGTTGAGATTTTTGTGTCGGCTGTACAGTATTCTGAATAATTAAAAACAAAAAAAAAAAAAGGAAAAAAAGGAGGAAAAAAAAAAAAAGTTGTAAAGTACTGCAGAGAGAGGCTGCTATATTGTATAGGTCTCTTTCTAATAAAGACAAGAAAACTTGTTCGTCGCAGCTTGCTTCTTTGCTTGAGTCTTCATTGTCGTGTTATTGAGTTACACCTGCCCTGGCCCGACTTTCTTCTCGTACTAATGATGAGATACTGTCACTCTTTGCCAGTAATAAAGATGAAGTATTAGCCGAGACCTGGGATGTCAGAAGAGCCGGTAATGGTGCAAATTGATAAATTAAAAAGCAATAAGTCAACCGGACCGTAATGGTGTATATCTAAGAGTTCTGAAAGCGCTTATGAACTGAATGACAGATCTCCCAGCAAAAATATGCGAGCTTTCATTAAAAACAGTTATTCTCCCCGAGGAAGAGAGAGTAGTAAATGTTGCACCTCGGCTTTAAGAGTCTCTGGAGGAGATCCAAGGAATTAGGCCAGTAACGGTTACATCTGTATCTGCTAAATTGGTTGAAATGATCATTTAAAATAAGAATAATAAAACATCTTTAAGGTCGTGATATGGTATGGTCTAATCACTTCTTTGAAGGAAAATCATGGCTCTCTATTAGGCTTCTCTGAGCAAGTCGTTTAGAGGCCTGAACAATAGGCAACTGATTGACATTTATTTATGTTTTTAAAGCTCTGAGTACATCACGAGAAGTCAGGAACCTAAGGAGGCCCAAGGAGAAGACAAAATATTCCCTTGGTGTGGAAGGTTGAGGGATGGGATGGGATGGGATGGGATGGGATGGGATGGGATGGGATGGGATGGGATGGGATGGGATGGGATGGGATGGGATGGGATGGGATGGGATGGGATGGGATGGGATGGGATGGGATGGGATGGGATGGGATGGGATGGGATGGGAAGCAAGAGGTGGGATGGGTTTTTACCTGGGCAGCCTGGTAACTGGCCACATGCCACGACGGTTCCTGGTAAGACCCCTGGATTAGGTCTCAGTGGGTTGGTGATACCAACGCTATCAATGGTTGTGGAGGGACTATAGAAGGAAAGCCCAATAAGAGGCCTGTGGTGTCAAGGTGGGTCAAAAAAGAATAGTAAAGTTCGGTAAATGTGTATTAATGGTGGAGGGTGGGGAAGGAGATGACATAGTAATGCACTCTGGCATGAAGGAGATTTAAGAGTTTAAGATCCATAAGGGCACCGTGGAGCAAGACAACGAGTGCTATGGTTTGGCCAGCTATGCTTGTCCCACCTTATAAAAGACACAGAGAAATTAGGATTGTTCAGAAATTAGTAGAGCTATGAAGAGGTGGAAGAAGTGGGGAATTTCTCTCTAAAAGAGACAAAAAATGGAACGTGATAGCCAGGGATAAAGAGTAGAGAAGAAGCAGGCTAGGGATTTCTCTTTTCATGGTCTTGCACTCCGTGTGGTTCATGGGCTGATACCAAAGGGCAGCCTGGTCAAACCGATGGCGAGACGGATGAGTTCTCCAATGCGTCACTGGACCAGACACCTCACTGCAGTGGGATTTTGTGCAAGACATGGCCTGGCCAAGACAGAGAAGGTGAGCTTGCGTCTCCAAGGACTGAGTGGGAGTGTCCAGAATGTGGGATGAGGTTTTTTGGAGTTTATCTTTTACATCTGCTGCTACCTCGGCCTGAATTTGTTGGTTCTTCGAGTTATTGCCCATCTCATCAGGTCTCCCACCAGCTGTTGCTTCTGTCCTGTCTGATGGGGCGTTTTGGGAGGGAGCTTGGAAGAGGTTTTCCATTTCCTTTTCTGCTCTTCAGTTCTCCAGGGTGGCTGTACCAGCTCTGCGGGACTGCTTGTGGATTATATTTTTCCCTCTTTTGGGGGCCTACATCACTGTTTTGTCTTGCAGCAACTGTGCACCTTTGTTCTTACAAGGTTTTCCCACCCTGTTTAACCCCACCACACATCCTACCAGCACCAAAGCAGGAGGTGGCTGCTTTATGTTCTCCCCTTCTGGATTTGAAATGTGAATTTCAAACGTGGGAGAACTTGTTTTGGATTCCCCCTGGGTGTAAAGCCATTGTAGTGCTTTTTTTAGGAATCATCTGTCCCTCCCCTCCTAAAGGGATACAGGTTTTGATTTTGTGATGGCCGTGGCACTTCTAACAACCCAGCTAAGATCTGGCTTCTCCTGGGAGATTCTAGTGCCAGGGATGGCAGAGGAGATTTAAGGATGTTTTTCATGCCCACAATTCTCACCTACCCCAAGCCCCCTTGCACCCCTTGCACCGCTCCCAGCTGGGGACTCTCACAGATGCCTAGGAAGAAAGGCAACAGAGGTCAGGAGGAGATTTTTAAGGAAAACTATGGAGTCCCATAATGAGAGTAGGGAAAACACCTCCTTTTTCTCTTTTTTTTTTTTTTTAATTTTTTTTTTCTTAAAGAAAAATGCAATTACTGTAAAGACCAGACTATTGCTCTGCCGTAGGACCTTGCTGTGTGTTTCCACCCTTTCCAACAAAGGATTAGCTTTGATGGATGCTGGGAGCACCAGCTCAAGAGTTCTGCTCCAGAGCCCAGGAGTTTGCTCCGTAGGTACCGCATGCTTTTAGCCCTCATCCAGAGCACTCCCTCACCAGTTTTGTTGTTTCTTATTCAATCTTTAACACAAACCCACACTGATAAAAGGGAGAGATGGGATGAGACACCTGAGGACAGCACACGCAGCGACCACTTGCAGTGCGATGGTGAGATGGGGATGACTCCCCGCTCCTGGTAAACAGCTTTATTTTCCAGAAGAAAACCAAGCTCACCCAAACCCAGCTGTTTTCATAAACAAAAGAAAGCGTTTTATACTTTGTGAATGTCAGGAAAGTTTAGCCAGGTCAAAGATCCACCCGCACCAACATTCCTGCTGCACCTGTGACCAAAAGCCAATGCTGGAGAAGAGTGTAAAATCAGATTACACGGGGCTTTTGCTTCATGTTTCCCCAGCCTGTAATTGTTTAAAGTTCAGGGATTTCTGAGCCACCTGTTTTGGTGAGTAGGGTAGTCTGCAATGGATTTCTCTTCCATCAAGTAAGCTGGTCCTGAGTCTCTTGAAACTGTGTTCAGTTCTGGGCCCACAAGAAGGATGTTGAGGCTCTGGAGTGAGTCCAGAGAAGAGCAACGAAGCTGGTGAAGGGGCTGAAGAACAGGCCTGATGAGGAGCAGCTGAGAGAGCTGGGGGTGTTTAGCCTGGAGAAGAGGAGGCTGAGGGGAGACCTCATTGCTCTCTCCAACTCCCTGAAAGGAGGTTGTGGAGAGGAGGGAGCTGGCCTCTTCTCCCAAGTGACAGGGGACAGGACGAGAGGGAATGGCCTCAAGCTCCGCCAGGGGAGATTTAGGCTGGACATTAGGAAAAAATTGTTCACAGAAAGGGTCACTGGGCACTGTTAGAGGCTGCCCAGGGAGGAGGTTGAGTCACCTTCCCTAGAGGTGTTTAAGGGACTGGTGGACGAGGTGCTGAGGGACACGGTTTAGTGATTGATAGGAATGGTTGGACTCAATGATTCAGTGGATCTTTTCCAACCTGGTGGTTCTATGAAAGCTTTGAGGATCCACAGCATCCTGCATGAAGGAGTTCCTCAGCTGAACCATAATGGTGGTGAAGAACCACCCCCTTCCCTCCTCCCTTTGCAGCACCCGTGGGAGGAAGAGTGACAGAGACACCTCCTGGTTCAGGGTGATTTATAGAGTCATAGAATAATTTGGCCTAGAAGGGACCCTGAAGCCCATCCAGTTAAACCTTCCCTGCCATGGGCACCGAAGTATTCCTGTTAGAGATGCAATTCCTACCCAAGCGACGCCGAGAAGGCGACTTCCAAGAGCTCAGACTGCAGGAGTCACGGGGAGGGCGTTTTAGGGAAACGCAGTTACTCCTGGCGAAACCCTTAACTGTGCAGTAGGAAAACCACAAACTGATGGCAGGACTGAGAAATCCACCCGGCAGCCGTTTATCTCACCTAACATCTAGTAAAGCCCTTAATTGGCCAATAAATGCAGTCACAATAACTGCGCCCGACATGCAGCACCACTGCCAGCAATTAGCACTTATTTATTTGCATTCTGCCCCCACCGCTCCCCTCTCCCCAACTTCCAGATCTGTTTGTTTTTAAGCCAGGGAGACTCCTTGTGTTTGCCAAAGAGAGGGTGAGAAGAGCTGAGCTGGTGGAATTAAAAAGGTGATGCCGTGCCAGGGGGCAGGAGAGATGAAGGGTTGTGGAGCTGCAAAGCCATCTAGCAGGGCTTTCTCATTGCTCCTGGAATTAATACTGGGCTCCTACAGAACGTAGGGTGCTTGGGGTTTGCTCAAACCGTTTAAGAAATGGCTCAGTACTGGTGCTGCCAGCACCAAGGGCTGCTTGTTCCTCAGCTGAAGAGAATCTCCTGATCACCTTCTGCAGCAGAGAATAATCATCTATTGTCATTTTGGCACAGGAGGAAACAATTCACATCTTTTTGGAGGATTAGCAGAAATCAAGGGCCAGGGATATTTAATGAAGTGAGGGCTGGTATCCCAGTTGGCCTTGAGTTGCCAGAGCTAGGGAAAGGGCACGGTGGAGATAAGTAAACGCCCATCAACAGCTGCTGAGATTGGGGTCCCCAAACGCAAAAACACCTCGTTCTGTGATGCTGACAGCGATGGAAGGGTATGTGTCATGACATCCTCTCTCTGCTTTTGGGTACATCAGGCTCATACCTACTTTGCAGGCAATAAGAAATTACTGAGAGCCCTTGACCTCTGTGCTGGGTTGATGATGTCTATCAGTGGTTTCATGCAGGTCCCTGGGTCCCTGAGAGAAGAGCTGGATGAGGTGTCAGAGCTGTGGGAAACAGGGGGGAAGCAGCTTGACCCAGCTGAAAAATAATCCCTCCCCCTAGCACTGTGTTTACCCTTCGGAATGGGCTGTCCTTGGAGGCATTTCTGCAGTTTCTGGGAGTTTGTGGACTGGAAAGGGATTGTGCTGCCAAACAGCTCGGTGACTGAAGCAGAACAGGGTAATCCCCCTGCACCCCTCTTGCAGCACAGGTGAGCGTGGGGGCACCAAAGGCTGCTGAGAACCACCCCAAGGAGATGAGCGTCTCCGATTGCTGCTGAGAAAAGCTGATTTCGGTGCAACTTTCCTTCCCACTGCCAATGCGCTGCCTTCCTCCCTTCCCCCCCCAGAGATGCAGCATCTACAGCTCCCGCTCTGCAGATCCAACTGGTAATAGCTGGGCTGATTGACTGCAGATTTCCCTGTAACTGAGCTTAATTAGCAAGCTAATCAGGTCTGGAGATGGTTCCAATTTATTTATTGGCTGATGGCTGCCACTAATTGGCCTGGCCAGTTAATACTGGCAGCGCCGAGGTTTGTGCCAGGTGAGCAAACACAGGATTTCACCCTTTCCAGCACTCGGAGCTGGCAAAGCTTACCTGGTGAGCACCTGAGCTCGGGTGCAGGTGGGGTGGTACCTGCAACATCCCCTCCCCGTGGGGTGTGGTTGTTCAGAGCACCTTGCCCAGTTCATACCAGTTCAGACCGGGAGGATGATGCTTGCGGGCACAGGTAGGAAAGAGGCACAGTCTGACCTTTGCAAGCGGCAGCATGGCAGAGCTCAAACACCCAAAATAATCCCTGTGGTGGGGACAAGGTGTCCAAAAGGAGTGTCACCTGTGGGTCACCTCTTTTGAAGGTGACTCGGAGGAAGCCTCTTGCTACTTGTGCTTCTTGGTTCCCTCCAGCCGTGCAAAGGCGATATAAAAGGGAATTTTGTTTTGCTTTTCACGAAAGATAAGAAGGGAAAATTTATTTCTGGATTTTTCTTTTTCCCTTGGAATTGCCAGGAAAGCTGTGTTAGTGCTCTCTGGGTTTGCTGGAGCATCTCTGAGCTAATGTGAGAAGCTTCTTGAGCAGATGTAAAGAGAAAGGGGAGCGCTGGCGCTGGGTCCGAGCCTGCCCCTCTGCTGAGTGTTGGAGAGATGGGAAAGCCGAGTTTCTTAATTAAATCATGGAGAAAAGGTCTCCTGTCCCTCCAGAAATCCCACCAGCCTCTGGATGTGGAGTGGCAATGTGTGTGGGGTGGCAGCAAGCAAAGGAAGGAAGGGAATGGGATTTCCATTCCTTTACCTTCTGCTGTAGAGAAGAACCAAAGGGAATGGAGGGATGGATGATGGAAGGAGGAGACGCAGGAAAACAGCTGGAGGAGGCACTTGCTGTGGTAAAAAAACCCACACTTGGCTAAAGAGTCTCTTCCCCAAAGATGTTCAGCCCCAAGCTGAAGAGACACCCTCCTGTTCCCCCTCCGCCCCCCATGCCTTGCTAGTTGGCTCAGAAATTTAATGGTTCTCCATATCTTAAGCGAAAATGAAGGGGTAAAAAAACCCTTATAATTGGAGTCTGTGTCTCTGGCCTGAGCTGCTGACATTGATTCTCACACTGCTGTCCTCCTGTTGATTCAAGAGCTCTTTAGCGCCAGTATTTTCTTCCCCGTGGAGGCACTTAGGGACAATAATAGAGTCGCTTCTCGATCTCTTCTCCCTGATGAGCCAGGAGGGCGGGTGGGTGTCCAAGCACCGAGTTTTCTGGAGGCCAATAGGCCTCCTCCAGGTGACAAGACGTGACAATCCCAGTGTGGGACCTCCCAGATGCAGCCAGTGATGATGCCTGGTGGGACTGGGGAGGGTCTGCATGGGAATATCTTTCCCTAGGGGGCTGCAGGGCATCCCACCCTGGGTGTTTGGGGTGATGGAGCTGGTCCGTGCTGGGCAGGGAGAATGATGAGCCTGGAAAAGCCCCAGTGTGGGTGATGCTCATGGCACCGGGGGAGCAGAGGGAGGCAGGCGGGTTGGTGGGTTTCACTGCTGGGGCTCTGAAATCTCTTGCTGGAGAGGGTTATTAGAGGGAGTAATTGGGATCACCTTACTTTACAAATGTTACTTTGCAGAATGAGGCAGGAAGACAGATCGATCTCAACTATTATTCATTAAGGAAAGTCCTTTATAAATCCCAAATTAACAATTTCTCTTAGAGAGAGACTTCCTATTACCCTTCTTTCGCGGGAACTTATTGCCGCTTTGGAAATGGGGAAATATGAAAATAATTGGGGAGGGGGAGAAATAGCAGTCGTGGGCTTAGGAGCTGAGCATCTGCTTAAAAAAAAATACAGATGTATGTCTTAAAAATGACCATTACCCTAATTCAGAGAGGCAATGTTTTTGATAGATACTATTAGACCACAGCCATAACGACGTTCATAAAAGCCAAAGTGTCTTCTTAGCAATGAGCAGGCTATTTGTAAATGTTCAGCATATCTACAAGCAGCGATGGTTTGCTCTGCTGTCATCTGTCTTCTCAGTGCAGGGAGATGAATGTCAGTCAGGAAGGGGAACCAGAAAGCTGTTGTTACTGGTACCAGTGGGACTCAGTGACTCTTGGCCCTGGCCGGGGGGAGCTGTACAGTTTTTTAATTATTTGGGGGTGTCTGGCTTGGTGTTTAGGGTGGGTGAAGGGAGAATTTCAGCCCAAACCCTCTTGATGGGTGAAAAACACTAAGAAAACATGCTTTTGGGGTTTTTTGTTTTTTTTTTTTTTTCAAGCAGTGGAGAAAAGAAACACAGTTATTGCTAGTTCGAAATTCTTATGCACCTTCCACCTTTTGGGATTTGCAGGAGGATGACCTGGGGATTTTAATGTGGGGGTGTGGTGTGGGACTATGTACGTCAGAGGGTGCGTTGTTACCCCTGGCTACCAGATTTGAGGTGATGGGATGTGCCCTGAGGATGCTTCAGAGAGGTGCGTGAGAGGGTTTTGGATCAAGAGGTGTTTTCATTGCCTAAAGAAGGTGGCTGGTATGCTTTGGGTCAAGATTGCCAGCAAAACAGACAAAAAAAATAAGGCAAAATCCAATTACTTACTTCGTATAACAGTGACCATGACTTCTTTAGGTTGTTCTGGGCTTACCAGCAAGAGAGACAGATACCTTTCAAAGCAGTTTTGGGGCCATATCCATGCTTTCCTGCATCATTTCTGAGTTAAGTGGCTTTTTTCAGAGAGAATAAACCTCTTGAACAGGACCACAAGCAGAAGGAAAGAAGCAAAGGTTTCTAGTCAGACTCAGATGCAATTTTTGTTGCCCCCAGATAGCATCAGGATATGTTACCTTCTAAAAAAGAAAAACGTAAATCACTGCTAAAGCATCTTTTTGGGGAGCTTGGTTTGAGGTATCGGTGCCTTTTAAAGTACCGTGGGTGTACGAAGAGGGAAGAGCTCCAGGCAACACACATTCACCCTCTGAGCTCCAGCTCCTCGCTGTTGATAACGTGCTCCTAGAAAATTATAAATGGGAGTCCCCTGTTTGCCTTTCACTCTGTTAATTAATAGGATTTGAGCATTAAAACTGCTACCCCGGAGTCGGCGATAGGCCCTTTGCCACTAATTCAGGCCCCTTGCCACCAATTCAGTCATCCTGGCAGGTCAGTGTAAACACCCCATATTTTACTGCCGTTTTCAGATTATTCCCCTGCCTTGTAATTATTTTCCGGGGGGACGGCAGGGGATTAATTCCAGGCTCCCGTTCGTCCGCAGATGGTGGCGAGCCCTAGCATCGAGGTGCTGCAGAGCATCCCCTGGCAGCGGAGAACGCCGCCGATTCGAGGTCCGTTTCCCTGCTGATGAGGAAAATGTTAAGCTGAGTCTGCGCTCCTCTTCTTCCACTCTTTTTTTTTTTTTTTTTTTTTTTTTTTTAAAATGAAAAATAGGGAGGAAGGACTCGCCGAGGTCCCCCTGGTGCAGAGGGACACAGGGCATTGGCAGGGAGATGCTCACGTGGATGCAGCCCTGGTGGGGACCACAGGGGTGAGTTGGGCAGCTCTCACTCGGGCTTCGCTCCGATACGCTCAGCGTCGCGGCGAGAGGCTGAGGCTGTTTATTCCCAGGAGTTTCCTCTGCACCAGGATGTTTGGAGGATGAGAAGCCCGCGTGCCTCACAGAGGCTTACCCTCACCAAAATGAGGGAGAATCGTTTTGCTTATAGGTTAAATACCCCCTTTTTTTATGTGATTTATCCATCGTTCATCCCCTGCTGGGGCTGGGAATCGGAGCACCTGGGGAACCAAGAAAACACTGTGTATTCCTTTGGGCCCAAGATGATGGGAACCAAAGCAGAGGTTTAAATTCCACAAAAAAAAAAAAAAAAAAGAAAAACAGCATAAAAATAGCTTCTATCCCTCTTTCCTCCCTTTTGCTTCCCCTCTTCCCAGGCTGAGCTCCAGGGAAAGTTGGGTGAGTAAGTTTGCAGAGCTGGAGGGAGGGCGGCACAGATCGATTGGCGAGTTTAATAGGATCAGGTCAGTGTAATCCTGTTTTAGCCATTGTAATTCAGGCAGCCAAGGAGACCTCAAACTATAGGGGAAGGGGCTTTTAAACCCTCAGCGGTCCTGCCACAAAGCCAGAGGCTGGGGCTGGGACAAAAGCGGGAGAGAGAATGAAGTGGCTTGAAATAAATAGATTAAGGCTCTCTATGGGCCTGGCATAGCGGGAGGGAGAAAAGAGCAAGCGAGAGGCGGGTGAGCATCCCAGGGAGGGGGACACGAAGGGACCTGGAACCCACGAGGGATGCAGGGTGGCTTGGCAGAGCATCCCCCCTCGCCGTGGGGCGATTGCTTTTGGGGCGCGGGGAGGGTTTTCTACCCCCCCCCCCCCACTGCGCTTGTTTCTGAAGGGCTGGGATAGGCAATCAATTTTTATGATGCGATTTATAATTCATACAGGTTGTCTTGGTGCATATGGTGTTGCTTTTGTGTGTGTCAGGGTGCCGGGTGCTTTATGACGGTGACGGTGGGAATTTGCATTGGCAGCCGCTTACCGGCCTCATCGCTCTCTTCCTCGGCGATGAAGATTGATACGTCTCCGGGGGACCCAATCCTGGGGGACAGGAGGTCCGCAGGGCTGGGTGTCCCTTGCAGGGGGGTTCTGTGCATCCTTCTGGTGTTGGAGGAGATGCTCGGTCCATAGGGGGTTGATTCCCAGCACGGGTAGGGGCTTCCCTCTCCCACCTCCCCAGATTTTGGGGTGACGCTCGGCTCGGATGCTGCCACTGCAGGGATAACCCCAGCGGAGAAGGGGCCTGGCACCCCCTGCCAGGGCACAAAGGGGACTTTGTCAGCAGGGCAGGTGAAAGGCACAAAGCCCAGGCTGGCCAGTCCCAGCTGAAATAATTAAACCAATTAAGTCAATACAAACAGCAGCAAGGCAGAGCTGCCCCTTCTGAGGAAGCAGGGGCCACAGCTGGAGTTCACCCCCTGGCATGCACTGAGTTTGTCTGGTCTCTGCAGCAGCCCTGGCGTGCACTGAGTTTTGCTGGGTCGCTGCAGCAGGGGAGTAATCGGAGGATGAGGGACGGTGGGGAGGATTTAAAAGCTGTGATGTCTTATTTAAAAGCGAGGCAGCACGCTCCTTGTCCCACCAGAGAGGAGTGGGCTCCTCCGGCTGAATGGCAGCGGCTGGGAGTTTAGAGGCAAAAAAAAAAAAAAAAAAAAAAATTATATATACATCTGAAAAAAGGGGCTTTTCCTAAGGCTGGAGGCGAGGCAGAGAGGAGCAGGCACTTTTCCTTCCCCTCCGACTTTAGGATGCTGCGAAGCGGGGCCGGCATCTCTGCTGCGCTCCCCGAGCAGTGCAATTATTTGATCTGCAGATGTAAGAGGAATTTATTGTAACAACAAATATAGTGATGTCAAAACCCAACCTTGGATTAAAGCCGGCAGCCAAAGGGGAAGTGTATTAATTTCAAACAGCATCAGAGGCCAGTGCCTATTAGGACGAGCTATTCTTCAGACCCCCCCATCAGAATTAATCATTGGGAGTTAATTTGAAGCTCAGACAAGTTGCTGTTAATTTAGTGCAGGGAGGACGGGATGGAATAAAAAGCTGAGGTGCTGGCCGGGCCTCCTGGGTCTCATTAATCAGCGAGCTGAGACGGCCTGGCTTGATTACAATTTGCAAAAAAATTCATTAGAGCCTGGGCGATTGACAATTTTTCTCTCTGCCTGTGATCTGACTCATTAGGCAGCCAAATGAAAGCCATGATGATGGTGATGATGACAGCTATCAACCCCCTCGCTTGTTTATCTCCTTCTCCTCTGGCCCCCGGCCCCGGGGCTCCCCCCTCCGGCCCCCAAACCCCCGCCAAGGGGAGGATGGGGGGGACCCCAGCCCTCTGAGAAAAAGAACTTCCCAGCTCCTGGGGGCAGATGCTGCCTCGTAGAGGGAGGGATGCCCTGGGGGGAGCAGCTGCTCCTCCCTAAAATATAAATATTCCCCCACCACCACCACCGTGGTGGGGGGGTTACAGCTCCGGGATGCTGCGCTTCCCCACCAGCATCCCCTTTCCATTGAAAAAAAGAGACTAAAATAATGTAAAATATATATATTCTTCGAAAGAAAAAAAGAAAAAAGAGGTGCGCTTGGAATCCCGGGGGCTGTGGGGCAGCCCCAGCCTCCCCCCTCCCCTCCATCACAGAAACGAGCCCCGAAAATCGTATTTCTAACAATATCCCTGTGGGGCTGGGAGGCAGAGATGCTGCTGCTGGGAGAGGGGACGCCCCCCTCCCCTCCAGCCCCATCATCACCGGCGATGATAATAATAATAATAGCAATAATAATAATAAACGACGGCGTGGAAGGGTTGTAAAGGATGTCACAGCCACCGCGACAACGACGCGTGTTTACTCGCTGCTACCACGGGAGGAAAATTTCTCCTTTGACTGTCCCAATCTGAATTTTAAGGCGCCCCCTCCACCCTCCCAACCCCTTTTTTTTCCTCGGGAAATTTACGCTGTTTCATCCCCAATCGCCCCCGACGGCCGGTGGCACCGGGATGCTTAAAATAGGGGGGTGGGAGAAGGGATGAAAAGGATGGAGAGGGTGGAATGCGGGACCCCCCCACCCCCCCACATCAGGGTCAGCCGCGTTCAGTCGCAGAAAAAAATCCGGTTTCCAGCCTTCCCACTCACCCCTAGCTCTTAAAAACGAAATAAATAAACTTTTTCTCCCCGCTCCCCGACAATAAATGCGGTTTCACTTAAAGAAAAAAAAAAGAAAAAAAAAATAGGCGAGAGCAGCTGCATCGAGGGGAAAGGAAAATCAGCTCCACGTCAGATTCTGGACAGAACAGCAAGGGGATGGAGGGCTGCTTTTTTTTTTTTTTTTTTTTTTTTTCCCCGTCTGTTTTGTTTCTTTGTCGGTTTTTATTCACAAGACTTAGTTCGCTTTTAAATTTCATAACTTATAAGGAAATAAGCTACATTGAAATAAATTAAACACAATAGAGAAGATCGTGCTTTTTCTTTCTTTCTTTCTTTTTTTTTTTTTTTTTCCTCCCTCCCCTCTCTCTCTCTCTCTTTAAACATGGCTTGGTAGAATAGGCAAACCAAATCGACAGAAAGCCAGGCAAAAAAATATATTTAAAAAACTGTCCCCCAGTGCCTGCCACTCAGCCATCAGAAATAAAACCGAACAATAGAAAAGGCATGAAATGAAACTCTTAGTTTTTCTTTCGGGTTTTTTTTTGTGTTGTTGTTTGTTATGGATTTTTTTTCTCTCTCTTTTTTTTTTTTTTTTTTTTTTTTTCATTTTTTACCTTTTGCCCCCGAAAAGAAAGAACCCCCAGGAGATGGTTAAAGGGTTTTGCTGGGGGTGTCTCTGCTGCTGGATCCAGCGCCGACCCCGTACGGCATCCGTGGTCCCCATCGCAGCCCAGACAGCAGCCCAGAGTATCTACAAAGTGGGGCAGAGTAATAATAAATATCTGCGTGTCTCTTCCAGGGTCTGATACTCCTGCTCCGAACCAAAACACAGTTTCCGAGCCTTTTGCCTTCCCAGACTCTCGTTTGACTCGGTAAGTGGAAAGTTTCGCGTTAGAGTTCGCTCCTGGCAGGGATTTGCCGTGCACTCACATTGGAATCTTCTTTTCTTGTTGGCTGCTGTTTGCTTTATTTCCTTGCTTAGTTTCTTTTTCTTTTTTTTTTTTTAATTTTTTTTTTTTAATTTTTTGAGTGGGTCGGTTCTAAACCCCCATTCGGAAACATTTTTTTTTTTTTTTTTTTTTTTTTTCTCTCTTCCCCCCCCTCGAAAACCTGCGGTTCTGAGCTGTCGGGAGGAGGGATCAGGGTCGCGCTTGCTCCAGCTGCTGGTGCTGACTCCTGATCGCAAACCTGCTGACGTGCACGGGGATGGGGACCACGATCTTGGGGTTTCGGGAGGGCTCCCCCGTCTTGGAGTTGGCGTTGCCCGCCTTGACCCGTTTCCACTTCGCTCGCCTGTTCTGGAACCAGATTTTCACCTGCACCTCGCTGAGTTTGAGGGCGTGAGCGATCTGGGACCTCTCGGTCAGGGACAGGTACTTTTTGCAGTGAAACTCCTTTTCCAGCTCCAGCAGCTGCTCGCTGGTGAAGGCTGTTCTCCTCCGGCGGTTTTTCCCCGTGGAGGTGGTGTTGGTGGAATTTGGGGGGTTCTGGGGGTTCTCCTCCAGGGGGTTGGCAGAGTCCTCTTCCTTGTGAGCCGCCTGCCCAGGGATGTTGTCGTCCGAGCTATAGTCGAGGTCGCTGTCCATGGAGAAACTTTCCTCCTTGCCTTTGGCGTCCTCTTCGGATTTGGGGTCCTCCTTGCCCTGGGCACGGAGAGCTCCGGCTGGAAGGGAAGCAGAGGCCTCGGGTGAGAATAATTCCGAACCCTCCACCCCACACACACGCCGCGCATCCCCCCCCACCCCACCCCGATGCCGGCTCCGTCACCCGAAAATTATTAGGTTTGGGAATTCTCATTACCGATAGGCTCGAAAGCACCTTTCCCCTCCTCCCTTCTCCCTCACCTTGAGGCTAACGGGGGGTCCTGGGGACCCCCCGTTGCCCCAACTGTGCCCCCTCCCATCAGGGATGAAGCTTGGACCCGGATCCCACGGGGATGCAGCTCGGATCCCGGCTCCCACGGGGATGCTCCCCATGGGGATGCAGCTCGGATCCCGGCTCCCACGGGGATGCTCCCCATGGGGATGCAGCTCAAATCCCGGCTCCCACGGGGATGCTCCCCACGGGGATGCAGCTCAAATCCCGGCTCCCACGGGGATGCTCCCCACGGGGATGCAGCTCAAATCCCGGCTCCCACGGGGATGTTCCACACGGGGATGCAGCTCAAATCCCGGCTCCCACGGGGATGTTCCCCATGGGGATGCAGCTCGATTCCTGGCTCCCACGGGGATGCTCCCGCAGGGAGGCAACTCGTATCCCGCTCCCACGGGGATGCTCTCTTGCGGAGCTGCTCCTCACGGGGATGCTCCTCACAGGGGTGCTCCCACGGAGGTGCTCCCACAGGGATGCAGCTGGGATCCCGCTCCCGCGGAGACGCTCCGCACGGGGATGACGCTCGGATCCTGCTTCCCACAGGGATGCAGCTTGGGTATTGCTCCCCCAGGGATGGAGCTGAGATCCCGCTCCCACGGGGATGCAGCTCGGATATCGCTCCCCCAGGGATGGAGCTGAGATCCCGCTCCCGCGGAGATGCAGCTCGGATCCCGCTCCCTCGGGGATGCTCCCACAGGGATGCAGCTCGGACATCGCTCCCACGGGGATGCTTCCATAGGGATGAGGCTAGGGTATCGTTCCCGCGGGGATGCCCCCCAGGGATGCTCCCCCAGGGATGCAGCTCGGGTGTCGCTCCCGAGGGGATGCTCCCATAGGGATGCGGCTCGGGTATCGCTCCCCCAGGGATGGAGCTGAGGTCCCTCTCCCCCAGGGATGCAGCTCGGGTGTCGCTCCCGAGGGGATGCTCCCATAGGGATGCGGCTCGGGTATCGCTCCCCCAGGGATGGAGCTGAGGTCCCTCTCCCCCAGGGATGCAGCTCGGGTGTCGCTCCCGCAGGGATGCTCCCCACAGGGATGCTCCCGCGGGGATGCAGCTCGGAGCCGGCTCCCTCCGGGACTCTCCCGCCGGTCGGCGTTCACTCACCGAGGGAAGCCTGGACGGCGTCGGCGGCGGGGAAGGGCAGGAGGGCTCCGTCCTTGCCCAGGAAGGCTTTGCCGTCGTCGCCGCCGCCGTCCGGGCCCATCCCGTCGGCTTTCTCGAAGTTGCCCGGGGCCGCGAACTTCCTGGCGGCTTCTTGGTGCTGGGGGGAGGCCGGGAAGGCTCCGGGCAGCGCTGCCACCAGCGTGGAGGTGAGCGCCATGCCCTGCGCCAGCCCGGAGCAGAAGCCGGAGGGCAGCCCGGGCAGCGGGTGCGCGGGGGGCAGCGCGGGCTGCAGCGCGGTCGGGGGCGGCGGAGGAGGCGGCGGCGGCGGCGGCGGCGGGGGGAGCACCACGGGCCGGTAGGGCATGAACATGGGGTAGCCCGTGTAGACGAAGTGTCCCGGGGCTGGCGGCGGGGGGCTGCCGATCAGCGAGTCGATGCTGAAGGCCGTGCTGCTTCCCAGCGGGCGCTGCATCATCATCAGCGACGCCTGGAAAGCCGCGCTCATGCCGGAGCGGCGGCGGCGGCGGCGGCGGCGGCGGCACCGACCACACCGACCGCGCTCTCCCCTCTCGCTTCGCTTCGCCTCTCGCCGCGACCCACCCGGCGCCCGCGCGTGGGGCGGAGCGGGGGCCGCGCACGGGGGACGCGCCCCCCCCACCCACCCACCCACCCCCGCCTCCTGCCGCCCGCGCCGCTCTGCGCGCCCGCGCTGCCCCGCGCCCATTCACATTTTGCCCGGCTGGGAACGCGGGGCGCGGCACGTGACCTCGCGCGGAGCTTCTCATTGGCCGGGGCGGGGCTCGGCGCCACCGGAGGCCACGCCCCCCCCAGCCACGCCCCCGCCCCGCGCGCCCCATTCACCCCGAGCCGCCGCTCGGAACCCCGAACCCCAACAGCGACCCGGGGCCTCCGCACACCCGCACCCCTCTGTTTTTATTGAAGAGAAAACTCCTTTTGCTCACTTTTTTCCTTTTTTTAAGGAGAAAACTCCTT
Source organism: Clamator glandarius (assembly GCA_033459285.1). Classification (NCBI taxonomy): domain Eukaryota; kingdom Metazoa; phylum Chordata; class Aves; order Cuculiformes; family Cuculidae; genus Clamator; species Clamator glandarius. The sequence continues at coordinate 1,164,191 of JAUNZM010000078.1, forward strand.
TGATTCACTCGTTTTTTTCTTTTTTTTGTGAGAGAAAACTAATTTATTCACTCTTTTTTCCTTTTTTTTTTGATAAAACTCGTTTTATTCACTTTTTTTAAAAGGGAAAACTCATTTGATTCACTCTTTTTTTCCTTTTTTTGGAGAAAACTCCTTTGATTCACTCAATTTTTCTTTTTTTTGTGAGAGAAAACTTATTTATTTACTCTTTTTTCCTTTTTTTTGAGAAAACTCATTTTATTCACTTTTTTTTAAGGGAAAACTCATTTGATTCACTCTTTTTTCCTTTTTTTTGGAGAAAACTCATTTGATTCACTCTCTTTTCTTTGTTTCTAAGAGAAAACTCATTTGATTCCTCTTTTTTTAGAGAAAACCCATTTTATTCACTCCTTTTTTTCTAGAGAAAACTCATTTAATTCACTTTTTCTTAGAGTAAACTCATTTTATTCACTGTTTTTTTCTTTTATAAAGGAAAGCTCATTTTATTCAATTTTTCCCTTTTTTTGGAGAAAACTCATTTTATTCACTCTTTTTTTCAGAGAAAACTCATTCACTTTTTTTTAGATAAGACTCATTTAATTAACTTTTTTAAAGTAAACTCATTTTATTCACACTTTTCCCTTCCTCCCCCACCATTTTAAAAAAAAAAAAAAAAAAAAATTATTTAAAGCCCCCCAAATGGGCTCCATGTGGTTCTGGGTAAAGTCAGCCCCTGGCTTGGCTTTGAAATTGCTTCTGCAATTATGTAAAAGAGCCATTCAGCAAGGCGGTGGAATTAAAAGCTGTGAGGGCTGCTCCCTTTTCTCCGGGAGCCTCTCATGTTGACCGGCTCAAAGGTTTTTTTTTCCAACACGATGTCTTTGGCCGGGACAAAAGCTGGAACAAAACAACACACACACACACACACACACAAAAAAAAAAAAAAAAAAAAAGGGGGGGGGGGGTTGGGGTAGGGGGGAAGCTCCCAAACTTGTAAATTGAACGTCAGGGGAACTTTACACAATTTCAAAGGCCATAAATAATGATAAAGGGACCAGGCGAAGAGGCAAACCCAGGCAATTAATGGAGGTTCCCAAGCAAAGATCAAGTGGTTTGGAAAATAAAATTAAAGGGAAAAAAAAAAAAAAAAAAAGGAGGGGGGAAAAGCTAAAGGAGGGGGGGCTGGCTGGGGGGTGAGCTCCCTCCAGCCTTTGGGAAGTTGAAGCTTTCCTGGGACAATGGTGCCGGCTCTGCCTCTGGGCTTCTGGGGGGGCTTTGAGGAACAAATCCTGGCTAAAAGTGGCTTCTGGCTGGAGGGGGGAACCCCAAAAACTCGAGTGCCAGCGGGAGATCCCACTCCCGCCAGCTTGGGAAGCTCCTAATGACCTGCCACTCATTTCTAGCTAATTGATGCTCGTATTTTCCAGGGGGAGGGTGGGAGATGTCATATCTGGGGGGGGGGGGGGCTGCACACTTGGGGAGGAAGGTGACCCAGCAGCAGGATGGGAACAGACCCCTAAACCCTACCCTGACCACCCTCCAGCCCCCCAAAACCTGGAGGGCACGTGGAGGCAAGGCAAGGGGTGAGAGTGGTCCCCCCCCCAGCATCCCTACAGACACCCCTTTCCAAGAGGGAGTTTCAACCTCCCTCAAATGTGCCCCTTGGGGTTTAGCCCATTGGGGACTCACAACCTCTTGTCCAACCCTCAGCAAGTGGCATTTTTTCACACCCCCAAGCCCCTCAGAAAAAGCCCCCCCTTTGCCACCGAGTGCCCCTGCTGAAGCTTGGCAGCTTCCCAAACTGGGGGGGAGCGGGGGCTGCCCCGTGCCCGGGTATCTGGGTCAGTTTAGCCTCTACATTTGCAGCCAACATCTGAAAACGTTCTTTTTCTTGGCAGAAGCCAAAAGTGGGGGGCTGTGGGAGGCTCTTACTTTGGGGCCTCAGCTCAGTTTTGACGCCCAGTCCTGCGTCTGGCTCCCCATCGCTACCTTGATGCAGCTTTTGGGGTACCGAGCCCCACCGCTCACCCGTGGCATGAATTTTTGGGGTTTCTCCCTCCCCGATGCTGCTTTTCTGCTGGAGAAATATTATTTTTTTTTTTCCCAGCGATGTGACAAATGGGACGGGGTGGATGGTCATGGAATGGCAACCAGGGATGAAGCTGGGGGGGGGTATATGTGTGTGCGTACACGCTTTTGGGGCCCATCTCTGGCTTCCAGGGACTGGGAAAAGTTTAGTTATATGGCTCATTCCCATATGTCCCAGCTCCGTCTTGCGGAGGCCACCATATGTGCAGTAGCGCGGAGCTCAGGATTTTTTCCCAGTGCAGCGCAGGGAAGGTTTTGATCCTCCTGTGGATGCTTCGTAGCCACACGCGTGGTTGTTTCTCTCTGATTTTTTTCCTCCCTTTCCAACCCTCTTCTCCATAATCCAGCAGGCATCGTCCGCTCTCCTGCCTTCTCCTCCTTCTCACCCCAGCGGATGGAACTGAGTGAACCCCCAAATCAACAACACCCAGGCTCCTTCCAAAACTAACCAGCCTGGGCTGGAAATCCTTGCGGAGAAGCGAAGCTTTCATTTAAATAGAAAAGCAAGGAGAGAGTGAGTGTGTGAGTGTGTGTGTGTGTGTAAATCATCTTTTTTTTCAGGAAACCAGACTAGATTGCGGAAAGGGGAGATAATTAGGCATGGTAATCTGGAAGGGCATGGAAATGTGTACCAACACCCAGCTCCTGCAGCTGTTTTTATTGTCAGCCCTCTTCAAAATTTGCCCACAAACAAGTGCCTTTGCGAGACGGGAGTATTATTTCAGACCAGAATGGGCTTTTTGTTCGGCACATAATTAGCTGATTTTTCTCCCGGAGGAAAAAAAAAAAAGAAAAAAAAAATCCTAGGCGATTTCTGATTGCTGGAGAAGCGTGATTGTGCCTGGGAAGTGTAACAGGAGGGCGAGGGGCAAGAACGGAGAGCAGGGGAGCTTGGCCAGACACCCCCAAATCCCACAGTGGGACCCCACCACTAGTGGGGACAAGGCAAGACTCTTTGCCAGAGGCTCTAAATCCGAGTATGTCATGGAAATGGGTATTTGGGGGGCTTAGGAGGGGTGGGGGGTGAGACCCCCTTACCCCTTGGGTCACAGCGTGGGTGCAGAGCTGGTCCTGAGTGACCCCAGCTTGGAACGTGGCACCAAGAAGCTGCTCAGGGAGGTTCCTGCCTCAACCCTGCTAAAAAGCAGGTGGCTTCTGGCAGCTTTTGCCCCTAAAAATAACCCCTTTCCCAGGGAAGAAACATCAGATGTGTGGAGGCATCACTGAACCAGGCAGATTTTGGGAGGTGGTTGTGTCTCCAGCAACCTCTTGGCCAGGTAGAGAGAATGTCCTTAAAAAATTGAGGGTTTTTCCCCTAAATCAGGATAGGGAGGAGGTGCAGCTTTTTTTTAAATTTTTTTTTTTTTTTTTTTTTTTTCCAGCAAAGTAGGAGCTGTGAAGGAAGAGGAAGGGTGTGGGAGATGCTCCAGACCCTCTGGACATGAATCCCTCGGGTGGCAGAGGCCAGAGCATCTTTCTACCTGGGATGGCAGCTTGACCCACCTCACACCTAGATTAGCTGAAGATGCCTCCAGCCTTTCTCTGTGGTTTTCCAGAAGCCGCTTGAGCTCTTGTACAGGGCATCAGGGAGGGAATTCTGACTGGATGTATTATTTTTTGGGAGGGGGGAGCAGAGTGTGTGGTGCCACTCTGGTGTTGGGGCCACCAAGGAGGGGCAAGGGGGGGGGGACAGCTTTGTTTTGCATCTGGTGATAAACCCAATGACTTTATGGGAAGCGAAACTCAGTCTTAGGGAGGCTGTAGCGAGCTAATTCCCTCACAACCCTCCGCCTGCGCTGGGGAGATTTTAATTGCACGGGAAACGCCACCGAGAGCATCTCTCTGATTTTTCTAGGGGGCTGGAGGAGGGCGAGGGGGGGAGACCACGAGCAAAGCTACCCCCTCAACCAAAAAAAAAAAAAAAAAAGAACACACAACCCAGTGTGAATCTCATGATGCAGGGATGAGGTGTGAGCTGAAATAAGGGATGCATCCTGGGATGCCCATCTCTGCAGCCCAGGGCTCCTCAGGGAGGCAGTTTTGTGCATGACCGTGGGCTGGTTGCAGGGTATTTGGGCTTCGGGAGAGGGATGGGGAGGGGGGAGCAGGATTTAGCCCTCGGCAAGGGGGTGCGGAGGATGCTGGATGCGACCCCGGGAGCCCCGCCTGCCTCCTGCGGAAAAAAAAAAAAAAACCAAAAAAAAAAACCCCAAACAAGCCTCATTTGTCGCTTAATCCCATTAACTCCTTGCGTGTTCCCGTTTGAACTCCTTCCAGGATGGGAATTCGGCTCCGGCTGGGAGCATCCCTGCCTCCAAGGCTCCTTGGGGATCCCCTCTCCCCAGAACTTCTACCCCACTCGCTGCAAAATGTGCTGCTCTTTTTTGTTAGTTGTATTTTTTTTAACTCTATTTTTCCCCCTCCTTTTCTGTTTTATTTATTGTTTGTATTTATGGGGTGTTATTTTGTTTATTTTTGTTTTTATTTTAAGTAAACCTGAAGGCGATCGGGATTTTCGGCAAAAAAGAAGGGTGAAAAGGTACAAATAACGCCGCGCAGGTTATAAAAACTATAAATAAATAAATTTGGCTTAATAATCCCGGTTCGTATCCCGAAATTCGTTCGGGAAAGGGGAAACAAGCTATATTTATTAATTTTAAATCGATATATATTTAAAAAGCCGGAGCCCCAATATTTCAAGAGCACTAAAAGAGACTTTAATAAACCGCATTGGTACGGAGGGAGGATGATCTCCAGAGCTGGGAAACGGCACACGCATGGACACTCCCATTCCCAGCTTTTCTTGGAAAATAGTTGAGAAATCCGGCAGTTTGAAGGAAGAAAAAAAAAAAAAAATCCCGAATAAAAATCTAAAATATTCCCAGGTCAGGGGGGCAGCGTCTCATTAAAACCAGCGCGGTCCTGAAACTGCACTGCAGACATTAAAGTGCAGTATTTTTCAATTAGAGCTGACGAATTCAATCAAAATTCCATAGATTAGGATGAAATGAGGCATGGGTCATTTACAGGGGAATTTAATTGCAGAGCCATTAGACAAATAGTATATTTGCCATTCTCACATTATCCATCATTTTAGACATCAATGGAAGGAGCAGCATCTTTACTAATACAGCAGCACTTCCCAATCCCTGCCTGTAAACACTCCCTTTCCCCATAGCTCCTGATTATATCTGATTTCATTTAAAGCCATGGGGGATTATAAATGTTCATGCAATCAGGTTCATTAGGACTTCAGAAACCTCATTTCTGATTTGGATGGCTCCGCGCATCCCCCGCCTCGGCTTTACAGGAGGAGGCGGGGTGGGGGGGGGAATAAAATAAAATAAAAAAATAAAAATTAAAAAAAAAAAAAAAAAAAGGGGGGGGGGGAAAATCCAAACGCTGTTTCATCACTTCGGGGGCTTCGTTCTCAACCCTGAGAACTCCCCCTTTGCAGCCACCGAGCGGGTTGTGGGGAGTAATATCCAATATTCCCACCCTCCTCTCCATCCCTCCCTGCAGCCGCCCCCGGAGACCCGATCCTGCGGGTAGCTCCGGGGGGATCCCAGGCTGGGAAAACACCTCAGGGGGCTGCAAAGCCTTTTTTTGGGGGGTTTGGGGTGGCTCTTGAGTTCTCCCTTCAGTTTAAGCGGCTCCGGAGCGGGTAATTCCTATTATTTGAGCGATTCTTTAGCATCCACTGCCTGCCAGGACCATTGGCTGCAGGGTGGGAAAGCGGGATGGAGCAGCCCCTCCAGGGGGGAAAAGACGAGGAGAGAAGGTCTCTGACATCTTTTCCTTAATAGCAGCTTCATATTAGCCGCTTTTCATCAAGCACAGACAGAAAAAAAACCCACCCACCCCCCGAAAACTCTTAATTTCCCCCAAATGGGGTGGTGTGAGCAGCGCTGCGTTAGCTGCCTCAGTAACTTAATTGGAATGGAACGTGAAAAATGTGTCATTTTTTTTTTTTTTTTTGAGGAATTTATGCATCGCTTCCTGGAAATCTCATTGTCTTAACTAGCAGCCTACTGCGTTCTGTTTAGCAGGGATAATCGCGTTTTTATGTGGCTCCGTATTATAAGTTAATGCGACCTCCCGTCTTTAGCTGCTGGAGAAGAAAGAAAGAAAAAAAAATAATAAAAATGAGCGTTTCCCACAACATCTGCATCAAAACAAGGCGCCGGCAGGAAGAAAAAAAATTAATATATATATATTTGTATATTTATATATTTATTGCCCACCAGCCAAACTTATTCCCAGCATCCCAGCTCGGAGCATCTTCTCTCCCAGAGCATCGCTCGCTCCCTCTGCGTCAGGATGGCTTCAAATGAAGGGACCCCCCCCCCCCAAAAAAAAAGCTAAAAGCGGGTTTTTTTTGGCTGTTTTCCTTATTTTGCTCCATTCGGGGCTGGTTTTGCCCCCCCACTCCCCTCCCCGGGTCCCGCCGTGCCCAGCGCGCCCCCTTGCGGCTCAGCGGCGCCTCGCACCCACGCGTGTCCGACGTGCCTCCCAGCATCCCACCTTTCCCCTACCCTAAAAAAAAACACCCAAAACCTGGTTTTTACCCCCTTTTCTCTCCCTTTGATGGGTGTTTTCTTTCCCTAGGGATGAGGAGCAGAGGAGATGGATTTGCAATCACCTGTAGGGACTCCGTCTCCATGGAAAATTCCCCGTTGCGGATGTAAAAACCGCATCATCCTTCCCGTTCGAAGGATGAAAGATTAATTAGAGGCACCAAAATTTAGTACTGGGTTGGCTCAAACGTGGAGAGACTCAGCTAAGGTGTGTTTTTTTCCCCCACCTTCCCCTAAAATTCAATGTAGTGATTTGATGTAGTGATAGGAATGGTTGGACTCGATGATCCTGTGAGTCTTTTCCAACCTTGTGATTCTGTGAAATCCCCCTCGATTCCCCACCCTGCTCTGACCACTGGAACAAAGCATAAAGGGCAACAGCCACTAAAGTCATGAAGTGCCAGGTCTCAAGGTGTCACGGAGATTTAAGCTGAACATTGGGAAAAAAAAATGTTTCATGGAAAGGGTCATTGGGCACTGGCAGAGGCTGCCCAGGGAGGGGGTTAAGTCACCTTCCCTGGAGAGGTTTAAAAAACAGGTGGATGAGGTGCTGAGGGACATGGTTTAGTGTTTGATAGGAATGGTTGGACTCGATGATCCAGTGGTTCTTTTCCAACCTGGTGATTCTATGATTCTATGATTTGGTGTGGGGTTTTTTTTTGCCGTTGGGTATTCCTGCATGGAACGGGGCTCAGGCACCGAAGAGAGGGGCTTGGTGATGCCCTTGCACACCTGCACTCGACTTTTAAAGGGTGGGAGATGTTCTGAAAGCAGCAAGTGGGAGCTGGTAGGGGGGAGTAGACTTGCCTTTCCCAATTTCCACGCTCCTTGCTCCATAACCACCGGCTCTAGGAGCCAGAGATGCTGCCTGTATAACCCACAGCAATGGTGGGTGCTGCTGCAAAGCCCACTCACACACGAAAAAAAGGCTTATTTATTGATATATATACACATATGTATTTTAAATAGTGCCTGTAATTAAGGAATGGAACAATTTGGTGAGTGCTGTGGCAGAGCTGCTAGAGTAGGGACAGATGTTCTTCCAAGGGGCATGTGCGCACGCTCGCTTTGGTTAAACAGAAATTAATCCGGGAAGCCTGAGGGTCTGGCAAAACAAATCCTCGCTCCTCCAGGTACCTTTTTCCAAGCCTGTGTGGGAAAAGAAAGCCCAAACTGCTTCACTTTTGGGCTGCCACTAGGCTTTCCAGCCTCTCCGCTGGATCCAGAGACTTGGAGCGGCGAAGGACATGATGGGCATGGGAGGTGCTGGTGCAACCCTTGGATGGTGGGGAGCCGGGAGAAACAGGGGGCTGTGCCACCCTTCACCTCTGGTGCCCTGCAGGGCGTAACCAGCTCCTTCTGGGTGGCTTCTGCACAAAAAAGTAGAATTTTGGTCTATTTTATAGTCGATACTAATGCCACCGGGTATTGCACCCTTCTGGTGGCTTCCGCACTGCGTCTCTGGTCCCAGTTCTGCTTGTTCCTCTCACCGGGGGGGGGGGATCTCTCCAAAGGGATTTGGTGCCCATGTGGGATGGTTTTCGTTATCTGCCACGTGTGCCTTTGCACACCTGAGGAGCCCCGCTGCTTTGCAAAGGTCCTTTATAATGTGCATTATTCATATCTGCAGCACGCTCGTAACAGCTACTAATCATTTTATTACTCTTTATAATCTATTTAAAGCACAATTAGAAAAAAAATCTATACAAAGTTACAGCCGAAAGCGCATTTTAGTTATGTTATAAATCCCTGAAAAACAACCATCTATCATGACAACCAGCGCTCCTTCTCTCGGCTGACAGAAATGGATGTTGCTACACCGAGGGTTGTTGAAGGCTGGATGGAAGACCTCGTTCGGCTCCTCTCAGCCCTTCAAAGCACGACTCCTTCGGGATCCAGCAGCAAGTAATCCTGCAAAGTCTTGGGCACAGGCAGCAAAGGGATGAGGTGGTGGCATTTTTTGCCAAACTGTTTCCGAATGGCCGAGCGGCACAAATGCTGCAGGCACCGGACTGTGCCCACCAGCCGGAAGAAGGACTCGTAGAAAAGCTGGTGCTGCTGCAAAGAGAGAGGGGAGGAGAAAAAAAAAAAAGAGCATCAGTTGATTTTAATTTTTTTTCTTGATTAACCCAAGCAGACATACTTTTGAGATGAAGATCTAAAGGGAGGAGGTAAGAAACCCATTGGCCATCTTTGCCCCTGAGGTCCGTGTGCCGATGTGGCTCCTACAAGCAAAGGCTGGATGAGGAATTCTCCTCACATATGGAGAAACCCTCCGCTCTGGGGAGGATGCTTTCCTGCTCACTGGCAGCAGCATCCCTGCAGAAAGCCTTAGAGCTGACGGAGAAGGCACCCGCTTGTTTCTAAGATGGGAAACAAAGCAGGATCGGGCTGTGCAGCTTCAGTCTTTCCTTAGCTTGGGATAAAAATCATTCCTGCCATCCCCTGGGATGTGCTGAAGAGCTTTATTTGCATTTCAGCAGCTGTTCCCTCTTGCAACCGGCTTAACCAAAGACCTGCAGGAGGAAGGCAGCCACCTGAGATCCTTCCAGAGCAAGCTGGCTGGACGTGTTGCATGCCTGGAAAAGGTGTTTTAGAAATAAAATCAGTGGGGTGGGCCCTTGCCAGGCCACAGCTTGTCTCCAGGGTCACTTCCAGGTGCTAGGATTGGACTTTTTTGCAGGCCATGGGCAGGAATGGGTGTTTTGGTGTAGATGGGGCTAAGGGGATGCAAATCTGCAGAGATGAGTCAGGTGTGTGGTGGTGCTCTGGGGACTAATTCTTCCTCCCATCAGGTGATGTTTGGGTGGGGAAAAAAACCCTTTTGGTGGGTAAAATCTCCTCCTCGGAGCTTAGCTGTCCCTGTGAAACCACCAGCTCCACCTCACCTGGAACACCTCCTCCGGCACAGCCTCAATCCACTTCTCGGAGACAGGGATTTGTGAGTAGGAATTGAAGAGGACTTCGATGATCTCTGGCACAGCTGCACAGGACTTCAGCACCTAGTTTTGGGGGTTCAGACAGAGATGCGTGTCCCAGAGGGCAGAGCATCCCTGTGCTGCAGCCACAGCTCACCCCACCCCACCGCTCTCCAGGCTGAGATGGTGCCATGTTGGTATGAGGTAAGCGTAGGGTTTGCCCTTGCATGCTTTGGAGATCTTTCTCTATCTGTGAAGCAGCAGAAAGACCTGCCTTGCTGTGGCACTTCTTCCGAAAGCAGCCCTTGCATCTTATTTACGTTTATGGCTTGCGTGTGACAAGCCAAGATAATATTTTCTTTATTGCTTGATGTAAACCCAGGTGGCCAAGAAGGCCAATGGCATCCTGGCTTGTACCAGAAACGGTGTGACCAGCAGGTCCAGGGAGGTTATTCTCCCTCTGTACTCAGTACTGGTGAGACCGCACCTCGAATCCTGTGTTCAGTTCTGGGCCCCTCACCACAAGAAGGATGTTGAGGCTCTGGAGCGAGTCCAGAGAAGAGCAACGAAGCTGGTGAAGGGGCTGGAGAACAGGCCTGATGAGGAGCGGCTGAGAGAGCTGGGGGTGTTCAGCCTGGAGAAGAGGAGGCTGAGGGGAGACCTCACTGTTCTCTACAACTACCTGAAAGGAGGTTGTGGAGAGGAGGGAGCTGGGCTCTTCTCCCAAGTGACAGGGGACAGGACGAGAGGGAATGGCCTCAAGCTCCGCCAGGGGAAGTTCAGGCTGAACATTAGGAAAGCATATTTCACAGAAAGGGTCATTGGGCAGTGGAACAGGCTGCCCAGGGAGGTGGTTGATTCACCTTCCCTGGAGGTGTTTAAGAGACAGGTGGACGAGGGCTGAGGGACATGGTTTAGTGTTTGATAAGAATAGTTGGACTCGATGATCCTGTGGGTCTTTTCCAACCTAGTGATTCTATGATTCTATGAAACTCGGAACCATGAGGTGGCTACACTGATGGCTGATGTACCGAGTCTGACATCCTCAGGCAGGATAAAGTCCTTCTTGCCAGCCCCTCCAGCCCATGCCGTCTCCGTCCTGCCAGCTGTTTCCTACCGCAACATCACGCAGGTGTTTTCATCCCCAGCAACATCACCTAACCCCAACGCCATAGTCTCCTCTCGTGGCTCAGATCAGGAGCTTTTCCCAAACCCTCCTACCTCTGCGGTGCTTTTTCTTTCCTAAAGCACCTTGACTGCCAAGCCCCAGGGCTGAGAGGATGCGTAGGGGCCTTTTTGGGGTTGGTACCTTGACGAAGGCAGGGGGCCATATCTTCTGGGAGCCGTAGTTGAGCAGCAGCTTGACAGCGAGGTGGGGCCGCAGCTCCCTCTTGAAGGCGGCAGCCTGCAGTGCGCAGCGCAGCGGGGAGATGCCACCATAGTCAAGGGCGTTGACGTCGGCCCCGCGCTGCAGGAGGAAGAGTGCGAGGCTGGCGTTGGCGGCGCCGCATGCTTTGTGCAAAGGGCTCCTCCGCATCTCATCCCGGGCGTCGATATCGGCACCGTAAGAAGCCAACAGGCGGCAAAGTTGCAGGCAGCCCTCCCCAGCGCCCGATGCCTGGCCACAGAGGACGCTGAGCGCCGTCTCCTCACGTGTGCTCCGAGCGTCGACCAGCGCTCCGTGCCGCAGGTAGAGGCGGGCGTGATCGCAGAGGCAGTGCCTGGCGGCTACGTGCAGCGCCGTCTCCCCGTTGTCCTCGCCGGGCAGGTTGACGGTGGCCCCGTGTCTCAGCAGGAGCTTGGCACATCTGGAAATAGATGGGGAGGCTGAGGGGTGCATCACCCAGATGGGGTTTGGGAAGCACAGGCTGGAGTCGGAGCCGTGGGGGATGATGGGGTGGGAGGATGGGTTGGGGTGAGGATGGGTAGCGGAATGATGCTGGGCTCACACAGGGCTTGTGGCACTTGAGGATTTTGGGAGTGATCAGCAGGGGCTGGGAAGGGTGACCCTGTGCTCTGGTGTTCGCTGCATTTTTGGTGATGGTGGTTTGGGCAGCATCTCCTACTTGCCCTTGACCATCATCATACACGAATCGTCATCTCTGACCATCCTCAACTTCTTCTGGGGAGGGACTTTCTACAAAGGCATGTAGTGATGGAACTAGAGGGAATGGCTATAACCTGGGAAGAGGAAGATTTAGACTAGATATTAGGAGGAAATTTTTCACAATGAAGGTGCTGAGGCACTGGAACCGGTTGCTGTGGCTGCCCCATCCCTGGAGGTGTTCAAAGACCCATTGGATGGGGCTTGGGCAACCTGATCCAGTGGGAGGTGTCTGTGCCCATGGCAGGGGGGTTGGAATTAGATGATCTTTAAGGTCCCTTCCAACTCAAACCATTTTATGATTGAGTACTTTGACCACACTTCACCATCCCTGACTATCTTGACCACCTTGACCCATGAGAGTCCCATCATCCTGGAGTCACCAGGGACCAGTGATCCTTATCTCATCTGTGCAGGTGCTCAGGCAGCATGGGGAGCAGTGCCTACAGTTAACCCTGCCAGCCGGGTCTGTCCCAGCCGGTGAGGGCTGAAGGATGCATCCAGCTGTGATGATGACACATAGGATGATAAACCCCTTCATGCCATCGACCCACCAGCTGCAGCTTCATCTCCTGGCATGGGTGCAGCACTGAGGTGTTGTGGAGACGATCTATACAATCTCACTCCTTGGCTGATGCCCACAGGGCTTCAAAACAGCTGAAAACCTCCTTAAACTGCTGCATTAATCTGTGCTGAGACTGGGATGACATGGAGGTAACGCCTCTGTGCAGCAGAAGAGCTCAATGTGGGTTTGTTTGGGTATAAAAATTGATTTCCTCTCTCCCCTTAAGGGACCAGAACATGTGTATTGGGCTTCTGCCCCAGAGAGGACTGAGAAATATGTTTTCTCCCTATCCTGAATAGAAACACCTTTGCAGGTGTTTTAAGTCTGCCAAAATGAGTTTTGTAAGCTTGTTTGGCACCTGGTTCTTGTGAAGATGGAGCACGTACAGTTCCCAGGAGGTATAAATCAGGGTAAGCAATCCTGCTTATTCCAGATCACTGCTCCTACCTCTCCTTCCCTCTGATGTCACCACACGTGGTTGCAAGGAAGGGTCACGGCTGCTGCGAAGTGGGGACAGTGATTCCCATCAGAGCTTTCCACCTGCATCCTCCTGACAATGGAGGAGGGTTAAAGATGCCCACTATGCCCTGATGGGGATTTTTTTTTTTTTTGGCTCATGTGTGAGTAAACGGATGTGATCGGCCAGTCCAAATGAATCAAAGTGACTGCTCCATCTCCCGCTGGGAGCTGCCAGGGCTGGCGTGGCTCAATGTCACTGTCCGGACAGGGCTGTTGGCAGCCGGCTCAGCACGTGGGGCTGAGCTCACCGCTGTGGCACAGAGGAGTTATTTTTTTTTTTGGAGGAGGACCAGATCCACATGCCGTTCAAGGGAGACCTTGAAAACGTGGTGAGCTCGTGTTTCCCAAGAGAATCTGGTGGGGAGGTGGGAAGAATGTTCCTTCGGGAAGCCTCAGCAGCGGCTGGCTGGAATCTAGAGAGGTGCATCAACCTTTAAATCCACTCTGCCTGTTTGATTTTCCTCTAACATGCTTTCATCTTAGCTCAAGAGACCTAAGTAAGGTTCTAGGTAAAAGGACAAGAGGAAATGGCCTCAAGCTCCACCAGGGGAGGTTCAGGCTGAACATTAGGAAAAACATTTTCACAGGAAGGGTCATTGGGCACTGGCAGAGGCTGCCCAGGGAGGGAGTTGAGTCACCTTCCCTGGAGGTGTTTAAGGGACAGGTGGATGAGGCGCTGAGGGGCATAGTTTAGTGATTGTTAGGAATGGTTGGACTCGCTGATCTGGTGGTTCTTTTCCAACCTGGTTATTCTATGATTCTATGAAAATGAGGGGGAAGCGTGGGGGACCAGGGCCAAAAGGATGGAGGAGTCTCCCCCAAGGTTTGATAAGAGCTGATGAGACGTTCGCTTTCCTTGCTGGTTCAGGATCGGTACGTATCTCCTTGGGCTGCATTTCCCATGCCTATCAAGCCTGAGTTTGCCAGGAAATATCCTTCAGGGCTGTAGGGACAGGCTATTTCTGCAGCCTTTGCAGGTGTAAAGCTCCCAGGTGGTGCCAGCCTGCACTGGACCTTGCCAGAGGCATCTGCTGCGGATGCTCTCTACTGTGGATGTGGTTGTGAGTGAACAGATTGAGCATGGGCTTGTGCTAGCCCCCAGATCCTTAGATCATTACTTTTCAATTCTCTGTTTACTCTAAAATGTGCGGAATCCCTTTCTTGAGCAACATCTTGTCTCGCTGTGGTTTTGCTGAAGAGTGATTCTTATTTGTTATCAAGTTCAATGCCCAAGTTGTTGGAAGAAACCTAAGACACTTTATACTGATTTTTCCCCCGGATGCTCCTCCCTCAGTGATGAGGGAATGTTATTGAGGGGCTATAAATAAGGGGTGATCTCCTCCAGTTAATGGAAATAATGAGCCCCCGTGAGGATCACGTGCCTCCTGTTTGAATGTATGGGGCATCAGCAGGTGCTGGGTAGATGCCGTTCATGTTTGCTGGCTATATGCTCTTATTTTAGCCTCTAATCTTTGCTCACAAACTCCTGTGTTGTAACACATCACCAGTGTTTCTGGCTTCTTGGTTTTTTTGGGTTTTTTTGGTTTTTTTTTTAATTATCAACCCGTTGTTCCCTGTCAAATTAGACTAAAATCCCATTAAATAAGGCTCAGCAATCTCTTGCTGCTTTTTGAGGACTCCTCTCTGCTTTTCTGGGACTATTGCAAGAAGCTGTGGGTTTAGTGCAGCAGAAATTCAGGCACAGAGCTGCAAAGCAAACCGCTTTCTTTTCCATACAGCCTGGTCTCTTCAGCCTGACCGAGCAGCTCAGCAGTGGCAGAGATAACCTCGAAGAGCCACTCTTAGACAGAGCTGTGCCTAATTTCCAGTAGTTTACACTTGCCTCCAAACACTTCCTAACTGATTTGTGCATGGTAGGTAACACACCTGAGTGTCTCCTTGCTTGGGCAAGTCACTTGTTAGGTCAAAATAGCACTGATTCGTAATAACCGGTGTTAGTATTCGAGGTTTCCCTTGTGCTGGGGTCCTGGCTTAAATAAAATCCAGATCAATTTATCCCATTTATTTATTTATTCATTCGTTTTTTTGCCCATCAATAGGGTTGGGGCAGATGTTGGTGCAGCATCAGGACTATATGCTCCTCACCTTCTCATGCCTCTTGCTGTCAGATTGGCTCCCGCTGACCTTTGCTTCCAGCATGATGCTGCTCAGTTTGGGCTAAAAAGCTGGGAAAGTGGGATTTAACTTGAAATGGGATGCGATAAATAACCAGCAGGAGGAGCAGGAGGTTGGGGCGGTGAAGGCTGGAGGAAAATTCCTGTCCCGAAGCCCCAAACTGGCTCTCAGTTTTCTTAAGAAAAAATCTGTTTGGTTTCCTCCCTCTCACTTGGGCTGGAGTGAGGTTCCTCCATCCTTTGCTTGGTTATTTCTGGAGGCATCCGAGTTAGTCTCCTGATCTGAGAGCTGGGGTTGTTCAGCCTGGAGAAGAGGAGGCTGAGGGGAGACCTCATTGCTCTCTACAACCTGAAGGGAGGTTGTGGAGAGGAGGGAGCTGGGCTCTTCTCCCAAGTGACAGGGGACAGGACGAAAGGGAATGGCCTCAAGCTCCACCAGGGGAGGTTCAGGCTGGACATTAGGAAAAAATTCTTCTCTGAAAGGGTCATTGGGCAATGGAGCGGTCTGCCCAGGGAGGTGGTTGAGTCACCTTCCCTGGAGGTGTTCAAGGTGCGGGTGGATGAGGTGCTGAGGGACATGGTTTAGAGATTGGTGGGAACGGTTGGACTCGATGATCTGGTAGGTCTCTTCCAACCTGGTGATTCTATGATTCTAATTTATTGCAGGATTGATCCTGCTCAGAAAACAACCTTCCCCAAGCCTCACTCTGGATGTGAGGATTATTTTTATTAATTTCCTAAAAGAAGGAGAAAGGAAACCTGTTTTTCTTCAACAATGAGCCATGGTGGGGCTGGCTGTGCTGGGGTGGATGCCAGCCCAGGAGCATCACTCCCTGCACACCTCTTTTCCAAAGCTTTGGGACCTGCGTGAGCCCTCATGTTGTCCCACTAGCTTGAGGAGCAACTACCCAAAAGAGCAGGGTCAGGCCTTGGGTCGTGCTCTGTGTCTACTTTTGGGCTCTTTATTTCTTGCTCAGGACCGTTAAAGTGCTGGCCTTCCCTAGTGAGGGGGTGAATTTCCAAAATGATGGCTCCAAATGCTCTATTTTGTATTTTAGTGAAGCTAAATGGAGCAGAGGATGAGGTTTAGCACTGGATGATGCTAAATGCTGGCTTTTAAAATCCATAGTCTCTTTATTTGTAGTTGTGCTTCCTTCCCACAGCTATGCCTGGGCTGATGTTGGAAGAGTCAGAGGGTGCCAGACCCACCAATAGCAGGTTAGTGCTCATCTCCCTGGTTTTTGGGAGCTTTGCTACCTTGATAGCATCTCCTTTTTGTGTGCCTGCCTTTCTGCTTGTCTCCTGTTTTATGTTAATTCTTCCCATGATGAGCTATCTTCATCAAATATCCCCTAAGCAAAACCCATCCTATCTCCCTGAGCTGCCTGATCTCATGATCGCTCTCTATCCCATCGTTTCGTGCACCGGAGCCCCTTCAACACTGAGTCTCCTCTTGCATTGACCCATCTCACTGTTTGTTTCACATCCCTCGCTGCTGGAGTGTGGGAGGCAGACAACAACTCTGGGTCCACCTCCCGGGGTGGAGAATAAACTTGAAGATGTGAAAGCAAGAACATCGCTCAACCATAAGCCCAAGTTGCTCAGAGGGAGGGGGAGCATCTATTCTCATCCCTTAGCCTGACTAAGTCCTCTTGCCTCCGTGGAAGGCTGGGGAAGGTAAGCCCTGGGGGGATTTCTCTCCAGGTAGGCTTTCCCTGGTTGCATGGGAAGCCTGGGATCTTCAAAGAGCTTATTCCGACTCACAGATCTGAAGGAGGACTCTACAAACGTGGTAGCGTTCCCCATCCCTTCTGCTGTGGGTACCGTGATGGGAGGCGGGGGCTGTATCCCTGCGATGTGCCTTCCCACTGCTCGGTGCCTGCTCTTCTCCCCAGCACCACCGGGAGAGTTGAAACTCTTCCTTTCCCCCTCAATTATTTTTATTTTATTTTTTTTTTGGGGTGCCAATAAAGGCAGCCTCCTTTAATCATCCCGGCTTTAAGAGGGAAATGGGAGAGAGCCAGGGAGAGAGTGCAGTGAATTTAGAGACTCATCTTACCCCACCATGTTAATTATCTCTGCTGTAAAAAAGAGGTCAAGGAGAGGAACTCTACTAAATAGGCCGACGTTGGCATGAACAGCTCCTAAAGTGAAGAAGGTAAGACTGAACTTTACTGGAACTTTTTTTTTTTTCCATCTCTTCAAAAAGCTCCTAGATTAAAGCTCTGATATCCTTTTTGTTGAAATCTCATGGATTCTGAAGCTCAAATGGCTGGAAGGAAGCCCAGATAATTTTTTTTTATCCCAGTCACTGAGAGGCTCAAAGGTTTTAAGTCCTGCCCCCATGGTGAATTGCCGAGTATATGGGAATACAGAAGAACCCGGCACATAGGTGTTCTGGCCATTGTTATCGAGAGGGAGAAAAATAAAATAGCTCTCTATGTAGGTCAATGACCTGCTCTTTATTGTCAGTAAAAAATTAAGGATGACCTAAAATCTACTACTCAATAAAAAAAATAATAAAATAAAATAAAAAAGGCAAGGTAAAGTAGTCTTCCCCCTAATCAAAGAGGAAATGTTTGTGTTACCTAAAGCTTGACCTCCTCAGTCTCTAACTTTAGCAAAGTCTTTGCGATTGAAAAGCAGTGGTCGAAACCTCAAAACCTGTCTGAAATGTCTATTAATTTTTGATCTTTCAAGGGAGTTGGCTTAGTTATTGTAGAAGCCCCCGTAGCGCCGGGTAGCGTAGTTAAGGGTCTCTCAGCATTTCCATTATAAAGCCCCAATATTCAAGGGCTTATAACTCAGCTGTTTCCACGTTGCATCTGTCTGATCCCCGCGTTGCCGTTTGCTGGCTCACCTGCCATTCCCCCCCATCCTTCTGGGGAAATAACATGTCAAGTGGTGACCACAGCTCATATTTAATGTGTGTGTGTGTGTATATATCTATCTATCTATATATTTATTTTCTAAGCTGGGAAGCACCTAGCCAGAAATGGGACACTTGGACCCCTGTGGGCCATGGGGTCCTCTCCATGCACTAGGTGGGTTTCTGTTCCCCAACTCTAAAATGGGGTGGAAACGAGGCAGTGAAGACTAAAATATCTCCACGGGCTTTTTGGATGGCTTGGGGCTTAGAAATGGAAGGCTTGAAGGTCAAAAGGGAGCTTGGTTGAAGAAATTAAACCCAGCTCCTTATTAACGATGAAGGCTCCCTTATACATCTCACTCCCTCCAACACTCATCGCACCAAGGATGCGTTTGATTAATCCCTAGATTTTTGGCTGAACCAAAACTTGATTAGTATCGGATTCTGGGCTGTTTTGCGGGGACCCTTATTTATAGAACAGGCTTGAGATATTTATGTCTGCCAGCCTTTTGCTTTCTGGCTGCTCTTCTTTTGCAGAGCTCTTTCCCTGACCCACGATACGTTGGATCATTAGTAGGAACCTTGCTTTCACCACCTCCTTCTAGTTAAGCTCACTGACTACTTAAAGTGGAGGGGATTGAAGCCAGGGTGGATTTTCACTGCAGCTGGTGGGCAGTGAAATTTGCTACAGCCCTAAGCAGTTTCTTCAGGATATCGAAGGGCTGAGATTTTTATGAAAAAGCAAATCCCACTGCTTTGGGTTTAATGATTCAGGCGCTTAATGTCCTACTGGGACATACACGTACATGTGAAAAGCTTATTTTTCAAGGCAATGTTTATGCTCATCTCTATGTGATGCTGATGCAAGGTGGGAGCGGATGCATGTGGTTTGAGCCTTAGCCCTGACTGTAAACTAAGGAGAACGGGAGGTCGGGTTGATCCACGTGCTCTGTAACTGGATACATCCTGAGCATCTCACCACAAGAAGGATGTTGAGGCTCTGGAGCGAGTCCAGAGAAGAGCAACGAAGCTGGTGAAGGGGCTGGAGAACAGGCCTTATGAGGAGCGGCTGAGAGAGCTGGGGGTGTTTAGCCTGGAGAAGAGGAGGCTGAGGGGAGACCTCATTGCTCTCTACAACTACCTGAGGGGAGGTTGTGGAGAGGAGGGAGCTGGGCTCTTCTCCCAAGTGACAGGGGACAGGACGAGAGGCAATGGCCTCACGCTCTGCCAGGGGAGGTTCAGGCTGGACATTAGGAAAATGTATTTCACAGAAAGGGTCATTGGGCAGTGGAACAGGCTGCCCAGGGAGGTGGTTGAGTCACCTTCCCTGGAGTTGTTTAAGTGACAGGTGGATGAGGTGCTGAGGGACATAGTTTAGTGTTTGATAGGAATGGTTGGACTCGATGATCCTGTGGGTCTTTTCCAACCTGGGGATTCTGTGATTCTATGATCTCCTGGGGAAAGCGTGCTGGGCCAGGGATGCAGGACATAGCAGTTTTAAAGAGAAATCATCAGAAAATAGGAGGAAGGAAATGTGGATGGAGATGGGCTGGGCTGCCTCTGTCACAGAGGCAGAAGCAGTGGAGTCTGTGTGCGAGGGATGAGGTTATCAGCCAGGGGATGCTGATGGGGGACCCTCTCCTTACCTCAGGGAGTCTTGGGTGGTGCAGAGGTGGAGTGGGGCCAGGCCCTCTTCGCTCAGGAGGTTGGGATCAGCCTTGTGCTCCAGCAGCAGCTCGACACAGTCAGTGTGACCCCCGAGACAGGCTTCGTGCAGGGGTCCACGCTCCCCTGGGGCCAGGTTGGGGTCAGCCCGTCGGAGGAGGAGGTGGCGCAGGCAGGCGGTGTGGCCGTGACGGGCAGCGAGGCACAGTGGGGTGCTGAGCTCCTGCTTGTACTCCAGAGACCACAGCCCTGTGGGGAGGAGCGAGGAGGGCTGACCCACTGGGGACACACAGGGTTCACTCTGGGGACGGGCTTGGGGCTTGGGCATGGTTTAGTGGTTGATAGGAATGGTTGGACTTGATGATCTAGTGGTTCTCTTCCAACCTGGTGATTCTATGATTCTATGATCCCATCCCCTGTGCACCACCCTTATGAAGAAACCAGATCGAGATGCTGATTTTCCCTTTTTCTTTAAGCTCGCTGGCAACTTTAGGAGTTTCAAAGAGCCTGGTTGTGGTTGGTGGTGGCACCAAGCGCTGCTGGCAAGAGAGGAAGCAAAACTCCCCTGGCATCTGCGCGTCCAGGAGCAGGGATTCATACGGCACGAGCTGTGTAAACCAACACCCTGCCCGCAATCAGCTGCACAGGGGACCCTGTTTCCAAGACCTTGCTGGCAGGACCTGAAAGGCAGATCATGATTTCTGAACCTGCAACCCAGGGTAGGAAAAACACATCTTTGCTGGGACTGGACCGAATCTAATCGTGTAGGAGTGCTTTGGGTGGGTGATGCAGGACTGGGTATGAGATGTTTTTGGTTTGGGTTCAGTTGGAGCCAGGTATTGCATTTCCTGACAGTTCTGGGACCTCTGGGACCATCAGTAGATGCAATGCTCATTGGGCAACTGGGATCATGGGGAGCATCTGGGGTTGGGAGGCAGGTACCATCACCCCCGGCAGCATCTTATTCCTCCCAAATAGGACCAGGCACCAGGTACCACTACCCTGGGAGCATCTTATTCCTCTGAAATGAGGCCAAGCTGCTCTTCTGAGTCCCCGAATGGAGAATTTAGGCTGTGAGGCCTCTTGCAAGTATGCCTAAGCACCCCATCCCAATCTGAAAAAATCACGTGGACAAATACTTTTTAAACTTCCCTGCCCCTCTAGTGGGTTAGTGTGTGCAGAAAAGAAGAATACAACAAAAGAAAGTGCTGAGCACTTATGGCTAGGGTTGCAGGGCACAGTCAGCTTATCAGAAACCAGCCATTTCAGGAATAGGCTCTACAAAAGCAACTTTAGGCACTTGAATGTACTAAAATTCTATTTAGAGTTAGTAAGTACCTGTTTTTAAATTTTTTTTTCTGGGCTGGCCTTTATAGGAAAAGTACCTGAGAGTCCATAAGACGCTTGGCTTTTCACTTGCCACTCCAGTTCATCTTTACTGATCTCAAACACCAGGTTGACATCTTGATAGTATCGGTCAGTCAAGACCTCGAGGCTTTTCAGGTCTCCCATGACCAGGGCCATGTAATACTTGGTGGAGGGAGCTCGAGCCGTTAGAGGATGCTCTGAATCCAATTTGGGGGATATCTGTATCTTTTCTGTTACAGGTCCTGGTAGCTCTCCCATTCCAGTGCTTCCCATGTGTGTAGGTCCTAGCTGAGAGGATAGACAGGCTTTTATAGTTCATTGTTTCCATCCTCCTGGGCTCATTGTCTAATATTAATCCAGTTAAGGCTCTATTGTCTTCGTATTTATAACTCCGGCGGGGTCAGATGATAACAGGCATGCGACACAATGAGAGTCAAACGGTCACTGGGCTGTGTTGCGGCAGCACCTCTCGGATTAAATAACCAGTTTAATTTCAGGCAGCACCTTGGGATGTGGGTGTTTTGGGAGAAGAATGGTACCTAGTGTTCAGGGGGTAAAAAAAAAAAAAGAAATTTAGCCAGCCCTGCCTGCCCAACACCACATAACCTTATTTATGTGCTCTGAGAAAGTGCTTTTTCTCTGCCTAACAGTGTTTTTTTTTCTTTTTTTATTCTTCTATCTTTTTTTTCTTTAAGGAAATTGTGACTGCTTTACAGAAAAATCTAGATGTCGGGTTAATGGCCAGCATGATGGTGTGTCCCTGCAGGGATGAGAATTGCTTGGCAAAGGCCAGAGAGGTACAAATCCTCCTGGGGCCTCGGCAGGGGGAGATGCTCTCCTCGCAGATTCCTTCTATAGCAGAGAAAGTGTCCAGCCTCTGCTGCCATTTAAGCACGGGGATGGATGCCAGCAGAGCGTCCCTGGCTCCTGCTGCCCTGAGGCTTGTGGCTCCTTTTTTCAAGGTCACGGAAGAAGCCCGCAGTGGGGACAAGAATAAACCTCAGCATCTCATGACTTGGTGGCTTCAGCCCGAGACTCTGGGTGACAGAACCCTCGCTGCCTACCAGCCCTCCTGCCCCACCTTCCCGAGAGAAAAAAAGATCAAGGTAGATCATAGGATGATGTTAAACTCTATCAAAGCTACCAGGTGTGGAGGGATTGCTGAAATGCTCCGTGATTCCCTTCATGTGGAGTCAGCCTGGGGCTGGAAAAAAACCACAGAACCATAGCATCATTTTGATTGGAAAGGACCTTTGAGATCATAAAGTCCTGTAAACCTAACATTGCCAAGTCCACTGATAAACCATGTCCCTAACTGCCACATCTACAAGTCTTTTAAATACCTCCAGGGATGGTAATTCCACCGCTTCCCTGGGCTGCTGCTCCAGTACTTGCAAGGCTTCCAGTGAAGAGACATTTCCTAAGACCCACTCTAAAACTCCTCTGGCAAAACTTGAGGTCATTTCCTCTTGTCCTATCACTTGTTACTTGGGAGAAGAGACCAAGACCTGCCTCATTACAACCTCCTTTCAGGTGGTTGTAGAGAGTGACAAGGTTGTCTCCCCTCATTGTCTGCGACCTTCTCCATAGCCCTCTGCAAGCGAGGTCCTTGCATTCTTGAGCCAGCAAATCTGTGCTGTAAGAGCCATCTGAGGTTTCTTTCTGGGTTTTCTCAGACCGGCTCTGGTGACATCTGGGCATCTGGCCCAGGAGAGCATGAGAAGAGTATGAAGCCAAAGGAAAAATTGGCGTGTGTCCATCTAGGATGGGCTCACGCTGAGCTGTGTCCTTTGGGTCCTTGTGAAAAGGTCTCCCTGGCTTGAGGTTCACCTGCAGCTGCAGTTTGGCATAATTTGAGGGCAACCTATGTAGTCTTCCCATTTGTTGTCTCTCCCATTGGTTTTCTCTCCCTTAATCTTTCCCTCCCTTACCTCAAGGCTGGCCTTCCCACCTGTCCACAACTACTCGGTTGGTTTGAACCTCCACATCCTATTGTTTCTTTTCTCTTCTTCTACCACTTGTTGCTATTCCTCTGCCTCCAGCCTTTCACTGCCCATTCACCCTTCTGATATCAGCTGAACCACCTCTTCAAAGTATTACTTAGGTACGAAAAATAGCCTTGTTATCCACCAGGGTCCTTTAGCTGGCGCAGGAGAAGGTTCGGAGGCTCAGGGAGTGCCACCAACCAGGATCGTTTTCTCTGGGGATTTGTCCCTGGCTTGTGTTTCACAGCCCTGGCTCATGTCCCTCTCTGCTTATTAGCAACCTGATGGTTATATTTTCATAGTGGTGTGGAGGAAGCCTCCCTTCACGTGCTCTCGCTCACACTGAGGGGATTGCCTTTCCCCGGCACGGTCCACCTCCCCTGCAGGCAGCTGGGTATATTTAGCAAGGAGTCTAGACCGTCTCCATCGGACGGGGGCTAATTTTACTAGAGGTATGTGTATGTGTGCGTGCCTGGCATCAAACTGCTGCTGAGAGCGTGTTGAAATACCCCGTGACCTCTTCTTGAGAGGCTTTTAATCAGCGTCTATTTGCATGTAACGCTCAATTCTTGGGTCAAGGTAATGATAGAATTGACAGCACTGCTGATGGGAGGTGGTTGAAAATAGCCAAGAGGAGGAAGAGAAAGTTCTCTTGTAGCTGAATGGCATGGATAAACACACGGGCCAGAGCTGCCAGCAAAGTCAAGCACTTTTTTCCACCAATGAGTGGAAAGTGATGTCAGGATGCAACAATATTCCTGTGTTCCTAAGGGGAATGCTGTCATACAGGCAGGAGTGATTTACTGCAGAGAAGAGCTGGCAGCCAGGACAACTGTGGAGCATCTTGGGGCTGGCCAGGAGAGAAGTCCCTAGCTGGGTTTCAAAGGAAAACTGAGGGTTTTCAGCTGCTTACAAACTCCCTGTCTCCTTTTGGAAGGGATCTTGGGGGGTGAAGGAAGGCTGGGACCCCTCTGCTCTGTTCCTGCTGTGCTGCACAGCCTTGGGCACATCGCCTCCCCTCCCAGCATCCCAGTCCCCACAAATCCAGCCCTGTTGCCCCGAGGGCCCGATCCTGCAGCCAACTAAGCCTGGGATCACACTTCTGTGTCCTTACTTCAGAGAGAACCAAGCCCCAAACACTGGCAAGGATGAGCACTTCATTAGCAGTAGCCTCACACTCATTAATCTCTAATGCAGGGGTAGCATCTTAACCTTCTCCCTGCATACGACTGTTTGCAGAGTACACCTCATTTAACAAAACATTAAGCATTTTACTTCCTCAGATCAAGTGTATCTATTAATAATGACTTAAATTGTCTGTGCTGGCTTCACATTAAGAGGAGAACTCATTGCTGGAACACGAAATAACACGATATGTAGAAATGAAATGACTTCAGCCTGAGTTTGTTCCCCAAGTTAAGCTGCCGCATAACAACTTAGTCCTCGCACTGGGGAGATTTCAGCCCATAATAACATGCCCTGATGGTTCAAAACACCACAGGATTGCCTTAAAAAATCTAGTGAGTCCAGATGTGCCAATGCCGAGAGCTCCTGGCGTTGCCACTGTGATTTACAACTGCCCTCCGGCAGCGGGAAGTGGTATTATTTCTTTTTTCCAGGGAAATTTCCAGTGTGATGAAGGAGCCGGAGGGCCGGCAGCCTGTGGCACTGCCTCCTCCAGCTGCTTTCAAGCGTGATGCTCGACTGATTTAAAACTTGCCCACCCTGTTGCCCCCCAAAGGATTAAAATCAGCTGGCTGAGTGGCGGAGCTCCCTGTGACGGCTCCGTCCCCTCCCGGTACCCCACGGTTGGGGCAAGGGGACGCTGTGCCTGCAGCCAGGGGACCAAGAGGTGGGAAGGTGGGATGGCGAGGCCACCAAACCATCAGCTACCCAAACCTACCTGGGAGGGACGGCGGTGTAAGGGTGACTTTCCTGGGTGATGCTCTCTCCTCTCCCTGCCCACCATCCCCGGCTGGGCAGAGCGGGGCAGGAGGTTTAATCTCCTCTCTCGGAGCCAGGTGCCACCTTGCAAACAGCCAACCTGCTGATGGAATGTCCCCACGTTTATATTCCCAGCGCTCCCCCCTCACCGTCCTCCACCACTCCATGTGACAGCGCTGCCCGGTTACGCGGCTGGTGGCTGCGCGAGGGGGTCAGGCTGCAGGATTAACCCCAGCCAAGGCACCCACGCTGGACACACGTCTCCGTGCCGTGCTTTGGCACCCTCTCCAAAACTTTTGCAAGTGCCAACGTGTGACTGCAACCAGCCAAGCTGCTGCAGACTGACCAGCCCTCCTTTAACGACCCGTGAAATATAAACTCGTCCTGAGTCTGCATTGATTTTGTCCGGTTTTCATAGGAAATGAGATAACACTTAAATAGTGCCAAAACATTTCCTTTTAACAGCTCTATATAACACGGAAAGGTATTCTGTGCTGTACCGGTTCATAGCAGCCCTTCTTTGACACGTGTAAATAATGCAATTAAAAAAAAAAACCCTTTCCCATTCTTATAACCATGCACTACTTTCCTTTCCCCAGACATTATAGGAATAAAATACACTATAGCTCTTAGCTTAACTAAAAATACTAGGCTTCCCTTCTCCGCCTCCCCCCGCTGAAGAATCACAGCTGTGTTATCCCCTGGGAATTCAATCCCGGTGGACATCCTCTTTTAAAGGCGAAGGGGAGCGCTACCAATTATTTAACCCCCCAGTAATGCGCTTGTGAAATGTCACCCCGACTGCCAGTCGGGAAAAATCGTCTCAAACCATCTCGTCACACGGCCCTCGTACAGTACAAGACCCACTGATGGCATTTGCTAATTAGCATCTTGTCCCTCCTCTCTGGCAGCGAGGACGTTGGGTTATTTTCAGCTGTCACCCTTGAGGTTGTTGGTTTGTGGGCTGTGAATGTTGTATATCCCCCCACTTTTTACCTTAAAATACTAGATCTCCTTTGGCAAAGGAAGGCACCGAGCATCTCTACTGAACACGGTGCTTCTACCGTGAAATGCTCTCGGTGAGTGGCACGAGCATAGAATCATAGAATCACCAGCTTGGAAGAAACCCACCGGATCATCGAGGTCAACCATTCTTATCAACCACTAAACCATGTCCCTTAGCACCTTGTCCACCTGTCCCTTAAACACCTTCAGGGAAGGTGAATCAACCACCTCCCTGGGCAGCCTGTTCCACTGCCCAATGACCCTTTCTGTGAAATACATTTTCCTAATGTTCACCCTGAACCTCCCCCCTGGAGGAGCTTGAGGCCATTCCCTCTCGTCCTGTCCCCTGTCACTTGGGAGAAGAGCCCAGCTCCCTCCTCTCCACAACCTCCTTTCAGGTAGTTGTAGAGAGTAATAAGGTCTCCCTTCAGCCTCCTCTTCTCCAAGCTAAACACCCCCAGCTCTCTCAGCTGCTCCTCATAAGGCCTGTTCTCCAGCCCCCTCACCAGCTTTGTCACTCTTCTCTGGAGTTAAATGCTGTTGGGAGGGTTCAGACAACCCCTTAAAAGCAAGCACAACCTAGAAGTTAAGCTGGCCTCGCTATACGCATTCAGACACACGCCTCCTAAGAGAAAGACAGAGAGAGAAAGAGGAGGAAAAAATTGCAGGGAGGAACTTGTGCCCCTCAAATCCCCAAATCTAATGTGAACTGAGCTGAAAGCTCAAGCCTGTGGTCCAGAGAAGAGCAACGAAGCTGGTGAGGGGGCTGGAGAACAGGCCTTATGAGGAGCGGTTGAGAGAGCTGGGGGTGTTCAGCCTGGAGAAGAGGAGGCTGAGGGGAGACCTCATTGCTCTCTACAACTACCTGAAAGGAGGTTGTGGAGAGGAGGGAGCTGGGCTCTTCTCCCAAGTGACAGGGGACAGGACGAGAGGGAATGGCCTCAAGCTCCGCCAGGGGAGATTTAGGCTGGACATTAGGAAAAAATTTTTCACAAAAAGGGTAATGGGGCACTGGAACAGCCTACCCAGGGAGGGGGTTGTTTCACCTTCCCTGAATGAGGTGCTAAGGGACATGGTTTAGTGTTTGATAGGAGTGGTTGGACTCGATGATCTGGTGGGTCTCTTCCAACCTGATTATTCTATGATTCTAAAAGCCATCAGCCCTGAAAAGCAGGGACAGTTTTCTTTCACAAAGGTTGTGTGCAGAGGGGAAGGTCGGTTGTCCTGATGTACTCACCCTGGAGACACGACCAACCTTGACACCATTTCTTAGACCACAAACCCAAGAGGCTTCTCTTGAGATCTTGGAAGGAAAAAGAGTTTGTGCCTGGGATTACAGTTTAAATCTGGGGTTCAGAAGGGGGATTGGTCCTCCTTGGCTGTTTAATGGCATCAGAACATTATTTTCACTTTCAGTTTGCTTAGACCTGCTGGAATATAAAGGAGGAAAGGAGGCATGTCAAATAATATTATCCTTTATAACAGGGTGACGGAGCAAATATCTTGTTTGACCAAAGCAGCTCTGCCAACACAAGGTTGAGATGTTTCTGTGCACCCCCCAAAAAAAGGCTTCCGGGGTCGTGCAGGCATTTTTGTTGCTGAGCTGAGGCAGGGGAAGGTTTGAAAACCCAAGAGCACAAGTTTATTCTCAGTTTAGCCAGCGCTGCAGCCAATGCTCTCCCATGGCTGCAAGGTGGGTGGGTGCCCAACTTGGCATCCCTTGGGGGCTGTGGTCCCAAGGAGAAAGAGAGGGGGTGACATTGCAGGGGAGGAGGAGGAGGAAAGGGATAGAGGAAGGTGAAAGGGATTAGAGGTTCCTTATAGATTTGCAGTGCAGGACCTCCTCCTGAGTCAGGAGACACCAGAGTGTGAAACGCCATTTATCAACACCACTGTTACCAGGCTGACCACCTAAGAAGGGACTTATAAATTATACAGTGTGAGGACCAGCACTGGTACCTCAGGACTCAAACCCTGGTCCTTTTCCCTAAAAAAAATGAACCTGATTCACCCTGTTTCTTAGATGAAACCCCGCCAGGAGCATCGCTGCCATCCAACAGGCTTTTCTTAGCCAAAATGCTACAGGAGGTAGAAACGGAAGAGTTGGATGGTACCATGAGCTTCCACAAGCCCCTCGCTTAGTTTCATGCTGTCCCGTGCTATTCAGCTTCCAAGCAAAGCTAGCTTTTGACACCTGAAAGTGTAACATATTTGTGGAAGGGAGGTATTTATGGGTCGGAAAATATGTTTCCCACATGCACCCAAACTAGAAAGTTAGGGGATAATTGGTTGCCCTCTGGCCACAGAAAAACAAACTCAACCATCCTTCGTTGGTCATATCCATTTCTGGGGGATTGATTTATTCTTTACCAGTGGACACACCTGAACATCACTTGTCAGCATTAATTAGTGGGGACTCAGCCCGATTCATTACTGCTATGACCTTTCCTTGGTGCAGCTGCACTTTAACGGGAGAGCCATCTGGTTTGCCTGCTCACCTCTGCCTTCATTCCTGCCCCTGCTCCCCATCCCTGTGGGGTACAAGCTGGAAACATCACCTTGGAAATTACAGGTTGCTGCCCCATAGGGACAAGGCAGGTGGTTTTTGGGACCCGGCTGTGGCACCTGGACCATCCGTCACGCTGGCACTGCCCGGCGGGGCAAGCTGTCAGGAGATCACCCCCACCACCGTGTCCCTCAAGCCCACGATGAGGAGGATTTCCAAGCTGAATGTGGAGGATGGCTCCAGGGCTTTGGGCTGCCCTCAGCGTCCACCCGTGAGGGGCTTTATTAGCAGACAGAGGGGACGCATTAACTTCTGGAGGTGGCACGTCACCAGCAGGTTAGCTACATCCCAGAACTCGGAGCTTTACCTTGGCAGAGATGGCTTTTTAAGCCTAAAATGAAATGCTGGCTCAGGGATGGAGGCGTCTCCTGGGTGGGGTGGAGAAAACAATGTAAGGATGGGGCAGGTTTTTGTGCTGTGAGGTGGCACCACCGTGTACCTGCATGGGTGACCCCTCCAAGCCAGCCTGAGGGGAGCTGAGTGTTTCTAGGCTAAGGTGGGTGGTGGACTGAGGGGCCACCACGGGCTTTGATGCCCCTGAAACCCCAGCCTGCACATCGGTCTGATGCATTTCAGCATTTCTCCCTGCTCATTGCCCCCTTCTCAAGGAGAAGCTGAGAGAGGCTTTTGGGGATCTGTCAGAGCAACAGCATTTGGGATGGAGCAGTCTGAGGCATCTTTAATTAGAGCAATTATGGGTGTAACTTAGCCAAACTTTGTGCTAAGTGGGGCTAATTTGCAGGATTTCCCTCTCCTCCTGCTAATCCCCTAGTCTATTCACCATTCTAATTACTCCTAAGGAGAAGGCAGGACTGCACCCAATACTTAACCTCTCATCAAGCTTTCACTAGGGCATGGCCCATCACACTGTCTCCAGTCTTAATGACTAGCTTTTCCCTTTTTCCTTTTGTTTTAGCCCATTCTCTTTCCTCTCCATATTTTTTTTTTCTTCCTCCTGGAGTTTGATCTGGAGTTATTTTTACTTAGCAGAAGCCCCATCCATTAAGGAGCCTCTGGGTGGGCAGGTGTGTTGCCTTCTCCTTGTACAACTCAGGATGCCAGCAGCTGAGACAAATAATGATGAGCTGAAATTAGAACCCAGCCACTCTTGTCCTCTTCTGTAAGAGTTTATTGCCCTGGAATGGGGATGAAAATGCTGCTGAAGGTGGCTGGAGCAGCCTGATTTGATCCCAGACCTGAGCTGCTTGCATATTGGAGAACTGAGAAACCCCAACCAGTCCAAGGTTAACCTTCTCCAACCCGGCTCTTCCTGTGGCTCCAGGGTGGGATGAGGGCTGGATGGAGAGGCATGGAGACCCACAACTCATGAGAAGAGGAGGGATTCCAAGTGATGGAGGTCGTGTACCCCCTGTATGTCTGTCCCTGCCCCTTGAAGCAGCTTCACGTGCGTACACTCATCACAGGGTTTTCCCTTCTTCTCATGAGTGGGTCAATGGGGCAGCAAGGACCTTGCAGAGATCCTCACGCTCTCTTGTCCCACATGCTCGGGACCTGTATGCTCACTGCTAAGCATAAACATGATTTTTGCTCTCAAAGTGCACTTTTGGAAGGAAACCTCTAGAGAAGGTTCAACCCAGTGCTAAACCCAGCTGAGATGCTGTGACAGCCTGATGTGGGCACTGGGACATCACCCTGGGTGCTTGCTAGAGGAAACTGTAGACTAGCACCAGCTGAGATCCTCAGCCTTCGTGACCTGCTTACCCCCTAAGCCTCGTTAAGGGCTGATGAGTTTCTCCTGCTGTGATGGCAGCAGGTGGTCTGACTTTCCCATTCACAGATGGTCCACTGGGGCAGATAAAAGCCTCAGCCCCAGAGCTCCTTGGGGTTTGCTGGTTGGCTGTGGGTGGTTTCTTAGGCAATGATGGACAAAGCAGTGTTGGCAGGTCCTTTAGCTTCTTGGTGGCTGTGCATCAAGGGTGTCCATGCAGAAGCTGTGACCCTTTGAGGGAGAGAAGGTAAGTGTTTGCTAGTTTGTTTGCTGGTTTTATGCTGCTGGTTTCTGGTTGTTCTCTGCAGGATCTATTCATTTGGTTTCCTTGTTCTCTGTTGCTCATTTTGGGCCTTAGAGCTGTTGTTGTTAGTGTTGAGATGTCCTTTGCCCCTTCCTAGTGTTTTTGTTAGTTCTTGTGATGCTGCTGGCCACCTTTTTTTTCTGTTGGGAAAATTGAGGCAGAGTGGAAGCTGAACTTAAGTGAGTTGGAAGAGGTTGCTGGGGAATGTCCTTTGCTGCTGGTTTCCAGCTGTTCTCTGGAAAAGCCTTATTTCATTCCTTTCTTTCCTTTTGTTGCTGGGTGCACTCAGCTGTCTCCTTAATGATGATTTTCTTGCTAGCTTGAGCACCTTAAAGTATGAATGTCTTTATGGAGGGGGGAGCATCTGCCTGCGGAAAACTGCAATGTTGGTGTTTGTAGTTGTACAGAGGAGATTAGAGATGTGTTTAGTTGTTTGTGATTTGCTTTCCAGAGGATTAAGAAAATGGGAAAGGGTGTGGAATTTGCATTTCTCATCCTTTGGCCTCAGGGCTGCTAGGCAGGTGGGAGCAGAGCCTGACAGGGCCCTTTCCTGGGATGGTGTTAGGATTTGGGGTGTTCAGGAGTGGGCTGTGAGCCTCTCCCTGATCCCATAGCTCCTATTGTTGCCAAGAAAGAGGACTCCCTCTGATGGTTGTGATGATAAAGGATATGAGAGGCTGAGTTTAATGCTTTTGCAGGAGGTAAGGGCATAAAAAAAGGGCTTGGTGCTTGTTTGCTCTGCAAAAAAAAAAAAAAAAAACTCTTCTTCTGCAGGCTCCTCCTGGGGTAGCAGCCTTACAGCATGGAGCTCAGGAGTCAATCTTTGATGGCATCAGGGAAGAGTATCCTCTCTAGGGACATCCAAGGGCAGTGAGGCTGGGGTCCACCTGGAGAACCCCATCCTCCTTTGGGGAGGACAGCCCCATGGATGCCGAGCAAAGCTGAACAAGAGCGCTAAATGACTGGGGAATTTAATGCAGCTTATTATCTTAGCTGTAAGGTTCTTTTTTTCTGGAATCCCAGCAAGAAATAATCCTCTCTTTCTGTCTGGAATAGGAACGGCTTGATGCCACGAGGCAAAAAATAAAAGGAAGCTCTACCTGGTGCTGTGATGATTTGCAAGGCTAGTGAGAGACTACATAAGGCGTTTTCAAATAGACTCCAATATTTTCAGTGCTTAAAGAGGGTCCGACTACGTGACACCTTTTTTTGAAGCCCCGATTTACAATGGACCCAGGCTGAGTGCATTATAATTTGCTGAGTGAACTTCCAAAGTCACAGTACTTTCAATAATGAGGAGAGAAACCTTAATATGATGAGACTTTTTTTTCTGATATTGTGTTTAATGAAAAGCTAAAAAATGTGCTAATTTGTAGGTCCTGTTGTGGTAGTGGCATCGAAGGCTTTTGAAATGCATTACTGACTTAGGAAGTATGAAGAAAAAAAATGACATTTTGCTACTAGCAGAAAAGTCAATTATAACGTTTCCACACTTTAGCAAATTGCTGATGCAGGATGGGAGTTAATAGAACAGTCAGTTTCGCTTTATGTTCCTGGATTTGGTGGGTTTTGCTGAGAAATGTCAAGTGTTTCTTTTTCCCTTGTTAATTCTGATGGCAACTTAAACAATAAGCTACAACATGCACTGTGTGGTTGGGACCTGTCTCTGACCAGAGTGTGCTGGAAGATGTGTTCTCTTGGGCTCTTCCCACCTGGATTTGGACCCTTTGCCAGCCTGGCATGATGCAGGCAGCTCAGAACTAGGGTGAACAATCATAAAGATGTAACAGCACTTTGTGGTCAGGCTGATCTCTCCCTGATGGTGGAAGTTTGTGTGCTAAAGCACCAGGTCCAGTGCAGTCATAGAATCACACAGCTGAGTTTGTTATCTCCATGTCTGAACATCGACAACTGGTTTTTGTTCTTAGCCGAACATATTTGAAAGCTGTAGCATGAAAAATGTTTTCAAAAAGCTATTGCAGAAGAACTGTTAAACATGGCATTGATAGGAGCTGTTTTTCCCAGTTTGGAGCAAGTGACTGTAATTCCATTTCTCCTTTTGCCAATGACCGTGTTGTCTGTAGGTGCAGACCATCAGCTTTATTGCATTTTGGTTACCCTGCCCTCTCTGCTTGCCTAGCAGGCAGCACAACAGGGTGCCCAGCACTGCTTCAAGGGCGTAGCATCTACCCCTCCTTTAGGAAAGTTACACTAGCACTTATGAACTGCTTGTGGATCTGATTTAGTAGTGGACAGATACAGTTGGACTCAATGATCTCAAAGGTCTTTTCCAACCCAGTGATTCATAGAATCACTGGGTTGGAAAAGACCCCCTGGATCATGGAGTCCAACCATTCCCGTCAATCACTAAACCATGTCCCTCAGCACCTTGTCCACCCATCCCTTAAACCCCTCCAGGGAAGGTGACTCAACCACCTCCCTGGGCAGCCTGTTCCACTGCCCAATGACCCTTTCTGTGAAATACATTTTCCTAATGTCCAGCCTGAACCTCCCCTGGCAGAGTGTGAGGCCATTCCCTCTCGTCCTGTCCCCTGTCACTTGGGAGAAGAGCCCAGCTCCCTCCTCTCCACAACCTTCCCCGCAGGTAGTTGTAGAGAGCAATGAGGTCTCCCCTCAGCCTCCTCTTCTCAAGGCTAAACACCCTCAGTTCCGTCAGCCACTAGTCTGTTCCTCGTGCTTTGCAAAAGAGCCCTGTTAATTTATTAAGTAACATTTAAACTAAGGAACTGGAGGAAATAACTGTCCTTATGCACTGGGTTCTCAATGGAGCTTTTTTTCTGTCTCCTGAAGAAGTCAATGGGCATGAACTTTTTCTAAGCTCTTGAGGTTTGGAGGGGTGGGAGCTCTTGGAGACTTGCTGGGTTTGCCAGAGAGGTTTAGCACTGGTTGTAAAAATCCCATTGCTGGAGGAGTCTGCTCTCAGGAAGGTAGCAGTGCTCCCAGTAACCACATCTCTAAATCAGTCCTGGCTAGTAAGGCAAAATAGCTCATGTAAAATTGGCAGGGATCAGAGACAAGGGCTGGCATCGGTTTTAACAGGAGTTACAGGGTCTGATTAAAGGGCTTTGGCCACAGCGGCATAACCTGAGCGCCTGACATAAGCCAGGGACCTAATAATACCCGAAACGCATTGTGAAAGCATGACTTCACAGTGGCCGCTGGCTTTGAGCAGTGAGGGCTGTTTTTCCTGCCTCCTCGCTGTGAGGATGCAGCTCTCTCCTGCTTTCTGTCAGCTGCATCCCTGGGAACTTGCTGCTGGGAGGAGGAAAGCACATCCCATGTATGGATGGCAAGAGGGATGCTGCCTGGGGTCTGCAAAGATGCCTTAGAGGTCTTCCCCAGGTGGTTGTGGGTGCTATAGAGCAGCACGGGGGCGAGGCTTCAGGATTTAAGGCTCCACTTGGCTTTGGCTTCTTATCCATCCTCTTCCAGCGTTTTGGTTGTAAGCTGTTTGTGTTTCTCAGGCTTGTTGATAGAGTTTAAATCAGTTGGGGTGCACTTCATCCCAGGCAGGGTATCCACTATGCCCCTGAAATCTTGATTATGGCTCTTTGTTTTGCCACGTGGCAAACTGGTAGCAACTTATTTCCAACTGGAACAGGGATGTCAGCTGCAACCGGAGTCTCAGCTCTGGCTGATGTCCGGTTGATGGGGATTGGGGGTTATTGGTATTTTGGGGAGGCAAAGGTCTTGTGGGGAATTTGTATGGCAGGATGTGGGCAAGAAGAGCTCCCAGGTGCTTCCCCAACCCTTGATGGGGGCT
This sequence comes from Clamator glandarius, assembly GCA_033459285.1. Lineage (NCBI taxonomy): Eukaryota > Metazoa > Chordata > Aves > Cuculiformes > Cuculidae > Clamator > Clamator glandarius. The sequence goes on from JAUNZM010000078.1 coordinate 1,198,295, forward strand.
GAGCACTGGGATTGTTCTCCTTGTCCACCACCCAGGACCCTGCAATTCTAGCACTGAAACCTGGGCTCCTGCTCTAAGCATGGCCTTGGGGGTTATATTTAAAGCATGTCAAAATCCACAGGACAGGGTTATGCCAAGATTTTATTCCCTCTGGGAGACTGAAGTCATGCTGTGTCCCCTCTTTCTTGGCTGGTCCCCCTCAAGTGTCTCAAAAAGGTGTTCTCACTTGTTGTGGTTAAAGCAGAAAGACGGGGAAGAGAGCACGAGCGCTCTTTAAAAGTCATGTCATATGTAGTTCTCCTGGGTTTGGAGGAAGCAATTAAGCCAATTAATTTATTGGTAAATTATCTCATGATGAAGTACAAAATAACTGCAATGAAACGCTGACACTCACATTAATACCAAATTAGTTACTGTATTATGACTGTTCTTACAATGAATGCCCAGTAGTTTAATAGTAATGGGACATTTAAATAATTTAGCCGATAATTCTCTAGATCACTTACATATATAAATGAGTGTGACAGCTTCTTTTCTTGGCTTTGGTGCTGCTGGATTACCTCCCACTGCCACACCAGGAGCCCAAGCAGCCTGGCATCTTTCTCTATTGTCCCACAGAACTTGGCTCTTGCTGGAAACTGGGTAAGGGGACAGGGTGTAGTGAAGGGGATTTTCCCCTCTCATCAGATTTTGGGACTGCTGTGGCTGGAAAGAGGAATGAAATTACCCTGTGACTGGATTTTGAAAAGAAACGATGTAATTTTATTCCTGTGGTGAAAGATCTAGGTAGAGATGCACTGCCCGGGTCTATCAGAGCATGTCTAGTGGTGTTCCTTGTGAGACCAATATTGAGCCTCGCAGCGGGATGGGTGTTGGAGATCCAGCCAGGGCCACTTAATTGAATAGTTCAGCAGTTGACGCTGAAATTGCTGTGTGTTGGCTTTCTGTAATAATAATTACTAGTAGTATTAAAATCACTCCCCACCTGCTCGAGAGAACTCTCTGAAAGACAGTGGGGGCTTGGCAGCTACACAGGGCAGAGCTTTCCTGCTTTGTTACCTCTTTGTCACCCCTTAGACCTGTGGAGCTGTTTGAAGATGTGTCAGCTGTGGCTTCCAGATACCTGTGTGTGGGGGAAAAAAGAAATATAGTTCCCACTGCAAGCTATGCCTTAAGGCTTACCTGCCTCAGTGCTTTTTTTTCCCCACAAACTAGTAAATACTGGAGAAAACCCACAGGCTTCTGCCCTGCCAAGCACACCTGGAAAGGTGGGAAGCTCCTACATCCTTTCTGTGTGGGGTCAGAGTCGTGCCCCGGAGATGGATGTTGCCAGTCAGCACCTTACTTTGCTATCGAGATTGCACTGAACCTGCTGAAATATTAGTTAATGGGCTTGCTTACGTCCAACCTAAATGTGCTCTTTTCATCACATCACATTCTGCTGTCAAACCTGTTGTGGAGAGGAGTATTCCACTGTCGGCAAGATTGAGGACAGAATTATCCAAATTAGTTTTCTTGCGGATGAGAGAAGAGATGAGGTTTTTGACACAAACCCTGCTGCTTCCTTGGAGGCTCTGGCCCTCCTTGCAGAGGAGGGAGTTGAAGAGTTGCCTTTTTTTTTTAAACTGGGATGTGCTGCCAAATTTGTGAAGCCAGCAGCCTGCTGCGGGCAAGTGCCTGCAAAGGATAAAGAAAGGAGAGCCAAGGTTTGTAGCTGTTCTGTTGCAAGCAGTTAAATCCCAGGAGCTGAGAGCCGATAGTCTAAATCTGCCCCTCTCCCATTTAGAGCCATTCCCCCTCACTCTATCACTATGCGCCCTTAAAAAGTCTCTCCCCAGCTTTCTTGTAGGCCCCCTCTTTGGATATTGGAAGGTTGCTTAGCCTGAAGAAGAGAAGGGTGCAAGGTGACCTTACATGTTCCAGTACCTGAAGGGGCTGCAAGAAAGCTGGGGAGGGACTGTTCACAAAGGCCTGGAGTGACAGGATAAGGGGCAATGGCTGTAAACTGGAGAGGGGCAGATTTAGACTAGAGATAAGGAGGAAATTCTTCGCAAAGAGGGTGGTGAGTCCCTGGCCCAGGTTGCCCAGGGAAGCTGGTGGCTGCCCCATCCCTGGAAATGTTCAAGGCCAGGTTGGATGGGGCTTTGAGGAATGTGATCCAGTGGGAGGTGGCCCTGCCCACGGCAGGGGGGTTGGAACTGGATGATTTTTAAGGTCCCTTCCAACTCAAGACATTTTATGGTTTCTCTCCAAAAACATGTTGTGTACTGAGTATCCAGGCAAGACTCCATTTTCTGCAAATTGCAACCTTGTTTTTGATGATATAACTGTTCTGTTGGGGAAGCAGGGAGAGTAAGTGCTTGGGATACTACAAAGACGCAGAAATGATTAAAATTGTGATCATGCCAAACATATTATCAAGATCTTAATAAGCGGTGCTATGATCAGACTGAATTGTAACTAGCAGAGCGTGCGTTGTCCTCAGGCTGCCCCCCCTTTCCCAGGAGCAGGTTGGCCTTGTCTGTGCTGGAGGAAACATGAGTAGCTTTGTTAAAGCAGTGCAGCCGTCTGTGGACTGGTCCTTGGACTCCCTGGGGATGATGTGGATTGTGTTTCCAGTTAAACAAGCATTGCCAGTTACCTGTTGTCAAGTCAACCCAGGCATGAGTAACTAAACTCTTGGACGCAGGAAAGGCTGTGGAAGTATCTTCCTGGACTTTACTAAAGCCTTTGATACAGTTTCTCACAGCATTCTGCTTCGGAAACTGTCCCCTCTGACCTGGACGGGTGCACACTCTCTCCTGGGTGAAAAACTGGTTGAATGACCGGGCCCAGAGGGTGGTGGGAAATGGAGTTAAATCCAGCTGGAGGCCAGTGACAAGTGGGGCTCCCCAGGGCTCAGTGCTGGGTCCAGACCTGTTTAATGTCTTTATCAACGACCTGGATGAAGGCATCGAGTGCTCCCTTAGCAAGTTTGCAGATGACACCAAGCTGGGTGGAAGTGTCGATCTGCTGGAGGGTCGGGAGGCTCCAAAGGGATCTGAACAGGCTGGACTGCTGGGCTGAGACCAACAGCATGAGGTTTAACAAGGCCAAATGCCGGGTCCTGCACTTGGGGCACAACAACCCTGAGCAGCTACAGACTAGGAGAAGCCTGGCTGGAAAGCTGCCAGGAGGAGAGGGACCTGGGGGTGCTGGTTGACAGTGACTGAACATGAGCCAGCAGTGGCCCAGGTGGCCAAGAAGGCCAATGGCATCCTGGCCTGTATCAGAAATGGCATCACCAGCAGGTCCAGGGAGGTTGTTCTCCCTCTGTACTCGGCACTGGTGAGACCGCACCTCGAATCCTGTGTTCAGTTCTGGGCCCCTCACCACAAGAAGGATGTTGAGGCTCTGGAGCGAGTCCAGAGAAGAGCAACAAAGCTGGTGAAGGGGCTGGAGAACAGGCTTTATGAGGAGCGGCTGAGAGAGCTGGGGGTGTTCAGCCTGGAGAAGAGGAGGCTGAGGGGAGACCTTAGTACTCCCTACAATTACCTGAAGGGAGGTTGTGGAGAGGAGGGAGCTGGGCTCTTCTCCCAAGTGACAGGGGACAGGACGAGAGGGAATGGCCTCAAGCTCTGCCAGGGGAGATTTAGGCTTGAGATTAGGAAGAAATTCTTCACGGAGAGGGTGGTTAGGCATTGGAACAGTCTGCCAAGGGAGGTGGTTGAGTTGCTGTCCCTGGAGGTGTTTAAGGTGAGGGTGGATGAGGTACTTAGGAGCATGATTTAGGGATTGGTAGGAATGGTTGGACTCGATGATCCGGTGGGTCTCTTCCAACCTGGTTATTCTGTGATATGATGCAGTTAGAGAAGAAAATGGATATTGGTGGCTCAAATGTATAGAAGACACTGGTGAATGAGATCCTGTGCTTGGCAGTGCTGGCTCCATCAGTGTCATGAGGGTGGCCCTCAACCTTGAGCATTAACTACTGTTAATAAACACCTTCCCCACACCAAACTGCTGATTTGTGACCAAATAAGGTTGCTTATCAACTGAAATTCTATTGGCTATCAAATGCTGTCATGGATTACTCGGTACATTGTGTTTCTGGGAAGGCTATTCCCTGCACTTGCTACTTGTGCTGCTTTGTATGTTTGACCTGATGCCACCTTATGAAGTAGGAGGCATTATATCAAAGCACAAGACTGGGAAAATCTGAATAAATCTCCCTATTGCTTAAAGTGTGGGCTATGAATGTACCGAGGCAGACTTTGACCGGCAGGCTACATACAGAGCTTGCAGGATTTAGAAGCTGAAGCAGGTCTAGGTAGATTTAGTTTAACACAGCATGAAAAAAGCCTTTTAGCAAGCTCAGCAGGCTTGTTCCAGATTGCCACCACCTTTGCTGTTCTGCGTATGTTTTTGTCAGCAACAGATAAATCGCTGTTTGCGTGGACAAGGTAATTTGGCTTTGCTTCCTATTGCAAAGTAGATCTTGGGACATCACCAAAATGAACTCCACCTGACCACTTTGCTTTTATTCTTCTTATTGTTTTCTGCTAACATCCACAAATATGAATTTGTCTGTGACAAGGCATCAAAAGTGAAACAGTGCTGGTTCTCACGTGGCTATGTAAATATTTGGCTTGTGGTAGATTGCACTAAGTGCCTTATAATCCATCCCAATTAAAAAGCAGTCTTTATAGCTGTAGTAGTTAGCAATTCACTTAGCATAGCACACCCCAAATTATAGCTATTCCAGGGAAGACAATTCCTTTCTGAATGAATTTCATGAAGTTACAATAAGGGATGAGACATCAATGTGACATGTAGCTCTCGGAGGACAAAGAGTTAATGACCACTGACTTGCTCAAATGTTATTTATTCTGAGATTTTAGGGGGCAGAAGGGTTCATTACTCAGGACTGTAACATGCTATCAACTTTTAGGCTATACTCATTTATTTCTGCAAGTAACTCTCCTTAAAAATTGATGTCGCGTTAATGTCTTTCATTATTTAATATCCTATATGCTTTATAAAACTAACTGCTTTATATATCTGTAGGTCTAATGTGTCACAGTTTGCAATAAAACTAACTGTGAATTAACTAATTAATTAATTCTAATTAACTAATTAATTCTAATTAACTAACTGCTTTCTGTCCCCCTCCTTGTCAGTGATGTCAGATGTCAAATTCTTGATTTCTTCCTTCCTTCATTTCCTTGTTTTTTTTCCTTCTTCTTTTTTGCTCTTTGCCAGTGCTTTCATTCGTGCTTTAATCAGTGGTGTATTTGCGTACCAAGCCTGGAGAATCAAAAAGCATAGGTATGTTTTAATGATACTTAAAAGAGAGAGAGGGAACACTTAAACTTTTTACTAGTCCAATGGAGCACTCCTTAAAAAAATATCTTAAAAATCCTGTCTGGCTTGTGGAGAAGAAATTAAATCCTCAGATCTCTTGAGTACATTATTATAACAAGGAGAATGGCAATTGCTTGCTTGAAGTGTGTCTCATTAACAGGCGTACTTAGCTGGGCCATTTGTGTTGCTATAGTTATGGACATGTTAGGACTTCTATGATCAACCCAATTTCCAAGGTATATAGCTCTTGTCGAAACTCCCTCTGGTCTGAAACTTGGCACCAGACAAAGCGGATACTTCTCAGGGCCCTGCAAATCAATCCAGACAGTTTTTATTTCAGTGAGAGAGCTTAAGGCACAAAGCAAACCCCGAACACTGAAAACCTGTTTATTGCTTTCAGATGCCTGTTCGCAGCCCTGTGGCTTGTAAATGATTTTGGTGTAGCTGCTCTGCAGTCTCGCCAAGCTCCTGAACTGCAGTGTCAACAAGGCGGTTCTAGGCCATGTGAAAATAATGTCTAACGAAGGAGACGGTAGCGCTTCAAAGTTGTGTGTGGAGGAATTGGTCTTTCCCATATGTACGTACAGGAACCTCTATCAACAAAGTCCTGCCTACAGCAGAGATGAAAATACCAGTAGGTGTTGTCATGACTGATAAAATGCCTTCCCTCTTGACCGCGTTTGTGCACGTGCTGCCCTTGGAGCAAATGTCCTTCCTCTGATCACAGCCCTCTATTTAATGCTGCAACTATATCTCTTCTGCCCTTCACTTGGGTCCCTGCTGTCCTCAGGTTTCCTACCAATGAGGTATCCTATGAAGTCTGCCTTTTCCATATGACCCATTGAAAAGGCTGCATCTGGCTTGAGCCTGGCAAGGTTACCCCTAGGAATTTGTCTTGTCCAGTTTCTCAACATATGTTGGAAATCTGGAGGGACATGAAACCCCTGCTGTGTTCCTCTCGTGGTCTCAGATGGTCCTTGTTGTTGTCATGCTCCTCAAAGGTTTTGATGACAACTACCCTACTGGGATCTTGTCTTGCAGATTAAATCATGTCAGCAGGTAAATGAGGTCTGGCAGCTGCCTTGTGTCGTGCTGGCTGCTGGGCAGCCCTAACACTATCATCTCTGCTCTAATTGCCCAAATTAGCTGAGCTCTGAGAACCCTGACTCCACTGATGGAAGCACTGTGCAACCTTTTGGGCATCCACATCTAGATGGTGTCATGGGAGATATTTTGGAAGAATTCCTGGGCTTTCAAACCAGCAGCCTGGGCAATTAAATTTTGCTGTCCTAAAGATGGTCTGGAGTCAAGCTGTTCCAGTGTAAGGGATACTAGACACAGCTGGAACAACACAGGCAGGGACAAGGCTGGAGGTGGCTGTTTATGGTCCTTCATGTGACTGGGATAAGACAGACAAGATGTTGGTTGTGACTATTGCCTCCAGGAGGAACCCAAGTCCCTGGCAGTAGCCAGCAACCAAAGTGATGTCTCTGGCCTTTCAGGTGTGATAGGCCATGAAGCCACAAAAATCTGTTTCTCTTCTTAGATTTGTTGTCCTGGGGAAGATGTTCTCCAGACCTGAGGTGGGAAATGGAAGGAATAAATTTCTGCCAATGGCTTGCTGGGAGCTTTGAAGAACAGAAAGTGCTGCTTGGTGCAGCCTGGGGAGGTCACCTCCCACTTGTTGACAAAGGATTCTGCTGCGTGTGGCAGGAGCAGCTGAGTGACCCGTGATGTCTTTCCTTTCCATTTCTTTGTGCATTTATGCCAATGCCATAAATCACCTGCCTATTTGCTTGGGATGAATGCTGCTTTTTGACTCTTTAGCTAGTGGAAACGTCATGTGGGATTAGTGAAGCCAGCTCCTTAGATATGGTTCAAGTTACTAACACTAGCATCTGAACTGGGGTTGCAACTTACTGTCAGTAAGTGACTGCTCAGAGTTAAAAGCCTTTGCTTGCTGGAGGAATGATGTTCACTCTATGGGTTTTCTTACTATAAGTATCCTATACCTGTCGCTGCCAGGTGGGACTCATGTGCTGGTTGGACTGCCCTGTGCTCCTCTGCTGATATTTCTGTGTAAGGATTTGCATCAATCACCCCGGTGCATTAATTTATAATTTAAAAAAGTGTGGATGTGTAGCTTGAACAGAAATTTGAGTAAATTGAATGAAGAAATCACATTCTTGCAAATTCTGCATTATTTATATTCATTTTGGAACACTGGCGGAATATAAATGTGAAACAGGGAGATTCATGCTTCTGGCGAACAGAAATCAAAGATTCATCACAGTGCTAATCTTCACTTTGAATGCTGCGTTTCAGCTGCCCCACTTCAAAAAGGATAAAGCAACAGAAAAGGGCCAGCGACAGCAATGATTAGAGGCTCCAGAAGCAGGGCTTCTATGTGAGGAGAGATGAAGATACTGGAGTGAATTAATGCACGAGCCCATTTTGACAATCCTCTTTCCCTGTGCCGTATTACAGGTGCTGGGCCAAGGTTCCATGACATTTAAGGGAAACAAATTTAAAAGAGATAAAAGGAAATACTTTAAGGGCTGTAATTAATACAAGGAAATGATTGCTGTGGGATGCTGAGAACAGTATCAATTTAGTCATGATCAAAATGAAGCACTGCCTGCATTCCTTGTGCTATACAAACCAGGCACATTTATAGTAAATGGAATACTATTTTCAAGTTAAGCTCACACTAAATGCTACCTCTCATGTTTCAGGGTACAAATGGATTGCTAGTTGGAGCTGGAATCGTAGGGTTTTTTTCTCTGCTACAACACTGAACCGTTAGCCTTTCCCTGAGGAAAGGTATTAGTTTAGATAGGCAGCACGAGGAAAAAGAGTAATTTGCCAAATACCACGAATTCTGCCTATGCTGAGAGAGCCAAATGGCTCTAAATGGAAACTGGAAAGTATTCAGCAGGGCTGGGAGAAATGTGCACTGTCATTAGGTTAGCAGTGGAAGAAGACTTAGCCAAACATTTTAGAAATTGCATCAATTGTGCAAGGTACTGGGGAGATTCAAACCCAGAGGGGAGGGATTCAAAGAGCAGAATAAGGAGAAAACCTTTCAGCCAAGGGAACTGGATGGTCTATAAGAGGGTGTTGGGCAGAGGTTGTGGGATATGAGACGGAGAGCTCTTTGGGGTCTCTTGGCTTTGATTCAGAAGCCCTATCCCACTTGGACCCATGGCTTTGGCTGCCTGCTCCCTCCCTGGGACACAGCGAGGGTTTTTCTGTTTGGTGGCCAAGGCTTTTCCTAGTGTTTAATAGACTTGAAGTACTCTAGTCAAGCGTTGTGCCTTTTTTCTGGGGTGTCAGTGCTGCTAAGCTTAGGGTTGCACTCAACTAGCCAGTTCCAGCCTAGTTCAGCTGTCCCTAAGTTACACTGAAGTCACTACAATAATTAGACTTTTAGACCTGAAGTAAGAATGATAAACTGTTAGGAAAACTAAGAGCAATACAGTGGAAGTGGAATTAACTATGAAAAGATAATCCTAGTCTAGGGAAAGAGTCATGTTTAGTGAGCTACATGTTGAAAAAGCAATTGTTTGCAGGGTGATGTGTGTATATTGGAGGTATGTGAGGATCTCTGGGTAGTGCAGGGATAGGATGAGGAGGCATGGTTTTAAGCTGAAAGAGGGGAGATAGAGATGAGATCTTGGGGAAGAAATGTTTTCTTGTGAGAGTGGGGAGGTCCTGGCCCAGGTTTCCCAGACAAGTCATGGCTGCTCCATCCCTGGAGGTGTTCAAGGCCAGGTTGGATGGGGTTTTGAGCAACCTGATCCAGTGGGAGGTGTTCCTGCCCATGGCAAGGAGGTTGGAACAGGACGATCCTTGAGGTCTGCTCTGGCGCAAACCGTTGTATGATTCTGTATGTAGTGCACCTCAAATGTACCATGTTTTGCTTTGAGGGTTCATGGCCCTAAGGGTGTGGAGAAGGATGGGTCTGAGGTAGAAACTACTGTTTAAACACCAAAAAGAATAATATTCTTGTTTGAAATAATTTTAAATAAGGACTTAAGGCTTATTCCTTACATGGAGTACTCTGCAGACCCTGCATGTCCAGGGTGTTTGCCTTCTCAAGAAGATGCAGCCAGGCTTTTCTAACACATCAGCTCTGAAAGGAAGGGGACTGACCAATGTGTTGCACTGATAGTACCCGCGTAATCGATCTGTGCATGTTGAGGCTACCCTCTACGAGATAAGCTGGGTGCAGGTAGTAGCTTTAGCAAAGCCGCGTGCCTGGCGTGCTGCTCTTGCAGAGTTGCTGCCTGGAATAACCAGTGTTTGCCCAGTAGTTTGGGCTGCCAAACATCCCAAAATGGGTGAGAGCCACGGAGCCATACATCATCGTTCCAACAGTGATGTGCCAACTCATCAGCAGAATTAGCAGGTCTCTGGATCAAATGTGCCTGGATAAGGAAGAGGCAGGGGGTGATGAAAGGCAGCCAGTTAACATAGCTCTTAATGTCACCTGAAATGCGTCGTCCTCCTCTCTGTACACGGGGTCGTGTTTGGCCAGAGGGCCTATGAATTCTGAGGCTTTCAGTGGCCTCCTCCTCATCTGCAGAAGGCGTAGCTCACTCAGGACAGTTTGCACAGCCCGGACGATGTCTCCCTGGGTGAAACCATCAGACACCTTTGTTAGGGCACTGAGGTCCAGCGAGTCGGTGATTTCTCCTCCATGCTGCCAGATGAGATGTCTCCATAAGACTGTTCATCAGGACCCAGAAAAAGAGAGAAAGGCAAAGGCATAAGGAAAATAAGGACTATTGGTCAGGAAAGCCATGATTCAAATTTCTTGTTTGCCGTTTCTTTAATCTACAGCTTGGTAGCATAGAGGCCTTAAGGCACGTTCGTTCTTAAACCATTAGCAGTCATTTGTTGGCTGCCAGTCAGTACCTTCAGAAAGGCACTAAAGGCACATAATGTGTATAAAAATGGAAAGAACTATTTAAATATGCCTGGGCATATACAGAGAAAGAGAACCTGTCCAGAATGTTCCCATGTGGGTGTGCAGAGTTAAGTACCTGTGTTAACAGCCTGTTTTTATTTTTGTGACCCTGCTCACAGGTTACTCCTGCTGAACTGAGGGCTGCTGTGGGGACTCAATGTCTGGTTTGGAAGCCAAAGGCTTCCAGCTATGCAGGCACATGTTGCAAAGGCCAGGAGTACGTGTCTGTGACTGGCACTTTGCTCATTAGTTAGAAGCTGAGCCTGTCTGTATCTTTTAGCTGTGAATCTCTGACATGAAGGCTTTCTTGAAGCGAAGTGCCTGAGATTTTTGCTTCCAAAAATAAATTAATAGGAGTAATAACATCCTTTGTTTTATCCAATGTAAAGTAATGGTTTGTCTTGGAGAAACTTAGCAAAACTTTCATCATGTCATCTCACCATGCTCTTCTTTAAAGCCTTATATGAAAACATTCAGGAAAACTAAGATGTTATGCACAGAGATTAAAACGGCTCTGGAACGAGAGAGACAACTTGTGGTTTGAGTATCCTGTGTTTGAATGAGAGAGACAACTTGTGGTTTGAGTATCCTATGTTTGAATGGTCCTATGGGTGAGAAGTTAATGGTACTGGATGCCGGGGCAGTTATGTCATGGAGAAAACCTGCATTGCTCTTGCTTTGACTGTAATGTAGATACTGTGGACTTGTGCCCGTAACTATTGGCAGCTTTGTACTACGTTTTTCACTCGGGCAAATTGTGATCTTCCACTTGAATTATAACTACGCTCAATAATTATTGGCTGAATCACTAATTCATTGAAGAGGAATTGATGCACACAACAGCGAGCGCTGCATCTGCACAGCCATATATTGCATGCTGCAGCTTCTGTTGCTGGTAGGATCATGCATAATATGAAGTACGGACTTGATTAATACCAAGGGACCAGTGAATTTTTTGGTTTAATGATTTCCATTGTATGTTTACCGTTTCCATCATGCATAGATTGGAATATTCTGGTTTGCAAGAAAAGGGAGGGTTGTAGCAGACAGGTAGCTGTGCAATGTGGCTATGAATATTTGTCATGGCTTTTCTGTCAAAACAAGTTTCTTTAGTTTTCAATTTGGGTGTCAGGCACTGAAAATTGTCAAGATTGGAAGATGAGTGCTCTGTGCAGTGAAGATCATATTTTGATTGGACTTCAGGGAAGCTTGGACCTAAGGAACAAGCCAGGCACTCTCTTAAATGAGCCAATGTCAAGGAAGTGAAGTTGCATACTTAATCCTCTTTAAGATATTAAGAGTTAACTTTTTAGGGCATTCTTAGGTTTGCAGTGGAAATCCTTCTAGCTGGCCCTTTTTACTCCAAATTAGCGGTGAGAATCTCAGAACGTGGCAGTTCAATCCCCAGCAGTGAGCACAGCTAAATTCAGCTGCTATCACCTCTTTTCTCTAGGTCTTATTCATGTCCCTTATCTGTTAGCAATTTATCAGAGCTGTAATGTAACATGAAACACATGTTAGCTTGCTTAGAGACCACTTCCCATCCACGCAATGAAAATTATGGAACGTGGGAGAGATTTACAATGTGCTAGGCAGCCAAAACCTCTCTTGAGCTTGCCCAAACCTGCATACTCTCAGTACCTTGGCTGCCTCCACAAAAGGCAGTACGAACTGGATTTATAATACAGTTGCATGATTTTTGTAATAATATGATGGCAGAGCAATATTGTAATCGAGCTACAATTGTGTAGCAAGGTTCTGTGAACTGAATCTGGTTTCCTTAAGCACCGTATACTTCTGGGACACGGTCCACCAGAGTTTAGTGGCATAAAGGAAGTATTTTCCTTGATATGGTGATCGATAGAACCCCAGAATCACTAAGGCTGGAAAAGACCTCTAAGATCATCCAGTCCAACCGTCAACACAACACCAACATGCCTACTGAACAATGTCCCGAAGAGCTGCTCATTTTTTTTTTTTTAACTCCTCCAGGGACAGTGATGACTCCACTTCCCTGGGCAGCCTCTCCCAGTGCTTCACCATTCTATCAGTAGAGATTTTTTTTCCTAATGTTCAATGTAAACTTCCCCTGGCACATCTCGAGGCCATTTCTTCTTGCCCTATAAATAGGGATACTTGGCCTAGGAGCCACTGGTGGAAGAAACACACCTTTGATAGCCCTAACTTAAGAGTTTGGAGCCATTCTGAATAGCCCAAACCCTTCTTTCCACCTTACCTTTAGACTGAACCTAAACAGTCCTCCAAATTACAAGTCAACGCATTGCTCATTAGTACACAATTATATGTACAATCTATGTTAAACCACATATTTGATTAAACCACAGCAAAAATGACTGTCCTTCTGGGAACAAAAGCCATTCCAGCAGCCACTTCTGAAGGATACACACTACCCATCATTTTTATTAAGCTTAATTGCGAGAGTTTTTTTACTGTTTGATGCTGAGCTATTGCAGACTTCAGGGTGATTCAAAACTGAAAACAAATGCCCATGCTTGAAAGTTTGTCTTTTTGCTACCTGTATAAGTTGATCTAATGAAAGATTTTTTTTTTTTTTTGTTATTACAAGTTTTGACTCTCAGGATAAGGTCCTCAATATCCTTTGTCGGACTTTGGGAGTCTATCACCACGCGATAGACTAGGCATGCAAAATTGTGGGTGCTCTCATGATCTGCAAGTGCAAAAATGGAATTTGATAGTGACAAAACTCAACCTTCCAGACACGGGTCTGTTTGTGGAGATGCCTGGAGTATATTGTTTAGAGTACAGAAACTGGATAGGAGTAACAGGTTGGGAGAGTTGTGATTGTTCAGCCTAGAGAAAAGAAGGCTCAGGAGAGACCTTATAGAGGCCTTCTAGTACTTAAAGGGGGCCTACAGGAAAGCTGAGGAGGGGCTTTCGATCAGGGAGTGCAGGGATGGGATGGAGGGGGGAAAAGGTTTTAAGGTGAGAGAGGGGAGATTGAGACTAGATATTACAAAGAATTTTCCTGTGAGGTTGGTGAGGCAGTGGCACAGGTTGCTCAGAGAAGTTGTGGTTGCACGACGATGGCAGGGGGCTTGGAACTGGATGGTCTTTAAGGTCCCTTCCAGCCCAAACCATTCCATGGCTCTATGAATGAGTTTGGAATCCTTGCTTAAAAAGAAAAGCTATATTGAAAAAAAGTGCCTATTGAAATAGGATCTTATCCTTCCTACAGCAAAAAATCAGCTGGGATGAACTCAGTATGTGCTAAACAACTCATGAAGAAAGCCAGTTGCTCTATAACAGTATTTTAAACCCTTTTCCCAACTTCTGCTTCTATTAGATGATCTTTGCAGTAGCCTCTAACAGGCTTATGTAAATATACAGGAATTGAAAATTCAGGCAATATGGAAATATATAGAAAATACATGCCTGGGGTATGAATTTAGGTTAGAGCCAGCTTTGTGAACAATCAGAGTGTAGATTTTAAACAATAGTAACCGACAGGATCACTGAAATACTTGCCATATCTCGATCTGTAGTCAGGCCTAGGAATCAGAATAATTTTTTTGTAGATGCGGCACAAAGGTTTAAGATTGGCACTGAAGGGTCGGTTGGTGGTTCCCACTAGCAGCACTCTGTCCTTTGCTTTCAAAGCCTTGAGAAATTCAGGGAGGATCTTTTCCAGTCGTTTTGGGCTCATCTGCAGTGAGTACGTGTAAATAGAAGGGAGAAAGAGTTATTGGTACTGATGGTTTGCAGTTAATGAGGTGAAATTGTATGTAGACACAACATATACAACAGGGTTTTGTGCTTTTTTTTAGTAGTTTAGTTGGATTTAATGTAAGCAGACTAGATGATCAACCTAAACAGAAGGCTACTATCTTCTGAAAATTAGGTAAACACTTGATTTCTGCTTATATATTTTTAGGTCTGTGCTAGGACCTTTCACTATTGAATTTGTTGGTCCCGTTATTGGAAAGCAGGAAGGAAACAACTAATTTAGTGAAGGAAATCCTGACTTCCAGCTCAAGGAGCAATATTACTTGGACCTGTGCGCTTGATGAACTTTATCAAATAAAAGAATTGCTGGGGTATGTAACCTGGTGTGGAATCCTCCCAGCTCTTGGAGGTTATAATCTAACGACTTTAAATGTGAAAAATGCTCCCTGATTTTTTGCTGCGAATTGTAGCTTGATGAGGTTCTAACCTGAGAATGCAAGCTCTTTGAACTCAGGATTCGTTTATTTGACTTTAGAACAAATATTTAAGTACTACATATAGAACTGATGGGTATTGAGCCAAACCTGTTATTAGATTTCATGAAAACATGTTATTGGAATCATGATTGGATCATAACTATGTTTGATAGCATTCAAATTAATATTGGTTGGAGAAGCCCAATAAAATTGCTATGCTCCCATGGAATGTGCCTTATAACCACAACAGGTCAGCCCTGGAGCAAAGCAGAGAAAAGCTGAGATTTCTTACTCCAGAAGAAAGGATGTCACACTGTCCACACCCAAACTGTCCGAGTGCATAACTTCAAGTCACAGGCTTTTATCCAGATTTTGCTATTCCCTGGTTGAGAAGCTTTTGGTAATAAATGTGGCTTCTCTGATTAAACAAACAACTGCTACATGTGTCTCTTGGAAATCTTAGACAACCTTGCCACTTTTGGTCTGTCAGGGAGATCTGGTCACAGACATAACTGAAATGTGGATTTACTTGGTTTTTAACACATTTTAACCTGGCTAAATTGCTCTCTGTGATTTGTCTATCTGTTGCTACTCACAGGCTCCAAGATTGCCTCCTCTTCAAGTGTATTGGAAAGAAGTACAAATGTTCTCAAAGATGTTTAGAGGTGTTAATATAGCTAGGAAAGTGATGATTATGTGATATAATTATAAAATTATTTTAAGTATGGAGTGGGGTGGGGTAGAGGAATCCCATCTCACTGAAGTGGCTGATAGAGGGTAATACTTGCTTCAAGTAAGACAAGGTGGTTTCTGGGCTAGCAGTGTCTTCTGCTGGAAAATCTGATTCTATCAAGAGATTAAGAGAATTACTCTACTACTCATGGGTTCCCACTGATCTAGAGTTGGTTTCAAGAAATAAATGATTGAACCAGGATCAGAGACCAAGCTAGATGCTCCAGTTACTGGAAACCTACCATACCAGACGGGCATTTGTGTCAGCAGCTCCTGTTAGGCTTGTGAAACCAATGGGTGTCCATGGCACATGCTTTCCAGCAGTATGCCCTGACAGGTGAAAATCTACTCTGCTTTGAAAGAATTGTTGGTAGCAAGAAGAGCTACTGAAGAGGCTAGCTATGCTTTTGGCCACCATGTGGACCTGAGCTGGAGAAAGGTGAGGTGAATTATGACCCTTATTTGTTCAATTATGAGGTTGTACTGCTTGGACATAATTCTTGGTACTTGGGTTATCATGACATATCAGATATCTGGCTGCTGTTGGAAGAATTTAAGGCTTCTTTTTACCTTCTTGGACATGGTGTTAGAAATGTTGTGCTGGGATGAATAAAGTGACTTTCGCCCACTTTGGCTGCTTCTGAGGACTGGGCTTGGCTTGGCTTGGCTCGGCTCATCTTCTCTAACACTTGCCTCCCAAAGTATTCCTAAGGAGGGCTCCATAGACTACCTGTTACTATTGCCTGACCATCTAGTTTCATGTTCTCTGGTTCTGAAAGGGGTTTCCCAGGGCTCAGTGCTGGGTCCAGCCCTGTTCAATGTCTTTATCAATGACCTGGATGAAGGCATCGAGTGCACCCTTAGCAAGTTTGCAGATGACACTAAGCTGGGTGGAAGTGTCGATGATCTGGAGGGTAGGGAGGCTGCAAAGGGATCTAAACAGGCTGGATCACTGGGCAGAGTCCAATGGGATGAGGTTTAACACGGCCAAGTGCTGGGCCCTGCACTTGGGGCACAACAACCCTGAGCAGATAGAGACTGGGAGAAGTCTGGCTGGAAAACTGCCTGAAGGAGAGGAACCTGGGGTTGTTGGTTGACAGTGACTGACCATGAGCCAGCAGTGGCCCAGGTGGCCAAGAAGGCCAATGGCATCTCGGCTTGTATCAGAAACAGCGTGACCAGCAGGTCCAGGGAGGTTCTTCTCCCTCTGTACTCGGCACTGGTGAGACCGCTCCTCGAATCCTGTGTTCAGTTCTGGGCCCCTCACCACAAGAGGGATGTTGAGGCTCTGGAGCGAGTCCAGAGAAGAGCAACGAAGCTGGTGAAGGGGCTGGAGAACAGGCCTGATGAGGAGCGGCTGAGAGAGCTGGGGGTGTTTATCCTGGAGAAGAGGAGGCTGAGGGGAGACCTCATTGCTCTCTACAACTACCTGAAGGGAGGTTGTGGAGAGGAGGGAGCTGGCCTCTTCTCCCAAGTGACAGGGAACAGGACGAGAGGGAATGGCCTCACACTCTGCCAGGGGAGGTTCAGGCTTGACGTAAGGAAAAAATATTTCACAGAAAGGGTGATTAGGCAATGGAACAGGCTGCCCAAGGAGGTGGTTGATTCACTTTCCCTGGAGGTGTTTAAGGGACAGGTGGATGAGGTGCTGAGGGAGTTTAGTTTAATGAGTGGTTTAGTGAGTGAAGGGAATGGTTGGACTCGATGATCCGGTGGGTCTCTTCCAACCTGGTTATTCTACGATTCTACAAATATGGGTTATGCTGTCAACTATGTAGGACACAAGTGATTTCAAGCCTGGAGCCTCACACTTTCTACAAGAACATTAGACCTTTTGTTAAATTCCTGCAGGTCTATGGATGTGATAGCAGGGAGAGAGGTGATACCCCTGATTTTGAGCTGGATGTGGGGTAAAACTTTTCCTTATTGGTGGCTATAAAAGCAGGCAAAGATCCTGAGTACTTCAGGCCATCTTTGGCACCCAATCTTAATTTTAGTCCCCATATGCACACACTGTTGAAGTTTAAACCTAAGAGAAAGGTTTGTTTTTGGCGTGGAGACCAGTGGAGGGTGTCAATCACTGCATGCTCGTCAGCTCTTACAGCCCTCACAGAGGTGACAGCCTCATCCAAGGTGATGCTTCATTGGCCTTCCAGAATATAGGCTAGTGTCTATCCTACAGCCTAAATGTACAGGAGTCCCCTTAAGAAAAAAGGTTTAATTTTTCACATGGAGCTCTTAAAGTAAAATATTTTTGCAATCAGCATGAATTTAATCAGGATTTCAGGTGGATTGCTCTCTGCTGTGGTGCCTGAGTTGCTGTGCCTATTGGGCAGTGTTTTAATTTTCTTTCTGGTGGGGAAGCTACACAAAACAGGAAGGAATGGAAGCAATGGCAGTGGGACTCCTGTGAGCCTAAATAAAATAATCTGTAAACATAACTATTTAATATAGGCTCTTTGTTTTCACAGTGGAAATCTATCCTTGTTACTTTATTGTTCACTTTGGCTCTATCCAATTTCTCAAATTAATAGAGCTGAACAATTTAAGCTCATCTTTACTTTTAGTTTCTTGCCTCACATTTTGAAACTCTCCATTATTCTTTTCTACTTTTCAGTGCACTGATGAGCAGTGACTGGACTATTTTTAAATAAAGCAAGTATAGGTGCGTTGGAGAGAAATGTGACCTCTTGGGGGCTCTTATGAAGCCACAGGACTCTCTTAAAAGACAAAAAAACCCGTTAGTGAGACAAGCTATTATCAAGCAAGCTTTGGCAGGTCTGGTCATACTGGAATGTGCTAGGCTAAGAAATATACTTGTTCCTTTGTGTCAGCTGTAATGCAACAGCAGAAATTTTTTGCTCTGAAATAAAAAAGGAGCAACTCACCTCTTCATCCCCTGTGCCTTTAGAAAATATTTGCTCTGTCTCTCCAATCCAGACGACTGAAGGCTGCAATTGCTTTGCCACCTAAGAGAAAATGGGGGAGAGAAGGCAAGAAGGTGATTAAAATGGCTACGGTTTTATACCTGGTTGATTCTAGTTATGCTTTGGAATCCATATCTCAGCAGTTAAAATTAGCCTGGTTTATTTTGTTCCACAAGTGTTCAGTATTCATGGATAGCTCTGGCTTGGTGTAGAGACTCAGCAAAGCCAACTGTAATTAGGAAACGGACATCAAGAACCCAACCCAAATTACTGTTTTATCTGCTATGCTTAAAGCCGCATTTCTCAACCCCGATTCAGTTGAAATTCTGCAGAAGGAAGCCTGGAGTTGGAGTTCAATGGCAAATAATAGACCTCCAGAAGCTTTAGACTGGCTTCCCTGCCTGTAGGATCCCTCCCTGGTTTTTCAAGGGCAATGCAGGCGGGGGGAACAGGCAAGAACTGGCTATTGCGTGAGAAACAAGGGAACTAATCTTTAAGCAAAATAGGCTGATCTGCAGTCCTTTGGCTTATGAAATAGCATTTAAGTTGCAGTTAGCCCAAGAACTACAGTGGAACATGGGAAATTTGAAGAGGGGGTCTGTACAAATAGGTTCTCCGGCTCCAAAGTCGGAGCACTATACCTCTGGTTCACAGCAGGATGGCAGCAATGCTACAGGCTTTTTCACATCTTGCACTCTCCCTGTTGCTATCGAAATGCCAGTGGGTTAGACATTCTGCTGCCAAGTTTTAATCCCTTTCCAGTGGCTCTCAGTTTGCTCAGCAACAAAAGTGATGGCTCGAGGAGTCGACAGGTAATGAGAGAGATAGCATTCTTATGTCCTACCTATTTTTTTCACCCCACCCCAGCTGAAACTGCCTCTTCCAGGAAGGAAGCTTACAAAATCAATAGGTTGTATACATCACAAGCTCAGTGTTTGATTGACAGCTGGTGCAGGAGAAATTAAGTTGTGAACATTTTTCTTCGAAGCACTGCGGTTCATTTTTATGGATGCGTTTTGAAAGCATCAAGCGCTGTGTGCCTGTACGGTAAAAAAGGATTGAAGATAGGGAAAAGAAGAGTAGAGGAGGGCTGTTGAACTCTGCTGTGCTGCTGATGGGGTGAAGTGGAAACAATGCTGCCTTCAGCATGCGATGCTTTATTTGTAGTAACGCATCAGTCTTAGAGTATGTCGAGCGGTACCTCCAAGTTCAGAACAGTTTCATTGAGGACAAGTGAGTTTTTGCCTTT
This sequence comes from Clamator glandarius, assembly GCA_033459285.1. Classification (NCBI taxonomy): domain Eukaryota; kingdom Metazoa; phylum Chordata; class Aves; order Cuculiformes; family Cuculidae; genus Clamator; species Clamator glandarius. The sequence goes on from JAUNZM010000078.1 coordinate 1,217,699, forward strand.
GTGGGAAGGTGCAAACTCAGATTTTTAGTGTTAATACTGAGGATTTAAAAAAGAAAATCATCATATCATGACAGATAATATAAAAGTCCTGCAGAAGCTGATGTGTGAACCTAGGCAGCTATTTGAATATTTATCTGCATGCACAACTTAAGGGGTAGCTTCAGTCCAGCAGTGTATTAAGTATAGAAGCTGGAATATAATGGATTAAAAATATACAGCAGTGATATCTGCCATTTTAAGGCCAGATGCTTTTTAATCTCCTATTTATTTTCAGAGCTATGTTTGTCATATTCTGAAGCCTGCACATGCTCCGCGAGATGCATTTAAGAGGGTGAACTTGTGGCTTCATTGAACTGATTTGTGTAATGGACTTAGGGTATTTCTGCTGAGTGTCTGGTTAGGCAAGGGCTTAGATACCTGCAGAAGATGCAAGCCAGTCCTATCTATCTGCATTTGCAGTTGAGTTCCAGTTAGCCCTTGGGTGCCTATAAATAGGCTTGGAGACAGAGAAGTGTAACGTGGTAGCACGATCCTATTAGCAGAGATAGGATAAAGGGCATTCTTTGTAAAATGAAGATCTGGAAAGAGAAATATAGGTTGTAGTTTAAGTTGCTAAAAGAAACCTACAGCTTCTTCGTGAACCGCACTTGCATTTTGTGCTCACACTATGAAACTCTGTGGAAACTCTGACTTGGAGACCCTTACTGAACTTGGCACAGATAATGAATGGATCGTCGGCTGTGGCTTTCTGATGGTGACTTTTACTTTCTGAAATGTATGGAAGCAATCATTCTTTGCTTCTGCTCTGTGTGTGCTTGGAGAGAAGGTTGGGAGGGAGATGAGGCAGTGGGAGACTGTTCAAGGGGAACCTTGAAGCCTGTTTTTCCTTCGAATGAAGACAGGGCTGGCTGCATGCTGTCTACTCAAGTTCACAAACCATGTGTGTGCATGCATTACTACTCCGACAGACTCAGTTACTGCATTGTTGTGGTGTTTGCTCTCTTTTTCCCTTGTGTTTATGACTGAAGAGGTGCCGTGTTTTTGCTGTGTAAGGAGAACAGTCGTGTTGTGGTATTTTTGCTTTGCAAGGTTATGCAGCAACGTGAAGTCTGGGGAGCTGCGTAGCAATATCTTCTCTGTACCTGTGCGTCTGACGCTGCAGTGGGATGTGGTATGGGGAATAAGGGTGGGGGAGATTACAGAGGCTATAAAAGATGTTGGTAGTGGCTAAACTCCATGTGTGCACTTCAGAGGGAACTGTGTTGGCCCTTCAGCAGGGCCACCGCAGTACACGACATGCAGATCTCCCATTTGGCTCGGAGGTGGTTTCTGAGGTTAGCTGCCCTCTAAAACACAGCCTTATGTTTTTAATCAGACTAAATCTTAAGGAAGAAAGCTCACTGTTTTCACACCTGTAGTTGTCTGCCTTATCCTCTTTTTTTGATTGCTTCACCACTAAGTAGGGAGTACAAGGAATAAGCTCAGCTCTGTTCCTCAGAGATACTCCCTGTGCTTTCTATTTTGAGGCAATGATCTAAATGCATAGAGTGATCTGCACGCAATTTTCTGGTGTTGGTAAACATTACTATGACCAAGCTCACCACAGTGTATTTGGGGTGGGCTGTTTCTTTTTTTAGAGAGAGATCAGACACCCAGAATCCATTGGCATCTAATTTAAATTGTTGGCAGATACATAGCAGACTGTATATTCCCCATGAAGTGCTTCACTTGAATTATCCATGGACAGTTTGAATCCATGGATAATTGAATGCACTGTACATAATTAATCTGTAATTGAAACGTTATTAGCTTAGCTTCATTCAACAATTTGTGGGAGCTGCCAGCAGATGGCTCCTTAACCCTTCTAATACCACACCCTGCTCGTGCTTGCTGCCAGTGGCACTCTGATGGTCACCCAGGCTTGGCTTGTTCTTCAGTGAAGTCGTAATGAAAAAAGCCTTCTCATCCTATTGACGTTTATCAAACAGCTTCGGGTTCAGCTTTTCAAACTTGAGAGCCAGAGCTGAACAGTTAAATTGCTGTACCTGAAAATGCAGAGCCTTGATTCTTGCTAGGGATGCACACGAGCCTCTTCCAAACTTGAAGGCTGTGGCAGAATTTTTTAAAAGACCCAAAACTGAGAGTTTTCCTGAAACTCAGTTTGTTGATGAAAACTCAACTCTCTGTAATATTCACAGAAGTGCTTCAAAGCAGCTCAAGCAGCAAAATGCTGAAAGCTGCGATTAGACCTTGTCTACAGGAGCCTCTCCAGACCGGTGTTCAGTGCTGCAGTGATGACCGTGGAGTCATAGAATGGTTTGGGTTGGGAGGGACCGCAAAGCCCATCCAGTTCCACTCCCTATACAGGCAGGGACACCTCCCCCTGGATCAAGGGCTCCAAGCCCCATCCAACCTGGCCTTGAACCCCTCCAGGGATGGGGGAGCCACCACTGCTCTGGGCAACCTAGGCCAGTGCCTCCCCACCCTCACAGAAAATACTTCTTCCTAAAATCTCATCTAAATCTTCCTTCTTAATTCTTAAAACCATTCTCCTTCTCCTGTCACTGCACTCCCTGATAAAGAGCCCCTTCCCAGCTTTCCTGCAGGCCCTACTGTGCTCTGGTTTGTTGGAAAAGAACTATAAATACTGCCTTCTAATCGGAAGCATTTCACATTTTTTTGTATTAGTAACACAGTGTAAAGCTGTTTTGTCACAGAAAAAACACTGTGTATTTGAATAATGGTGGCATTTAATGCTGGAAGGGTCTAGGCCTCTAGCAGGCTGCAGGGCACCAAGATGAAAGACTTGCTCTGGGGTGCCTGGAAGAAAGGATGATTGTAATATTCCCAAACTTCCATTGTAATGGGAAAGTCTTGTGTGACATAGAAATGCTAAATAAACAGACTTCAGTCAAAATTCTGGGGTATGTTGTACCTAGTTCTTCAGACTGATGGAAAAATGATGTGTTTGAAGCGACAATATAGCAGTGGTTACAAGAAAACGAATCCAATACATTAGAGGAAAAAGAAAGCCCTGATGGCAGGCTTCAAAATTATGTTGCCTCTAAAGCTAGGATTATGTAATTTAATCTTTGACTCTATCGTATTCCTTTTTCATGGAATTGTAGAATGGTTTGTGTTGGAAGGGGCCTTAAAGATGATCCAGTTCCAACTCCTGTGCCATGGTCAGGGATACATCTCACTGGATCAGGATGCTCAGAGCTCCATCCAACCTGACCCAAATGTTTCCAGGGATGGGGCATCCACCACTCTCTGGGTAAACTGTGCTTGTGCTTCACTATTCTCAGCACGAAGAACTTATTCCTACTGTCTAGCCTGGACTTCTCAACTTCTCATTTAGTTTAAATCCATTACACCTTGTCCAATTGCTACAGGCTCTGCTAAGAAGTTTTTCCTCACCTTTCTTACAAGCCTCTTTAAGCAGTGAAAGGTTGCAATAAGCTCAGCGTCTTCTCTATGTATGTCTATAGGCAGCTCTAGCTTGCTAATTAGTATAAACAGGCTGATAGGGTCCCAAAACAGTGACTGTGTTGGAATATTTCTGCAGCTTGCTGCTCTGTGAAACTCCTTGCTCGGTAGAGACAGCAGCAGAGCACACACTGAGCAGCTGATACGCATACGACTCCTCTGCTCATATTTCCTTCTGCCTTCCCCTTTCCCACCCTTTTAGCCAGGCCAGCGTTGCACTAATAACATTTTCCCATGTGTGGCTTTTGTACAATGTGCTTTGTGTGCTGCTGTGGCCCTGTAAAGGTCCCGAGAGGATCTGTCTCACTCTGGTAGTGATTAGCCTGATGGCTGCCTTATGGTTGCTAATGGAAGGCCAGGACTTTGCAGTTAAGCCTTATGAACTACCTGCATTTTTACTCCTCTGTATCGCACAGCCATGCATTCTACCCTCTCTTCCACCTTTCTGGATTTGGTTTTATTTCTGTGCATCCCTTTGCTGTCCTTCTTTGCATCTTCTATGTAAAACTCTTGCACAGCAGCAGTGGTTTGTGCTTTGATGGGAACACAGGAGAGCCAAGCTGCTGGCTGGTACAAGCTGGCAAAGTCTCCACTGAGTTCAGGCTGGCTCGATACATGGAAAATGTGGCTTAATTGAAATGTTCCAGCGTGTTCCAGCTCATGCTTGAAGGAGGAGTTTTGTTCTGGGGACTGCTGGGAAGTGCCTCTATGTTAGAGACAGATCCTGTCTTTTCACCCCGAAGCAGAGCTGACCTGGCAGGCTTTGCTGTGTGTCTGTGGAGAACACAAGTGCTTGTGCTTGGTGATCGCATCTTCTTTCAATAGCTTTTCTATTCAATATTAATCTTCCTTACATTTCCTTTGAATGGGCAGATTGAAATGTTGGTGTTTTCCTGCTCTGTTATGAGAAGTCACTTCCTCTGTCTGACATTTAAAGTGCCTGTTTTGAGTAATACACAAGCTCCTCTTTTGGATCAGGGCTGGTATGTGTCCTGCAACTCCCCTCCCTGAAACAAGGGAGGAGGGGGGAAAAGAATTTGGTTCTTGCATCTGAAACAAATTAAAATTTCATTTCTTCCAATGGTATTCACTTGTTTAGGGTGTCTCCCACAAAACAACTGCCAGCAGCTGACACTCAGTTATGGGCAAAGTTTCCTGATGGTCATTTTATGCTCTCCAGGGTTTCCTTTCATTACAGAAGCTCTGTTGTTTGCAGATGTCATAGGTAATCAAAAGTGCAAGGTTACTTCACCTTTATCAGAGAACACCATTAATTCTGATTTACTAAATCTTGGTGTTTAACAATGGTTACATAGATCAGAAGATAATAGATATAGAATGGTTGCCTTCCCTGTCCTTCACTTACTAACTCTATGTAAAGACACTTTGGGAAAGCTGGAGTTGGAAGTTTGCTTGACAACAGCCACAGCTGCTGTTTGCAAAGAATACGGAATAAAAATTTCTGAATATGGACATGTGGTGAATCCTTTGGTGATCTGTATGTGAGACACTCAAACAAGGTGCACTACTGTGTGTCAGACAGCAGGCTGAGAGCAGTGGGTATCAGAAAAGCCTAGAGAAGAGAAGGCTCCAGGGAGACCTTAGAGCAGTTTCCAGTACTGATAGGGGGTCTGCAGGAAAGCTGGGAAAGAGCTTTTATTGGGGAGTGCAGGGGTAGGACAAGGGGGAATGATTTTATGCCGAAGGAGGGGAGATATAGTTGAGATGTTGGGAAGAAGTGTTTTCCTGTGAGTGTGGTGAAACACTGGCCCATGCTGCCCAGAGAAGTTGTGCCTATCTCATCCCTGGAGGTGTTCAAGGCCAGGTTGGATGGGGCTTTGAGCAGCCTGATCCAGTGGGAGGTGTCCCTGCCCATGGCAGGGGGGTGAATTGGCTGATCTTTAAGGTCCCTTCCAACCCAACCCATTCGATGATTAGATACTACATGTCAGCTGCAGGATACCATTTGCTTTCATAACTTGTATGTGCCTCTCAATATTGTAGTCTTACGGTAATCTAAATGTATTTACACCAGATTTTTTTTGCAATGGTGTAAAATAAACTGTTTTTGGACAAATACCAGTGTTCAGCTTCTTCCTGTCAAGGAATTTCTTTGCAATGTGTTTTGCCCTTGCGTTTGCTCCAGCTTTGAGTAGTGGTAGATTTCTGCAAATCGGAGTATGAAAGATTCCTTATCCTCTGGTTTCTTAGAAAGTTATTTTCCTAACATATAGACAGTTTCTCCTATTGCGAGTTGTCTGGTGGTTCTTCCCTTATTGCTGTGCATCTCTAGGAAGAGTCTGGCTCTGTTGATATTTAAATGGTGCGTAGTTGATTTAAATGACGCTAAGACAAGCCAGTGCCATGTCAGTACAAGTCTGCAGAGAAATGAGCCTGCAGATGAAGTATCCCTTGCAGAGAGATACTCTGGGCTGTGCCAGTAGTAGAGGAGCAGAGTTTGAAGCAGTGCTGCTGTTGCAGCCGGAACAAGTCACTTTTTGATAAGCAAGTGCCTGGACAGCCCTTATTCCATGTGATGGACCGAGAGCAACTTTGATCCTAGTAATTCATGGAGGTTCATTGAAGTGTCACTGCTGTGTTTGTAAGAGCTAGAGTACAGAAATTAGCTTGGACTGCTCCCCATAATTCTGTGTTGGGTAATGTTCCATTTTGTTCTTAAGTAATGTGGAAAAATGTGAAGGTTTTCGTACACCTATATATCTCCTTATGCACATACCTAGAGGAGGCTGAGGGGAGACCTCATTGCTCTCTACAACTACCTGAAAGGTGATTGTGGAGAGGAGGGAGCTGGGCTCTTCTCCCAAGTGACAGGGGACAGGACGAGAGGGAATGGCCTCAAGCTCCGCCAGGGGAGGTTCAGGCTGGACATCAGGAAAAAAATTTTTCACAGAAAGACTCATTGGGCACTGGCAGAGGCTGCCCAGGGAGGGGGTTGAGTCACCTTCCCTGGAGGGGTTTAAGGGACGGGTGGATGAGGTGCTGAGGGGGACATGGTTTAGTGTTTGATAGGAATGGTTGGACTCAATGATCTGGTGGGTCTCTTTCAACCTGGTCATTCTATGATTCTATGAACACTAGGAAAAAATGTTTCACAGAAAGTGTGATTGGGCACTGGGGCTGCCCAGGGAGGTGGTTGAGTCACCTTTCCCTGGAGGGGTTTAAGGGACGAGTGGACGAGATGCTGAGGGGCATGGTTTAGTGTTTGATAGGAATGGTTGGACTTGATGAGCTGGTGGGTTTCTTCCAACCTGGTTATTCTATGATTCTATAATGTGTGCAGTTGTACTTGCATACCTAATGTGAATAGATATACACATTTAAAATGTTCTGGCTATTGTATGTGTTATGTATATGGGCCTGTGTACAAAAAAAATTAATATCTTCAGCTGGAGTGTTCTATAGAAACAAAAAATCTCTTCTCCTTTCTCCTGTGTTTAATGGCCTTGTGCTCCAGCAGGAACTAAATGATGGAAAGGATGGTGTGTGTGCCCTGTGCCTCCAGCCAGACGTGTGCTTTGCTATTGATGAGGGCACAGGAACTAAGTGGAGAAGGGCGAAATGTGCAGAGCCGGGGGAGGAGAAGGGAGTCTAATGGCTCAGTCTAATGGCACTAGCTTGTGTCAGGGAGTGCTAGACCCAGTGTTAGTGTTACGGCATCAAAGGTTGCGTGATCACAGCACCGTCGCTCTTCCTTAGGCACCTCTCTGACTGGCAAGAAATGGGGTCCTTGGGGATTGCTTTGCTTTGAACTGTGAAACCTGCCTTTTCTGGGGATGCAGGCACCTGTCACAAAACCTGCTATAATACTGGATTTAATAAAATACACGTGATAAATCCCAGGGAAAGGCAGTTTGAATTCAGACTTTTAGTAGGCCTCTGGCACTGGAAAAATAAAACATTTGGCTTTGTGCTATGTTTTTTCTTTCCAAGAGCATTTTGTCTGGAAGTGTTTACCAGCTTGCTTCCTTAGTAGAAATGCTGAGGACTTACAAATGTGGAAGAAAGCCTGCCAGGATAGTATATTTTTTTTTTTTTTTTGAAGAGGATTGGGATATGTTGTTCATAGCTCATATGCCTTCTTTAATTTCCAGACTTCTCATACATTTCTGTTAATGTGATCCTGAACTAAGGTTCCCTCTCCTGAAAACCTTGCTGATGGGTAAAGAGAGCAGCACAGGAGAGGGCTGGCTTACAGCAGCAACCCCAGAGAAAAAATTTTTGACCACCCCCTGCCTAGTATTTGATTAAATGCTGCATGGCAAGCATTCCTGGCTGATGTGCATATAAACAGAGAAGAGTTGTTTTTTTTTTTTTCCTTACCTACGATGGTGTTTATATGTAAGGTAACATAAAGCTTGCATAAATGTTAATGTGAAAAATATGGCTACTACAAGTGGTTTGTCAAGGGACTTCTAAATCCTCTACAGCAGCACAGGCACTGGCTTGTCAGCAACTGGTTTTGAAAACTTGAAAGCAGGGAGGGAATTTCTAATTGGGTTGGCAGTCCTTTGGACAACTTCGCCCTCCTGTGACTGGTGTTTATGTTCCTCAGTATGGAGGAACTCCAGTTCAATTCTCTGTTTGTTCCACAAGAATGTGACAAACTGAACCAGCTTTGTAAAGAAGTACAAAACACGGTACCTTGAGAACCTTGTGAAGCATCATTTGTAGGTCACTCGCTTCTGGATATTTCCCAGCAATGTTGGAAGCCGATAAGTTGAAGAGGTTGGCTCCTGTTTCCGTGCAGATGGCATGGACTAGCATTTTCTTTCCAACTCCAGTGGGTCCAGCTAGTAACAAGGCTTTCATCAAAGGACCTTTCTCATGGACTACTTGGGAACCTGTAAAAGGTCATACAGCACTATTATTGCTTTCGTTTAAGTCTGCTATGAAGGGAATGGAATAATTCTTCCTTTTTTTCTTCACTATAAATAATTTGTAACTTCAATTCATTGTTTCCTTAATATGGCACAAGTGCTCTCGAGTTCAATTCTGAATAACCAGAGCTGTGGCTGTAGCACATCTGAGTAAACATCCCTGCTTGTATGAAAGTTTTTCCTCTTAAATGTTACTGAGACTGCCACCTTAGGCTACCTCTACTCCAAAATCCTTATCCCATCTACATGTGCCTCCTCTGTAGAGAAGCAAATGTAATTTCCCAGTCTGGAAAATGGCAATTACATGTGGCAGAGCAGGCACAATGTCTCTGCTAGGGGAAGGAGGATCCTTTTCAGTTTTCCTCATCTTATTTAGGTGAGAAAATGTCAGGGTTGCTATGTTTCACTTGTTTTGCCAGCAGCTGTGAGATCTTAGAATTTCTAAATCTGTCTCTGTGGCTGCTTCAGGTAAATTCATTCTGGGCTTCTGCCCAGGGAGGTGGTTGATTCACCTTCCCTGGAGGTGTTTAAGGCACGAGTGGACGAGGTGCTAAGGGGCATGGCTTAGTGTTTGATAGGAATGGTTGGACTCGATGATCCGGTGGGTCTCTTCCAACCTGGTTATTCTATGAAATACGCTCCATCATCAGGGAAAGCCTAGCAGGAATGTCTGCATTGTGAAAACAGAACCAAAGAGAGGTGAGGTGGCTGATGGTGATGGAATTCCTCTTCCCTGACATAGGTGCAGGTGAACCTGCAGAAATGGAAGTAGCAGGAAATGTCAAATGCTGTATCCATACCTGCTGTTAGTCCAGTAACATCACTGCCTTGATGCCTGAAAACGTCCTGTCAGTAGTGGTGGTGGTTACAAAGGCAGATTTGAAAATTCGTGTGAGCATCTACAACTTCTAAAGGGCTGAGACTGGTTTGTCTCAGCCTATAGGGGTTTGTAGGGGAAACCAGTCCCAAAAGTGAAGGACTTTGTAGGGAGCCTATGGCTCAGCCTGGAAAAGTTCCCCAGCTTAAGGGGAGCAGCTAGATAAAAATGTTTTTTAAAAACAAACCCAGTCAGGCTGCATATCTATGTCCTAATGATTTAATGTCCTAAATAAATGACAATGAACTGAGCGCTAAGATGAATGCCATTATTCCTGCACTGTGCAGGATGTAGTGAAGTTGTCAGCCACCCAGGCTTTATTAATATTTGGTCGTTTCATACTAATCTATTACTATTACACATAGATTTATTATGAGGGGAGCAGCAGACTCCTCTGTGGTTAAAGATGAAGTATATCTTCTACTATTATTTCTCCTTTCAGCTGCTTATAATTTTCTCAATGCCATTTAAGCTGGAGCTTTCCTTCCCGTTAGGTGACTATTTTGAGAAAAACTTTCACTTCTACACATAGGCAATTATACAATGATTAACTAGTTCTGAGACCAATTAAGTGAATTGTCATCCATAACATATCACCCAAAAGGTGAAACCATTCCTGTGCCTTTTTTTTGGCTCATGTGAAATCTTTTTTTCTTTACTCAAAGGCATTTTTCAAACTGCTATTGCAAATATATTGTTTGTTTAACTAGCCCAGGGTCTCTTCTCCTTAGATTTTTATTCAATTGTGTAAATGGCAGAAAATTTATGGGTTCTCTTTCCTTTGCCTTGGGGGGGGGGGGGGGAAATGTCTTGGGGCTGGATTTCACTAGATTAGATGGTGTTAAAACATAACCTTGGAGGAGTTAGCCGGTCTGTGACATTGCAGTCAGCGTAGACAGGAATAACTGCTGAGCGTTCTCGCAGCTGATTGCGGCCGAACTTGCAGCCAGCCCCTGAGGGTTTACCCCAAACCAGATGAGAGTGTTTTAGATGGCAAGAGTTCCATCTAGAGTGAAGGCAGGGGTGCTGCTAGCATTATCTTTGTTAACCTGACTCTTCATATTGAGCTTTGTGGCAGAAGAAACTCTCTCCTCTTCCTGAAACCCAAAGGAAGCAGACTTGTGCACCATCGCACCAAGCTTTCTACAACACACTGAGCTTGCTTTGAGGACATGGGAGCCGGGAAATACCTGAGGAAAGCCACGGAGCATATACATATGGAATGACCTAAGCATCGGTCTTCCTGGGAGGTGCACAAAGTGGAGGGAAAAGCAGAATCTGTCTTCTCTGCTTCAATTGCCTGAGCGTGAGGAAGGGAGACCTCGTGTATTTTGCCCCGTAAAGGTTAAAGTCTCCCTGAAATCCAGCCGGGAATGGAAAAGGATGCAAGTGAAGTATGAGTAGAGGCCCTTGAGACAGGCACTTCTTGCAATCACCAGAGTTTGGCTTCATGCTGTTCCCAAGCAAAATACGGGATAGATTTTATGTTCAAAGTAAACAACATCAAGCAAGACCCTGTTAGCTATTGGCTAGGCTTGGCATTAAAACCGTGAGGGCGTTTCAAGTATTCATGTACAAAATGTATTCAGACCAGTTCCTTGAACTATTGCATTGTTCGGTACTGAGTAACGTTAGCCAGCTTGTAAAAGGTAAATTGCAACCTAAGCCCTTCCCTTAACTTGATTAATTTTGATCACTGGAGCTTGTTTTAGCTATTATCTTTCCCAAGTGATTTCCTTTAATGTGCTGCCATTCACAAACTGTTACCATGCGAACAGAGATGGTATGGAAATGCAATACCTGACAATAGCATGTGCAAGCTCCTTTACGTACTATTAAAATGATATGGTCTTCCCTCAGAAGGCTTAATTGAAAAACAATTAGGCTGCAAAATGCTTTAGATTACGATTAATCAAGCCCTGTCAAAGCCAGTAAAAATGCACGTTACTGACAAGAAGCAAAGCGGCTGTGTTCTGCCCTCTAGTAATTTTTTGCTGTGCTCTTACCTAATGGCAATATTCCATACAGCCCTATTAGCTGCCTGACACCTGCGAGAGAGGACGCTGGCTCTAGATCTCCCCGATGAAGTGAGGTCCCCGCAAGGTTGCACTCGCCTGTAGGGAGGAAGCACGGGCTTAATAAATGTGACACTGCCTTGTTATAAAATGCATAACTCAAGTAATGAAAAACTACCCTCGAATACCAAGATAATGTGCTCTCAGCAAACACGGTGCCGTCTAGGGACAGGGACTCAAACAGGGCAATATTGCTGTGGAATGTGGCCCTGAGAAATCTGAAAGGTGAACTGCAAAGGAAAATGAAGTTAAACACAGTGTGGACTTCCCCTTCCAGACCATGGAAGGCATTCAGCAGAGCAGTTGGTCTCAAGTAACCTTTTAAAGAAACTTTGTGGAGAAGAATCATTAGTAGCACCGTAAATCATGCTGCTGGCAAAGGATTTCTAGATTTGGAATTTTGCAGCGCTGGAATCCCAGTGAACCATGCTCTATCAAAAGGATTTTGAAAAGGGGGAAAAGATATTTTAACAAGCATTTCCCCTGGCTGCATCACATCTCAGCTTCTCATTGTTAGATGTGTAAGTGTGTCACCTAATTTGGTGAGGCTCTCTGCTTTGCCGTTCACCTTTTTGTTCAAAAAAAAAAAAAAAAAACCCCAAAAAACAACAGAAAACCCTCCACAAAACAACCAGAGCAAGCTAAAAATCCCTGACAAGAACTGGAATGATCTAATCTTGCCTCAGCTCTTGTTACAGAGCTGTAATCACATTACTTGTCCTGTCAAAGTCCATATATGAGACATGATAGAGAAAAAAGATCCAGAAGGATGGGCCATAAGCAGGAGAACTAGTTGTGACAATGTAGTCAATGACTATTTTTTTAGCATAAAATGCATATTGTTACAGTGATTATTAATGTAAAATAATATATTATTACGTTTTATTGGAGATAAAAATGGAGAGCACTAGAGCTGTCTAGAGCAGAGGTAAATTAGCAATTGTTGAGAGAAAGTGGAGTTGTAATTTGGGGGCAAAAAGGCAGACAAGCCCTGGTGCAACTGCCCCCTCCCCTCCGACGAATAAAATTCATTTCAGGTTTTATCTTTTATTTAAGGAGAAATCAAAAGAACTGGGTAGGAATTAATCTTCACAGATTTAATTAGAAGGCATCAAAGGGTTTAATTGCAACTGAACATAAATCACAGTGGATATTCTGTGACTAATTTGGATAAGGTCACCAAGAAAATTAGTTCAGCGATGTCAGTTTGTCATAGAGGGGGGACGTTTCAGTGCCTTTACTCACTGTTCCACTCTTTGTCCTTTATCCCAGGAACTCTGAGTAAGTGACCTTCCTAAGACTTCAGCCCTGTAAGAGCTGAGCAGGTGAGGACTTAGTTTTCCACAGGCTTTGACTGCATCCTTGGACCATTAAAGGGTGGGGATTTGGGATTTAAATAAGAGCTAAGTCCATATCCTAGTCCGACTTTAAATTCTTTCTGTATCTTGTTCTGGCAGCTCAAAAAGCGTGACTGAGTTTTGGGTGGGGAAGAGCTGGTTTTGACAGTCTGGACCACCTCCTTGCTGCTTGGTCTGCGTGGGGGACCTGGCAGGGGGTGTTAAGCAGCCAGGTGAGCATCGCTAGGCTCTGCTCTTCTATCCCAGTACCTTCTGCTGCTGGGAAGTGAATATTGTGTGTAACTTGGAGTGGCCTTTGCATTGCTCTAGGCTGCAGAGGAGCCAAAGCTTCAGACCTCAAGGTCAAGGGGAGATGGCCCAGAGCCATGTCAGCCTGTTTCCAGGTTTGAGGTACCAGCTGTAAATTATTATCTGCTGGTGAAGATGTGCTTGAAAAACATCTGTGATAGGGGATGTTTGTTGGACAAAAGCGAACCTGATGGTACTAGTTGGGTAAATGAAGAAATAATTAACAATGCCCATTAATGAGCATAAGATGGATGGAATGCTTGTTAATTCAGCCCTCAACAGAGTGAGCAAAGACTCTGAAGGCAATAATGGGTACTTATAAGATTTTATATAAACATAGCATTTAGAGTTGATGCATGAGAACCTGGCTTTTCTGACTCAGGCACGTACTGTACTAACAATAAATACAAATTTTGCTCCTAAGGTTGCTGTGATTTTACTGTATGTCACTAAATGCTTCTAGAGATAGTGTCAAACCCCTCTGCAGCCTGCAAAGGATTTTTTTTTTTTGTTCTGTGTAGAGCACAGGCGAGCATGTCCGACTGCAGCTGCAGATAACAGAAACTGGGCAGGAGGACTACGAAATGCAGAACCAGGCAGATGTGCATCTTGCTCAGATCAAGGGCCAGATATGCCTGAAAGCGCTGCTCAAAAGTTCATGGGCAGTCAGGGAGGTGGATGTAAGGGGGCGAGTCTTCTGTGCTGAATGAATGAATACTGAAGGTTTGAGTGTTGCTATTCTCTGTGAAAAAGATTCTGGTGGATGATGACTCCTAGTCTTTGTGAGTCCTTAAAGGATATCCTGGCTTTGCTTCAGAATGGCTTGTGGCATCCAAAACCATTCAAGGCCTCCAGGTTGTTAATGCTTGGAGCTAAGCACTGGCTTTACAAACAGGTCCTGGTTTCAGTAGCAGAAAAGAAAGGTACCAAGCACCCTGCAGAAACCAACTTGATTTGAATACGTGGCTTTAGATATTCAAGTTTGAAAGTCCTCAAAGTGCAATTACTCTTCAACTCACTCTTGACTGGAGATAGGGGTCAACAAACATTGAATGGCTGGAGGCTTGGTTAGGCTAAACACCATAGTAGCTGTACTTTACCTATATAATCGGAGAGATTCACGTTCTTGGCTTTTATTAGTAATCCTTCTTCTACCAGTTCCCTGTACAGAGAATCGATGGTCCTACAGACAAGAGACATCAGTCAGAAATTCTAGGATGCTCTAAGTAAAAAACTAAGTCCTTCAATAACTGAACTAGCTGGAGAGTTATTTATGTTTCCTCGGCTTTATAAATGTATTTTGTAGCTCAGAGCTACAGGTGATTAGTGCCATCAATATGAAATCAATAAGTACAGTTTTCTGTGTTATGGCAAGGAATTTCTTCTATTACCTCACACGCTCCATGGCTCCCCCTCGTACTGATTCTATTACCCATTTCCAGGTGATGCAAGATCAGTTGTGACTTGTGTAATAGACTCATTCATTAATATCAATTACCAGGAAATTATTTTTAAATTATATCGTAATAGCAATCCTAACACTACTATACCTATTCACTTAGCTCTCCAATTAGTAGTAATTCATTAATTCTTCCTGGAATTTATTCTGTTTTGTTCTGTCCTCTCACTGTCTGTGTGCTTTTCAAATCTTTTCCCTCAATACTTGAGCTTTTTTTCTGTCACCTATCTTAATAGGGACATTCTGGTATTGCTACAACAGAAATATTTAATAGTTGCTGTCAGCTGGCTAATAAAACCATATATATATATATATATAAAAATATAATTCTGCTCTTCCACTTTGGGAATTTTTATGTTCACAGAATCATAGAACAATTTGGGTTGGAAGGGATCTTAAAGACAGTCCAGTTCCAACCCCTCTGCCAGAGGCAGGGACATCTTCCACTGGATCAAGCTGCTCAAAGCCTGAGTGATGTATTTATGCAGTCTTAGTGGCACGATTAATATAGGAGCAGTAATAAGGAAACAGAAAATTAAACACATCAATGCTAATTTTGCTACTCTGACTCTTGCTGACCTTTTTGGTGCTTTCATGCTGGAGTATGCATCATAAAACGAGCAGAAGGTAAATGGGACTAACCTGACAGTTCTGTTGGGAGCACAACTTCTACTTTTCCTGTCTTATTATTTTTACAGTGCAAGCTTAATGATGCATGCCCCGAGTCTCCTCCAAGTAAGCGTGATGTGATCAGTCTCTGTTGACTAAACCCCCCTGCTGGTGCCCCCGTTGCTGTGTCAAAAATGAGGTGAACCTGAGCTTTTCATGGTTCTTTCTGAAATATTTCCTCTTGCCCTGCTCAGCAGGGAAGAGCAAAGTATTGGAACCAAAATACCACAAACTCCAAAAGCCAGCTACTAAATATTTTGTGTTCTTAAATATTGTATTAAGTTTGTTTATAAGAAGCAGATATATGGTAATTTTAAAAGCACAGAATACATGCATACTTGTTAGGCTTTGGCACTGCTCTTGTAAAAGAGGTAGTGTTCTGTTATAATCCGTGACACGTTTATTTTAAATATTTGCTCGGAGAGGTTTTTTGTTTTAAAGCACGTAAAGAGATCATTGACGGATGGTGTAGTGGTAGCACCCAAGTGATCTAGTCCAGGTCCCGCTGTCTTGTGTAAATGGAGTTGTGGGTTGAATCTCATGCGCTTCCTCCTGCAGTGATTGAGTGTGTTTGTCTTTATGCTGCTTCCCAGCCCTGTTTTCTCAGAAGCTGGGTCTGTTCCTGCCCTGCACCGCTGCTGGGTCAGCAGGTCCCGGTGGTGATGTCTCCGTGTAGGTGTCTATTATGTGCACAGGTGAAAAATGGCTGGATTACCAGTAAATACATCACCAGCTCACTGAAACTGTAATGTCAATAGAAGAAATCCTCTCAAATCCTTCAAATAAAACCAGAGCGCTTAAAAGAGCAAGGATACACAAATTATCAGAACCTTTATTGATAAATAAGACTGATTTATAGGACATGTGCATTTTACCCAGGACGTGAAGGGTGATTTATGGAGTACTGGGAACATTCCGCAGCCTCACTTATCGAGCTTCTGCTGGGATGGAAAATCTGACAGTCAACAAAACTGCCAGGTGCTTCTGCACCTGCAGAGAGGTTGGGGGAGCGGCAAACAGAGGCAAATATCCTCCTTAAATGTTACATGTCTTTAGGTTTGCATACCAGAATTAACCTGTCTGAACTTAATGGAGATGGGCTCTAGTAATAGGTTGTTGCAGAATGGGGATCTTAATTTATATGCATTGAAGATGAGGGGGGAAAAAGCAAGCTCTGTGCCATTAAAGAAGTAGGTTTTTTCCCTGTTATTTGTGATGCTGCAAAGCTCTCAGTCAGGGTGGGTGCAGTAGGAAGGTTGTAGCGTTCACTGGGAATGCAAAAAAAGGTTTTAGCTAAAGTCTAAGTGCTTTGAGTTTGGTTTTTTTAATCATCTAGGCTTTTTATGGATATTTACAGCTGTTAATAAAGAGGTCTTATTTATCATAAGGCTCCTGATGCTGGTAAGCACAGCAATGTTGAGGTGCTCCTTCTGTAATTAAAAACTAAAAGGGTATACAGATTATCTAATACGAAGAGGGTGTAGCCTCTCATTATCTGAATCTCGGATAAACAGGTCCTCTCTTTACCTGTCAGGAGTTAGATCTTCTTCCAACTTGGATATCTTGGTCCTCCTGATCTTCTCTTTCTGAGGACCACAAAAACAGGCTGGAATTAGTGATGTTAATACGAATCTATATATATGTGTGTGTGTGTATATATATATACACACACACACGTACGCACACATTTTTGAATGTACTGCAGCACTGAGGGCTAGAACAACAAATGTTTGTGTTTGAATGTGGCCCTTGTTTCTGAAGGAACCCAAAGAGGCAAGTTTTACGTTCTTGAATGCCTTGAGGGAAGGAAGTCATGTCCCCATGTATAAAAGCACAGGAGATGTTTGGGAAGTGGGCACGTGCAAACCTCATTGAGGCTCAGTAAGGCCAGGTGCCAGGTCCTGCACATGGATCAGGGCAAATCTCCAGTATGAATCCAGGCTGGAGGAGGAAAGCATTGAGAGCAGAACTTTATTTTTTGGTTTTTTTATACATTTTTTTTTTAATAGTGAATACTCCTGCAGTGCTCTGGAGGCTATGTTGTTGACTTAAGACACATCCAACTATATGGAAAATGCTGGGTGTTTTTTCTAGAGTGGATCACCAGTGTTCAGAAAATACATCAACTGTAAGTTTCCAGGGACAGTCACAACATAAATTAAACTCAATCACCTGCCAGTGTTTACAAGACAACAAAGATAATCTAGATGCAAACATAAATTAAACTCAGAACTACACGGATAAGCTAATGGGGAAAAGGTGACGTTTTTAAGTTTTGTATTAGAATAATGCAACTGATGCTGCATCTGCAGAACTGCACCTCGGGTTTCTTTACGTAAATAAGCTTAGCAGCAAATACTCATTAAGCTGTGCCAGTGGGGTTTTCTTTTAAAGAAAAGGCATGGGAAGAACAAAGCGTATGCCATGCTGTTGTAACAACTGAGGAAATATTGAGACTGTCAGCAGTTTATTTCTGGTGTTCCTCCAGCTTTCTCTTTAACCTTTCTTCCAACAGACTAGAAATTACATATGGTGGGGTCTGACTGGGAAGAAAAGTTCATTTCTACCTATGTAAAGACACTAAACATATGTTGAATTTATGGCCAACTGGTATTGTCCTCAAGGCAGCTTCACCAATAAAGTAACCTGAGCAAAACAAAAACGAACTATGCAGGGGAAAAATGTGTTTTCTTAATTAACATCAGCATTTATGGGAAATTTGGCAAACACTGAGATGCGATAAGGGAAAAATATGAAATGTAGACAATGGCTTTCCTCCAAAATGTCTTATTGGGAACTGCTTTTATTTAGAAAATGATAATGTGTAATGAATGTGAACATGCTCGTGATTTATAATGGAAGGCTCCTTGTTTCTGTCTCTGAAATGTCAGTCTAGCTTCTGTGTAGCCATGCATTTATTCACTTATTTTCTGCTTTGATAAGTTGCATGTGAGCTGCATTAGTTGTTAGCTGGCAGATGACAGAAAATTGCCTTCCCTGCTCAGCATGGCACCTTGTCTTACTGTGTGGGCTCATGAAAATGTTTTGAGTAGCTTGGAGGTTGCTACGAGCAAACATGGACCAGATTCCAGAGCAGAGTGCCTCTGGCACCAGAGGGGAGAGGGTAGACAAAACATCTCATTGAGGGACCTGTCCCACGCTGGAACTGCAGGATCTGTGTCCTGACCCTTTGCTGTGACCATACAAGTCCAGCCATCAGCTGTCCATCCACAGCTACCACCACTGAGTATGTAGAAAAGTAAGGAGAGCAAAGTATTCCTGTGGCTTGGGGGAAATGACAGTGTATAAGCAACCACCTACGAAGTGTATCGTGTGTGACGGTTGGGTAGGAGGCTAAGCAACTGCAGATTAGACCGTGTGCACATCTGCTCTGGACTGGAAAGTCTTTTCTGGCAATATCAAGATATGAAGAGCAGCTTCTGATAAAGTCTGAAAAAAAAAATCCTTAGACAAAGAAATTCCTGCTGGTTATTAAGCTCTTGCTAAATGAGGGGTCTGTGTTCTGCAATCTCTGTTGGATTTAGCTGCAGCATCCAGTTTACAACTCCCATAGCTGGCTGAGAGCTCTGGGTATTCATCTCCAACTACTGAAAATCTAGTAGGGATTGAGAATTATTATCCCTAAATCCAGCCTTTCCTCAATCCTGACTTGGCCTATCTTCTGGCCTTATGTGATATGGCTTTGCTCTTATCAAGTCTTTATGCTGATGTCAATGTTTTTGTAATAACTGTTGTTTATAGTTGACCTCTTGTGGTCTTCTTTGCTTCTGCCCAGCTCTGTCAGAAAGGGATACCCAGAGCTGTGCTGAGCTGCTAGCAAGGACTCTTTCAGAAGCAACTTTTACACACTTAGGTTCCCTTGTGCCTTTCTTTCTGTTTTCTGGTGGTTTTTTCCCCTCTGAATGCTTGCTATGCCTTTGTGTATGTGTGGGTGTGTTAACTTGCAATGGATTGCTTTACCTGCAGTTGGATCAGAATCCTCCGGGAGCAGAGCAGGAAAAGCAGCACAATGGGTTTAATAAGAAAGCGTTCCGACAAGCGCTGAAATGTAACTTCCAGGTCAGTACCTGCAGAGAGCTGATCTGTCAGCTCTTCTATTGGATGGAAAAGCAGTTTAAAGAAGCCAGGTCTGCAGATTCCCAAGAGAAACCTGGCTGCGGAGCCCTCTGAGGTCCACGGCTGGGTACGTGGTAACTCTCTAGAAGAAATACTTGTAAAGCTCATGGCTTGTGCTGTCACCCACATCAAAAGCTTGGCTGTCAGCAGAAACAGGTGGACTCAGAACAACACCGCTTTGCTAAAAGGTGGTGCTAGCAGAAGGATGCCACCGACTTTTTCAGAATGAAATACTTCGGAAGCCCTTTCTCTTTCACTTCAGGTTCTTTGCAGCGGGCTCCTCTAGGCTGGGTGGGGACTTAAACCTTCTGACATAGCTCTGCCAGACATCTTAGACATCGATACCATACACCTCACTAAGAGACAATCTAATCTCCTTTCAGATCAAATCCTTCCTCAGCCTGCCTTTACGCACGGGGGTTTACAATCCCAGCCTGCTGATCCATGGCCGGGCAGATGACAAGCGGCTGCTGTGCATGGTGAAGAAAAATGCAATTTGCAGCTGAGCTGAAGCACACTCCTTTGTTTTTGTTGTATCCTCATGTCCTTCTGGGACATTCATCAGATCAGGAGCCATCTGGAGCAAGCATAGTGTCTTTGAATGAGGTCACTTTTGCTCTGTACTCTATTGGTGCAGGACCGCAAGGATGAGTTATAGTGGGAGAGTCTGTAGGGCGAGAGGCGCTTCCAGCACGGATACAAACATGGGAGATCCTTGCCTCAAATGATAGTGGTGTCATTCATTGTATATTAAGTGTTAGCTAACTAGTTTAGGTATTTGCAGGCCAGTTTAATGGTCCAGAGACCAATTTGTAATGAGAAAAGCAATCGGTCCTCCCACCCAAACAATTCTGCCACAAAGGTGGCAAATGGGCTTTTTATCTTGGGGCAGCAAGAGCAATTCTTGACAGGGTTAAGTGTCAGCTTTTAGCACTAAGTGGCATTTGAAGGTTTGGGGAGCCAGTGATAGAGCTCAGCTTAGAAAATACAGTGTGGAAATAAAGGAGTAGGTTATGTGTATGCATGGAGCTGTTAAATTTTGTTTATCTAACACTAGAGACATCTGAAATGCTGGCTGGGAGGGAGAGGTATTCTGAAGAATGCTGAATGCTTCCGAGTGCTTTTTTTGCAGAATATCCTGTTTTGGGAAAAATAAAGTTTTATATTGTGTTCCGTAAGTGTTCATGGCTACAGTGAGAGACCAAACGCATTATTATTTCATATTGGCTTGTTGGGGCAGATGTAGGGGGACATAGGATGGGGTAATACATGCCTTGAAAACCTAGAGGATTTTTGCTGAATAACAGATCAATAAGCAGTTTCCAAAACTTTCTAGCTCTTATTCTTCTTGTTCTACAGGCTAGATTTTCATGCAGTAGAGCTGAAGCCTGTGTGCACAGGTATGCACGCAGTTTTGGGTTATGGACTGAGATATTTATGCAAATACTAATTAGGGAAACAGTAACAGGGAAAGATGTTTTGACTAAAACTGGATTCCTCCTTCCATCCTTTCTACAATAGAAAGGATTTTTTTCTTGAGAAAGTCTTTAGGGAACTTGTATTATTTAATTAGTCCTTCTTTCCTCTCTTCTCCCCTCCCTTGTTCTCTCAGGCTACTGGCACAACTTGGGAAAACTGAAGTTAAATAACCTCCCTGCAACTAAAACCATTCCAACACTGTACCAAAAATTCCAAACCCAAATCCTAGCACAAAGTTTTAATTCCAATTAGAAGCAGAGTTCTGACCAGGTAATCCAAATGCATCTGCCCATGGCAACCTTGGGAAAGCTGTTGTAAGATTTTGGCTGTGTATTTTAAGTTTCACTTTTTTTTGAAGCAGATTTTAGCAATCCCATTGGTGTCAGTTTTCAGAGTTGCTCCAGCCTCGTGTTATTAAACTGCCCCTGCACCTTTGTCAGGTGAAAAAAGCATTTAAAAAGATAATTTGAGGAGAAGTACGGCAACAGCAAGTATTTGTATGCTAAAGGGATTATAGAAATGAAATACAACATGAGATTAGAGTTGGCTTTTTGCCCTGAAGACTTTAAGTGGATCTGCTGATTGAATGGTAGGGTCTGTAAGCTTTGAGTTAGTTTGCACTGACATGATCTATAGTTGAAATGATTGCGTAAGGAATTTGGGGAACCGCAAGCTGTGGAATTCTGCATGTGGTAATGCTGTGAAACTAGATGTGAACATGTGTGCTGTGGGTTGGTGAGTAACACGCTTTAAAATAACGTACGTTGTGTCTTCAACAGATTTTATGTGCTTAAATAAACTTGGCTTAATCGTGAGTTCCCAAACCCTTCAACAGCAAAATGATTAAACAACATGTACCTGGGTATATGTGATCTATGTGTTGCTACGGATAAATGAAAGGTTACACCAAGACATTTCTTACTGTGAGGGGGACGGAGAACTGGAGTAGGCTGCCCAGAGAGATTGTGGAATTTTCTTCTCTGGAGATATTCGAAACTCACCCAGGCATGTTCCTGTGCAGCCTGCTCAGGGTGACCCTGCTTTCAGCAGGAAGGCTGGACCAGATGATCTCATCCAACCCTCACCATCTTGTGATTCAAAGTATATTTTTTTGGTGTATGGTTTTGAAGTGCATTGACCAGTCTTCAGAAAGAAAAAAGCCAGCAGCTGGAAAACTTACTGGCTTTTAGATCTTTGCCTTCTCTGGGAGACTGTATTTAATCTGAACCTGTCACCCTAAAGAGAGAAGCTGCTTGGATTTTGGTGTCTGACTGGATCAGAGGTTTTCAAGAGGAGGGTGTGCATCCCTCTTGAAAAATCTGAATTATCTTGTAACGATTCATTTCTGGAATAGTTAATCTCATTCAAAGCAATATTTATAAAGGTTAGCTTGAAGGAAAAGTCCTGGAAGAAGACACAGGTTGAACAGATTTTTTTTTTTTTAAATGTTCCTGACCTGAGATTCAGTAAGTGTTTTAGGGGAACATGTTGATGATATTGGTACCTCTGAGGCTAGAATTTGCACAGAACGCCACTGTATCTGGGCAGAAAACTGATATTTACCACAGATTCAGTGTCTGCTACTCTTACCTTTTGGCTTTTTCCCCATTTTTTCTGTTTGCTACTCTTCTCTCCATCCACAGCCAGTTTGAGATTCTTCACTTTCTCTTCCATCAATTCATCAACCTATCCAGACACACACAGTTGAATGTTCCTAAATCTTCTACAACTGCATCTCAGACAAATGTTCAACCAAACAAGTGTGAAATGGTAAATGGAGTTAAATCCAGCTGGAGGCCAGTGACAAGTGGGGCTCCCCAGGGCTCAGTGCTGGGTCCAGCCCTGTTCAATGTCTTTATCAACGACCTGGATGAAGGCATCAAGTGCTCCCTTAGCAAGTTTGCAGATGACACCAAGCTGGGTGGAAGTGTGGATCTGCTGGAGGGTTGGGAGGCTCCAAAGGGATCTGAACAGGCTGGACTGCTGGGCTGAGACCAACGGCATGAGGTTTAACAAGGCCAAATGCCGGGTCCTGCACTTGGGGCACAAGAACCCTGAGCAGCTACAGACTAGGAGAAGTCTGTCTAGAAAGCTGCCAGGAAGAGCAGGACCTGGGGGTGTTGATAGTGACTGAACATGAGCCAGCAGTGGCCCAGGTGGCCAAGAAGGCCAATGGCATCCTGGCTTGGATCAGAAACAGCATGACCAGCAGGTCCAGGGAGATTCTTCTCCCTCTGTACTCGGCACTGGTGAGACTGCACCTCAAATCCTGTGTTCATTTCTGGGCCCCTCACCACAAGAAGGATGTTGAGGCTCTGGAGAGAGTCCAGAGAAGAGCAACGAAGCTGGTGAAGGGGCTGGAGAACAGGCCTTATGAGGAGCGACTGAGAGAGCTGGGGGTGTTCAGCCTGGAGAAGAGGAGGCTGAGGGGAGACCTCATTGCTCTCTACAACTACCTGAAGGGAGGTTGTGGAGAGGAGGGAGCTGGGCTCTTCTCCCAAGTGACAGGGGACAGGACGAGAGGGAATGGCCTCAAGCTCTGCCAGGGGAGGTTCAGGCTTGACATAAGGACAAAATTCTTCACTGAAAGGGTTATTAGGCAATGGAATGGTCTGCCCAAGGAGGTGGTTGACTCGCCTTCCCTGGAGGTGTTTAAGGAGCAGGTGGATGAGGTGCTGAGGGACATGGTTTAGAAATTGGTGGGAATGGTTGGACTCGATGATCCGGTGGGTCTCTTCCAACCTGGTGATTCTATGAAAGCAAAAAACAGAGTAGGGACTCTGGAAGGAGGTAAGGCCTATGCTTGGGCCAGTTCTTACAGCTGTAGGAAATATATATATATATAGGCAAGGCACATTGTTAGTGTCCTCCTACTATTGTAAGCACACCTGCACTCTGATCTCTTCCTCCACTTTTTCGCATTCCTCATCTTGGAATACCTTCGGATGATCCTGGATAAAATCCCATCTCTCGTCCCTGTTCTGCCAAATGGCTGTTATCCGAAAGAAAGAAAGAAGAGGGCAAAAAGTTACCGAAGCCATTGGCTTCTCCAACTGCTTCTGGAGGCGAAAAATAGGCAGTTGTAGCCAGCTTTTATTAAATTATTAGTTGTATGAAAGTAGCACACTCTAGGGAGCAGTACCAATTTCAGAGCCCTGTTTTGCTAGGATCTGTAAATCTTGAGGTTAACTTGTTTTTTGCCTCGGGCTGTAAATTGATATTGGATTTCAGGAGGATAAGAGGATATGGAGGTTATAACCAGGTCGGAAGAGACCCATGATCCAGTGGGTCTCTTCCGACCTGGTTATTCTGTGATTCTGTGATTCATTTTCTGTTGTAAAGCTGAATGCCTGGAGCAGTGTTCACCTTCAAGAGCAGGTAGTACAGTATCATCCAAACCACATCATACCTGTTGTTCACATTCTGTTTGCTTGGCAGTATCATGTTTAAATCTTTGCTGTCAAGAAGCTGCAAAGATGACTCCTGTCCTGAAGAGTGTGTGTTCTCTGCATGTGTCTCAGCTAGCATAATGGGGAAACCAAAAGAAGGTGTTTTGTTTAAATTGGGAAGTTTTCCTTGTTCTCTCGTGCTCAGTTATTTAATGTCACGTTAAAGATGCTGCAAGCTTGCGAGTTAGACTTTGTAGTAATTGGAGCCTGAAATGTGGGCTGGGAGCACTAGAATAGGCATAAAAACTTGCATGGAGAACATGGAATCAGGAAAGTGAGAGGCAGTGAGTCTGACAGAGCAATCTTCCATCCAGCCCACAAGAGATGTTTGGCCTCACAGTCTGAACCTTGTCTGGGGAGTTTTAAGATTGATGCAGTAACTGAGAGGGAGCCAAAGACTTTTTCTAAGAGACAAGGTCTGTCTAGTGTAGCACCTCTATTCTGAGTGTTGTGCAGAGGACTCAATGATCCGGTGGGTCTCTTCCAACCTGGTTATTCTATGATTCCAGGAACAAAGCAAGCTTGTGCAAACTGATGGTGCGAATGCCCCATTCAGGATAAAGGAGCTAATGATCCTGAGATGCAGCTCTTTATTTTTGTGGAGACAAACTTATTTGCTTTTTAGAAAGAAAACTGAATGAAGTCTGGTGAGCTGAGTCCGTATGTGAATTCTCTGCTATTAGCAAAAGATACCCTTTTGTAATGGAAACGCCTCTCCTTTCTACATTTTTTTTTTTGAGCTGATTTAAGAGGACAATTAATATCTTTCATTTCCTTGTATTTTAAGCCCCGATAGTATCTTTATAAATGACGGCCAATCTCCAGCAGTATGTGCTAATTCCATTTCCAGATGATTTAAAATGACAATTTTCCACTTTAAGACGTGGACTCCTTTATGAATCTGGTTTGCACAGGGTCTTCCTTCTTGTACCTACTGCCTTTTCTATGGCACTATAAATTCAGGAAAGTTTTCACAGTTACCCATAGGAGATGGTTCACGTTTTAGTCCAGTTAATGCAATGCTGGCTGCTATTTCCACCCCCTACGAATTTTCAGAGTCCAATTATGTGCAGAGTATTTGTGGCTTTACACACAGAGAATAGTTTTGGCAGGTGAGTAGTCTTAATTTCGTAACAGAAAATGGTAGAGATGGAGAAGGACAGTGGATTCTTTTGGTAATGAGGAAAAAATCAAAGGTATAGACACTAATTTCTTTAAATTACTTGCAGGTCATCAGATGGCACGACAGATGTTGGGTAATATTTCAAGAGGGAAAGCTGATTTGCCCTAGTTTAAAAGGTACCTCCTCCAGGATTACCAGCCTGGAATTTCAGCCCTGGGGAAAGGGGAATATTATGTGGGAGTTATGTGAATTTTTAAACACTTTCTTGACTGGGTCAACAGGTTGCAAGCGCTGTGTTTTTACAGGAGAACTAGGTTTTAGATATTTATTTTTTCATAGTGTGATCCATAGATTTTTATTTTGAGTTTTTAATAATTGTTTATTGTCATTCTGTAAATTGATTAGTGGTTAATATCCACTGCAGACAAAGCAGTGACAGTCCCACCAGCTTAGTCAGCTGCCTTTGATATTACCTGGCAACGAGTTTTTCGAGTGCTATATTAACCACTAGGTTAGAGGTCCCTCATTTTAGAGGAGAGATCAATAACTCATAGGTGTTAGTTGCTGTGTTGTTCTTTTATAGACCAACAAAACATTTCAAAGTTATTTTTAAAGCAAGGTCAGGAGGCTAAGGATGTTATGTTTTCACTGGCTGGTCAAAAGAGCCTGGTATTTTGTTACAGACAGGGTCATCCAGCTACAGGAGATATTTTTGTGCGTGTGTGTATGCAGTGTGATATATATCACCTCTTCTAAAATAGCGTATGCTTATTGTTGGGTTAATTTATATGCATACCTCTCTAGCTCAGGACTCAGCTCAGTCCACTAATGTGACTGTTAATGCTACTATCATAGCAGTATTAGTTTTCACTCTGCAGATTAGTATGTAATTCCAGCATACCTGAATTTTAGAGAAGAGCTTGTGCCTAATAATTGAAATACATTCATCTGAAGCATGAAGCTTATCTCTGAAATTATTACTTTCAACCTGCTGGCAAAAGGATTTGAATCTTTTGGTGCCTGGTTAAAAATACACAATGTCACCCACCTTAAAATTTGGACCGTGGGGTGTTTGGGCTGAATTCAACTATCCTCTGCAACACTAAGCAGCTGAATATCAACCGGCCACCTGTATAACGGGGCACGTTGCTGCCTCGTTGCACAGGGCACCACAAAAAATAAAACCCAAGAAGGAGGTAATGACAGAG
Organism: Clamator glandarius; assembly: GCA_033459285.1. Classification (NCBI taxonomy): domain Eukaryota; kingdom Metazoa; phylum Chordata; class Aves; order Cuculiformes; family Cuculidae; genus Clamator; species Clamator glandarius. The sequence goes on from JAUNZM010000078.1 coordinate 1,244,208, forward strand.
ACTGCTTACATTTGCTCCATTCAGACTTTTGCTATTCCAGTGTCAAAGCAGATGTCGCACAGAAATGGGCTGTTTCCAATAACAGTATTTTAACAACAAGGGTTCTAGATGGAGCTTGGCAAGTGTAGTTTATCAACTAGGAAAACTGCCAAATGCAGTTTTAGGAGAGTAAAAGTCTTCATGAATTCCTGTGAAATTTAAGTAGTTGTTCTGGCTTGACGGAGCCAGGAAGAATCATTGAGGTGGAGAAGTCTGTAACCGAAATGCTTAGATCTCTGAAAAATGATCTATGTATTTTTTGAATATTTAAGCAACCTAAGAACAAAGCAACCAGTTTTGGGGGATGGGGAAGACTTATTTTCATTGTGAGTGTTGTTGTTTGGTCACCTATCATTTAGGTAAATTTGAGACATGCTCATAAATGTCTTTAAATGTTTCCATTGTAGACATCTCGTATAAACATTTCTTAATCAGGCTCCTTTACTTCAATGATGTTTTCAAGATTTACGCACCAATAAATTTGAATTTCTGTGCAAACTGTGAGAGCAACAGAGTTATTTCTAAACAAGAATAGAAAAAAAATCCTAGTGCAGACAGACCATACTCAAACCTTTTTTTCTAAACGGTTCTCTTACTGATATGAAAGGAAGCTAATATTAAAAATACAAGAAACTGTTCACAGTGTTCTGGTCAGAAGTTCTAGATTTGATTCTGGAGGCCTTGAAAAAAAGAACCTTATCCACAGCCAGCTTAGAAGTAAATTATTCTGAACATCCAGCAGGTAGCAGAGTGATAAAGGGTGTCCTGCAGTAAAAACCACCGAGTGCTTGTGAATGAGGCAGGGGATGGTGCTGCTTGGAGGAATTACCAGCTGTTACTGAAAATAAATACGGTGTTGAGTAGACTTGGTTCTCCAGGAGGGGGGAAAAAAAAAAAATCCACCTGAAGTTTAACTGAAGAGCTATGGCCACTTACTGCGCATAAGACAGAACTGCAGCTACTCTTTGAAGCTTGCAAGAGAGCTCTTTCCACTCTGAGGCTTTCTGGTTGTGCTCTGTGCAGAAAACTGTTCCTTCTTATGTGCTTTTAGAGGTGTGGGAGTAGCTATCAGCTCTGGCAGGATGGGCTGGAGGTGAGCATTGGTGTTTAACTTCGAATGCCAGCCTGGAGCCTTTATCTACCACAAAAGGCTGCCGCGCGTTCCTGACCTACTTGAACACTGAGCACATGATTGCAGTGCACCTGCAAGTGCTGCCAGTAGGTAATGGTAACAGAGGTACTTGCAAAGACTGGCTTTAGGCATCCAATTCAGGGGTCTGAATAGGAAGGCTGATTCCACAGTTGTGAGTTACAGGAACACAACACCCCCAGGTCAGCTCTCATCTTCGTGTAAAAGTTTAACATAAGTAACCCCCAAAAGTTATGTATTTGGCAGAGCTCAAAGCAAATATCTTGTTGGGAATGGCAGTAATGGCATTCAGATAGAATTTAGGTGACAAGCATCCCCCATCTTCGCATAAATCCCATGACTTATTATTACTTGAGATAACTGTGAAATTTGGGAGCGTCTGTTCCTCTTAAAGCAACCTTTTGACCTCTGAGGTGATTTTATTTCTAACGCTTGTATCTGCTGCCCTGTTAGGAAGCACTATTACAGCCAATGTGCTGAGCTTACAGCCAAACGTCTTTCCTACGACCTGGAGCAGAGTTATCCGTACAAACGTGACTATGTGAATTCGCAGTTCAGCATCATACCAAAGCCTTGTTAGATGGCAAACTCCTCCTGCCCTCTTTATGCTACTTTGCAAGAAAGGACATCTGGGCTGCTCCTTCATTGCTCTTGGGATTTGCAAATGGGAACGCTGCTCTTGAAACTGCTCTTTTTGAGTTGTGAGGTGCCACTTTATCCTGAGTGCACAGAAAAGCACAAGCAATGCTCTCCAACGATTAGGGGAAGAAGCATTAGGTGAATTTAGTCCTTATCTAAAACTCCTGCTGACTTAAACAGGGTTCTGATGTAGCATTCAAGAGCAGAACCGGTGACAACTCCTGTTTAGCTATAAAACTCCTTTATGATTTATAGCGTGTAAGATGATCCTAATTGTTACAAGTCAGAAGTCAGGCAAAACTGTACTGATGTATGTTTAGTAAGTTGTATGCTTCTTTCTCTCCAGCTGCCCCGAGTCAAGCAGCAAACTCGATGCCAGTAATTTGTCAGCAGGAGAGAATAATGGAGACTTTTCATATGAGGAATCTTAGCAAGCCACTAACTCTGTGGAGTGAGAAAGATCTGTTTAATAGTTGATACTAGAAACGGCATGAAATGTAGCAAAAATAAATCCTAAAGCTTTGATCAGGCCCACTGTACAACAAAGGAGTTCAGTCTGGCTTGCCTGGCCTTTGGAGTTTCATTGTGCTGTTTGCTTAGAGTTCATGGGACAGATGCTCCTTTCCATTTCAGAAAAGTGCATGACTTCCATGCTTGCTTCCAGCAAACTCGCTTGTGTATCTAGGGAGCACGTTGCAGACAAGTGGTTAGGAGATGGGCAAAGGCATCAAGCGTAGAGGAGAGGGCAGAAGAGAGATGCAAAAGAGCAAGATGTCCTTTTGTGTGAAATTAATTTTTTAAATTTGAAAAATCATACTTTTGGATGCTTTCTCAAAGTGGAAAAACAGCCAGTCTCCTAGCCATCACTTTAAGTTGCACGCACTTTGAAGCAAGCATATTGATTATCCAGCAGCATTTGCCTGAAAAGATGATTCTCCAACTAAAACGTATAACAAAAACAATTTCTTTAGCTGTAGACTGTGTAGGCAAATGAATCCACGTTAACTTTCTGTGAATGAGAGCAAGACAGGATGAAGAGTTATAGGAACATGAACACATTGATGCTGGTCTACAGTGTGGTGCTTTCGAATGATCTGCTATTCAGATGTCACTTTTGTTGCCCTCAAAATCCAAGCAAGCCCCAGCATGAACATCAAAGCACTTTGGTTCTAGTGTGGCCACTTTCATTCATACATAAAAGTACCTTCCTGTATGATTAGCTCAATTATTTTGAGAGACTTGTAAGACTTGACGGATAGCAAGAGACTCCCTTCCTAAATACCTTCTTACCCGATATCCTTATTTCTATTATGTTCCATAGTCTGGGCAGCTGCCCAGCTTGACCTTACAGAAATGACTTTGAGATTAAACTGAATTAGAAGAACATTCTAGCTGTAATTGTTATCTTTTTCTACTGACCTTTGTACTGTCTGATTCCTTCCTCCAGTATTGAAAGGAAATTACTGGGAGCCATTTTCCAGCCTTCCTCTTCTTCCTAGATTGCAAGGGGGGTGGTGTGGAAAGAAAAATCACCGTGTTAATAGGTAGAAACTTTGCAAGTGTCATAAGCTTTATTGGATTTTTAAAGATTTGTTTTAATTTGAGGAATAAGACAGTGTTGTTTCATTGGGTAAATTTTCCTAGTAGGGTGTAAGAAGGCTTTCTCTGCTTGAGTGAAGAGAGGAGGGGCGTGTAGGTTCATCACTTGAACTACCGAAGCTACAAGAGTCGTAAACTTAGGCTTATTTGAATGTGTAATATAGGCAGGAGACTTGCAACATGTACTCAAAATTACCTTACTTTTTTTTTTTTCAATTACTCTTATTCTCTAGTTGCTCCCCTGTCCCCAAAAGGAATTCCAAGAAATTGAAACCCATTTTAGTCTGTAATCAGAAAGAAAAATAGTGATTGTGGTGTATCTTGCTAAACAAAATATTTTGTTTTGACTTTATGAAAACATTGTGACATTGGGCTCTCTGAAGTAAATGACAGTGATGGGTTCCTGAGTTTTATTTCATTGAGCCAGTATTTCTGCTGGAAAAACTTGTCAGAAAATGAAAGTTTCTTCACGTTGTATCAGTCATAAGTCTGCAGATTGTTAGAAGGTAATAATTACTAGTGGGAAATTAGGTCATTGTGTGGGGAGGGGGTGAATGTGGATTTATGTGAGAGCATGCAAGTTGTATCGGGCTTTGCCAAGCAATGTGGAGTCTGAGAACCACTGGTTTCATCGCTAAGGTATAGCATACAGCTCCTGGAATAAATTGGAATGAAACAACCCTCTCTAAATATGCCTCTGTAATTAGGTGTCATTGCATACCTGCTATCTGTAGATACAGCTCTAGCCAGGTCATGAGAATTATTGAGTATCTGGTTTTATTTAGTGTTATTACAGTAATTAAAGTTTGGGCCCAGAAGGACATGCAAGACCTAATTACAAATAGCACTTTTTTACCCTGTGCTCTGTAGATGCATTTGAAAGATTCGGAAGGAGTTTCTTTACTAACTATCAAGAATTGTTCTGGTAAAGCATAACTGCATATTTAAGGATTTGATACTCAGAGCTCAACTTCCCAGTTACTCTGATGCATTCTCAGTTTTTGCAGGGTGTAGTATTTTGAGATTCGTCCTTGGATCTTTTGCAGTGGGTAGAATACGTTGCTTTTAACATTCTTCTGTGACGTTCTAAGAAGATATACTGATAGCTGCTAACTATTTAAAAAAATGGCAAAACCCCCCACCCTATCCTCAACAGCCTGAAGATGGGCTCTTCATTTTTTACGCTTTTAATAGCATAGGCCACATTAATGTTTCTTTTATTGTTGAAAATAAGCCAATAAATCACTTTAATTACTAGCTTCAATGACTTTATATGCTGATGTAAATAATATTGTTGTTAGTTGCATTGATTTTAATCAAACTCACTATATCTGAGGGGCAGTTGCAGAATGCTATTGTGTGTTCCCTTCTGACTCTAACAGCCTGAAACTCGATGTCATGTAAAGAACTTTTCCTTTGAACTCTGTTGGCGTATTTTTCTGTGTTCATTTGATTGATTCCATGCTTGTTCTGCATTAAGTGTGCTAAAGCACCTGGAAGCAGCAATATATGTTTCAATCTAAGCAGAGATATGGAAATAAGTCTGAATGTCCTACTGAAGCTTTCTAAAGCTTAGGTGATTTTCATTCAACAGCAAGGGATACTTTGAATTGACCCCATCGTACCTTTTTGCTATGGAGAACTTGCTAAAGGGTTTCACTAAACGGCAAAATGTTTCTGAATGTTAAACATTGGATGAAATTTAGGGATGCGCGACCTTGCTTGTGTTAGATGAGACGGGCAGGTTGTAGTCCAGACTGGGCTAAAGTGTGCTCTGCTATTGAGAAGAGGGATGACATGGTGCTAAAGTTGGATTTTTTTTTTTCTTAGGTGTGAGACTAGAGGCATCACAAGGCTTTGTTCTGGGAAGGAGTGAGGATAAGGGCAAAGCCATTGGAAGTAACCCTCGTGAATGCTCCCCAAAGGAGCTACTTTGGCTGAGATGCTACAGGGTTCTTTTCTAATGGGAAATCAAATCAGCACCGTACAGAGAAAAGAAAATGAAGTTACTTTGATATCAAATATGCATTTTTCAAGATTGCTATCAGGCTTTTCAGAAATATTTAAATTTCCTTCTGGGATCAAACTCTTGTTTTCTTTAAGAACTGAAGTTAGGAGCAGGGCTTTTTGTCTGCTAGCATTGCTATGACTTATAGCCTATACTTATTTTAATAAGAATCCTGCTGTTGGAACTTCCAAATACTTCTCAGCTGGTCTTAGATAGTATTTTTTTTTTTTCCCCTCTGTCAGCATTATAACCTCAGAGAGAATGTTCCCTTTGTTCTTTCTCAATGAACCATAAAGAACCTGACATAATGGCTCAGAATTTTACTTGATGGAACTTGTGATGGCTGAAGAGATGGGAACGACATCAAGCTATAAAACCACAGAGCTTTATATTTTGTACTTCACCCCATTTCAGAACAACCTCACAGAGGCTGGGAGAAGTGAGATTAATTTTTGGTATTGTTGTCTTATCTATTGAAATGTGCAAAACCAACAAGGAATCAAATTTGTCTTGTAAAAGTCAGGTTTTTAAGTAGATGAGTGAGTTGCTATCCAGTTTCAGAGGGTTAGGTTGGGCCTTTTCAGCATGCCTGAACATGAATGTCTCACTTTGACTAAGACTGAAGTCTCTGGAACAGCATTTTCCGTTGTCTGTGTGAGACTAGAGGCATCACAAGGCTTTGTTCTGGGCCAGCTGAGCTGGGAAGGAGTAAGGATAAGGGCAAAGCCATTGGAAGTAACCCTCGTGAATGCTCCCCAAAGGAGCTACTTTGGCTGAGATGCTACAGGGTTCTGAAACTGTGATAAGTCTTTAAAGTCTCTAATTTCAAAAGCTTTTCGAAGCTATTGCCTTTGTAGGTGTATTCTATCTGATCTTTCCCATAGTATTATGCAGCGTATGTGCTGATTTAAGGGGTTACACCATGGAGTGGTCCCACAGAGCTGAACTCGGCGCTAGTACGAGTCACCAGAAGTGTTAAGGACAACAAACAACTGCATATCAGTATTATTTGGCTTAGGTCTGCAGGCATTACACTTTCTCCTCTGTTGATGTCCCAGGGCAGCTCTGCTGTGATGCTAAAATGAAGCGAGGTAGTACAATTAATTACAACTTCTGCTACTTTGGGTGTTACGCCTTCACTGGTGCTGTGAGAGTGCCCACTGTGATAGTGTCACCCTGATGGCAAACGCCTCCTTGACAGGTGTGACCAGAACGGAAAAAACGTCCCATTTGCACAGGAGCAGCCTTTCTAGCTGGCAATGTAAGATCAGGCTGAAAGAGCTTGGAATCAGATCTATGAACGCTCCTCCGTCAGCCTACTGTGCATCTTCATTTCCAAAGAGGGGGAAAAAATCATCCCTAAACTGCCAAACTTCTATTACCCAAATAGTATCTCTGCTCATTGAAAACGCTAAGTCAAGCATCAACACTTAGCACCTACATCCCAACTACATACCCTGATGCCTCCTAAGTTCACATAGTTTAGGTTCCTGTCTAGCTGCTCTGAGAGCTTTGGCCAGATTAATGGATGTTGTCCAAGAAAAGCATCTTTTTTTTTTGTTATATGGTTGTTCTAGGGTTAGAACTTAAAATTAATTTGCGTAAAGCTTGCAGTAAAGAGTAAGCTTTGCCCCAGAAAACTCACCCTTCTCCTCCACATACTTGGTGAGAGATTAATGAGCCTTATTAAAAAAAAATATTGTTTCAACTTTGTTTATACTATGAAGTGAGAAACAAAAGTTGCTGCTTCAGCAAAAGCCTAGAGTTTTTGTTGTATAGCTTGCCTTTGAAGATGCCCTTTCCTCTGTTTCACAGGTGTTTTTCTTGGTGAACTTGCTCCTGAAATAACAGGGGAGCACACCTTCTTGTGAAACCACACCTTAATGTATTAAAGATTTTAGGGAGTTTATCACATTAAGTGGTGTCCCCTGTGGCTTGAAGCAAAGAATGAGTTCATGCCCTAAGAATGTGGACTGAAAATACATGACTCTTATTTACAGGCTTTCAAAAGACCAGCTTGCAGTACAAGAAATGCAACTGGCCTATTTGGACCTGTACCTATAAATCACTTTGAAAGGCACAGAAGCTCCAGTGCAGATATCTGACTAAGACTAAGGTTCTCGTTCCCTAGTTCTTGTGTGAAGGGGTGGCAGTACCCAGCGCTAAAAGTGGAAACACTTGGCTAGATTGCTGGGCACCATTTTATCTGCACAAAAAAAGACGATGGTGTTTTGCTAAGTGCACCCATGCTGTCTTAGTAAAAATGTCAAAGCCCTTAATTGCAGTTTTTCCTTCGTCCGTGTCCCTGGCACTCTGCATGTACGTTGGGTCTTCCTGCAGAGCTGAGTCCTGGCTGTGCGAATGGTCACTCCTAAAATAGGAGAGGTAATTGTTCCCCAGAACCGAGACTGAGAAGGGACCAGTTTGGCTGGATCCTGTGTCTTCTGAAGCCCTGGTGACCAGTGTAAGTTAAGCTGATAGCCTTTGCCAGCACATGGCTGGACAGGCTGGACTTTGGCTCTGGTTTTTTTACTACTGGAAGTCTTACTTTTTTCACTTTTTTCTGTGGCATTTTTCCTTTCATTTTTTCCTTCTCTGCTGCTTTTCCCCTTTCCCCCTTTTTGGCTTTTTCCTGCAATTCCATCTTCTTTTTCTCATCTAGTTCTGCAGCTATCTGAAAGAGAAAAAAAGAGCATAAAAAGCTGGTCAAACCTTTTCATGTGAAAGGTACTAGACGTGTTTGCAGGAGTTACAAACTGGTGTGGATTTTTCCTCCCTCACTTTCATCTTGCCGGTATTGGGGAGACAAGATAACCAATGCATTGCTTGTATCACTCTCTGCACTCTACAGTGGCTGCTAGTTACTAAGAAGTCCTTTTAATTTATGCTGAGGGCATTCCCACTAGCAAACTTTAACATAGGTGCTGACTATCCCAATGTATCATTGAAAAAGGCGTTTTCTGTCTTAAAATGCCTGGGTTTTTATAGAATCACAGAATAACCAGGTTAGAAGAGACCCACTGGATCATCGAGTCCAACCATTCCCACCAATCCCTAAATCATGCTCCTAAGTACCTCATCCACCCTCACCTTAAACACCTCCAGGACGGCGACTCAACCACCTCCCTTGGCAGACCGTTCCAATGCCTAACCACCCTCTCCGTGAAGAACTTTTTCCTAATCTCAAGCCTAAATCTCCCCTGGTGGAGCTTGAGGCCATTCCCTCTCATCCTGTCCCCTGTCACTTGGGAGAAGAGGCCAGCTCCCTCCTCTCCACAACCTCCCTTCAGGTAGTTGTAGAGAGTAATAAGGTCTCCCCTCAGCCTCCTCTTCTCCAGGATAAACACCCCCAGCTCTCTCAGCCGCTCCTCATCAGGCCTGTTCTCCAGCCGCTTCACCAGCTTCGTTGCTCTTCTCTGAACTCGCTCCAGAGCCTCAACATCCTTCTTGTGGTGAGGGGCCCAGAACTGAACACAGGATTCGAGGTGCGGTCTCACCAGTGCCGAATACAGAGGGAGAAGAACCTCCCTGGACCTGCTGGTCACACCGTTTCTGATACAAGCCAAGATGCCATTGGCCTTTTTGGCCACCTGGGCACATTGCTGGCTCATGTTCAGTCGGTTGTCAACCAGCACCCCCAGGTCCTTCTCCTCCTGGCAGCTTTCCAGCCAGGTTTCTCCTAGTCTGTAGCTCTGCTTAGGGTTGTTGTGCCCCAAGTGCAGGACCCGGCATTTGGCCTTGTTAAACCTCATGCCGTTGGTCTCAGCCCATGGATCCAGCCTGTTCAGATCCCTTTGGAGCCTCCCGACCCTCCAGCAGATCCACACTTCCAACCAGCTTGGCATCATCTGCAAACTTGCTAAGGGAGCACTTGATGCCTTCATCCAGGTCATTGATAAAGACACTGAACAGGACTGGACCCAGGACTGAGCCCTGGGGAACCCCACTTGTCACTGGCCTCCAGCTGGATTTAACTCCATTTCCCACCACTCTCAGGGCCCGGTCATTCAACCAGTTTTTCACCCAGGAGAGTGTGCGCCCGTCCAGGCCAGAGGCTGACAGTTTCCGAAGCAGAATGCTGTGAGAAATTGTATCAAAGGCTTTACTAAAGTCCAGGAAGACCACATCCATAGAATAGCGTGGGTTGGAAGGGACCCGAAATATCATCTAGTTCCAACTCCCCTGCAATGAGAAGAGACACCTCCCACTAGATCAGGCTGCCCACGGCCCCATCCAACCTGCCTTGAACACCTCCAGGGATGGGGCAGCCACCACTTCTCTGGGTAACCTGTTCCAGGGACTCACCACTTTCATAGTGAAGAAATTCCGCCTTATGTCTAGTTTAAATCTGTCCCTCTCCAGTTTATACCCATTGCCCCTAGACCTATCACCACAAGCCTTTGTGAACAGTCCCTCCTCAGCTTTCTTGCAGCCCCTTCAGGTACTGGAAGGTCGCTATAAGATCTCCTCAGAGCTTTCTCTTATCCAGGCTGAACAATCTCAACCCTCAGCCCCTGTCTGTGTCTGGGAGGTGCTCCAGCCCTCTGATCATCTTTGTAGCCTCCTCTGGACTTGCTCCAACAGCTCCGTATCCTTCTTATGATGAGGATTCTGGAACTGGACACACAACTCCAGATGAGGTCTCACAAGAAAGGAATAGAGGGGGAGAATCACCTCCCTTGATCAGCTGGCCACACTTCATTTGATGCAGCTCAGGATCCGGTTGGCCTTCTAGGCTGTGAGCGCACGTTGCTGGCTCATGTCAACCTTCTCATCAATCAGCAGCCCCGAGTCTTTCTCTGCAGGGCTGCTCTCAGTCACATCAGCTGGCCATCCAATATTGAAACATCTGATTGCCCCGACCCATTTTATAGAGTAAGACCAATTCCTGAAACTAACTAGAAGCACAATATCCTAATGACACACAGCTTAAAGTTCCCTCTGGACTTGGACTCAGAGTTTGAATTTGCCCTGGTATTCCTAAGGCAGATTGATTTTAGAGATGGATTTTTGAGGCCCTGAGGTATGTCTAATTTCAATATGTGACTAAAGAGTGAAATTTTCCTAGTGGGGGAGAGAGATTGGACAGAGATATTGTGACAAGCTCTGACAGCTACGCATGGATCATCTGGCATCTTCATCCCTGCAAGCCACTAGCAGCTCATGACTATGTACAGCTACATAATTTTCCATAATTTTAGTTTCCAGCCCTTTCTATTTTATTATCTAAAAAATGCAGAGGGTGAAATTTGCTGCTTCTGCTGTTCTCTTGCTGCCAGGCACCTTTCATTGTGTTCTTTTTGCAAGATCAGTTATTGATGCATCTAAACCAGAAAATCTGTGGCCACTGAAGTTTATTAATGGCTCCTTAATACTGGCAGTACTGTGCAAGAGTAGAAATTAAAGTATTTTCAATTGTAAGATGTGTCTCCTATAACAGTGAAAATATTTGTTTTCTAACAAATGCCTTTTAATGCACTGAAGATTGGATGGTGGAAGAAGAATGCCAGCAAAGGCTACACTTTACAGCCAGTGAAATTTCATTAATAGATTTCCCTAAGCATTTCAGTGTCTTACATTTAATTAAATATGGTAATTTAAACCCCAAGCGCCATTCAGTCATATCTTGCGGTGATAAGCAGTGAAGCATTTCATTCCCTGGGATAGATTAACAGATTGACTAGAGTTCAAAATAGGTTTTTAGTGTCCCAGCAGGCTTGTTGTATCCAAAACCAACAGAGCTACTCGAAGGGTATCCTTCACTGTAGGGCTAGTACTCTGCTAGAAATCCAACCACATCACCTCCACCCTCTGCTCCGACTGCCTACCAAAGGGTAACACTCTCCAGCATCTGAGAGGTGGGTTTATCCAGCAGGATACCTGTAAGCACACATGTGATTGACAAAAGCTTTAAATTTTAAGCAGAGTTTGAGTTCTGCTGGTATTTTAAGTGTATCCAGACTCTGAAGCTGTTTGCTTTTGTGTTTTTATACAGATGAATGGTACCGAAAGGGGTTAGATAGGGGTTTTCTTCTCATGAACCTGCTCTAATAGGACTGAGCTGTTGAACTGTCCTTATCCCTCTGCCTTGCCTTCATCTGTTTTGCAAGTTGGCAAGAAAAAAAAGCTTGTATTTACTCTTTTCAGAACTGCAAGATAAGCCAGGGCACTGAGTCTTGAACTAACTGCTCATGTCCAAGACAAGAGGAAATGGCCTCAAGCTCCACTAGGGGACGTTTAGGCTGGACATTAGGAAAAAAAAAATCACAGAAAAGGTCATTGGGCACTGTTAGAGGCTGCCCAGGGAGAGGGTTGAGTCACATTCCCTGGAGGTGTTTAAGGGACGGGTGGACGAGGTGCTGAGGGACATGGTTTAGTGATTGATAGGAATGGTTGGACTCGATGATCCGATGGGTCTCTTCCAACCTGGTTATTCTATGATTCTATGTAGGGAACAGGAAAATGATGCTTGCAGTTAGCACTGAGTGTACAGTAACACGAGAAGCCACATCTGGGAAACACGCCCAGTGACTGTGGGCAGAGGTTGCCTGCATCCAAATAACACCTGTGCAGCCTCTTTCCTGGGTGCCTTCTCAACATAACTAGTCTGAGATGCTAAATAGTTTTGATGAAATGCTCCAAAGCAGCTGGAAATGCTGTCAGTGTGCGAAGCCTGACTTTCCTGAAGTGGCTTTCTGCTTCCTAAAAGAGAAAAACTGAGTAAATATAGTTTTTCCCTTTCTGTGTCAGATACACCTTCTCCTGTATATTCTTTCAGCGTAGCTTCTCCAGCTTTGCTTTCACCTCTGCTCTAAGCAGCTCCATAATTGCAGAGGATTGGGAGCTGGGGTGAAGCTGGCTGCGTATCTAACCTTGACTGGTTTGTATTCTTCTGTACAGAACAATCTTCCCTCTGGCTACAACAAGATGCCTGAAGATTCTAACAAAAGAAGAGGAGAGGAAAGGAAAGGGCAAGCAAAGGTTAGTTAGAGATACAAAGCAATTCACTCACATTATAATACAGCTTTTTTTCCCTGAAGAAAACTTTATAGTGGAAATAAAAGCAGATGTCTTCCTAAATTATTTTAGATTGCCCTTTTCTAGGTTGCTTCTTTTTGAAATCATACTGAAAGCACTTAAAAACCTCTAAATATTGGGGAAGAGAATGTGCCACCAGTAAGAATAGATGAATTTTAGTCTCCTTTTTTTTTTGTTTTTCCTAGTCTTGCTGTAAGATCATGTTTGTCATGCTAGTGATGACTTCTGTTCACTAATGTTTTTTTCCAAGGCTGAATAGATGTTTTTCACTAATCTGACAGCCCACAAAGTCAAATTGATTTTTCTAGTAATAGATCAATTTAAGTGCATTTCCAAACTTTTGCGGTGTAAATCCCTTTTTTGGGGGGGAAAGAGAAGGGCACTAAAACAGAGTGCAGCTTATGAAAATAAGTGCTTAATGTTGCTTTATGAGCCAGGTCTCTGAGAACTCCAGTTGCTGCCGGTAGGACTTGCTTGTATTCTATGTTCCTTGGCTGCAGAAAGCTTTATGTTGGCTCAAGCAAGCTGATGCTGAAGGTAAATGTTCTTCCTCAAGAATAAGTCTTTTCCTCATCCCTTGAAAGAGGACATAACTTGAACTTCTTGTCGTCTTAGTGTTGTGGGCATAAGGGTAATGCAGGGATTGAGTTGAGTTTGGGAATTCTGGATTTGCAGCTGTGGTGTGTGAAAGAGCCTCAGAGCCTTGTATTTCTGGCTCTACATCAGTTTTGAAGCGAAACACTTCACATGTACATAGCTTAGTGTTTCTGGAGGAAAATGTGCTCTCTTTGAGTATTAAACTAGAAGAAGAAGCTATTATGAAATCTAAGAAGCCTTTCTCCCAGAAACCAGAACTATTTGGGATGCAGAGGTATGCCATTCCCGTATCTGAGTAGTGCACCAGTCAACAGACTCCCCAGCTGGATCACTTCTATGTCCCTTGCAGCATGCTTTGGGATCTCTTTGGCATAGCTTTCAGAAAGGTATTTGTAAAAAAGTCATGAGAGCACTTTGTGCAGAAGGCCAGCTACGTTACAAAGTCAAGTAAGGTCAGAGTTGTCAAAGGAGAAAGAAATATAGAATGTATAATAATGCAGCAATGGATCGTGAAGTGATTAATTTGTATTTTATTTTCCCCAAAGTGTCTTTACCCAAGTCTTATAAAATGCTCACTTTTTAAATACAGTTTGGTCTTGATTTTTCATGAAGTTTAACTTGGGAGTAACCAACCCATTCACAGACAGTAATATATACAAGAGGTGAAATCTCATCTGCCCTGAAATCAAGGACAAAGCACCCATTAACTTCACTGGGGCCAGGATTTCATTTATGATGTTGCCCAGTAGACCAGTGTGGAACAAAACCGCTTGCCTTAGGGATTTTTAATATTCAGGCTGACTCAGATGAACAAAAAAATATTTTACTTGTCTGTTATTCAGGTACAATTAGGAACGTACTGAACTTCCTTTTGCCAACTGCATCCTGAATATCTGCTAGGATTATGTGAAATGTGTCTTGTTCCTGGTTGTGCTCACTAAAATGAGAGGAAGAAATGGGCCTGAAAAATCTCTGAAAAGCAGATAATTGCTAGCAAAAATTTGTTGGAAAAAGAGTTGTGTTTTTTTTTTCTTCAGAGTATTTTTATTTTGTCTAAGGAAAATGAGGTAGCAACATAATCTCTCTAGACTTTGGTTTCCTTAATTTTTTTGTGCAAAGAGAAAGCAGACACCCAGGAAAGACAGCAAAATAGTTGAAGGAGGGGATTCAAAGCTGGGAGTATGTCAGGAAGAAAATTATTTCACCAGAATCTATTACTATATTCAGTCTCGCTCAGTATAATTTCTTGTAATGTTGTTTATCCTTGTTGGCAGCAGATCTAATGAGCCTGAAGTCTCCTCCAGTCTTCTGCTCCTTGGAGCAGGTGAAAAAGCCTTCTTGACTTCAGTATGTTTCTACTTTAGAAGCTGAAAACCTAACTGGGCCTCTTTTGCTCTAGGACTGAACACCAGAGTGGCTCAGACAGAGGCCAGGGGGGTGACCTTGGTGTATTCTGGACTGGGCTAAAACCAGAGGCGTGCTCTGAGCTCTGTTTCAGTGAGGCATGGAGAGCTCTTTGTAGGGGTTTCTTTGCATATCTTTGTAAGCAAAGAAACTAACGGTCAGAGTACTGCGCTTAATGCTGAGCTACTCTGAATTTACATCTCCTCAAACTGCACTGGAGAATGCTATTATGCCCCAGGCTTTTCCCTATGATTCCAGGAAGGGCCAAATTCAAAATATTGTTTTGCCATACCTGCGTTAGACCATAGGTTGCAACTAGTGAATACAACAGTCTGTCTCAACAAAGGATGTTTATTTTAAGGACCGGGTCAATTTTTTTGACCGTTTAGTTTTCCTAGCCCACAAGAACACGCCTGGTTCACTGAGGGGCCAAATCCTGCTTCTGTGTGCAGGGCTTCCTGTTTATAATTTCCCTCAACAGGCTCATCATCCTGCTAAGGTCATTGTGGTGGGTGGAAATGGCTTCAAGTCCAGACCACTGTCTCAGCTGGTCTTAATCACTTTCTCTGTGTGACACTCGGATGATCGGAGGAAGAGATTATCAGCCACTTCTCTTAGTTAGGGAAGCCAGGAGAGGTTTCTTTACCAGGAAAAGCTGCATTCATTACAAAGATACATATGATAAACTAAGATACTTCCTTTGCTTGAACATGCCTGTTGTTCAAGCTCACTGAAGGGGTCCTTGGCAGTAAATCAAGATTTAGACCTCCCTGCATAAGAAACTCTTCTCTGCTTAAACTAACCTAGTTATTGCTAGGCTGTGTTGATACTGGAACCGATTTCAGCCTCTAGGGTAGCTTTAGATGCCTATTTTAAACCAAAGCTGTTTAATGCATGTTTCTGTTAGCAGGTAGCAGCAGTCGAACTACATGGATTTTGGAACTTGCCCTTCCCTCTCAGCTCCCGCAGATGTTTGTCAGTCTTGTGCTTGAGCACCTTCCCCCAGGACTAAATGGCTGCACAGCCTGAAAAGGAATCAGTTTTGGGAGAAAACAATCCTTGTGCTTGCAGCAAAAAAGCTTTTTAAACTATAAGGCTCCTGGTGTACGAGGCCATTGCTATGAAAAAGAGTTACTAGAACAGAGAGAAATGTTTAGTGGAGATTCCATCCCTGATTCCATTAACATCTTTCATGAGAGGAGCGACAGTACCTGCTCTGGAGTTTTCTCAGAAAGAAGAACTATTGAACCTCCTTTCTCTTCTGTAGGATAGTCAGGAAACCTGCCTGTGAGATGCCTGTGTGAGAAACAGAAATGGAAAAGGAGTTAAAATCGGTTGCTTTTCATCTGCTTGACCAAGATGTTAGATGGTGGGGTAGTGCCCCCCCTCACCTCCTGTTCCAAAACAGAGATCTGGATTGCTTGTTATAACAGTGGCTTTTTGTCCAGTAGAATCATTAAAGCGTCTACCAATCCATGTCTCTTGTCCCATGGCACATCAAACTCTGAAAGCTCTTAAGGAATTTTTTAGGACTGCCTAAGACTTTGTAGCTAAGAGACTTAGTTTAAAGTGGCTACATTTATAGCTCCGCTCTCTGCTTTCAACATCTAGCTTGTAAAAAAAAATATTGATTTTATTTAAGTCAGGTTTTGATCTACCAATTCTATGTTGTATTTCTGTTTGAAGATCTCCACCCTCAAATTTCATAGAATGGCTTGGGTTGGAAGGGATCTCAAAGATCAGCCAATTCCAACCCCTTGCTATAGGCAGGGATATCTCCCATTGGGTCATTTTGCTCAAAGTCTCGTTCAACCCAGGCTTGAACCTTGCCCTTTCCAAGGCACTTGCACAATTAGGTGGTGAGCGGATAGTAAGTGACTTTGTGGTAAGGCCTCATAGATGGTGCAAATGACATAAGGTACTTCCAGACCTTTTGGAAAGAGATTAAAAAGATACAAATAATAACTGCCGTCCAAAGGCCATTTATATTGATAAGATTATCTAGCTTCTTTCTCTTTTGTAGCTTTTTAGGTTACATCAGTAAGATTTTCTGTTTGTTCAGTAATAATGGAAAGATTTTCTGTTCCAAAGAAAATTCTGACACTTTAGAAAAAAATCTGTGTTACTTTCAAATAGAATGGTAATGTTTCCTCTAAATGAAATGAAATTTCCCTTGAGAAGAAAATAGCTCAGAAAGGTCAATGTGATTCATAAAAAATGCTTTAATTTTTTAAAACAACTGGTACCTTAAGGGATTTTGCTAGTCTACTGTTAATACACAGACTCCATTTGTGACTGAGATCCTAGAAGCAGAACGTCAGTTATGTTTCTATAGTATCATGTGTATGGGTTGCATTCCTAGCTAGTATAAGTGTAATACAAATTACAAAAGAATAAACAGTGATTTGTCTGTGATTGTAAGCTCTGACTTGCAGGTTCAACAATTCCTAGTGCTGTATGCAAACAGATGCACAAGTTTGGTCACTGCATTCCCAGAAACCAGTTTGAGCGAACAAAGGATTGTCATTGCCGATGCATTTATTAAAATGTTGTGTTCAGTTCTGGGCCCCTCACCACAAGAAGGATGTTGAGGCTCTGGAGCGAGTCCAGAGAAGAGCAACGAAGCTGGTGAAGGGGCTGGAGAACAGGCCTTATGAGGAGCGGCTGAGAGAGCTGGGGGTGTTCAGCCTGGAGAAGAGGAGGCTGAGGGGAGACCTCATTGCTCTCTACAACTACCTGAAAGGAGGTTGTGGAGAGGAGGGAGCTGGGCTCTTGTCCCAAGTGACAGGGGACAGGACGAGAGGGAATGGCCTCAAGCTCTGCCAGTAGAGGTTTAGGCTGGACATTAGGAAAAAAAATTTCATGGAAATGGTCCTTGGTCAGTGGAACAGGCTGCCCAGGGAGGTGGTTTATTCACCTTGCCTGGAGGTGTTTAATGCACAGGTGGATCAGGTGCTGAGGGACATGGTTTAGTGTTTGATAGGAATGGTTGGACTCGATGATCCGGTGAGTCTCTTCCAACCTGGTGATTCTGTGAAAAGAATCCATGAAGAATGGGATTTTTGGCTTCAAACCCCTGGATTATTGAGTTTATCTAATGTTAGATGGTGTTTCATTTTTTCACAAACGCCCAGGAAATAGCTCAATTTCATGTTAAATGCAATCTTGATTTAAATGTTGCTATAAGTCTGGCTCAGAGCAACAGATTTCTCAAAATCTGATATTAATGCTGTTGCTGCTTTACAAATGCCAGCTGGGAGGAAGAAAAGGCAATATACGCTGCGGGTGAAGAATCAGTTTGGAGTCCACCGCCCACTGAACATGTTATCAGTGCCAGCTTTCAATATCTATTTGTGTTACATTTGGTATTCGTATTATGTTTTCACTTTTAAACCATTTACAGCTCTTGAAGATGGAAATATTTACCCTCTGGACACATATGATGAGTGTATATATCTGAGTGTTGTAGGAACTCTATCATATTTTGAAATTTGGAAGTGAGTTCCAGTTTGTTTGTAATTTGTATCTTGTGTGATTCTTCTGCTCACAACTGGTGCAGCTGTTTGTGATGATGTGGCTCATCTCATCTCCTTTTTTTTTTTTTTTTGGCAGCTACAGCAAGTGCTTACGTTGAAAAATAACTTGAGGTAGAGAGAAGGCAACGCCAATCTTTCCACACAAGTGGAAGAAAAGTGTCAACTGCCCAAGGACAAGGTCTTTTGGTTGAGGGTAATGCAGAATGTAAGTTCCCATGGTCATCAGTGACCTGAGAGCAGACAGCTACTGCATGTTTCAGCTGGGCTAATTCTTCAGGGGCATCTGTTTTTTTCTTTCTGGAGTTCATCTTTTCCCATGTACCGATGCTCAGCCTATCAATCGCTGCCTGATGGTCAGGGAGCTGTATTCTTCATTCTTATTACCCTATCTGACCTCTTGTGGGTTTTCCTCTTTTATTTCTAGGTCTGAATGACTACGGCTTCAGTCTTGTAGTCTTGGAAAACATATGCATGCATGACCCTTTTAGACAAATTCCTCTCTTTATGAAGCCTTCTGAGTTCAGAGGTTAAACCAAGGATTCAGTTGGACTGTAAATCTGCACGGAAAATTGCATTCATTGATCTTTCTGGTCAAAAGTCCATTTTAAATGTAATGAATCTCAATTTTCATTCTTTGTTCACTTTTTTGGCAGCATTCTACTTGGAATTATCACAATGGGTTGTCTGGTGCACTTGTATAAGACGCTACTTTGGATTCAACTGGACCTGAACTATTTTAAGCTTGTTTTACAGTTGCTGATAATTACAAAACAACAGAATAAAATGAGCGGCCACAGTGCACTCAATGAACAGCCAAGGATATTGCTGTATCTTTATTCGATCTGGTAAGCTCTATGTGATTTACGACTTGAGGGTCCTGCCAAGCATGACCCACCTGGAACAGTGAACAGCTCTTGAAGTAGGAGATTCTCACAAACAGATAGAATGATTTTGATCTTGATTTACAAGAACAATTGTTGAAATAATTTTAAATCACACTTCCTTTTTGAAACTTCCTAGAAACAATAAAGTATTCATGATCAGGGTCAGTTCTAAGGCAGTAAAACTGAAAGAGAATTAATCCAGGTGATGGTAAAAACTTGATCCAAACTCGACCCTGCTTTTGTTTTGCTGGAGAGCTTTATGGTGGAAATCCTTGGTTCCACTTGCAGAAGGTGGAGCTGCAGAGGTTCCTGTAGTCAGCAACCAGACTGAAAATTGAATGCTAGAGTAGAAGAGCATTATATCTGCGCCTGCATTGTTCATTGACTTCAGCAGCTGAGCTGTAGCTAGTCAGTGTAAGACTTTAGCCTATTAGAGATGCCAGAGTGTGAATTTCAGACTGGTGTTTGTTAGATTGTCCTCCTGGTTGAGCAAAGAAAAAGAGAAGTACTTGGTCTGCATTTCCTTTTATCTGCCAAGTATTTGTTTTCAATATTCATAATACTTTCTTTGCATATCAGTCTATTTAGCTGACAGATTACCCACAAAGTTCACACACCTGGTGCTTTCTCTGCACACTGTTGGAAGGTGAGCACTATGTAAAAATTAAGTTGGTGGGTGGAAAAGTCTTGTTGCTCGTTGATGGGGTGAGGAGAGGGTATTAATCTTAAGCCCCTCATAAGAAGAGTATTGGAGCGTATAATGTATTTGAGAGATGTGGTATGTGTCAGAAACACCTGCCTTTTAGGCAAGTCAAAACTCAATCAGTCTGTTACTTATTATTGTTTCAACATTTGTAGGAGAAAAAAAGTCATCCGATTGTGCTTTCCCAGCATATCGTAAAAACGTGCAAATACCAGAACTGGAAGAAGCAACTCTTAATTCCAACATGATTTCTTCAGTGGGAGCGTTGACAGTGTGTTAAGGACTGTAAGCAAGAGCAGAAGCAAATCCTATGGTAATAACCAGATTTCACATGGATGCAGTTCTAGTAAAACTGTTTGCCTAAATGATCAAATGAACCTAGTACAAATTGTGGCTGCTTGGTAGGACTGGACTCGGTGGCTGCGCAGAAATCAAATGGGGTGAGGCAGAAGGGTAGGGCTAGGAAGAAACCACCACCTCGTGAGACACTTCAGCAGTGCCTTAGGGAAGCCTTTAGAGAATGAAGACCCCAAAGCCTGCTGCTTCCCAGCCTGCAGATGAGTAGCATGGTTCTCGTGGGTGACCTGCTCCCTGTTGTGCATCTGCAGGTCACTGAAAAGCAAGCTCTGTTTGGGAGCGCGTTTGCACTGCTGCAAACGAAACTGAGTGCCAAACAGAGTCTGCAGAAGGAAAAATATCTCTGGGTCACAGCCACTGCTCTAACAGAACTAAAGGTTTCTGTGCTGCAGAGGATGTTGCTGAAGAGGGGACCTTTAGAAACAGTGGTATGAGAGAAATCCGTTACTTTTCTGGAAAGCAGTGAAATCCTGTCAGCGGGAGCATAGCATGGGTTTGGCAAACAGCTTTACAGAAAAGCCATCTAACTGGAATGAATCGGGGCCCTAAGTCTGAATCAAATCAGCTCAGCTGGAAGAGGTGAGGGGATGAACAAAGGTGGAGGAGTGAAAAGAGACAATCTTCCAGTCCCGGCAAAGTAAGAAAAGGATCTGATAAAATTCTTGCCTTGTTTCTTGAGTTACTTTCTGTTGACTGGTTCGTTGTTACTGTTCTCCCCCTTTCCAAACGTATTCATCTTATAATAACTTAGATCCATCAATTTGATTTAAAAATGAATGATCTTTTATGGTCTGTGATGCAAACCCTTTTGTCTCCGATTGTGTAGCGTAGAGTTCTGGCTCTTCTGGGCCCAATTTTTGTTTTAGCACACGATATATGTAAATGTCCAGGTTTTAACTAGGTTCAAATGATTCTTTAACATCTCCAAATCGCCCCTCGGCATGGTACAAGTCAGCATGATGGGCAGTCTCTGCTCAGCCCTCAATGTTGCAGCACCTCAGTTCTAACCTATAAAATAAATTCTGTATCTGGAGATGACCCTGTCCTGCACTTGTCTTATCTGCTGCTTCTTCCTCTTTTCATTTTAGGAGCATCACCATTTTTTTTTCTTACATATTTCCTCTCTGATCCACATTGCTCAGGGATGGTTATAGTTAAGGCTAAATATGGCTGTTGATTTATGAGAACACACCACTGATTTAAACATTTTGTCTGGTAATAGACTCAACAAGTTACTACCTACTCTGTTCTCTGGCATGATTTTACATGTGTTATTCTTTCTTTTTGGCTATGGCTTTGCTGGCTAATTGCATAAAAGGCCTTGTCAGGAAAATAAAAAATAGTTCTTTGGAGAAAAAGGAAGGTTTAACTCTTTTCAGGGTAAGAGAGGATAGGGGCTGTGTGCAGAAGAAAAGGCATGAATGATGGCTGTACGCTCTAGGCGGAGGGACAGCAGAATGTTCTGTGCAGAAAAGGAACAAACCCAAAGGGCGAGGGAAACTCTTCAAAGAAATAAACCCCTTGTTTTGTAGTCCTTGCCTGTTTCTGTAATCCCACCTGATACGGGTTCTCTCAAACGACCTAAATGGCAGTGCTAGTTTATTTTAGGTGTTTTTGCTGAAGCATTTTCTTTCCTTTTGTGTGAGTGCTTTAACTCTTTGAAAATCAATTCGAGAAAAACCAGCCTATACAATTACTTATAAAGCAAGATTGATTTCTGTCGACTTCTTGTCATCCCTAATGGGTTTGGACAAAGACATATTATTGCAACTTATGTTTTATCTAAGGTCCTGATCCTCTGAGTATTTTCTTCTATATATGTTTATTATGCATGGAAATAATTTAGTGGAGTAACTTGCAGTGAGAAGCATTTGGAGGATTGGGAACTTTATTGTTCTGGATAAATATTGAGCTTTAAAACTTTAAGATCAAGTGTAGTGATGCCAACAATGTGCAAGAAGAAACATTCCCAGGAGGGCACGAGTGTGAAAGGTTTGTGGCGAAAGGTGATATTCTTTATTATTGTAACTATCGTAATTAGAAACAATAGATGGTCTTTTGGGTACCTAATGCCTGCTTTAGATCTGAAATGGTCAAAGCGAGCTTCAAAACCAAGTAATAGTTGGGAACAGTTGTCGGGGGAGGACAGACCTAAACGTGGAATGTGGTAATTCTCTCCAATAGTTATATTGTGCGTGGTGGTATTAGCCAGGAAAGGTATACCTTTGGCTGACCTAGTACCGTTGTTCTTAAGCTTCTTGAGTTCTTACAGTGAAATAGTCCATTCTGCTTTGTCATAAAGCTATTTTACCTTTTCAAGGACCCTCGTGGCCTTTTAAGGATAGCAATAGGTAATTAGTATACTGGAAAAAGGAATCTCTGTTCTCCTTCAGACAGACTTGGGTTGAGCTTCTCTGCCAGCACTCCTGCTTTTCCTGCCTCCTGCTGTAAACTACAGGGGGATAATCTATATATTTTTTTTTTTTACCTACTGTTCATTTCAAAATTCTGACTAAAATTATTCCTGGCTGAATTGGTGAAACTTTCTCCTTAAAATGGGTCAGACAAAGGAAGGCAGCAGTGCAAATCATAGTTAGTTTTTTGACTGGAAATAAAAGGCAATTTGGTCATGAATAATGCCAAGGAGAAACAAAAAAAGTTTATTTTACAGTTGCAATAATAGCCTAAGCTAAAAAATAAAACAAGGAAAAATCGGAATAAAAATCTGGCAGTATTAAAGCTCACAAAATGTTCTGTTAATGCTAATTTTGCTTGTTCCACTCTACCCCTAAGAAAGGACTGCAGAATGAGCTCAAATCTGAATTAACTTAGGACTGGAACAAGCCACATCCTGACCTAAGTAACTGAACTCTTACAAGAATTAATAACATCTAACCCTATACAGAAAGCTTTTATAAACCTAGAGAAACAAATATTAAATTTACTCACCACAGCATGGAAATGGAAATAAGATTAAAGGGACTGGAAAGCAGATTCCTCTAAGGTTATTTAGGTTTTGCTGGCCTGACTCCTGCAACACAAAGCTGCTGGTAAGTCTAGTGTGAAGCACTCTGCAATATAAGTGGAAGCATCTCCTGGTGGGACCTGAGGACACCTGGATGTCCTGTCCCGTCCCATCCCTGCCCTTGGAGGGATTGTCTCCTCAGCAGGACATGGTGCCACATAGCATTATCTAGACTGTGATATTTCTGCTGTTGGTCTCATCAGATCTACCAGGAACTGCCTGGTTAGTGAGGAATTCATCAAACTGACTGTATGTATTTCTGTTGGGGTAAAATCCTGCTTGTCAGAAACAGGCCTGAGAACCAGAAATCCTGCTTTTTTTCTTCTCTGAAAGCTGCAGAACAGATACTGGCATCCAACACTGCGCTCAGTTTTTTGTTTCCTAGGTTTATGATTCTTTTAGTGCTTGTCCTTCTCTCTTAGCCTTGTTCACCACCCTTTGTTTACTGGAGCTGTGACATAGGCTATTTTTCTGCCTCAAAAAGTTTTGTAGTCAGACTGTCCCTAGGCTTATTTCCAGTGTCAGCTTCCTGTTGACTGTCTGCAGCCTTTCAATGGAAGCGATCCTGTCAACCTGGTGTTGAGGAGAGCGGGTTGAGCAATCCCTCCTGTGGAGGAAGAACTCCCTTCAGGGCCCAGCACTGCATCTGGGGAGGAACCTGGCTGATGGAGTAATGAGTACTCTGGAGTGTGTAACTCTGGTTAAACTCTCATCTGTTATTTTTCTTCTCTTTCCATCCTCTTCAGAGTGAGGTCAACAATACAGAAGCTGGCTCAAAGAAACACCAGGTCAAATTCCCTTTGCATTTACTGAATTCCTTACCTTTGGTCAGCTTATCCTGCCTTCATAGAATGCCGAACCCTGACTCAAATTGGCAATGATTTCTGTGCTTAGTATTGAACTTAGGAGACTGAAACAATTATGGCTGGTTCTAAGCAAGATTACTTTAACTCAGACTAGAAGCTTTGTGAGAATAGCTTTCCTGCAGAGTCAGCCAGAGGGAATCAACAGTACTTTATTAACACAATATGAATTCTGTAAAGAGGAAAATCAAGCACGTGATTTTTGTAGCAAGGCCAGCCAAAAGAAATAACTTGCCCTCCAACACCACAAGTTTCTTTGGGATTTGGAGTGAAATGGGGGATAGAGAGCATTCTGTCTTACTGGATTTGTTTATGAGAAACTCGAGCAGTCACTTTTGCTTTTTAGTAGGCAAGGTGTTAGTGAAGCAAAACGCATCTCTGTGGAAGGGAAAGCAGGCTATAAACTGGGCATGGCTGCTTTAAATTGTTTTGCCATGGCCCATCACTTTAACCTGAAGATAATGCCTTGGGGAGGGTTGAAAAATGGTACCCTGGGCAGGTCACCCACCTGGAAAAATGCCACTTGCACCCCAACCTCTCTCAGCTCTCTCAGGACTTTGCCCTCTTCCTTGTTCTGAAATGGTTTTGCGTATGCTGTTTTTCTTCTGCCACCACCTGACTGGGAAAGGTACTTGAAGTATTTAAAGGGTAGTAGCTGATTAAAAACTCTCTGAAATGACTTTGCTCTCCCTGAACCCATTGCTTATATGTTGCATGCATAGTTGTGTGCATGCATAATAAATTCAGCGTGCTCCGAGTGTGTTGAATTCCCTGCACGTGCTATGCAGCAAATGCACCCTTTATATCTGTCCAGAAAACTCAGGACCAAGAACTTGAAAAAGAACAGAGAAGTGCTTTGATCGACCCTAATTTAAATACTGGAATAAAACCAGCATGGCACACAAGAGTAAACCGTAGCCTTTTGTGTCAGTGTTTAAGACAACCCAGCCTACCTGATAAAATGATGTGACTTTTATCTGGTTTGTACCTGCTTGCATCACTTCAGTGTGAAGATGATGTGTGAGTCTGAGGTGATAGCAAAGGTGGCATCACGTGCATTTGTGTAGCGTGATCTGTGTGCTTTGTGTCTGTGGTGTTAATGCAGAAAATACAGTTCAGTCTGGTATAACTTCAATTTGCCTCATTTTCTGCCTCCCTGGATTAAGATGATCTGTATGTGCATGCTGCCTTCTTCAGCTGCTGTCCTGTTCATGGATCACTGTGCTGCTGACCTGCTGCCTGCCTGTAATTTGACTTTAAGCGTTTGTAAAGGACAATGTGTAATCAGCATCCGTCAGGCATCACATTACTGCTTGGAAGAGGGGCTTGCCACTTCACTGAAGACCCATGCAGTAGTGCTGTGCTAATGGCTCTACTTGTAGCTAAGACTGCACTTCCTTGAAAAGCTTTTTTGAGGCAGCAGAAAAACTTGTGCGGGGAATTAAAAGCAGCCCAGAGGAGAAGGACTCGGGGCTGCTGGTGGATGAGAAGCTCAACATGAGCCAGCAATGTGTGTTTACAGCCCAGAAAGCCAACCATATCGTGGGCTTCTTCAGAAGAAGTGTGGCCAGCAGGGTGAGTGAGGGGGTTCTGTCTCTCTCCTCTGCTCTGATGAGATCTCACTTGGAGGTCCTGTGTTCTGTTCTGGAGTCCTCAGCACAGGAAGGATATGGAACTGTTAGAGTGAGTCCAGAGGAAGCCATGAAGATGATCTGAGGGCTGGAACACCATATGAGGACAGGCTGAGGGAGTTGGGATGTTCAGTCTGCAGAAGAGAAGGCTCTGAGCAGCTTCCAGTAGTGAAAGAGGCTCCAGAGAAGGTGTTGAGGGGCCCTTGATCATGGAGTGCAGGGATAGGATGAGGGAGAATGGTTTTCAGCTGAAAGAGGGGAGACAGAGATGAGATCTTAAGAAGAAATGTTGACCTGACCCTGGTTGTCCAGAGCAGTGGTGGCTGCCCCATCCCTGGAGGGGTTCAAGGTCAGGTTGGATAGGGCTTTGAGCAACCTAATCCAGTGGGAGGTGTCCCTGTCTGTGGCAGGGGGGTTGGCAGCTGAAAACAGCACGTAGAATGTTCCTAAACTTTAAAGAAGGCAACCTAATATGCTGTTCTTTATTCCACTGTCGCTAATGTTCTTGTCCTCTTCAAGAGACCCTGTTCTCTGTGGCTCATCTGCGTGTTTAAGTGAACTATTTAACAATAAATCTGAGGCGATTTCACGCACATGAAAGTAGTCACAGTGCTTGATTTTTTCAATGTTCATCCTGAGTGGCTTGTGCAGCCTTCTTTGAATAAATCACAAGCAGGTGTGCACAATGTGTAAAGCCAGGAAAAAACCTGGAACTCAGACTTAAGGTAGTGCAGAGAATGCTTATATAGAGATGTTTACAGGCACCTGGGTAATGCTAGTAACAGAATAGCTCAGTAGCAAGCAACGTAATATAGAATCTCTGCTTTGGCTGCTTAAAAAAGTATAAGAAAAGACAAGGAGAAACAGTCCAGGTGAGCTCAATTAAAGCCAGTCTCGGGCTGATACTAAGACCATCCATTTATCAGCAGTGTTAATTGAAAAATCCAGTCATGTGTACAGTCCTAGAAACATACTGTAATGCCTTGAGATGCCAAGTTTTGTGGAAAAAAAAAAAAATCTGGAGTGCTGTATTTTTGTATCTATTTGCATGTTTGGTGTATATTCTGTAGTCTCCTTAAATTTACTGAAAATGTGAAAGATCTTAGAGATCGATCAAGAATCAAATGCCTTTTGTAGAACTTTGGCATTGCCTCTCTAAACAACCTTATTCTTCCCCACATGCTACTCACTGGGGCGCACTCAAGCTTCATCAATTATAAGCATACAATGGAGATTTTTTTAATTATTGTTTCTTTATACGATGGCTTAATAACGTGGGTTTGTTTGAGCATCTCTTTGGTAGGTGGGACTGGTGCTGCAGGGAGTTGCTGGCAGAAGATGTGGACTCATGGCTGGAGACCTAGGGACAGACATGGGCACGTTCTCTGGGAATTGGGACCTGCAGCCCACTCTTGGCTGAAGCAAAGTGCCCAAACACCAGTAAATTCCTTCTACCGAAGGGGTGGAACAGGTAAGGTGGCGTGGGAATTACAATTGTAAGGCTGAGACTCGAAGCGTAAGGTTTACTTACTTGCTAAATTGTAGGGCTCTTTTGTGCTTTTTATGGACTGGAGACCTAAATGCGTTGCTTCCCAGACCCATATAGAGAATCTGGAATGGCCTTATTATAGGATAGCAGAACTCCCCCAGGCAAAGAATGTAAAGATTAAGCTTGGACAGGAATGAAATACAGGCCCGTGCATGGGAGAGGCTACAATCGGCTGCTCCCACCTTCACTCTCACTAGTTCCCAGACCTCCTGCAATTGCAAACCCCCCAACAATACAAGCAGAATAAACCTATGCCCTATATATAATTTCCTAGAAGAGGATGAAGGTGAAATGATATTTTGGGCATAGTGTTACCCCCTCTGTAGCAGCTATGAGAGCTGAGCCAGTGATGGGAAGCACATGTATGCAATATGAAAGATGGCAGAGCTCCGGCTCTGGAATTTACTTCCTCGGAGCAATTGTATTTTGACTTGGAATACTTTGAGGACTCCTGCAGCTACACATGCTGCAGCATTTAACTTATAACCATGCTTTAAACCAGTATCTTCAAAACTGGTTGCTGGATTAGACTGTCTCCGGGCAAATCTGCAGGAAAGAGCCAGTTTTCTGGAATGAGTACGGAATGAGAGAGTAAACTTCCTTTCCAAGCCACCAAAGGATTACTGGGTCAGTAAGATGCTCTAAGAAGAGAGAGGGCATTGTTTGAAGAGATTTTAGTTAGGAGTGATGCAGTTTCTTAGCATTACATATGTATCTCAGTAAATACCGAACCAGCTCATTCACGATTTTACATTCTTTGCCCAAGTCAAATGATATTGTGTTTGGAATGGTATCTTACTGAAAGGTACTATGCTGATATAGTTATTTTGTACAACTAGAGCGTAAAGAGAATGAGCAAAATCCTATATATTGCTGTTAAATGTCTCTTATTCAGCCTAGGATGGTAACTCTTCATATTGTTCTTGCATAACTCTTAAGGGTGCCTAATACAGCAGAAAAAAAACATAGCCAGTTTGTGACGCTAATAGCTGGGTGTGTTTAAGGTAAATTACAACAAATAATTAGGTTTTCTGTCGTATCTGCAGAGGGGTGAAATGCAGCATGACTTAAAAGCCCTGGACTCTGACCTGTATAATAAAACCAACCTGCTTGACGGAGTCTGACTAATCTCCCCCGCACTGAAATTCACAGTAAAACTGAAACATATTGACTTTGCAAGGGATAGAGGAGACTCAGGTTTCAGGCAAGTTCTTGTTCTGCCCGCAGAAATACTATCTTCAAACCTTTTCAGCGTGGAGCCAAGATTCAGTCCAAATATAGCATAGGAATGGACCAACTTCAATGCTAACTTTGCATCAGGAAGAGTTTACCTTGATGCTCACCAAACCACACAGCACACTGCCCACCTATAAAGTGGGTAGTCTGGTGCTCACAGAGAAATATTCAGCTCAAATGAAAAAAGATACCTTGCTTTGTGTGCCCTTGATGTGCTTGTCAAGCCTGGGCTTGCAGTCAGTGCGCTGCTATCAACCGTAACCTATACCAGCCCCAGCGCACCGTGGAGATCTGGAGGCTAATGGGAGAAGTTGCTTGTGCCCTTCTCCTCCCTCAACTGCCCACCTGCTTAGCACTACTGGAATTTAACTGCCTCAAATTTAATACGCCCTAACTTGAAAGTCATGAGCTCATTCTAAGAAGCTCTTTGCACTGATGTTGCGTGCTCAGCCTCAGTGGCACCTTACAGCAGCTGAGTTTGAAACTAGTTGCGCGTTTGATATTTGACTCAAGAAGAGATGAGCTGTTTTGTTTAAGGTACGGATAAGGGAGAGTGAGGAGTAATGAGAGTGGAAGGGAAGCTCTCTCAGTGGTGTGGTAGATATTACAATGATTTTCAGTGTAAGCCTGGATTTTTCTATGCTAGAAGATGCAAGTCTCCTGGGTGCAGAATTCTCTTGAAATTCAACACTTAAGTAACTCGTCAATGGTTTGATGAATAAATATCTTGGCACACTGAAGCTGGGATGCCCTGAATCAGCCTTCTATTCTATCAGTCACTCTGCTGCTATGGTCCTCAGCATGTAAACTCTGAAAAACCCACTGCCAGTGAAAACAGTGAGACGACTGTATTTCGGTACTAAATATATTTCTTTTGTGAGAAAGAATAACAGGCTGTCATTCACAGCCACATTCCCAGCCATGACTTGCATGCCTTCAATCCTCTCCGTAGTCAGATCTGACTTCCTGACAATCAAATCTCTTTTATAAACCCACCTGAGCTTGCTTGTTGGCATACACATTTGGGGTCTACTCTTTTGTCTTGGCCTTAGACACTCAATATTTGGTTCTAACTGCCCTTGTTTCTCAAACTGGTAATTTACAGGGGTTTTCTTCTCATAATATGCCCCTCTCATCCCTCCTCTTCTGATTCTGCCTCTCCAGCTACTCGTGACTGTTTCTGCTAACCCTTTGCTCTGCCTGTGTCAGTACATGTCATGTTTCTTTTTCCCCCCCCCCCACTTGCCTCCTTTCTTCTTTGCATTCTACAGAACCAAGGCTGAAAATGTCTTTTCTACCTCTCCTGCTTGCTTCTCCAAAGAGACTGTTCTGTGGAGCAAGAGCAGTCACTTGGGAGCCAGTGCTCTGTGCTTCGTGTTAATTTTTATTCTTATTTCTAAGCTTTTCCTTAGTCTTTCTCTTCCCAGAATATCCCTCAAACACCTCTCCCCTGCCAGCCACTGGTTCTTCAGTGCCTCTCTGTCCTCTTACCAGGCACCAGTGGGACTCCTGATTCTTTTTTCTCTGCCTGTTTCTTGTTCCTGTATCTCAGTAGATCTTCATATGTTTTGCTTCTTGGAAATGGGCAAGTGGGAAAATTGGTTCTTCCACCTGCTCTGTATTAACTGGCTGGAAAAGATACCTCTCTCTATCACAGAGGAGTGAAAAAAATAGCTGGCTGAGTCTCTTCCCCTTTTCCTTGGGATTCATTCCCTTCTTCCGTTCTCATTGCTTAAGACCGCTATGCTGGTCAAACCAAGAATAGATGAGATGGCAGAGCTGGCCTTCTGCGTGGCAGGTATCTAGCTGGATGACAGGAACAGAAACCAGCTCCGAGGTTAAAGTCAGGCCCCAGTTACCAGTCTTAAACACTCCATTTGTCTGTTTCTACTTTCAGAAATCCCATCTGCTGCTTTAGGACTCTGCTTGAGAAAAGAATAAAGAACTGCAGCCTAGCGTATCCATTGAACAGGGCACACCACTGCAGTATTTTCCAGAAAAAGCCCAATCCAGTCTTTAAAACTCGTAGAGCTGTATTCCAATAAGCTGCTGGCAAGTTGCGAGTCCCTGAATGCAACTTATGTTTGTGTCTGTGTGAGTGTCTATGACAACGAATAAATCTAATATTTGGGAAGCGTCCTTGAGAACAGCAGTGGGGGGCTTGTTGTATTATGTTGGTAACACTTAGTTTTTTCAGACTTTTAATTCTGAAGAATTACTATAGATGGTTAAGAGTACTTTAGGAAAATAACTAGTTATAAGATTTATTTCTTGTTTGCAAATGGGACCAACTCAGAGCAATGCTATTTAATTTAGCTGATTCCAGACTTCTGGACATACAAAGGAGTGAATATTTTTAGGAGCTTTAATACTAAGCGGAAGGCTTAGACTCCAGGTCAATGGTCTGTGGGTATCTGTGGATCATATAAACCATTTGAAGAAGGAAGAAATGGGAATATAACCTCAATTTGTTGTAGCGGTCAGTGCTACTACTGTAGTGCTACAAATCAAAGAGCAGGAAGCAAATGAAGGCAGGAATTCATCCTACAGAGTAGTGCTCAGGAGGGGTATGTCTGTAAGAACAGGGCTAGAAGTGACTAGCAGGATAGAATCTGAATGCTTTGGGTTGGAAGGGGCCCTTAATGCCCATCCAGTCCAACTCCCCTGTAGTAACCAGGAACATCTTCAAACAGACTAGGTTACTCAGAACACCACCCAGCCTGAATGTTTCCACGGGGCTTCTACCACCTCGCTGGGCAACCTGGGCCAGTGCTTCACCACCCTCGGCATAAAAAGTTTCTTCTGCTATATCGTGTCTAAATCTTCCCCTCTTTTAGTTCAAAATCATTGCCCCTTGCCCTATTGCAACAGGCCCTGCTAAAAAGCTTGTTCTCAGTTTACAGGCCCCCCTAAAGTACTGGAAGCTGCTTTAAGGTCACTCTGGAGCCTTCTCTTTTCCAGGCTGAACAGCCTCAACTCTCTTAGCCTTTCCTCCTAGGAGAGCTGTTCCCATAGGGTAGGACAGAACAACTTGCCCCTTGTACTTAGGCAGTGGTTTTGGTCCTGAAATGGGGAGGCTATGGGTCCCTATAAAATATCTGGAAAAGTTAGGAGAGGAAGATGAGACTCAGTCATTGGCAGCACTGGTGGAGAAGGCAGTGCAAGACCTGTTTTCTCTCATCAATCAGTGTTCTATGGCTTCATGGGGGATGGTGCTTTCGTGTGTGCTTGAGTATCTGACCGCCCTCGTCCCTCTTGCAATTGTAACCTCTGCTGATTAACTTTATCTTGGTTCTTGTCTTGCATGAACAGCTGTGCACTCTGCAGTGCACTGGCCAGGGACTGACAGTGCCAGAACAGCTGTACTAATTTTCCACTTCTGGTTTTAGCGCTTCCCCAGTGCTGCTGCCTGACACTATCCATTACAAAGCTCTTTCTCAGCTGATCACAGATTTGTCAAGCTATTAACCATTTAGACTGAAAGTATACATGTTGAGCATTCAATTTACAATACATAGGTCTGAAGATACTGGCTCAAATGTTTTAGGTTTTTCTGAGAAGGAGACTAGTTAAAGATGTATTTTTTTTTTTATGCTATGTAAATGGGAATCTCTAATTAGATCTCTCCTTTTTCTTCCAAGACTTAGTATAAAGAGTTTTGTTTTACCCTTTGGAACAGAAATGTCTTTGTCCCTGCAAAAGTCCTACTTCCACGGGCTGAGCCAGTAGGCTGTGGACACCTCTGCCTTTCATCTACAGTCACCAGAGTGTTTGGAGCTTTACAGTTAAACTGCAGACACAGAAACTAGCATGGGAATGGAGTGGGGAAAAAGGTCAAGTCTTTCTAGGCAAAGTGATTTAGAAGCAAGCAAGTCGAGGAGAAAAGTGGAAGAGGAAAGGCTGATCTGAAAAAACATGCTCATTATGGCCTTGATAAGTATGATTATTCAGACCTGAATGAGCTTTTAATGCGAATAATGTGTAATTTATATTCAAGCATGGCAAGGGGTGTGCGATGCAAATCATGCCTGATGAAGGGCCGAATATGTGCTTGTGGATGCTTGAAGTTCTGCACGTTCCTATAAGATACTGAGGAAAAGTCCCATCATGGGCTAAAAGGCTACAGTTGAGCTTTTCAGCAAAAAACCCCAAAGTGCTGCAGCACTGGAATAGTTTTTCCCTGATCTTGCACTTGCTTGGGGAGCACAAGTATGTGCTTCTGCTTGTCCGACACCCTTGTAGAAGTCCTGATATTCATAAACTTGTTCTGAAACAACAGTGTCTGATTCTGTGAATCTTCCTGGAAGTTGGTGGGAGTTTGCTTAGAACGAAGACTTAATTCCATTTAATAATACCAGGACCTGACCCTCTTTTCAGTAATGTCATCAGTAAGCAAACTGTCAGGAAAAGGAGAGATCATTCAGGGAAGATAGATCACTAATGACTTTGTGATTTAAGATATCTGAATGTCTATCCAGAAGGGAATAGTAGTGTTTGGAAAACTGGTGAAGATGCACTTACGTGCAGTGTTGGTGCACTTGGTGCTGAAATCTTAGAATCGTTTAGTTGGAAAAGACCTTTTAAGATAGAGTCCAACCATACCTGTCCACTACTAAACCATAAATCATAGGTTGTCTTGTTATGTTGAAAACAGCTTGGGAAACTTGATTTGCACCTGTGATAATTTAAGAATCTTCATTTTGTTCCTTAATTATTTCACACTTGATAGTTGAATGAGCAAGATCAAGGATCATCAGCAGCAGACCTTTGCATATGGTTTTAATCATTGTATTGAGGCAGCAATCATAAATTGGAGTGTAAATTTAAGGCACCATATGAAACTGGAAAGACAACATATTTTGGAGTTAGCAGTGATTTAGAAAGCAGAACTAGTGATGTTATCAGTGCCTCTCTGGAGGCGTGACACCAGGGTTCAACTGGCCATACTCTTGCAGATAGCCACCACCAAGATTTATCTGCGTTTCACCAAGTACAAGAAATATATGAATGCAGGGGCTTCTGGTTGATCCCCGCAAAAGCCATCAAGCCGCCTCCATTAATGTCAGCACACTCGTAAATTTTTAGCAACTTCCACCACTGCACAGAAGCTTCCAGGGGTGTCCCCTGCCTCCTGTAAATCCGTGGAGACCCAATAAAGCAGATTAACTACAGATGGACTTAATAACAGTTGTCCCCCCTTTGGAAGTAGAGGGGTGCACACTTTTTAAGACAATGTGGTGTTCCCATAAGGAAGGAAGAAGAATTGAAGGTTTAGTTTTGGTTTTTTAGATGGCTGTTGAAACTAGACAGTCTCAATCAATGAGAAAACAGATTGTAGAACTGTGGGCTCCGCTCCTCCCTGCAATATACAAACAGTCTTCTAGTTTATGATAATGTATTTTCCCTCTGTTCAAAGCAACCTGGTGGGCTGTTTGCTCTGGTACTCCTCTGGTAAGTCAGTGATGCATTTGCATTCCATTCCCTTACTCCCTCCAGCACTAAAGATGTCTGCCAAAATTAGTCAATAGATAACTACTCAGTGAAAGCTTTGAGAATGTGTTAGGAAAGGCTTGAACACTATCCATTAATGTTTACAGCTCCTAATTATGTTAATTAATCAGTCTTAGAGGTTGTCTCACCCGGGAGCCCAAAGGCAGGATTTTAGTTCCCACAGATGTACTTTAAACTAACCAGCTCAGACTCAGCAGCACGGCTGCTTGCAGGGAGGAGCTCAGCGTGGTCTAGCTGCCAGAATATTTATGCAGGTTTTGCTGCCAGAGCTCTGTGGCATCACAGCTGTGGCGTTCCTAGTGGTTTCTGAAGCTGGCTTTGACTGTCTATACAAGGTACAGTCAAACATCTCTGAGCAGGCTGAGCCCTGTTCAGGAAGATTGATGTTAAATTTAAGTTGTTCCTGTAGAATGGCCTTTTGGCACAAGAGAAAGGAGTTTGGAGAGCACTTTGTACCACCACTAACTTCTCACATGGAGCTTACCTTGCAAAATCTGAAGCTGTTAGCTCTGTCAGAAAACAGAGGTGAAATTATTTATAGAGAAAGCAGACATCTCTTCTGCTAACCTTTCTGTAGTTTTACAGGAAAACAAAGTATTTGGGCAGAGGACACTCAAGCCCACTCCACCTTCTTTCAGAGCTTCATTTCCTTGATTTAGAAGTTCACTCTCCTGAGGGAAACAAGAAGACTTTGAGAAGACACCCAACTCTGAATGCAGAGTGATTCAAAAGGAGCTTCTACCCTTTTTGTGCTATTTCCTAAAGAACTTGGCTTGTGTAGGCTCCTGGTGCACGGAGTACAAGAGGTGTAGGAGAAGTTACATTCAATTTCAGTTAACAGTTAAGGACAGGAGAAACCTCTGGTGCAGATGTAGACTTCTTCTTAGTTTAGTTCAGCTCATTCTTGTGGAACTAGAAGATATCCACTTCTTTATCCCCATTTGCAGAATATCCTGATTTTTATACTGAGCTCACAGCTTCTTCTGGCTGCTAATTTTTGCTCTGGAGTGGAATGTTGCATATAGATGGCTTGTGAGTGTGTGATGATCCTTTAATAATGATAGGGGGAAAAAAGGTAATGGCAGTATAGACTAGGTGAAAGAGAGCGGCTCATCGCCCATCAATAAATGGCTTGTGTGGGCACTAACTCCTGTCTGTGCTGAATATAAAGTATTAGGCACAAGAAAGGCAGTTCTTGGTAGGTTCCTAAAGGAGAAATGCCTTTGCTGGGGTGGTTCCTACAAGAGAAATGCCCTTTGAGGAGTGGCAGAGAAGAAGGGAATGCATTTTTCAGCATAATGGGGCATTGTATGAAAAGAAGACCATAATTAAAGAGCTGTTGGTGTGTCTTGTAGTGATCTAAGGATTTCCAGACTGGAGCTTGCTCATAAGGAGAACTGTCTGCCATGGAGGTTTGTTGCACTAGATCAGGTTCTTAAGAACTGTTGCCGTGCTGTGTAGAGACCATAATCCATGCTCCTTGGTTGCTTTGGAAAGCACTTCTGGCAGGCTGAGGGCATGTACGACAAGCCAGACAGGACTGAAAAGCAACACAGGTCTGGATGGACTTGGAGCAACAATTCCCTCAAAGCAGAGGTGAGGTGGTACAGGGAGGGTGTTCCACTGCTTGGCACTGCTGAGGTCTCATCTGTCTCTGATCTCTTGGCAAGACCTCTCTTTCTGATGGACTGCCTGGCAGCTTTTCAGACATGTTAATTTAAACATCACAAAAACCCAGTGTGAACAGAGTGTGAAATGTGATACGGGCAGTGCCTGACACAAATGAATACTTTCCCTATTCTGTGGAGTTTCAGTGCAAAACCTCTCTTTCCATTCATCTTCCTCCTGCCTCTGCCTTCCCTACCCCCTGCTACCTAGGGAGCCTTGTGAACAGGCGTGTTGGCAGTCAACTCAACTCAACAAAACAGCCTTGTGAAAAAGGGAAATATAACAGAATCGCTTCCTATTTCTTTCTCCTTTCCTCTGCATCAAAGCCTGGGCTGGCTCTCAGGAATGTTCCAAATGAATAAATAAAGCACAGGAACCCCTTGTTTCAGAAGAGGTCTCATTCACTCACCATGAAGCTTGGCCAATTCTTTTTCTGATGGTACTCAAGTCAGCAGGCAGAGCAAGAAGATCATTCGAAGTTAATCAGTAAAGTGTAAACCTATTATGAAAGCACATTTACCCCTCGCCTCCTCCTTCCTCTAGAAAACCAATCCCCAAATCTGTGGGAACAACACATAATATAGATAAAAGTTGCTATTACTTAGATCCCCTATTATTAGGTCAGCAATGCTGCTGATGAAACGCTCCCCAGAGCACTGAGCAGCGGCATATAAATCCACCGAGAAATTCACAGCGTAATTTGTTACAGCTAGAGGGCATGAGACACATTACAGCAAAGCCTGTGTGTGAGGCTCTCCCCTGTGATTCTTGAGGCGATCTCTGGTAATAAAAACCTCATCTTGATTTCTCATCCTTTGTATTGATTTCTGTCAGAGAAGACGACTTTTAGACAAAGATACTACTATATTTCTCAATATAATAAGAGGATCCTTCTTCCCTCTTTTCTCTGCTGCTTTTTTTTATTTATTTTAGGGATGACTCCAAGGAAGATTGATCATCTGGGAACTGTTGGTATATACAGCAGGTAAAAAGCAGAGATGATGATGTTTTTTTCATATGCAATGCAAAACCCTAACTGTGAAATTAGAGAAAAACGGTTCTGGAATAGCATAAGAAATTGAAACTACAACCCCAGCTATGTAATTGCTATATCTTAATATGAAACTGTTATTAATGTAATGGATGGAATCTGTGGGAGTCAAGTAATTAAAATTCAGACTGGGATGTATGTAATCATGGCGACTGTTAATTTTGGAACATTTATACTCCTGCTTTATGAGTCATATTGGTACCTTGCAAAAAGAGAGGCCTGTAGGTATACTGCCTGATGCTTTTGTAGAAAGGCATTAAAAAAAAAATAAAATTCTTTTCATAGAATGATAGAATGGCTTGGGTTGGAAGGGGCCTTAAAGCCCATTCAGTTCCAACCTCCCTGCCATGGGCAGGGACACCTCCCACTACATTAGGTTGCTCAAAGCCCCATCCAACCTGGCCTTGAACGCCTCTAGTGATGGGGCAGCCACAGCTTCTCTGGGTAACTCAGTGCCTCCCCACCCTCAGAGAAAACATTCCTTCCTAAGATCTCATTTCACTCTCCTCTCTTTCAGCTGAAAGCCATTCCCCCTCGTCCTGTCCCTCCACTAACTGATCAAGAGCCCCTCCCCAGCTTTCCTGGAGCCCCTTTCAATACTGGAGGCTGCTCTGAAGTCTCCCTGGAGCCTTCTCTTCTCCAAGCTGAACTCAGTCTGTATGGGAGGTGCTCCAGCCTCTCTGACCATCTTCATGGCCCTCTTCCTTGGTGTGTAGGGATACGGCCAAACAGAAATCTAAAAAGCTGTATGTGAATTATTTGCAGGCTGAATAAGTACAGCTCCATGGAAGCCAATACATATAAACAGAGTGATGGATGGTAAGGCTGTGAAATGCAGTGTTATAGCAAAAATATTTTGTCTTCTCTGTAGTGGGATTGCTGTAAGCAACTGGAATGTTTTTGTTTAATCTGTTCCTTTGGGTTTTGCTTTACTTTGCTTTTTTAGAACCTACCTTCACAAGAAGTTATCTTGGGTTTTGAAAGGACTGAAGCTCGCCTGTTCCCTTGTGCAAAGAAATTGGTCAATATTTACAGCAGTTCTTAAAAGTGGAGAAATTCAATATGTGCTCGTTGCTTTTGTAATCTAATAGCAGCTGTGCTGAAAGACAATAACCTGCTAATTGTATTTCCCAGCACATCCTTTTCCAATTGAAGGATAAAATATGGAAGTTTGGGTTTATTTTTTTAGTGTATAGAGAAAATTTATTCAAAAGAATCTTTGTTCCCCTTTAGCTATCTGTTTATTTAATAGACTATGGAAAATGGTAAACTCTGTCAAAAAACCTAGTTAAAGAATAATTTATAAGCTACATTTAGCCGTTGATCTGGTAGACTGGCTTAGTGGAGAGCCAAAGTATATCCTGGCAGGTAATAATTAATGCAAACCTTGACACTTCAGATCTGGTTGCTGTTCAACAGGCCAGGCAGAAGCAGGACGCGACTCCTGCTTGGTCTGCAGTGTCTCTGGCATGCACCACACGGAAAGCTTGGCTCTATGTGACACACATGCTCCCCATCTGTAGAAATTTGCTGATTATTATTTCTTCTTTAACCTGTTTTGGATGTAAGTGAATATGTCTTCAGGGAAAATAATTTTGGTCACTTAAAGGGAGCCCCCCCCCTGTGAAGAGTCAGATGGCAGGCAGCTCACTGACCCCTCAGTTCTATAAATCACTGCATCATTTAGCTAGATTCAAATCAACTGAAGTATTGGGTGATGTCTAGCCCTTAGCCAAAATCAAATGAACTAAAATACTGGGTGATGTCCAGTCTTTGCTGAAGCTGATAGCAGCTCTCCCACCAGCTTGACTAGGGGTAGGATTTTATCTGTGGCTTTGCTAAATCACCACGGTAGATTTTACCAATGAGCTCACAGAATCCTAGAACACTTTGGGTTGGAAAGAACCTTAAAGATCATCTAGTTCCAACCGTCCTGTGATAGGCAGGGACACCTCCCACTGGATCAGGTTTCTCAAAGACCCATCCAACTTGGCCTTGAACACCTCCAGGGATGGGGCAGCCACAACTTCCCTGGGCAACTTGGGCCAGGGCCTCCCCACCCTCACTGTGAAGAAATTGGTCCTTCTGTCTACTCTAAATCAGCCCCTCTACAGTTTATACCCATTGCCCCTAGTCCTATCACTACAAACCTTTGTAAAACAGTCCCTCCTCTGCTTCCTTGTAGCCCCTTCAGATACTGGAAGGTTGCTATAAAGTCTCCCGAGAGCCTTCTCTTATTCAGGCTGCATATGCAGCATTTCAACTCTGCTTTACCTAAATGGTCTGAACTGGCTTAAAACCACTTTTTGGTTAATTATTTTAATATCAGAATGTTTCAGATGGGTAGTTAAGCAGCAGCTCACTCCGATTACCCTACAATTGGAGCGGGGCTGTTTTCTCAGTCTCCCGGCTGCAGCAGAGCAACAAGCCCGACTAAAAGCAGCAGTGTTATTGATTAACTCTGTGTGTGGTTTTATCTTAGTCCCCTTGGGACTGAGATGGGACTAATAATTCTATAATTGTTTGCTTGGGAAAAGTTTATCTGTGAAGCTCTACAACATCAGTTAATGCGATGCTTATATTCAAACATCTGTTTCAATCTCTGTTAATTTTGAAGTTCAGATGTGATTCAGGACTATTGAACCTGACCAGACAGACCAGGTAACTTAAAGGTTAGCTGAGAATTCTTTATAACTTGTTTAATCACATGCTTGTATGCTGGGACACTAACTGTGTCTGCCTATAGCCTTGAAGTCTCACCTGAAGTTGGGCCCCTGGGCACAACTGGAATATAAATGCAGCATTGAGATCCCATTTCACTTGTAAGGGCTCCTGAATAGGAAAGCTCAGCATTTACGCTCCACCTTACATCTTCAGGGTACTTTATAGATATGTGAGGTCGCTTATACATTAGGTAGCAAAGATTTTGATGAACTGTTCATTCAGCCATTCCTCTCCACCTCCCTTGATCGAATGATGACTTTGACTCCCTCCAAATGATCCTTTGGATTGGTTAGGCTCTTGGTTTTCTGTGCTGTTAAGCGTCTCCATGGAATGGATTTAACTTTTAATAATGTCTCATAACTGTCTTTTAAAGAGGTTTATGGCTCAGCCTTATTCTCTGGGATATTGGCTGTTCTCTGCTAATCTCCTATAGAAACATTGTCGTTGGTTCATGTGGTATTTCAGTTAGTTCTCCTCAAGCTCTAGAGTCAAGCTAATTGGACACGATTGACCTATGTTAGAGAATTACTATTAGATGAGTAATACGAAGCAAAGGAAATAGGATCTTGCTGTTTCTCAGAACATGCTGGGAGTTGTGGGGAGCAGCAGGAAATGGCAGCTCAAGAAGTGTGCGGACGTGGCCTTAAGAACAGGGTTGATTTAGGGAACAGGGTTGATTTAGGGAACAGGGAAGTGCTTTGTAATAACCGAAGTCTGTGATACCATCAGTTCTCTCTAAAGGAGTGGTAGGTTGGGTAAAAATACACCACTCTCCAGCATCTCCAAGAGGCAAAAGCACAAGAGAGAAGAGAAATGTATTGTGGCAGATCTGTGAGAGTGTTATTTTTGGTTGTTTTTATTTTGACAAATACTACTCTGCCCTATAGCCACCAAAACCTCATTAAAGCATTCAAGGAAGAAACAGAGCAGGATTTCATCAGAATGTATTTGTGTTTCCAACTAGAAATTGCATGCTGAAGGCAGGTCCAGTACGCTGGAAAAATACTTGAATGATTAATGGACATGACACGAGTCCACAAGACAAATATGAGCCCTGTACCATCACCAAGCAGCTCAAGACGCAAACACATTGGAAGTGTTTATGCAGAGCAGTTTTATGCAGCGCAGCTGAAACCTTGCTGCTAAACCCTGAAACTTTGGAGCGCTGCTTCCCTGTTTACTTGTACGTACTGGACAGGGTAAATCTTGGAAAAATTACCTATATCGTAAAAGCAGCTTATGTTTCTTAGTAAAGGCTTTGTAGAATTGCTGCATTAAAAATGCTAAGCTGAAAACTTGTTAAGCTGAAAACTTCCTCAGCTGAAAGTAAACTTCCTGAGAGAACTATAGGTGTCAGCACGCAGATTAAAATGTGTAAGTATGTGCTTAACTCTACTGAGACATGAAGTTTCACTGAGATCAGCAGCACTACTTAAGTGAAGTTACATTTGGAGGAGTGTCTTGAAGGTCAGTCCTCAAGTATGAAAGTATTTCAGATTCATACTGGCTGCTGGATAATGCCAGCAGCAGGCACTGGGCTTGCAGTACCAGTGACATGATGTGATTTGCTATAGCAAATAATTATACTTCTGTCTCAAGGAAGACTACGTTCTCTCTCAAACCTTATGTATTCAGACAGGAAAAAGAGTCAGTATTCCTACACTTTAAGTATTCTTCATATAATTACTGAACTGGAGCCCCGGTTAACGTGCAATCTGAACATGTCCCCACTTCAATGTCTGTGGACCTGATTCTGCAGCCAGTTTTACAGGGTGCACCTCTGATCCCTGCTAGACTGTGCAAGGAGTGAGGGGCTATTCTGGTTTCCCCAGTGAGGAGTCCTGTTCAGGAGCTTAGCTCTGCAACTGGTGCAGAACTAGTTCTGCTGCTGGCACTGGGATCATGACTGTAAGATGGATTTTGCATTTTTTGGGAACTGCAAAACGAGGCTTCTTGGGG
The DNA here is from genome assembly GCA_033459285.1 of Clamator glandarius. Lineage (NCBI taxonomy): Eukaryota > Metazoa > Chordata > Aves > Cuculiformes > Cuculidae > Clamator > Clamator glandarius. The sequence continues at coordinate 1,285,379 of JAUNZM010000078.1, forward strand.
CAAATGGGCTTATTGAGGGGCAAGTGTTTATCTCTGCTCACCGGCACTCGACGAGCCATTGGCTGATCTGGTTCTGGAGAGTTTCCTTGATGTAGATCCCTTCTGTTTCTCTCAGCTTGTCTTTGTTGAATACCTCCTCGTGTATCTCCTGGACTGTTTTTTGCAGGGCATCTATTTCCTGAATATACATCTGTGAAATCCTCTTTGCTGGTAAATGAGAAGGTGAGCTCTGGAAATGACAAGAGGAGAAAACAAAAAGGTGTGAATTAAAAGTAACTTAATATGAACTGGAATGCCAGATTGATAGTGAATCCAAGTTTAAGTCTTAATTTGTAGGAAGCCAGGAAAAAATCCCTGTGCTCATAAAAAAGTGCCTGGATGCACACAATGGACTATTGTTGGTGTTTCAGCATTAATTAACAACATTGCAATGTACAAAAACAACCCTTCCAGCGTGGGATTCTGGGATCTCAATGAGACAGGTGAGAAAGCTGCTGTTCTGCAAATGCCACCTTTATGCATGTCAGAAGGGTGCCAGAGATTTTTTAATTGAATTTTCAAATGTTTGGACTTCCCATTGGTACTTTTTAATTAGCCAGTATTGTTTTTAATTTATTCACTTGAAATTTTATATGTACGGCTTGGTCAGAGGCTTCCTGGTATTTTGTTGCAGCTGGTCATGTTCCTTTAGGAAATCAACTTCCCTTGAGGAACAACAACAACAAAAGAATAAACACTCCCCCCAAACGCTGTAATAAAAATTGTAGCTCCCCAAGTTTCCCAGGATTTGATAACCTTGGCCAGAAGGACTTCTTAGTCAATTTAAAGTCTTACAGTAATTTCTGCTCTGTGATTGATTTTACATGTGTACTTTGAGAGAGAAAAATGAAAGCCTTTCTGGTATGCAAATACAGAAGCATGAAAAATACCATCTGTGTGGGTGGTCTGAAACTTAGCAATTTTTGATTTGCAATGGCTGATAAAGTTAAGATGTTCCCAGTGTTTTATGAGCTATTACTACCTTGTGAGTGTAGGGAAGAGTATTTTAAAAAATAACTTTTAAATTAACTTTAGGGTTTTTTTCCCGTAATTCTAGAACAGCTTATACATACTTGGGAAGTAGTAATCATATTGTCTGATGGTGTATGTCAGATTTAAGAATGGGAAAGAGGAGAAAATATAATCTGTTTTTGCAATATGGTGAGGTTTACTCTTTAAATTTGGTGACTGTCTGACATATAGGTGGCAGTATATGTGAACAAAACTCCAGGACTATTGGCTTGCATGAAAAAAACCCTGTACTGCCCTGTTCTGGCCTTCCATCTTCAGAACGTAGAGAAATTGTTCTTAAATCAGCACATGTCAGACTAATTGAGCAATATTCTTCTTGCGCTGGTAATGCATTTTCTAGATCTGTTATTTGGTGTTTTTCCATGCTTCAACCAGGTTCCAAAAATCACTAACAAGTGCCAAGCAAATTTGGTTTCAGAAAGTACGCAGCGGGGATTGCACCCTGTCCAAAGTAAGCACAGAGGCCCCGTTCAGGAAACCAATTTACTGCCTTCCCTGCATCTGTGGTGTGTGACTCGCACTATGCAAAAGGAATCGGTCAAGGCCACCAGTGAGAAAATATTCAGGAGGAAACAAGAGCAGTAGAATGCTTTTGAAAGGTGGCTGCCTATGCTCTTTTCCTCAATATACAGCCTGAAACGTTGCCTTCAACCCCAAGATGTTACCTTCACCATGGCAGGGGGTTGGAGCTGGATGATCTTTAAGGTCCCTCACAACTCAAACCGTTCTGCGGTCAGTTTCCATGGAAGTCAAGTGCTCAAAATCTTCACCAGCACCTGCTTTTTAAGTGTAGCACAGCTAACATTAATGCTATTTGTTTGGATTTCACCAGTATCTTAGTATCACCATATTAGTACGCCTTGCTCATGTTAAATGAACCTCAGAACAGCCAGGTGTGGTGCTGCTTTCTCGGGGCTCATTTGGAAACCGGAGGAGGACCCACGAGGCTTGCTTCTCAGATTGAGGTCTAGAAACAAAATCCACTTCCCTGAGGCAGTTTCCCACTCAACTTTTGCTTCCTTGCAGTAACGCCCAAAGAATGGCTTCTCCGAGAAGTTCGCACCACAGTAGTGCTGCCCAGAGGTACTGCTAGGAGGGGGTCCTACCAGAGGGATGAGCCAGTGAGTGTCTAAGTGACACTTCCACGTCTCTGTAGCACACTTGGCACGCACACTGCATCACGCACAGAGGACAATCTGCTCAAATTCCTAACTAGATGCTCACCAGGGGAAGCTAGGGAGGGGCTGTTTCATTTAGAAATGTTTCCTGTTGAAGATCTGTGAGAAGAAAAGGGAGAACGGAAAGCAATTTGGGAGCACAAGCAAGGGACAGAAACGGTACTTCCCTGAGCAAAAGCAGTTGTGAATGCTGACGATGCCTTGCTGGGAGGGCAGAAGGCCTCCCCTCAGGTCTCCTTTGGGAAGTGACAGGATCCATATTCAAGCACAGGCAAGTCCGAGGGGCACACCTATATCTCCAGCTTTAGCGAGGCTGGTCTGCAGCCAATGCAGAAAGACACATTCCTCTACAGGATGGGTGAAATGATGAGAGGGCTCGCCAGGTGAATTGTTCATTGGTGCTGGGAAGAGGCAGCTCCCCCTCCACCTTATCTGCTGGTTGTGTGGTCCCTCCTTTCTCCTGCACAGCTCCAGCGTTCACCAGACTGCAGTGAAACTAGTTCTTAAGAAGCGGAAAATAAACCCTTTTATCTTTTCTGCCCCTCCCACCTCCTCAGGTTAATTGTCTCCCAGGGTAATGAGGTGAAGCAGACAGGCAAGAAGGCAGCTGAGGGCCAGAGCAAAGGAGGGTGAGCGTGGGATCAGGACCACATGGAGAGCTGAGTGGCCCATGCAGCAGCAGAGACAGAGCTTCTCTTTGCCATTTCTGAAGCTGTCCTCTGTTCGGTTCCTCCTCTGAACCACTCTTGACTGAGTCCTGAGGGAGCGTTTGACCAGCTAGACGTAACCGTGAATTTACTATCAGCGTATCTTTCACCAGTACCAAAGCCAGATGAGGTAAGAACTGTTTAAACTGGCAAGAATGTACCCGCATGAACAAGACCAGAAGTAGGAAATTCTTATCTCTAAGTGAATTGCTACAGGCCCCATCTACACTTGAGTCTAGAGTCATGAAGCCGGAGTGGACACAGGCCAGGAAGCTCTAAAGCGGCTGGCTGAGAGGCTGATAGCAACAGGGCTACAGAATATGCTCTAGTCTACAAAACCCAGCCAAACCCTGAGTAAATGTTTGCACCGCCACCTGTCAGAGCACCATACAGTTATCAATATATCTGCTGACACTAGTTTATAAGCAGCACAAAAAGCCCTAAGGCTGAAGTACAGACGTAACCTTGTAAAACAGCTCATGAAAAGAAGTTCTGTTGTATTTGTCCTTCGTATTTTTTTTCAGTTTCTTTTCCAAATACTTTTACCGCAAGTAAAATAAAAGGAACAGGAACTGCTTCTCCCTATAAGAGTCCCGCTACCCACCTTCGATAGCCTAGGTGAAGAAAGGAATGAGAAAAAGGGAAAGCTGTTCATTCAACTCTCTCTTAAAAATTAAGGTACGTGGAAAAGGGTTTATTTACATGGAGGAAATGGACGTTGCTGATGCAAAATGTGCTGTGGCTTGATTGCTTCCATCACTGGGAAAGCGAAGCTGGCTCAGACCTAGACAGCCAGATAAGCTGGGGAGGCAGGTAGGTGTTGGAGAGGAGCCAATGAGATAGGATGACATGGCAGGTATGAAAAGACACTTGATCTGCGTGGGAGTCAGCACTGCCAGGCAAGCTGTTGTGATGAGTAGCAGGGATATATGTTAATAATAAATAATATACTTTGAAGCTAGCCTAGCAGTGGACAGACTAGGGATTCCTCCTATAGTGCAAAGCTTTGGCAATAACGTATTCCAGCTCAGATGGGCGAGGGAGAGCGTGAAATGAAAGAGCAGAGCTCACTGGCTGTGATAAACGAGTCTTGAAGGATTCGTAGCTGTCTAATGTGGAACATATGCAGCGTGCCCTGTTTATGAGTGAAGACCAGGAGCCCGACATGTGTCAGGAACTGAAGACTGGCTACTGTTCTGAGAGAGGAGCAGAAGGCAAGCACTGAATGGCACTGAGGAAATTGTGCCACGGTTATTTAAGTAAAACACTGCAGATGAATTCTGGTACTTTGAAATCAATGCAGTTATATCAACACACAAATGAATTGAACTCGAGGGAAACAAGGATGAGGAAGTAATTAAAAGCCCTTGTATGTGTGGACAACCAAGTAAGACAGACCACCTTAAAAACTGCTTTCCTGGCCTTGAAGAACTGATCTAAGTGTTCTTAAGGGGGCAAATGATCAAGAAAATGAATTGCTTGGTAGAGCATCTGTAGAAACTGGTAAGCCTAGCTAGGTAAAAATTGAGCGAAGTAGTCATCTTGGGTCTTCAAATTGAGATGGAACCTTTAAAACTGCCCTGGTAGAGTGTTTGCTCTCTTATCAAGGAGCAGACTGTGGAAGAAATTATGCCTGAACAAGCTTTGGCTGTCTGAGGATGCAAGAGAAAATAGATGCTGAAATGGCAGAGAGGATGATTTCAAACAGCTTCTGCACGAACGCTGTCCTGCTGCCTGGTCTCTGACCTGGTCTCGCAGAGTACTGTGGGTCAACTTTCTACGTGCCCACGTGCTTGTTCTGGAGCTCTACTTGTGTACTGAGACAACATGATTTCTGCTTTTATAGCCCTCTATACTTAATGGGCATGTTAGGACAAAAGCCAATTTATTTCTAACATCTCTTCTCTCAGCACTTCTTGTGTTTCTGCTTCTGAATCGAGGGGAGGCATTCTACAGTAAGACACTAATAAATAGCCTTTCCTTGGGGGAAGAAACATTTTCCCATCCTTAAGAAATTTCTTCGGCCATGTGAAATTCAAATTTGTTAACTTGCTCTACAAACAGCAACTCATTTAGAAACAAATTACAAATATTAGATGGAGACAGTGAACTTGATAATGCAGTGCTGCCACATCAGTTGTAGAATAATGCATCTTAATGAAGGCTTCCCATGTGAATAAACCATTATATTTACAAGCTTTTCACAGTTAATGACCCAGAACTGGATAACGAAACTCACATTTTTAGTGTGGTCCTCTGTCAGCAAAAGTATACATATTAATAATTGATGTTGCTGTAAAAATAGGACTTAATATGAAGATTCCCGAGTTTGTGGGAAAATAGGACTACATGGTCCATTAACTTAAAATGCTTATCTAATGTTTGATGGGCTTTGTCTTTAAAATCCTTGTTTAAATTAATAAGGCAAAATGGACATTTGTCTACAAGAGAATTTTATTCCAACTCATCAGTCACAAGTACACTGATGAGAGAGCACTGTTGGATATTTCTGTTCTTTACTCCTCCCTCCTTTATCCTTCCCAAAGAGAATTTAGGTGTTATGGAAGTGGTAGATGCAGCAGCAGAAGGAAAGAAGTAGTTCCTGACACCTCTCAGGTAAGCCAAAGTGATGAAAGTCACTAAGAGCTTCCCCTTTTTGACTTTGGAACTGAAATGCTCAGATCGCTCTTCCCTAGCTTGACAAGCCTGCTATTCTGCTTAGTCAGCTCAACAGCTCCTTCCAACACCGACTGCTTGATTGTTCATTATAAACCACTTAGAGGTGTGCAGGCTGGCTGAACGCGCTTAAGGCTACAGCTCTACATATAGGAGGCTCCACGCTGTGGAACTAACTGCTCTTCAATTGTTCCATTACGACTACACTTATGAGGAAAGATAGTCTTCAGTTCAACGAAATAAATACATTTCACTTCCCGTTTTAAGGCTAACATTCCTATTACGCCTGAGAGGTAGATTTACTGCAGTTTTTATTACTTGGTACTTAATTTAGGACAGCTTCTTCTCTCAAACCTGAAGCAGCACGGCTGAAACACAGACTAGTTTTATGAGATGACTTCAGTAAATGTTCTGCGATAGACAGTATTGTTCGTAACCATAATCTTTTGATGGCTATAGTAGTTGTGTAGCATTTTGCTGTAGACTGCTTATTTTCAGTAGAATAATTTGCTTCTCTGGAGGACTTTATTTCATGGAATGGTTTGGGTTGGAAGGGATCTTGAGGATCATCCAGTTCCACCCCCCCTGCCATGGGCAAGGACAGCTTTTGTCTAGGTCAGGTTGTTCAAAGCCTCATCCAATCTGGTCTTGAAATCGAATTTCCTAAAAAAACTTACTATTTTTTTAAAGTAAGGATTTTTAATGGTCATTTATTTTCAGTAATAGTGAAAGTGAGATTATTTTTTTTTCACACTTAGGCTATGCAGACAAGTAACTGCTAGAAGACTGAAGGAGTGCACCACTGAAACAGCTGAGCTCCTGTTCTTCACTCATGGCAGTTTTTCTACTACATTTTAAACTAGCGATCCAAATTCTCTTTTAAAGTTTAATATTGGAGTTAGTAATGTTCTTGCCTTCTCATTTTCTCAGTGTGTTTTGTCTGGCTGCAGGAAGGATGCATTTTAAGGACATCTCTTGTTTTATGAAGACTGTACTCACATAGGTTCTGTGGTACATAAATGGTGAGAGCCACATCAATTATATGGCTGAATTCCTAAATTAGGCACAAAATAGGAGCAACTAAGCAAAATATATTACATCCATTAAAGCTTCCCTACTCTATGATACACTTCAATGGTTTTGCCAATTAAATTAACTGTCATATGCATTCAAACAAAGCATTTGTAGTAAAAGGCCTTGTTAGAAAAACATTGAAAATGGCCTTTTTATAGATTTATGTGTTGTATATATATATAAAAATATTGACGCGCAACGCTTCAGTAAGATGAAAGAAAATTTAAAGTGGCAAAATAGTTACATTCATGACCATATAAGTTTATATAAGTTTGGTTCTGTTTATTTCCGATACTACACCTGGGCACGCTGTCAAACTTCTACTAAAAATGGCAAGTACGTTTTGGACTCTGGAAGGCAGTGACTTCATTGTTAGTGTGACTCCCGCCAATGAAAACCAAATTACTTAGGGGGCTTCTTGCTTCCCAGCGTCTTCCTATTTCAAAAATAAGCAGGTTTAAAATTTCTCTTGAAAACAGGACAGATTAGTTATCACTGTTTAGATGTATATGTACTCCTGGTGAAGTAACATGTGACTTTGTGCTGACATCTGAACATCATCGAGGCTGCAAGTAAAACAAAAGCAATTTTAATCTTATGCTTGATAAGACCAGGCCTGGTGTGTACCACTACTGGCACTGCCCACTTTCAAGAGCTGAAGAAAGATTTTAAATTTCACTTACTTACGTAGTTAGCAGTTTGTTAAATCCCATGAATATTTATTTAGTCACAGTACAGTGTTTACACAGGAGGCTATTCTGGGAAATGCTAATTTTTTCTAACTAGATGAAATGAATTATATTTATCAGGAATTCAAGGAACCAGGAATGTTTGGCAGACTGTTTTCTCAGATATAAATAAAAGTGTTATCCAAGACAACATGCCTAAATTAGGGTATGTTGAAAAGAGGTAAGGAGGGGAGAACAGTGTTATTACTTAAGAATGCGTAGATCCTTTCATGCGAAAAGGATATAGGAGAAAGAAGAATGGTGGAAATACCATGTGAGAAAATCATAAATCAGCGTGCATTGTGTCACTAACTCTGATAAGGGCTGGAATTATGACGCTGAGCAATGTGAGAGTTGTGTAACTAAATCAATGGATGTACCTGTGAGACAAGAAGGTGTTTACATGTATGCATGTCCAAAGCATGCAGGGTTCACTCCTATAAATTATTTAAGCCTGTAGAGCACTTGTTTCCAATGGGGTTCATTATCTGTGCCTGTTAAATGAAGAAAATGAGTAAGGGGGATGTCTGGCCTCAAAGACACAACAGTAGGCTGAGTGCCTAAACTGGGGTGGACTTCATCTCATCTTTTTGTATTCCTTGTCCTGAGGCTACTCCTCCCCTTCCGTGAATCAGTCTAATTGCAAACTGTTTTTCCTGATATTTTATGTTAAATCCAACTTTTCCTCTTTCCAGCGGCCTGTTTTCTGAGATTATAACTACTTGCAAGGTCTACCCTGTTAGAAGAGTTTGTTAGGCAGAGTGCTGAGTCTAGACCCTCTATTAGGCTTAGGCTGCTTTGCATCACCCGGATACAAAGCAGTTGCCAAAGACCAGTTTGTGCTTCCAGTTATACTGGGTGATAGCTCACTTGGGGCACTGCAGCAAATAGAAAGGATCAAAGCAACCTCTGATGACACTTCTAAGTGTCAGAAATGGACAAGTGGAAGGACACATCCATTTAAAAACAAAGAAAAACAGTACATTATAATTGGGATGTAAAGGTAAAATACAGCAAGGAAATACAGGTTGGTTTGGACAGCACGTGCATATTTTTAAGACAATTTAGTGTGTTTTCTTGTGATATTAGTGTGGTTGATGTGGCTTAAATACAGACTTAAGCCTGGAATTTTGGTTACAGTGGTCGTGCTGGAGCTGGTAGAAAACAGCATTGTGGCTGCCATGTGAGGAAGATGAGGAAATGGGTCAGGATACAGTTATCAAGATATATGTGCTCTTAGCGAGACTTGCTTCTTTTTACAAGTTAAGCTGGTATGGTAAATGGTGATTTATCAGAGATTTAGAAAAACATGGGCTGAGGGAGTCATGCTGTTTCTCCAATTAAGCTTTGATAAATAATAATAATAATGAGGCTTTACTTTTGAGCCAAGAAAAATCTCTGGAACTCACAGTTTCTACTCTGTCATCAAGCAGAAGATGAAACAGAATAAAATTCCAGAAAAGATACATAAATTTGTCTGAAGAAAGTAGACAGTAAAGAAAATAATACTGATGAAAGTGAAAGACTGGACAATTCCTAGTCTTTGCACATATTTCCACATTTTTTTAGGCCAACAGAACCAATTTTTTAAAAAAAAAAATCATTATTCAGAGTTTCAAATGGATGAATTCTTTTTGTGAAGCAGTATTTAGATGAAAATAACATAGACATTTTTAAAACAGCTGTAATTATAAGAGAACTTATATTTATTGCAGTAAAAGCCAAGTCTCCTTTGGGATGCACTTGGAGTAATGGATGGCTCGGTCTTCTAATTTATCTAAGTCGTACTGCATTAGAAAAGCAAATTCAACATATTTACACATGAAGATCTGTGGTCATTTTTTAGAAGGCTGATGTGATCATACATCAAAGGGACCTGAACTTTGGAGCTCACTGCCTATCTATCAGTATGAACCAATGCCTGCTCGCCGCTCACTTCCTTTGGAGACCATGGAAGGGAATGTGGCCTGAAAAGTTAAAAGGGAAGCACAAATGGGGGATAAAAACCCACTAGAAATATGAACAGTTGTTGGGTTTTCTTTTCTATTCAGAGGTATCATTTTTTTCCCTACATCCTTTGATTATATACTTGATAAAGAGTAACGAGTCTGAGCGCAGAGTTGCAAAGATCAACTCTTGTTCCTAAATGGAAGTTGGGGAATGGATACGCTATATGTGTTTGGTTTTAATTCCCTTCAGCCCTATAGATTTCTTCCTCATAATAGGGCTATTAATATGCTAGTTGTCAGCTACTCCTATCATCGGCCACTGTGAAAAGAGCACTTGGCTGTGAACCTCCAACAACTGATTTTAGACTTAGACTTCCTTCCCAAGTTTTAAGACTCGACAGAAACTGTCACAGGACTTGATAGGAAATGATTCCTTGTTTTGCAAAAGGTGCAATACCTATTTCTTTTTCAGTATATTTGCCATTTTAGGCCTGCAGTACTTTGGCAGAACTGGTACCCGAAGCTCTGGTTAGCTATGCTGGCCACACTTACTGACCAGCAGATGCTAAAGGCAATAATTCTTAAGGTGTTATCTGTGTTTAACATGGCAAACTTAGACAAATGCACGTGCTACTTCTTAAAGATAAGATATTAAGGTCATTCTTAATTGATGTGTGTTTGTCAGAGGCATGCTATAGGTATGTTTAGTTTTCATAATCCTATAAGGTAGTTAAGCACAACTCTACTGCTGGGCAAGAAAATCATCCAAATTATTGGTAAGCAGAAAGCACGTTAAGGACTGTAGAACCTACCAAAGGCAGAGAAGTGTTGACTGCTTCCATAATGTGGTGTTGTGAAACAGCTGTAGTAGGACGTGGTGCAAGGGCTGTGCTACCCGTAGTTGGAGTTGGAGAGCTGTGAGGCTTCTTCTCAGGTGCTTTCTAGGAAGGAAGGTGTTGAGAAAGAGATGTACCTTCTCTGATTGAGGGAGGAAGAGGTGTTCTCACTATTTTTCCATCATACCACACAATCTAACTGATCATGGGCAGCAGTTCATCTCCTTCTGCTTTTGCAGTACGTTGTGGGGAATATTTTCCCTGTTTCTATATGAACTTATGGAAACACTGATGTATTAATATGTCAGTTTTGTCCTGCTTTTCCCCTACTCTTGACATAAAGCATTAACTGGCTTGCAGAGAGATGGGAGAAGACAACTTTGTGGCTTTAATTCTACTTCAGGAATAAGGCAGCTCAAGTGCCTTGGAATTATGAATTAAAAATTGATTAAGAAAACCTCCTTCCTCTGTCATGCCTGGGTCAAATTCCTTACAACCTGGGGCGAAGCCGTCATTGCCTGTTTCTGTATCTGCCATACACATTGGGGTATGTATATATTAGCACAAAAAACATGCAGTGTAAGACAAATTGCACTACTTCTCTACCATCTATCATTTCAGTTTAGTTCTGTATTCCTTAGAAACTCCTTTTAAAAGAGGAAGAATCTTAGAAATCAATTTTTCATCTTCTACTAAATTACAATAGTCCAAAGAACAGACAGACTGTGGTGTTTTATGTTCTCTAAGAAGCACTACTTACCATCCCCAGAAATATCATTTCCTCTTCTCTCATTTTCTGTGTTTTCTTACGCTGGTTATATCCACGCCAAGCCTGAATTGTAAACAAAACTCTAATGAGATAAATTGGCCTTGCTACAGCTTCCTTTTCTGAGGCAGACACAGGAGAAAACAAATAGAGGAAGGAAAGGCATAATATACAATTGAAACTATTACTCTTTAACAGGTTGCTACCTGTTACATTTCTTTCCTTTTTTTAAAAAAAAAAACCCAAATTCTGAGGTGTATTATTCCCTCACACTCATATCTCTAGCTCCTAAACACCACGACATGAGGGTTTCAAAAAGCGTTTGGATGGAGCTCTTGTTCTAGTCAGGATGAACTTTCTGAATTATTCACATTTAAGGACTGCTTCTGGGATTTAGCAGTGATCTCCCTTTCTCATTTTTTTCATTCCAAGTTTTGGAATGAACTCTTTCCCTGGAGATCACAGGAAAAGGCATGAATTCCCTGAGATGCACTGGATTCCACGGGGATGCCAGAAAGAGCAAATGAGGTCATAAAAATCAGAAGGGAAAAACAACACATAGGTTATAAAGTCATCCTATATTGCTAGTGCAGGACTGTTTCAATTGATCTCCCATCTAGGGGCCTGTCTCATTTTGTTAAGTGGTTGAAATGATGTATTTCACCTTGCTAGAGACCCTGAAATCTATCATTTAAGAACATTTCCCATCCTTTGAATTGTGTTTGTCTAGTGCTGTTCTTCTAAACAAAACATTGGGATTTGGTTCTGCCATAAATGTTGTTAAATCGGAGATCTCACCTTTTGAATGGAAATGGCAGCATCATTTGGATTTGGACCCATCTGGCCCTGATGCTTAGCCAGTTGTTTCTCCTCTTTAAGGTAAATTCTCCTCATGTATGCCATTCGACAGCGGCCTTGCCGAGCCCGTTCTGCAATCTGGATCACTCTAACGGCTTCTTCAACAGTCATGGCCCTAACAGGGGTCTGCAACAGACAGAGCAAAATAAGCAAAATATTAGTTCTGTGTTTTGTTAACTGCCTACACTAGCTGGCAAACAGAACCACCAACGAACTGGGCATGGAAACTGTAAGACAAAATATCCTGTCACAAAGAGCAGAGACTCCCTTCTCAGTGCTATTTTGCAATATCTTGGAAATCTGAGATGTTGAGAGGTGTGTTTTTCTGAGGACCTTTAGGGGAAAGTGAGCCTGATGTCTCGATGTGTGACAAGAAAATTCTGATGCTGCAGCGGGAAGCAAGAATGGTTTTATATGGCTTATGCATCCTGTGGAACTTCATCCATTTGAGGAAAAAAAAAAAGACATAGCTCCTAGGCTATGGAATGTCTTCCTTTTACTTTTCTGAAGGGAAGAGTTTCTGGATGTGCTGCTGGGATCTCAGCTGTCTTGCTGAATGGAAGGACAAGCTGTTCGGAGTCAGTCCAGCCCAAGTCAAAGAGGCTTGGGAAGTAACATATCAGAACAGTGCAGCTGGAGAGAGGGACTTCTTGCTCTCGAGAACTCTTGCTAACCCCTCAGGCTCCCCATGGAAAAGATGAATTATTGTCCTTTCTTGACGTTAATCCCCCTATTGGAGATAGTTCACATTTGATGCTTACATATATTTGTGTGGAGCTTACTATACTACCACACTTTCAGCAGGGCTTTCTCTAAAAGAATTACACAGAAGGACAAACGATCTGCACAGCAGACTCCTGATGAACGCCACTGTTTTTGATTTATGTTAGAGAGCACCGTCATGGACACTGAAGAATACAGTGATCTGTTACACAGCAGCTGGGATTTCCTGACTGTATGTGGCTTGATACAATGCATGAAGAAGCACTGACACCCCTCTAGCAATCCCAGCAGTGACTGAACTTGAAGTGCAGCACAGGCGACTGGATTCATACTGTGCGAGATTATTTAATTCATGTTTAGCTGAATCCCGTTCTTCTCTCGTGGCACCTTGGTAAGTCAAACTTGGACCCTGCCAGTGTCCAAAGTGCAAGAGCCTGGTGCTCCCAGGTGAGGCTGCACGCCAGTCTCATCTGCCACACTGAGAAGAGGTGACAGCAAAACTGTGGGAAACAAAAAGTCTTCCAGATGTAATGTGCTGAAACAGAGCATCTTCACAGATAACACCAGACCACTAGTAAGAGCAGAGAATTTACCTAGAGATTTACTGTGGAGGCTAAGAGGATTGCAGCTGCCCATTAAAGTAATCTAGCAGAGAGCCTGTTCTTTGCCTCACAGACTGCCCCTGCCTGACCGGTGCTGTTTCTTTCCCTGGGAACCTTCCCTCCGTTGCTTTCCTGGGATCAAGACGCAGACTTCCCCCAACAGCACAGTTACTGCTTGGTGCACTGCAGCAGTTTGACTAAGAGGTTTCACCAGGACCGTCTCTTGTGGGTATAACGGCTACGAAGCCAAATCATCCAGACGTGTAGCCATAGTTGTTTATTTCAGGAGGTTAGCAATGACTGCTTGTGGAAAAGGTCAAAAGTATATCAAATCCAGAACAGTCATCGCTGGAGCACTCATGTACTGCTCTGTAACGACTTTCGTTCTGCCAAAACTCAATTTCCTACCCCTCCTAGCAGCTGCAGCTCTATAGTTGTACAGAGGAGACTGCGGTCATTGTTCAGAGGTTATAAACAACTGAAAGTGCTAATGCTTGCGCTGACCTGAACTCTGAGTTTTGCCCATTCCGGTCAGGAGTCCTGGTTTGGTAAAATTTAAGCCCAACTTGATTTCAATAGGACTGATTACATGATGAGAATTAGCTGGGCAAATAAAGTACCTACTACAATTGTTGATTCATTTCAGTCTTAACCAGACTCAAGATGTGACTGGATATTGTTATGCAGGAAAATGGAATGTTACTTTCTTTATGACTTACCTGTAAACAGACTTCTACTTCTTAACAACTATAAAAATACTTTTTGCTTCAGTGCTCGTATGTTCAGAGACACGTGGCTATAAAGTGAAAAACCATAGTTATGTAGGCACATGGTGCACTTACCTGTGTTTGCAATCCAGCATTAAGCAAAATCCCATCAAGCATTTTCTCCCTCTGCTGCAAGGTTTCCAGATTTTCTTTAATGAAATACCTTGGGATAGGTATTTCTAAGTCTTGCTAGAGGAAGGAATAACCATGAAATGCTTTTAGAACTGTATTAAAATCACATTACTTACTAATTTAACACCTTTGCGAAGCAATTAAACAGGACTGAGATTGTTGAATATTTTGCACTATTGGGGAATTTGACCTCTGTAACAGCTGCTGAGCAGTTACTTTGCAATTACTTAAGGCCTAATTCAACAAAAACAAATAAATCAACCCAGTTTCTGAACCGCAGCAGCACAGAAATCTTTCTTTTTATAAAGGCTCAATTATATTATCAAACTGTTAAAATATTTGGCAGGGTTGCTGGAAATTTAAATGTGATTTCTACTGAAGTGAGTACCTCTGGTTGTCATCCTACTGCTTTTTTTAATCGACATGAAAGATTGTGCATGCAGAATGGCATAACCTGTTCTTTGCATCGTATTCAGGACTGGAGATGATTCTTCAAGAATATTTACTGTTAAGTCTATTTCTTTGGGGCGCGTGTGTACTAGAATATGTGTCTCCGTAGATCTGGTTCATACTGGTGCTGTGGTTCCTATATGCTCTTTCAGGAACATCCTGAATACTTTCTCAGGCAAAAGATTCATGGGGAGGGTCGGGGGAGGCAGGCAGGATAGTTACCCTGTTGTGTTACTCCATAGGAGCTGCACAGTCAAGTTATACAATGATTTGTCCCCAGTTATATGTGGACAATTAGTCTTTTTGCCCAGGGAGCCTAAGATAGATACAAGACTGGATGCTGCACTCTCGGTGCTCCCTGTTCTGCCTGCTATGCAAACTGGTGGGTCTTGACCTGCTTACAGAGACCTTTCACTTGATCCTTTGCAGCCTTAATGACAGCTTTGGTACGGAGAGATGTGGAGGAGAAAAGCTCTGCCTGTAAAGAACAAGCACTGCTCCTGCTTTGATATAGGCACATGGTAAATATGCTGCTCCCAAGCTCGAAGGCCTTCCAAATTCTAAAGCAAGAATTTGTGAGGAAGGCTGTAGCCAATGAAAACAGCTGCTGTGAACTCTCAGCTTAAAGACTTCATGACCCATTCCCTCAGTTGCGCGCAGTGTGGAGCGGGACATCCCTATTATGGCAGCATAAGAAAGCTTCCAAGCAGGACTGTGTTTACCCCTGTTGATTTTTATCAGTGTGGAGGTCCGGCCTGCTAAAGTTTCTAAACATTTGTTTTAAGCCCCCTGTTTGCACCTTCCAACACCCTTGACTGTTCATGGAAATGATTATATGTTATACATTGAGTGCAAATTGCTTCGGGATGGATTACAAATCTGACTGTATTTAGGTAGGAGAAAATGAGTGGTTTGTCCAGACAAATAGGATGCAAGGGCTTTTATGCTCTCAAGTAGCAGTGTGTCAGTCAATGTAGGGGCAATAAATATCTCCGATATCTAACCTGGGCTTTAATTACAAGCGATTCTCGACAGTGACTTTTACTGACTCTAAAGATGAGATCAAAACCATAATACTGAGGCTGGAAGGGGTGGGGGCTAGGGAGCCTGTTTCTCTTCATAGTTCCTTTTTGGGGCCCAGCACTGAAAGCTTGGGCTTGTGATGTTTAGCCTCAAGTCAAATTTGCAGCTTTTTAGCCACTCCAGACTCTGCACGAGATTTGTGTATCTAAATACCTTTACAATTACCCCAGCAAAAGGAGCAAGTGAGCATTGGAAGGCAACTGTGCAAAAACATGAGGCACAGAACTAAAGAGGGATGAAGCTTAGCCTTGCTTAGGACAACTTCTTTATATTGGCGTAGTAAAAAGTATACCGTCTTATAGCATAAGAAATAACGATAAAAAATAAAATGAGACTACTCTTTATCTGCCCAGGGAGGTGGTTGAGCCACCATCCCTGGAGGCATTTAAAAGTCGGGTAGATGAGATGCTTGGGGACATGATTTAGTAGTGGACAGGGACAGTTGGAGTTGGTGATCTCTTAGGTGTTTTCCAGCCTTATGATTCTATGATCCTCTGCCTACAATCACGCTGTATTTTAGCTCATGGTAACACGGTGAAAGTAAGGACTAGAGATATCCTTTGTGGATGCGCTCTTTAAGAAACAGCAGTTATTTGTCAAGTACTGGCCAGTAATTTTGTTTTGAAACTAAGAATGTGCGTTTATTTTTTTTTAAGCAACGTGAGTCTGGATTCCCACCCACTATGGAAAATAACATTTTCTTTTATAAAGTCTGAAATCTTGTCAGGGCACTCATTTTTTTTTCTTTGTATTAGGCAGGTAAGCGATGCCTTCTTAAAATTAAGGTGTGGTGTAGGAATTTGAATTTATGCTTTTTTTTAATAAGTGTCAAGCACGACTTTTCATACTTGCCAACCTTTACTTTTTTGCTGCAGGTGGATTTACTGATAAATCATGAAAACAGTAGTGCTTAATGACTTCAAAATATAACTTGAAGGCTCAGTTTACCCGGAGATGTGTTTATGCTCTCTGATGTTGTTTTCTCATAGTTCTCTGCTGTGATTAACACAGAAAGTAAAGAGCTGTTTTCAATTGATGGTAATTACTGTGCTAAATTTGCAGAGTGAAATTCAGATATAATTGCAAGGAGAAACACGCCTGAAAATCTCAAATTAATGCTATAATGATAATAAGTAATTTATCTTGCATTATAACTAGGATCCTGAAAACAATAGTAACTGAAGCTCCAACTTTTAAGCTATGAGAAGCGGTACCTGGATTTGACAATAGGTGGGGCTGTCTGCGAGTGAAGTAACTGCCTTTTACAGCTGATTTTTCATCCTGCTTTTAAAACACAGCTTCAAGACTTTGAATAATTGTAATTTCCATCTGGTTCAGGGGGCTCCTTTTATATTAGGCGGTCCTGAACCCTGGATGTTGAATATGGTCCCAGCTCCTGCCTCCTTTACAATGAGCCTTGTCTCAGATTTCTCATTTTGGTAGAACTCGTGGACTGGACTATGGAACTTCTAGCATTCCCTGTAATCTCTGGGAAAGGCCCAAGGCTGGGATGATTCTCAGTGATGTAAAGGGCAGACCATAGTGGTCTGTACCTTGGTTATCTCTTGCCCATCTTATCTAATCCCACGCTAAGATCAGACAGGGTCAAGCTGCTGTCATTAATGGTGAAGCTCTCGAAGTTAATACAACTTCATATTAGAACACGTGCATGCGAAAGATCCACAGTGCGTGCTGCTCTGGAGAAGTGGAAATCATAGAATCATTAGGTTGGAAAAGGCCTTTGAGATCATCAACTCCAACTGTACTTGTCTACTACTAAATCATGTCCCCAAGCACTTTTTCCACCCGCCTTTTAAATGTGACATATTGATCAAGGAGTGTAGTCTGGGTCAGAGAGTGCAGGGATAAGATGAGGGGTAATGGGTTTGCAGCTGAATGAGGGAAGATTTAGATTAGACATTAGGTAGAAATGTTTTCTTGTGAGGGTGGTGAGGCACTGGCACAGGTTGCCCAGAGAAGTGGTGGCTGTCCTGTCCCTGGAGGTGTTCAAGGCCAGGTCAGATGAGGCTTTGAACAGGAGGGGTTAAAAATGGATGGGCTTTAAGGTCCTTTCCAACCCATATCCAAATGATGATCAAGCAGATCAGCATTTAAAATCTTGATCCAATATATAATGTTCATCATAGATCAAATATACTCTGATCTTTAATTAAAATGCCGTAATTACTGATTGCTTTGTACCCTAGTGAATGTGCAGGAGACTAAATCACTTTGTGGAGCTTCACAGACTGCAAGTAAATGTGACTGTCCTTAAAGTACAGGTTAGGTGAAGTTCCTATGAATTTGTTCATAGGAAGTGCAGGCAGACCTACTGGGAGAAGTTGTAGATGTATCAGGAGATCGATAAAGTAATGAAACTCTGAGTGCTCCAGATTCACCATCTCTTTCTTGATCTCTAGGATCCGGCCAATTACACCATCCAGCACTTGCCGAATCAGTGCCTGTTTCTGCTGGTTAACGAGTTGGTCGTGGGCTTCCTCCAAATTTCGCAAGATTTGCAGGTATTTGATGTAGGAAGTGGCTAACATATCGAATACTTTCACATGATCCTTCTCTGGCTGGAGGAACTCGTTTTTTTCTCTCTGGAGCAGAATGTCAAGGTCTTTCTGGGCATCTCTCCACATCCTATGGTAGGTGCTAATTGAAAAGAGGAGACAGTATTAACCTGACATGAAAGCAAGAGTTAGCTTACAGTGATGCTCTATGTGTGCAGATTTCTCAAAAGAGCAAGCCTGAAAATCTGAGCTGTTATATGTACAAAAGGTTTTGACTACAATGTATTTTAAAAACCATTAGCAAAAGTTACTCTTTTTGATTGTTTTAAAAATAGGAATCTTAAAATGTTGTTTTATTAAACTTTTCACTTCATCCTTAATATGCTTCAAGCATTCTTCAAATGCTTGAGGCTACAACTCCCAAACAGCACCATGAGTTTCACTCAATAGTGCTAAGTGAGGAGATGGTTTAATAGTGATGGTGTCTTCCCCCAAAGCCTTAATGATATGGTAGGTCTGGTTTAGGTCTCTGTGTGTTTGGGATATGGGACCAATTGATGTTTCTGAAGCATGTGCTGGTTTTCTGCTGTTTGGAAGTGGTCGCTTGGAGCTAATTGTAGCGTAAGGGCCGCAAGGTAAAGGTGCTAATGTTAAGAGTGTAGCTGTGGGTTTTATTTCAAACGTGAAGTGAGAAAAGTAATTTAAATTATTTGTACGGTAGCAACTGTTGCACTCCAAGTGATAGCTAAACATCTGGTCCAGGGGCTTAGAGGACTACGTGACATGGAGGATGCCACCTAAGGCCTGCTTCATTTCCAGAAGTGATAATGCTGTTTATTTGATGGTTTTGGTAGGAATAGGTGGAGCTCTGATGTGAGCATGGATGGGCTGTCAGTGGCTTTTTGTGGCAAAAGCAGATCAATGCAGAATTGTATGGGAAATCATCCTAAAGGAGAAAGAAGTGAACTCTGGGCAACGAGGCTTTAACTCAGAGAGGGGCTCAAACAGCAGGTTTGACACTAAAAGGTGTGAACATCTGTAGTAGTGAAAGACCTTTTCAGGTTTTGTTCTATTTTGCAACCTTTCTTTGCCAGCAGGAGTCTCTCTAGGGAGTGACAGGTGTCAAAAAGTCTTAAGTCTTCAACAACGCGTCTCTACCAGCAGAGCACTGAGACTCGCTTAAGCTGGGAAGAAAAAACAGTTTCTGGATTCATGTTGTCAGGTTTGCAGGAGGAGGAGGAGGAGAAAAGAGTGGGCTGAAGTAACAAGGAAAGCTGACTCTTGTTTCTCAGACCTGGAAACAGAGACCATTGGACTCAATGGTGCAATACACGTGCTTAGCTTTGCTATTGCTTGCTCTTCTAGAGCCTCGCAAAGAGGGGTGAAGACAGTAAAGGCCATGGAACCGTGAGACAAGCTTTCTGAGTGGCACTGAGCAACTGCTTGTGTATTAATCCTGATGAGAATGCTGGGCAGCCATTAATATTGCTCATGCTTGGTAACAAAGGTCCAAGCTAGAACTCTGTCAGCTGATCTTACTCTTCCGAATCTCAGAGTACAGAATGACCCGAGGCTTCTGCTGCATGAGACCAGTGGGGTGAACAGGACAAACTCCAGCTCACAAGTTCCCTGAGTGTAGAATGTGTGTTGCATGTCCAGGATGCTGCTGGGACTCCCTGCAGCAGTCAGCAAAATCACCAACAACCTGAACCCTCCTACTGAATTTGCACCATTAACTTTTTAAAGTGCATAGTCTACTTTCCAGCTGACCGATGTTTCTGCAGGATGCAGCTGGTCTGGCTTTTCCTAATGCCTCTGAAGCCCACCCAGGTCTTTCCCTTCCTTTTTCTCCTCCTTCATTTACATCCCATTGCACCATCCCATGCACTCAATTGCAGCAATTAACCCAGGTGGGGGAGATAACCAAAATAAAACCAGCAGAGTGGAGAGGATCAGCACAAACAAGATCAGCATTAGCTTTGACCTAACAGCTCTGCTGGTAGATCAATGGGAGTTTTGTACACTTCCTCTGAAGTCAGTACACGGAAGAACATATACTAGTGTGAGGTTCACGGGATTTTCCAGCCAAGAAGGAAAGAACACAGTGTTGTACTTCCTTAGCTGTGCCTGCTCACAGGCTGTTTGATAGTGGGGAGGTTATAAATCTTGGAGGAAGCCTGGCCCTGTAGGTTGTCCCCATGGCCACACCATGGGTTTATGAACAGTGGGTGTCCTCGAGCGAGAGTGTTTTGAATGCAGGTTATTGCACGGAGACAACAGATTATTCTGCAACGGGAACTGACTCCACGATTGTCCACTCCAATTTGCAATAATCTCCCTTTTTGCCTCCTCTGACTGAGGAATGTCAAGTGGTTCCTCCTGCTGAGCCAGCTAATATCCAGTTTCTTTTTATATTTTGAATGACTTTTAGGCAGAGGTGGGGGATGGAGACAGAGTGCTTTCGCCCTTCGGAGTACGTTAACGCAAGGCAATATAGATGGAACAAAATTGCTTCCATGAAGCATTAGTTTACCAGATAAGCATTAAGATCATTGCGAGTACGTTGCTCTGGATCAGATGTTAAGACTACAATGGTATGTATGATGGTATGGTTGCAGTGATACTCTGTGTGAATCAAGGCAAAAGACAGGAAAATAAAGTCCTGAAGGAGAGGACTGATGTGGAGCTGCTATATTTTCAGCTCCTGTGTCCCTATTGCAGTCAGGTTGGCCAACATCTTGGGGGACCTGGCTTTAGTGTGTTAGGCACATGATGGTGAACAGCAGATACTCGATAACTGGACAGTGCCAATGGAAATGGGATTTGAATATCTCTTTGGTTCAGCCTGATTAAACTCTGGAGAATACATACACAGCCATTTGTTTCCCCTTTCCCAAAGCAGGATTAAAATAATTAATTCAGGTTTTACTCAGGTCCAAGTTGGGGGGCCCTTCTGGACTTGTTTGAAGGATTAGATGTGCTTGGTGTTCGTAGCCCTTTCTGGGGGCCTTGGCAGAGCTGCTATAATCCTGAGAAGCCTTTAAGCTCTGGAGAGAAACGTGTTCAAAGTAGTTAGAAGGAGTAATGCATGTCTTCACGGTTATGCATTGAAAGCGAAGGACAGGACTGACTCTCTTTGACTGTTAATCAGGAAGCATGTGACTCCTAAGTCCCTATTTGAATTTTTTCCTATTTGCTTAGTCTCCTTTAGCATCAACTCCCTCAAAATTGCTTCCACACGCTTAACGGGGAGTACCACAGTCTTGAATGCGCTGGCTTTTCATTCAGTCTTACTGGTTCAACTTGCAGGCATGTTTCCATTCTGCAGTGGGTAGGCTGTGAGCTGCATCTGTGCCTGAGGATAATCATAGAATCCCTACACTGGAAAAGATCTTTAAGATCAAGTCCTACCGTACCCATCCACTACTAAAGCATATCCCTAAGCACTTCATCCACAATGATTCTGTATCAGAGATGGATTGGAGCATCTAACTAACACAACAGTGCAGGGAACCAGCAGGATTCAGTATCCTTTTCTTACTCAAAGCATAAGGTTATTAAATCCTGGAAAAGAAAGTCTGTCTCTTGATCTCTGCGTGTTTACTGCAGTGTAAGGAATGCTGCACATTGTCATAGCAACTACAAAATAGGAGTGTTATGGGGAAAATAAGCAACGCTGTAATGGGATGAGGGAAAAACACATAAAGTGACTTAACTCCAGAGCCCCCAGAGAGCTTTCTGGCAGCTTACAGCTTGGAGGCAAGGTCAAGGCGTTCCTCCTAACCGATGTCCCTTCTTTTCACTCCCAAAAAGTAGAAAGAGTCTAAAGCCGGGGCTTAAAAAGACTTGTGTGTGGCATGACTTGCCGTTTGAACCTCACTTCTATTGCCCAAAATAAAGCCAGTTCTGCTTGGTGTGAAACTTAAAAATGTTTTTCTACTCATGTTAGGAAGAGATGTTTAAAATCCTGCTAAACTATGCACCACCTCATTTCAGTATTCCAGGGCCCTCCAACTCCATATTGATGCTTGACCCATCTCTTCCTACACTTAGAAAAAGGTGTTGGTTTTGAGTACAGCTGAGGTTAGCCTGCTTACTTTTGTTCAACTGGTTTTGAGACCTGAGCATGCTCTTCTTGAAAAGATTTGTGCTGAGCATGCAAACTGTCCCTTGGACTCTTGAGCCATCCGGCATCAGTGGAGTCACCTTTGCGTGTGCGGTTTTTCTTTTTGCAGTGTCTTTATTTGGCTGCCAAAGGGAACGCTCTTTCTGTTATTCCAGGACACGGCACAATTTGCACTGCAAGCTGTGTCTGTCTCTGGGTTTGTATCCAGAGACAATATGTCAGCTGAACCTTAGGCTGCTTTGCCTGTTTTTTTTCTGGGTTATGTATGTGGGCTGAACTTTAGACTGTTTAGCCTGTTTTTTTCTGGGCTGTCCATCCTCTGAGGACAGATATATCTCACGTCTTCACGCGCCAGCCGTGCAAATGCAGTGTGTAGCTCTGCATGTAGTGGTTCTGATGGATGGGCACATGGCAAGAGATGCAAGGGAAAATATTTGCGTCTGGCTTGGCCCTAGTACGGAAACTCCCATTTGATTAAATGAGTGCTAAACTGTGTGTGCGCTGCCTACCAGGGATGGAGAAAGCACTAGCTGGGCTTGTGAGAGCCCAACACGTATTCGCCACCCTGCAGACCAAGCCAACAGTCACAGAGCAGACCAGAGGCGATCGAGACAAGGGTCCAGCGACAAGGAAATGTGCGCTGGGGCCTGTCTTCAGGGTGTCCTCTAGCTACTTGGGGCTTGACAGGTCAGGCATTGTGCTGAGTCCTGGGCAAACACGGGGGGAGGGAAACCCTGCCCTGCAGCCTCTGTAAAATAAAGAAACAAGAGACAAAGGTTGGGAGGGGAAAGTGAGGCCCCGAGAGGAAAAGAGGCTTGCACAAATGATGCTGGTTTTCTTTTTTCCCTTCTCTTTTTCTAAAAATCACCAGACTCGAACAGAGTTACCTGCTCAGAGTTAGAAGCTGCTCAGGTATTGCTTGGGGATTGCTGGACTCAATTATGTTATATGAGGAGCTCTGCCTTTTGTCTTCCTACAGGCAAAACGTTATTAAGGGTGGAGATGGGCAGAAAGAAACAGAGATCATTGCCTAATGACACAGCCAAATTGACCAAAAGGTTGTCTGAATCAACTCCTGTTTTAAAAGCCTTTAATCTGCAGTCTGGAGCAGGGCAGACTCGTAGTGCTGAGCCTTAGGGTCCAGCCTGTCTTGCTCCTGAAATAAGATTAGCCTTACAATTATGTTAGACTTCTTAGCTGGTGGTGGATCTAACATTGCCAGATGACTTCCCTTAAGCACGTTTGCTCTAGCCGTGGTGTTTTACAAATTGAAGTGTTTGGGGAAAATAAAAGATAAACTTTTAACGGGCTTTGGTTGTGACAGGGGCAGGAAAACGTGCAGCCTGATGGCATTAACAGGAACAGCTCTGTGCTTCTGTCATCCCCGGCCGCAGTCATTGGTACTATGACTGAAAGTGAATAGGGGATAAAGGATTTTTTGTGGCATAAATGTAAAGAGAAAATGTAGGGAAGGCGAGGAAGCCTACTTTGTTCAGCAGCAGTGGCAACACCCCCACACCTCAGCAGGTCTTGAGCACCTGCTCTAGCCAAGCTGACAAGGATGATGGGAAAAATAGCTCTTTTCTTACTGGAGAGCGTTGCAAATGGATTAATGCAGGGGAGACATTATTCTAGGCTGAACTTTACAGTACCGTGTTCCAAGGGTCATCCTTCTGTGGGTCAGGCTGGAGGCTGCCCTTTGCTTTGAGGCAAGGAGGAGGACAGCAGCCTCTGCTCCTTCACAAGAAGTTTTCCTCCTGGCCAGAGAAGCATGAAAAGCTGGGGAAGGAGAACTTTGGTAACTTTTTTCCTCTTCCTGTGTCTCATGCTGCTGCAGAAACTGTAGTGAGCTCTTGCCTTGAGAGATGGGCAGCCAGAAACAGCCCAGAGCTGAGAAGGCTGTACCTATTCCAGCTCCAAGCAGTGTTTCCCTATACCACACTTCCCTGGGTGTAGTAATGAAGTTTATTTCAGAAATAACCATCCTCTGTATGTAACTTTATTTTTTCTTCATAAGAAAAGGAAAGGACAATCGCCTGTCTACCTGCATGTTTAAGGGCAAATGCTGTGTCTGGATGCTGCTTTGCCTCTATTGGAATCGGGAGGCTTTAAGCTCAAAGGTAACATGGTCTTACTAGGTTTCTTGAAAGCTGAGCCTCCTTCTTTCTCTGTTTTCTAGCACAAGTGCTGCTGGGATACTTCCACTAACAATGCTTTTTTTCCCAAAGGAGACAATGTATGAGTAATGCACAAGATCTTCCCCTACCTGCTCATTGTGGAGGAAGGAGACAGAGAAGAGAGTTGTGGATTTGAGTCTTAGTTGTGATCATTTGAGTTCTGCCCCTGTTTTCCTCCTTTAACATGAGCAGGACGACATGCTAGTGCTCACCGAGGTGGAAAGGGGGGCAAAGATGGATCTGTGAATGCCTGGGAGATGTATGAGAGAGAACATGCTAGGAATGCCCAGGAGGAAGCTAATAATTGTGGCATTTGGATGGAATTTGAAGAATATGGCCTGAGGCCACACACTGAATGAGGGGATAAAAAGAAATATTCAACAACAGTCCAATCGCTGAATGAGGCTGGGACCCCATGGGAAGAAAATAGGATGTGATCATAACAGAAGAAACAGCATCGTAATGCAGCCACGTAAAGTGGAAAAGAGGATTGCAAGTTGCACTGATGTTTTCTTTGGTTTTGCAAACAATTTTCTTTGAGCTTTGGGGATGTAATATAAAATACACAGCTCTCCTTTGGTTGTTTCTTTTCGAAGCAGAAGGGGAGATCCTGAAGATCTCGTCTCAGATTAATGTTTAACCACCGACTAAGTTCTATTTGTGACATGAGATTAAATTTTACAGCTTTTTGATTGTTTAAAGCTCCTTGGTGGCAATGGCAAACGTCTTGTAGCTGATTAAAAACCTGGCACAAATGGCAGAAGTGCCAAGAATCAGCTTTGAACGTGCCTAGTTTAGGACTGTTAGAGTAAGCTAAGAAATCACTGCCTCAAGATCCTGCAGGTCAGGTAAATGATAAACAAATTCATAAAAGAGGAGGAAATGCAGCAAGAAAACACAAATGCAAAAACATCTATGTAAATCTCCTGTTCAGTGCCTGGAACAAAATGTACATCTGTATGCAAATGCTCAGGTTTGAGTACTTTAGGAAGTGTGACACGTCCAGAACTTCTTAATCAACCCTCAACCCTGCAGCGAATGCAGTGGGCTCCCTGTCTCGTGAGCGTTCCACTGTCTTTGGGAAACATCATGCATATCTGGATGCATTGACTTCTGGTTTTCTGGCTGCTGGTGCTTACTGATGCTAAGAGAAGACACCTGAGCGTCTCTGTATCGATACAAAGCTCACTAAAGCAGCGGAATGACATGCTTTAGCCGTATGGTGAACACACCTTGAAGTACTGAACTCCTAGCCACATAAACTGTGTGCAGCGTGACTCTGTACTGCAAAAGTTGCCAGTCTGATTGCTCCAACTTGGGCTGCCTGTAAGACAACTGCCTTGCGTGCCCACTTAGTACAGCTAGCATGTCCAAGCGGCTGCATGAGATGCATGCTGATTCTCCCTCTGAGTGCAGCAGCTGTTCTTCCAGATGTCTAAAAAGCAGCTGCCTACCTCCAGCTCAAAAAAAAAAAAGCGATGTGCTGTGCAGCATTTCTATGCAGGGGACAGGATGTGGCTGTACAGTACTGAAAAAAATTAGTGTTGGAGGCTCAGCTGTGATTACTAATGTGCCTACTTCTTTGTAGGATGGAATCCTTCTTCATGTGAGATGGTGAGATGTGCAGCCATCCCCATTCCCAGCTAAAGAAGGTAGTGTCCCCTAAAAATAATCATGCTCAAGTTCCTTTTCATTAACCCCATGCGTTATTACCTCTTTGCTTCACTGCCCTCAAGTAAGGCAGTCTGTCAAAAGGCAATTTTTTTCACATGGCTTATAAAATACTTCTACTTTCAGATGATTTACAGTGTGCAGCCAGGATAACCTCAGTTTGTACAATCACATTAACAGTAGCCTCAGTAAGTTACTTAAGAACCAGCTCAGCTGTAACTTGCAAAACAAGATAGCCCAGGAAAAAAGGAAAGTGTATTCCTATTTCATAACTACTGGCATTGATTGCAACTCAGCTCTATGCTGGGAAGGAATGCGCAAAGCTGTGAATAGTAAAGATTAAGATAAAATTTCCATGGATTTGTCAGCACTGTTAGCCCTCACCATTCAAAAATAATGGAATTAAATCTTTAAGGCCATGTATATTCAGGTAAGAATTTAGTTCTTATTACTCTTCTGATTGTTTGATTCACTTTTTTTTCTTGGGTTTTAAAAGAAATATATATTATTGTTGACGAATTGGTGTGTACTCAGCATTGTGTTTATGAAGGACTGGATTAGCTTAGCTATAAATACCATGCTGCAATTATAGTCAAGTAAGCCAAGTAACACTGATGTCAAACTGGGGTCCCTTAACAACTCCGCTACCTCCTTTGCAAACAGAGCCATATATATTCTTGTCATGCGGTATTATGTTTATATGGATTCGGTGCTGACAATGCTATAGGAAATCCTAAAGAGCCCTGTTTCTACTGAAATTAAACTGAGTTAAGCCAAAACAGTTTAAAGCACAAGGATCTTCCAGCTACACTCAACTTGATTCCTTTTGTGTTAATTGAGCTCAAATTGGAGCAGCCGTGATTCAGACACTCAGCAGGAATGACAGATTCTGGGATAACTCTCTTGGGAAGAGGACAAACACTACTTTTGTGGGTTTGGTTTTGTTTTGGTGGGGTGTGTGTTTTTTTTTTTTTTCTTTTAAACAATGCAGTTTAGATGAATATCCCTTATTTTGCGAACTTCCCTCAACAGAGTCCCATGTGAGTCTGTATCCTATCCGAGGCGTTATGCGTGCTGTCATAAGCCAAGCCCTGCACCTAACCAGGACCTAACCAAGCCTTTCCTAAAGGTATGACTGCTGGAAGCTGTGCTCTGCCTGCGTCCTCGAACTGAGGCCCAAGGCAGCCTCTGCTATGCCCTTTGTGGTGGTTTTCTTTATTCCTCTCAGCTCACCCTTCTCTCCTGAGCCTTGCTGCTTGCAAGGAAAAGGAAAAGCAGCAGCATTGAGTTAAGTGGCTGGAAGGACAGGCTAGGGCAAATCCAAGGGAATGGCAGGAAGATGTGCTATGAGATGGTGAGGTTGGATATCAGAGAAAGGTTCTTCACCCAGAGGGTGGTAGAGCCCTGGAATAACTCCCAGGGAAGCAGTCACGGCGCCAAGCCTGACTATTCAAGAAGCATTTGGCTAGCATCCTCAGCCTCACGGCGTGAATGTTGGGGCTGTCCTGTGCAGGGACAGGAGTTGGACTCAATGGTCCTCATGGGTTTCTTTCAACTCAGGATAATCAACGATTCAATAACGATGCTTTCTTAACACAGCAGCTTGGTGTCTCGGCAGTGTTTCTGGAGACACGAGGACGACTCCTCACAGGCACTTTGATCCAATGCCATTGCCAGTGTCTGGTTACTGCAAATCGACTTTTACAGCTTTGCTTTGTGCTGAGAGCATGAGGAGTTCATTACAGAAATAACCACTCTATGCAGATTTGGGGCTGCATGACCTGAACAAGCACTTGTTGCCAGCAAAGAAAAGCCGGGTGTCCAAGCAGGAATAACAGGGATGTTGGGACAGACCCCGAGAGAGGGGTGAAGGGGCTGGAGAACAAGTCTTATGAGGAGCAGCTGAGAAAGCTGGGGGTGTTTAGCCTGGAGAAGAAGAGGCTGAGGGGAGACCTCATTGCTCTCTACAACTACCTACGGGGAGGTTGTGGAGAGGAGGGAGCTGGGTTCTTCTACCAAGTGACAGGGGACAGGATGAGAGGGAATGGACTCAAGCTCCACCAGGGGAGGTTCAGGCTGGACATTAGGAAAGAATATTTCACAGAAAGGGTCATTGGGCACTGTCAGAGGCTGCCAAGGGAGGGGGTTGAGTCACCTTCCCTGGAGGGGTTTAAAAGATGGGTGGGTGAGGTGCTGAGGGACATGGGTTAGTGATTGATGGGAATGGTTGGACCAGATGATCCTGTGGGTCTTTTCCAACCTGGTGATTCTATGATTCTGTGACTGCTCTGGAGCGAGTCCAGAGAAGAGCAACGGAGCTGGTGAAGGGGCTGGAGAACAGGCCTGATGAGGAGCGGCTGAGAGAGCTGGGGGTGTTCAGCCTGGAGAAGAGGAGGCTGAGGGGAGACCTCATTGCTCTCTACAACTACCTGAAGGGAGGTTGTGGAGAGGAGGGAGCTGGGCTCTTCTCCCAAGTGACAGGGGACAGGACGAGAGGGAATGGCCTCAAGCTCCGCCAGGGAAGGTTGAGGCTGGACATTAGGAAAACATTTTCACGGAAAGGGTCACTGGGCCCTGGAACAGGCTGCCCAGGGAGGGGGTCGGTCCCCATCCCTGGAGGGGTTTAGCGGTTGAGGCGCTCGGGGACGCGGCTTAGCGGCAGCTGGGGGATGGTTGGACTGGGTCCCCCCGTGCCCGGGGGTGGCTGCCGTGCCCCCTTTCCCCCGTTACTCACGCCTGGGACATGCTGGGGCCGCACGGGCTCCTCTCCGCCGCTCGGGCCCGCTCCGCGCCGGCCGCTCCCTTAAGGGCCCGTGTCACCGCGGCAACGCGGCGGGGCGGCACGGGCCTCTCCGGCCTTGCTTCTAATGCTCTGTTGTTCCTTCTGTCTCCTCCTTTTCCATATTTTTAACTCCCCCTTTTTAAAAACATCTTCCTCTCCCTCCTTTTTTTCCTCTTCCTCTCCCTTCTTCCTTTCTCCTGCTTCTCCTTTCTCCCTTCTTCTTTCCCCCTTTTGCTCCCCTCCTCCCCATTTTCCCCCTTTTCTCCCCCTCTTTCTTTCCCCCTTTACTCCCCCATCTTCCCCTTCTTCCTCCTCCTTATTTTTCCCTATTCCCTCCTTCTTTTCGCCTCCTTACTCCTTTCCTTCCCCCTTCTTTTTTCTCCCTTTCCCCCTTTTCTTCCTTCACCTTTTCTCCCCCCTTCTGTTTTCCCCTTTCTTCCCCCTTCTTCTCTCCCCTTCCCCCTTTATTTTCATCCCTTTCTTCTGTCCCTTTTCTTCCCCCTTCTGTTTTCCCCATCTCTCCTCCTTTTTATTTCCCTTTCTTCTCCTTTTTCTTTTTTCCATTTTTCTTTTTTTTTCTGTTTTCCTCTTTTCCATTTTTCTCTCTATCTGTTTTTTTCTTTCTCTTTCTGTATTTATTCACCCAGGTTGTTGCCCTAATAACATTTGCATTTTCCTTCCTCTCCCCTCTCTCCTCTCTTTCCTTTTCCCTTTCCCCTGAGTACGTATTGAGGCACATTTCTAGCCACTTTCCATTCTTTCACTACCTAAAAATCAGGTTATTATTTTTTCCCCTTCTTAGAGCAGCTGGAAACCTGCCTTTACTTATTGCCTCCATCAGTTGCATCCCCAAAGACAGCACATCTGTGTATATCAAGGACAGCTGGGAAGCACCAGGTCCCTGCATCCCACCTTTTGTTGGCGCTGCATCACTCACAAATGTCCTCTTTTTATTTGCTCCCCCCTCTTTTATTCTCTTCTTTTAAATTAAAAAAAAGAATCAGCACTGGGGGAACCAGGAGCACATTCTGGTTCAGCCTGTAAAACGACGGCTGTTATTCCTGAGCTCTGTTTTGGTAGGGGGCTGGCTTCGAGGGCGATACAGCTGTCTTGCCTCCTTGTAAACGCTGTCTAGCTGGCAGAGAAACTAAAGTTTTTAAATATAATTGTTTTAATTTATTGCTTGTGTGCAAAGTGAGAAGCGTCCCTTGCAAAACGTAAAAAGACCCCTTTTTTATAAAAGGAAAAATAAAAGCTTTCAAGACAGGATTACAGGATATCACGTTTTTTGGGGGAAAAAATGCACTCCTCTGCGGAGTGAGCAGAGAAGGGGAAAAGTTTGGGACAGTGAGAGTTTTGCCAGCAATCATGTTTTTTGCCATAAATCTCTGGGTGTCTGCATTCCTCTGCCTTTCCTCCTCCCCTCCAATCTTTCAAGCCCCAGCTTGTATAATTAGGTGAGACTCTTGGCTATCAAGTTTTTGAAATAAATTTCCTAGCCTGCCTGGTTTTGGAGGAAAAGCTTAAAAAGTTGAACCCTGTAGGATCAAACTCATAATAAAAAGCATTGAGGGCATCTTGGTTTTGAGCTATATGATTTCTTTTGATGTATTGGATAGGTAGGGTTTTTTTAGGAGTGAGTGCACTTGAGTACCTGTTTTCTTCAGGGGTGGTCAGAAAACGGTGTGAAATCAGCTTTATTTAGCTGCGTTAATTTGGAAGTGGCTCTTAATGCTGGTATGGCTTATATCAGATTTTTCTGCTTCCTTTCAGTGCCTGATTCTCATCCACCTTGAGGTCGGAGGGAATCTCAAAAGCAGTAGGTAAATTGTGTTTTGTTCTTATTCAGTGCTGTAACCAAGATTTCACAGCCCGGACGGAAACATCACATTTTTATTTCATTAATCCAGCTATTTGTACATCACTTTTTTTGATGATCTGTTCTTCTTCAGCCAAGAGTATTACCCACAGAGTCCCAGCAGTGCTGTCTCCATCAGCGTCTGTGGTTTTAAGGACCATAACCCCTAAGCAATATATGTTTTCCCATAGACCTCAAGATACCATTCCCAAATGTCCACGAGGAACAGAATAACGTGTGCAATTCAATGAGTAAATTCAGGAACTGGAGTCAGAATAGATTACTTTTTCTTTTATTCTGCGACGCATTACTCAGAAATAGCTTCTAAGTTTAATAGCTGTGAAACCCATTGCATGTGTTTGAGGGGAAAAAAGTGGAAAGCTTTCTGAAACAATTGAAACGAGAGCAACAAGATTGCTTGACATGAGGTGGATGTTAATTATTAATCTGAATTTATTGTCCTCTGTTAGCACCTTAGTGCCACAGTGCAAAGGATGCCCTTTATTGTGCTGGGAAGTGTATTAAAGATGAAATAATGCCCGTTGCTCACTTCCCTCCACGCCTCCTCCACGCCTGACAAAACAAAGCTGGAGGAAAGCAAATGTCTTCCTTTCAAAAATGGGAAATTAAGCCACAAGAAAGTGATGTGTGTGAATGTGTGCAGGGAGCTTGTGCACAAACTGAGGGGCTTTTTATTTTCATTAGTTTGCAGGGAACTTCAAACAAAACAGGGAATCGCATTGCTGGGAAAAGTCATGCAGTAAAATTAATTATGAAATAAGCATAGTTGATGGTTTCCTTCATGGGAAAGGAGCCTGCTTTGTAGCTGAAATGGGAGCAGAGTACAAAGGAGAATAAGTAATTGGTTTAGCTTAAGAAAATACACATTTATAAAGAGAAGATGGGGAGTGTGAGGCGTTTGGATTTTCTGTAGGTTTCCACTTGAATCCTTGAGCTTTCAGGTAGTTTGGAGTGAGAGGAGACAGGTCTGTCTGGGCTGTTCAGACAGAGGACTGCACTGGGATCTATTTTCTGCTGTTGCTGCATCAACACTTCAGGTTCATAGCAGTCACTCTCCATCCCTACCTCAAGCTTTCTTCTCCTTCCCTTTCCCTTCTTTCCCTTCTCGTCTCTTCCCCTGGAGCACTGCAGTTCTAGCTGCAAGTGAGGTCCAGCAGACTGCTGGCAGTCGGTCAACACGGTGAAGGATCTCAGCCTCTGCAGGCCAGGATCACACATCTCCCCTAATCCCTGCAGTCACCAAATCATCTGAGATCTCCAGGTACTAGCAGAGACTAAAGGGATTTGTAGCTGTTGTTCCACATGTTATATGTTTTTTTTTGCATAGCATCAATAACTACTTCCTCATCCAGATCATGTTGCTTTAAAAAACAAAACTGTTATTTAATCTATCCAGTGAGAATAAGTGATGGGTTTTATACAGCCTGTTCCTTTTGGCATCTGCAGTTCCTTAGGCTCTTGCAAACACAAGCTTAAAAGTTCTGCTTCCTTGGAAACCAGGTGCCAGCG
This sequence comes from Clamator glandarius, assembly GCA_033459285.1. Classification (NCBI taxonomy): domain Eukaryota; kingdom Metazoa; phylum Chordata; class Aves; order Cuculiformes; family Cuculidae; genus Clamator; species Clamator glandarius. Next base: position 1,317,639 of record JAUNZM010000078.1, read on the forward strand.
TTTTTCAAGAAAGTTTCTTATTATAAGCTTAAGAGGTGACTACTGAGTGTACAAAGAGATAACGTGTAAAACTAGAGGGCCTTGTTCCTCTATGTGCAGGTCCCTGGCAAAGAGCTGAGTGCACCTGTCTCTTATTGAGTAGGGGCTTAAGTAAAGCAAGGAACATAACAGGAAAAACGTTCTGCCTTTGCAACTCATATTTCAAAGTTCTTACAAAGGTCTGGATTGTCCCTCAAGGCACAGGATGGAAGGTGGGGGTTATTTGCGTGTTGCTGGCCCAGAGAAGATGCAAAGGGAGAAGCTGTGGGTTAAGGCTTCCTCCATCAGCAGGACTGATGGGCTTGAGGCTTTGGGCCACTGCTTGGGAGCCAAGGATCCTCTTGTTTGTTTGGGCATGGGGAGAGGCGAGAGATACCCGTTGCACCTTCCTGGGGTGCAGGATGTGATGTGCTCTGCAAGGTGTCTGTTGCTCACAGGAGGGGTTAGTTTGCATGCTACTAATGAGCTGGATGAAGCTGGGGTTGTGAAGAAGTGTCAGGAGGGTGGATTTTGCTTTGTTTTTCACTCTCATGCTGAAAAACCACCTTGCTCCATAGCACTACTCTGGAGCGCCTCTATCGCTCTCCTCCTGGAGGGCTTGACAGAGGAGCTCTCCTGCAAGGAACAGTGGTTGTGACAGCAAGGCAATAGCTCCTAGATGAGGATCTGGTTGCATCTGAGTTGTACAGCAGACCTGTGAGCCCAGGAAAGTGAGAAGTAGAACCTCTGATGGGAAGGCTGAGGAGATGTTGCTCAGGGTTTCCTTGTAGATGGGTGTTTGGTTTTCCTTTAGGCTTGAATTTAAGTGCATAAAGGAGCTCTGGGTGTCTCTTTGCTCCAAGCTGGGGACTTTGGTCTGCCCTGTGGCGTCAGTGGCAGCTTCCAGATTGTGCTGACACCTAGGAGGGGTGACTCTGCCAGCTGGGCTGCACCGACCAATTCATTTAGTCTTCCGATCTGTCGCTGAGCTATTTTGGCAGTTAATGTTAAATACCAGATCTACAGGAGGTTTGCTGCTTACTTCAAGGCTAAGTGAAGGGGATTTGTCAGCTCTCAGGTCAGTTAGGCTTTGATATAACACCAGCATGTTCATCAGGCCCAAGCGTGGTAGACGGAGGAGGAGGATTGAGGCAGAATTAGGAGGTATAAAGTTCAAATCTAATTTGAACAATTTTCCCTCTATCACTTAAATGTGTGAAATGTTCCTGTGGTTTCAGGTATAAAATGTCATACTTCACAAGGAGCATGTGTTTTAAATCTCAGCCAGATATTAAATGCCATGCCACACTCCAGTTCTCTCTTTGTTAAAAAGTAAAACCCCAAATCGTCTCTCCTGAAATGATGTTGTTCGATAACATTAAAGCTTTCAAAAGAAGCCGGCTCAAATAGCATCAGCACTCTATCATTAGGAAGCATTGGGGAGCACATCGATTTTATCCTGTATTGACAATTCTTCATCAACGTTCAGCTCTTTAATTATCTACGATGCTGTTCCTAAAGATGTCTACAAGCATCAATCTCACCATCAATATGGATTGACAATTAACACGAACCAGATGGGTATTTTGGTGAGAAAGAAATAGAAAAAAGGATTGGACTTAGGATTTTGGCAATTATCCAAATAGTTTGTTAGCAGAAGTTTTAGAAAATTGGTTGGCTTGAGCATTTGGCCTCAGCTAGAAAATTTTTAATAAATTAACACAAACATTGTGTCAAGTTTTAGTCACTTAGGAGAGCAAAGGTCGCTCCTATATCATCCTGCAAAACAAATATTGGAAATAAGTAGCATTTCTTTTGGTTGTGTAATGTGAAGATTTATTCAATATAATGTTTGAAACGGCACTTCTGGACAAACCCATTTCAGTTCGTTTAAGATAAACAGATCCCTATATAATTTACTCATTTTATAGGCTCTCCAGTCAGCGATTTAAAATGTTGTGTATGTTTCTCTTATGATTTTTATGGAAAAATGACCAAAGCTTTGACTTAATACCAGCTATGTGTGCGTATTAATCACCAAAAAGTCAAAAATGCTCACATTTTTAAGCAGGGAGGAGGAAATGCTACATAATATCAGTTGCTATCTGTTCCTTTCCACTTCAGCAGAATTTTAGCTGACCTGAGACCCCATGTCTTGTGCTGCGGTGAATGGGTAGGTTTGGTGGGACCAGCCTGCTGGGGAGCTCTGTGTCAGTGAGAACTCAGAAGATAAAAGCGCCACTTTCTTTCCATGCCAGAAAAGGGACAAAGGCGCTGGTCTCTGATGTGGTCAGATTTCTTGTGTGCTGTTTGATGGTCTTTCTGTTCTTGGCAGAAAGTAGAGCTGTGAGGTGTTACCATGGATTTATGGGGCGGCAGTCTTGGCTTTAGCCATCCTGTGTATAAGATGGAGAGGTTATTGGTAACTCCTTTGCTTTCCAGCTGGGGAGTTGGTGCATCTGAGGATGGCCAGGGTAGATAAGACCCTGAGTAAGGAGCAGGGGAGACAGCTCAACCCTTCAGGAATCAAATCTGGATCAGGCAGATCCTCTTCCAGATCCAGTGTCTGACTGAAGGGAAGCTTTTGAGCTCCAGGACTTGATGTCCTCATGCTGCGTTAGGGGAGGTTTAGATTGGATATTAGAAAAAACTTCTTTCCTGAAAGAGTGGTGAATCATTGGAACAAGCTACCTGGGGATGTGGTGGGGTGTGCTTCCCTAGAAGTGTTCAAAAAAAGTGTAGACATGGTACTTTGTGACATGGTTTAGTAGGCACCGTGTTGAGCGGACAGTTGACTGGATGATCTTAGAGGTCTTTTCCATCCTTAAAGGTTCTATGATGTCTTTAAACCCAGCAACTGAGAGTGGCTTGGGCCTAATGGGGAAGGGGATGTCAGCCATCTGCTTTAGCAGTTCATTGCCCAGAAGAGAAGTTCATCTGTTATTTGTGCATGTAGGCTGTTGTTTCCTTGTGTTTTGTTTTGGTTTCCCTCCCACTCTCCAGTAAAGCACCTGTTGAGTTAATCCTCTTTAATTCAACTCAAAAGCAAGGAAGTCAAACTCCTTGAGCAGCTGAGCAGCTCAGCTCTCATTTCCCTAGGTTTCTGTGCAGGGTGTGTTTTGAAGGCTTCCAGAAGCAAAATTATTAAAACAGGGAAGGGAGACAATACTTAATTTTGGTGGACATAGGGATGACCCAAGTCATAAAACATTAGTCCAGAAAGAAGCTTCCCAAGTCATTGCTGAGGATGGTGAGAAATGTCTGAGAGGTTTCATTTTGGTCCATCTTTAATGAAAACTAATCTGATTAAAAGTAAAAAAAGGCTCTTACTAAATTGGATGCATCCTGCTTTATGCTGCAAAGTAAGAAGGAAGTACAACAAAATGTCAACAGAAAGTAGCCCCCAAATACAGTGATTTTGGAAGGTATCAACAGCTGAAATTTGGTGGCAGCCTTTGCTTCTGCAGAACTTCTTTATGTACTTTGTATTCTTACCCTGGAGGTTGGGCAGCCAGTGCTGTTTATGGAGGGAAATAGTTTTTTTCAGAAAGCATGTTGGAAGAAGATCCTTTGCATCCTCTTTAAGCTCTGGAAGAGCCTCTCTCTTACTCTTCTGCCCATCAAGATCCAGCTGTATGTGCTGAAGGCTAAGATGGTTGAGCAATTGCCATCATCCTGCCCCGTAATTGCACCTGTCTCTGTGTTAGGCTCCAGGGACATTTCATCCAGTATATGGGTACTCAGTTTCCGTCTGGAGAGTCCCAGGATGAGTTAGGTTCAGTTGATGTAGTTGTGTGAATGAAGCAAACCCAACAAAATATGCCTGATGAATTCATGAGTTACAGCAAGAGCTCAAGGGTTAACGATGTCCCACCTAGAGCTGAAGGAACAATACCAGCCAAGCGTCTGGCCCAGTCCCTTCCACGTTGCACGTGCGTCACTTCTGCATGGAAATGAGTGTGAAACTTCTTATTTTATTATTTTCCTCCTCCCGGTTCAACTTCTCGCGCTATAAATAAACGGTGCAGTGTGAGAGAAAAATGAATAACAAGGGGCTGCAGTTTTTTAGGTGCCTGTGGCAGGATGTTTTCTTGATTATCCTGTTTCTTGTAAACACAGCAATGGCTTTTGTAGCCCAGATGTAGAGGCAGCCTGGGTTTATTGTTTGAACACCTGCTGTCCTTTCAAACAGACCTAACACAGCCCATTGATAAAATTCAGACTCTAAAACCTGCATCACCAGGCTGAGCTCCTGTAGATAGCTAAAAAAAAAAATAAAAAAATCTTTGAGATTCTGACATCCGCTCGGTTTTTTTTCCTATTATATTTTATTGGGAGGGGAAGGGAAGCTCAAGATTATTTTTCTTCCCTGCTCTTGTTCTCACAATAGCAATAAAAACAATACTCTCTGGCTTCGAGGTAGTAAATGGTGAGAAATAACAACAATAGTTCACTGTGCAAAGGATGCAGCCAAATTTATGAATGAAACTGGTGGCTGCAATTTAATTTCCAGGCTTGCCTCTGCTTTTGGTATGATGAGATGAAATAAAAAGGCCAGGGAGAAAACAGCTCATAACTATTGCAGGGTTGTAACTGGGAGTAAGCACAGTAAAACAATCTGCCTGAGTTTGAGGAGGGGTGCACGGGGCTTTTCTGTTTCCTGTATCAAGATCAAAGCATAAAACAGGTGGATTTTCTCAGTTAGACAGAGACTTTGCAGCATTTTCTTGTCTGACACTAGTGCATGGTGGTGTAAAACCTTTGAGACTGCAGTTACAGCTCCTCCCAGGCTGGCCTCGTAGGGTAAATAAAATCAGGTAGATGCTTGCTGGGACATAACTGTCTTACAAGGTGTATGGTAATACCACCAATACCTTGGAAGAGAGGGGAAAAGTCAGATGTGTTTCTGCAGGTACAGATCAATTATGCACCTTCAACACACCAGAACATTTCTTTGATTGGGATCTGGGGACTAAAACCTGTTTTTCAGATGAGACTCTTTGGAGAGAGGAAACCTTACCAGGCTTTGGAATGAGACATCAGAGACTTGAGGTGGTCAGTCAGGGCAACGTCTGGTTTAGCAGCCTCTGCTTAGGTAGCAAACTTGTTTTCCATGATGTTCAGACCAGGAGAGATCTTCCATATGTTGAGGTCCCTTGCATACTTCCATGCTCCTTATGCATCCCCCACCTGTACCTTTGGCTGCATGAGCAGAGGAAACATGCTGCGATTTATTTACTGCTGCTTTAAGCAGAGAATTGGACCAGATGGCCTCCAAAGGTCCCTTCCAGCCTAAATTACTGTATATTTGTCTTACCAAGAGAGTCAGATGCCAACAGTGAGTCCTTTACAAAGGCATTTAATGGGTCAAAGGCTTCCTCCTGCCCCTCCAAATGAGACCTGGGACTGTAAAGGAAGAAATCCAGCCCCAAAATAAAAATTTTATGTGAGCCAGGTGAAACCAGGTGGCCCAACCTGCACATGCCATGGCTTCATCCTTCCAGGACAGATGTGGCCAGCTCCTCAGCAGCCCCAAATATTGTACAGAGGACAGAGTTTGAAAGACTCCTTTCTCTGAGCATCTTACATGTCCTCAACTGCTCTGGGCAGTTGAGGGTGCCTTAGGAGAGAAGACACTGGTTCATGTGTGGGATGGAGCTGCAGAGAGACCCGTAAGCCCTGGGAGAGGGAATCATTCCTCATCCTTTCATGCCTTGGCCACAGCCTGCAAGCAGGGCTGTGGGGAGAGATGCACCTAAGGATAAACATTCATACAAACCACCCTTTGCATCTGCCTTTAATTAAGCCACACACACAAAATATGCAGAGCAGCGTGTTGGCGTGTGTCGATGTCTGCGTGTGAGAGGTGCACATGCTGTCCCTGGACGGAGGGGCAAGCATCTCGTAGCATGCGTGTTGTTACCTAGCTGTTGGAGGATGCCACACACCATAAGTAGGAGAGCTGGCATGATCCCACCCTTGCTGGAGCACCAAGGGCACAGGATTCTCCTGGGTTTGGAGGTGGGACACACAACCTCTCAACAGGCACCATCAGGGAGGAAATCGGTTCTTAAATCCAATCATATTTGCAGACTGAACTCTTTTGTACTCCTTTCAGGACGTGGCTCTGACACTGACAAGTCTTGCATGTGCAGTCTTTCCCTTTTACCTAGTTTTTTGGTGGGTTTGAACATTTTTTTTTTTTAAATAGTCACGTTTAAGAGCCAGATTGCAAGGAACTGGAAAGAGCTTAATGTCCTCAGCTCTCTTTTGCATGAACTTCCTGAGAAAAATACCTATTTGCTGATACAATCTCCTATGGCTCAATGTCAGAGCTTTGCTGCATTCACAAAAGCTGCACTAACCACGTGAAATGCTTACGTGAAATTTTTTAACTTGCACAGGGAGGTGTCCCTGATGACCTTTCACGGTGATTAGAGCAGTCAGGAGATGCTTGCCTCTAGGCAAACCTCTCTTTAAGTCTCAAGCCCTGTACACGTAGATCTCTTCCTGATTTCTCCTTCGTTGTTATCCTACAAAACCAGCGTTGTAGGTACTAATGTATTAGTTTACCCCTAAAACCTATCAGTTTCTCTTGGGAGGCAGTGAAAGCTGTGAGGTATTTTCACAAAGAAACCATATATGGTTTTAAGGAAGCATTTATACTTCCTATTTCTGCTTTACTTTTAGACTGTGCTTTCCAGAAATGGAGACAATCAGACTAGTATTTCTTTTAAAATGGGTAAGGGGTGAAAATCTGTGAGTGGCAAGTTTCCTTTCAAGAGATTCTGAGAAAACCGAAGCCTTTTTGAGGTGGTTTGCTACAGTCGTAGTTTGCTTTGCTTCCCGCTCGTGCTTCTGGCAGTTCATTTCTTGGGCACAGCTTCTGGCATGTTGTGTGTGGTTACAGGCGGCGGGGGAACCTGGAAGGCCAACAAGAAGCAAGGGAGCTTTAAAATGTTATTTATTCCTTTTTCTATTAAGAATGCTGCTAACAAGACATTGGGTTTTACTCCTTCCTCCTGTCAAGGTGCAAAATCTCCCCCAGCATCAGCACGGATGGAGGGAGGGCAATGCAAGAAATGGGAATAGCAGATTTCAGGCTGGATGAGGCTCTAGTTAAGGAGTTCAGACTGTGAACAGTGTGAAAAAAAAAAAAAAAAAAAGCTTTGTTTAGTCTGCAGTCGGTAGCTGGTTGTTGCTTTCAGAATGAGCCTTGGGCACTGAGGGAAGTGGGGCGTCCTCCTTCTCAGGCTGGTGTGATTTACAGTGTTGGAATATAGCTCTGTGGTAGCTGCAGGATCGACGGAGCCAAAGAGGAGGGAAATGTATGCTGGAGAGCTTGTCTCAGTGCCAGAAGGTGAGATGCAAGGGCAGAGCTGCTTTTTGCCCAAGCTTGCAAGGATATTCATCTTGATCCTCCTTTCTGCTGCCTTCTGCTTTTTCTGGACCATTTGCTGCCCCATGGTTGTACTGATGGATTTGTAGGTAGGACCTCAGGATGCTTTCTCTGGTGTGGATGAAGGAAAATTCAGTCTGCTTTGGAGTCACGGGCCGGGGCACTGCCAGACATTTGGGATGTAGTCAGTGATGAAGGCTGAAGACATCCCTGCCACGCCAGCTGTCTGGCCATATCCAAGAGAGTGTGAAGCATCTATTGACCCCTAATTAATAAATCAGTTGTGTTCTCAGGGCAGGACTCCTCCATGAGAAGCTGTAACTTGCAGCAAGGCTTTGTATCACCATGGCCATGCCTGATCCTCCAGTGGTGCAAACTAACTTACTGCCCTTTGTGCCCCTGTACTCCATAAATTTACACTAGAGGAGGAGCCGAATGCCTGAATTTTGCTTTTCAGAGCAAGTTACTGTTCTCTTTACTTGATCAGTGTGTGTGTTAATGGATCTGTTAATTACATTAACATAATCTGATACAGGGCTCTTGCAAAGACCTTGAGAGGGGGATGAAGACCTTCACTGAAGTTGACTAATAAGCCAGCGTATATGGAATCAAAGGGTGGCTGGGATGGCATGTTCTGGCAAAGCTCCTTGTCCAAGTCTTCACTCTCCCACAGCAGCAGAATCTCCTGGTCCTGGGTGAGCGTAGTGTGTGGACAGGTTGTGAACCAGCTCGTTCCTGCACTAGTAGGAAGAAGGTCCTATTACAAAAGGAGAGAGCACCCCAAGAAATGGCAAATGTATCAGTTTTGGGTACTGCATCACAGGGAAGGGAGGCTGGGTTGCGACTGTTTTGTCTCCCTCCAGATGTGTGAATTGTGGCAGATTTCAGGAGCACAGGTTCTTTAGATCAATGTCTTAGTTAGATGTGGTTCCCTCACTGCATCGCCTGTCTCATGAGCACGGTCCCGGGTGTAATCAAAGGCTTACTTTAGTTTTGGGTTGTTTAAAATGGGCTGATAAAGAGCAGCTTTGATGCTAGTTTTCCCTTTTTGTTTTGTTTTATTTTATGCTTTTTTCATGCTGACGGTACCTCTGGGCTCCAGAGTTGGTGCGAGATGCTCTCCCATCCCGGCGTGAAAGGATCACTGGTATCCTGAAGGGATCACGCATTAAGCAAATGGGCTTTGGCTCCAAATCCAGAGGTAAGGAAAGAGCACGTGGTCCCTAAGAAGTGCAACTTGATTGCTGAAACTGCCTGGAAAACTGGGTAGCAGCCTTTCCCTTTTATTAGTGCCTGGCCTGAGGAGGAGCAGGATTTAAGCACATACTTAAATTTCAGCATGCGCTTAAGCGTTGTCCTGAAAGAAGACTCTTGAGCTTTTGCTGAAGTGCTTTTCTGAACTGGGGCCAGTGGGCTGTGAATGTCGTCTCTTGCCATTTCTACCCTACTGCGTATATGCTGACTGTGACTCGCTGGCTGTTTGTTGCAAGGAGAAAATCACTTTACTGAGTTGCAGCTAGCTGAGAATCTGAGAGCTGGCAGGTTAGGAGAGCTGCACATGAGCTGGGAGCGAGACATCTGACCTTGTCTCTTGGCTGTCTTGTTTTCATGATCCTAATTCTGCTCTAAATTAATTCTTTTGTTTAGCTTTTCCCCCTCTCCTTTTTGTTTTCACATGAATGCTTGTCTCTATATTTAGGTCTGCCAACGCGGGATGTTATGAATAATTGTTGATTGATATTATTAAACACTTGCACGCTTGGCTGTGTTGCACTAATGATGGGGCTTTGGGGATATGCAAATCAATTAATTGCAGTAATAGCTGTTTTGGAGGATGCTGTTGAAGAGCCCTTGGGAGGGCGGACAAAGAGGGAGACATTTGGAAGCATGGAGGAGAAAAGGTGCTTGAGTGTCACTGGAGATGGCTCATTCAAGCTGCTGATTGTACAGTTGGGTTTGTTTTCCTTTCCAAAACCCACTCTTGCATTGTTCCAGAGTTACCCCAGTGTGGCTGCTCCGGGACATTTCCCAGGGCCCTTTCTGCTTAGGTGGAGCTAAAGAAACTCACAGATGAGACGGAGCCTTTTCCAGGTAACTCCTTGACTTAGAAATTTGGAAGACCTTCTTGGAAAACACCTGAAGGAAAGAAATATTTCCAACATTAGAGCTCTGCATCACCTCGCACTGAATGATTCTGGTTTGCCAGCTGATTCTCATTCAAGACAAAGCTTTTCCCCCTCCTGTGGCAACGCCATGAGGCCTCACAGCAGGCACAGAAGGGACGTGAGGTGCCTCAGGAATTGTTGTGGGGAGGCTGTGGAGGGAATGGGATTTGGGTATTGTGAGGCTGAGGAGGAAAACGTCTCTTCTGGCTTCTTCCCCATCCTATATGCGCTCTCCCTGCCTTTGTGTATTATTGTATATTCTTTTGTCTGGGTTTCTATATGCAACGTGCTTTAGTCTCCGTGCTCTGGGGTGAGTGTTCAATGTGGTGCACAGATGGTGCTCCCAGAAATCCCGTTATTTGCTAATGGGATTTTGCGCAAAGCGTTTCCACTGTGCTTTTCGACAGTCTGCGTGTTTGTGTAAATACACCCAGCCCCTCATTGTGCTAAGAATGATGCTTTATTTTTTGCTTATCTGTTTTTTTTAATCCCAAAGAGGTTGTCAGACCAGCTTCTGCAGGAGGCAGTGGCAGATCCAGGCAGCACTGGGGTCTGTACCTGCACGTTGCAGTGTGGGAGAGTCGGTCCCTGCCAGCTATTCCAGATGTTCCAACCCTGCCAGCTGGCCTGGCCAGATCAGCTGGGGCACTTTGCTCTCACCCCCTCGTCACATTGCTGCTGGTCCCGTCCCTGCGTTATGCACTGATGTGTGGTTGAGATACCCTTATCTATTCCTCCCTAGTCCTGTAGCATTTCTATTCAGCTATTATGTAGCTATTCCCCTCTGTGCCCTTCATTCTTCAAGTAGTACTCAAATTCAAGATATAAATAGCAAAAGCCTAGAATATGTTTCTTTTATCACCAGAGGTCTTTCAGAACAGGTTAGATGCTTGCCTGATGGGGATAATACAGCGCTGACTTTTCCACAGGGCACAGAGCTGGACTAGGTGACCTCCCTAGGTCTTTTCCAACCCTTATTTTTCCATCGCTGCGTGACATTCACTGCCAGTGTTGAAATCGGTAAGTGGAGCTTTGTTTTGCGTCACGCTCGCTGGAGGGAGGTCAGGGCTTGGCAGCCGTCGTGACTAACAGACAGTTACGGGTGTGTGTCAGGAAGTTCCCTGTCCATCTGTGTACTCATGCACTCCTCATCCTGGGAAATGCTCTTCCCCTAAATGCTTCTCAGGCTCTTCTGCAATGGGAAGGTGAGTCATACGAGGGCAGAGGTTCTCCTTTAGCTGGCCAAGGACTCCAGGTGGTTCCTCTGGAGCTGACCATAACCAGAAAAATCTTATCACCAGCCTGGTTCAGAAAGTACAGGCAGCTCAAGGCAGGAACCCTGCCAAGGACCGTTCCTATTATGGCACCGCGGCATCGAGCTGGCTGATTTGGGATCAGGGGCTGGTAGCGGCTTACTGACCAGACAGAGGAGAGCCCAGTGTGGGATACTCCTTACAGTAAGGACATGGATCTGTTGGAGCAATGGAGACAATCCAAGGGCTGAAGCACCTCCCATACGAGGAGAGGTTGAGAGAGTTGTGGTTCTTCACCCTGGAGAAGAGAAGGTACTGGGAAGACCACACAGCAGCCTTCCAGCACTGAAAGAGGCTCCAGAAAATCTGCCGAGGGGCTCTATCAGGGATTGCAGGGATAAGAAGAGGAGGTTTTAAACTGAAAGAGGGGAGACTGAGATGAGATCTTAGGAAGAAATGTTTTCCCGTGTGGGTTGCTGAGGGAAGTCGTGGCTGCCCCAACCCTGGAGGTGTTCAAAGCCAGGTTGGATGGGGCTTGGAGCAGCCTCATCCAGTGAGAGGTGACCCTGTCCATGGCAGGGAGGTTGGAACTGGATGATCTTTAAGGATCCTTCCAACCCAAACCATTTTAGGATTCTATGAGACATGCAGGTATAGGATGGACACTTACAGCTCCACTGTGCTTTTCTGAACATCCAGGTCTGTATTGTCCTCTAAAGTGCTGTCCTGGTCTCTGAAAACCTCATTTCTACTTGCATGCTTGTGCCAGTGTCCAGGTCTGGGCTGGGGAGCTGCATGTGAAGAAGATAAGACACCTCCACAACACTTAGATTGTTCTCAGAGTTTTGTTTAGATGTCATCATACCTATGAAGTGTCTGGTCAGCATGGTGTTAGTCTATCTGTAGTGGTTTAGTGACAACTTTGTCCAGACTTTAGGAGCTACAGCGGACTCTGGAACACAGTCCTCTGTATCTTGTGCTTCTCTTCTAATGGCAGAGCTTGGGAAATAACATTTTTAGATCTGCAGATGATGGCAAGAGCCTGCATAGACATCAATCTTTATCAGTGCCCCACCATGATCTGATGTCCTCTGTGGGCTGGGATGTCTGTTGGGGGAAAAAAAAAGCTCTTTAGAGGTGTTGGCTTTCTGTGTTCATAGGCAAATACCCACCCTGAGCTCGTGTTATCGTAGCGTCTCAATTTTGCTGATTTTATCACTCTTCTGATAAGGATGATTAGATCTGATTTGTTTGAATTATAACCTGTTAGCTTTCAGCTCTCACAGACACAACACCGTGCCTCGCTGGGTTCACACTGGCTTGCATATTAGGGGGGAAGTGAGGAATTGGAGAGCCTTTCTCTTCCTCTGATAATAGCTAGCAGATGTGATATCGTTACCAGGTCAAGGATCTGAAAGCATCAAGCAGCAGGCAAAAAGCTGGGCTTGGATGGCACTTTAAAGCTGTAAAGGGGAGGATGTGGCAGAGGCTGAATCATCCTGTGCTCAGCAGCAGGTCTGAGTGCTGCTCTGCAAGGTTTCGTGAGCTGCAGTGGATTTAAGTAGTCCTGGTTTGGTGGTTTGGCCCCAGGAGCTATTTCTTTAGGTCTGTACTAAACCATTACTAATTTCTTCATCAAAATCAAGTCTCCCCATGCTTCCTTTATGTCTTTGAAGCTGTGTGTAACCAGTTTGTTAGTATCTTGTTCTGCAGATGTGATGTCCCGTTTCCCCCCACTTTTATAAGGTCTTGTGCCACTAGAAAGACTTTCCTCCCCTCTAACCAGGTTTTGTCCATGATGCACACAATATAAAACCTGGCTCTCCTGGGTTATTGGGAGGGAGGGTTATTTTTCCTGAAGTCCTTGCCGTAGCTTTTCAGGGTAGTTCAAAAAATCTAGGGCAGGTCAAACTGCAGATTATAACTGTGTCCTTGTGCTTTGATCTAGTGGCTGAAAATGTGAAATAAGACATGATTCAGCTGTGGGTTTGGTGACATTTCAGGCTCTGGGAGGAGGCAGAGTTCTGCCTATAGGTGCATCTTTTTCACAGCGCTTGCCTCGTGCATCCCTAGGTCTTGCTTTCCTTATCCCCCCCAGCCTCCTCTGCTGGATGATTTCAATTGTGTTAGTAGGACTGCTATTTAGAGAAAAGTCTCTGCTTTGTCTTTGGCTAGTGGTCTCAGTGGAAGCAGTAGGATTTAAAAGCCATGATGCCATATTGGGTTCTGTACAGACCTGCAGAAAAAAGTTTCCTAGGTTCTGGCTTAGCGTGGTCATCAAAGAGTAAGTGATGGCTCCTAGAAGGAGGCTGGAGAACTGCGGGAGCTTTAAGAAGGGAACAGAGTGTGCCTACAGAATGTCAACAAAGAACAAAAGAGCAAAAAGTACAGGAAAAAGCCTTGAGGAGCAGCTGTGGGTGAAAGAGGACTGAGCCTTGCTTGGAGGCGGGTGCTTTGCACCTTGAGGACTTTCAAGGGGAGAGATATGGGAGTGGGCTGGAAGGGAGGATATGGCAGCCAAGCACCGTGGCACCTTCATCTTAACATGTAGGTGTGTGCTGGGGGGGAACAGCTCAGCCTAGGCCTTCTTTTCATGCCTCAGTGGTTGGCTGTTACGTGCTCCAGTCGTGGCTTCATGGAAAAGCTTGTTTCCCTTTCTAATCCACGTTTTTTCCCCACTGCTCCCATCCTCTCCTGCAAGGTGCTCTCTGAGTTAACTTTAGGATAAGAGAAGGAAGGTCTATGCGTTTAACTTAATGGCTGATATTGGTACCTGTGAATGCCAAGTCAGGGTTGTAATTGCAGCCAAGAAAATGCTGTGGCGGCACAAGTGTGTGAGTGTGTGCGTGTCAGGAGAGGCGATAAATACCACACAGAAATGCATTCCATCATTCTATAGTTTGCTTTTCTCTTATGCTGACGGCATGTTTTCTGGCAGTGTAGATGGCAAGCCCTTCTGTGAGGTCCTTGCCAATACCAAGAGCACTTGTGAACTCTTATGCCACTGCTATTTGCCGTCCAAGGACGTGGGAAGAAAACTGCGACGCTTCCAGTGCGCTTGCTCTCTCCCACCTCCCCCCTACATCTTCTTCCCCAGCTGATTTGACCAGGTCACTCCCTACCTTTGATTCTTTCCTCTTATTTAAAGACCTCCCGTGGCTGCATTGTCTGGAACAGCTCTGGCAGAGGCTTCAGAGCTGTACTTCCACCTAACAAGAGAACACGCTCTCATTAACAGCCTTCAAGGAGGTTGAATATTGCTGCTGCCTTCAAAGGAGAGATGGAGGTGCAGAGCAAACTCCTGGCCCTCAGTCAGATGGAGCTCTGCTGAAGATATCGGCAAGATCAAAACTTCTGCTGGTGAGAACAGAAGTGATGCAGGTATTCCTCTGTGATGCAGGAGCTGGGGTGGCTTTGTGGTTCCTGGAGACACAAGGTGAACTGGCTTCAACTGGCTTTTGTGCCTATAAAAGTACAGCAGCCACTTAGGCAAACGGCCCAACTGCTTGCTTAGCCTCTCAGGAGGCTTTTGGCACACATGCCGAACTCGGCTGGTGCTGTCAGCAGTGACTCTGCTAGTTAGCTTAAAGTTAGCTTGGGACTGCCTGTGCCATCTGCAGCTGTACCCTCTGCAGAAGAGATGTACCCCGAGTTGCTGTCAAGTGAAAATGTGCTCAAGCTTGGGAGCCAAAACCTTCTTTTCAGCTGCTGTCTGAACACCTTTGCCGGGCGCTCAGTATCCTTCCTCAAGGTTGCACCTCGATGGATGGGCTCCAGATGGTTGGGTGGGAACCTTGCCAGGCATGGAGGGCTACCAGCAGTATTATGGATGACCGTAGGCTTCCTGCTGGGAAGCACATGAAGTTTTGTTGGCTTCTTATTTCAGGCCCCTGAAAGAACTCTCTCTGAACTACCTTTGACTTTCCTTTTAGGCTAATAAGTTCTTCTCTCTTTTCCAAAAAGTCTGAGGCAAGTCAGTCCTAAACTATCCACAGCATCTATTTGTCTGATTTCCCCCTTCTCGAATGTCGGATGAGTGCGGTGGGTGGAGGTAGGTTGGACTTCAGCCATCCTTTGGCTCCAGCCATGAGTACATAGACTTTTATCTTTTCGATGTGACCGTTCAGGAGGAATTAAAAAAAAAAACAACCCAAACCAACTAAATTAAACCACAAACAACTGCATTATAATAATAATCAAAGCCTCATGAAAGCACACAAACGCCAGTAAACTCTGTTCTTTGAAACTCAAATCTTATCTCCCCCTGTCAACGTTAATTGTTGCCGAGTTCAAACCATGGACAAGCTTTCATTATGACTGGAGATCGGAGCCGTGGCTGGGCCAGGTTCATCTGTTGGGTGGTTTGTAGCAGGGTTGAATTTGGTCCAGTCTGTTAAGGAGGGAGTTTCATCTGTAACTGCGCAATTCATTATATTTGTGGATTTAAAACTGACCTTTAATGTTTCTTGAGTGTTTCCTCCCAGGGCCTTAATCTGTGGAGCTCTTTTAAAGGTGGTCACTTCATTTCTTCTCATATGATGCTGAAGACTACAGCATGGCAGTGTCGTGAGATCCAGAGATCTTAGGAACAACTGATGCAGAGTCCCCTAACGTAAGAGCCTTTGAGTTTGTGTTGGGAAGAAAATAGTCTGTCCTGTGAAGAAATGTGCCCTTGTTTCTAAATTAATTAACGTACCAAGAGCAAAGACTGGTATTTTCTTCCTTTTGGACAGCTGCAGAATTGCTGTTGCCACCCAACCTGCGCATTCATGATCCCAGCTCTCCTGGTTGTAGTTTACATTGCTGCAGTTCATGTTCTGCTGAAGGGGTGCTTTGAGGAGACAGGCTATTAAGAGGATTAACAATGAAAAAATAATAAACTACATTACAGTATTAAAAATACATTAATGAAATGGGCATAATGAGTATTGGAAATAGTCTTATACCCCCTTGGGCTAGAAAATATAAATATACATATACTGAATGAAAGTTCTCCCCTGCCCCCTACAGAGGCTTATTTTCAGCTTGCTAGGTTAATTTGGGAGGGAGTATTTCCCATGCAAATAAGTTGAGATTCTGGTTCTGCTTGGGTAAATCACAGGAACTGTTCAGTTCTTCAATGTACACAACCTTGAAAGGGGGTTATCGGTGTTCCCTTCACCTCTGCGCTGTCTTCTGAGATGCTCAAGCAGAAAAGGGGGTGGAGGAGATATTAGGAGAAAAGAAAATTAACTTATTTTCTCATTTTTGGCCTTTTTTATGAGGTGAGTAAGAGAGTTGCTTATACCAGTGCTGGAATCTTTCCTGGCATTTGTGTTGGGGCTATCAAGGGGAAAACAAGCTTGTTTTGGAAACAGTTGGGTGTTGTGTCCCATCCCCTCCCCCACCCCTGGAATTTTCATGGCATTTAGCAGAACTTTCCAATTTTTCAGTACCAGACGAAAGTCATTAATTCTTATCCAAACTCCTTTCCTGGAGCTGCATAGTAACTCTGGAAAGCATCTTGGAAAGCACTGATTCTACAGGACTGAACCTTCAGTAGCTTCCAGATTCTTCCAGTGCAAAGCAGTGGAGCCATGGAGCTCTGGGATGCGCAGCCACTGGCCGCCAGTGCCTCAAAGGAATCTGTGCCCAGCAGAAAAGCCCAAAGTGCTGGAGGGCTGAGCATGCAGGATTCCTCCTTTGCTACAGAAACACTATTCACAGAATCATAGAATCACCAGGTTGGAAAAGACCCACCGGGTCATCAAGTCCAACCATTCCTATCAAATACAAGGAACCCTCAAACGTAGCTAATGGGATGTGTCTGGCTGTGACTTGACATGGTGGCTTAGCATTTCTTCTTCACCTCTTCCCCCAGCTCACTTCTTTCCTGCGGCTTGTTTTCATTTCCTTGCTAAGTCAAGCATGTCTAATGTTAGCATGAGGAATTTTTGCATGGTGCAGATAGGCCTGGGAGATGCAGCTGAGATTGTATTTTATAGGTAACATTGCTATGTACAGGTTGGGGGAGTAGGACAACAGAAAGGTCGTGGAGAATGGGAGCTTTGAGAAATGCTGTTGTGTACACGACGGGGAAACCTGGGAACAGAAAATCATAGAATGGTTTGCGTTTGAAGGGACTTTAAAGATGATCCAGTTGCAGCAGTGGGTGAAATGAGGTTAAAACACTTGTGGATGGGTGCAGTCCATTGGGATTTGTCTGACTTTCTGCTGTTAGAGAAGTGCAGGCGCCCAGTGCTTGTGTTCTGGCACTGTGGGACGTCACACGGTGTCCCTGGCCAGCACAGAAGTGCGGGTGATAAGCAGGTGTCCCTTGCTGGTGTGTTGAAAGAAGAGTCAGCTTGCCTTGCAAATGCTTTCCCCAGAGACAGCTTCAGTCATTGCATTCATGGGGCTTAGCCCATTCTCTTCTGCTGTGAATTACAGAAACCAGACATCCTCTTTTCGTATGGACTATATCCACTAGCAACCAGCTAGTGCTGGTATTTGATATCGGCTGGGAACCCAGTCAGGAAGCTTTGATTTTTTTCCTTTTTTTCTAAATTCCCTTCACCTTAGCCTTGCCCTCCACACCCTGTTTGGTCTGTTTGGTTCATCCTCTAACACATGCCTCTGCATACGCCCTGGGAAGATGTGAGCTTGCTAGGTGCAGGGACCAGGCAGTGCCAGGCTATGGGAACTTTCCTGATCTGTCTTAATATGAGAAGTCTGAACTAAGCATCACTTCTAGGAAGCTGGAGAAAACAACTGCATAGCTCTAGAGCAGTGATTTTTTTTGCAGTCTAGTGTGTTTCCACGCCTGAAAATAGGTAGATGTGCAATTAATTAGAAACAGTGCTCAGAAAGCTAAGGGCTGCAGCTTTTAAATGTTTGGTGTGTTTGTTTTTGTGAAAGAAATTCCATGTTTCTTCCATTAATGGATAGTGTTTACTTTAGGTGTGGCAGAAATCAGTGTTGAGTTTAACGTTAAGTAAATGTCCATTCATAGAAACCCTAAGTGTCTCTGTTTCCACATCTCTTCACGGTACATTTAGGCTCCGTGTCTGAGTTGGAGACATAAAACTCAGATCTGGCAGGAAGCGATCTAAACATCGGTTTGATTTTTAGGTTGGGTTCAAGGCTGGTGCCAAGGAGGTGTGTGAAGAGCCTGCTGTGTGGCCAGAGGAAGACTGTCCAGAGACAGCCTTAGTGAAGGAAAGTCTGGGAGCAAGGTGAAGACAGGCATCCAGCCCATTAGAGGCGCAAGATAAGGTTTCGCTTCTGGGATTTGGTTCCTTTTGCTTTAAAGCAAACAAATCCTTGGTTTTGACTTTGCTCATTTGTTTTTTCTTTTGCTGGAAATACATTGCTTTATCAAGCAGTGCCAGAAGCCTCCAAAAACTTGGTTTGCAACAGGACATTTGAGCAATTTCTTCTCTTTTTAAATGATTTCCATGTGTTGGATCCAGTCAGCTGAGGATGGATCCCCGGACCCTCTTACAGATTTTGCAATTGTCTCACTTAGCGTCACCAACAACATTATCCTGCAGTACGTTATCACAGAATAACTAGGTTGGAAGAGACCCACTGGATCGTCAAGTCCAACCATTCCCACCAATCCCTAAATCATGCCCCTAAGTACCTCATCCACCCTCACCTTAAACACCTCCAGGGACGGTTATGCGTGATGGCCATCAAACTACCCAGCACCAGTGGCACAAGAAAGCTGTTTCACAGGTATATTTGCTGGATCAGAACCACCTGGCATTTTGCAGGGTGCGGTATGTGTGCTGCTCTCACTGGTCTCCACTTTATTAGCAGTTTCTGCGTTAGAGAAGTTTAAAGGAGAGGTGACACCTATCTCCGGCACCAGAACTGTTTCTAAGCTTTGTGTGCAGCTAGATGTGACTGTGCTCCTTGCAGCAAGAATCATTAGCAGCTAATTGTCCCCGTCTGATATCTGGTAAAGCCTTTGGACTTGCCTTTGATTTGTCTTCTGTTGAACCAGTGCTCTAAGACTCTTCTTCTTGTCCAGAGGTGATTAGTTCCCAAGGATCTCAAGATGGGATAGGTTAATAGTAACTGTCAAAATTTGTCCTTCCTTTTTTTATTTTTATATTTTATAGCATTTGGTGCTGGATTAGAGTGATGTACCATTCTGAGAAGAGAGGAAGCAGTTTCTCTCTGCTACAACAAGCAGATTTGGCTCTGTCATACCCTTTTGCGGTATTCCAGTGCTGGTATTCTATTAACTAGAACTGGTAATAATAAAACCGAATAATCATAGAATTGTTAAGGTTGGAAATGACCTCTAAGATCATCAGATTCAATCATCAGTTTGACACCACTGTGCCTACTAAACTGTGTCCCAAGTAGCCAAAATTTAATCCATCAAGGAAAAAAAAAAAAAAAAACCAATGAAAAGCTCTGGAAAATATTGACATCTCCCCACCCCTCCCAGCATTCAAAATGTCAAAAAAACCCTGTGTACTGTGGGCTTTGGAAAAATCCCTTAGGAAATGAGCACTGCTGCTGTTAGACTGTGCAGGGACTTGCACCCAGATGCCGTGGGTAATGGTAATGGGGAGCTCTGCTCTCTTTGTGGAAACTTCTCTCCACCCATCCTCCCTGTCCTGGAATTGTGAGGCACATTCCTGCCTAAACAAATCAGCTGTAATACCACACCTCATTCCTGTCTTCTCTGCCAGACAAAACCCACCCCGTAGT
Source organism: Clamator glandarius (assembly GCA_033459285.1). NCBI lineage: Eukaryota > Metazoa > Chordata > Aves > Cuculiformes > Cuculidae > Clamator > Clamator glandarius. The sequence goes on from JAUNZM010000078.1 coordinate 1,337,183, forward strand.
GATGAGCATTAGCAATATCAAAGCTAACTCACTAACTTCTCTCCAGTGTACCGTGTAATTGATTTCATCAAATAAAGTCTGGGTAATAAAGCTCTGGAAGCTAAGGGAAAGCTACAACTTAATTGTAGTTCAGCCAAGAATCAATTTCTCATTTGCCTTCTTATTTTCTGACAATTTCTGCTTGTTGGTAAGAGCCAGAAAGGATGGAGATTTTACAAAGGCTGATGTCCTATGTATCGTTGGTGTTTCAGATCCAGGCTAAAAATGAAACGACAATGCTTTTTTGGATCAGCCACAGTAAGGAAAAGTTGGGGTTAACACAGTTGTTCAGCAATGAAGAACTTTATCCCTACATGAAATTAAATATGTTTTGTATCTGTAAATTTTTGTTCTAATTCTTTCTCTAGTTTCCCCTGCACACAGGGTTAGGGAAGAAAAGGCTTAAAGTTGTCTTTTTTTTTTTTAATAGTATCTCCATTTCAGAGACACAATAAAAATGTAAAGCACAAGTCAAAAGCTCAGCCCTCTTTTGCTGAGTGAAGATGTTTAGGAAAAGTTTTGGATAAAACATCTACAGTGAAACCCTGCAGTCATTCAAACCAATAACTGTTGAGTTTTGCTTTGTTTTCAGTTCAGAATAAACGCCGTATCCAGGGGGAAAAGAAGGGATCAGACCACATTTTCTGAGATGCCTAGGTATCACAGAATCATGGAATGGTTTGGGTTGGATGGGACCTTAAAGCTCATCCAGTTCTGACCCCCTGCTGTGGGCAGGGACATCTCCCACTGGACCAGGTTGCCCAAAGCCCCATCCAACCTGGCCTTGGACACCTCCAGGGATGGGGCAGCCACAGCTTCCCTGGGCAACCTGTGCCTCACCACTCTATAGGGTAGTTGGAGGAACAATGGATGCTTCAGATGAACAGCAGTAGCATGGGCATTAATTGCCTGTGAAGTAGATGATGTGGGAGTCCAGCCCATCCAACGTGTAGTTCTGTATCTAGATGGAACTATTTGTGCTCAGAGTGCCTCCCTAGGAATGGCTTGCTTTTATCCAGTGGTTACATACCCCCTGTCATCTGCAATCTTTGAGGGCTTTACGAGGCTGATTCTTTCAGAAAGCCTGAGTTCTACTCTATTTCTCAATTTGTTGCTGCTTTGCACAAACGAGAGCGAATAACACAAGATATGTTTTGCCCAAGTAATAATAATCCTTCAGTTTTTCAGAGGAAGATGTTAAAGAGCGTGGTAATGTGAGGACTGGTGTCTCCTCTCCCTAATCTTGTCAGTCTTGGCATTTCAGTGTGGGCTGAGTACGAGGTGGCTGCTTAAATGGAAGCATCATCTTGATTCAGGCAGTAGATCTTGCTAGGGTTCGTATCCAGGTAGGTTGAATGTAACAGACGCAGCTGCCTGGGTTCAGTAAGGTGGATTTTTTTTTTCACAAAGCAGTTATATCATTGCAGGCTTTTTATTTTGGGGACGGCCTGTTCTGCAAGCTGAGAGATTGTACAGATCAGAGAAGTTCAAGAATGGAAGGAGTAGGAAAAATGAGAGCCCCATCCAAAGCTTTAAGATTCCCTTGTCCACCATGCACTTCATTCTCGAGCTGCCCTCCAGCCCATGTGCTGCAGAGCTGGGCTCAACCAGAGATACTTCTTTACTCGCTTTGCTTACACAGCTGGTTTTTAAGTACGTTCTTGAAAAACATACGTTCAGTACAAATATTATCCCTACACGTCCTCCCCCTGTTATTTCTCGTGTGCAGGATCAGCAGTTTGCAGTGCGCACATTGAATCCCAGAAGACTCTAGAACTACCCTAAGAAACGTCGCCTTAAAAAAAATACTTTGCCAGGCCAGCTAAGAGGAAAATGCAAACGGTGGCTGAAAGGTCCTGCGTCCCTGGGCTGAGCAGTGTTCAGCCAGGTTGTAAAAAGGCGGTGGATCCTGAGAGAGGTTTTGGTCTGCATGGAGAAAAGGCCAGGTGTGAGGTGGCTGGCTTTGTGCAGCTCATTACGCTCCCGTTGCCTGTTTCCAAATGAAGTCGTGCGGCTGAGAGAGACCAGGTTTGCTTTTACTAAAAACATAGGGGTGGGGTTTTTATTTCTTTTTGTATGAGGTGTGTAACTTTAGATGGCCAGCTCTGTGCCTGGTCACCTCTGAGGTTTTTTTATTCCACTGACATTCATCCTGATGAGCTACAAAAAGGTAAAAACTACAGTGGCTTGCCGTGTCTTGACTAGTGTCTTGCTTTGATATAAATCCTCAGGGCACAAAACCACCTTGTGCAGTGAAAGCAAAGGCTGAAGTAGCTTTCATGAGGCAGGCTTAGTTCCCCTGGAGGACTGACATTCCCATTTTTGAGGCCTAATTGCATGAAGTCTCCTGTGATAATTTCTTAGACAGTGAGAGGAAGCGGCTGGAGCCAGGCTCCGGCATTGAGGGATCCGAGCCCAGCGGGTCGGCGTAGGGTCTTGATAGGGCAACAAAGAAATCCAAAGACTGGAAGAACAGTGATCCCTTCAGATGTGGTTAAAACATTTTTAATCCACTGCTAACACAGATTCCTCGGGTTGATGAATATTAAAGCGCTTCACTTAAAGGTGCATTTCCTTTGTGACTTGTAATGATATTCTCATGATAAAACAATGTTTTTATATTAAGTTACTGTTATTTTTGAGGGTAAGTAGTGTTTGTAAGAGATATCTGTCTGACTCTGGGTGGATGATGTCAGCTTGGCCACGCGGGGCTGTTGCAAGCGTCCAGCAGCAGCATCTGCCTTTGTGCTAGCCCGGAGGGACCACAGCCCAGGCTCCCTGACGCTAGCCAGATCCCTAACTTGGAGGCACAGTGCTAGGAGCTCCCCTCCTGTGCTACGTCTTGCAGGATCTACCCATGCCGTGCTTCCTACCTGCGTGTTATCCTGTTCCAAGAGGAACTGGCTGTGCCTGGGGCTGCTGACGTATCCCTTCAGTCTTCACTTTGCCACTGATATCATGTCACGACCCCCCGGCTCAGCTTGTAGCGGCGTGTGGGGTATTGGTTTCTGTTTCACAAAACGATAGCCTTCAAAGGATGCCTGGGCATAATGAGTTGGGCAGCTGCCCATAGCTCTGTGTCACCAGGAGCTGTAACCCTCCACGTGTTAAAGCTTTCCTGCTCCTCAGTAGTTCAGATGGCTTTGTATCTGTCAGAGCAGGCACAATTTCTCAGGTTCTTGGGGTGCGGCTGCATCTTCTGAACCCTTTTTGAAGCTATTTCTGCATTTGATTTGACAGCCCAAAGCCCCCAGATGGGAAGAACCTTGCTGGTTTGTAGGCATGCAACCCCCACATTTAACTTGGACATCATAGTGTGATCATAAACTCTAAGTAACAGCCGTTTTGAGAGCCCTCTGCGGTATTGATTTATATTTTTCTGCAGCGTCAGCGTAATTTTAAAGGACAAGGGATTTCATAATGCAGTTGTAAATTATTCTTATAAGTATCTAAAGTGCCTTATGGGAGTGCATGATCACTCAAGATGCATTCTAATTTATTTCTTCTCATGTTTTTCAGCTGTGCAATAAAACATTTGTAAATACCCAGGAGTGAGGGTCCTTACAGATGACACTGACATGCACCAGGCTCATATGAAAACCCTTTTATCCTCTGTGGGAAGGAGAAAAGGAAGGTAGAAATGGTAAGTCTAACATTTTCCTGAACTTGTGTGGCAAGTGTGTGCCACTGAGAAGATTATAAACATGGTAACTATGCTTCCTGGATCCTTTCCCTGGGGTTCCCACTGGAGCCTCGCCTTGCTGTGTCGTGGCTCCTGCTCTTGAAGTTAGCTGCTCTCCTGACCTCCTCAAAAATCCAGGCAGGTGCAAGCCAAACCGTTAAGACCAATTAGCATCAGTGCTTACATTCCCCCACTTTGTGCTAATACGTGTCCTGGTGATGAGGCACAGGTGAAGGATTTAATGGCCCTGCTGCTCCTCCGAGAAGCAGAGGGCTTTGTGGAGAGGGCTGTCTCTGCCAAGTACAGATGCTGCTGGTGGGACTCAGAAGCAAAGAAACCACAGAAGCAAAGAGCAGCTCAGTTCTTATCCTGCAAGGCTTGGTGAGCAATTTCTTTTCTCAGAATGTGTCATTCTCTGTGGATGACATCAGCTGTGTTTTAAAACTATACAGCTTTGCAGTTGGTGATGAATGTGTTAGTCCAGGTCTGACCTTGGGTGGCTCAGACAATAACTTGTACTATCGTTACCATGTTTTGACTCTCGATAGTGTTATTTATACTCTTTCTGGTTAAGTACTTGATGGGCCGTTTCAGGTTGAGCTGACAGCATCAGGTCCCTACAGGATGTCAAAAGTGACTGTTCCAAGTATGAAGTTTCAGGTGTAACTCAGAGAAGACCTCAATGACCAAATGTATGCAAGAGGTGAAAAGCTGCACTTTCCTTTTGTTGGTGAGGACAGGCTTATGTCAACCTAGATAGTTTTAAAGACTACAAAAATGGCTTTGTTTTCTATTATTTGAGAGGAGCCTGGCATCAAATTTGCTGAAAGAGTTTTCTGTTGACTTCTAAAATGACAGACACCTGAAGGGGCTTTACTGTGCAAGGGTCTCAAAGCTGGTAGCACTGTGTAAGGGCTTCCCAAGGTATTGACCACCTGAGGCTTTGAATGAGAGCATCAGATAGGTTGTTTTGTCTTCATTTGTTTCTCTAAACTGCCCCTTTGCCTTTTTGGGTGCTCTTTATCATCTGTATGACACAGCTTTTAGCCACAATGACCTCAAACCCACTCGTAGCTGCTTAATCTGCCTGCGCTCTCCTGTTAAGAGTTCTGTGTCAATCTGAGTGGATTTGTTACAGGGATGTCACTACTGGTGGAAATTTTATAAGGACAGGTTTTTCTTAAGTGGAGAGGCCAAGAGATTGCTGTTCAGTAAATAAATAAAGAGGAAAAAGTCTTTACTTCTGACTCTGGATGTTGGGAGTTCCAGCAGGGCACGGTGGTCCTTTGACAAAACAAACCTCGAGGAGCTGAGATATCATCAGCGCACCCCTTGTCTGCTTCTATTAGCTGAGGTAGTAGTTGGATTGCTCAGGGCTTAAAGTAAATACCAGTCACGGCAGAACACCGATCTCTGTAGCGAAGGAACTGTTTGTGGCACGTTGACCTGCCCTGAACCCCTGTGCAATCCCAAAGTGTTATTGATAGTTACAGCACAAACGCAGTAAGTAGTACCTTTTTGCTCTGTGCAAACATACTACATGCACTTATGAGACCAATTATGAGCCCCAGTGACTGCCCTAAATTCATTCTTGTTTTGTCTGTGACCTCGCAGCGTGTTCTCGTTTGCACAAGAAGTAGTTTTGAGGCGACTGGTCATGGGCACCAGATGTTTGCCCCATAATGGGTGGCTGTCCCCACTAAACAAACACTTATCTGTGCTAGTTAGTACTTCGTGCACCGATTTTGGAAGAATAAACCAAAATGCTTGCCTTGAGAACCAGAAAAGCCCCCCCAAAAGCCTGTGTAATGTCTGTTTTGCAAGACCAATCATCCTTGATGTGTGGGCCTCTTGCCTCGAACAATTAACAGCTGGGTGAAGATCTTGCAGACCTATTGGAAATGCCTTTTGACCCTGCCTTCATCCGTCTGGCCACTAATAGCTTGTTCAGGGATCCTGAGGATTTAGAGCAAGCAGCAGAAATTGCAGCTGGCCTGGTGGCTATCCTGCTGCTCACAGCTCTGTCTCCTGGCTTCATGTATTATAATAATTCATGAATAACCCTCCCTTGCTTCTGGAGCCAGTTATGGGTGTGTGCTGACTCCACTGCCGGGCTTGACATCAGCATCTGAACTCTCATCATTGCAGCCTGGCTTAAAAAACAAATATATCTTTTCTTCATCGTGTCCAGAACGTAATTAACTCCTCCTGTTTCTGTGTAAGAATCCTGACAGGCCAGTGTGAGAAGAAAGGAATACAACTTGGAGCAGCTGTCTCCTTCTCTTCTGGCCATACTGGTTTTTTTTAAGATGCAGCAGGGATGCCAATGAATCAACATCTCTCCCGGGAGAAAGCTGGACGAATCACATTAGCAGAGCTCCAGCAGAAAGCATCACCCACAAAGGGTGGGGAGTAGCAGTTGTTCTAGACCAACTGATGATTTAACCTTGCCTCAAAATTAAGATGTTCTTCCTTCAGGATTTTCCCTGCTGAAAAACTGAAATAATTCCATGAAACCCAACATGAACACTTCAGTGTTGTTTTTTTTTTTTTTTTTTCTCTTGTTGAAAGCCTGTCTGTTGGAAAGTTCCCCACCAGATCTATTGGTGGGCCAGGGAATTTCCCAGGGCCAGCCTGCAGTTTCCATTAAGCAATACAAGGCGTTGTTGGGGTCTTTGTTTGTTTGTTTGCTTTTTCAGACAGCCAAGCCAAACATCTGCTGGCGAGAACTTTAGTACCTGATCCGTCTTTATAAAATTATCTGCCAAATGAGTAAGCATTTTCTAGAGCTATCTGCAACTTGCTTTTAAAACTAAATCTCCTCTGATGCCGTAAGTAGGAGTTAATAAACAGCTTAGGTGCTTGTTTCATTTTGTGTGCCTAATTGGTTCTCGATTTGTTTCAGATGAGACATGTTAAATTTATCCTCTGACCCTGTAAATATCATCTTTCTTTCCATCCCTTAAATAGCCACCCTCTCCTTTCAAACATTATGGGTTTTTTCACCATCCTGGCACCCCGTTTTATGTAAATATTTTAAACTTGAAGGAGCATGGGTTTGTCCTTTCCGGTCTCCTGGCTTCCATGAGAACAACAAATGCTCCACTGATTTATGCTGGTAGACTTCAGATCAGCTCCAAATTTCTTTCTGGGCTTTCATTTGAAAGCTATTCTGGTGGAGAACACCTTTTTTGGCCATTTAAAAAATGGAAAGGAGCCTTGAGGAATCTGCTTGTTCGCTTTGACAACTGCCAGTAACATCATGCTTGGAAAACAGTTACTGCTACTTTTTCTTTTGTGCCTCGTGAACACAGTGCAGCCGAGTGGTGGAGCAGACCCTCAAAGTGAAGGGTCCTGCAGAATGAGGAGAGGATGTGCCATCCTGCATGCCAAGTGTGTAAATCATATGTAATACCACCCATCAGACTGGCTTGGGGATGAAAAAGGGCCAAGAGATTATATCTCACTTGCATTTTTAAAGCCCAAGGCAGAGTCTGGTCCCAGTCTGGGTAGGCAGCATGTCAGCGTGCACTGGGAAGGCTTGGAACTGAGCTCATAACTTCTTGTGTTTTAAAAAGGGAATGCTTTGCTTTCACTGTTTCACTAGGGGTTTCTTCACATGCTTTGAAATGTGATTATCTGTGAGGTAGTACCGGGTTTTTTTCCACCCCCTTCTCCTTAGTGACTTCCCTTCCTTGTATTTCTTGTCCTGCTTCAGGCTTAATTACACCCCTCAGGAGAGATGGAGTTGAAATAGCCACAGCTTTCAGCTGGAGATTATTTGCTGCATTAAAAGACTTGCTTAACTCCCTGTCCCTCAAACTTATGATATTAAAATCAAGCATTTTCCCCCTCATCTAATTAGTTTTATCAGTGCTAGTTGTCACGCCCTGCAGAAACCGCTCAGATACTTTGTCTGTTTTGTATTTGATACCTGAGCAGAGACGGGGCAGGTAGCAGGTGAAAGGCTGTGTGTGTCCCTCCTCCCTGTGACCTCTATCAATGAGTGGAAAACCTCCAGGATTGGTTCTCCTCATGGTTTTGCTGTTCTAGGTGGAAGACTTTTAAAAAGGAGGGTTAAGTTGGTTCTGCAAATGCGTGTCTCTGGGAAGGCAGGGGTGGAGAAGTAGAGCTGCTGTGACGATGGATGTTTTCTGTGAAGGAAAGATGTGTCCATTAAAAAACACTTGCACTTCCATGAGTCTAACCCCTAGACCTGTCCTCAGCAGAGCAATTTCCACTGCACTGCAGATTAGATGAGAAAAGGTAAAGAAGAAACTCAGTTCCAGAAATCCCCAAGGTGACCAGTGTTTAGGGACCTACTTATAAAGCCACTGCAGGGAGGCTGATCCATGCCTTTCTTCTCTCGTTCCTGATCTCTGGAGGAGAGAGGTGTGCTGAGAAAGTCTTTACTAGAAAGTTCCTGTTAGATGGTGCTTATTGGCTGTGAATATTCATGTGTAACTTGTTTGTGGGGCAAAAGCGTGAGCAGGGCTGTGGTGCTGCTAATTGCAATTAAAAGTGTTAATTTTCACACACTGGGAAAAGAAATCCAAATTTGTGAAGATTTCACTTGTGTCAGGGATGAAGTTCCTGACAGTTTTAAAAGGTGCAGATGTGAAAATGCTGAGAGTGAATATTGAGTTCCTCTTAAAGTGCTTTATTTCCTCTGAAAGACTCTCAGACTGTCTCAGTGTGTTACTTTGTCAAACTCACCTTTTTTTTCCCCCCTGGAGATGTTGAAGTCTCGACTTATTATTCAACTTCCTATTGCAGTTTTGTTTAGTTGAGTTTATGCATTCGTAGATCAAACATTATACAATCTGACCAGAAATCGTGCAGTCACAGTGGGAGATGGGAAGAAGCAGCACAATTTATTTTGTAAACAGAAGGATCATCTATATTAGAGCACAAGTTGGTCAGTGAAGTGGTTTCTTAGTGAAACAGAAAAATAAATATACAACTTTCGCTGGGCTGTGTTTAGAAATAGTGGCGCTCGGATGGGGAATGTGGAGCTTATGTCTTGCTGCAGAGACTGCCTTCATCTGGTGAAAGTGGCTACCCTGGTCAGCCTTGCCTGGGCTGAAGTGTCCTCAGTGAAGCTCCAGAGCTCTCTGTTTCACCAGGACTTCAGAGCACAGCCCTGTGCATCCTTGAGCTTCGCAGCTCCGCACCTTCCCTGGCAAAGTGCAGAAGGTGTCTGTCCCTTTGTATGCTTGGAAGAAGGGGATGGTGGAAAGACAACAGCGATTTGACCAGCTCCTTATTGCAAAATAGGGAGGGTAAGGAATGCCAGCAGACAGACTGAATTACGTTTAAGATTACAGGAAGGACGTGAATCTGTTGGAGCAAGTCCAGAGGAGGCCATGGAGACGATCTGAGGGCTGAGAGAGTTGGGATTGTTCAGCCTGGAGAAAAGAAGGCTCCAAGGAGACCTCATAGCAGCTTCCAGTACAGAAAGGGGCTCCTGGAAAGCTGGGGAGGGGCTTTTGATCAGGGAGTGCAGGGGTAGGATGAGGAAGAAAGGTTTTAAGATGACAAAAGGGAGATTGAGATCTTAGGAAAAAATGTTTTTCTGTGAGAGTGTTGAGGCCCTGGCCCAGGTTGCCCAGAGAAGTGGTGGCTGCCCCATCCCTGGAGGTGTTCAAGGCCAGGTTAGATGGGGTGTTGAGCAACCTAATCCAGTGTCAGGTGTCCCTGCCCATAGAGGGGTGGAATGATTCTATGAATTTATCCTGAGACGACCCAGCTGTTCTAGGTTGGAAACGCATGTAACCTCAAGCTGAGGGTAGCTCTGAGGACATTTACTAGGCACATTAGGTGATGTCCAAAGATCCCTAGACCTTGTTGGTATCCACGACTGGGTCTGGGGGGTGTGCGTTGGATCCTTGTAGAACAGCTTGGCACTCAAACTTTGGTAGAATTACCAGATTAATATAAATGCTGGGTGGACAGAGGATCCTCCTGAGCATTGGCTGGACAACCAGCAGCTCCAGCATCATTTAGAAGCTATAAAATTCGAGTGGGTTATGTGTTATGGGTCTGGGCAAAGGGCTGGTGAGCCAAACAGCTGCATCTGAGATCTGTAAAGGAGGAGAGTCAGGGTGCAGTGTGGTTCTACTTTTTGCTGAAGATATATTTCAGCCTGGGTAGGGAGCATCACTCGGGCTCCCTGCGGGGCAGACCTAGGAAGTATCAGCTGGTTGAAAAATTGTTTTATCCAGCGAAAGTTAAAAAGAAGGCTCCTGGAAGAGGAGAAATGCTAGCTTTGGTGAAGTTAGTGGTACAACTCCCCTTAGCATGAGCCTGGAGTACGGTTTAGTAAGTACAACCAGCATTTCTCCTAGACTGTAAACCGAAAGTGGCTGAGAGTTGTTACGCACACGTGCGCACAACAGTGCTCAGAGCCCGTCCGCTGAGATCTTTCCTTGGGGATCCATATAAAATACCTCTTACAAAAGCTGCCCTGTGTGCAAGCAGAGGAACTCCATCTAGTGACGTTAAAGAAGAGGAAAAAAACGCCCACAAAACCTTTTTCACACACATATATTTGCATTCATCTTATCGTACTGCCAGTCTGTTGAAGATATCAGCACAGCTAGATAGCACGCACTTACCATATGGGACGCTAAAAATGCTGCCTGGGAAGTGCTTTCACTCCCTCCTCAGAGTTCTGCCAATGCAAAAAAACATCCCCTTTGTCATGGCAGTGAATGAATTTTCTTGTTCCCCTTTCTCCTTGGATTTATGTTAACCCTGGGTTTCAGCTAAGTTTGATCTCCTCTCGTTATTGTATTGCAAACAGTAGTCAATAGCTCTTCAGCTTGAGATGGCCTGGATTTATTTTCAGGTCAAGTCAACTCTCCTTGACCCAAGTCTGAACCAAAATACATTCCCAGAAGATTCCCCCACAGGATATCGAATCCAAAGACAGAGTGACATTGTAATGAGTTCAAGGTTTCAGCTCAGTACAAGGGAGCGCCTGTTGGCATGGCGAAGGCAACCAAGCCATCCTTCTTAATTCAGAGCTGGCTCCTCTCCTGGGGCAAATCACAGCAGCTTTTTGTCATCCACTGGTCACTTCTCTTCTTTGAGCAGTGTCATCGATTGCATTCCTGGTGTTTGTGGTCTGAAGCCAGTCCTAGCTCCTTACATGTGTGTTTGTACGGCTCTAACATGCGTGCGTGGAATTTGTTGTGCAGACTTTAAGTAACTGATGAGATGATCTTCATTCACACTCCCTTACTTTTTCTTCTTTAAGGAGAAGCGGGATCTCTTCTGGGGACTGCCTGGCACAGGGGCAGAACCAGCTGATATTGCATCATAAAGTGAAAACACCGCTTTGAAGACTTGGGACAAAAATGGAATGAACTCATGAATTTATTCTGGGTGATAAATCTTCCTTCAAAAGAAGGCAGCCTTATGTTTAGGACAAAAGACTGTTTATTTCTTCTATGGGAAAAAAAAAAAAAAGTAGTGTAATCGGATAGGATTAACTTTCCAGGGGCCCTGGACAGAAGCTAAAGCACAGGCTGCCTCCTTCTTGTGTTCATATTGGTTAATTTGAGTAGTCTAAGACCTCTCTGTCTCCCTGTGGCACTGGGCTGTGAGCTGCCACCACTGTGCCTTGCACCTACAGCCAGTGTTACGGACCCCAGCAACAACGGTTTCTACAGAAACTACAATTGTCCAAGGGTTTGGCTACTATAAACAGCTTATCTCAACTCGGAACCTGGCCCAGGTATGGAGAAAAATGCAGCCTTATTAGTGGTTTTCATCTCTAGCAGGTAGTTGAATACATTTCTGGCAAATACATAAATAACATACAACTGAATTAACGTTGCATTAAGAGTCTTTCTGGATTGCAAGCACTGACTTAGTTGTTTTGACTGTTCACGGTTAATGTTTCATCAGCCCATTTTTTATTTTATTGAGTTATTTTATTACCAAGGAACAGTCCTGTGTGCAGTTTTGTAAGTGGGAGCGATGATGCTTCAAATTTCACATCTCTTTGGGATGGATGGGAATGGTTTTACCAGAATTCCTGGGCTGGCAAAAAGGAGGAGAAAAGTGAGAAGTCCAGCAGGACCTTGCATGTGTGTGCTCTCTGGTGCAGTGTCCCCTATGCAGTTCAAGTGATAGGCAAATCCCATCTTCTCTGATGGGATAAATTGAGTTATCTGTGCCTGAGCTGGTTAAGAGTGAGACGTTGTCATGTGGGCACAGTTATCTTAGGATCTGGAGCACAAGTCTCATGAGGAGTGGCTGAGGGAACAGGGATTGCTTAGCCTGGAGAAGAGGAGGCTGAGGGGGAGACCGTATCACCCCCTATAACTACCTAAAAAGAGGTCTTTTCTCCCAAGTGACAGGTGAAAGGACGAGAGGAAATGGCTTCAAGTTGCACCAGGGAAGGTTTAGATTAGATATTAGGAAAAACATCTTTACTGAAAGAGTGGCTAAGCATTGGAACAGGCTGCCCAGGACAGTGGTGGAGTCACCATCCCTGGAGGTGTTAAAAAAACCCAACATAGATATGGCACTTGAGGGCATGGTTTAGTAGGCACAGTGGTGTTGGGCTGATGGTTGGACTGGATGATCTCAGAGGTCCTTTCCAACCTTAATGATTCTATGATCTTTTGTGGTAAGCTTAAACTATCTTCTCCCCTTGCTCCTCTGGAACATGCTGCTTTGGATGGTGAGTTATCACAGAGGGAAGGACATGATCATGAGCAACTACTGCACAGTAACTTGTGTGTCTGCTGAAGACCTTCCTGCAGGGAAGGGAGATATGCTCCAGGAGACAGAGGCTTGTGCATGGGATAAGTATCTGAAGAACATGTAGAGCGGGCAGCAGTTCCATTCCAGCATCCTCCACTGGAGAAGATTTGAACCTACATCACCTGTGGGGCTGCACTTAACCACTGTACTAAAGGTATGAAAGGAGAAAGAGGGGAGGGATGCTCCCATTTCAAAGGAATACAAGATTAGTGGAGTCAAGAGAGAGGTGGGAAGCCAAGGTGTGACCACAGCTGCGAAAGGGGGCTGTGAGACCAGTCCCACCCCAGCATTGTGTGGAAGCTGCCTGTCATGAGAAGACCTTGTCCCTACGCTGTGGCTGGCGAAGTGCAGGGTGCTTCTTCAGTGGCTGTTTATTGGTGTTTATTTGCCTTGATCTTATTGCTCTTTAGACAAGAGACAGGCATCAGTCTGTTGCAGACGCTTCTGGATGTGTGACATAGTAGGACTTGGAGAATGGAGACCAGGCATGTAGGGAGTCTAGACAGCAGGCGAAGAAGGGCTTCGGTGACCCCAGGTTTTGCAGCTGGCTGTCCAGTTCTACCCAAATCCTGAGTCTGGCAGGTCTGAGAGCCAGGAGGCCTTGGCAATTCCCACTGCTTGACCCAACAGCGATCTAGAAGATGAACAGGCAGTTCTCAAGAAAATGAACATCAAACTGAACGCAGCTGTGATGCCTTTATCTTCCCGCCAGCTGCCTGTGTTTGCTAGTGGGAAACAGTGACTGTCCACAATGGACCTTGTAAAAATTACCCTTTGTGTTCATTTACTTAACATTTTCAAGGAGTTATACCCAAATGGGGGTGACCTTCATTCTCAGCTCCCATGCACGAGCTTAGCTCCAACAACTCCAGTCGAGCTATGCTGATTTTCAGCAGCTGGGACTTGGGCCTTGCGTTTAATGTCCCTTACTCCATGCTCATGCTGTCAGTTTTCCTTGCCAACATTATATTTGCTTTCCTTCCTAAAGGACTGCTCTAAATATCATACTTTAAAACAATATGTTTCTTTCCCCCGCAGAGAACAATATGATATGCCACCGTTGAATTAATATGTCCGTGAAAAGTGAATATAATCTCCCCAGTAGATCCCCTTTCCAAAAGATTTACGATTTAATGAATTTTTTATTTCTTACTGGCGTGTAGTGTTTAGGCATTTTACACCTAGTAGGACTCTTGATCATGGAAGCAAGAGAAGGGTGGGGGGGGAGATCCCATCATACTAATTCAAACTCCTTTCCTCCCTGTCTGTCCCCAGCGTGCCGCTCGTAACCCTTGCTGCCGATGCAAAAGTACCACCTCGAATCCACTTCTCCGTACCATTAATGTCACCTTGCTAATTTGAGACAGCGCTGTGCAGGGAGAAGTTTATGAATGGTGTTTATGTAAAAATCAATGCCCCTGAAAAATCTGCGCTGTTGCCTGCTCCAAGCAGGATTTCTGACTCAGGGTCCTATTTTCTCTTCCTCACGGTCATGCTCCGGCACTCTCTCAAATAAATGGCAATAATGTCTGTGACAGTAGATTATGAAGCCGCTAATAATATCCATAGGTAACGCCTTTATTTAGTGGAAGGATAAGATGGAAATGAACTGTGAAGGAGAGAGCCATCTTTGATAACTCTTAGCTACATGGGTAATAGTCCTAATTACACCACCAACTGATTTCTTCTACAAGCTCTCATCGCCTTGAAAAGGGTAGATTGATTGCACTGCCAGTCCTTTCCTTGGTGGATGCTGCTGGAATGCGTGCTGAACTGGTGCTTGGCTTCTGGGAAACTCACTGGGATCCACAGAAAATGCTCTGGTGGTGGCTGGACAGAAGCGTCAACCTCACTCCTGCTGTGTCTTTGGGGGGAAAAGACAAAGAACGGTTAAAATCCTGGGTGGCCCATCTGGTTGAGACCCACGTGAAGTGCTGCGTGCTTTGCGTTGTCTCTCTGCTCACCATCACTTGTCAAGATGTGAATGCTGATGGCAGCATCCCTGGGCTGGACAGTTGGCCTGGAAAACACAAATCTACCGGCAGGTTTCCAGGCGACTTTAGCGTGGGGTGCTTCAAACAGCAGATGCTGGAGATCTCTGACATCCCAAGTTGCTCAACTTTTCTCCTCTAAAATCTTGATCCTAAATTGAGTCTTTACTGTTGCTGTGGAGAAGTTGAAAATATAGCTTTGGAGCTACAGCATAGATGGAAACCAGCCCATGAGGGACTTTCTGCAGAAGAAGAATCGTGTCGTGAACCTTTAAACTAACAGGTAGGTGGGATGGAGGCGAAAGGGAGTTCCTGCAGTACTATTTCTTTTTAATTGTTTGGTTTAGGCTAGGGGAAGCTGAAGCCCTGCCCTAGGATGGGTTGTGGTCACCCTGGCAGCTTCTACTGTGCAGATCTTCACTCATTCTCAGTTTTAAGAGGCTGGTTTCTTTCTGAGAGCTTCTCTAGCCATATAATAGGGTAATGCTGAGCATTTACAAGCAGCTTCTGGGCCGTGCCGAGCATCCCACCCAGCACTGCCATCAAGTCCCTTGCCTTGACGTTCCTACCCTCCTGGGCTACGGCAGCTTCTTCAGCCTGGGACACAATCTGGGACACCCCTGGCTCGCTCTGTCCTTCACAGAGGAGGATTTCAGTCTCCTTGGAGTTGCCTCTGAGTGCCTTTCCCTGCACTGCTTCAAGCTCAAGCCTTTCTACAGTTCAGCAGTAGGGAGGCTGCTTCTCTCTCCTCTCTTCCCCTTGGTTTCCTCATTTTGCATCTCTTCCAAACCGGACAGGACTGAGCTGGACAGAAGACCAGCCCTGTGGCTTTCCTGATGGCTGCTGATGCTGCTTGAGGCATAGCTTGGCATTAAATGACTTGATTGTTTTCTGTTGATAGGGGAAGTGAAGTTGGGCAGTACCACGGTTGCTGCCTGCTGGAAATTTGCTGCTCGTTTCCTTTCTGCCTGCGATTTTAGAGGTGACTCCTGACGTAGTCATCTATTTATTCCTTTTGTTGGTCCGGTGGCTTGCTTCTCCATCCATCATCCAACCAATCCAGCAAGGAACGTGACCGGGAGAGGACAGAGAACTAGCTGTCTTGGAAGAGGGAGGAAATGAGCGCTGCCTTTTCGTCCAGCAGCCCACTGGCGCTGGCTCCCAGGACTGCAGGAAGCTCTTTTTTACCTTCGTACACTTCACGGATCACAGCCCGATTTCCTCCAGGGCTGTCTCTGGCTTTACCGTCTCACTGTGGGTGTTTGCACTCCTGGCTGGTGTGTTGTTCTCTGCCTGTGCATGAGGCAGCTGCTCTTGGACACCCACTTGGTGATGCTGTTCCCGTCTGGCTCTTGTTGCACACATATCCTCTCTTGTGCAATGGAGAAATGTTTCCCTTTGTCCCTTTTTCATAGTTGCTGTGCTATTAAAATGCTCCCCCACCCAACACATACATGCACTTTGCCTTATTGGCTTTCTTTCTCACCCCCAAAAGAATCTTTCTAGCACTTGAAGCTGCCAACTTTCATTTTGTTTTAAAATTCTCTGTTGAGTTCAGTAGGCAAGGCTGGGTGTTAGCTTCCATCTGGCTCCCGGTTGGGAAGAGAAGCCCTAAGAGAAAACGAGGAGGCTTTCAGCCCCCGTTCCCAATGCCAGCAGGGAGAGGATGTGGGTTCTATGAGAAATTCCTGATTTTTCTCCCCCCCTACTCTAGTAAAAACTTCTGCTTTTTGGAGGAAAAAAATTATTGCTGTAGTTCGTGCAGTTAAACAAAATAAAAAAGTAGAACAATTGGATAAGCAGTGAAAACAATAACCGGCCTCTCAGCACCATGGCTTGTCCAACACCCTGTGCTGCCCCTCCGGCCGCACCTATCTCTGTGGGTCAGAGCTCACCCATAGGTGTGTTTATCTGCAGCGCTGAGAAGGGGGGAGCCTTGTCCTCGCATGGGGCCCCCATGGGGACAGCAGAGGCTTATTGTGGAACGACCCCAAGAAAAACCCAGTGAGGTGAATCTGTTCCCCTGTGATGGTGACAGGTCCCCTCCCTGGCACCTTGTTTCCCCCCTTTCCCAAATATCTGGAGCCAACTCATTTTCAATGAATGATTGATCACCTGGCCTGGACGGCTCTGTCTATGAAGAGTTTCTGGTCACTGAACTGGCTGAGATCACATCTCCTGGGACACCTGCTTGGACTGGCAGCAGATAGCAACTAATCCTGGTCAGCAGGTACCACCTCGACCTTCTGCTGATCTTATCTGGGGTGGTCAGCTTCTTTCCAGCTCTGCTGGCTGGTGTGTAGTGGGATGATTTCATATCATGTGAGGTTTTTTTAAGACCGTGGCATTTTGCTTACTGCCCAAGCATTTAATCCCTGAATGCTGAGCAAAATCTGCCTTTCATAACGGAAAGGGAACAGGGTCCATCTCTCCTGCGTGAGGAACGTGCTCACTATATAAAGATAGCTGGAGGGAGGAACCTGGAAAAGGCAGCGAGAGCTCTGCTCTCCGTGAATGCAGGAGAGGGGAGGTTGCCTGTGACTCAGGGACAGCCAGCAGCTTTGCGGTTGCAGATGCTGGCCCGTGTTTTTGGAGAGCTGTGGAAGAGATTGTACTGCTTGATGTTATTTTCTGGCACACCACGTAAGGAAAAACCACTTTGCTTGCTGTTTTGGCCACTGACTCAGTTGTTCTGCTAGTGCGCCTTTAGTTTTGCTTTTTTTTTTCTTTAATATTTTCAGAGCCCAGTTTAGCCAAGTGCTTTAGTACGTGCTTATTTTTAAACCTGATCCTGTCGTTGTCTGAACTCACGGTGCTTCAATTCCGCCAGCCTCCGCAGACTTGAGTGAGCACTTGGAATTTAAGCGGATGCTGAAATGCTTCACTCCCGGACAGCTGTGAAGCTTGGAGGACTTCAACTAGGGAGAGCAGGGGCTTAGGGAGGGGGACAAGATACTTTACATCTCTCTCCATCCATGGGATGGCAAGAGGCTTGTCCCTCTGGTCTCCATCTCTGGCACCTAAACCCACAGCAGAGGTGTGAGCGTGGTGGTGGATGGGATGGTCCAGGTGGCCACCCGAGGCCTCTTGTGGTCTTGCTGCAGGGTGGCACTACGTTCTAGTGACAGCCCAGGTCTTGGTGGGGACAGAGGCACCACCAACCACTCAACAGGTTGATGTGTTTCTTTGTCATGTGCTCTCCACGATACCCCAGTGCGGTGCCAGCTGGGAGATGGTGGAGGTCTCCGGGAATGCACGGGGCTGAGCTGGGAGGCAGCATGGGTTGAGCTCCAGGCAAGCTTCAGTGCCTGCTTGGATCTACAGGAGGCGCGATATTGACAGATTTATTTTCTCTTTGCTGGCAGAAAAGCTGCAGCTAGTCATGCCTTCACTTGCAGGGGTGTGAATTTGATGCATTGACTCTGCGCCTCGGTGGGA
The DNA here is from genome assembly GCA_033459285.1 of Clamator glandarius. Taxonomy (NCBI): domain Eukaryota; kingdom Metazoa; phylum Chordata; class Aves; order Cuculiformes; family Cuculidae; genus Clamator; species Clamator glandarius. The sequence goes on from JAUNZM010000078.1 coordinate 1,355,111, forward strand.
GCAGAGCTGACGCATCATGAACTGAGCAGTGGAGTACAGTGAAAAGAGTAATCTCTTATTTTTTCAGGATTACAACTGTGATGCTGGCAACTACGAGACCTTCTAACCTGCGCCCTTGGGACACTTCTGAAAGAATAAAATGACTTTTTTTTATGGTATCTCTGACTTGCTTTAAGGTTGAGAACTTGTGCTGGGTGCTTTCATGGCAAAGCACGTTCTCTTTTTAAACATGCGTTTGCCAGCAGGTTTTCATGCAAGCTTTTAATTGCCTGTGGAAATAGGATTAAGCATCTTCGGGGAAACAAAATATGTGCTTTCTGGGAGCGTTGAAGCCCTCAGGTTGCAAGTGTTAAAACACCATGTAACCTTCTAAAAGTGCCGGTTAAAATGTGTTAGCTAAGCTGTTTCTCCTGGCTGACAGCAGCTCAGGAATGACGAGGAGATGTTGGCTCTCGGAGCTCTATGTGTTGGTGCATACTCCAGCAGTAGGGTGGGGGAAAGGGGGAGCCAAGCCCCTGCCCTGGGTTATCTGGAGCTTTTGGAGCAGCCCAATGGTCCCAAATTAGATCCCTCAGTGCTGCTAGTGCCGCTCTCAAGACTTGTAGAAGTTGTATTGACAGGTAGATATCTAATGCTCGCATCTTCCCCAGGATGGACAGACAGACTTTTTAAAAATTGATTTTCCCCATGCCTCCCCTTCCCCTGTCGCCCTTCTCATGTTCCCCCCCCCCCATTTTGCCCCACTTCCCAAATCCCCTTCCTCTCTCTTTTTCGTATTCTCTCCCTTCCCTCTTTTCCCCCGTTCTCCTCCCTCTTTTCCCCATCTCCTGCTCCCTTTCACCTCGCCTCCCTCTCTTTTCCCCTCCTCTCCCCCTCCTCTTTCCCCCTCCTCTCCCCCTCCTCTTTTTTCCCCCATCTCCCCCTCCTCTTTTTCCCCCATCTCCCCCTCCTCTTTTCCCCCATCTCCCCCTCCTCTTTTCCCCCATCTCCCCCTCCTCTTTCCCCCATCTCCCCCTCCTCTTTTCCCCCATCTCCCCCTCCTCTTTTCCCCCATCTCCCCCTCCTCTTTCCCCCATCTCCCCCTCCTCTTTTCCCCCATCTCCCCCTCCTCTTTTCCCCCATCTCCCCCTCCTCTTTTCCCCCATCTCCCCCTCCTCTTTTCCCCCATCTCCCCCTCCTCTTTTTCCCCCATCTCCCCCTCCTCTTTTCCCCCATCTCCCCCTCCTCTTTTCCCCCATCTCCCCCTCCTCTTTTCCCCCATCTCCCCCTCCTCTTTTCCCCATCTCCCCCTCCTCTTTTCCCCATCTCCCCCTCCTCTTTTCCCCCATCTCCCCCTCCTCTTTTTCTCCCATTCTCCCCCTCCTCTTTTTTCTCCCATTCTCCCCCTCCTCTTTTTTCTCCCATTCTCCCCCTCCTCTTTTCTCCCCCATTCTCCCCTCCTCTTTTCTCCCCCATCTCCCCCTCCTCTTTCCCCCATCTCCCCCTCCTCTTTCCCCCATCTCCCCCTCCTCTTTCCCCCATCTCCCCCTCCTCTTTTCCCCCATCTCCCCCTCCTCTTTTCCCCCATCTCCCCCTCCTCTTTTCCCCCATCTCCCCCTCCTCTTTTCCCCCATCTCCCCCTCCTCTTTTTTCCCCCATCTCCCCCTCCTCTTTTTTTCCCCCATCTCCCCCTCCTCTTTTTTCCCCCATCTCCCCCTCCTCTTTTCCCCCATCTCCCCTTCCTCTTTTCCCCCATCTCCCCCCTCCTCTTTTCCCCCATCTCCCCCTCCTCTTTTCCCCCATCTCCCCCTTCTCTTTTCCCCCATCTCCCCCTCCTCTTTTCCCCCATCTCCCCCTCCTCTTTCCCCCATCTCCCCCTCCTCTTTCCCCCATCTCCCCCTCCTCTTTCCCCCATCTCCCCCTCCTCTTTCCCCCATCTCCCCCTCCTCTTTCCCCCATCTCCCCCTCCTCTTTCCCCCATCTCCCCCTCCTCTTTCCCCCATCTCCCCCTCCTCTTTCCCCCATCTCCCCCTCCTCTTTCCCCCATCTCCCCCTCCTCTTTCCCCCATCTCCCCCTCCTCTTTCCCCCATCTCCCCCTCCTCTTTCCCCCATCTCCCCCTCCTCTTTCCCCCCATCTCCCTCTCCTCTTTTCTCCCCATCTCCCCCTCCTCTTTTCTCCCCCATCTCCCTCTCCTCTTTTCTCCCCATCTCCCCCTCCTCTTTTCTCCCCCATCTCCCCCTCCTCTTTTCCCCCATCTCCCCCTCCTCTTTTCCCCATCTCCCCCTCCTCTTTTCCCCCATCTCCCCCTCCTCTTTTCCCCCATCTCCCCCTCCTCTTTTCCCCCATCTCCCCCTCCTCTTTCCCCCCATCTCCCCCTCCTCTTTTCCCCCATCTCCCCCTCCTCTTTTCCCCCATCTCCCCCTCCTCTTTTCCCCCATCTCCCCCTCCTCTTTTCCCCCATCTCCCCCTCCTCTTTTCCCCCATCTCCCCCTCCTCTTTTCCCCCATCTCCCCCTCCTCTTTTCCCCCATCTCCCCCTCCTCTTTTTCCCCCCATCTCCCCCTCTTTTCTCCCCCATTCTGCCCCTCCTCTTTTTTCCCTCATTCTCCCCCTTCCCCCTCCTCTTTTCCCCTCTCCCTTTCCCCCTTCTTCCCCACTCTTTTCCCCCTCTTTTCCCCCTTTCCCCCTTTCTTCCCTCCTCCTTCTCCCCGGGCCGGGCGGTGCGCTCCCTCTCCCCGCCCCGGGGCGGTCCCGGAGCCGCCGTTATAGCCCGGTCTCCGCTCGGGGCCGCCCCACTCGCTCCGCCGGCGGGAGGTAAGCGTTGGCTTCTGCTTCTCGTGTCCGTCTGTCCGTCCCCTTCCCCGCAGGGGGACAGCAGCGCGGCCGCGCAGCATCCCTCGCCTGCATCCCAGCCCCCTGGGGACCGCGCTGGGCTTTGGGGTGAGCGACCCCCCCCCCTTCTTCTTCTCCCACCTCTGCCGCTCCCAGCTTAGCGGCTGGAACATCTCTCCGAGGCGGAGGTTTGGGCGTGCTGGGAGGCTCTGGAATTTCGAACTCACCTGCTTTGGGACACTGCAGCATCCCACCAGCAGCCTGGCTTGCCTCGAGGAGCTCCGTCCCCTGGCTTTCTGGGCTCTCCATCCCCTGGCTTTCAGGGCTCTCCATCCCCTGGCTTTCAGGGCTCTCCATCCCCTGGCTTTCAGGGCTCTCCGTCCCCTGGCTTTCTGGGCTCTCCGTCCCCTGGCTTTCAGGGCTCTCCGTCCCCTGGCTTTCAGGGCTCTCCGTCCCCTGGCTTTCAGGCTCTCCATCCCCTGGCTTTCTGGGCTCTCCGTCCCCTGGCTTTCAGGGCTCTCCATCCCCTGGCTTTCAGGGCTCTCCATCCCCTGGCTTTCAGGGCTCTCCGTCCCCTGGCTTTCTGGGCTCTCCATCCCCTGGCTTTCAGGCTCTCCATCCCCTGGCTTTCAGGGCTCTCCGTCCCCTGGCTTTCTGGGCTCTCCATCCCCTGGCTTTCAGGCTCTCCATCCCCTGGCTTTCTGGGCTCTCCGTCCCCTGGCTTTCTGGGCTCTCCGTCCCCTGGCTTTCAGGGCTCTCCATTCCTTGGCTTTCAGGGCTCTCCATCCCCTGGCTTTCGGGGCTCTCCATCCCCTGGCTTTCGGGGCTCTCCGTCCCCTGGCTTTCGGGGCTCTCCGTCCCCTGGCTTTCAGGGCTCTCCGTCCCCTGGCTTTCTGGGGTCTCCGTCCCTTCATTTCTGGATGCTCCCATTCCCTGCATGCCCGGGTGGGATCCAGAGCTGTGTGGGACTCTTCTCCTCTCACCTAGTACTTTTTTCATCTCAGAGCTGCAGAAGAGGGTTTGAATGTTCGGGGTTCACTCTTGCGAAGCCACTTAATGTTCTCCTGTGGTGGCCAGACAGCCTTAGAAGGGGCTGTGCTGCCCCACTGCCCATGCTGGATAACCAGCGTGGTTCTTAGGCACGAGAAGGGTGAAGCTCTGTAGGTGACAACTCCACCAGCTCTCCTGGCTTTTCCTGATGTAGTTAATTTTCTCCTCCACTTGGGAACAGTGAAGTCCAATTTGCCTGCACCCCTGAGTAAGGTCTGAGCACAGGCAGGACTGCTTTGGGTGGAAGACAGGGTGCTGAGAAGTTCCCCAAAGCTCTGAGATGCTCTGGGTGGAAGACGGAGTGCTGAGACGTTCCCCAAAGCTGTGCGATGCTCTGGGTGGAAGAGGGGGTGCTGAGACGTTCCCCAAAGCTGTGCGATGCTCTGGGTGGAAGAGGGGGTGCTGAGACGTTCCCCAAAGCTGTGCGATGCTCTGGGTGGAAGAGGGGGTGCTGAGAAGTTCCCCAAAGCTGTGAGAGGCTCTGGGTGGAAGAGGGGGTGCTGAGAAGTTCCCCAAAGCTGTGAGAGGCTCTGGGTGGATGAGGGGGTGCTGAGAAGTTCCCCAAAGCTGTGAGAGGCTCTGGGTGGAAGAGGGGGTGCTGAGAAGTTCCCCAAAGCTGTGAGAGGCTCTGGGTGGAAGAGGGGGTGCTGAGAAGTTCCCCAAAGCTGTGAGAGGCTCTGGGTGGAAGAGGGGGTGCTGAGAAGTTCCCCAAAGCTGTGAGATGCTCTGGGTGGAAGAGGGGGTGCTGAGAAGTTCCCCAAAGCTGTGAGATGCTCTGGATGGAAGATGGGGTGCTGAGAAGTTCCCCAAAGCTGTGAGAGGCTCTGGGTGGAAGAGGGGGTGCTGAGAAGTTCCCCAAAGCTGTGAGATGCTCTGGATGGAAGACAGAGTGCTGAGAAGTTCCCCAAAGCTGTGAGATGCTCTGGATGGAAGATGGGGTGCTGAGAAGTTCCCCAAAGCTGTGAGAGGCTCTGGGTGGAAGAGGGGATGCTGAGAAGTTCCCCGAAGCATCAAGGGCTTGAATGGTGCTGTGCGGTGCTAGGCTGCTCCCCTCAACTGTGATGCTTGTGCCTGTTTGCTCTCTTTGCAGCCAGCTTTGGGTCCTGGGTGGGAGGTGGGATGGGGAGGGTGCAGTCCTGCAGGCTTCATTTGCTCCAGGGACGTTCCTGGGCATCTGGAGCAGGATTTCAGGTGCATCTCCTTTCCTTCTCACCATAAGTAGCAGGGACACATGCCTGCTGGGTGAAGGGGTGATGGCCTGCAAGAGTTTTGCAGAGCAGTGGATACAAAATGCAGTTCCAGCTACCTTCGCAAGTTTTCAGGATGTCGCGCTGTCTGCAGAGAGCCTTGAAGGTGTTTTTTAGGAGCACAGAGTGACTTCATTGAGTTTGTCTGGTGGGTCCCCCCTCACTTCCTAGATAATAACGGGGGAAATCTGAGCTCAGGTTACAGCACCTAATCCCAGAATATGGAGATCCTGGCCTCCTAAGGCTGTAATCCCTGGATACGGCCTTTACGGTTGCTCCTCCCTGGCAGAGCTTTGAGCCTGGGAGACCGTATCGGTTTCAGATTTTTATTACCGTGCTGGGGATGCTAAAGTCCACAGGCAGGCGGGCGGCCCCGGACAGATGGATGCACGTGCGTGCGGCAGACCTGCTCGTGCAGTGGAGGCGGGTGAGGTTGGGGCTGAGCATCGTTTGCATTTGGTAAGATCCCCACAGTGGGTGTGCGTGAACAGCCAGGGTGGCAGTGCCCTCTCCTAGATGCTGTCCCAGGCTGGTGTCCGTGGTGTCTGTCCCCAGCATTGGCGTGAGTCCCAGCTTCAAGGGCTTTCTGTTACACTGCTGCTGCCTCCCTGCTTGTTCTCGCTGTCTTTCTATCTGCACTGGTGATTTGAAACCCTGCAGCCAGGTTGGAGCTGCTTCTGCATTAAGGGATTGGTGGTGGGTGCTTGCAGAACTGTCCTGGAGCTTAGTTTTGGCTGGGGTCTTGAGTGTGAAGTGAGCACAGTTCCCTTGTTGGACCACATGCCTTCCCAGAAGATGCCTAGGCCCACTCATACTATTTCTGTAGGGTGTTACAGGGTTAACAGAATCACAGAATGACCAGGTTGGAAGAGACCCACTGGATCGTCGAGTCCAACCATTCCCACCATTCCCTTAAATCATGCTCCTAAGCACCTCATCTACCCTAACCTTAAACACCTCCAGGGACGGTGACTCAACCACCTCCCTGGGCAGACCGTTCCAATGCCTAACCACCCTCTCTGTGAAGAACTTCTTCCTAATCTCAAGCCTAAATCTCCCCTGGCGGAGCTTGAGGCCATTCCCTCTCATCCTGTCACTTGGGAGAAGAGCCCAGCTCCCTCCTCTCCACAACCTCCCTTCAGGTAGTTGTAGAGAGCAATGAGGTCTCCCCTCAGCCTCCTCTTCTCCAGGCTAAACAACCTCAGCTCTCTTAGCCGCTCCTCGTAAGATTTGTTCTCCAGCCCCTTCACCAGCTTCGTTGCTCTTCTCTGGACTCGCTCCAGAGCCTCAACATCCTTCTTGTGGTGAGGGGCCCAGAACTGAACACAGGACTTGAGGTGCGGTCTCACCAGTGCCGAGTACAGGGGGAGAATAACCTCCGTGGACCTGCTGGTCACGCCGTTCCTGATACAAGCCAGGATGCCATTGGCCTTTTTGGCCACCTGGGCACACTGCTGGCTCATGTTCAGTCGCTGTCAACCAACACCCCCAGGTCCTTCTCCTCCTGGTAGCTTTCCAGCCAGGTTTCTCCTAGTTTGTACCTCTGCTCAGGGTTGTTGTGCCCCAAGTGCAGGACCCGGCATTTGGCCTTGTTAAACCTCATGCCGTTGGACTCAGCCCAGCAGTCCAGCCTGTTCAGATCCCTTTGGAGCCTCCCGACCCTCCAGCAGATCCACACTTCCTCCCAGCTTGGTGTCATCTGCAAACTTGCTAAGGGAGGACTCAATGCCTTCATCCAGGTCGTTGATAAAGACATTAAACAGGACTTAACCTGCTGTTCCCTCTGCTCTGCTTGCTTGCTGTCCACAAATACCGGTAGGAGACGGTGATCCATGACACAAGACTGGGAGTTTTGTGGCTTCTAGGGATTTTGCTTTGGTTGCTGTGGGGTTTTGCTATACAGGGACATAGGGATGGTGCTGCTCTACCTGTGCTTGAGAAGTGCTTGTGCTGGAGGTACAGCAGTAGTGGTGGGATCCTGGATGAGGTCTAGGCAGGATCCGCACTCCTCTCTGCCACTTGCAGCCCTGGGCTGAAGCGAGCATCCCATGGAGCTATGTCTGGGTAGTCCTCATCCCTGCTGCCTGCAGCGACTGGGTGGGACAGGCAGCTTGAGAGTGGCTTGCGTCTCTGCAGGGAGCAGGATCAGCCCTTCTCTCCTGTGTAAGACGTGGGTGTAATCACCCTCTGCTCTCCTGAGCTCAAGGTGGGGCATCGTCTGACCCCGAAACGGAAACCTGTTCCTGTCTCATCTCTGTGCCTAATTTGTTTTTATCCCGACGCCATCATTCAACTGGCCAGTAGGATGAAAGCCTTGAAAGACTTCACAGGTTTGAAATGATAGGTTAGATCTCTTTAAAGGGCTGATATGGGTACTGTTTGTGGAGAGATTTCAGCCCCTCTGGATGCGTGCACAGCCCCTCTCATTGTTAGTGCCACCAGCATCCCCTCTGCCGGGACAATAGTGCTTTGAGTGCTAATCTCCTTCCTTATCTCCCTTCTCTTCCGTAGCCAGTATCCCTGGGAGGGTGGGAGGTTTGGGAAGAGCCAATTATGCAGATGGAGGAGCAAGAGGAGCTGTATCAACTGGTGTCCCTTTTTGGGTAGGTGGGGCAAGAAGAGGATGCTCAGCATGGGAGGATGTCCAAGCTTTTCCCTGCTCACTGTCCCCTCTGCACTCCCATAAGCACTGCCAAGAGGTCCCTTGAGGGGAGTCAAGGACATTCAGAGGTATGGGTGGCTACCTGAGTTGATTGCCCACTTGCTCGCTCTGGCTGCTTGCTCACGCTGACATTGATCCTGGGAATCAGGGGGTACTGCTCACTGCAGGAGCTGGGGACATGGCGAAAGACATGGTAGCCACCGTTCAGGATGCTAGAGGTGCCCATGGTGAGGTTCTGAGGGACATGGTTTAGTGATTGATAGGAATGGTTGGACTCGATGATCCAGTGGGTCTTTTCCAACCTAGTGATTCTATGATTCGTTGAGTACTGGTGGGCTGGCTGGGTGACCTGATGCTCTGGCTCAAGTGAAGCCACGTGGGAGCGAGACAGGGTCCATCTCTTGGAAATGCACCTTCCCATCTTTAATTTGGTGCACCCCAGACTGGATCCTGCGAATCCAAGGCTCCAAAACTGGCTTGGCTGAAGCGAGGCAGCCAGCTGCTGCTGTGGGTGGTTCTGTTGGCCCTGCAGGATGGGAGGGTCCCAGCAGGGGAGGCAGCGTTTTTATGCCGCCCCAAAAGCACAACGGTAATTAGCAGGCTGGCTTTGGATTTTGTGTAAGCCGTGTGGGTCTGCTGGGGCCTTTCCTTCTGCTGGCGAGGAAGTTAATGAGGAGCCCCTTGTTTGTCTGTCGCCTGCTGATGGAAGAAGGTGCTGAAAAGGCAAGAAAAGTAGATGTGGAAAAGCAAAAGGACAAGGAGGAAGCAGTTGTTGTGGAGCCAGCTGTGATGAGGCAGTGTTTTGTAAATGAAAGCTCTCTCCTAAAAAGAAACCTTAAACCCAGCAAATCTACTCAGCTCAAAGCTACGTGATAATCATTAAACGCAGGGGATGCTTTGTAAAATAAAATTGAAGGGAAGCGGGGAAGATGGAGCAAGATTTAAATTTAAAATTGGATGAGGGTACAAAGCCCCTTAGTTCCCCATTTCTGCTTAATGCAGCTGGAGCTAGGCTTGACAAGATGCTGACCAGAGCTTGTGGTAAATATTTTACGGTGCCGTGTATCGTCCAGATCAATTCTACTATGCATAAGGGAGTGCAGATAAAATGGCTTTAAGATTCCCCTGCTGAAAGCGATAGTATCATCATTTACGCTGGAGAGGACAGATTTAGTCGCCTGACATTTATTTGGCCATGGTGTACTTTGTGGATTTCACACCCGGGGACGATAGCCAACCTGATGATGTCAGATGTGAGCTGCAAGAAAAAAAGTCAGAGAAAAAGCTAGTGCGTCTTTCATCAACCAGATGCAATTTGCTGTGTGTTTAGTTTGGCTGTTTTACTCCATGGAGCTCATGTACATTAAGCGCCTTACAAGATTAAGCACTACTTGGTATGTCCTCCTTGTTCTTTATGGTGCAAAGATGGCAGCAAAACCCTCTCTGTTAACTTAGGTAATTTCTTTTGGTCTTATTTTGCTATAGGTCGCTCAAACTCTGAACTGAGCGAACATGAGTGCACTTGATTTGACTTCCATCCTGGATTTTCTGGAAACAGCCAACTTGACAGATATCAACTGGACGTGCAACAACAGTGACTGCATCACAGTTGATGCGACAACATGCCCCGGCACGCTCAACAAAAGCGCCCTGCTCTACACCCTATCCTTCTTCTATATTTTCATCTTTGTCATAGGGCTGGTGGCCAACTCGGTTGTGGTCTGGGTCAACCTCCAAGCCAAAATGACGGGCTATGAAACCCACCTCTACATCTTTAATTTGGCTATTGCAGATCTGTGTGTTGTCATCACCCTTCCGGTGTGGGTCGTCTCCCTCATCCAGCATAACCAGTGGTACATGGGAGAAATCACGTGCAAGATAACTCACCTCATATTTTCCATCAACCTGTACAGCAGCATCTTCTTCCTGGCGTGCATGAGTGTGGACCGCTACCTCTCAGTTGCCTATTTCACCAATTCCAGCAATCGCAAGAAGAAGATAATCCGTCGCTGCATCTGCATCTTAGTGTGGCTCCTTGCCTTCTGTGCATCTCTTCCGGACACCTATTATCTCAAGACTGTCTCTTCCAACAATGAAACCTATTGCCGTCCCGTCTATCCAGAGGAGAGCTTCAAAGAATGGTTGATTGGCATGGAGTTGATCTCTGTTGTGCTGGGCTTTCTTATCCCTTTTCCTATTATTGCGCTCTTTTATTTCCTCCTTGCGAAGACCATCTCTGCTTCCAGTGACCAAGAGAGGAAGAGCAACGGGAAGATCATTTTCTCCTACGTTGTCGTGTTTCTTGTCTGCTGGCTACCCTACCATGTAGCTGTTGTGCTTGATATCTTCTATAGCCTTCATTTCATACCCTTCAGTTGTCAGATGGAGAACTTTTTGTATGCCACTCTTCACATCACTCAGTGTTTCTCTCTAGTCCATTGCTGCGTCAACCCCATCCTGTACAGCTTCATCAACCGCAACTACAGATATGAGCTCATGAAAGCCTTTATTTTCAAGTACTCTGCCAAAACTGGTCTCACTAAACTTATCGATGCTTCCAGAGTGTCGGAAGCGGAATACTCTGCTCTGGAGCAAAATACCAAATGACTGCAACCCCATAAAGAAACCTCCTTGACTGTTTGACTTGATTTTTTTGTGTTGTGTTTGTTTGGGTTTTTTTTATTCCCCTCCTTCCCTGTGCTTGTTTTGAACGGGGCATGAATTCCAGCCTACAAAAGAGAAATCGGAAAGTAATTTAAGAGTAGGATCAGGTGCAAAATGGAAGTGGTACCAAAATTAAGTCTTTTGTTTGATTTCCTCCTAGCCCAGTCTGGACTTCTCCAACACTATGCAAATGGAAATGACTTTCTAGCAGACAAAGCCATTGTGTACCATAGATAACATGTGTTTCCAACATAAGCTTTTTCTTCCACATGTAGATTCCCTCTTGTCTCCTTGAATATGTTATATATATCATGTGTTGTATTTAAAAGCTCGAGACTTTATTTTCTGGCTCTTGGTGTACCTTATACAATTGTATTTGAAAGCTAAATATATTTTTATCATGTATTTGAAGTATATTGCTGATGAGTGTATCCAGAGTGCTGTAGACTGAGTGTTAGGTTACCATTTGGTTTAAACTATCGTTAGGTAAGAGGATGCCAATAATTAGCAGTATGGAAATGATCTTTTAGGTGCATCCTCCCTGGCTGGCACACTTTATCGACCATGGCTTTATGCGGTGGTCGTACCCACATGTCTGGAGCATGAAATGTATGTGCTGTAATATAGTTACCGTCATGTTAAAATTAACAGTGTGGTAAGAGTTGTTGACTTTATGCCCGTGCTTCACAAAGCTGTATCTTTATGCACAGAATGAATGATCTTACTTCTGAGAGTTGTCTCTATTTGTAAGTTATTTTTGTAAAATAAAGATCTGGAAAAAAAATAAATCCTTGCCTACTAGTGATTTGACTCACCCTCCTCCTCAAAAAAAAAAAAAAGCCAGGGAGAAGAAAAAAAAGCCACCTTCTCTCCTTTCTTTGGTGCAGGAGCAAACAGGTCAGTCTGTATTCTCCTGATGTTTGTTGACAGTGGGCAGAGACCATTGAATGGAGGAATGTGAGACAGCATCCGTGTGTGGTGAGAGCGGACGGGGTGGGAGGAGCGGGTCTGCCAAAGGCTGTGCTGTTTGGGAAGGTGGAGCTGATGGATTTATAAGGTGAGAGCAGTTGGGAGTGATGAAAGGCTGTATCTGTAGCTTAGGAATAAACACATGGAAGAAAAATATGGAAGTACGCAGATGGAGCGGATATTCGGACTAATCCCGGTTCAGTCCTCTGCGGTTTTTTACTTGGAATGGAATTTGTGGGCTAGCAGTTCTGACAGCATTAAATCCCCTTTTATCTCTTCTTTTTGGGTTTGTTTTTTTTTTTTTTTAATCTCTTCTCTTTGTTACGACTTGTGTTGAATTTGCAGTGCTGTACTGTCAGCGTGGGGCAGGATTCAGACGCTGCAGGATGCATGCAGTAGATCATCTTCAAGCCAGTGAAGCTCTTGAATCGTGGTCTTCGTCCTAGGACAAGGTAACAAGTGTTAAATCACTGATTTCTCTCAGCTGTTGCTGACTTGCTGTTTCTGGTTTGCATGTTTTACAACTCCAGCACAGCGATAACTACTTTGCTGGGAAGGCTACACTTAAATTCCTATCAAATCAAAGCATGTCGTTATCACAACAGCCAGAACATTTTGTAATGACTCTATTTTGTTTCTTCCTACCTTACTGCCTCCTCGAAGATGATCCTATAAAGATAAATGTTCGCTAACGCTGCAGAATCTACCATCCCTTCCTTGTACTTGGTGTTTCTAAAAAGCACTGTTCCATCCACAGGTGGAGGAGCCGGTGGCAGAGAAGGGCAGCCAGCGTAACTGTCACAATGTCACTGGGCAAGTACAGCCTTTTGTGCAGCCGCTTCTTCTAAGAGATGGTTATTTTGGGATTCTGATAAGCCTTTCTTAAGGTACTGCTGAACTGCAGGTGAAGTGCACCGTCATACTGAGAGTTAAAAAAGGAGGCGGTGTATTAATACTGAGAAATTAATGTTTCCAATTTAGCTGGGGATTGCTTCCCATACCCCAGCATCTGTACGTAGCCGTGTCCTCCCCAGAGCTGCTGGATACATCTCTGACATCCCGCTCCTGTGTACTACAGGATATTTCTCAGTTTCTAGTGGTGTTTTCGTGTGAAACTGTGGCTGCTTTGCAGGTTTGACTTGGCAGGAACTCACATTTTATTTTTTTTCTTGTCTCTGCAGCTTGATGCTCACAATACAGAATCAGCTCTGGAGACCTGGGGCAGTGCTGAGTGTTGGGGATGTCCTGCAGACCCGCTGCCTAGGCTGGACTGATAAAGTCTCCAGGCCTCTTCCTTCAGGAGGTGAATTGTGGTGGGATAATGCCTTTTCTGAAAGTGGGGTCGCACTGAGAGAGCAGGTAAAGGTCAGGATTGTGACCTCTGCTGTCATGCATCACATGCATGGATCCCTTCCAGCTCCTTGGATGGGAAGACCTGGGGCTGAGCCACCTCCTCAGCTGCCTGGTTTTAACACTTCGAGAATGATGATAGTGGGCAGATGATGGGAAATCAGTGGAGGACAGAACGTTGCAGAGGGACAGAGTTTGTCTGTTGCTGCATTTTTCTCACTAGGACTTGGTTTCACGCAAAGAATTCTTGAAAATCAAACTTTGGCAGAGATTTAATAGGAAAAATGTATGTACATGTTCTAGGAGGCACTCATCGTTGCTGTGTGAGACACGGTACCCCAGCTGGTATTTGCACTGAGACCAAAGAAGGGGTTTGAACCCCCTGGAGTCTGCGCTGAGGGAATTTATTAGTGGATAACAAACAGGTGAGTGAAAATCCTCAGTAGAGGTTGCTGTGACTTACAGTGATTGATGTGGTGGCTGCTGTCATGTTGTTCAGCCAAATGTCCCGACTCAAGAGCTGAGGGTGTTGCTAAGGGTCCCTGCTGCTTAGAATAGAACGGAACAGAATTGTTATTGTAAAAGACCTCTAAGATTGTCAAATCCAACCACCAACACAATACCACCACGCCTCTAAACTGTGTCCTGAGGTGCCTCATCTACAAGCTTTTTAAACCCCTCCAGGGATAGTGACTCCACCAGTTCCCTGGGCAGCCTGTTCCAGTGCTTCTTCACTCCCTCAGGAGAGAAATTCTTCCAAATATCCAATCTAAACCTCCTCTGGTGCAACTTGAGGCCATTTCTTTTAGTCCTATCACTTGTTACTTAGGAGAAGAGACCAGCACCCTCCTTGTTACAACCTCCTTTCAGGGAATTGCAGGGCTGTGGCTTTGGGACAGGACTGGTGCATGGACTGAAGTGTCCCAGGGATCTCCCTTCTTGCACTGATAGCTACAAGTGTACACGGACGTTTGGCTCCTCCATTTGCAAAGAGCTCAAAATCGCTACCTAAAGGCCTAGGTGGAAAAATGAGTAAAAATCGAACATAATCTGTATTGGAAAAAATCCTACTGGACTAGCTCTTGGGCTTTATGGCTGAAAGGATATCAGTGCTGTCAGACTCCACGTGCCTTGGAGGCAGGCACTGAGCAAATAAAAATACATCTGTTCCCTGAGAAAGGAATCTTTTTTGTTTGATATAGAAAGTACAGTTCTGCTTTATTGTTACTTAAACACAGATTTCCTTTTATGAGCCATAAATGACATTCAGGTGTAGCACGGTGACTTTAAATCAGCTCCTCTGGCAACCATCTAGATAATGTATCGTACGAAATGCCTAACTGGCCTGTTTCTCCTTTGGCTAATCCATGGTTTCAGTGCTGCTGACTTTAGATACTAGCCTTTGATGAGTTCACTGAGCATAAAAGCCATTTAAAGTTCCTAAGAAGCAAGAAATAACTCATCTGTGAGCAATAATCAAGCACATGGTGGCAGCGGCAGCACTGCCAAAACCAGCTCTTAATCTGTTTCAGAGAGGAGAGTTGGATTGGTACTTTGAGAGATGAGGCTCAGCCCCTGGAATGGGGTGTGGGGCTGAGCAGGGCATGATGTGATGGGGATCGGTTTTAGGGAGAACTGTACGGAGCCCAGAGTTTGCTTTTAGCCCCCCTGCTCCGTTATGGTACGTGGCTGAAGAGCATCCGAGGTAGAGTCTGCTTTTATTTACACCCTGGATTTACAGTAGCATAATGCTGCTGATTTCAAGGGAGCTATCCAGGATTTATAGGGCTTTTTATAAGTCGGATCAGGAGTTTTAGCCATAATCCTGTGCAAATGTATGGGTGTGAGTGCAGATGCGTGCGTCCCCATCACTAATGCAGCGTAATACCCACGTCCAGCCAGGACGCAAAGACAACGTAATAAAAGTAAACCAACAGATAATAACAATGTGAATTTGCTTTCACAAAAATACTTGCATTACAGCGTTTTAATATGATTCAAACCAGTCTCATAACGATCCTGTGATGGATAATCCAGCTGTAACCCTAAAGCATGTGGCTGACCTGTCTAACACCCACTGTCACAAGAAAAATCAGTCACCTCCCATTTTAGTACTTGCTCTATGAAAACAGTTTATTTTTTCTTATAAGTTTTGATCTATTTGTTTTTTTGTTTGTTTGTTTGATTGATTTTTTTATACCAAAGAGATACCAGTAACCCAGTGATGCTGTGAATCCAGGGAGACCACTCAGTCCTGCAGTTGAAATATTGGGTAGGATGCTCTTCAGCACTGGAGTTAAAGCATCAGGACAAGGCCCTTCTCGTAATTACCATACTAAGCAGTTATTTATCTTTACAAGAAGGTGCTGGGAAAGCAACCAGACCCTCTGCAGATGCCAGTGCTGGCTCCGATGTGAAGTGTGAAATCAGTGTAATTCAACAGGTCTTCTTCAGCAAAGGGTCTGGGCCACAGTATGTCCAATGCTTCTTGACATCATCTGATTTTAAGCCAACTCTGATGATGGATGTTTATACATCTTGCCTTTAGGTTAGAGGGTGAAAGCAAACCCCTATCATGTTTGCTGTCTGTATGGTGCTATTTCCAGACTAAAGAAAAAGAGCTAAATTACATTTTATCAGAACAATACGGGCAACAGCAAAGGTCAGGAAACTTTTAAGTAAGGTCACCCTATCAGTTGCAACAGTGAAAGGGTAGACATCAAATACTTGACCATAAAAGGCTGAAAAGAAGTAAATTCAGCATGATATATTGAAACCCAAGTCCCTTTCACATGTTGCAGAGCCTCTGACATAGCACGTTTACTGTTCAAGCTGAGATATGTCGCCTTGCCAACATATATTCTGAGTTACCCAAGCAGATTTAATGTTTTTGCAGTAGTGATTTTTCCCTTTTTGGAGGGACACTTTTTTCTTTTTCTTTTCAAAAAATTGTTGCTGAAGATTTCAAACCTACCTAGGAAATGACCTTAATCAATTTAGTTCCACCGACGAGTATGAAAACTCAGATCTCTAAACATTGTCTTGCTTGTATTGAGTAGGGTGACCGAGTCACAGCTTGATAGAAAAGTGTGTTTTGTTTGTTGTTTTTTTTCACCCATCCGAGTGGCAGTTCTGTTTTGTCCAGCAGGATTGACGTGACTGACAAGTGTTTTGAATTTCTAAGCTCCAAGGTCTGAAAATGCATCAAAAGCGAATGACATACACAGGAAAATGTAAATCTTTAGAAAACGAGCACCAACTACACACAGAAAATAACAATTCTGCGAAAGGGTGACAGGCACTGCATTCATTCATTTCCCCCCTCCCTCTTCTTTTTAAGAAGTCCGTGTTTCTGGGCCACCTACAGGCACGCTTGAGTCTTCTGCAGCGGGGAATTGGGATGCACAATAAGCCAAAGTCACAGTCATCGTGCATCAAGGTGGGTCTATCTACATCTCAGGGTTACAGCTCCCATCACTTCTAGCTCGCTGGGATCTCCTCCCATCGGCTTCATATCGTTTGGGATGACACTGTGGGTCTCAGTCTGATGGGCACACGACACTTGAATGTCCTCATTATTTTGGGGATGGACTGCAGGAGTCCCAAGGGAGAGAAACCATCGAGTCAGGCCGTGCAAACGCAGCCAGAGGTGGTGCCTGATCCACAAAACTCACATACCAAGCCTGCTGAAGGTGGGCAAAATGGGATTTGAGATGGGGGACAACTTGCTTGGTGTGTGCGAGTTCCCAAAGTGGGACGAAGATATCCTGTCCCCAAACAGGCTCTGCTGCAGGCTGTGTTGGTTTAGGTCTGTGGGATGTTGTTTACAGAAAGCAGAAGGTGTGAGAGGGAAGGGAAGGCAGGTTTCTGATCTTTCAACCAGTGAGCAGGCATCTCCCCTCCTCCAGGAACCTGTCGCACCCCCTCACTGTCCGAGGTAGTGACTGGGGCAAAGTGAGTTTGTTCAGGCCCCGATTATTCATGACAGCCAAGCGATCCTCCTCTGGAGAGCTTTTTAATCATTTTTGCCTCCTTTTCATCAAGGATTGGTAAAATATCCAGAGAGCACGCCACCTGAATGCAGGCCCTGACTTCACAAAGCAGCCCCTGAGCCCTCAGCGTGGCCTTGCTCCCTCCCAGGTCTCTTTTTCCACATGGTCTTACTTTAAAACCAGTGCAGGATGAAAGACATGGAAATCCTGTACTGCACGGAAGATGCTGAACCCTTCAAAACTTGTTCCGGAGCTCTTGTCTCTAACCCAGCCACCTTGTTCCAATGGCTGGCATGAATGTCAAGGCTACCCTATTGCTTTGGTGGGAGCTGGGGGCGGCAGTTCTATAAGGAAGAGACAGGATGGAGAAAAAGCTTTTTCTTCTCATTTCCCGTCCTGTCTGGCCTGGTGAATGCGGTGGTTTTGGTTGAGGGGTTTGAAGGAGTGGGGAAGGCAGTCAGTTGGAAATGCTGATTCTGCAAGCTTCCAAGAGCCACTGGCCACTGCTTCCTCTTGGTTCAGCTCGACTGGTTCATCATGGGCCCGCGGTGGCTGCTTTAATGGGAACTTGGCCGGTGGAGGAGAATCTATACCTTCCCTTTGCAATGAATCAATGAAAAGCTGAAGTGTTTTGGATTCCTCCTTCCAGGAGAGAATAGCTCCTATTGTAAGTCTGGAGAATAAAACAGGAAAGAGAGGGAGGCTCTTCCCCGTGCACACTCCAACTCTCCTGGCTGAAAGGCAGCTTTGCTCTGCACTTCTCGGGGACATTTGATTTTGGCGTTACTTGAGGCTGTCCAAACCTTGCCTGAGGGCTGTGTCTTTCTGTGGAGGCAAACACCAGGCATTGTTTCTTCAGTCTGATTACGGGACAGAATCATAGAATCACCAGGTTGGAAGAGACCCACCAGATCATCGAGTCCAACCATTCCTACCTATCTCTAAACCGTGTCCCTCAGCACCTCATCCACCCTCACCTTAAACACCTCCAGGGAAGGCGAGTCAACCACCTCCCTGGGCAGACTGTTCCGATGCCTAATGACCCTTTCCGTGAAGAATTTTTTCCTTATCTCAAGCCTGAACCTCCCCTGGTGGAGCTTGAGGCCATTCCCTCTCGTCCTGTCCCCTGTCACTTGGGAGAAGAGCCCAGCTCCCTCCTCTCCACAATCTCCCTTCAGGTAGTTGTAGAGAGCAATGAGGTCTCCCCTCAGCCTTCTCTTCTCCAGGCTGAACAACCCCAGCTCTCCCAGTCGCTCCTCATAAGGCCTGTTTTCCAGCCCCCTCACCAGCTTCGTTGCTCTTCTCTGGACTTGCTCCAGAGCCTCAACATCCCTCTTGTGGTGAGGGACCCCGAACTGAACACAGGACTCGAGGTGCGGTCTCACCAGTGCCGGGTACAGAGGGAGAAGAACCTCCCTGGACCTGCTGGTCACGCCGTTTCTGATACAAGCCAAGATGCCATTGGCCTTCTTGGCCACCTGGGCATCAATAAAAGAGACTGCTAGCACTTACTGAAATTGGCTTTATACACACTGTACTAGATATTTATATTAATATTGAGCTAGTCCTGGAGGTGGAGAGCATGGCAACGTACAGCACCTGAAATACTATTTGGGATCTCACAAAACCCATCTCCTTTCCTCAGGTGAGTGACCAACCACTTCCACTTCACAAGACATTGGATTATGTGAATGTGGCTTAAGAGCTAAAGCTGTTTCAGCTTGCATGGTGATGGACGCAGGGAACTTCCAGTGAGCTGCAACTCATCAGATTTGTGTTACACAAATAGTGCCTTCCTATGGGAGTCGTCATTAGCCAGTTTAAGCACTTTCCCCTTCTGCCGACAGCTGAAGTTAAGCATTAGAGGAAGACAGCAAGGTAGATAGGTTCAAAACAAGGTGCTCTGAGGGTGTCTGTCATCCTGCGCCTCATTGGAGAAGGTGACTGGAGACAACTGGTGGGGAAGAGGAAAGCCACTGACTGCTTCCAGGACCTGTGGTTCCCAGGTAAGGAATGTTTTTTGCCTGTTGCTGCTATATGATACAAGTTAAACTGCCATCTTAACCAGAAATGTGTTCACTTCTGATTTTGAGTCAGCTGAAGTGTCATTTGAGCTTTTCTTCTCTCTCCTTTTGGTTGCTCTTGTTATTCATTTGTGGAGGGTGAAGATGAAAACGTGGGTCTGGGAGAGCCAGGGAGCCCACATTGAATTGTGTAGGGTTTTGCACAGTTCTGTAGGAGCTGCATCTGTTTGATAACAGAGAGCTGGGGGTGTTTAGCCTGGAGAAGAGGAGGCTGAGGGGAGACCTCATTGCTCTCTACAACTACCTGAAAGGAGAGGAGGGAGCTGGCCTCTTCTCCCAGGTGACAGGGGACAGGATGAGAGGGAATGGCCTCAAGGTCCACCAGGGGAGGTTTAGGCTGGACATTAGGAAAAAATTTTTCACAGAAAGGGTCATTGGGAACTGGCAGAGGCTGCCCAGGGAGCTGATTGAGTCACCTTCCCTGGAGAGGTTTAAGGGATGGGTGGATGAGGCACTGAGGGACATGGTTTAGTGTTTGATAGGAATGGTTGGACTCGATGATCCAGTAGTTCTCCTCCAACCTGGTGATTCTATGATTCTATAATTCTATAACCAGGTCTGCATTCATCAGGATAGATGTTCTGCTGGTGTGGCTTGACTGGACTTTGCCTTCTGTTGGTTGTCTTCACCTGGGGCTGATTCACACCCTGCATTTCCATTGGTCCCAGGGGCCTTATCTCTGCCTTGCAGCTGGGACCCTGTGGTATCTCTGGTGCTGCAGGCACCGCTCTGCATGAACCAGCACCCAAAATACTAGCAGCAGGGCTGGTAGTGAGCACCAAGTTCTCTGCTCCTCTTTTCCCTTGCCTGTGCAGGTCCCTTCCTGCTAAAGGTCATTTCTCTTCATGAACCCACAACAAGTGATGATGCTTCATAAAAGGCATTTTGTAGCCATAGCACTGCAGGAAAAAGTGATGTGTGTTTCAAGCCAGCTCCCTCCCTGATGCACTAATGGCCTTGCTGTTTGCAGCGCCTCACAACCAAGGCGAGGACTATAGGAAGTAAGCTCCCTTGTTAGATTAGCTAATAGATTTGAGAAAAAAAACAAACAGGCCTTCCTTCAGGCTAAAAGCATATCTGTATTTCTCCAATTGCATCAGCTCTGCTTTCTCCAGTGCTCTCTGTGCATCACATGTAGGCAGCTGGTAAAGACGGGTAGATAAAATGCTTAGGAATATGGTCTAGTAATGGACAGGTACGGTTGGGCTTGATGATCTCAAAGGTCTTTTCCAACCTAGTGATTCTGTGGTTCTATAAAAGGCACACACCGTGGTCCTCATGCTGTCAAACACTGAGAGGCTACAGGAATTAGATGCCTCTTACTGGCAGCACCCTGTGATATGGTAGAATCCAATTCTTATGCTCCTGAGGAAAGCTCCTCAGTAGATGTTCCCTGCTCAGACTGGGGCTTCCCATCCACATACAGGTATTCAGTCGCTGAGAAAGATGTGAGGGTTTCTCTTCTCTTCGTAGAAAAGAAGTGTAACCAGCAGGTCAAGGCCAGTGATTCCACCCCTCTCCTCTGCTCTTGTGAGACCTCACTTAGTGTCCGGCATTCAGTTCTGGAGCCCTCAGCACAGGAAGAACATGGATCTGTTGGAGCAAGTCCAGAGGATGCCATGGAGATGATCCAAGGACTGGAGCATCTCCCATGTGAGGACAGACTGGGAGAGTTGGGGTTGTTCAGCCTGTACTTGGTTGCCCAAGGAAGTCGGGGCTGCCCCATCCCTGGGGGTGTTCAAGGCCAGGCTGGATGGGGCTTAGAGCCCCTGATCCAGTGGGAGGTGTCCCTGCTCATGGCAGGGAGTGGGACTGGATGGGCCTTAAGGTCCCTTCCAACCCAAACCATTCCATGACTCTGTGAAAAGCATCCCTGAGAGACCTTTCTGTAGGCAGCTCATGAGAACCAGGGTTGCACTCAGCCCCCTTTCAATAAACATTTGACAGACTGAACTGGCTTTTTATGAAAGTTCTCTGAGATAACGCCACAGCTTTTTGAAGTCTCTTCTGTTTTGTACTGTGATCCACTTATTATTTTTCACCCCTCCAGGTTGCAACAGCAGTCAGTTATTTCTGTGCTAGTCTAATATCGATTAGTAATATATCATGGGGTAAAATAGGTTTTTCTCTAGTGCCAGACATTTAGAAGCATCTGGTTAGGTAGAGAAGTACCCAGCATGGATAAATCATGTTTAAAAAGCTTGTAATTTTTTTTTTTTACTGCTTTAATTTTATTTTTTTTGCGTGTGTGTGTGTGCTTCCACCTCCCTAGCTGGCTGTGGAGAAGGAATCATCAGTGAAAACCCAGCCTAGCAGATGCTCTGCTGGAAAGACAAGAAAGTAGTAGAAATGCTCTGAATCCAGTTTTATACCTCATTTACTAGGGATTGCCTTTAAAAGCTGATTCTTCAGCTGAAGAGGGTTTCC
This sequence comes from Clamator glandarius, assembly GCA_033459285.1. Lineage (NCBI taxonomy): Eukaryota > Metazoa > Chordata > Aves > Cuculiformes > Cuculidae > Clamator > Clamator glandarius. The sequence continues at coordinate 1,376,368 of JAUNZM010000078.1, forward strand.
TTTTACTGTTTTGGCAGAGGAAACATTTTGCACAGGGCTCTTGTTAAAGCGTCTGTTCCCTTCATTTAAAAACTGGCTTTTTAAGCTATGCTTTGTATGTGTATAGAACAGCGGTGTTTATATAGTAATTCCCTGCTCCTTCTCACGATAAGATGCTCTTCAGTTGCATATATCTTTGCCTGTTGGGACAGGAGTTTTCCAGCTGAGGTGTCTGCCTTGGACTGAAGTCTGGAGAAATACCAGCTCACCCTAAACCAATCAGTTCTGAGAATAAAACCATGGAAAAGCAAACAATTTGGTCCACAATGAAGCAAGCCTGGCTGTCTTTTGTGGAAAAAAAAAGCAAGAGAAAAAGAAGAGGAGGCATGTTAGAGCTTTACATTTAGTTCCCTGAATATGCTTGTACATAGACCACGTTTTACCTCTCCGATATCTTCCTCTGCACCCAGGGATACAGGACAGAACTGTCCTTACATTTGTGTTTGTGCAAGCCCAGGGGCTTTGGTCTGGTTGGACTCGATGATCCAATGGGTCTTTTCCAACCTGGTGATTCTACAGTTCTATGAAAGCAATGGATGGCCTGTTGTTAGGGGTAATTTGATCTCCATTTGGTGGCTTCCAGTAGGATGAAAAGCAGCAGCAAACTGGCTGGAAATGCAACCAGCTTGCAGTTCATAATTTTTTTCATGTCTGAGACTTTTTTTTTTTTTTTTTTTTTTTTAAAGACAGACCATATCTCGAAGTGGAAGAAGTTTTATGGTTTCCATGAAACCTAAAAGCCTGGATCAGCTAATTGTGCTGGTGTGTGCCTGAGGCAGTCCATCATCCTGAAACCACCAGGGATGTGAAATTGCCCACTAGAAGGATGAAGCTGGTTTTGTTCAGATAGCAGGAGTTCAGGCAAGGAGCAGCACCCCAGTGAAGAACTGCTGTGTCTGCTGGGGAAGGAGCATCCAAAGGGAGTAAATGTTAAGCAGGTTGGACTGCAGAGTCATCTCCAGCCTGGGACTTGCAGTTTAGGAAGGAGAGGATGGTTCCTCTGTCTGTGCTCCATTTGCTAATGGCTGCTGAGCCAGATCATCCAGTATTTGCAGGTGGCAAGGTCAGCTCTGTCAGCTTTTTAATTAAATTTCCTTAGTATTGTGGAAGAGGAGTCAAATTGTTGTGTGTTAGGGACTCTGCCCCAAACCGTAGTGATCCTGTAGCACGCGTCTGTCTTTGCACCCAAAATGACCCACGAATCAGTCAAATGCAAGGTCAGAGTCTGACTCCCACTCTGTTCATCTAGATTTCCAGGTCTGCTGTACTTGATCAGAGCCGAGTCCAGATGCAAACCAGCAGTAACCCAGCATCTCTGGTTTATGAGTGAGCAACCAGGCTGCACTTCTCTCCTTTTACATTCAGAGGAGATTGTCCCTACCTATCACAGGGGGGTTGGAACTAGATGATCTTTAATGTCCCTTCCAACCCAAACTATTCTATGATTCCAAGATTCCAGAGGGACAGTGATTGGGGAGGGGGGGGGTGGGTGAATTGTCCCCTAGGGAGCTGTATCACCCTGCAAATAGGAGCAACTGGAATCATGCACCATATTTCCCAGCCTTTGATAGCAGTGATGGGGAGGGGCAAAAAGCTGAAGAAGAGCATGGCATTTTTTCCCTCTAAGGTAGCCCTGAAACTGAAGATGTTCAAAGCTAAACAAAAAAAATAACCATGTTTACGTGAGATGGAGCCCTGGCCTGCTGTCTGTCGGCTGACAGGTAATTAAACTCTACTAACCGGTTGTCTGCTGGTATATGATAAGCTAGGAGGGTGCGAGTGGGTTATTATTGATAGTTTCTGGATGCACAGTGTCCTGGGGATTTACCCTGGCGAGTGATACAAGTGGACATCTCCCTTGGAACACCCTTTATGTTCAATTCACAACTGATTTGCGCTGAACAAATGGAGACGTGTGTAATCTGCATGAGAAAAGCTTGCAGAGGGACAGGGGCTCAGCCAGCTTCAGCTTCAAGATTCGATCCGATCCTCTACGTGTGCGCAGGGTAACTGGGTGGGCTGGGAAAAGCCTTCTTGGCGGCAGCCCAGCTTCCAGGGAGAGCGTGAGAGGCAGCTGACTCCCAGAGCAAGTTTGGTAGCTGAAAGCTGAAAACCTGCTGGATTAGCGGGTCATGCAAGCCTGACTCACTAGGCAAAATTTGTCTAAGCTGGTTTGCAGGGCTTGATCTCAATATTTATACGTCTTGAAGCAAAGAATGGGCAAAGCCTGCAAAAGACATCATTATTACTTATCATACAACACAAAAAACGAGCTTCTGCAGTGCTGCCCTTCCTGGGAGAAAGGTAGGAGTGGTCATTTGGTGATGCAGATGATGCTGGGGCAAGGAGGAAATTCTTGAAGTTTGTAGGCATACATGTAGAAAGGCAAAGAAAACACCTGAGCTTGCAGAGGTGATGTAGTCAGAGAGGATTTTTCGGTGGTGTGAGGCTGTGTATGTAGGTCCTGAGCCCTTATCTTAAACTGGGATGTGTGTACACCCTCTCCAGCCAGGAGGATGCTCCCCTTTCTCTGTCATGCACTTTGATGGGATGAGTTTGTGTGCCGAGCTGCCCACAGTGCCTTGCAGGTTCAGTGGATTGAATTAATTTTGCCATCCCTGTCACAGGGATGGTGATGGAGGGGATCAAGCTTAGGGGGGTTGCAGAGTCTTACTGCCTTTAAGAGGAGATGGACAGAGGCTGGGGGCTCTGCCTACCCTCCTTCTATCCCTTTCCCTCACTGCACCGACCAGGGGCTGATGCTGGCAGGAGAGGTTGGTACCCAAGCTGTGGTTGCCTCTGGCAACCTGTTGCCCTTGGCAACATCCTCTCCTGCCCAGAGGTTTGTGCCCTTCAAACCTGAGTTTAGTGTTGTAGCAGAGTAAAAGGAAGGTGATCCGCAGGGGTTATTTTACTTTTCTTTGAGCTGACCTTTCCCAGTTCTCTCATCTCTTAATTAATCCATCCCCTGAAAATCATTACATGCAAGGGCATTACTCAGCAGAGTATTTAGCCTGAGTAGATTAGGGGAAGGCTGGAAGAGCTTCTGATTGTGCTGCATCTGTAACATAGGTGTTAAAGATGCATTTGTGAGCCAGTCAGAGAAGAATGCTGAGGAAATCCTGTTTGGGTTAATCTTGTTTAATTTTATAATAAAAAACAGATGGCTGGCCATCTGGTGCTTCTTGCAATCAAATATCTCACAATTAACAGTAATTTACTTGCTCTGAGACTTCCATGATCTTCATGTGTGTTTTTTTCTCCTTCAACCTGAGCATGTGTGGTCCCTTCCTAGAGTGGTGCTGAGTGTAAGCTTAGCCCCGGAGCTGCCTGTAGACTCTCGTGGTGGAGAACGGTGCAGGGCTCCCAGGAGGCATCTGCTTTCCTGCCGGACCTTCCACTTAATACCCCCCAAAACAGAGGCAGGCAACGTAATTTTCTGCTTTTCAGACCCTGGAGGAGCCATGTTCAGTGTAAGCTAAGTACCTAGCTGCCTAAGCATCATTGCAAGAGACATAAGGTGACACTGAAGAGGAATATACAGATTAGATCTACATTTTCCACTAGGCTATGGGATTTCTTCAGAGCACAAAATGATTATAGCTAAAATGGATTTTCTTCAGTAGTTTAAGTTACTGAATGTAATTAAACAAGATGCAGGCAATCCTCAGCACCAGGGAATTAGCAGCAAAATAGGCTGCACAATAACATCCATGGGGCAAATACGCCGTTCTTCTGTGCAGTCGTTCCTCTAGGAGATTTAGAGACCCCCAGATTTCCTCCCAAATAAGCTCTTCAGTGGTAAGGCCAGGTGTGATGGGCGATTACCACCTGTAGAACCAGATACCACGTTGCTAGCTCATCTTAGTTGATCCCAAGGATGAATTTGGACCTTTGTCATGTGTAGTATAAAAGAGGTGCCTTCTATTTCTGACAACACCAGTGGATTTGCAGACAGGAGGCAGAGCATCCTGCCTTTTAGTGGAAGATGTCCCTCTCATGGCAGAGAGGGTGGAACTGGATGATCTTTAAGATCCCTTCCAAATCAAACTGTTCTGTGGGAGCCATATCTGCTTGACAACACTGGATTTTCAAGTGGTGCTCGTGCTGCTAAAAATGGCATTTCTTCTCTGAAACGCTGGTCTGCTGCCTTGGTTACATTATTTCCAAAGATGACATTGGCAGCGGAGTGTGGCTTCTTCAATACCTTCAGGTCTCTTTTGAATATACCCTTTCCTGGCCACCTCTGTAGTTTAATAGCACTGATAGTGAACATGAATTAATGAACTCCAGATGAGAGATCTGCATGCCAGTAGGTAAGAGCTCTCCCAGGTATTCCAATGTGATAGCTAGCTGTTTACTATCCTAATATTTTTTTACTAGCAGATGAAGAAAAATAATTAAGGTCTTTCCCTTCTCGACAAAATCACTGGCTCCACCTGCACTCTGTTTGCTGGTGCTAGTTTGATGAAGGGAGCTAAAAGATATATCCAGAAAGCAGGGTATGTTAGGCTGCTGCTATGCTCCATCCTCCAAATTGTTTATTTAAATAGAGAGAAGCCTTCTGAAGGGTAAGAGCTCATTTTAACAGGGCTCCCAAAGGGGGCTTTGGGCCATCGGTAGGATCTGCAGAGCTGGCAGATATAGGGTTTCAAGCGTCTCCAGTCGCCAAATGATCCAGTCTTGGTGATGCAGCTTGGGAATGAATCTAACATCCACCCAGAGCAGCTCACTGCTCAGCCTAATAGCAGCAGTTAGAAAAACGAAGTGATTAGTGGAAGGGCATGAACACACAGGTCAATATAGTGGTTATTAGCATTAGAGCAGTGGAAAAATGCTGTGTATGGTGATCTGGGATCTACATTCATGAACTTTCCTAGGTGAGTAATGTTCACTGCAGTGCAGACACATTTTGGAACCTCTCCACCCTGTTTCCCCCTTTTATTTCTCCTTCTTTCCTGGTGGGACTTTTCGTTCTTCAACATGTATTTTTTTCCACAGTGCGGTTTGTGTCTATGGTGTCTTTTGTAGAAGAAGGAGAAGAATGGATGATCCAAATGATTAGGGACCATATCTGGCAGGTAATCCCTCAGAGGGTGCTCTCATTTTCCTGAGATATGTGCTGTGTTGAGATGTCACTAACGCTGTGTTCATGAGCTTTGCTCCAAACTATCACAGAATCACAGAATAACCAGGTTGGAAGAGACCCACTGGATCGTTGAGTCCAACCATTCCCACCTATCCCTAAATCATGCCCCTAAGCACCTCATCCACCCTCACCTTAAACACCTCCAGGGACGGTGACTCAACCACCTCCCTGGGCAGACTGTTCCAATGCCTATCCACCCTTTCCATGAAGAATTTTTTCCTTATCTCAAGCCTAAATCTCCCCTGGCGGAGCTTGAGGCCATTCCCTCTCGTCCTGTCCCCTGTCACCTGGGAGAAGAGGCCAGCTCCCTCCTCTCCACAACCTCCCTTCAGGTAGTTGTAGAACTATGTTCCAGTTCAGGTTTGCCCACCCTCCAAGTTAGAGGCTCTGGGTCTCTTTGTGTGGGATTTCTTCCACCTAGACGTCCTCCCTGCCACCAGCACAGTACAAAGCCACACCACTGGTGGAGCTTGGCTCCCTCTCTTTGATGTGCATGCTCCCCAAGGGGTGTGCAGACCACGAGACTTTCTCAAGTGTGCTCCTCACTCCGCCTCTTGGACACTTGGAGTCTTCGAACCTGCAGGGCTCATCATCCCATTGCTGCCACGCACCAGGCTGGGAGAAAGCCTGAGCCTAGCAGACCTCTGGTTCTGCTTTGAATCACAGAATGGTTTAGGTTGGAAAAGACCCTTAAGACCATCAAGTCCAACCATAAACCTAACACTTCCAACTCCACCACTAAACCATGTCCCTAAGTGCTTGCGTTATCCCTGCTAAGGCAGAGGAAAATCAAGAGGCACTGGGGACAAATAAAGGTTGATGAATCAGCCATGCCAGGAAGTGAACCTTGTGCTTTAGGAGAGCTGGATCTTGCCAGCACAATAGCTAGATTACAAAGCCATTTCCTCCAATTACCTTCTCTGTCAAATCTCTGTGTTGTCTGGCACTAGGAAAACTTGGATCCAAATTCATTGTGAATTGGGGCGACGACACCAGAGATTTCTAAATTAATATCCTGCCAAGAGGAATTGAGCTTGTTTTTTCCCAGTCATGTCAGTTCTGATTCCTTTGCTTGTCAGAGAAAACTTCGGCTTGCCAGCTGGTTTCAAGGGCAGGGGTTAGGGAAATTGTAGGTTGCACAGCCCAGCACGTTGGGTTTGCTGTGCAGCAGCTGCAGGGAGATTTGTGCCAAAACCAAAGGCTCTGTGGGCCCTACTTGGCGTTGGGCAAAGTTCAGAAAGGGAGACGAGAGGCACAGGGTGATGGCAAGAAGGAAAGAGAGGGCACGATCTCCTGCTTGAAACAGTGAGAGTGTGCACGGGTTGTGTACAGGGAGATCCGAGCGTATTGTGGGAGTCACGTAATTAAAAAAAAATGGACTAATGGGTTGAATATGTGTTTGTAAAGAAGATGGTTTTGTGGTCTGAACTGAACTGGAGAGCATCAGGAACCAAATGGTGCAGGCAATCGATGTGTAAGCCCATTCTCTGCTCCCATCAATTCTTCTGGAGGAGAAATAGTAATGCATTAAACAGCATCAAAGCTTGGGGGTGCCTCAAACAGGAAGATAGGATCCTCTGCTCCAGCCTCTCCCTTCACCCTCTGCCTCCTTGAGAGGGAGGACTGTGGTGACCCCTTTGTCTATGGGCAGCTTGTGCTGGAGTGGCTGGTGCAGAAAGGATGGCAATGAGATGTTTCCACGGTGAACTCTTCTCTGCAGAAAGGCAGAGGTACATCTCTCCATTGCAGCTGTTCACCAGAAGTGCCTCAGACCCTTTGCCTTTGTTCAGCTCTGAAAAATGAACACGGTGTTGCATTTACGGGGCTTTTGAAAATCACCAGCAGAGTGGGCTGGGATGCATTACTGTCCTCTTCAGGTCTCCTCAGTAGAAAGTTATGAGCTATTCTGGATGCATTTAAGCATCATGGTGTTTTTGCTCTGTTAGGTAGGTTAGATACATTCAACTGAATGTTTTGCACTGCAAACCAAACAGACCTTAAAATTTCCAGGAAAGGAGCAGCAGGTTGACCAGCTACCCCACCTATTTGGCTTCTGGTGGCTGTGTTACCTGAACCACATGCTTTTACAGGCTGAGATGACTCTGGTACACAGGTGTCTACAGCTGATGATGGGAATCCTGCAGACCCAGAAGGTAAGTGGCAGTGGGATATGTGGGAATTGGAAGGGTCTATGCATCCTTGTCACTTGCAGACAGACTGAGAGTCTTCACAAAGGGAGGTGCAGGTCTTGGGGAGGACCACACTGCAGCAGCGGACACCTGGATGCCTGGTGGGTCTCCTTCTTTGGGAACAGGTTTGGGGTGCTGGTGAGCTGTCTGGCTCCATCACCAGCGCATGCTGGGAAGAGGTAGAGCTGGGAATGCCAAAAAGTGCAGACCTTGGGTGCTGGCTGCGCTGTTATGAACACGGTTGTTGCACGTGGCTGGGGGGAGAAGCTTCCAACAAAGAAATCTTGGAGGAGCCACCAACGTGAGCAACATGCAAACGTTTTTTAGGAGAGTGAAGCAGATTACAGTGAGTGGGATGATTTCTATCCCTTCTGTTAGGTCTTCTTATTGGGTGAAGGAGCCTCATGGGCTGCATCAGAGCTAAACCCCCATAACTGCTGCTATTGGAGATGTGCAGCTCCATTGTCAAGGCATTAGATGTTGCCAGCAGGTACCCAGCCAGCAGATCGCATCTCTGCAAAGTCACTATCGTCCCTGTGTGCCAAAGTTCCCATCCAGCCATCGGGAATGGGGCACCTGCTCCTCTCAGGTATCCCTGCCATCAGCTGGAGCTGCCAGCATGGGCACAGTCCCCATGCCTGAGGCTGTGTCCCTCCCCTCCCGGCCCCTTGCAGCTGCAGGCAAAGGATCTCTGTGCATGCAGCCTCTCTGAGCACACAGCACTGTCAGTGCCAACTGCCAGTCGGGCACGGGGACACTGCTGCTGTGCTGGCAGGGAGCCTGGAGAGGCTTCCAGACCCCACAAGCCATTTGTACAAAGCCATCTGCCTGCCCTGGGTGCTGAGCTGGGGTCCAGCAGGGCTGTGGTGGAGTTGGAAAGATGCAGTCAGAAGTGCTATCCCTCTTCTGTTAATATTAAACCCACGTCCTGCCTGCAGCTCCTTACAAAAGGATGAAAAGATGAGCAGCCTTGTGTTCTCCGGATGAGCCAGCAGCTGCGGAGGTGTTGGTGGTCAGTGCCAGAAGCGTGGGGGCTGCGTGACCAAGCACCCCATTTATCACCCCCACCCCAAGGCTGAAGCAGAAGAAATCCATTTTTTTTTCACCTCTGCAGTCCTCTTCTGAGGTGGTGGGTCCTGCTCTGCCCTTGGGCTTGCTGGGTGCTGGTGCCTCCCGTGCTGTCCCCGAGTGTTGGGATGTTATTGGCTGCTGTGCTGGGAAATGCTGCTCAAGGCTCCTTCAGTGAGGGGCTTCTGGGGGCTTTCTCAACCGCGGCTTTATAAACTCAAACAGATGTCTTTTTGAAAACCTCAGCTCCGAGGCACGCTCTCTTTTTCAGATGGGTTTCTGTGGAAATTTGCACTTCAGTGGATGTGTGGAAAAAAAGGTGTTTTCAAAGTGAAAATGAAATGAAAACCAGCCTCCCCTTTCCCTCCCCTCCCCAGTGAAACGTTATTTGGGAAGTGGGGCCTGAAATACCTGAAGCACAGAGACATCCTTCTTTTTGCTTCCTCCACTTTGCTGTTCCTTTCTTTGCTGCTTTTTCCTTTATTTTCTTTATGTGTCAAGTTCTGTCCCAGCCAGCTCCCAGCTCCCCTCATCATTTGTAGGGTGTCACAAGAGGTCGGCTGAAGTGCATTAAGTCTCTATTTTTCCACTTTTTTTGGTAAAATATGCTCAGAACTGAAACTCTCTCTGTAGAAACTTTGTGCTTTTGACATGAATTAAGCTTTATAATTTACACCTGCTTCCCTGGGTCTGTGTCTGTGAGCTGGTCCTGCCCATGCATGGAAAGGGAAATCGGATGGCTTTCCAGGAGCTGCTGGTTTATCTGTGGATGGGGAGCCCGTTAGTACTGGCAGCTTGCTAAAATCCTCACGTCCTGCTGCACATCTTCTCCTCTCCGGCTTGGGAGATGATGCTGTTTGCTGCTGTCCCATGCCCTTGAGGTGGATTTAATGCAGAAAAGGAGGGGGGAGGTGTCAGCTTGGGTGTAAACATCCTGAGCATGTCTGAGAAATCCTTCTTATTCAGAGGTTTATCCCCTTTGGTGAGGAAAGTCTGTGTATGAAATAGTTGGGAGTGGTGCCTACCTCTTCTTCCAGCTCACCACTGCCTGTCCATGCAAGATGCATGGACGAGGAGGGATGCAGTGGGGTGTTTAAGCTGCGGTGGATGGTGCAAGTGGTGATGCTCTGTCTAGACAGAGAGATGAGAGGGGCACACGGGCTGAGTGTCACAGAGCCAGGCTGGTGGAGCTGAGATGCAAGGGATGCTTGGGGAGGACGGACCTGGCGCTGCGGATCGGTGGCGATGAGGCGCTGCGTTGGTTCATTGTATAAGGAGCTGCTCACGTGGTTTCGGTCGAGCCAAAATATTCTTTCAGAAAGAGAACGGACCAGATGTCTTATTATTGCTGCTCACAATGCTGTCCTCTGAGCACAACGATCCATCAGGGGGCTCAGCACAGCCCCACAGAAAAAAGCCCTGACATGTTTTTACAGCGGGGCCAGGTTCTCACCACTTGCGAGCATTTGTACCCCTTGACAAATAGCTGTTTGACTTTGGTTTTGTTCAATGTCGTGATGGTGTCAAGCACAGGGCTCCTATTCAAGTGCCCACCAGCGGTGGTCCACAACTCCCTGTTTCCTCTTCTTTTCTTTCTTTGTTCCTCCATGACAGTCACTCGGGAACTGTTTCTTCTTTTATCTCATAGGTTTTTTGAAAGACAATTTTAAAGGATTTATTTGCGGCGAAATGGTGTCTCGTGTAAGAACTGTAAAAATGGTTTGGGAGTATATAGTGTGAGGAAATCCTGTTTGCATTGGTACGTTGCTGACATGACAATTGCTATATTATTTATGGTAATTTTCCCAAAAAATTGATTTATAGAATTGGCTGATTGAAACCTTGGGTACATTGAGAAATGCAGCTCTTTCTACAGGGGACCAGCTCATCCTTAGTGAATGGTTCCTCTTAAAAACCGGAGATGTGGTCCTAATGGCCTCAAGTTGTGCCAGGGGAGGTTTGAATTGGATATTAGGAAAAAATTATTTACTGAAAGAGTGGTGAAGCATTGGAACAGGCTGCCCAGGGAAGCAGTGGGGTCTCCGTCTCTGGAAGTGTTAAAGAAGTGTGTAGATGTGGCAGTTTATGATGTGGTTTAGTAGGCACGGTGACATTGGACTGGTGGTTGGATGTGATGATCTTAGAGGTCTTTTCCGATCTCAATGATTCTGTGATTCTAACTGGTCCGAACACCTTGGGCATGGAGGGCAGTTAGTAGCAGGTTAAGTATTGTAAAGATTTGTCCTGCTGTATGAACCCTTATGTGTAAAACATTGACTTTAAAATCCTTTCTAAGTTATACGTGTGGCGAAGTTGCCATGAGCTCTACAAGTGTGTACTGCAAGGACGTCCCATCCTTCTGTAATGAGCAGTGTGAGCTCCCGTGGTGCTGGTAAAACCACACAGATCAATCCTTGCAACCCAGGCTGCACAGTGTCAATATGACATTTCTGTCTAGGCGTCCTAATTATTGGAAGTTTGGATTCACAGGCGATGAGTCCTTTGTATTCTCCAGACTATGACTTTCTGCTGTACTTCTCTAGCTGAAGTTCTCTTTTGACTTCAGCAACTATTTTGCATGCTCAGGGAACATTTTTCCACCACTTAAGGCTGAAAGGGAAGAGGATTTATGGAATGGGGAGTGTGATACCCCACTCGGCACATACCAAAGCGTGTGTGTAAGTGTTTGTAGGTTGGATATGCAAGTATGCGAGTGATCTTGATCTTCTTAAGCCACTCTGTGTTGCTGAGTCCAGAGGCTGAGATGAGAACAGTTTGCACGTTGACATTTTCAGATGTCTTGTCCAAGGAGAGCTTTCTCTCTGCTGTGATCTTGCATCTTCCAATCACTTTCAGCCTGTTTAATAGGATTAGAGCTACTCGGTACCCTCAGCAGATGCTGAATGTCACATTGTCATGGCACTAGATTCATGACCTTCTTACAGTCTGAGTCTCCACTCGCTTAAATTTTGTCAAGTACGTCATGATGTTATTGTTTCTCCCTCCTGACCTGTTGATGTCCCCCAGATATGGGTCATTGTTATGGAGGTCTTTAGTAGCCCTTCCTATGCCCTTATACTTTCTCTGGAGCTTAGCTCTCACTCCAGGCTTCAAAGTCATCTCCGGTTCATTGTGAGCTTCTTTCTAACCAGGTAAAGCCTGGTGTCATGGTTTAGCCCTGGCCCAGACAATTTTGGCAGCTAAAACTGAGTTCCCAATTCCCTGGCCTCACTCCCCTACCCCCAGGAAATGAGAAGGAAAGGGAAACGAGAGGAAAAAGAACACCCTTGTGAGCTGGAAACTAAACAAAACCAGCTTTAATGAAATAATAATAATAAAGAAAATAATAAAAGACGTGCAAATGCATGAAATCGCTCACCCAACTCTCGATGCTGCAGAGCAAGTTGGGTAGGGGGCCAGCAACAGGAAAGAGCTGGATGCAGGAGCTGGATTCATAAACACGTGGATCTGGGATCGGGGGCAAAGAGACAGATGAGGTCCTCAGTAGACATTGACCATTGAAGAACAGGGCAAAACCCCTGTGATCTCTCAGTTTTATACATGATGAGTACGATGTATATGAGATGGAATGCCCTGGTCATCTGTCCTGTCTCACCCTCCCTGCAGGTACAACCTTCTCTGCCTCTTTGACTTAGGGCATCCACCATCCCGAAGAAAAACACGCAGTTAACTTTCAGAAAATGAAGTTACTTAGAGGAGACTGAGCTGAAGTGAGAAAATTGATTCTGCTATAGCTCAAACCAGAACACCTGGGAGGAGGCTCGTGGCAGATAGTGTGTGTGTCTTGATTGATAATTGTAAAATCAGGATCTGTAATTAATTTTTCTATAAAACTCAACCTCAAGGTGAGCCTTTATCCATCTATTAATTAGCACAAGGAAGAGACAGACTTGTCTAAAGGCAAAAACCAGAAACAGGAGCAGGGAAGAAAGAGATTTAGCTCCTTTGTTTGAATAATAAAAATTGTCTCCTTTGTGTCTTAAATAAAATGGGAGCTTGGCAAAAACCACTGTGGTTTTAACTCTTGGAAACACAGACTTAGAAGGACTGGAGAAAATACTCCTGGAACAGGCACCAGAGACCCCATCCTGCAGATTCCTCTCATTCCAAGGCAAGCTCAGCAATACCTGTATGATACATCATAAATGTTTATTTAACCTGTTTCTGGGACTGTTGAAATGGTCTTTTTTGCAGACACGAGGCTCAGGAGCACACGCAGTTGCTTGGGTTCTCATGTTAACCCCCATGAGCTGTGGCTTTGGGAAAAGCACCAAATATCGCAAGAGCTGTTAACGCTTCATTATTTGCATACATTATTTTTTCTTTTTCTTTTTCTTTTTTTTTTTTTTTTTTGTTTTAAAATAGCTATTCGGGAGCAGTTTAAAAGTCCTTCCCTGGAGGGCTCTGTCAGAGAAGAGGTTTTTCTCCACAAATCTTCATGCGGAATTGATTATACAGTCCTATGTACTGGAGCCCTCCGTGGAAGGAGAACTTGATGTACCTCCATAGAAATGTACAGGCAGTAGAACTTGTTCTGCCAGATTCAAAGGAGACAGAAGAGTCCAACAGGGATGAGAGCAATATCTAACAAAAGAAGATACTGTCTGGCAATCTTATTAATACTGAGAATTCTGAATCTGCTGAGCTAGAGAGCGTGGCAGTATGTCCTTGTAGTAATTGGTAAGGATACCTGCTTGAGGACCAGGCAGCTTTGCCAAAGAAATGTGGATTAAAGAAAAGTTGAAATAGGTGAAGTGTTTGTTAGTTGGCTGGATTAGAGTAAAAATAATTAAGACCAGTTTCCATTGACCCTATTTTGGGGAAGGCTTTGGAGAAAAGGTAAAAATATTTTGATCTTTCATTTGCCCTGAAGTGAAGAACTATGTTTTGTAAGACTAAAATGTAAAAAAAAAAAAAAAAAAACAAAACCACAGCAGATTTTTTTTTCATAGTCAGAAAGTAGCCCACAGCTGCTTGGTGTGACAATAATCTATTGCTAAGCACAGCCTGGAGTGGTAGGCTAACAGCAGCTCATAGAAACAGTCTCTACAAGCTCATTGACTTTTCACCTTCCAATCTGGGCTGATGGGTACCTTTGGAAGACCTGTTTGGTGATTAAGGGATGCACTGGGATTACGTTTCTAAGCCCTCAGTACTCATGTATCCCACTAGAAAGCTGACGAGAAAGAGAGAAGACGTCGTAATACCACTTTGGGGACGCAGAAGCGTAAGTGTATTAAGACATGATTTATATTCACTGCTGAGCCTTGACGTTTCTTCCAGGAGATCCCAGCATGCTTTTATGTCTTGGCTCTGCAGGTTTCAGGGATGCTGAGACAGATAGCTGAGCTGTTGTAGGCAGTTCTGATTTGTGGGGTTCCCTGAGGCAAGCAGCTTCCCCAGTGGGTGTGATTTTTGGTTTTGGTTTGTTTTGTTCATTGCACAATTCTTTGGCATAATGCCTTTCATCTTGCCTCCAAATGATTGTTTTTTCCTCTGCGTCCCACTCAGTGACTCAGGTCCAAGACATCTTGTTCAGTGCAGTATGTTTCTTGGGGTGTTTTTTACTTTTCCAGATGTGTTTGAGCTCTAAGATGAAAACAGGAACAAGTGTTATGAGTGGCTTTAGTGCTCAGCTCTAGGTCTCCCAGGAGGTGAAGGGGGATGAAGCTTTGAGTAGCGTGGAGGACTTTTGCTTTCCGTCCTGTGTGTTGGACCAGGTGGCAGGTAATGACTGAGCTGTTTTATTGTCTGGCAGCACCGGCAAGCATCTCAGATGAAACCACTGCTGAAGGAATGGCTTCAAGTCAACTCTCTGCAAGATGTGGTGATTGACCGCAAATCTTCTCTAGAGGCAGCCCTGCATAATGAGGATCCAAAATCCCAAACTGGAATTGCCTTGGGCCTCCCTACTTACCTCCCAGCTGATGCTGTGAGTACCACTTTCCAATCTGGTTCATCTTAGGGTGCTTAGGGTGGCTTAAGCTTCTACCTCTGCATTGGTCTCAACAGCTTCATTGGTCTCAACTGAGGGTGATCAGGAAGAGAAATCAAGGCCAGAGAATTCAAATGTCTCCGCTTGAAAGCTTAACTTCCTCAATACCAATTCATGGGATGAGACCTACTTGCAAATCCAGGTGTGGCTCTATCCTTTGGCCACGGAGCTGCAGGACATGATGTGCCCTCCTTCTCTCTCTGTAAGACCTTGTGCTGAAACCCTTGCCCAAGGAATATCAACCTGGCTCATTTGCCTTTTGTTCCCCAGCCTGACAGATCCCCACCACCACTCCACCTCTGAAACCGATTTATTGTGCAAATACGCGGCAAGACTCATGGGCAAGGAAAGCAAAAAAAAAAAAAGATGGTAAGACAGGTGGCTGCTGTGCTCACTTCTCTTCATCCCAGTGCCCTGGGGCAGTTGCCTCTCCCTGAGCACTACGAGGGTGCTGTCTGCTGGTCCAGGATTCCCCTTTGGAGAGCCCTACACTGCCTTCATCTTCCTACAAGGAGTGTCCAGCAACAAACCACACAAATTTACATCTTGGAGAGCCCTGCACTGCCCCTGTCTTCCTACAAGGTGTGTCCAGCATCAAACCACACAAATTTACATCTTGGATTCTCCACTGTTGATGCAAACTAAACTCTTAAATACTTCTGAATTCTTGAAAACCCGCAGATACTCTGATGATGAGCCCAGAAATGCTTGGGTTATTAGCTGCTAATAATCGTGGAGGTTTGCCAGAGCTGGGAACAGCTCATGCTGTCATCACGACGTGGGGGTGAAAAGCTGACTGAACAGTCAAACATCTTCATGTAGATATATCTGAAGAGCCTACGCTGATGTGCTCAAAAGGGGGACTTCACCTCCAGGGCTCTCGTGTAGCTCCTGTTAACTTCGGGCTCTTGAAATCTTGGCCCATATGCAAGTCAAGCTGTCTTCCTTCAGCTTACTCTTTCCTCAACGGCAGGCAGTGCCTTACTCTGAAACGGGAAGGAATGTGCCTCTGGTATGCCAAGACTATGGATTTCTGATGATATCTTGTGAAATGTTTCTGACGGGGGGTCTGGCCTCTTGCTTCCTTGGATATGGGTTTCACTTTGCACTGACTTGCAGTGAAAAATATGCGATGGCAGTTTCAAGAATTGTGTTTTCCACCCTGCTACCAAGCCAGATGCTCGTCCCCTAGAGGCGCAACTTTCTTTTTTAATTTTTTTCCTCCCCAGACTAAGGTTTTTAACTGAATTTCCACTGGTAAGGTTTCCTCCCTTTTGTGTTGTGCAAGGACCTGGCAGCAGGGTCAGGACTTGTAATTCGCAGATGGCCTGAGGTCTTGTGATCCAAAGCTCCATGAAAGAAGCTGGAAAAGGGCAGGGGGAATTTCTGTGTATTTCAGAGGGAGCAGTGTCTGATTGGAAGCACATCTGGTTTTGTCTCAACTGAAGTCTATGCAGGCACACCCCTTTGTATTA
The DNA here is from genome assembly GCA_033459285.1 of Clamator glandarius. Classification (NCBI taxonomy): domain Eukaryota; kingdom Metazoa; phylum Chordata; class Aves; order Cuculiformes; family Cuculidae; genus Clamator; species Clamator glandarius. The sequence continues at coordinate 1,392,304 of JAUNZM010000078.1, forward strand.
GAATTATAAAGATAATTAGGGCTGACTGGGAATTTCCTAGCTTTTCTATAGAGTGATTTTGCAGGTTGAAATGTCCAGTTGAAATGTGAGTTTGTGCAAAACCATGTCTTAAAAAAACCTACAAAACCTCCTTTTAGTCCATACTGAATCTGACTTTGCCACATTCTCCCAGCAGTGACATGTCGAAGGTCCCGCAAGAAGTCCGTGGCAGAGAAGGAGCCAGGAGTGCTGCTTTTCTTCACCTCGATGCTGCATCTGACATTATAGGATCACTTGTTCCAGCTGGGATTGATTTCAGGCAGTGCCTGGCTTCTCCGAGGCAAGGTTAGTGTGTCCTCACCATCAGTGCTTCTACTGGCAGGAGTGGAGGAGGGGGGAAAATGGAGCTGAGATTGTGTAAAGTGATCGTTACAGGAAAAAAAAATGAGACTGGAACCACATTTATTTCTGCCTGCTGTCTGTGACTTTTCAGCTGTCTGTGAGTGACTGGGTGGCTGCTGGGGATAGCAGGAACCCAACTATCATCTCTGCTGTTCTCTGTCAAGATGACACAACTCTGAAAGAAATCAGAAGTATGTTTTTTCATCTTGCTGCCATAAGAGCTTATGTAAGTTCCTCCTCTGTGTCAGTGATGTGGTTGCCATAGAATCATAGAATAACCAGGTTGGAAGAGGCCCACCGGATCATCGAGTCCAACCATTCCTATCAATCACTAAACCCTGCCCCTTAGCACCTCGTCCACCTGTGCCTTAAACACCTCCAGGGAAGGTGAATCAACCTCCTCCCTGGGCAGCCTCTAACAGTGCCCAATGACTCTTTCTGTGAAAAGTTTTTTCCTAATGTCCAGCTGGAACCTCCCCTGGTGGAGCTTGAGGTCATTCCCTCTTGTCCTGTCCATCTCACTGCTTGTCTGGCATTTCAATACAAGAGAAGAGGAGAAGGTTGGGAGCAGCCTCTTCAGGTGATGCCTCTGTAGTGGCCTTAAGAGAAGCAAAATACTAAGTCTGAAGGGCATCTTGGACTTCTAGCTAAGTTTCTAGCTTGTGTTACTGAACACACTGTCCCATCTCCCCTCATCCAAGGCTAGACAAGCCTTAATGGGCCATGCAAACAGCGAGGTGTTATTTGTATGTGGTGACATATCCATTTTTGCACTGGGCACTGTGCTAAGCTGGGACTGATAGCTGCTAGAAATTGTTTATTACATCACTGCCATAGTTTTTTCTTGTTACTTAACCGTAAGGAGATCTTCAGACACTAGGTGCATTTCAATTATAACTGCTACAAATGTACATAACCTATGAAAACTGACCTTTTTGCAACTCTTTGACCTTTAACACATGAATAACATTGCCATACTGGCAGCACCTTGCTTTTTTAGCACTTCAGATGCCATAAAATCACAGAGCATTCCAGGCATCTCAAGAAAATGCATGTCTTAATTTATTCCTGCCTCTAGAATATTCTTAGGCTGTTTTGCTAATCACCCCTTCAAAGCATGTGCACGCACTCTCCTCCCCTGCCATCTCTAAGCCTTGGCTTGAAGGATGCTTGTTCAACATTCAACTGTCCTGAGCCTTGAGTTCCTTATCTTTCCATGGATGATAATGAGGATTTTGCAGACTGTGTATTCCTAATGTTTCTCAGATGAAAAAGGTCACTGAAGTCTGGAGAGAGTCTCCTTGGTGTTTCTGTTAATAAGCCTAAACAAATATGGGCCCTGCAGAGGTCATTACCTCCTGCTGCTTCTCCCAGCACCAGCCTGGGTGTCACTTGTCAGTCTTTGGCTTTCCTTCCACTTTCTATGGTAGTTGTGATGCTGCCCTGATGGTCCTTAGATCCTATGACCTGCTTGACACAGGTTCTCCCTGGGAAGTGTTTGTGGACTGCAAATAATAATTACTGCTTAAAGCAAGATCCGTGTGGCCACTCTGACATCTCTTCTGCTCCAAAACTGGACGTAGTTTTCTCGCAGGAGTTGTCTTCTCGGTGGTGCTGTGGGTCACAGCATGAAGAAACCAAGCCAAACAGTTCTGTGCTGTTTGAAGACCTAGTGCTGGCTGGGAACCCATCCAGAGATAAGCCAGTACCTGCACCCCACACCTTTGACTCAGTACAGAAGCTTAAGTTTCATGGAGGCTCAAATTTAAACTCATTCTTGGTTCAAGTTAGAGGCTTTACTGTGTAACGGTGAATTTGGGGAACTAAAACAAAGATCCTGATGGCTTTATATGTAAACTGTGTATTTATCCTGGCTAATAGTAGTGCTTGAAATCATCTGATGAAGTACTCAGGACTTGTCAAAATGGGAAGGGCTTCTCTGGTGCAGAGCTGCGTAAGTAAATTCCTTTTAAAATGCAATTTAATGCATTTGTGTAGTATCAGCTGAGTAACCCATGTTGCTACAGTTAGAAATTTCCTGTCACCCTGTGGTGAGCGAACCTTCAGACATCTGAGGCTGAAGTACCTCCAAGCTGAATGATTTGATCTTAAGAAGTCAAGCCTTGCAAAGTGGATTTGTTCTTAAATGCTTTTCTGGGCAGCCAGAAAAGCTTTGGGACTCTCTGCTTCTCGATTGTATCTTAAATTCTTCTCAATCCTCACCCCTATCTGTGACCCTGATGGGTCACCAAACAAAAGGCAATTAAAACTTTTTTTTTTCTCAACCTACAGTCTTGAGGGCTTAAGGAAATCCTTTCAGATAAGGTCAAGGACAAAGATATGAGGAAAGATTTTGCTGTTCAGGGTCACACTTTGGTTGCTGTCATTATTAAATGAAACTAAGCATTGCACATAATGAACTCACATGAAATTCATGTTCTCAGCTTCCCTTACTGCTTTATTACATGTGTTAATTGTTTCACACCCTTTTCTGCATGTTGTCTTAGATGTATTTGACGTCAGGAACATTGTCTTCCATTGTACGATAGTTGGTTTTGGCTGGTAGGATCTTGGCACTCGTCTTCTGTGGGAAGATGCTGTGGGTAATGCATCAGACCAGCCCCATGAATAGAGCAGAAGTAGTTGATGACATTGTTCTGCCCAGGGGCTGCTGCAGTGGAGGAGCTCTAATCACAGACTTAAGAGGCTTAGGGTCAATCTACAACACATTTGTTCTAACAAAACCGGCTGAGAATACTGCTAACTCCTGCAAAACCAGCCTGGCTTGGAGCAGCGATCACAAGATGACTCAGTCAGAGGGTTCTAATTGGTCCTTTTTCCGGACTGTTGAGTATGAACCAACCCATAAGTTCTATCCTTACAGCAGATACCAAAGACCAATGTAAGGGCTGAATGACTCCTTTCATTTATTTTAAGCATTGCTCCATCTGCATGGTTGGTCAAAGCAGGACTGGTGGTAGAAGAGCAAAGAACTTATGCTTCTCCATATGAAATGTTCCTTCAATTTCCAGCTACCTCCTACTCAGGGAAATGCTGTTTGCAGATGGTGCAGGCAGAAGGTAGTTGTGCACCTTTCCGTTATTAACAAGGTCAATTTATTAATGCAGAGAAATCATTCATAGAATCATAAAATCATTTGGGTTGGAAGGGACCTCCAAGCCCATTCGCTCCAACCCCCTATCATGGCAGGGACACCTCCCACTGGATCAGGGGCTCCAAGCCCCATCCAATCTGGCCTTGAACGCCTCCAGGGATGGGGCAGCCACCACTGCTAGGGCAACCTGGGCCAGGTCCTCCCCACCCTCAAAGGAAAATATTTCGACCTAATACCTCATTTCAATCTCCCCTCTTTCAGCCTAAAACTGTTATCTCTCAGCCTATCGCTACAATCCCTGATAAAGAACCCCTAAAATAGATAATATAATAAAGGATATGGATGTTATGCCTTAAGACAGACCAGAGCCTGCAAGAGCTACCCAGGAATCTTAGGAAAGGGCCTCTGCATCTTGTAGTGTGACCATAACTGGTTGGTGCCAACATCTGGCTATGGCTTCCCTTGAAGCCACCTATGAGGACACCCATATTTAAGCTCCCATCAGCCTGTTTTGAAAGCTGAGGTAGAACCATTCTACATTTGAACCAGCTGGGACATGCCTCACAGCGGAGATGAATTTCTTCCTGGCCAATGCAGGGGACAAAACCAGAATTATCCCTGACTCTGAAGGAGCAATTCTCTCCTTTCCCACCCAAAGCAGAGGTCAGGCAAACAGCACTTACACAAGGATGGGTCGTGTATCTCCAGCAGTTTATTTATGAGCCTGCGCAGGTCTCTGTGCCCTAGTTACCCTCTCTTACATTCCCAAACTTTCTTGGCTGGCAGCACTACTTTTGAATCAGCATCCATGGAAATTATGGTCTTGCTTCATTGCACATGCTTGGATGATAGCTACTTACGGCCGTATGTTATCTGTAGCTCTTTAAATCTAGTGGTGTGCCTTTAAGTACATTTCATTTATTAAAATTAGGTGAAACATAACTCTTTCCATAAATGATCACCATTTTTCTTAAGACCCCAGTAATTCTGTCTTTTTTTTTTTTAAATTCAACGTTTCAATTCTAATTTTATTTATTTATTTTCAAAAGAATACGTGCTAGCTATTTATGTGCACACAGACCATATTTGCGTGGGTTTGGTGCTGATCGGCTGCATGTGTGTTTACAATAGTCCTTGTGTTATCCCAGCCGGCAGCCTAAAAACACTTCCAAATTATTCCACATCAGAAGCAAAGAGGGTTTGGATAGACTCCTAAGGGAGAGTCTTGAAGTGATGCCCAAACCTCAGTCCCAGTGCTGTAAGTCAGGCGCGTGGCTGATATTTTATCCACCCTAACTTGGACTTTCGCAAGCTGTTTTGTTTGTGGAGGAAACGGGAACTTGGGAGCAATTTTAATCAGTGATTTCTTGGAGATGGGCTTCCTTCATTCCTTTGTCATTTTTCCTCTCTTGACGCCCATGTTTTCTAAGAAATGATGGAAAATATGTGCATGTAAGCACAATGGCTAAGTTGTACTAAAACAAATCCCTTGGTGGATAAGGACTGACCTGGTTACAATTTGTGCCTTTGGAGCGACGCTGATTTTATGCATAAAGCATTTGAATGACTGTAGGTGGATGAACACTAGGGATTTCTAGTTCAGCTCTGTTACTAAGTCTTGGTGTATGCTGCTAACTTCAAAGTGGGCTGGGAAGTTCAGACCTATATGGTGCTGTAATAAAAAGCTGGAAATGCTCCGGTGAATGCTTCAGGCTCTGTCCTTGGAAGTGTCATGAAGGTATGCATAGAAGTGTTAAGGCTAGAAGAGACCTCGAAGATCAAGTTCAATCATCAAAATAATACCAAAATTCCTACTAAACCATGTTCTGAAATACCACATCTACACGTTTTTTGAACATCTCCAGGGAAGGAGACTCCATCACTGCCCTGAGCAGCCTGTTCTAGTGCTTCAGTGGTTCAGTGTTCCAGTGGTTGGACTTGATGATCCAGTGGGTCTTTTCCAACCTAATGATTCTATGATTTACCACTCTTCTAGTAAAGAATTTTTTCTAATATCTGATCTAAACTTCCCTTGGCACCACTTGATGCAATTTCTTCTCATCCTATCACTTGTTACTTGGTTGAAGAGACCAGCACTGAGGTTTTTAGACTGCTAATTCTGTGAAGAAAAAACAGAACTGCCACTCCTCAGGGTCCTCGGCTCTTAGGCAACTTTTTCTGCATGAACCAAGCGTTGATGGGCTTTCCAGGTCTGAACTTCCCAGGTGATGCCCTAGGGTAGGGTGTCCTGAGTCAGGTGTCTCCTAGGCAAGCTGAGCTCTGCAGCTTGGAGAAACAGCAGCCCTTTGGACTAGATAGCTGAGAATATCAGCTAGCCTGAAAGCTTTGAGGCCTTCTTCCAGTGGGATAGGTGGTAAGGTGGAACTGTTTAGGACCTTTGACTGTAATCCCTGAAGTGTGATGTGTGGATTGGCCACAGCCAGTGAGGCTTTGCTTGCAGCCTTATCCATTCATCACTGTGAACTCCCATGGGCAACCCAAGATCTGCAGCGGTCATTCATGAGCACATGAATAATCAGTTTTGTAGCTGTTTCTTAGGCCAGTTTAGGACAGGAAGAATCATAAAATGGTTGGATTGGAAGGGATCATGAAGGTCATCCTGTCCAATGCCGCTGTAGTAAGCAAGGACGTCTTCAACTAGATCAGGTTGCTCAGAGCCCCATCCAACCTGACTTTGAATGATTCCAGGGATGAGGGGCAGGATGTCAGAGGAGAATGATCTTCCTTCCATTAATAAAAAAGCAGCGTTGTCTCAAACTAGAGAGTTTGAGAGTTTCAGTTCTAGAATTCTTTGCTTTTTAGCTGGACTAAAGATGACATTGTTTTCTAAAAATGTTGATGTTACTGTGGCTTGGCAACTCAATAGCTGGGCTAGCTCTGGTCTTGGACCTTCACTTACTTGTATAACAGCCCATTTTACTGCTGGAGTAAAGATCACTTTAAAAATGTAATTCAATACCGGCAGACGCATTGATTGAGGAATGCAAAATTATTTTATTACTCTCTCATCTCAAAACCTTTTCCTTGACTGTCTGCAGCTCTGGATTGTGAGATGTATTACAGAAACACATCTGTCATCCTTTATAAAGTGAGATAAGACATGCTATCACGGTTGTTTGTCTCAAAATTAAAAAATTCCAGAGCAATGTGAGAATAATATATGAAAGCTACAATCAGGTGTGCAATGTCCTGCTCATCTGAGTATTGTCTAAAGGGTTGGGAGGAGGATGTTCTTTGGGTGGGATGGACTAAGAGGTCTCACTCTTACAGAGACTGGCAATTCCTTTAGTTTGAACTGTTGTATAGAGGTCGTGCTTGAGGCTGAGAGAAAGACCTGAACTACTTTTTAGGTGGTGCAGAATTCAGAAGAGTATGCACGGTATTTTCTTTCCTGAAAAAAACAAACATTGAAACTGGGCTGAGACCCATGGGATGAGGTTTAACAAGGCCAAATGCCGGGTCCTGCACTTGGGGCACAACAACCTTGTGCAGCTACAGACTAGGAGAAGTCTGTCTAGAAAGCTGCCTGGAGGAGAGGGACCTGGGGGTGTTGGTTGACAACCGACTGAACATGAGCCAGCAGTGGCCCAGGTGGCCAAGGCCAATGGCATCTCGGCTTGGATCAGAAATGGCGTGACCAGCAGGTCCAGGGAGGTTATTCTCCCTCTGTACTCGGCACTGGTGAGACCGCACCTCGAGTCCTGTGTTCAGTTCTGGGCCCCTCACCACAAGAAGGATGTTGAGGCTCTGGAGCGAGTCCAGAGAAGAGCAACAAAGCTGGTGAAGGGGCTGGAGAACAGGCCTTATGAGGAGCGGCTGAGAGAGCTGGGGTTGTTTAGCCTGGAGAGGAGGAGGCTGAGGGGGAGACCTCATTGCTCTCTGCAACTACCTGAAAGGAGGTTGTGGAGAGGAGGGTGCTGGCCTCTTCTCCGAAGTGACAGGGGACAGGACGAGAGGGAATGGCCTCAAGCTCCACAAGGGGAGGTTCAGGCTGAACATAAGGAAAAAAAAAATTCACAGAAAGGGTCATTGGGCACTGGCAGAGGCTGCCCAGGGAGGTGGTTGATTCACCTTCCCTGGAGGTGTTTAAGGGACAGGTGGATGAGGTGCTGAGGGACATGGTTTAGTGTTTGATAGGAATGGTTGGATTCGATGATCCGGTGGGTCTCTTCCCACCTGGTGATTCTATGATTCTAGGACTTAACACATCTGTTGGATTTAAGGCACACGGAGCCTTCCTTTGGCACGGCTCACCACTACAGGATCTCAGCTGGAGAGTTGGTTTGCATCCTCACTGGAGGATGCAAGCAACCTGGGCAGAGCCCAAAAGCCATCAGAGGTCAAGAAAACGGAACTTAAGGTTTGAAGGAAATGGGGAAAAGAAGACTGAGGGAAGACCTCCCCACAATCCTCAGAGCTATCACTTGATCACTTGACTCCAGGATGTGGAGCTTTTGGACTCTTGTCTTTTCCTTTGCAACTTTATAAAAGAAATCCAGGAATCAGGCACTGAATGACCTTATGGAGAGAAGCAATAATTGCTCTGGAGCTTGGCCCAATCCTTTTCCTCATTAGGGCAATGAAGCTTTTATCGCTCCTGCAGTAATGATGCATTTTTAAAGCATTTCACACCTACTTTAAATCCCAGTAAAGACGATGAAACTCCTTTGGTTGTGGCCACATGGTATCTATTGTTAAACAGACTGTTAAAGTGAATCAACCCAGATTAAGCAGCCAAAATTGCCACTTGCTATCACTTGCTTGAATCTGTCCCCTCAGAGACAGCCCCGTAAAGAGGCTGAATGCTGATTAAACACTTCTCTGCCAAGTGGAGTCTGAAAAATTCTGGCAAGAATTGCCTGTAGAAAGTATGGAAAAAAAAAAAAAGTATGAGATGTAAAAGGCTCAATGCGTCAGACTACTCGAATCCAAATCATCCCCTGCCGCAAAAGCCTTCGTTAGTGAGCCTTCCATCTGCCTGATGAGAGCTTCTGTATCCTGGCCCTGAATTTCCGTCTCTCTCCCCAGGGGCATCATCTTGTGAGTTCATTATTACCGCTGGCTGTAATTCACACTCCAATACATGCTGCTATTAGCAAAAAAGATTAAAAAAAACCCAATGGTAAATGACTTTGATTTGTCTCGGAGCTCAGACTGGACGCTTAAACTCTTCCTTGAAGGCAACCATCCAGGGCAGGATTATGAGAAGAAAACTCAGCCTGTATGTCTTAAAATGAACTTATTGGCAGTGGAAGGCAGAAGGATAAGGAGCAAATTGCTTGTGACCTTTCCTATCATACTACTTAAACAGAAGTTTCTGCTCCACCTCTACAAGGTCTATTTGACCCCCAGACAGGCTGGATCCTTGAGTGAAAAGGTGCTGATTTGTGCTCGCTGAGCATGTGGCTCCACAGCCTTCAAATTATACTCTGGAAAGCTGAATGGACAATGGTAGCTCTCTTGCTTGCTGGTGAACGTGGCTTTGATTTCACCTTCCACCACTCAGCTGGTTGTCTTTGAGCCAAGGGCTATACTGGATTCAGACACCCTGCTATGTTACTGCAAACAAGTTCCAAAAACCAAATCTGTGCTTCTGTAGATTTTCCTTCTCAGTCTCTTTCCCCCTCTCCTGTCCTCTGCTCTTCCCTCTCCCCTTCTCTGCAAACACGCGCATCAGTGAGTCTTAAGGGAGCAACCACACTTGTTTGCAAGTAATTGTAGGTGGAAAATTATAACACAAGAGTGTTTTCTCTTGAACAGAGAGGCATTCCTGCCAAGACTTGGATTGTCTTGGAAGTCAGAATCACAGGATGCTGAGCTGGAAAAATTGAGGCTAGAATTTCTTGTAGACAGAGAAAGTGGGTGCAATGCCACTGACTTCAGTGGAGCTCTGATTTGTGTCCACTGAGGATGCGGCTCCTATGGAACCATGCTGGGATCCTGAGAAATGCTGCTGGCCTTTCAAAACACAGCAGGTGTTGCTGTGTTTCCAACAAAATTTTTAATATCATTTATGGTACCACTCCACCAGCAAGGTGCAGTCTGGCCCTTCGGTCCAAGTTATGTCTCGTGTCAATAGGTGATTTTGACTTCTTGACCGTTGTTTCGTTAAAGACAAATAATTTTCACATAGGGATAATGGAGGAGCCACCATCTCAGCTGATGGATGTGCCAAACAGCCCAGAGCTGAAGAAATAGAATGAAACCTGGGAGTGAGGCACCTTCTACAATGCTCCTTTTCACTTTATACTGCCTGGAATACATATAACGATGAAATTTCATGGCAAAGATGCGTTTCTAGCTGTTCTGTATTTTTCAAGTGGTGTGAGAACATTCATCTCTGGAAGAATTGTGAAATGGTAATGGTGAAATTATGAATGATCCCACAAGGCAGTGGGACTAAACTAGGCCCTTCTGGCCATGTTTGGGGACAGGGGCAGTTTGAGAGAGGTGGAAATAACAGTGAAACAGAGAAACACAGCAGAGAAAGCCCCACCTTTCTTTGCTGTGGAAGCTGTCACTAGGTTTGGGTGGAGGCAGACTTTCTGTCCTATACATGTGGCTACCCCTTCCCTGGAGGTGTTCAAGACCAGGTTGGACGGGGCTTTGATCAACCTGATCTAGTGGGAGGTGCTGGGGCTTTGGAACTGGATGATCTTTAAGGTCCCTTCCAGCCCCAACCATTCTATGATTCTATGAAACACAACA